>OX596059.1:2561777-3827665 GCA_951394065.1 Venusia cambrica | reverse complement strand
GCAGTATGAGAGAGTCCTCGCTGTGCAGCATCAGGGCGCCGTTCAGCACGTTGAGGAACAGATGGATGTCGCGGGACGACGTGAAGTTACCGGCCATCGCTTCGAACATGCGAGCTATGAGACGCACCCACCTATAACAGTAGTAGAGCCCCTTACCCACCTATAACAGTAGTAAGAGTAGTAGAGCCCCTTGTGAAAGGTCTCGTCCGGAGAAGTACTACCACCATACCTATATCGGCCGCCAAGCAGCATTGCTGTATTTTTATAATTTTTTGAAGGGTTGCAAACTCAGGCGCTAAATAAGTGTCACCAGCAACCCAAAGTCCTGCTCCGGTAATAAGGAGCTGGGCTGGCTGGGGTAGGGTTAGTTAAAACCACGGGGGACAATGCACAATACACCCCACAGCGGGACGTCAGTGCAGGCCTTGGTCACGTCACCACCACTCAGAATAAGAATAAGAATAAGGGTATTTTTTCCGGTGAAATTACGGGCACGCGAGGCTTAACAATACCTTTATGGCTGTAGGCTGTGTTCATTGTGGCCTACGCAGTAAGGCATTGTTATAGGCAAGAGATGCACTTAACATCAGACTACTTGCTCGTTCCGTCACCTAGTAGTATATATAAAAAAATCACACGACTATATATTCATGCTGTAGATAATTATGAATCGCTGCGGTCAAAGAAATAACAAACTAAACAAAGCTAAAAATTCAAACATACAACGCAATTCCAAAAACCATTAAAGTATGGAGCAAAGCAACCAATTCGACAAAATGTTGAAAGATTTATCGCTAAAAAATTATAGTTTTTTTTTTATGGCGTTTTTGCTTTTTAGTCTATTTTTTGTATTTCAAGTGATAGCACTTGGTCACATCATTTATTTGTAAATTTGAGTGTCATAATAACATTTGTAAATGTTATATGAAGTGCGCACATGAAAAACAAAAAAATAATTTCAGGCGCTTCCCTGAGCCAATTTCGGTCATAAGCTGATTTTCCCAATCTATAACCTCGGTAAACAAAGCATGTAGAAAGTAACTGAAAAGCCCACACATATCTTTAACATTTTAGCTTCAAATTCTCCAATCAAAAAAGTTTCAATAGAGTCGTATTTATGTCATAATAAATCAACGAAAATACCTCTAAAATAGAAATAAATGTCTATCTTCTCTTAAAGTTTATGTTATTTTTTTTTGGTTTACACCAATGAATAGATAAATTATTGATAAAATTATTCCTTAGTTATAAGTCAGTGCACTTTGCGAAGTATTGTAGAACCGGCGGTGGGGTGCAGAGGCACGAAACTTCAAGGTCGTTCGCTCAGGGAAGCGCCTTAAGAATTGTTATTATTCCGACATTTAGAGTTAAGATATCCAGTTCCACAGTCTGTTGAGGATTCCGGGTGAACTGCGCTTCCTTCGGCCTTATCATCACTTGAAAATCATGGGTTATTATCATGAAAAAAACTTTAAATTCGAGTACTCACATAAACTTGTGCAAGACATCCAAACCCAGCAACGTGGAGCCAAGCGGGCCGCGGCTGTACAGAGTCAAGTCCGCTTCGAGCGCTTTCCGGGGGAAGGACGGGAGTTTCATCAGTTCATCGTGTAGAAACACCACTCTTTGGACCACCTGTGGGAAAAACATAATACGCAATAGACATTAAACTATAGTTGCTCTCAAAATTTCAAAATTAGGCTTAGAAATACTTGCAGCTTAGCTGTGTCCTCCCTTGTTTTTTTGATGTTCCTCTCTTCTATTCTCGTTCTTTTGATAGCTTTGTTCATGGAACTTACTCTAAGATTGGCGATCTTATTAAAATCATGTAATTATATTTTAGTAAAGTATCTCTCTTGTTGCCAATTTAATTTCACTAAGTATACACTTTACATGTAAATAACTTTGTGGGTTATGTTTATAATAACCCTGTAATAACCATTGTGATACACTAATTTGTTATATTTCATATGTTTAAGCACTGTTTGTTTTTCCTGATAAATAAAAAAGAAACTACATATGACAAGAAAGCCCAGTATTACGCCTTTCTTTAACAAAATTTCTTTGTTTATATCAAATGGCATGTTCTATGGCACGAAACTTGTAAAAAGGCGAGATGAAGGCCAAGCGCTTCCCCGTCGTACAATAAAAAAAAACATGCCATTTGAAATTTTGCAGATAACCGGATTACGCCAATAACATTTATTTTGAACTTTGGTATCGTAGATGATCCTTCTTCGATTTTACATGCAATAAGTTAATAAAAAAATTGATCTGACGTCTACATATAATCAATATATAAACGTTATATAAATTCTATGGGTAATCATATTTTTTTGAAGTTTATGCTGACTTGCTAAGCCGAAGAACATAATCGCTGTCGCAAGGTATTCTCATTATCCCCAAACAGTTATGCAGTAGGACAGCAAAGACTGAGAGGGAGAAAAGTATACCATCCTAAGAGTAGTTCATGAAGCAACTGACCTGAGTTTTGAAAACAAAGTTCAGTTTGCGGATGCGCGGAATAACTGTCTGCAGATGGAAGTTTCACTTGAGAGTGTCATTATTTTATGTTATAAGTCCGATTTTCAACCTTGTGACACTAGTTCATAGCACATACATATTTGATTGAAAAATTAAGCAGGCAGAGATCAAATTACCATATCAACGTTCTTCAAGATCGCCCAAGTCAGCAACACCTTCCCGATCTCCACGAACTTCAACAGTAGCTCTTGTTGCTGCAGCTTGTTGAACGCCTCCTCGGGTTCCATATGCACCAGCCCCAGTTGCGGGTACTGCGAGCGCTTGAAGAAGTAATGGTCGCGCACGTAGTTTTGGGGGCTGTGGATTTGGCCTGTGAGCAGACCCGCACACGCTTTATCAAACTTTTGCGATTAGAACAGTAGTTTTGGGGGCTGTGGATTTGGCCTGTGAGCAGACCCACACACGCTTAATCAAACTTTTGCGATTAGAACGGTAGTTTTGGGGGCTGTGGATTTGGCCTGTGAGCAGACCCACACACGCTTTATCAAACTTTTGCGATTAGAACAGTAGTTTTGGGGGCTGTGGATTTGGCCTGTGAGCAGACCCGCACACGCGTTATCATACTTTTGCGATTAGAACAGTAGTTTTGGGGGCTGTGGATTTGGCCTGTGAGCAGACCCGCACACGCTTTATCATACTTTTGCGATTAGAACAGTAGTTTTGGGGGCTGTGGATTTGGCCTGTGAGCAGACCCACACATGCTTTATCATACTTTTGCGATTAGAACAGTAGTTTTGGGGGCTGTGGATTTGGCCTGTGAGCAGACCCACACACGCTTTATCATACTTTTGCGATTAGAACAGTAGTTTTGGGGGCTGTGGATTTGGCCTGTGAGCAGACCCACACACGCTTTATCATACTTTTGCGATTAGAACAGTAGTTTTGGGGGCTGTGGATTTGGCCTGTGAGCAGACCCACACACGCTTTATCATACTTTTGCGATTAGAACAGTAGAACGGGGCCTTCATATCACACAGGGTTTCAAGTTATGATAAGGCCGAGAAGATGGAAGCGCACTTCACCCGGAATCCTCAACAGTCTGAGGAACTGGCTAACTTACCCCTACACGCCGGAACACAACAATTTAGAATTGTTGTTATGGCGACAGCATTAGGTAAGATGGTGGTAGCTAGCTAGCCGCCTGGCTAGTTTAACTCGTTGGGTGCAGTAAAACACTCACGGTGTGTTCTTCGTAGAACAGTGAATGCTCAGCACTCATCTAGTTAACTCGTTGGGTGCTGTAAAACACTCACGGTGTGTTCTTCGTAGAACGGTGAATGCTCAGCACTCATCGAGTTGTCCTACCAACAACCAAACCAAGCACAGTATTGTACTCTCCTGGGGATCGAACTCTGGACCTCTGGATCTGACACCAGCGAACTACTAGACCACAGAGGTAAAATCAAACTCATAAAGAATAGGATCTACTCACGCGTCTTGAAGTCAACAAGGAAGTACTCTCGGTGCACCTTTTCCGGAATTCCAAAGTAATCCAACGACTCTTTCAGTATTTGCGAAAACACCGTGTCTTCCTGTACAGGGAACTGCGATGGGATACTGCCTTCATTATCCGCTGAAATTATACACAGCATCAACACCAACAGCCCATTAGTGTCCACTGTTGGACAGAGACTCCTCCAAAAATTGTTGGGCTTTTTTTTATTTATTTTTATTGTAGCATGGAAACGCTTGGCCTTCATCTCACCTGGTTACAAGTTGAGATAAGGCCGAAGGTGGAGGCGCACTTCACCCGGAATCCTCAACAAACTGAGGAACCGGCTATCTTACCTGTAAATGCCGGAACACAACAATTTGAGAATTGTTATTATGGGGACAGAAGTAAGTAAGATGGTGGTAGCTAGCCAGGCAGAAACAAAGTCCTACCACCAACCAAACCAAGCACAATATTGTACTCCCCCTAAGGATCGAATCCTGGACCTCTGGGTTTGAAATCGGTGGGTTAAACCACTAGACCAAAGAAGCTGCTGCCCTTCATCTGTTGAAAAAATCCCTTATTCAATCCACTTTTACGACATCCGCGGGCTGAGTTGGCGGGGTCGATTCTTAAGCGACCGATCGGTATGATACACAAATTAGAGCGATAATCCTATAGCAACATGGTTCACTTTGGCGTGGCAACTTACAGGGACCGTGAACAATGATTTTCTTGGCGGCGGGGACGTTGGCAGTGAGTAGTATAGTGGCGTCACATTGCTCCTTCCTCAAGATTTGCTTTAGATCTTTGAACATTATACCGTGGACGCTGTGTACAACCTGAAATATTACAATATTTTTTTATAAGAGCTGTGCAGTGGTTATGGATCGCTTTCCGTTCTGGAAGTTATGGGTTCAAATCCAGTCGTGCACCAACGGAATTTCCGGTTTATCAGAATGGATGTGCGCTAAGAGGTGCATATGCCTTGACGGGGATGGGCTTGCAATCTGTCACGTATCGAACTAGCTGTGCCGAAAGTAAGTTTGGATGTGTCTCTGACTACCCCCTGGTAGGTTACCCTTTTTCATTCATGATTCGAAGGGGAAAAAGCCTTGAGTCTGTTACTTTTAATTTATTTAGTATGGGCCAACTCTGGACTTCGAAATATGCGCATGCATCGGTGAGATGGTTTGTTAAAGCGAGCTAACTCAGGGGTGCCTTTTAAGTCTCTTAAGACGTTGGGGACAATCAACCCAATTGCAAACTCACTGTTCAAATGCATTAACAAGCCTTACAGCTCAGTTGGTAGTAACTCTGCCATCTGCGCTGTAGGTTGTGGGTTAGACTCCCACCCAGGACAAACATTTATGTGATGAATTTTGACGTTTGTTCTGTATACATCCAATGTTGTATTGTATGATAAGTATGTATTTACAATAAAAAAAGTACACAAGTCTGTTTTTTTTATTATTTTAACAAGCCTCACAGCTCAGTTGGTAGTAGCTCTGCCTACTGCGCTTTAGGTTGTGGGTTCGAATCCCACCGGAGACAAACATTTGTGTGATGAGTATTGATGTTTGTTCTGTGTACAGTTGTATTGTATGATAAGTATGTATGTACAAAAAAATATTATTTTCGTAATCTAGTTCCCATATTACAAGCTTTGCTTACTTTTGATGGACTAGATAGCGCTGTGTGAAATTAATATCCTGTAATATAAATGTGAGTTTTCATAGTGTTGAGTAAATAACTTACCATCCAAAGAATAGACAACGCTGCTCCGATGAGCCTCTGGCCATCCTCATGAGGACTCCTCACGTAGAACATGACATAGCCGATGATATAGTTGTAGAGCGCGAACGCCGCCTGTTGGGGCAGGCGCGGGATGAACCGGATGAGGTGACGAAGTAGTTTGAACATTTCATCTTGATGATCGCGCGTTAACCGTTCCAACACGTGACGGAGGAATAGGGCTGAATCTTCTACTAGGCAACCCCATATCACCTAAAACAAATAATAGAATAAAAATAATAATTGTTTCAGGCGAAACACGTGTCGATTTGATTTTAGAGAGATTTGGCGGATTTATTACAAAATATTTTTTCTGATTTCAGATTTTATTTTGAAATATGGATTTCAAAATAACGCCTGAATCAATTAGCTGTGTCTCACTTGGTAAGCGACTTCGTAGACGGAGCAGCCGTCATGCGACACGGCCGCGTCGTCCAACAGCGACACGATCTCCGCCACCGCGGAGCAGAGCGTCGAGGGGAACACGGCCGACGCGACCTGCGTGTGGTGGGAGCCGCGGACGCCTTCCGCCACTTCCTCGTCGGGCGGGGCTACAACATATATCTGAATATAAATACTTAGTTGTAAGCACATGTTTTTTACCTTACAATCTAGATTTGTACCTTAGGTTTTTTTTTAGTTGTATTTTTTTTTTATTGGTTGTAAAGTGTATTGTGTTTAATAAATAAAATAAATAAATATCAGTATCAATATGTACCTAATAGAAGCCATGCAGGTACAAAAAAAAACACTTGCATTTTGTAAATTAGGGTTGTTCTCCAGATATCAAAATTCAAATTCAAATATCTTTATTGCTCCAAGCATGGTATGAAGGTGGTAAATAATAATTATAAATAATGTTCTCATGTTTCACTATAGTCTAGTATGCAATACTTATTAGTAACATAATAATATTAAGATCTGTGATTAGCTAAATTAATTAACTAAGTCATTAATTATTTTAAATTGGCCATTTAAACAATTTCTTTTTAAATAAATATGTACTCATAAATCTTATGTCATTTGGAATCTTATTATATTTTTTTACACACATGGTTAAACAATTATTACTATATTTGGCTGAATGTGAAGCTACTTTTAGAATAAGTCTATTCGGGTCTCTACATATCCTAGGATTTCTGTCACATGTGCTTTCATCAGGTTTTGTTATTTTTTTAATGTTCGTCGGTGGGATCGCACCTGATTTTTCAAGTTGTGACCAGGCCGAAGGCGGCGCACTTCACCCGGAATCCTCAACTGTCAGAGGAACTGGCTACCTCACCTTGGGTGCTGTATCATATAGTACGTATATATTTACAAAGTATATGAGTATTCTATCCGTAATCTAGTTCCCATATTACTATGCTTAGTTTGGGGCTAGATGGCGCTGTGTGAAATTGAAATTGTTGTGCCGGATCACAACAATTTAAGAATGGTTGTTATGGCGATAGAATTAGATAAGATGGTGGTAACCAGGCTGGACTTAAACAAATTCATACCACCAACCAAACAAAGCACGATCTTGTCCTCCCTCCAG
The DNA here is from genome assembly GCA_951394065.1 of Venusia cambrica. Classification (NCBI taxonomy): domain Eukaryota; kingdom Metazoa; phylum Arthropoda; class Insecta; order Lepidoptera; family Geometridae; genus Venusia; species Venusia cambrica. The sequence goes on along the minus strand of OX596059.1, from coordinate 3,820,358 downwards.
GGGATCGAACCCGGGACCTCGGGATTTGACACCGGTAGACGAACCACTAGCCCACAGAGACGGTTCAAAATCGGTCAGATAACTAGCCGGAATCCTTACGGGTACGCAATCCCGTACCGCTCTAGCTATTAATGTCACATTCACCAGTCTCCCGTAAAATCAGTATCCTTATCCCCCTTATCCACGCATCCCTCCGAATATTCCCACGAAGGGTTGACATTAGGCAAGCGGACTTATAACTTTAACATCATGGCCTTGCAGAAGATATGTGTACCAAGTGTAAGATGAGGAAACTCTCACGTTCCGCGCGTTTCTTATCATTCCTCTGCTGAACTCCGCTTTATAGCCTCGGTCTGCTGCTTCTTCCTAGTGCCGGCCTCGATGCTAAGGAAGGCCCTGGGATTTATATTAAAACTGCTTCCAGTGCCGCCCCGCATAGAGAAGACGTGTACCTAGTGTGGGACGAATGGCATGAAGATGTCTTGGTCGACTTGTTGGAATGTAACCCGTTCAATACCATCTATTTGACACTGACAGATTCATCATGCTAACGTTCAGTTGGTAGGTATGTTGGTAGACATGCTCTGTGACTTTTGTAGATTTCTTCCCTATCCAAGTGTGTGACGAAGGTTGAAGTCCTGTTTTTCCCTGTATAAAATTATAGTATTCTAATCGTACTTCATCATAAGTTCTACTAACAAGAACGCTGTGTTATTGTATTTTGAGCAATACATGAGAACAACGTGACCGGTCTTTTACTTTATTTACTTCCAACTTACGACAGATAAAAGCGCATGTGGGGTGGGACCTCTGACCTCTCCAAAAGCTGGCTTACCTTTCCAACACGACTTACGTTCGACATGGTCATCAGCCGCGTGGTCCAAAGCCGGCTCCCTCGCCGCCTGCCGCGTTATCGGTATCGTGGTGATGAGGAAGCTCTCACGTTCCGCGCGTTTCTTATCATTCCTCTGCTGAACTGCTCGCTTTATAGCCTCGGTCTGCTGCTTCTTCCTGGTCTTTGTTGCGGTTACTAAAGAGCGCTGCCGAACAACACGAGCCCCGAGGTAATAATCACGTGATGAATGGATGGAAACGGACGAGGGAAAGATGAAGCGGTTGAAGAAGCGAGGATTGTGGTGACTCTTAAAAGAAGATTGACGTTACCGGCTACTCCTTTGAGTGACATCCTTCATGGAAATTGTGAGCGGTGGTGATTTTATGTATGTATGTGGTCGCGGCAATCGAATGAAGTTTAGAAGCAATACCAGTGGTCAATAAAGAAAGATTATAAGACCATTGTTACCTATTATGTAGACAGCAGTACTACAGACATACTACTCTCCCTGCAGAGGTTTTCCCTACTAGCTACAGTATGGGGTTGTTAAAAAATGGCGTTTTAAAATTTTTAAAGGGTAGGCAATGCGCAAGTAATGCTTCTGGTGTTGCGAGCGTCCATAGGCGACGGTAACCGCTTTCCATCAGGTGGTATGTCTATTTGTCACCTTAGTGGTATAAAAAAAAGACAATAAATTCATTTATCATTATCTATTTTGGCCATGATTACATAGTACCAAGTTTATCCGCATCTCATAATTTAATTGAGACGCAAATTTACAACAGCAGAGAACATCAGCCGATGGGATAAACAAATTAACAAGCCTCACGGCTCAGTTGGTAGTAGCTCTTCCTTCTGTGCTGTAGCTTATGGGTTCGATTCCCACCAAGGACAATCATCTGTGTGATGAATATTGATGTTTGTTCTGTGTTTGGGTGTTATATTGTCTAATAAGTATGTACTCCAAAAAAATCTAGTTCCCATATTACAAGCTTTGCAGTTTGGGATAACTAGGTGTCGCTGTGTGAAATAAATGTCATGTAATATTTTTTGAATATTTATTATACAGCTAATAGAATAAAATGTCATGAAAGGCGATATTCGATAGCATTTATATGTACAAGGGATTGATTCTAGCTTTGATAGCATGAGTATCTACATGTTTTAGTGTAAAACCGCGAACTAGGATTCCACTCAAAGAAGGTACCGGTGAAAACAGGCAGATTTTACAAGCCTCAAGGAATCAAAGGGTCAGTTAGCAATCATAAAGTTTCTTACATGTCGCTCCTGATTCAAGGTCATCTCCATATCCTTATCTTTCACCTGAGGAGTCCACGGGGGGTCGACAACCGCCAATGATTCGATGCCTATCTTGGGGGAAGGCAGGGTGAATTCGATTCCCGGCGGGGGCACTTTGAATGTGACTGAAGCGCCCTCTTCCATCCGCGGCCAGACTTGGTAGCGGAGTTTCCACATTACTTGGAACCGGAGGATGGCGTTTATTCTGAAAATGTAATATAATTTAAGTAAACTGTTGTAATTGTGGTTAAACCAGTACAAAACCGTGTGACTTTGAATTACACATGGGCATGGAACAACAGTATTTTTTTTTATTGTACGACGGGGAAGCTCTTAGCCTTTATCTCAGCTGGTTACAAGTTAAGATAAGGCCGAAGGTGGAGGCGCACTTCACCCGGAATCCTCAACAAACTGAGGAACTGGCTTCTTACCTCTAAATGCCGGAACGCAACAATTTTTTATGTCGGCAGAATTAGGTAATATGGTGGTAGCTAGCCAGGCAGACTTAAACAAAGTCCTACCACCAACCAAACCAAGAACAATATTGTACTGCCCCTGGGATCGAATCCGGGACCTGTGTATCTGATATCGGTGAGTTGAACCACTAGACCACAGAGGCGGTATGCAGTGTGTTACAGTGCGACAGTTTTTTTTTTTTATTGTACGACGGGGAGCTGCTTCTCCTTCATCTCACCTACAAGTTGAATCTATCCTAAAAGAAAGAAAGAAAGAAAGAAAAGACATTGATTTACCAATCCAAAATAATAAAACTATATTTAGCTTAAACTAACTTATTCTAAGCTACACTATGACGAAGTAAATTTATTCTGACTCAGCTTCATTGCAGCACCGAGCATAATGCAACGATGATGCGCTGGTTTTCAGCCAGGTCCACATAAGCGAGTGGCGATCCTATATCTAGTATCCTAGTTTTGAAGTTCGGCGAAGACACTGGCGCCCTCTTGCGTTCGTCACGATCCTGGTTGGACTATAGCGGTGACAGCGTACCTGACGGATGGGTCCTTGTGTTTCAGGTCCCGGTGCATGATCTCGGTGGCGGCGAGCGGCGCGCGCACCGCCGACAGTATGAACAGCGCGGCGGCGCACGCGCTCAGCTCGCGGTCCGGCTCCAGCAACAGCTGCCAGGCCACCGGCGCGCATTCACCGAACAACTCCTCGTTCATTGTTGTGGCGCCTTTTATGAGGGTAGCCAGTGGGGTGTGGTAAGCGATTCGCACCTAACAAACAACAAATGCTTACGTGTTACAAAAAAAAATCTGCCTTTGGCTGCGAAACTTGCCCAGTAGATGACGCAGTGCATATTAGAGATGATTTCGGTACAATAATAGGGATATTTATCCCCCACGGCTGGTGCAACAACGAAACATAGGAATAAATGTAGGTAAAATACGTGGTAAACACCGTCACTAAATAATAATATGTTAATAAATTAATGTCAAAATCATGATGTTTAAAAATACAATGAGGATGTTTGGAGGCCTTAGTTTAAAAAAATTTAATAATCAAGCAAATGCGGATGGATCGCAACAATAATTGCGTCTGAAATGAATTGTTGAATGGTTTGTTCCAGGGTACAAGCGAGACAAATGAATATGCAATTTTATATTGTGCTATATTTTTTTGCAACTTTTATTCTATTCTATGCACAGCATGGGCGAGCGAAACAACGGCAGGTTTTCGAAGGTAACGGTTCAGGTTACATTTTAGCAAAATTTTAGGAAGTAAACCCAGAAAGCTCTTTGTTTACATCTTTTCACAGCACATCAACAGCCCATTAGTTTCCACTGCGGGACACTAGAACCTCCTCCAAAGCGGGAGGGTTTTTTTTTTCCTTTCTTTTTTCATAATCACCACGCTTGGCAGATGGATTTGTGATCACGGTAAATGTGTAGACACAGAAGGAAGCTGCTGCTCTTCTTGAGGTGAGATCCCTCAGTCGGTTTTTACGATAACTATAGGTTGGAGTAGGAGGGGTCGATTCTTGGAAGTCCCCAATATACATACTGCTGATTTTCACTCTCCAGAACAAACTTGGGTTGTCATTCATTTTGAAATGGCACGTCAATTCCAAATGAAATATTTGCAGGTAGTCAGTTATGAACAATTTGTGTGTTACTTTAAAACACAATAACATAAATAAATAAATATGACAGGACATTCATTTTACAAAGCGCCATCTAGCCCCAAACTAAGCATAGCTTGTAATATGGGAACTAGATTACGGATAAAATACTTAAATACTTTTTGTAAATACATACGTACTATATGATAATAACAATATATGGAGAGCATCTACTTATGAAAACTCTATTCCTTATATTTAATTTAATTATGTATTCAAAGTGGTGAAGTGAAACCATTGGTGATACCATAGTGCTCTTAATTTAGACTACCATGCGTAAAACATAAAAATTTAGAGTGTGATTAAGATTACCATGAAAACTCTGTAACAGTAATGTTTAATACAACAAATATATAAAAATCTGTTGGTTTCTATCAGATATCCACATCACAAAGTTTATTATAATAACATTAATCAAGTATTATATCAGTAATCTAGTTCCCATGTGTGATACTAGCTTTTGCTCGCGGCTTCGCTCGCGTTAAGAAGTATTATTATTAATTAGGTATAGTTTTTGCGGCTTTACTTTTGTTTAGCGTGTGTAAAAAATTAGGGCCTAAAAAACTTAAAAACGACAGTACATTCTTCAACTTTCCATTAACGTTCAGATTTTCTTTAGCCATTTTAAAAAAGTCTAACCGACAAAACCTATATTTTCTTAGCGGATGCTTACGTCATAACATCTACCTGCATGCCAAATTTCAGCCCGATCCGTCCAGTGGTTTGGGCTGTGCGTTGATAGATCACTATGTCAGTCAGTCAGTCACCTTTGAGTTATATATATTTAGAAACTTATAGCCCCATCCCGCTTGATGGCGCTGTGTGAAAATGATGACGTGGAATATTTATTTGAATAATTACCTGTCCCTTGATATATTTGAGTGTGAGTGGCGGGTCCGCCGGGGGGAACGGCATGGCTCCGACGCGCGGCAGGCTGTCGACCGCGGGTGTGCTATCGACCCCCGCCGCTCGGTAAGCGAGACCTGCGCTTTCTATCACCGAACGGTCGATTCTGAAAACGTATACGTTTTTAAAGTAAAACCGACTTCAGTTAAGGTATTTAGGAAGGTAGGAATTGAGGTAATACACCCTAAAAATACCCAAATAGTGTAAAATCAAGTGTGCCTATAGTATTTCAAGAGTTCCCTCGATTTCTACAGGATCCCATGATCAGATCCTGACCTGATGACGATGGGACCGATGGGATGTGAAGTGTAACCTTTCAAACAAAAAAAAATAAATTCAAATCAGCTAGGCGTTATCGAGTAATCGGGGAACATAAAAAAAGATTCCGACGAATTGAGAACCTCTTTTTTGAAGTCGGTTGATAAGGCAGCATAATATCAAACAATATTATATCAGTTAATGTCTGGCATAACGGTTGATTCGGAAAAGGTTTACTTTCAAAAAAACCTGGCAGCATTATGTCAACCTATATTAAACGAGAAAATGTCTGGAATTCATAAAAAAATTAAAATCCAACTTAACCCTAATTAGTGCTCTCTTCCAGCAAACCTTGGAGAATGTGAGAAATTGTTATATACGTTGGTATAGATGTACCAGTCTGTGGATAGGGGTTTTTTTTTTAGGGGCTGGTACATCGTACAAATAACTGAGATAGGAAACAAAAGTAAAAGAGCTTTTAACAAGTATTGGCAAAAAGACAAAAAGTATTGGCACATAGGTACATTAAATGTATGTTATTTAAATAAATGTCGCTGATAAATAATAGAAAATATATAACATTATTATATCAGACATACCTACTTTTGAAATCAATTTAATTCAATTAATTTGCTTTGTTTGTATTAAGGCCGTAAAGGCGTAATTATCATAATAAAGTGATGACTTAATTTCTATTACTATTCTAATTACGAATTGTTTAATTTATTCCTTCTTTTGGAATTTTGCATGCTATTTTTAAAAACAATTTAATATTTAGTATAATTTTGTTTTCACGTCCGCTTAGCTGAAACGGTCCTTACAGAAGACCAGCGCGGGTTGACTTTTTGCAACCTGCTTCATGCTGAGTAAGGTTCTTTTTGCAGCAACACGTACATTTTTATTTTGTGTAATAAGTAATTGTTGTTGCAAATAAAATGATATTCTATTCTACTTACTCAATAAGCTTGTGTATTCAAATAAACATGTAATTTATAAGGAAAGAAAATGCTCTTTGACTTTGCGCTTGAAGAATGACGATTATTGATGTGAGAGCACCGTTTCGGTCTGACCAAGATATACTAGCTGTTTTCAAGACTTCAGAGGTCCCCGGAGTGCCGCTGATTTTCATTTCGAAGTGGTAAGTCCGATTCACATGAAATTTTGCAGGTATAATCGGAAAGAGATAATATGTGTCTGTGGGGCGCTACTTTTTCTTAAACAATGAAAATATACGGAAAAGAGTGTTTGTAAAGAAAAACTCTCTTCCACATTATTTTGGTTTGTGTTAGTTTTTTAGAAAAAGTAACGCACCACAGACACAGATTACCTCTATACAATTATACCTGCGAAACATATTTTGTACCAGACTTGCCATTTCGAATTGTATGGGAAAGTGAGGCTAATGGGCCTTTTGTTCCTATTTAGTATTGATTATCTTTATGCCTCAAGTCATACGCAATAAAAAGTACTTTTATGCCGACAGTCATAGATGGCACAACTTGTTTTTGAAACATCTTTGTTTTAAATTTATTTCTTGCATAATTTTATAATTATGTTGCATTTTTATTCCATTACTTATAGCACCGGTTTGGACAAATATGTTATGATTGTACATTGTTTTTGAAGAAATTAAAATAACATTTCATTCATCCCAGAAACAAATATCAGAGGTCCTGGTTCGATCCCCATGGGGAGTATATTGTGCTTGGTTTGGTTGGTGGTAGGACTTTGTTTAAGTCCGGCTGGCTAGCTACCACCATCTTACCTAATTCTGTCGCCATAACAACAATTCTAAAATTATTATGTTCCGGCATTTAGAGGTAAGATAGCCAGTTCCTCAGTTTGTTGAGGATTCCGGGTGAAGTGCGCCTCCACCTTCGGCTTTATCTCAACCTGCTACCAGGTGAGATGAAGGCCAAGAGCTTCCCCGTCGTACAATAAAAAAAAATGTTCAATTGGTTCTGTGGTCTATTACATACCTATCAGTAGAATGTTCCGACGATTTCCGAGAGCGCCGCCCCCTTGGAGCTCCAGAATTATTTTCATCAGAGTTCGCAGCGTTTACCTCTGGACCAAACTTCTGACCGTAAACCTGCCAGCACACAAAAGTGTAGCGTACCAGGTTGAATTAATTAATTAAAAATTCTTTATGCACACAAAAATAATACAGAACAATTTATGGTTAAAAAAACTAGAGCAAAAAGTACAATGAGCGGTCTTATCGCTCGATAGTGATTGTTTAGATTAATAATTATACTGATGATAAGTTTGTCAAACATGTAGATCAATTCTATATATTTAGTAGAATACCCTGCTCAGCTGGCAATACCATATTTAACATGGTAACATTGCAATTTTAAGATGAGGCCATCTTACATTTACAATGTTATCATGTTAAATATTCCTTCATTTTTCTAGATCAGTATAGCGATTTTCAAACACACGGAAAGTTTTCGGATCGGAAATATCACTTTTTGTCGGATCCGACATAGAATTCTATAGATTTCAACGCTATTCTCAAACCATTTATGAAAATCTTCTGTGGGAAGCATCGAATGTATTGTCAAAATATTTAGATGTAGGAAGAATGTTAAGTATGTTAAGAAGTAGTTAAGAATGGTGTTCTCGGAATCTCCATCGGAAGATTCCGAATTCGATCCGATAAGGCTTTCCGAATGTTTGAAAATAGCTATACAGGAATAACATAACTCGAATCCGACAAACAGTGATGTTTCCATTCCGAAAAAATTCCGTGTGTTTGAGAATAGCTACGCAGGTCAGATAGCATTATCATATTTCAATGATATATTTTATTATATTTTGACAATAGAATTCGGTTCTTCCCACAGAAGATTTTCATAAGTGGTTTGAGAATAGCGTTGAAATCTATCGGATTCGATGTCGGATCCGACAAAAAGTGATGTTTCCGATCCTAAACATTCAGTGTGTTTGAAAATCGCTATAGGTCTAGAAAAATTAAAGAAGAGGCCATCTTACATTTGCAATGTTACCATGTTAAATATGGTATTGCCAGCTAAGCAGGCTATTCTACTAAATATATAGAATGTATCTACATGTTTGACAAAATTATCTTAACAGTATAATTATTTATCTTAAGGCCATTGGACGTGTCAGCGCGTTAAGATACGCAGATGTGTCGCAGCGCTAAAAGTACCTTTTGAACCGATTTCATCAAACGCACAGTTGATCGCATGTTACGTCGGAAGCAGTAGGGATGACAGAAGTTCTGATGGCAACACACGTAGTTGAATGAATTCAGGAACTTCACCATCACCTGTGGAATATAATAATACACGATTTACTTGTAAAAGAACACATATAACGTGTGTTGAACTGCTGCCCACCCGCATCGACGCCACAAATAGCGATCCTGAGCCTCCTTCATCTATAAATAAATTATATTTTGCTAAACCCTTGGGATGGCTATGGGTTGTTGATGTTATATCATTGTTTTTTTTTTGTATGAACCGAAATACAATAAGACTTACCGAGTGGGGTAATATTAAAACCAGCGCTGTGTAAAATTTCATTATGAATCATATTATGCTCAGAACCGACCCCAACTCAGCCCATGGATGCCGCAAAAGCCGACTAAGGGATTTCGCCAGAAGTATCATCGACACCTTCACTCCGAACAACCGCCAACCGCCTCTGTGGTCTAGTGGTTCAACCCACCGATTTCAGATCCAGAGGTCCCGGGTTCTATCCCCATGGGGAGTACAATATATTGTGCTTAGTTTGGTTGTAGGTATGACTTTGTTTAAGTCCGCCTGGCTAGCTACCAGCATCGTTTAGTTTGTTAATAAGCCTCCATTAAGGTTACGTACCTTGAGCCAAGGAAATCCTTTATTAGGGTCCGGGGGGTCGGTAGAGTTGCTGTCGGGGCTGTCGGGCGGATGGTCGTGGTCATCTGATAGCACGCCAGGGCTCTCCTCACCGCCACTGTCCACTTCATTTGGCATTATAACTGTGCCTGCAAACGCCTGCTTTGAAGATTTTATTGTTTTCTTAAACCATTATCTCAAATAAGTTGGAAACTAGTTAACAGTTCACAAGACTCACAGCTCAGTAGTAACTCTACCTTCTGGGCTATAGGTTGCGGGCTCGATTCCCACCCAGGACAAACATTTATGTGATGAATGATATTTTATATATATGATATTTATGTGATAGATGTTTGGTCTGTGTTTGAGTGTTGTATATGTATTAAAAAATAACTATGCGTAATCTAATTCCCCTATTAGATGCTATGCTTAGTTTGGGGTTAAATGGCGCTGTGTGAAATGAATATCCTATAATATAAAGAAAGTCACGTGTTGCGTATCGGTAAAGATAGCGATACATTTACTATCATACATGTGGATTTAAATTCAGCGATTGATGTAGCAGCCTAAAACAGATCCTCTCCACAGCGTTCATGCTCACAGACAAAGGTGTATTGACGCCATACACAAACATGCTTTGTCATTGGGTGTTCACCAATGTTGTAACAACCAATGACAAAGACCATACAGCCAGCGACTGAACATCCAATGACAAAGCATATATATGTATATGCCTAGACAGTTTATTTGCATGCAAGCGTATGCCTAGTACCTACTTATATAGTAAGCAAAAGATTTATCACTATATGTTATGCGTAGTGTATATTGTCTGAGCTCTGTCCGTCCCTCTAAAACTTGCTCACCTGTTCCGGGGTACACTTCTGAAGTGTCACTTCTATCAGAAAGCGACGACACTTTACGTCTGCTCTGAATAGAATCGGATCTCCTGGTGATAACTAAAACACAACACACATATATTTACCGATTTCAGATCCAGAGGTCCCGGGTTCGATTCCCAGGGAAGCAATATGTGCTTGGTTTGGTTGGTGGTAGGATTTTGTTGAAGTCCGCCTGGCTAGCTACCACCATCTTACATAATTCTGTCGCCATAGTAACAATTTTTGTGTTCCGACACTTAAGGTACGAGGTAAGATAGCCAGTTCCTCAGTTTGTTGAGGATTCCGGGTGAAGTGCGCCTCCACCTTCGGCCTTATCTAAACAGTTAGACACAGGTGAGATGACTTAGCCTTCATCTCAAATGGCTAAAAACACATAGACGTGCTACTGTGTAAAATCTTAAGAGCTATGTAGTACCTCTCTCTCAAGCAATTATAGTTTGTCATTCATTGTCCGGGTCAAATGAATTTTTACAGATATAATCGGATAGCGATAATCTGTGTCTGTAGTGCGTTAATCACATTGAAAGCCTAAAAATATGGAAGAGAGTGTTTTGTATGGGAAAAATATTTTCCGTGTATCTAAATTTGAATATTTTTTTAGCAATATAATCGCACCACAGATTATTCCTATCCGATGATACCTGCAAAATTACATTTAAATCGGACGCGCCATTTTGAAATGAACGAACAACTACGGGGCCGTTAGGCGCATAAAAATATGCTAAAGAGCTTACATTCATCCATATCGGCTCTGTCCTTCTGCCTGAGTTTAATAGACCGCCTCTTGAATGAGCCGTAAGCGGAATGGGTTTGCTGCGTGTTGCGTCGCGGCGGCCCGCATTTACCGCGAGAGCCGAGCTTGCCTCTTTTGTCATCCGAAGGTACCGATGAGGGGATTACGTCTGGCAACTATGGAACAAAGGATAGACTCAGATGATCTACTGAGAACATGATTCGAATTTATACATAGACATATCGCGCAAGACAAGAGGAGCGGTTAAGGACAGCCAATGACAAGAACATCCATAGTATAGTATAGACGTATAGTTTTTGTTAACCGGCCTTAGGAGAACGGTGAATTTTCGAAACCTAAAGACCATGATTCGAATTGATATATGGACTGGCTTATCGCGCAAGACAAGAGGAGTGGGTAAAGACAGTGACAAGAAAATCTATACTATATAGTTTTTGTTAACCGGCCTTAGAAGGAGAACGGTGAATTTTCAAAACCTTAAGGCCATGATTCGAATTTATATATGGACTGGCTCATCGCGCAAGACAAGAGTGGCCTCAGAAAGAGAACGGTGTATTTAAGAAACATAAAAAATACATATAGAGGCATAGTTTTTGTTAACCGGCCTCAGAAGAACGGTGAATATAAAAAACAAGGTCGAAACATAATAAAAAACTCATCAATTAAAGGCTCATATCTCAATGTTTCGGTCCTTATAACCAAATGGAATAGGCAGGGAGAGAAGAGCCATTGTGTATCAGTAAGGTACTTTGAGAAAAAATACCGTAAGGGTTGCCTCACGCTTCCTCTAAAATAATTATTGTTTTGATATTGACTGTGTCAAAAGTAGACTAATATTAAACAAGCATGCTTTTAGAGGTCATGGTTACTCTCTTGTTTGGGAAAAAGAGTCGATTGAGACCAACTTGCTTATTTATCGACTACATTTCAACAAAAACCTGAAAATGATTATAATCAAAAATTAAAAATAAGTTCCTGAGAACAAAACATTGTAACTATCACCCGACGAACTGACCCCCCAATAGTCGTCAAGAATTTGCCCCATCCTATATTCTTAGTAACTGAGAACTTACAGTATTATTACTTCCTCCAGACACAGTTTCAGGTTCATGAATCACGAACGATATTTTCCTTTCGGTTTCCCCACCAGCTATAGATTGCAGGCTTTGGGCGGAGGCTTGCGAATGACCCATACTTGACAAAGCCATGCTCCATCGCCGATTTGCTTCCCTGTATCACGTTATTCATTCTTTAAAACTACCACATCTCACTACTACGGTATCAGCTATTCGGCGTCTATAGGTTAAACTATTTCGATTTGTGTCTCAGAGATTTTATGCATGCCAATGTAGCAAAGCTTTTTACCCGCTAATTCGATCTAAACTATAATCAATTCGTAAACTATTGGAAAATTTGGAAAAAAGTGAAAAAATCAAAATTATTGTTAGTTTCATGTTTGTGTTAGGTATGTTTCGTTTAATTTTGTAGCAATTTAAGTGGTTTTTTTCTTTACATTCCATGCGCGTTACTTATGCATATGCACAGTTTACCGGTCGGTTCATTTTTGTTAAATTAGGTATAAATTGAGATCTCTGCAACCACAATTGAGGCTTCACATTATTTTTTGCATTTGGCAGTTTTTTTACAAGAAACATGATCATGTATTGTGAAGTAGGTGATTATGGTTCTAGAGATTTTTTTGTGCCGAAATTACTAAAAAAGTGACCAATATTTCTATTGTACAATTCGATTTACTGTTGTGGAATTTGCATATATAGTTTTCTGTTACGTGTACGTAGTTATGTACAATCTATATACGCATGCACGCTCAGTGCAGTATTTAAGGAAACATGCATTATTTCTCTTGTAAACATACTCGACTGGCATTAATGTGTGTTGACTGCTAAGAGCCCTGTTAAAATAAAAATTTCGTCAAATATAATGCACTTTTTAACACATTTCAAACGGATTCAACGTAATGAACTCACTTAGGCTTACAAAACAATCGTCGTTTTTCCATCCATCTTCGCATAACATAGTGACAAAAAATAGGTCGTTTTACAACAAGAGTTTTTTTTTATCTCAACTACTTACCAAAGCAAACTTGTAGAGGAAATGCGTACCTGTATACACGGTCCCAAGGTCCCCTTTCCTTTAGCGAAGCGCGGTTTTGTTTCGGCAAGGCTTGGTAGGTTTCTCTTAGGAAACATGTTATTTCAAACAAAAGTACGCATGCGACTATTCTTAAAGCTCGGGGGCATTCAGCGCCAAGTGGCTTTCCAGGGAGGCGGATACTGGCTGTAAACCGAAGGATTTTGAGCTTTATGTTATGCAAATACGACATAAATCGGTTTGTAGCAATGTGGGGTACCTTCATCGAGAAAATCCTCTTCTTCATCTTGTTGAAGCAAGTCTCTCTGTCCATCCGGGTCAGTGATAACGCCGACAACATTGTCTAAGTGTTTTTTATCTTCGACCAACATTTCCTCCAGTCTGTTGCCTATTGCCTTGATAAAGCATAAACAAATAATAAACCACACTGCAGTATATGAACACGAGCATGAGAAATATTGATAAATAGCTTACTTCGGCCCATTGATAGAAGAGTTTGCCAGCGAGACGTTGCCTTACTTGTGGCGTCATGGTTACTGAAGAAGAAATAAAATTAATAAATAATATTCCAGGACATTAGTTTCACACAGCGCCATCTAGACCCTTGGTAGTAGCTCTGTCTTCTACGCTGTAGGTTGTTGGTTCGACTCCCACCCACAACTAACATATGTGTGATGAATATAGATGTTTGTTCTGTGTTTGGGTGTTGTATTGTATGATAAGTATGTATTTACAAAAAAAAACTATGCGTAATCTAGATCCCATATCACAAGCTTTGCTTAGGGGCTAAATGGCGCTGTTTCAAATTTATATCCTGGAATATTAAAATAAAAGACGGCTGTATCATCGTCATCGATGTGTTTTTATATTAAGGTATAGATAAAATGTTTGTACGTAATAGAGAAGACGGGTTGTACCCGTTATTTTATCGAAGGGAAATAATTGATCCATCGAGTACATTGGCTTGTTTACATTATAAAACAAAACCACACAAAGATCTACGTACCATTATTTTTGACGGTGCTAGATTTGAGCCAATACGGCCACTGCCCTTTATTGCAGTTGTGCACCAATTGCGCACATTCCAACAAAATAGCAGCTCTGCCGACCACCACTGTATGCGGCTGAAATTATAACAAGAATTTGTAAGGTTCAGAATTTACAATTATTTTTTATTGTACGACGCGGAAGTTCTTTCCATCTCACCTGGTAACAAGTTGAGATAAGGCCCAAGGTGGAGGCGCACTTCACCCGGAATCCTCAATAATCTGAGGAACTGGATATTTTACCTCTAAATGCCGGAACACATTTTTTTTTTAAGAATTGTTATTATGGCGACAGAATAAGGTGGACTTAAACAAAATCCAACCACCAACCAAACCAAGCACAATATTACTCCCCCTGGGATCATCTCACCTGGTTTACAAGTTATGAAAAGACCGAAGGTGGAAGCGCACTTCACCCGGAATCCTCAACGGTCTGAGCAACTGGCTATCACCTCTAAATGCCGGTACACAACAATTACGTTATAAAACACTTCAATTCACGTTTAATTTATTTTTTGAAAAGTTTGATTCTGGTCTGGTTAATACTAACCAAATCCAGTAAAGCGGCCATGAAGAGCGCGTCGGGCGTGCCGCCAGGCTGCGTGGCGTCAAGCAGGAAGTTGAAGCGAGCCAGTCCGGCGTACAGGAGGGCCGCGGGGACCAGCCTCCTGCGTTTTAAAACTACCACTTCTGATTCACCGCCGCCGGAACCACCCTCGGCGGAGCCTCGTCTTGACATGTCTATAAAAAGGTTTTGCTTTCTATTGTTGACCATCAATTTTTTTTTCTTTAGCCCATTAGGTAGTTAGGTATTTAAAAAAAAAGTTTCAACAATACATGTTCATGTTAATGTTAGTTGACCAGTTGAGTTACCCATAGGCCTAATCTGACTGATTCCTTTGTGCATAGTTAGTTTAATTGTACTTTTTATTGAATAAATGGATTGTTTATTAAAATAACATTTATATATTAAGTATTTACGTTTATGATGTACCTCTACTTGTAATGTTATTTTATTTTATTTAAATGATTATAAACTCTGTATCCCTGAATGTTGAATGGATCATCAAAAAAAAAAACTACGCCGAGTTTCTTGCCTTCCTCCTTGTGCGCTGGTTACGATTCCAAACAGGCGGTAGATTTGACGTTCAAAATGATCATACAAATCTTAATGGATTACATGCATAATGACACATTTAGGTGGACAATGACATATTGTGACTACGCATAATAGCTAGCTCGTTGGGTGTTGCACGTCTTGCTCTCTATGAAAAATACACCGGAGTATTTATAATACTGAGTATTAATAAGCACCGATCGAGTATACTCGTTGGGTGCTAAGCGATCGGTTCCCTATGAATAGCATGCTGTGAGTGTTTTGCAACACCCTTCGAGGCATGTTTTCTGACTGAAAATCTTTAAGGTTTATCTGTACCAAGACTCTAGTCCTTATTCTAGCGACAAGACTTATCCAATAATTATTTTTGCCCTCGTGAAGGAGGCTGCTATTTTATTACTTTAAGACCGCATGGAAATTCTGTAAGCTAGAGTAAAAACAGTTTTATTTTGTGTACCTTGAGCAAAATAATCTATTCACGTTTGGAGATGTCTCATGCCAGCAGTGGACGATCAAACCTTGCTTGAGCTTTTGGTAATGTAAATAAAAATATAGAATGAAAAGAATATAGATGTTAAAAAAAATAATGTACTTACAACCACCGCTAGTCTCTTCGATACTGCCGTCTCTTTTTTTTCCCATTTTTCGCAGTCCAAATCTGTTCAGTCTGTCTTCGACTCGTTTTCTCGCCCTAAAATACATTACAATCAACAAAAACTTTTTGATACCGGTGTTGGATACCACTAGACCAGGGACGTGGTGAAACAAACCTGTTGAGCGTGTATCCGACGCGTTTCTTGACATGGACAGGGCGGGCGGAGTGGGCGGGCGGCACGTGGTGGTGGCGAGCCAGCGACGCCATGCTGCCGGATATCGGCAGCGACTCGCCCGAGCCGCAGCCGTTGCGGATCAGCGACTGGCTGGACTGAGGCTTTTGCCGGAACCAATTTACTGGAACGTTTTTTGTTTTATACGAATTGGGCAAATTCATTCAGCGCGAGAACAACCGAATGGGATAAACCTACCCGGCGAGTCACACTCACCCTGGTGATTCAACTGTTGACTTTCTAAAATAATTTGCTATCAATTTATAGATATTTCTTTAATTCAATCATTTACTCTGTTGTATTTTTGATCTACTGACGTGCTCAATTTTTATTCTTATTAATTTTATTTATCTGATATCAATGTAATCAATTTGTATTATATACTAACATGTGACTTGCAACGCCCTGACAGGGTCAATGTACCTTCTTTCATTTTAAGCTACCTTACATCTTAGCTATAACATGTATCTAAGCAGGACATTATGCGATAAATGAACGAATTAATGAATTATGAATTGAAACCGTTAATGTCTACATAAACATAAGTGTATACGTGAGTATCCGAGTTTTCAAATGTAAACTCAGTATGATTATTCCATAAATCCGTTTGGATATTTGTAAGAGAACTAAAGTTCCGACATAGCTAATAGAGTTAGCAAGCTAATGGGGTGGTGGGTAGGCAACATAGCTTAGAGAACCGATAACCGCTGGCAAAGTTTCTCGCGAAATGGTTTTTTTTGTGCTTATCTCATCTGATTTTCAAGTTAATGATACAGCCGAAGGTGGAAGCGCACTTCACCCGGAATCCTCAACGAACTGAGGAACTGGCTTTCTCACCTCTAAATGCCGGAACACTACAATGTAAAAACGACTCCCTCAAAGTGTTACTCACCTATCCCACTGATATGGAACTTCGACGGTATTGACTTGTAGTGGTGTATCTTATGATGCGGGGTTATATCAGCTGATGATGCAGAGGGTATTGTTCTTTCCGACTGTCTCGGAGTGAGTTGGTACCGTCTCGTCCGCACCGACAGCGGCGACTGACTTGCCGAATCATCACCGGCTTCAGTGTCAAGAAGGCTCTAAACCGAAGAGAAATACATATATTGAGCACCTTATTTATCTAAAAGGCTCTAATCAAAAGAAAAATAAACGACTTCGGTACTTGTCAATGACTTCTAAGCAGACAGCACCTACTGTGTCTCGAAGGCTCTAATCAAAAGAAAAATAAACGACTTCGGTACTTGTCCATGACTTCTAAGCACACAGCATTTACAGTGTCGCGAAGGCTCTTAGCAAAAGATAAATAAACGAATTTTTTACTTGACAATGACTCCTAATCAGACAGCACCTACTGTGTTTCGAAGGCTTTAATCAAAAGAAAAATAAACGACTTCGGTACTTGTTAATGACTTCTAAGCAGACAGCACCTACTATGTTTCGAAGGCTTTAATCAAAAGAAAAATAAATGACTTCAGTACTTGTCAATGACTTCTAAGCAGACATCACCTACTGTGTTTCGAAGGCTTTAATCAAAAGAAAAATAAACGACTTCGGTACTTGTCAATGACTTCTAAGCAGACAGCACTTACTGTGTCCCGGAGGATCTAAGCAAAAGAAAAATAAACGATTTTTTTACTTGACAATGACTTCTAATCAGACAGCACTTACTGTGTCCCGGAGGATCTAAGCAAAAGAAAAATAAACGACTTCGTTATTTGTAAATTACTTAGTTTTGTGTATTTTGGAAGTTAAATTAGTGTTAAAATATAACTAAGTACTCAATATGCAAATATGGACCATTTGATGATTATTATCAGTGCATGCTATCCTCGTATTTGTATACCAACACTTGGTGGAACCATGTGAGAACTAAACTATATGTAAGAACGTATTATATAACAAAAACAAGAAAGCACCTTCTGTCTCAAATATGAAACTAGCTTGAAGTAAATCTTACATGTGCTCCAGTAGAAGATGTGCTCCGCTTCTTGAATGTGAACTTTTTATTATGCGTACGATCATCCACAGCGCAGCCTGAATCCGCGCCGGTTTCTGAGCCGCGCTCCTCTTCCGAGTTCCGGTGGATATGTCTGCGGAAAAACGGTTATACCGTTGACAACCCTACTGGCAACACTACAGACTAGACTCAAGCGTTGTATCAGATTTGTGCAAGAGTCCGAATATAGATGTTTGAGTATGAACACGCTTGAATATAGTTTTGATTGTACTTTGTATAAAAGAGTTCACAAAGCTTATAAGCATTTTGTGGCAGCCATTTTGTATTAATAAATATGGCTCTAAACATGCGCACGAAAACGCGGTTCATGACGGCAAAATTTATGAAAGAATACACAGTTTGGTGAATGGTATAGACGTTTAAACCCCGACGATGGGTGAAGTAAGGTTGATAATGATGATTAATATCTAGAGCGAGTCCGTTGATTGCTGTAGCGTAGTATGTAGGGCTACCCCCCACAGTAGCTTTTGCTAAACGGCCTGTTAAGACCCTAAAATGTTGCCCTGCATATAAAACAATAGATGCAAGAAATCAAAATAGTTTCGAAGTAGATTTAAAACACAGGCATCAAGACAAAGGTTATAAAAATCTAAAAATTGACTAAGTGTTACTTGCCTATGTCGTACCGAGAAAGGAGAAGGGCTATCGACATTTCGGTAAAGCATTCCCGGTTAGTGAAGAGGCAAAGGAAAGCTAGTCAATACAGTGAAGGAAGAAATAGGAATTAATACCGAAAATATATCTTGCATATAATTTTTTAAAATGTTGCATTTAAACATTGTTTTATTTTTCTCGTTAGTACTTTACTGTTTAGTTGTGTAATCATTATAACGTGCTAAACATGAACTACACTCATGGACATAATCAGAGGAACTCGACAAAAATACCTAAATCTACTCTTTTTCCAGTGCAGTTAGAGATCTTATCGTAACGTTTGACGATACCGGCAGACTGGTGAGTACACGAGACTTGTAAGGCAAGCGCGAGAGTCTCGGGACGATCGATTTATGGTGAGTAGTGTTCTAAGAAAATGAACTTTGACTTCTTCAGAGGTCAAATCTACGCTTGAGGAGGTTCGGCACGTGACAGCACTAAAACCGGAGAAGAAGACTGAAAGAGGCTAGAATAGGAACGTACCTATACTTGCTAGCCAACCCTTATATACCGCGTGTGGCTAGTGCGAGTTGCAATCGAAGTTCACGCGTTTCGTTTGCTCACCGTGAAAAGTGAATATGTGATAGGGGAGAAGGAGAAACCTGAGAACAAACGAGTTCACGGCGGCAGCTTGAATGTAAACATAGCAAAAAAAATATTTGTAACACTGCAACACCGACTCTTTTACCTGTTATTAGTAGACCTTGCGGAGTGAATCTTCTGTACTTGTACTTTTATATATTCAGTGGTAGGTAAGGGGCAGATTTGATTTTATTAGTTACAATCAATAAAATCAAATAAAATCATTAACAAATTGATCATAATTTGAATAGATGCAGATAGCTAAATACTTATAGAAGGGTTAAGGGCCTATAATTAGACGTTTCCTCTTTTTCCAAAGGAAAATTATAGCTCTTCTGAGTCTATTATACACGTCACGAGTCTATTTTTTATATATGTATTACTTCAGGTTATCTACATTAAAGGTAAACTGAAAACTTATGTTTTCTAGCTAAAATTTTTCTCGATAAAAATATTTATTGAAAATGGTACGTTTCAAAATTTACAAGAGAAATATTGTGATACCTACAATGAATATTTACGATTTATTTTAAATGATAGGTTATATGTTGATCTACATTAAAAGTAAGCTAGTTTTTTGATACCTATTTAAATTTAATTTTACCACCTTGAATGCGAACTTTATTTTCTCTCAATATACCTGTGCTAACTCTCCACGCATATGCTGTGTGCGCCCGCACACGCGTAGCGCTCGAAAATAACTGCTACGGGAGTGCTGAATCACACGGATGTGTGTTTTCCCGGCCGTTCCGCGAGTGCTGACTTACGTCTATGTTGCGTTTCGGTACGAGCGTGCGGGCTCATAGTAAAATAACACACCGTATGTGTTTGTTTTAGTTTTCGTTATTTCTTTTACAATTCTAACATAAAAATGTAATTAAAAAGTAGTAGAGTTATACAATATATTTGTAACGTAATTTCAAGTAAATAGTAGCGATGTTTTGCGGCTAAGAGGTAGGTAAATGCCAATAAACGCTTTGGGTAACTAAGTAGGTATAACTACCTATCTATGTACCATAAACCGATGGTTCTAAGAACTTTAGACGCACCTGCACATCTATAAAATAATAAACTGTAAAGGATTATGAAATATTTCGTTATCGACTTACCTCATACACCGACAAAATATACTTAGTAGAACCCGGCAGCCTATTGTATTGGGATTAGCAATGCGCAAAAGTTGATCTTATGTAAAAAAAATATAGCTGGGACTTGTTTACTGTCTGAGCGGTACTATAATGACAAAGTTCCTCTAACTACTAGTACTATTGTGTGAAGCTTATAAGAGCTGGTACTTATATTCACAGCTGACAGCAACAAAAACAATACGTAGGTAGGTTGGTACCGAGCTAAGTACTTTAGTCCACCGCCATTGTGTGAATAGGTACCTACCTATTAGGACTAGGACTAGGATTAGGACTGTTTTATTGCATGTCCTGATTTCTGAACAAAATTATTTATATATTTTTAGGTAGGTTACGAATTAGTTTCCCACGTAGATATAAAGCTTAGTAGAATTTTAGACCTACTTGACACAGTTGGTCTGCTTTCCACACTGTAGTTGTGTAGTGGCAGCCACGCTGTAGTGGGTTCGATTCCCACCCATTACAAACATTTGTGTGATAATTATAGATGTGTGTTCTGTGTTTGGGTTTTGAATTGTATGATAAGTAGGCAGGTATGTTTTTACAAAAAAGTGCATCAGTTTTATATCCGTAATCTAGTTCCAAAAAAAAATGAATGCCATTTTTTTTTTCATCTCTTACTGCGAGAATGAAACACACACCCCGTGTTTACCGCACAGCGAGCTCGACCGCGTCTACAGAATACTACATAGTAAACTCGGCCGGTTCTCGTCTCACACGCAAACGCGATTTCCCGCATAGCTGTATCGTTTTAGTTTGCTGGCGGCGCAAAACACACTTGTGCGTGCGCCCGCACTGGCGTCACTCGCGAAATAACACATACGGTGTGTTTTCAGCAGTTAAAGTGTTAAGCATGAATTATTTGAAAAACTACAGGCGCACCGCGCGCCCGCCTTTCAATCAGTAGCTCTGTGACCACTGTCGACGGTCGTGTGCTTGTCGTCCTCGCAGCGGTCAGACAACATCTAGACTCAGAATAAATATTAGGACGAATTTAAATAGGTTATTTGTTCTGTACCAGTTAAGGTACCATCATATGGTCACATTACCTACCTACATACCAGCAACGCGATCTCAGAATAAGAATTATCAAACGTTTTATTTACGATACGCATGCGCCGCCTACAGCTTGCCGTTGTCAACTCTCATAATCGTTTCTACAGCTATTTTAGCTGCGTAGCGCGCCTTAAAGTTTGGAGGCGATCCAGAGAAAGATACGCTCATGAAACGTTGTCGGAAAAGAGCCAAATGGTGGCGGTCAGTTTCGTTGCGTTCTTCTCAATTTGTCCATGAGTGTAGTTGAATCCTAAAGCACGCTGACATATTCGAAGTTGTTGCAACAACACACGATGGATGTAGGTACGAGTACCCAATCTTCGAGCTCCTCTATTCATTTAAATATTAGAAAGAATCGCCGATTACATATATTTATGTTGTGAAAAAATGTGAATGTATCCAAAATGCGACTTGAGATAATAAATATTACTTAGTATATTATTATCCGAATTAAACCTTGTTCAGATCCAGTATGACATATTCCTGGTGCAACATTGTACAAGTTGTTTTATCGAAGAAAAATATCAAAATGGTCAAAACTAGAATATCTTATTAAATTAATCGTCTTGTCCTAGCCTATTTGCCAATTATCATCTTGGAATAGACGAAGCATACTTTCTCAAATGACTTTTTTTAAAGAAGTTCTTTGTCTTTCAAATTAATCTTTGAAAAACATCATAGAAAGGAAGCTAGAGGGAGATGGAGGCATATGATTATTCACACGGGGAAACGACAAGGGTCTATACATAGATTCTAAAAGTGGAGGAGATGTACAAGGGTTCAAACACATAGCACATCTAAAGAGGTAGGTTATTTACATGTGGTATATTACCTGATGACTCGAGTAGTCTGCATGTTGGATTCCTTCGGCTGTACATCTGGTCTTTCGGCGGTGTCGAGCAAAGCGCTAAACGCCACCACCCGGAACTGACCGCCGTGAGCTTCGCGTACGTAGTTCAGGAGTTGGCGAACCTCCATGTACAACGTCTGTTAATTATATCGATAAATACAAAATTATGCCAAGATAGATAGATGGATAACTCTTTATTACCACTTACATAAAACATAGCAAAATACTGATAAAAGAAAACTTAATCTAAGCGACACTGGTAAAACAATGGGCGGCGTTATCGCTGAAAGCGATCTCTTCCAGGCAACCGTTGGATATAAACAAGATATACTGTCCAAAGTTAACAAGCGTCATAGCTCAGTTGGTAGTAGCTCTGCCTTCTGCGCTGTAGGTTGTGGGTTCGTTTCCCACCCAGGATAAACATTTGTATTATGTATATTGTTGTTTAATCTGTGTATTGTATGATATGTATGTATTTACAAAAAAAAAGTACAAATATTTCCGTAATCTAGTTCCCATATTCCAAGCTATGCTTAGTTTGGGACCTAGATGGCGCTGTGAGAAATAAAAAAAAAAGTGTGGATCAATCCCTTCCCCTCCTTATCTCAGCTCAGTTGGTAGTAGCTGCAGGGTATAGGTTCGATTCCCACCCAGGATAAACATGTGAGATGAATATTAATGTTTGTTCTGTGTTTGAGTGTTGTATTGTATGTATGTATTTACAAAAAAAAAAGTACAAGAGTAAATATCCGTAATCTAGTCCCCATATTACAAAGCTTGGGACTGAATGGCGCTATCTGAAATTAATTTTCTGTAATATTTATTTATTTATTCCCTCACCCCACACAACCTAGTATACCCTAGGGTTGACGTCATGCAGGCAGCCAACACTCAAACATGATTCGAGTTGAATAGAAGAACATATAGTGCAGACCCTATCCAGATAAGGGTAGAATATAATGATGATAAAAATTATGTCAAGCAAGCTGTAATGGCTACACAGGAAGTGTCCTGTCGCCATTGCTAGCTGATGAAGGCAGGTGGCATAGAATACTGCTTTCTGTGTAGGTGGGTTCGATTTCCACCAGGGACAAACACTGATGAATGCTTTTTTTTTAATGTGATAGGCTTGCGTTTGATTGCTATCTCGCCTGATGTTATTTTTTTCTGTTTTGATTCACTCTTGACTTGAAGCCTCCCATGTTGTAGTGTTCGGGAAACACAGACTCAGGCAAAGCGTTCCATTCCTTGGCGGTGCGCATTATAAATGAGGAAGAAAACCGCTTAGTGCGCGACGAAGGTATATCCACCATAAAATGCTTATTATATGCTATGCTTGTTTTGTCAGGTAATCTCCGTTATCTAGTTCCCATATGAGCTTTACTGAGTTTGGGATTAAGTTGCGTTGCGTAAAATGTCTAAAAGGTGATTAGAATGTGGAGAAATATGATGAATAACATATGAAAAGAACAAGCAATAACATACCTTATTGTCAAGCATTTTAAGCTCTTTATGCATGAGCGCAAATCTGGTAACCAATACTCTGAAGGTGTTTTCAACAACGAACGCCTCGATAACTCTGTTCGGATTGCCGGTTTGTCCGGCGCCGAAGTTCGTAGCGTATCCGGATTGTAGGTGACTGATGTCGGGCGATTTCGGACAGTTGCGCTTTTGTTGGTCTGAAATAACAAAAATCACCTCATAGCTCAGTTGGTAGAAGCTCTGCCTTCTGCGCTGTAGGCTGTGGGTTCGATTCCCACCCAGGACAATCATTTGTGTGATGAATATAGATGTTTGTATCATACCACGTATGTATTTACAAAGGTATTTAAGTATTCTATCCGTAATCTAGTTCCCATATAACGAGCTATGCTTAGTTTGGGGCTAGATGGCGCTGTGTAAAAAATTATGTCCTGTTATATTTATTTTATAAAATCAAGAAGTACTGCTGAGAGGATTTTTTTTCTCAGAGTTTTTGAAATCATGGAGTTACATATAAATAACTAGCTGACCTTAGCTTACAATTAGTTTTGTAGCTCTTGATATTACACATTAAAAACAAAATGAAAAACTACCTCGTTATATATTAAGCATATAACATAGATGGTATAGATTAAAGTGCGAAACATTTATTCAATAAAAAGTACAATTAAACTAACTATGTACAAAGGAATCAGTCAGATTACCTAAGGACCGTTACAAACGGCCTATAGGTAACTCAACTGTTCCAGTATAGATTATAAACCATTTAACCTAATCGAGTTTCTTACCAGATCCTTCTTGTGACCACTTAGCAACTAGTTTTCAGCGAATTACCTAATTAATACCTCATTATTATCTTGAATAACATTTTACATCACAGTCAAACATTAAAACAGTGGCACTCCGGTAGTGCCAATAGAAGTGAAAACTTGATGTTTCTTTATTTAACATGATTTTTCATAGTCATTTTGAAACGTCAAATCTACCGCCTGTTCGGAATCGCACAAGGAGAAGAAAGGCAAGAGACTCGGATTGTTGGTACTTGAATCTCAATGTGTTATATCTACCCGGTGTTTACGGCGCCATCTATTGAGAGTTAGCGGAACTAATGCCGCCTGTAGTTTTGGAAGTTTTTTCATTTTACTTTAATTACGTTTATTTTATTTTATTAGAAATTAAAAAGCATATGTATATAAGTATCTGTAGTGCAGTCTACTACACATACTTATATACAAAGGTGTCAGTAACAGTGTCACGTGTTCAATGGTTTTTTCTCCACATAAAAAAAAGCCCAAAGCGCCTAAGAAGTTTTCATAAAAAAAAAAAAAAAAGTTTTAGCAATCTAAATAAGCATAATATCTATACAGATTTCACTTACTCATAGGAGAAACAACAGTAGACGGATCCGCGCAAAATCCTATGATCGCGTGTAAATTGTCGAGCACTTCCCAGATCGGCGCAAATTTGGTCATCTCCTTCATCCGTAGAGTAAACTTCGGAACGCAGGCGGCTCGGAGCAGCCGTAAGGTGTTCCTGGCTTGCACGCGCAGGCATTCGGCTTGGGGGCCGCGAAGCGCCTTGGAGCACCCGTGAGAGCAGCCTAGTTGGCGAAGCAACCTAGAATGCATTGAACCAGGTTTAAGGTTTGCTATACATGCGAGTAAGAAGGACAAGTGCGGGTCAGACTCGCACATTTCGTTCTAAAGCGAGTAATACTCGCACTTTCCCTCTTTGCTGTCATGTAACTTGAAGTAATCATATTTATGTTGTTTTATTGGTGATAACCAAGCGTTTGACCACCTGCTTATTTGAAAAACAAGTAAAGATTTGGCCTAAGATGGAGCACGCTTTTCCAAAAGGAACCTTTTCACTCTAGACTTGCAGACTCCTTGATTGTACTGGTGCGGAAAAACAGACTAGGCCAAGGAGTTCCATTCCTTACCAGTATGAATGATAAAGATATAGGCGAAACGATTCTATACCAACTAACAAGCGTCAAGGCTTGTGTCCACTTAAAGTGCCGAAAAGCTTCTGGTGATATACTAACTATGTCTTGGGGTTAGAGTAAACCGCCTCTGTAGTCTAGTGTCAGATCAAGAGGACCTGTACAGGAGTGCTTGGTTTAGTTAGTAGGACAACACCAGGTGGGCTACATGATTGTCCCGTCTCCTAGTTGTATAAAAAAAAATAGTTATGAATGAGATATATAATGTACCTTAGCAAAACATGCAAAATCATGTAGTACGGACAGTCCAAATGGTCTTGATCCTTCTTTTCCTTCGGGTTTTCGCCTCCGTCCATATTTGTAGAGTCCTGACTTTGGGCGCAAGGCAGCCCGGAATCTCTGTCTTGCTGAAATAAGAAACGCCATTGAGACATAAAACAACTTTCGGTTTATCTTTGAATTATTTTGAAATACGGTTGATCATGATTATGTAATAGTAGTACCTACTTGTGAAAGGACTCGCCTGATGAAATGCATAGGTATGGTGGTAGCCATTTCTGTGTTTGAAGGGAAATTACAAAAACACCTTTATGCCTCAAGTTGACCGGCTCAATGCTCATATTGGGCAAACTTTACCTCGAGTCTCGGACATTTTTTAGCGATCACTGAATTAGATATTTTTTTAATTATACATACTGTAGACATATTTAACTTCATTTCAAGACGAGGGCGATACCGTTGAATAATATTTTTGGTAAAAATTGTACGACGGGGAAGCGCTTGGCCTTCATCTCACCTGGTTACAAGTTAAGATAAGGCCGAAGGTGGAGGCGCACTTCACCCGGAATCCTTAACAAACTGAGGAACTGGCTATCTTACCTCTAAATGTCGGAACACAACAATTTTAGAATTATTGTTAAGGCGACAGACTTAAGTAAGATGGTTACCTAAGTCTGTTTAAGTGTGCAGAGGGATACTTTTATATTATTGTTATACCATGTATTCATTCCAAATAAATAAACATGAATAGTGTAACATTATTAATCGTCCAGGCCTTACTTTACTATCTTTGTCCTTTCCAAAGTCTATGAGCGGGTCCACAGAGCCCGGTTGGAAGCTTGGTTCCTCCGAATTGCTAGTCTGCCAGTTTTTGTGTACTCCAATTTCCATCAGAGTATCCACGAGATTGAGCATCACTTCCATAACTCGCAGGGTTATGTAGAAACTGTCCATCGTCGACACAGAATACACGGCCTATGAAAAATAACATATTTTTATTCATAGATGTACCTGCCTAAAATGAACGCCCTTCCAAAGCGGTTACGCTAATATGAAATTTTTTGACTTTTGCGTTTTACCACACTTCGAAAGATGAAGGTGTCGAACCTTCATCTTCATAAAATGTTGACTTAGTTTTTAAGTTTTATAAAGCTGTTGGTCTTCTCATAAATAAATATTGTCTATAATGATTTTAGGTGAATATATATAATTATTAATAAATATTACAGGACATTAATTTTACACAGCGCCATCAAGCCCCAAACTAAGCTTGTAATATATGTATGTAAATACGTACGTACTACATGATACAACACCCAAACACAGACAAACATCTATATTCATCACACAAATGTTTGTCCTGGGTGGGAATCGAACCCACAGCCTACAGCGCCGAAAGCAGAGTTGCTACCAACTGAGCTATGGGCTTGATTTTATTTTATTTATTTTAAAATAAAATTATCAAAGACAATTTCTCCTCGATATAAGGTCGTTGCTGACTCTATCCTATGATTGGCGAGAAAGGAACACGCGATTCTCGCTGGCTCAGGACTGGGTAAACGATTATAGCCGCTACTTGGCCAGGATAACCCACTTTCTGCCTTCCGAGTCCAGTGCCGTTACTACCTACATTAAACACGACAGTCCGTGTCACCGCCCGGTATCCTAAGTGCCTAATAAGTCTCCCTGGAGGATTTCCCCAGATCGAAAGTGTTAGATTATTCTTTCCATGTATCTTAGCTTAATCGTACGCTACGCTAGAAATGTTCTCCATAAACTTAAAGCATTTTCTATTATAATCTAAAGGAATCATGTCTCAGTAATTGATAGCCTATGTTATTATTACTACGCTCTTGCAACTGCCACTATTGTATTACTGTCTTCCACGTGGCGTAACACTCGCTGCCCTTCTGCAATACATTACGAGGGCGGCCCGCACGTTACACACAGCGTCGCCACGTGGACACGTCGCGCTTCCTCAGCATCGTAACGCAGGACAGTACCTACTAGTGGTGACAATGTGATTGTTTCTAGAGACTACATAACTTTTGAGGCCTTATGCCAATCTGTAGCCAGAGATAGTAATACACTCCACGTCCGTGACCGCGGCATCTAAAATATTTAATCTAAATTAATGTTTTAGCACTAAAACTACATATTATACATCATCGCTACCATAGGCAGACAAGAAATATCCTTACATGATCAAGTTCCAAGAACCGACCGACCTTAGTGACAAAAAAAAGCATACTACAGCTTCCTTGATAAAAACACGGGATTTAAGAACGCCAGTTTGTTCCACGACTTCAAGGCAAAGTTTTTTTTTTTTCATAAAATTCATTATCATTTTGTAAAGTCAAAATTAGCGCCTTTTTTTTGGAATCGCAACCCACAAGGAGAAAAGCAAGATCTTAAAAATCAAAATAAAAAAATCAAAATCAAAAAGACATTTATTTGCAAATCTTACACAAAAATCAACATTAAAATAATAATAAATAGAGACAAAGAATAAAAATGTAAATTAAATAGTTCTCTCATAGAATTGCAAAAAGGTCTCAACTCAGCGTTAATGCAGGTTCGGGTAACCTGAGCTGATCTTCCGTTGAGACCTTTGGAAACCTGTACAAACAACAAGAGGTCGATTTGACGTGAACACCAAGTGTAGACAAAGTGTAGACAAACATTTGGACAATAGGTACCTACGTATACTAACAAAACAAAACAAAATACTCGATATGTTACACACAGCGAGGAAACAGAAATATTTACAAACACAAAATAAAATTAGCCAATAAATTACAAATAAAATAGGTACATCATGAGAGTTATTATAAGTTATATTATTTACATTATACAAATATACGGCATGAGTTCATTTTAAATAGCACTAGTGTCGTGAATTAGAAGTTCTTGCTCCTTTTGCCAGCCTAATAGGTATCTTTTTAGTCTTAATATAAAAGTATATAGATTTTGAAGGTTCCTTATCGGCGGTGGAATATTGTTCCAACATTTCGTTGCAGCATAATTGCAACGAAAAAAACGAAAATCTCAGGAAATATCATAAATGTTGCTAGTCACC
This sequence comes from Venusia cambrica, assembly GCA_951394065.1. Lineage (NCBI taxonomy): Eukaryota > Metazoa > Arthropoda > Insecta > Lepidoptera > Geometridae > Venusia > Venusia cambrica. The sequence continues at coordinate 3,791,222 of OX596059.1, read as the reverse complement.
TTCAAAACCACTTGGAAATCAATGTCGCCATCCTTGGTGATATAATGTAAGGAGCCCGGCGCCTCGCTGATTTCCTCGACAACGTAAGTGATGTTGGAATCAGTTTGCGATCGTGTGAGACTTGGCTTGCGCTCTGGCGTAGTTATGTGCTGGGACCCGTGTATGCTTATGGAGTCTAGTTGAGATTCCATTGAACCCTGGAAGTACAGGATAGTTTACAATTTCATTGTTTTTTTTTTATTGTACGTCGGGGAAGCGCTTGGCCCTCATCACACCGTTTACATGTTTTGATAAGGCCGAAGGTGCAAGCGCACTTCACCCGGAATCCTCAACGGTCTGAGGAACAGGTTATCATACCTCTTAATGCCGGAACACAATCATTTTTAGAATTATAGTTACGGTGACAAAATAAGGTAAGGTGGTGGTAGCTAGCTAGGCAGACTTAAACAATGTCCTACTTACCTGGGGATCGAACCCGGGACCTCTGGATCTGACACCCGTGAACGAACAACTAGACCACAGAGGAGCTTAAAAACGATTGCATAAAGAACATATTTTTACGTAGATATAATTGTTGCACAGATATTGTTTAAGGCCAAGGATAACATAAAGGCCACTTTTCATCCAGATACCACGGCGACAAAGACGCCAGCAAATGCTAGTGATACATTTTTTTTAGCTGCAAAATACGCATTTAATAAGGCCGCAGTCAGAGAGTTATTTTTCTTCCCTGTCAAGCCATAATAAAATAATAGTTTAAGGCATCTTTATAAGAGGCTTCCTAGTTCAAAGCCATCGATATGACCGTCTTACTTCTTGTTTTGGACAAGTACTCAGGTAATTGGCATTCGACAAAATATTAGTCTAGTTTTGGACAAATACTAACCTGTCTTGTTTAAAAAATATATATATATTACAGGACATTAATTTTACACAGCGCCATCTAGCCCCAAATTAAGCATAGCTTGTAATATGGGAACTAGATTACGGATAAAATACTTAAATACTTTTTGTAAATACATACGCACTATATGATACAACACCCAAACACAGAACAAACATCTATATTCATCACACAAATGTTTGTCCTGGGTGGGAATCGAACCCACAGCCTACAGCGCCGAAGGCAGAGTTACTACCAACTGAGCTATGAGGCTTGTTTTGGACAAATACTTGTCTAGTTTTGGACAAATACTAACCTGTCTAGTTTTGGACAAATAGTCCGGCGACGGAGTAGGCGTATGTTCAGTGACAGTTATTATTGGATTCTTTTTTTTCTGAATATTGCACGAGATTACGTTCGAAGGCCCTTGAGCTCGTTCCGTTTTTATCTCACCGATATATCTGAAAGGTAACAGACGAAATAAACATTATTGCTGTCCGCCATTTAAGAATTGTCGCTTACCGTGTCCAAAATGGCGCGTTGTGTCACCCAGACATACTTTGTAGATATGTTTAGTATGATGTTTTTATTTCGCATGCTAGTGTTGTGTTTAAAATTTATTTTATTTGTGTATCATTTGACTTAAGGCGCTTACACTGACCAAATGTGTGTGAGGGACAGAGCGATGTGAATCCGCGCGTGAGTGAGTGAAACGCACGAATTCTCGCGAAGATTATCCCTTAAGGTCTAGTTTTCGTTTAATGTCTTACATTCAAAACTATACCTAGTGAAGAAAAGCCTACTATGCGAATCAAGGTGTAGCCTTTATATTTTGGCTTAATCATTATGTAAATATTCTTAGCAGTTTAGATGGAGATAGAAAAAGTAGCAGGTCAAAAACTGGTTAATTTCGGAACTCATTTTTACCTTTTAAAATAACGCGCGATTCATCAAAAATCAAAGAATCAGTTATTCTGTTTAATTATTTTATATTTACTCATTAAAAGTAGATCATTGACTGTTACCATTTGGCCCACGTAAGCGCCTTAACATACGTTAGCAGGTAATAATGTATCTAGAAAACGTAAGAATTGCTATTGCATATATTAGTGAGCATGATTGTTTTATCTGTAGTCGATTTGAAGCTTTTGGTGATACAAACCAACCTATCTACTGTGTAACTACAAAACTCTGCATAAAGCATTTCATGTAATGTATTGTGTAAAATCTAAATGACTGTTGTGCGAAGCATTACATCGGCATGTAAGTTTCATTAAACATGTTATGATTATGTTACTTTAGCTTTGCAGTTTCAGTCGCGATAGAGAAAGTATTTGAGGCACTGTTTCTGTCAGTCACCTACTTCCAAAAAGATTGCTATCTCGCTCTGATGGTCATTAGAGTGGGAGGGCAATATATTCCTAGTCCCTCTAGATGACTGGATGACCAATGACAACGACTAGTTTGTGTGTATAAATGTTTGTGTGTGCATTGCACATTGGAAGGGCGATCATTATTAGATTATATTATAATATATTATATCTATATTAGATAAAATGAATGGCAATCAAAACTTATGCGTAGGAAAACTCATTTTTCCCATACATTCGCGTAGTTTGACGTTAATTTTCTAATGTGATGTCTGATACATAAATGATCAAAGAAAAATCTGTCTGTGGCGCGTTCCTTTTTCTAAAAACACGATTTTTTTTTTGTTGTGCAACGGAGAGTTGTTGGGCCTTCGTCTCATCTGATTTTTCAATTTATGACAAGACCGAGGGTGGAAGCGCACTTCCCCCGGATTCCTCAATAAACTGAGGAACTGGTTATCTTAAATCTAAATGCAGGAACACAACAATTTAACAATTGTTGTAATGGCGACAGAATTAGTTAAGATGGTGGTAGCTAGCCACACGGACTTAAACATAGTCCTACCACCATCCAAACCAAGCACAATATTGTACTCCCAATAGGGATCAAACTAGACCACAGAGGCGGTTAATTTTTTTTTTTTATTTATTTGTATCTGACGTCTCATTTCAAAATTAATGACAAAGTACGTTTGCAGTGAAACGAGAATCAGTTGCACTTCGAGGCCTTCTTAACCTCTTACGCACAGTACTTATTCGTTGATTTTTATGCCTAAAGAATAATGCAGATAACAGTTCAGTGAATCTCTGCTAGATGGCGTTATCAGCGCTTAAGCTGAGATATATGACACAAAAATTCGGAATCTGCGTCAGGACTCTCGTTGGTTAGAGCGTTTCCGGCTTAAGGAAAAGATGCGGGTTCGAGTCCCGTCGCGGGTTGTGATTTTTTGTGTCTCTATAACATTTGTAAATGTTGTGACTTAGTGCAATCACTTGAAATACAAAAAAAAAACATAGAATAATTAGTTATAATATATGCATACAGCTTATTCTAGGCGTCGATGATGTTCTAACTTCCTGGCCTAGTGACAACTACGTTACGAAGCCTTCAGATTCTCACTTACCCATTAGACGCTAGCTCATCGATCAGGCAGCTAGCAACGTCAACACAATATGGTACAAGCGTAATAAGTCGAGAGAAGAAAATACAATTTAAACGGTAATTATCACAGATTGTGTCCAGAATTAATTCATGCTGTGCTAAATTAAAATAGTAAAACGCCTTTCTTGCTTATAAGCTTGTAATAAAAAGAAAACTGGATTCGAATAAAATCTTCTAATAATGTTTGTTTGTAAGCTTTAATTCTTTGATATCCTACGTTAGGCACGGAAAGATCAAATAAACGCTACAGGAATCTTGGATGAAAGAATGTCTGTACCTAAAGTGTACCTAAGAATTTTTAAAGGTAAGTTAAATCTATGTCAAAGTAATTAAAACGAAAAACTACTTAAGAAATAAAAATAAATGAGAGATCAGAAATTAATCTTACCTTAGACTCGGCATACTCTTTCCTTTGACAAGGTTGCAATGGAACATATCGCCTGTGAGTCTGGGAGCTATTGGTGGAAAGTTACTGCCCAAAGCCGAGTTAGGCTGGTCGTTTTCATTATCCAAACTACGATGATATTCCTGAAAGAATTAATACATTCAAAACCTGCTCAAACCCGGTTCAGATGAATGAAAAAGTTTAAATGTCATCTGAGCCGAGATAAAATAAATCCACAAAATATCTTTAAAAAAATATCTACAGATAGCATTCTTACTGCACTGTGAAATGAAAACTTATGATCGTCATGGCCGATTTTCTCTAAAGCTTTCTCAGATTTCGAGAACATTTTCGTTTCAACGAACGCTTTCAAATCCGACATTTTCATTTTCCGTTTAATCTTCTCGCTCGATCTTCTGGTGAGAGTTTCTTCCTCTATTTTCGGCGTGCTCGGGAACGACACTTCGGTAATTGGCAATTCTTTGACTTCGGGAATCTCGATGAAGTTTTTGAGCGAGTCTCGCTCCTTCATGTCTGGGCTTTGGTAGAATGAAACCTCTATCTTCGGTATCGGCAGCGAGTTGCTGCGTTTTCTCGGCAGAGTTTGCTTAGAAATATCGTCGCAAATATCGCGCAACCTAAAAATTACACAAATTATGTTTACATTACAAAGTTTTGCTTCGCAAACAAATGTTCCACGCATTGCTTTTAGAAGCGAAACTGTTATTGTTGCACCATAATTTGAATATCTTGATCAAATACAGGCAAACTACTCATTCGGGGTACCTGAGGATCAAAATATAAATTCTAAGTGTCATTGACTATGCTGGTATTACACTAAGCATATGCTTGCAGCAGTGCTTGCGACTGTATATTTAATACCCCAAAACCTGAATAGAACTGGAACTGCGCTTCAAGTTAAATTCAATTCAATTCTTTGTTTCATACATAGAAAATTAATTACATTGCATGTAGATAGGTCACTAATTGGCGCATAACCACCAAGACATGAGACGTGAATTTATTGTGTACCATTGTACCATTATTGTGTTCCGGCATTTAGAGGTAAGATAGCCAGATCCTCAGTTTGTTGAGGATTCCGGGTGAAGTGCGCCTCCACCTTCGGCCTTATCGCAACCTGACACCAGGTGAGATGCAGGCCAAGCGCTTCAGCGCCGTACAATAAAACAAGGGACTCACCTATTATACAAATAATGCAGTGCCCAATACACACCCTCCTCTTGCCATTGCGAGGTGAATAGACATCGTAATGTCGCAACGTCTAAGAAAGTTGCAGCAGATACCTTTAAGAAACATGATTTGATAATCATTTTGCAAAAACCTATAACGGCTTTATGATTTCGATTACGACAAAAAAAATATAATGTCTTAACTTCAGTTCTACAAGTATCTAGGATCTTTTATCTTATACTGGTCATCAGACTCGCGAATATTAACCAATTATTAGGGGCTCAGAGCTGATGAATATCATCATTGCAAGGAAACGGCTGCACAGATATCCACTAAACACGCAGAAGAACCTTCCCGTATTAAAACTTAAGAGCGCATTGAAATCACTCTACTTTTGGAGTTCCGAACATAATAAGGCCTCAAACTCATAACACCTCTTTGTTAAGTAGGGGTTATAAATGCATAATAAGGGACACAATCGCAGCATGTTCTAAGCTTAGTAAACTAATGGAAACTAGAGGAACTTGATTCCGGGTCTTCATCGAGTAGAAACCGATATTTACTAGTTTGACACTCATACCCATGCAGGTCAAAGTTTAAAAAAATCTTGGTGGAAGCAATCAACTTACATAAATTTGCTTAGAAGTGGGCGGTTTTTCTGTAGAAGATGGTGTGCTTTTCTGGCCTTGCACTCCTGCACTATCCGACAACGATTCTTTGTCTGACGAACTGGTGATAGAACAAAAAAACACGATGAACACATGATACTTCGTTCCTTTATTCTTAGGGAACTGGGAATTTCCTATTCTTAAGCCAGTATATAATACAATTATTTTAATGATAGTACTGTTACCTCATTTTAGTGATTTGAGGCAAGGGTTTGATCCCTGGTAGAGAAGGCTTTGTCGGATCGGCTTTGCGCAGTTGAAACATACTCGGATCAGCCGCGTATACTGTGTAAGTTTCCTTGGTAGCACTTCCATCGGTCTGCTCTGATGGCAGCCTGTAGATAAACTGAAAATACATTGAAGTTATATCTTGACAATTACCAGGTAACTGGTAAGACCACTCGGTAAAACTACTGGGAATAGGCGAAATTAATGTCCTATAATATTTATTTATTTTATATACCACACAATCACAGAAAAAGTGACAAACATTGAAGTATTGCAGCGAGGAAAGATCTCTATTACAATTTGTTACGAACAGAAGTGGAAAAATGATCGGCCATCTTATACGACATGACAATTTCATCAAGAACATCATAGAAGGGAAAGTGGATGGTAGAAGAGGAAGAGGGAGACCGATAATAAACTATGTCAAGGAAGCTGCCCTGGAAAGATCAACATGGAGAAAGATTCATCAGTTGTGCCAACAAGAGTCCAACTCTTAAATTAATGATGATGATGACCAGATAATAACTGGTACATAATATTAAATTGAAGAATCTTTTATTTTCGCACTGCAATAACTTTGAATAAGCTCAGGTCATGAGTGTAGAGGTATAGAAACAATTGACAGTACGGTATTACTTTAGATGTTATTATGTAGCACTGCATATAGTAAGAATAAACTATAATATATGCAAGTACCTTTGATATAAGGCTAAAAAAGGCAGAAACAGAGTTGGTATAGTTTTCCTTATAGTATAAAAAGGTTTTTTCCATCATAGCAACCGGTTACACATTGCTACGAGAGTTTCATTGGCGTAGAAAGTCGCCAGTGAAACTCTTGTTACAATGATGGTGTTGCCCATGCATAAAATAACCTCTGTTTAATACAGACGGGGGCACTACTGAGCTCTTGTCATACAAACGCATTCAAATCATAAGGCAATTATTTTAGTTCCCTTTTTAGACACACTACGGTTCACTGTTTGAACAGACAGTTAGTACAGTTTGTCAGTTATTAGTATCTACAGTTACCCATCCGGTGAGTATGAATGACGATTTATGATGTCGCTCTAATATCCCGTAGGCACTCAAGAGTGAACGAGACAGCGCCATTTGACTTAGTGTCCTGCAAAACAAAGTTGTTAGTGTTTTCCTTACAACATGTTCCTCTTCAACGCTGGAGCTCTCCTCCGGGATAGTTTCCGGGAAGATGGTGTCCTTCGGCGAGGATATCCACGGCTCCTCCTCGGTGCTCGCCTGCTTGGATGGCGCCTCAGACTGCGGCATCGACACATTCTGGCTTGGTGGGCTGCTGGTGCCGCCGGTTCCTTCCTCTTTCGAGAACTTTCCTGATGAGTTATAAATATTACAGGACATTAATTTCACAAACCGCCATCTAGCCCAAACTAAGCAAAGTAAATATAGTAGTTTAGGAGTAGTAGAGGCCCTTATGAAAGGGCCCTCCGAGGAAGTACTACCACCATACCCATTTCAGCCGCCAAGCAGCATTGCTGTGTTCCCTGTTGCCGGTGAAATTACGGGCACGCGAGGCTTTACACTAACGTTATGCCTCAAGTTGACGGGTGCAATGATATGCTGTGTAGGCTATGTTCTCTGTGGATTTGACCTACGCAGTAAGTCATTGTTATAGGCAAAGAGATGCACTTAACATCAGGTGGGATATGCAAACAAACATTAAACAAAGTTAACTTTGAATTTATAATAAGGTATTGATATGGATGTCAAGCAGAGTAATGGTACTTACGGCCCAAAAAGACGTCGCCATTCTGATTACGTTTCGAGAACTTTCCCCCCAGTGGCTTGGGCTTGGGTTTCACCAGTGTGGTGAAGCACGGCGCATCTGGATGTCTGAACTCCCACAGGGCTTGCCACATCTTCAGCCCATTCTCGAGGCGAATGTTCATGGTGAAATCAGACTCTTTCAGATGTTGTGAAAGAGGGGCGAATAGGAACACGAAGAGCTGCAATTGATATGTATCATTATCTATTGAGGCAGGAGCTTTACTGCAGCATATGCAATCGGCAATTCTGCTGCTAAGTGAGGCAATTATGGCAAAATCTTCCAGTTAAGGAGGAGGCTCTGTCCAACAGTTGTATAACCTAACTGTTTAACCGCCTCTGTGGTCTAGTGAATAAAATAAAATAAATAAAAAGGTGTTTAATCACACAACACATATGACAATATTTTTAGAATTGTAAAGGGTTGATGTTGCTGGTGAAAAAGTAAGAGCTCAGCAACGCTGGTTTTCAGTCAGCCCCACTCTAAGAAAAATATAAAAAAATGTTTGTTACCGCCAAATGGTTTAGGCAGAGTATTCTAGCAGGGTCATGTGTTCGGCACACGGGTAAGTGTGCCACAAATGGGTAGGTACTTAAATTATTCGATTAATTAGTAATTAGTGGTTCGCCTACTGGTGTCAGATCCAGAGGTCCCGGGTTCAATCCCCAGGGGAGTATGATATTGTTCTTGGTTCGTTTGGTGATAGGACTTTGTTTAAGTCTGGCTAGCTTTACCATAATATATTTCCTAAGTATTTCGTCACAACAAGAATACTTAATTGCTGTGTTCGGGCATTTAGAGGTAAGACAACCAGTTCCTCAGACAGTTGGGGATTCTGAGTAAAGTGCACTTCCACCTTCAGCCTGATTACCTGAAACCAGGAGAGACGAAGGCCTAGCGCGTCTCTATCAGACAATAAAAAAAAAACTGAATATTATATCACACAGCCCCATTAATCTCCAAACCAAGCAAAGCTTATAATATGTGTTATCAATGTTTCCGTCTTAGATGAAGGACTCATCAAACTAAGATCAGCCAGCAACATTATAATGAAAAAGTACACATCAACATTGTTAAGATTCATTGTTGACATTTACCAAAACTGTTTTCTAGTTGTAGGTATTAAGCAAACATATTGCTATCTCAGCGTTCCCTGCAGCCGCCCTATGCGTCCGACAGAGACAGTTGCTGCTCGTGAGATTAATAGGTAATTTTTTTGATATGTATCTAGGCATAGTAACCACAACATGTCGGCGACAACACGTGTACCTTAGGTTAAGTAATTTTTGTATGTATTTCTTAAAGGGTTATATTTCTATGGGCCGTAGTATAAATTTTATAACATCTGTAACTTTTCTATTGATGCCTGAATTAAACGATGATTATTATTATTATTATAGCTCTTTTCACTTCTAAATTGTAACAGTATGTTTTGTTATTGGTGTTCGCTTGAATAGAAAAATATATTACCTATATTATCAATAATATTAATATATCATACTTATAGAAATATTTTATGTTTAAACACTTTATTACTTTCGAATTTTTGGAAAAATATTGACTTTTTATAGTCATTGTTTCAATGCAAAAATGACAAGTTAAGATGCATCCTCAGTTTGTTGAGGATTCCGGTTGAAGTGCGCCTCCTTTGGCCTTATCACAACTTGTAATCAGGTGAGATGACGGCCAAGCACTTCCCTGTCGTACAATAATAAAAAAATGCTTGTACCTATAATAAAGTTATTTAAAAATGTCTTAATCTATGTGGTGATTACATGAAAAAAATAAAAATATCAAACTCAGACAAAATTAGGAGGTAGAAAAGAGCTACTATTTCTTTCTGTATGGACAGGTGTGTGGTATATGATCGTCTTAATACCTATACGGCAACTGGGGCTAGTTCTTTGGTAGCAAATATTTTAATTGGTGGTTCTCTTGATACACCTTCTGAGTCATTTCATTCCAACCAAGTTATTTATAATAAGAATAGTATACACAATGTAATAACAAGTAATATACATACCGTCATAGTAGGTATAGAAAACAAATAATGGAATGGATTGGAGTAGCAGATTCCATTTTCATAATCATTGTCTGCACACTCATCGCAAGCATCAAGTATGATCCAGTGAAGTGTGTAAAGTAGTTTGGTTTCTACATTGCCCAGAGATTGCATGTTGTCTTTTACCCTGTACATAAAAAAATATTTTTTAATTGATAGTCAAGTTTGGGAGACATTGCAATTTATGAAATTTCAACTAAAATCCTACTAAAAAAACCTGTGAGAGTTTTACAAAATCGGCTTTTTTGCTAGAAAGTACCATGCAAGATGCAGCTCAAAAATCTACTTTTTTTTTCACTACCTTGTTTCATTAATTTCAAAATTAAAATCATCCTGAATTGTTTTTTTATTACCTTAGATTTTTAGGATCATTTTGTAACATCTACCCCTACTACCAACTATCTCTTTAGAAACCTAGATTATCCCCCACAGCAAATTTCCATGTTATTATTTCTGTTAATTTAAATTTTATGATAACCAATTTGAGAGTTATGCCATCACAAACATTGCCACATACAAATGCATTGGTCAATCACCCAACTTATATAGGTACTAACAGGGAGGCACTGCAAAACCGTAAGTGCCACATGGGAATATACCTAATAAGGTTTACCTACAGAGGTACTTGGGTAGGTACCTACCTATATAATATTACCTTCTTGATAGTGAGTAGGTACATACCTGGTGTGCAAGACCGCTGCTAGAGAATGCAACACATGAGGTAACGATGCTTGAACAAATCTCCATCGTGGTAGAGCTTCTATGGCCTCTGTGAGACTGATGGACAGACCAAACCGGAGATTCTGCACTAAAACTTTCTCGAACGACTGTAATGATTCGAAATATATTAGTAAGTACCTACCTATTCGAAGCTTCTGGCTGAGCGCGACTCGAATTCCAATGTTCATGTTATCAACAATTTAAGAATCATCAATTGATAGGTTTTTATTATTTTACTATTTTTAACAATATATTTAACCACTCACTTTGCAAGCTTCTTTTAGTTCCTGGGGCAGCAAAGAAATAGTAAAAAATTGTCCTAGTTAGAAAAAAGGTAATCAATCACAGAATTTGTTCGTGCGGAATTTAAGATCGGAAAAAGTATGTAATATATTCAAATTTAATCGTTTGTTTTGTTTGTTGTTGTTTTGTTTGTGTCTTTCCATCCCTTCATCATCATCATCAGTGTAAACTTAACGACTCTACCGTTTCTTTGAGAAGCGGGTAAGAAGCGAGCTTCAACTTTTATTTCTTGCGTCAACATCAGCAGTGACGACTGATGAGTCATTTGGTTTTTTTTTTTTTTTTTTCTTTATTGTACGACGGGGAAGCGCTTGGCCTTGAACTTACCAGGTTCTAACGTTCCAAGTTAAGATAAGGCCGATGGTGGAAGCGCACTTCACCCGGAGTCCTCAACAGAGTGAGGAACTGGCTATCTTACCTCTAATTGCCGGAACACAACAATTTTTAGAATTGTTATTATGGCGACAAATTTAGGTAAGATGGTGGTAGCTAGCCAGGCGGACTTATACAAAGTCCTACCACCAACCAAACCAAGCACAATCTGTGCCCCCCGTGGGAATCGAACCCGGGACCTCTGGTCTGACACCGGTGGAAACGGTGACACCGAACCACTAGACCACAGAAGCGGTTTTGACCAAATTCTCATCCCCAAAGACTAAAACAGAAGTTCACGAGGAAGAGGTCGCCAGGGGCGGATGTTGTCTGGAAGGCTGGATGTTATGAAAGGACAATGAAGTGTGGCAGTAGTGTTGAAATGAATGTGGAGACAGTTATTGTCCGCGCGAACAAGCGTCGCGCTAACGTCAGTCACCATGAACTCCTCAACACTGGTCATTTGTAAATCACATACAACCGTATAGGTACGAAGATTTCTTCCTCCGTGTTAGGTTTCATGCCTGCATTGCATTAATTTGTTCAATTATTTATCTATAATTAACATTACAGCTTACCCAAATCGTTTTATGTATCTATTATTATATAAAAAAATGGACATGACTTCCCCTTGAGGATTCACCATCATCACCTTCATTTTTCATCAGATTCATATGCATCACCAACTAGGAGGTAGTCAGAGGCACGTCCAAACTTACGTTCGACACATGCCCACGTTTTGCTAGTAGTTCAGTACCTACGTGACATAGTGCAAGCCCATCGACGCTTAGCTGAATACCTATACAAGCCTGTGACACATGTTATTCGGACTTTTGGTGGAACACATGCCGGCACATGCCTGGTTCCCTCACGATGCGACCGACACCGTCAGAGCATGTGCGCACAAAAATTTTCGAAAAACATAAATGCCCATTGGTGCACGACTGATTTGAACCCACAACCTCCGGATCGAAAGGCGGGCCCAAACCCACTTTTAACTTACAAAATGTGTTTTTTAATTATGTACCTACCTAGATTCTTCTAGGTAAACTCTTTTTGAGTTGGTGTAGATATATATACCTATACATATATATACCTATACACCTAGAAGCCTATATTTACAGCAAGAAGACATTAAACATTCAACGATACTCAACAACTTATAGGCGGTCCGTGCTACTCACCAAGAAGATAGATTACTGAATTCTAAAAATATACCAATCGCTCATTTCTTTTATTTATGATGCTTACTTCTTTATATTTTCGTAAACTGAGAAAGAAATGAGAGCCTCGTTCTACACAAGAGACAATGTGGCTGTATTGGTAGATAAAAGGAACCTCTTACTATTCGTATCAACGTAGGTAGGAAGGTAGGTACCTAGAACCTAGTAAAAAAAAAAGTTGTAGGTAATTATAATTTTATTATGTGCGAGTACTTACGTGATGTCCTGGGGCCCGCTGACAGAACTGCATGTGACCAACAGATTACAAACTTTACATTCTTTGTACAGCCTTACAATGATTTCCACCTTGTTATAATACATCAATACAAAATATATCAATTCAATACAACATTTACCGATGAATGAATACAACTATACATAGTAACCTCCTTTTTTAGTAATAAGTAATAAAAAAGGAGGTTAAAAATGATAAATGAGAATAATTATAATTATGTACATAGGAACTCCTTTTTCTAAAATACAAAAAGATATTTCCCGTACCGGGAATCGAACCCGAGCCTCCTGGGTGAAAGCCAGGTATCCTAGCCACTAGACCATACGGGAGTTATAAGTTTGATTTAAATTAAGATATTTAATATAGAGGTGGTGCACGTTTTTGTTTCGATTGTTTTATAGCACCCATCGAGTTAATACCTATTCAATACCGCTGTTGTGTCAACAGCTGCTGTCGTTGTTTACAAAAAAATATACAAAAATATGGACGAAGCGGACATTGAACACAGCAAGGCGAAATGAGTCATTTCAACTGACACAATGTGCATGGAAATACTATAACTGCACTGACCATGCAAGCTGCGTCATGGACCTTTCCCAGTCGTGGTCTGACGAACGGCGTGGATAGTCTCCAGAGAAACACTTGTACCGGGATAGGTATGGATTCTTCAGCGTTAAGTTCATCTTCCACTGCATCTTTCATCATGAACCTAAAACTTAGTTTGCTAAGCCGAGCTGGTGGAATAGGACCTAACCTGAAAAAAACAATAAGTAGTTAGAACCATACAATAGAACACTAACATTCAATTATGTTCGTTGTGAAGCTGGTGATGGCTTTTATGTCCTAGACTAGTATGTGTTGGCAAACCGGAAAATGTTTGCCTGTTTTTTAACCTTCATAAAAGGACTTCTAAATAGGAGGAGGTTATCAATTTGCTTGTTTTTTTTTTGTTTGATACCTCGAGGATATAAGTAGGTATGTTTACATTGGGGGACCAACATGTGGGCAAAGAAATTTCATCATAATCGGTTAAGTAGGCTGGTTATTATTAAATAATAATAATGTATACTACTTTCTATTTATCCCACCGAAGAAATTATATTTTATTCGATAGAGTAGTCTGTAGGTCTTAAATCGGTCCCTTTTTAATTTGGTGAAAATTCGATGAAGATCATTATACCTGGGGACCAAAACTACTCGACAAACGTCATAAAATCATAGATATCTCTCCGTCAATTGACGTCCGATAAGCAACATTGATTTTTATTTAATTGGTTACCTAATTACAGATAAATGGCGGGTTGAAATAGGTATATTTGGTGGTGACTAGTAGGTAGGTATACAATAGATAAAATCATGTGGCAATTAAATCACTCATCACTAAAAAGAGCAAAATAAGTTATTTAAAAAATAATAATATGGTAACTACTTCACTATAAAACTTGAAAATTATTCCATAAGTAATTCATTCATAAATTTTGGATGGTGGTGCTAATCGTTATGTAACAAGAATACCTTACCACAACGATTATGTTATTTGGCTTACTATTTGGCAAAAATATGCCGACTTCATAACTTCAAAAATATATATTCTAATGTATTTTCATGTTTTTTTAACCAAAATCGGTTCCATTTTGTCAATAATTAATGTAAACTTGAGATCCTCCGGTCAAAGGAAACTACGAAAGATGTGTTGAGGCACACCCGTGGTCCCACTACTGTCTCCCACAGGTGGGTTCATTGAGTTGATATGAACGTACCTGGAAATCTTATGTAACAATCACACCTCTTCCTAGGTAGGTAAATCCAATAATTTGCCTATGTAAAGTGGTCTTTACAAAATAAGGTAGATAAAACACCCACCTCAAACACGGAACTTCACATTTTAAATAGGTATATGAGATTACGTTCACTGCTGTTTTTCTGAAGAGTCACTATTGAAGGTTTTCAGGGAAATGCGTTCTTTCAGGAGGAAAGCAATGGAGGGAGTGAGAGGTTTCACGCATTCAGGCCAAGCTGAGAGGATAGGGGTGGGACCTAGCCGTTTCCCAACCAGGGCGAATAGATTAATTGGAAAACCTACAGCATAAATGTAACAGTATTTAGATAAACGAATTGAAATAACAGAGAGCTATTAATAGGTTTTCAGGAATAAAGACATGTTGGAAACAATGAATTTGAAATTGCATAAATATTAAATGCAATGTAAATCTATTAAGCTTAACATAACTTAGTGTATTAACATTAAATTGCAATTAACTAATTACCTACTCACTAATCGCATTCTCGATGGAGAATAAAATTCTCCGTCCATACTCCACCTATACTGCTATGAATTCATTTAAATTGTCACTTACCTACTCGTCACAGTAACGTATTTTCCGGAAATTGTTACCAACAGTAAGTATCCGTACCTACCTATTTTTCGGTAATTGCTACCAGGTATCTTATAATTACTTATTTATGGAGGCAAAACAAAGAGATATAAGTATGTGGAAGTCGTTTATATTTTTTTTAAGTTGAGGTTTGCATGAGTATTGGCCCTGGTCGAGGTTGAGGTTTACGATGGTGCAAGTTTTCCAAGAAGCAGTCTACCTAAGGCACTGGCTCCCACTCACCGGTCTTCGGCAGGAGGATCATTCAGCCGTAACCGTTGGCTAATAATAATAAAGGTCAACGATTCCATTGCACACGGTAGAACATTCGGAGGAAGATCCCAACCACTTTTGTTTAATTGTATGGTTTTTATTTTTTATTTTACTACGGGAAGGTGCTTGGCCTTCATCTCACCTGATTTTTCAAGTTATGATAAGGCTAAAGGTATCTTCAACAAACTGCGGAACTGGCTATATTACCTCTATATACCGGAACACAACAATTTTAAGAATTGTTGTTATGGCGACATATTTAGGTAAGATGGTGGTAGCTAGCCAGGCGGACTTAAACAAAGTCGTAATACCAACCAAACCAAGCACAATATTGTACTCTCTTGGAAATCGAACCCGGGTCCTCTGGATCTGAGACCGGTGGGCGAACCACTAGACGACAGAGGCGGTATTGTTTTGGTACCTTTGGTTTTCGACGCCTTGCGACATCCCTAGCGGATTTTCAGCATTGATCCATGCGCAGATCGAGTTGCGGGAGGCAGCCTCCCGTTGCCATGGGAACGTAAAGATGGCGGTGAATGCCTCCACAAAATTTAGATCAGGCATGTTGTTATTCCGTCCTATTGAACAATACTTTATTAATTTCGCAATTATACAAGGCACCTTCTTACCTTCTTCTTATCTTCACCTTCAACGCCGCTCCGAATTATTTTGTGAAGTTCTTAGAGAGTTGCCTGTTTGAATTACCAAGGCGGTCTGTATTTCACTTACCTAAGATTTATAGCTGAGGTAGGGCTTAGAGATTAGGCGAGACATACGTGGCTGCCTATCTCAGATCAAATAAAGTTAATAGTGCCTAGGTACATATAAAAAGTTTGAGTACCTATGTAGGTATGTGGGTCTGCCTGTGATTTCGATGTGGTTTTTGTTGTAAGAACGATTCGTAGCTATATTTGTTGGGAATCGGTGAAGACGTAACTATGCTATCACCATGGTCACCAGCTCAGAACCCCTGATTTATCCATACATTCCAGGGTCTGATGATCAGAATAAGATGAACAATTTGCAGCGTAGGTACTAGATCGACCGACAGCATCCTTGACCTTGAGGAAAAAAGTTTCAAATCCGGCAACTGCAGGGACGTCCAGTATTGGATGAAAAGGATCCAAGATAGATACCTTTAGATGTAGAGCTGTAGAAGGTGTCATTATAGAAATAATCAACGTGGGTTTTTGAGCATTTTGTAAAATTTACTTTTATTTTTTTAGAGCAAGCTTTACCAGGTAAAATCCACCATTTTATGATCTCATTGTTTTACTGTGGCGTGGATATCAATGTCCACGCAGTGGCAGGCAATTTACTTTATAAATAGAGACGAGCGGGGCGCGCCGGCACTAAAGCCACCATTTTATAGATTGTTTCCTGTTTTATAGAGTGCACATACTCTGTCACATACTACGCAATTAGATAGAAACGTAATTAATCTATCAATGTGAGTAGCCTTGACAAAATAGATGAGGTAGATATTCTAAAATCTGATGGGCAGAGCATATGCGGCGTAAAGGAATTCAAGGATCTACCTACGAATTAATTAATAAATTAGTGAAACGTTCTGGTCCTTTCATATAACCCTTAAACTACCAAAGGAACCTAATAGGATCTCTGGTCAAGGCTGTGTGTAATCAGATAAACGACGATTTTGAATATAATATATAAATAATGCTAGACATTTTACACCACGCCATTTTACACTAACCAAGCTTAACAACTAGTTAGGGAAAAAAAGAATAGGTCATATCCTTTTTTGTATAGCTGTTACTTACTAACTTTAGACCGAAGTTACAATATAACACCCAATCTCAGAAAAACACATACCTAATTACATTCATCACACAAGTGTTTGTCCAGGCTGGGAATTGAACCCAGAACCTAATGCGCCCAAGGCTATTACCAACTGAGCTGTATGGCCTGTTAATGAATATTTTTAGAGTATTAACATTCTAACATTTTCTAAAGAAGGTATATTTACCTACCCGTTCAGGCTTATCCTAAAAACTCGGTAGTTAACTCAAAATGTATGGACCTAGGGCCTGGGTAGGACCAACCTTTTTGCGTTATCTACTGTCAATATTTTCAGTGACATTTGCCATTCTAATTGACATCTCTTTCTGGAAATATTTTGTGTTTGGCAAAACTTGGAATAATGACAAACAAACAAGGTTTCTAGTTTTATTTTTACTGTATTTAGGTTTGTTCTAAATGATTTTAGGATTCTATTCTTTAGAGTAGGTAGGTACTTACCTAATTATCCAAAAAGTTTACTAATTAATTAGGCTGTGTAAAGCAAGTTGAATTTTAGTAACGCAGTCATTTTATCAGTAAATTAATCTAAATATAGAAAGATTTATGTACATCTACTTACTACGGTCCGTAGAGTCTATGGCGCGTTGAGATTGATTTTACGATTACCAAACTGATGGAAGAAAACCTTTATCATTTCTTCGAACACCCTGCTTGCTCATAATTATATGGTAGGCCTATTAGGCTACGCCAAAGCCTATATTATTGTTATTCGTGAACCAACCTATCTACGCTTAGTATTCAATTATGTAAGACTACTATAATCATGCATCTATAGTTAGTTATAGTCTATAGTTATAAATATTTCATAATTATTACTAGACATTTATTACAGCGCCATCTAGCCCCAAACTAAGCATAGCTAATATAAAATTATAGTCTACGGAGAAAAGAATATGTCCTTAAGAACAAAGGATATGTTTTGTACCATATTAAATACTTACATACTTCTCATACAATACAATACCCAAACACAAAATAAACAGATATATTAATCACACAAATGTTTTGTCCTGGGTGGGAATCGGCCCACAACCTGCAGAACAGAAGGCAGACCTACTACCAACTGAACCGTGAGGCTATTTCTATACATTATTTTTGTTATCATATTGTATGTACCTATGCCCAACTAGATGAAGAAGAGGCATCAAGTGACAGCAATCCCCATACAGCAACTTTGACGGCCGTACATATTATAAGCCAGGTCCTGAATGAAGCTTACGACATAGCGATTGCTGCCCAAGATTCTGGTTCGTACCGTCGTCGTCTTTAATTTCATTTTCCCATCCTGAGGTTTATTTTCGATTTTCCCGCTCATTATTGTAGGACCCTTTTACTCGATTGTTGCTGGTATCTGGCTGCTTGCGTTTACAAGTAGTTTGAAGAAAAAAGAAAAAGTTTGGAATCTGATTCTATTCTGAATTACAAAAATACTTCATGTTTTGTTTATAATCTTGACGCCGTATGATCTTGACCATCATCTTCCTGTCCTTTTCCCGCTTTTGGCAGTGTCAACACAATATGTTATTCTCTTCCATTCACTCATCATCCACTCCTTCCACTCGCACGTTTTCACGCAATCCATCCATCTGATTTTCGTTCCTGTATAGACCTAGTTCCTGTAATTTGAAATAGGTACCTGACGTGGACCTAATTCAAATTCTCAGCTCTTCAGCTGTCTTTGTAATTCTTTACTATACTAGCTTGTTAATTAGCTATTCACTTTATTGCATTTGTTAAGCACAAAACTATACTAATTTTGTTTTTTGTTCAAATGTAACAACTTTTTTATGAACAGGTCAACCCTGGAGATATTTATCAATGCTGAAAAAAATAACAAACAACGAAATAGGCTGCGTTCGTGACGAAGATGAATCGTTTGAGTCGTCAAAAGGCGACAGCGTAAAAGAAAATAATGTTGAAGTGGTTGCCAACATCGTTGCTACATCTACGCCACAAAAAAACGCAGCAAGACAAATCGACTGCTCAGGTACTAGTGATTTATTTTAATCTAATTTTCGGCGAATATACAAACAACACATTTTTTTTATGGATTATGGTCATTATTGTTAAAAGAGTTACTTACTGATCCTTATTTACAGATGAGTTGACTGAATTTAATGACTCAACCTTAATTGGACAAGGTGACCAAGGCATAGTAAGTGAACACCATTATCCATTAATTAATTAATTAAGACATTTTTAGGCCTTTTATGGATTTCGTTTGTTTTTCTAGGGAGAAAATGATAATACGCTAACGAATTCAACATCCATATATATCAATAACTTATTTGACATGCGCGAGCTCGAAAGGGTTATTGTCTGTGACGACGGAAATGAAAATATTCAAGGCACATCCGAGTCAAATAACTTACCGAGTGACGAAGCTTTCTCAAAGATTATGGAAAATTACGTTAACTACTTGTTCCCTTCGATGGAAGATAAGCCAGCTTTCACGAGTACATTTAACCCATTCTTTTCGTCGATTTTACCGGATGAAAATATAGATGAAAATGTTGGAGAATCCCATAGAGAACAATCGGAATACTTGTTTCTAGCTGATTCATCGGTAGCTGATATTGGTAGAGATGTTGGGTTCTACATCGAAGAAGACGGTTTAGCTGACAGAAACGGGGTCTACGGGAGCCTAGAAACAGATATGGTTCAGAGAGACAAACTCTTCGAGTGTATACGGCATACCACTACAGTTAATGAGGTCTACGAGGCTCTACGTACTGATAGAGCTGATGAGAACTATGAGAATCAGCAAACCACTGCGTTTGATACAGAAAACTATGAGGAATTGCAAACTGTTACGGAAGAGGATAACGTTTACGAGGGTCTACGTTCTGCGACCATTGAAGAAGATCTACAATATGTTACAGATAAATACGAAGATTATAAGGGTCTACAAGATTCTTCAGTTAAAGACACCAACGAAAGTCGGATTAATGCTCCGGACAACAAAACTCAGAACATGGCTATAGCTGACAAAAATGTCAGCGAATGTCAGAAGAATTCTATGCACGTTGAAATTTCTAAGGATTTACGAATAACAGATAATAGCGAAGTTGACAAGGTTCTACAAGTATATTCGGTTGAAGAGATCAACGAAAGTCAAACTACTACTCCGGATAACAACACTCAGAACACGGCTATTGTTGTCAAGAATGTCGAGGAATGTCATAAAACTACTTTGCCAGTTGAAATTTCTAAAAATATACGAATTGCTACTATCGAGATCTACGAGGGTCTACAAATTGCTTCGGATGAGAGCGAGGTGTACGAAGGTCTACTAAACACTGCGGTTGATGTTCATGACAGTCATCAAACTGCTACGGTTGAAAAGCAAATCCATGAGGATCTAGGAAGTGCACCACTTAACAAAGAAAATACCTACGACAGGATACGAACTGATGAAGAATTAGAGCAGGTTATAACGGTTTCTTAAGTTTGTCGATTCTCTCCATTTTAACAGTTTAATTTTAGTATTGTCTCTTGAAGGAAGAAGATGACAACGAAAAAGAAGCCATCAAGCAGAAGACTGACTTTGAGCTCTACGAAAATGCTTATATGACGTTAAATCGTTAGTGTCTACATAATTTCACTACAATATTACATTACAATAGACATATGTATGTATAAGTGTAGCTATCGTATTACCTAGACATGTTTGAATTATTTAAATCATCTATGAGCTACATTACGAAACAAAAGAAAGATTATGATTTTTGTGAGTAGGATTAATTTCAAAAGATCAATTATACAGGGGACTATGACCAAAACTCTGAAGATGATGGGTTTCCGATACTGCAGGACCCCAAAGAGATGGTTCTTCAAGAAGTAGAGTTGATGTCGCACCCTTCTGAAGAGGAACTGCGAAATGAAAAGTCTTCGGTACCGGTAAGCCAATTCAAAATAACGATGTACTGAGGCTTTACTGTAAGGACTCGGTGAAGGTTTGTTATTATTCGACAGATATGGCCGGGTTATTCATGTTATCACAAGCATTCGGGCAACCATAAATGCCAATTGCACTTGAAACTGCAAAACTATGAATCAGCTGTTAGGTAAACCCTGATGTCTACAAAAAGAGGCACCTTCTGGGTAGGCTTGCCCGTATATTTCATCCCTACATGAGCATATTTCGAGGTAATAAGCTGACACATTAAAAAAAATACTATCAAATTGAAAAGGGAACGAATGGGTCGCGAAATAATTTGATCGCATGGCTACATTTTCGTATCATTATTACAAGTCAAAATGATCAGGGTTATGTTTAGAAGAAGAGCATCACAATATGAATGCAATATTGCCATAGTCATATAAGGTACGTCTCATCAGTGCAATGCAGCAACAGCGTAGGTATGACATTCCAAGAATAATCTACTAAAAATAATGCATACCGGCTGTCAGTCAGAGTTATAACGTTCCGTTCCGGTGCTTTTCCTATAAGATTTATAACGCTTTCATATATTTATTTAAACATACGGGTGCCAGGGGTTTATAGAACCCGCGTGGATGTCGTTAGAGGTCTGGCCCATATAATTGTTCTAAAGATGAAGACCGTCTTTTTTAAAGAAACAGGAGGAAGCCTCCACGATGTCAGGAGTCAGTGTCAGAAGCAAGAGCACTTTGGCTCGCAGATGTCGTCTTCAAGGTGCCAGGCTCTTTGCGTGTATTCGAGGATGGTGGCGACGTAAGACTCCTGGAAAACGCAAGGTAGAACTCCTAAACGTAGATATTGCAAGTTTTAGTTCAACTGTGCAAATGAGAACAACATCTATAGTACTATTTTAGGAACTTATAGATAGATAACTCTTTATTGTTCACCATTTACAAATAACATAACAAAATACAGATAGTGGAAACTTAATCTAAGCGTCACTGGTAAAACAATGGGCGGCCTTATCGCTGAAAGCGATCTCTTCCAGGCAACCGCTGGATGGACAGATAAGATAACGACTTTCAAGGATGGCGGACTATACGAATAACGAATATAAAACAAAATTTTTGATTACTTATGTATGGATGGGCAGAGAGATGGGCAGTAGCATCCTCCAGATAATTATCGATTAACTTGTTACTTACTACGGACAAACCGCCTCTGTGGTCTAGTGGTTCAACCCACCGATTTCAGATCCAGAGGTCCCGGGTTCGATCCCCAGTATTATCGGTCCCCAGGGGGTGTACAATATTGTGCTCAGTTTGGTTGGTGGTAGGACTTTGTTTAAGTCTGCCTGGCTAGCTACCACCATCTTACCTAAACCTGTCGCCATAACAACAATTATTAAATTGTTGTGTACCGGCATTTAGAGGTAAAATAGCCAGTTCCTCAGTTTGTTGAGGATTCCAGGTGAAGTGCGTCTCCACTTTCGGCCTTATCCCTGTCATTACATTCCCTGTCGTACAATGAAACATAAGAAAATAACAAAGGTCACCAATTCATCTGGTAATCGTGGTGATTACGACAAGGCCCCCAGGTTTATGTGATGACTTCGTCCAGCAATGGACGTTTCTAAGTTTTTGATGCTGGTGCTGTTCTTCTAGGAGATGCGGAAGGCGAGCCTTGGCGTATGCCCGCTATCACCAGAGGGTCGCAGACGCTCCTCCAGCTTACTGGATAGCCGGCTTCTCCGATCCCCATTACCTTCTCATCCTGCTTTGTGGAAATTCAATACTGTCAACGAAGCTTTGGTCAACTCTAATCGTTGGAAGGAGTACACTTTCGACGCTATGGTAGGGGGAAGTGAACAATTCTAAGCTTCGTTTAAAAGGAAACCATTCAGAGAATCTTGTTATGTTATGTTATTATTATTTAATGTATTATTATTTACGATTATGAGTAAGTTGTCTACATTGTTATGTGATAGCTACTCAAGTTTATGCTGTTCAACAGTTAAAAGTAAATAATATATTTCATTTCGTGTATATTTTGTATTTTTATTCAAGAAGTAAAACAACTACCTATATGAAATCTTTACTAGGGTAGGGCTGCAAATAAGGATGACACATTCATTATTTATTTGATAAGGCGGATGATACCTTGGTCTCTAAACACAGATCAGATAGAAATAGTTTAGCGTAGGTAAATGTAGATAACTATTGTATTTGACGTTTAGCCGATACAAGCAGAAGGTGGAAAATCGTTTTATCTCGCTTTAGCACCTACAGCGCAGCGCGTTCGGACACTACGTGGAAACGGAACAACTCCGCCGAAAATAGAACGATTGCGGATTCCTGGGCTAAATCTCAAATATCCAGACTGGTGCGCCATCTGAGCCAGTTAAAACAGTCCCGCGAAAAGTTACCGAGCCCCACTTCTTGTCTGAACGTCTGCCAGTGAAGACCGGGAGGGAACCAACTAACACCACACAAAATGGTGAGTCACTGACGGCAGTGAAAATGTGAAAGGTGTTACAGTGATAAATATGGACTTTGAGATAGACAAGTGATAATATTTACGTTGGATCCTCGTGAAACTTATCAGCTGACCGATAACTCGCGGGTGATCCGGATATTGCACACACATCTTACACATCTTCGTCTTAAACCAGTGCTGTGATAAACCAGTGAAAAGGGATGGTGTCGTACAATACCTGTTCATAAAATGTTAACAATCTAAACATGAGAGACGTGGGAGAACACACAACTAACTCAATCTTGCATGACAGGCAACCAGACACTCAAGGAATAACGAAATATTTTTGGTAATTTTCAGAGCGACCTCAGCAAGAACGACGTCGATAGTGAGTATTTTTTGTAATTTACACTAACAGCCATTTCGCAGACACTGACAGTCGTAGTGGAATCATTAAAAAATGGTCTGTATCCATTTGCAGCCCATCGATTACCACTTACTACGATCTTCCTTCGTGTGGGCTGTGTAACAACTACTACCACCCTTCTATTCTTGAGATTAATTGTTCATGGATCGTTCTTCAGTCTGCTAAGAAACATTACATAAATATTATCAGGAGTGAGCATCGTCATCTATGTATAGCACGGCTTCTCATAAATGGTTCGGGATTGAGAGAGACGCCGGCCGTCAGTGGCACGGCCATGCTGCGCGCGCGCTGCGTTCTAAATTTAAACCTTTGCGTCACGTGATCCGCTATCGCCGCCCGCCCAAACAGAGAAACTCCGCTCAGATTTCACTGTAGTTATACGTGATTTTAGCGTGGGAATATAAATGCGCGTGCTAAACGTTTTGCTTATAGCTAAACACACTGACACGCAGTCGCTATATGCAAATGCATCAGCTGTCTCTATCAAGGTTAGATCAATCTCATCGCGACTTGAACTATCTCCTGGCGCATTGAAATGAAGATGCAATTGATTACCGAGCGCTTTCTTACTTTCTTTTAATTATGCAGATAAAATAATAAGTATTTACGCAAGTAAATCATTATGATGAATGATCATGATCATGACCATTATGGTTGGTATAAAAGTATGGCTGAAGTGCATCGACATTTGTTACAGGATTATGAATGAGTTGCACGTAAACAATTAATTATTTCATAAATTCAAATAATTGTCTTATTCTTTCGTCTATCTTAAATTGGGGTATAGAATCGGATCTAAATTTAGAATGTGAGTCATAGAGAGCATATCGAAACGTACAGCTCACGGTGGAAAAGTATTATTCCGGGCGAAGAATGTGCGCCCACGCCTTGGCTTAGGTAACGACTCGTAGTTTCCAGAACATTATGCCATAATTTGAAAGTTATTTCAAGTTGAATGTTTACGCTAACTATTGAATCATCCATTAACATTAATTTTGTTTACGGAGATGCGTTAATTAATAATGAAAATGCAAAATATAAATTTGTGTTTGAAGTTTATGGAACGTTTTGCTTTTATATATTTTTTTTCGATATTTCTTGTAATTTTTTAAAATATTTATATAAACTAAAATTATACTATTGTTTTAAATCTTTAAACGAGCTTTAAAAGAGCTTATTTTTTAATTTCTTTTGTTTTTCCAGGGTAATAGTTTACCTGGGGATATAATTTAATTTAATTTGAGTAGTTTATTACAAAAGCATGAGAGCCAGAGCTTTCCGGAAAAGCTCGATCTATCGTAGACCTCATCCTTACTCTGGCCTAGAGCCTATGGCTCAAGATCTAGCCCATAAAGTATGTTTTTTTTCATAAAGAAATTCCAATATCCAAATGAACTTAGCTTTTCATTACACCAACATAGCTCACGTACGATATAATATGGTAGGTATGCATGAACATAGGAATATGTCATTATGTTTGTTCAACATTTAAAAGACAATTTGAAATCTCAGGGGCATCCTTCGCCTTCTCCATCTACGACTTCGACGGAAGCGGCAAAATCGACGCTTTCAACCTCGGAGATGTCCTGAGGGCGCTCAACTCCAACCCCACACTGGCCACCATCGAGAAACTCGGTGGTACCAAGAAGAAGGGCGAGAAAACACTCACTGTGAGTACCAATCTACTGATTAACTTTTCTTACTTTCATTTTATGTGATCGAAACTAGTACCTAAACTCTTCCAATATTCATTTAAAACCTATCGGGGTCTCCACTGAAAAAAAAAAAAGAAAACAACGTTGGACGAAAGGCATCTGTTGAGTGCAGTTCCTGCGCTATTCATACATGACTGCAGTTTAACAAATAAGTGGTATTCAAGAATATGACTTGAGCCTTTTTGTTGCTCGATTTATGAATGTGGCAAGATTGATATTTGCCACTCATTTATTGGCCATATCTGTTGTTATATATGAATCTGAGAGCTGGACTACGAAAGGGAGTGATGAAAGGAAAAGTGCATCCAGAGATGAAAATGCTGAAACGTATGTGTGGAGTAACGAGAATGGTTAAGATACGGAACTGATATTTTAGAGGAAAGAGTGAAAGAGACATAAAAGTTGATAAATAATTCCTATTACTTCACAACTAAGCGTATTATTATGTGATGAGTAGAGTTGAAAGTTATGTTACGAGGAGAGTGTTGAATATGAGTGTGGATGGATATAATGGTAGCAGTAGACTAAAGAAGGTATGGATGGGTTGTGTGAAAGATGATATGGGCAAGAAAGGATTGAATGTTGAAATTACGTCTGATAGAGAACGGGATAAGAAGACATGTTGTGCCGAACCCACTTAATGATGAAGATAATTATCATCACACTCA
Organism: Venusia cambrica; assembly: GCA_951394065.1. Classification (NCBI taxonomy): domain Eukaryota; kingdom Metazoa; phylum Arthropoda; class Insecta; order Lepidoptera; family Geometridae; genus Venusia; species Venusia cambrica. The sequence goes on along the minus strand of OX596059.1, from coordinate 3,764,985 downwards.
GGCCATCCATCCATAACTACTATGATTAATTCGAGCTATATCTGTTATTTCAGGTTGAAGAGTTCCTTCCCATCTACTCCCAAGCAAAGAAAGACAAAGACCAGGGTGTCTACGAGGACTTCATTGAATGTCTGAAACTGTACGACAAGGCTGAGAACGGAACTATGCTTGGTGCTGAACTTACACACACGCTTCTTGCGTTAGGTAAGACACATTAGGATAGACAGGACCCCGATTCTACTGAACCGATCGCTTCACTATGACAATGGTATCGTCGCAAAATTTACACTATAATATGTGCAGGTTATTTACGGTTGAATTTTAACCACTGAGCACTTGCAGCAGAGCAAACTCCTTTAGAGTTTATCATATTCTGAGGAGAAGGAATAATATTTATTCAATTCAAATGTTTACTTCAGACCATGGACCATATTTAACTTCCATTACCTCCATACTAATTATAAATATAACGTTTATTACCTTTGCACGGCTAGACGGCTAAACAGATCTTAATTAAATTCTTTGCGGAAATTGCATTATACTGGAATTGTGCAACAATCCGCTAATTCGCGTTAGTCTGTGGCTAGTTATTTATTATCTAAACTGTGGAAGCATGAGTTCCTTTTATTGTGAAAGTGAGCACTATTTATTCCCTAAGAGGGTAGAATAGGTGTGAAACGTTTGTTAGTTATTTTATGAAGTTAGGGAGGTGGAAATTTGTTTTTAAGCTTCCTTAGCTAGAAAATGTTAATCGTAAAAATTAATATTAAAGTTTGTATGGACGTCCGATTTTTTTCTTACGAGTGCGAAATGTAGAAATGCCTGCTCAGGCCTTTTAGTTAAATATATAAAATAAGCGGAAATGCCATACTCTATGAAGGTAAAATAAGGGGTTGCCTTTGAGATTTTGCCGATGGGAAATCTTTTCGGGTACATTGGCTTGTGTATAAATTTAAAGCTGTTGCATTTTGCATCTCTGTTCTCCACGCTGATAACAATCCTGGGGATCAGACGGGCTTATATTATACTTTAGGCTAGACAGAAGAGATGTGGATAGGTGAAGGGCGCTGATTTCTATACCCATAACTAAACGTAGACAATAATTATTCACTGATATAATAGCACACTACTAGCATACAAAACGGAAAAACAATGGCTATTGTATTATGTTGTAAGTATGTGAGAACCAAAGTACTGATAGCTTTTAGAATTAGCTAGGTAGCTGAAATGGCTATGGGCAGGCCACATAGCTTAAAGAACCGATAATCGCTGGAGAGTAAAGGTTCTCGTATGGCAGCCACAATTAAACGCGAAACGAAATGTGTTCCCTGTTGAGTGGGGGACTAGACGACATCGCGGCGGTTGCGTAGAGTCGATGGATGGGAGCGGTTCAGATTTTGGCAAGATCCTATTATGGTGTCGGTTCAGGGAAGCTTATGTTCGGCTAAAATGATGACGATCTTATGTGGTGGAAACATAAGATAAGATATTTATCGCTCATTCTGCTTGAATTGTAATAAATAACATCGCGTCTGCGTCCTCACCCACATGTCTCTTCTGCATGACTCTAAGTAGACAGTGGCCGCTATAAGTAATTATGTCGACATTTTCCCCGAAAACACCGGAGTTATTTTGAAACAAGAAAATAAAAAAAAAGCAGGAGACCAAACCCTTTAAATAAATTGGCAACAATTTCAGCTAGCAGCAAATCGTAACGAAATCAATTCTTTGGCAGGATGCCATGTCGCAGAGCTGGAGATGTCTTTATCGGGGTCATGTCCACCATTCAGTTTCAATTTCACGGGTTCTTTGAAGAATTATTTGAAAGATTGTATTTAAAGATGTGTATCTGTTCGCGAACGTCATTACTTATCCTATATATTAGACTAGTGAGCAACTGGGACCTTGTTCCTGTCATTTAAAATAAATAAATAGACTCCCGACGTTTTCCCCTTCGTGGACTCACCTCTGATCACTACTCAGAGGTTGGATCTTATGAGGATCACTTACTAGGGTAGTCAGAGGCACGTCTAATCTTACGTTCGTTCGTTACGTATGGTTTGCAAGTCTCCAGCATTAATTACGTGACAGGTTGCCAGCCCATCGCCGCTTAGAATCTAGTATTCCATGGACACAACCATTCGGACTTTTATTCCTAGGTAACATGCCGGTTACCTCACAATTACGTGACCTTCACCGTCAGAGCATGCGTGCATGTGTCAAATGCACACATAAACCAAAAAATCCATTGGTGCATGACTGGATTTGAACCCACAACCTCTGGAACACAATCCCACACCCACTTGGCGACACAGCTCATTTCCTGTCATTTTCTTGTAAGAATTTCCCAAAATATTTTTCTTAGTGCACTTAATTGCTCAACATAATCGAAGCCACCTAAATTTCATATCACTAGGACTGCTTTATGCTGAGCGTTGATTGTCAGTCAGTCAGGTAATATGAAAACAGAAAAAAAGTAACAAAACTGCTTACTAAATATTTTTCCTTTTTCATATTACTGAATAAGTTACTGATATTTTCTATTTTGAATTGGATCTCAGCAAAGAGACGCCTAAATCAATTAACTATCTGAGCCATTCGGTTACATTACGATTGAATATATTTCGATATGTCAATGCACTTGAACACTTCATCAATATTAAGATGATACGCCCTCTTTTTAAAGAACTAGCTCTATAAATTTTAGGATCGATAGGTTTCATTCGTATGTTTTGTTGATCAGGTGAAAAACTGGAAGACGCCGAAGTCAATGAAGTCGTCAAGGACTGCATGGACCCCGAAGATGACGATGGCATGATCCCCTACGCACGTAAGTATCAATATAATTTTTGAGTTCTTGTCAAAACCCTCAGCACAATGCGTGTCTTTGATCCATTCACGGAGAGTAGTATTACTCCACGAAACCAAAATCCAATCTAGAATATTTTGAGATATTTTTAAATTTATTTACCATGTCCAATACAAGTTTTGCATTATTTATACCTACGTACCTGCATGAACAGAATACTAGAACCTATGTAGTGTAAAGTATTAGAGCACTCTGACCAATTTTGATGATAAAGGATTAAATTATGGCAAAATACCCTTAGAAAGCACCGAATTGTGATAAATCCTTTGCATATGACACCTTGAATGAGCATGAGGGCCGACCTATGTTTTGTGTGTGCCCTTTCTTACCTGTTTGTCCCTTTGCAGCATTCCTGAAGAAGGTATTGAAGGTGTAGAAGACATCAATCGACATTATCTTTAGTTCTAAGATCGTAAGTGAAAACAAGTTCAACGCTGTCTCTTTTCTTCGCGCTTTAAAACAATACCTAACACCCAAATAAAATGCTTAGAATTATGTTTTAACTTTCTTTATTACTGTGCTAATTAGATGAATATTATTCAGGCTTTGTTTATAATCAATTTTGAAATGCATTCAAATAATATACAACTCAGAAACTGGTGAAAATAAATCTTTTCTAAAGCGTTTCATGATATTTCTGACTCTCTCAAAAGCTTCAGTGATATCAAAAGTTTCCACCTATTACCACAGCCCGTACTATGCACGTACGTACCTAGAGGTGCTGCACCTGCCAAATTTATATATACTATTTTGTCGACAGTTTTAGTCCAATCGGTGACAGGTGGGTTATTTATTTAGTGGGCATTGTTTCACATAATTCTACACGATTAAAAATTTTAAAGTGAAAAGTTTTATGGGAGGGTTTTTAAATTCTGATCCGCAACCTTCTAGTGTGATGAAAAGTGGTGGGTACTGTGTCTGTGGGAGATAACTAAAATGTTTTTCTGTAATATCAAAGTTTCACTCCTATCGTGTGTCTTTACAACACACCTTATTTTTTCGGTTACGGCTGTGGCCAGGTAGTTGATGATTCTTTAATGTTCTCTATTTGGATTACAGCTTTCCTCCGAAAAATGTGTGACGGCTGGGAGAGACCCGCAAAGAAGGCTGCAGCAGCAGAAGGCGAGACGCCCGCGGAAGGCTAGGCTCTTCTCCAGATCCTGGCTTCCCGTCGCCACATACTTAACATCCCGTATACTCCATCCGTACGGACCCCCCTTTTTATACGACACATCTTTGTATTAATGTACATCCATCACTGTACATACTTAAGTAAGATTAAATTAAACAAACTGTAAAACACGTTGTACGTGTCTTTTTCATTATTTTATTACATTTATTTATATATAAGTTAATATAATGACGAAAATTCAAAAACACCGTTTTTATAATAAACTGTTGAAGATAGACATATATAGATAAAGACTACTGTTGTCTTCCCATTAACTTTTTTCGCAATACGTTAGTTAATTGTGTTAAAAATTCGGCACAGACTAATAGGAAAGTAGCGCTTGAGCTATGAGCTAGTATTTAGGGCGAATATACCTAAATACCACCCTCGCATCGAACGCGCTGAACTAACTAGTCGACTTACTTGAACGCTTGTGTCAAAGTGGAAATCAGGCATTACAAATACTGTAAAAAAAATTTTAGACATTACCCTGGCAAAATCTGTTTATTTCTATCGTACTCTCTTCTTGAGCATCTTTATTGAGCACATCATTTTGCTGAGGTAACGCATACCATCATACATTTTGACACAGAGGTTAAATACCTCTAGAAAAAATAAATATAATTTTGAAGAATCGATGCCAGAAGCAGAAGTATAAGACTGTGTCGCAATATTTAAAAGTTTCACATTCGAAGGGGGCTATCACCGCTTCCGAGTAAGTGAAACTTTGGAAATATTGTTCCGCACTGGATAAAAGTTCTTCTAAATCTGAACCGTCATTGAACCGTATGTTAGAAAAAATAGGACCAACGAGAAAAAAAATCCTCATTTGTTCTACAGAACAAAACAGTAGGACAATGTGAATTCTACTCAGTTTCTCTCGTGGTAGTTTCCAGCCCCAGATAATCCCCTCTAGAAGGGATTTGTGAAATACGCGTAAGTAAGTGATATATACCTGATGATAGATACCGTCAGTAAAGTATAAGTATAGGTAATAAGTACTTCTACTATAGAACTATACTTCCAGCATTATAAATAAACTTATTTTATAAGAGTCGCTGAACAGTAAGGAATATTTGATTACCTTACGTCATCGAGGGCTGATGTGCTGAAATGACTAGATTTTTGTCTTGCTACTATTTCCACAAATACTTGGCAGGTGGGTTCTCTGATATATCTTCAGATTACAGAGCTAGCAGGGTGTTGCCACCCTAGAAATCTTTAAAGTCCTAATTCTGGTCCGTGTTCTTTTTATTTTACGACATCGAAGTGCTTGGCTCTTATCTAATCTTATCTTAATCTAATCTTATCAAGTTAATAAGGCCGAAGGTGGGTGCTCACTTCACCCGGAATCCTCAACAGTCTGAGAAACTGGCTATCTTACCTCTAAATGCCGGAACAACATTTTTTATATAAGTTTTTATGGCGACAGAATTAGGTAAGATGGTGGTATAAACAAAGTCCTACCACCAACCAAACCAAGCAAAATATTATACTCCCCCTGGGAATCGAACCCGGGACCTCTGGATCTGACACCAGTGGGCGAACCACAAGACCACGGAAGAGGCTATAATGAATGAAAGGTCCTCTACTATATAGTCAATCTATATGATATTTCTCGCGTTGAACGACACCCATGATTGGATCGTTTGGTGCTACTTCTTTGCCGAACACCACACATCGATGGGCCAGAAAAAAGTCCCAAGAAAAAAAGCCAAGAGAAAGCTTCTATATACCTTATCATGACTTGACCCAGGTGAGATGAAAGCCAAGCGCTTCCCTATCGTACAATAAAAAAGGTCACGTTTAACGATTCAAAAACCTCATGATTACTTGACATTAATTTTCATACATTTTTAATTGTTTTTCGTATCAAGCGGGTGTTTAGGCTCATAAATTGGATATAGTTCCAAAGTCATTCTACCTAAGCTATGATGTAATTTATAACTGCCATGGCAGTCGTAGCTCAAGTGTCGATCACGGTAGGTAGGTAAGCTGCTAACTTTCTTCTGTTGAGATCCCTTAGTCGGGTCTCAGAAAATTTACGGGCTGTGTCTTTTACACAAAGAAAGAAAGACAGCAGCTTACCTCTTCCATGTATTATCTAACTAACACCACGACTGTGAACATGTCCACATTTGGAGTACAATATATTGTGCTTGGTTTGGTTGGTGGTAGGACTTTGTTTAAGTCCGCCTGGCAAGCTACCACCATCTTACCTAATTCTGTCGCCATAATAACAATTCTAAAATTGTTGTGTTCCGGCATTTAGAGGTAAGATAGCCAGTTCCTCAGTTTGTTGAGGATTCCGGGTGAAGTGTGCCTCCACCTTCGGCCTTGTCTCAACTTTTTACCAGGTGAGATGAAGGCCAAGTGCTTACCCGTCGTACAATAAAAAAAAAACAATTTGCCTGTCAAGCGTGGTAATTACAGGAAAAACTTTCAAAAAGTGAGAATATGGACATGTTTTCTTATTTACGATGGGTCGACTCTTGACCACGAAACTTACAGGCAAGAATGAGATCTTCGATGGAGCGAGCCTGCCCAGAAAGTACCTATTAACTCTCTTCTTGAAGACATTAGGGTCGTAACACAGCAGAAAAACATACGCTGGGAGCTTATTCCAAGTTCATGCAGTGCGCACAATAAAATATTCTTGATAGCGTTTAGTTGTTATACGTGGGATATCAACCAGATGGGGAAGATATTAGGACATGATATGGCTGTTGAAGTAATGAGTGTTTATAAAATATACGTAGATTTTAGTTTACATTATGTCGTGAAAATGAGTGGCGCTGCTCTATACAATCCCGTGACCCGTAACCAACGTAGGTAGATAAATAATATAGTAATACGTGGGGTTTCTTTGTTCAAATCACTTCACCGGGCAATGCCCGCTTAAAACAGGGGCAGGCAGGGTGTCGTTTGCCAAACTCCCCCGCAGCCGAGCCAGGGAAAATGGCGCGGAAACATTTTCCCGGCATCGATATACCGTTCGGAAGCAATCGGCGTTTGCTCGGGCGCGCTCGGCCTATCCGCGCCCCTGAAGCTGTGTTGTCGGGATACCAGCTTAGCAAATTTACCCTAACCTTATGTAGCTGTGTTATAACCTGAATAGATTCAATTCAGTCCATCCTTTCTAATGCCTATTTGAAAATATATACAATAACAAGCCTTGAACCACACCGAGGAAAATGCAGCAACAGCAACTCCACCTAAGAAGTATGGGTATAGGTAAATACTGCGATCATCAACCGGCCTACCGAGCTGATTTTGGTACATCGTGAAATTTTTCAGCAATCATCTTTATCGGTTGGCAATAATGATGATAAGACTAAAAAGTGAGCTATACAACAGATTTATAAATTTTAAGGTTCACCGATAAATGAATGCCGGTAAGTACGGACGGGCGGTAAATGAAGTCCCTATCTTAGAGATTACATTACCTACTTATACATTGATTTTCGTGTATTTCGCGTATTCATATGTAAAACAACGTTATGCCTCTTTGCCATGCTAATAATAAAACCGCAGTCTGAAATAACATTTTTCATTTTATTTTAATATACAATTATTTATGTAGGTAACCTTAATAACTTTCTTTTTGATTTTATTTAAACCAACTCGGAGAGAGTAGGTATTAGAGCATGCTGTGTTTACAAGTAGAAAGTCATTCAGGTTTTTAAGGTGTAACGTCCAGTTTGTAATTCTATCAATAAAATACAAGATTAAATCTTGAATTCCATTCATAATAAGTAAATTGTATTCCATTATATTACATTTGTGAAAATTCAGTTAATTTTACTGAATTTATTTTTAGTTGCAATCAGCACAATTCAATATGTCATGGGCGTTAACATCTCGGGAATTTACCCCAGACAGCTAGCAACACCGCCTCGTCCGGCCACACTAAGCGAGTGAGTGTCGCTAGTGTTTAGTTATCTTGTGACGAGTCAACGGGCGAGCTCGATTTACATCTTGTTTACGAATATACGATACTAGTGTGTGTTTTGATACCGGTGACAACAAAGGTGATAAGTAAGTATTACCAACATTTTATAAAGAAAATTACACGCGTGAATTATGGGTGTGTAGGTAAAATTGCACACAAATTACACAGGATAGGTAGGCGTACATACATTGAGACAATACACGGTAGGTAAGATAGTAGGTATAGGCTACCAATAATAATCTTTAGATATTAATTGTTGCTATTGTGTTCAGCACAGTAAACATCATATGCAATATGGATACTTACCTACACACATTATCAAGGTATTTCGTAAAGTTGTTCCTCAGTTCTAAGAGATAGATGGATTGTGTGAGGGATGATAAGGGCAAGAAAGGATGCGATGAGATGATGGCTGATTGAGGAGAGCGGGAGAAGAAGACTCCACCTAGTGGGATTAGGGACAGGGAGACAATAATGGTTGTTCCTCAGCTCTAAATAAGCTTTAGGTATATGGTTTATCGCTTTTTTTTTGAACAACTAGGAGACGGAACAAGCACCTAGCCTACCTGATGTAAAGTGCCATCTATTGCCTATAACAATGCCTAGTAGATCACATCTACAAATATAGCCGATATGGCACTGCATTGCACCCGTTAACTTGTAATAAAGGTGTTAAATTGTAACTTTAGTACACATTGTGGATCATAATATGTGGCGTTCGCGACCACATACAGGCTACATTGTAAGTAATAACAACTATGTTTTTGATATGATGCTGTTTAGATATCTCTTTAGGTCCTTAATGTTGCAAACGACTAAATATTTACGAGCAGTAAAGATTCAGTCGATTTCAAAAATATCGTAATAAGTTCCATGTGGCCTGTATTTGGTAGAATATTTCACGCTATAAGAGCCTTGATAGATGATTTATTTTGCTATATATACTTATCAAAAACACACTACTTAGTTTCACTACTTTGGTTTTAAGAAACTCATTAAACTACAAATATAGGTACCTACCTACCACATATCTTATCAAAATGCACGTGTACAGCAGATATAATATCTATCAAATATATATTACGGGTTTGGTCCATCATTTTTACGCCCATGACATAATACAGTACATACTGACACTAATAATATGTAGGTATATGTACCTTACCTACTATGACCTAACCTCTTCTTTATAGGCTAACCGATATAGTATTTAACACCAATATAGGTACCTACAAATATATTCGGTTAGTGGGTGTGATGGGAAATGCAACGCAAACCATGTTTTTTATGAAGCTCGGCAAAATTGGGATGTTTCTTATCTCTGCGTGGTCGTAAAACGCGACTAAGGGCTTACATCGTAATGCCAATGAATGAATGATTAAACGTGTTAATGATAATCATCGTTTTAAAGTGTTTAAAAAATTAACATAAAATAAACCAACCTATAATAAGTTTATTTTTTACGACGGGTTAGCGCTCGGCCTTCATCTTACCTGGTTACAAGTTGAGATAAGGCCGAATATGGAGGCGCACTTAACCTGGAATCCTCAATAAACTGAGGAACTGGCTATCCCTTCTAAATGCCGGAACACAAAAATTTTTAGAATTGTCATTATGGCGACAGAATTAGGTAAGATTGTGGTAGCTAACCAGGCGGACTTAAAAAAGTCCTACCACCAACCAAACCAAGCACAATACTGTACTGCGCCTGGGGATCGAACCCGGGACCTCTAGATCTGAAATCGGTGGGTTGAACACAGACCACAGAGGCGATTAAAAGACCACAGAGGAGGTTATCGAGGAGTAGTTGTGACAGGCGTCACGTAGAGATGATGGTTAAAGGCGGCTCGTGATCAGTGGCGAGGCCTGTTCTCTTTATGTACATAGGGTTAGCCCTGATTCTCGAGGCTTGCCTGGGTCAGAATGAGGTCTACAATGGAGCAACAGCCTTACCAGAAAATGCTTTGTTAGCTTAACCTCGGCGCAAGTGTAACTGCGTGGGGTCAGCTTGTAATAAAATTAAACTATGGCAACCCCTTTCATTGCATTCTTTGTGGGAGGATCAGTCCAATAGATCGATGTAGGTGTTCTGTATTTTTAGACGAAAGTAAATTTTTTTTTATTATAATTTCAGGTTCAGTGTGGTTGGTGTACGCAACGTAGTCCACGCGTGGGCAAAATGGCGGAATTGAACGAAAAAGTGGTTGTTAATGAGAAGCTTCAGGAAAAACACAACACAGGTAAGACTTTACTGTTACATTATAAATTTATCATTAGAAGACTACCCAAAAATCAGTTGAAATGAAGGCCAAGCACAATAAAAAATATATATTCTTATTTTTTATTTTTTATAATAAGCAACAGCCTATGGCCTAAACCCACCAGTGTCAGCGGAGCCTGATTGACCTACAATGGACTCATAAGGTCTGTTTTGATGATTGTTTGTAAAATATAATAATGTAAAAGTTACCGACTTTTTCCCCTGCGAGGAATCAGCTCTGATCAATACTTGGATCAGCTACGATAGCGACGATCAGCATGCATGCCCATGGTTTGCTAGTAGCTTTTTTACCAAGTATTAAAAAATATATAGTAAAAAAATACGCGATAAGTAGGTACCCGTTTTTTAGTATCAAGATAATTATCATAACTAGAATGTTAAAAGACTATCATGATTATTAATTTAATTGGTCAGATCAATGAAGTATATCCATAACCACATCTTAAAAAAATCATTTTCCTGAAAAAACGAATACGACTATGTTGCCACGCCCGTTTTACCTAACTACAGATAACATGGTTAAACAATGAACCCCATTATTTTAAAACTACAGTGAACTAGATAACATGATACAATATTAACTCTGTTATCGTTCAAAGGCGGCCTCAATATTAACAGCGCCTAACAGAGCCTAGGACCAAAGTGCATTCATTGTCTGCAGAAATCCCCGTAAGAATATTCAGCAATTTTCCCCCGCTTTAATATAGATATTAGCTTCACCTGTAAGTTGTAACTAACAATGCAATAAAATCTTAGAAGGTAATTTTAATCTGCTTAAAATTTTTGCATGTATATGTAATTCGGATGACAAATCTTTAATTTCGTATAAATAATAATAAATAAATAATAAATATTATAGGACATTATTTTTTACACAGCGCCATCTAGCCCCAAACTAAGCATAGCTTGTAATATGGGAAATAGATTACGGATAGAATACTTAAATACTTTTTTGAATACATACTTACTATATGATACAACACCCAAACACAGAACAAACATCTATATTCATCACACAAATGTTTGTCCTGGGTGGGAATCGAACCCACAGCCTACAGCGCAGAAGGCAGAGTTACTACCAACTGAGCTATGAGGCTTGTATCTTGGAACTGATCTGATGGTGAAGCCAGGAGATGGATAGTGAAACTCTTCAACGGCTCCCCCGTAACCGTCCCCGTAAACCCATTGAGTTTGGGCATAAATGATTTCTTTCGACGAGTCCATTAGAAGTGTGAAGTTTGTTGTGACCGGTTCTGGTTCACTGGTTCACCCACCAGTATCGGATCCAGAGGTCCCAGGTTTGATCCCCGGGGAATACAATATCGTGCTTGGTTTGGATGGTGGTACAACATTGTTCAAGTCCGCGGGGCGAGCTACCACCATCTTACCTTAGTCTGTCGCTATAACAACAGTTCTAAATTTTATTTTATTTTATTACATACGGCACACAAAACAGAATACAACCAAAAGCCGATCTCCATTGATGGCTTTAAATTAGCTCCATGAGAACTAGAAACGATTTTTACCGATTTAGGTATGTGTCATATCCGAAATGGCGTTTCCCATCTCAAAAGTGTACACATGCTATGAAACCTATCCGTTCAGTACATTTGACGGTAAAAATCGTTTCTAGTTCTCATGAAGCTAATTTAAAGCCATCAATGGAGATCGGCTTCGCCGTCGGCGGTAGCGTCCCAGATACAAAAAAGGAAACATATAAATTTTAAACTAGGTGGTATTCCAAAGCATGTGTACACATCACGATTAAACAAATTTAGGTACAAGCATAACAAGAAGAAAATTAATGATTAAGCAGAGCGACATGAGCAAGTTTTTTAAACTTATGCAGATGACCACCATTAAATATATCAATTGCGTCACCATGACTATCCAGTAAATCGTTATAAAGGCGGCACATTCGTACAATTGGATTATAAAAAGATGTGTTGTTTTTATAGACATTGATGGTGAAGGTATTCGTAAAGGTCCTACGAGATCGAATTTTTGTGCTAAAGTTGATAAGAGAAACTACTAACTAAATTGTTGTGTTCCGGCATTTAGAGGTAAGATAGCCAGTTCCTCACTGTTGAGGATTCAAGGTGAAGTGCGTTTCCACCTTCGGCCTTATCATTGAAACTTGAAAAATCAGGTTAGCTAAAGGCCAAGAACATCCCCGTGGTACCACGAAAAAAAAAAAATCCGGGCAAGTTGGAAGTCAAAAGTGTAAATGAACAATGATAGAAATAAGTGGTTTTACTTCAAGGTCGCTTCAAGACCATAAAGTTCACAAGCACAAAACCATTTTGGATATTATGAAGTGAAAACATACTCATACTCGTTGGCAACTGTACCTTATGCATGAAGTAAAGAACATTTTAAAGAAAATTTTATGAGGATAAGGTACTTACCAACACAGAATTTAACATTTAACAGAATTTAATTTTTAACAGAATTTTATAAGGTATCATCAAACTCGTATGTCCCGTAATTTCCGTAAAACAGTTAAATAAAAAAAAAATAAAAAAAAAATATTACAGGACACTAATTTTACACAGCGCCATCTAGTCCCAAACTAAGCATAGCTTTTAACATGGGAACTAGATTACGGATAGAATACATAGATCCTTTTTTTTTCTTTTTTGTAAATACATACTTATCATACTGTCATTATCATAACATCTATATTCATCCCATAAATGTTTGTCCTGGGTGGGAATCGAACCCACAACCTTCAGCGCAGAAGGCAGAGCTACTACCAACTGAGCTGTGAGGCTTGCTTAAAAGTTACGGAAATTACGGGACATACGATTCTTACACAGCGCCATCTAGCCCCAAACTATGCTTACTATGCTTAGATTAACTATGCTTAGTTTGGGGCTAGATGGCGCTGTGTAAAAATAGTATGTCCCGTAATTCCCGTAAAACAGAGTTTTATGATACTTTATAAAATTCAAAGTTCCATTAAGGGAACTTGATTTCGGATAGCTCACACCTTTTTTTTACCTTTTGTTTTTGTTTTGTTGCTTTATTTTAGTTATGAAATGTAGAACTCACACGCACACACATCAACAGCTCATTAATGTCTATATTTCACAATTCCTCCGCTTGCCAGGCGGATTGGTGAAATGTAACGTTCGTAATATACTTCGGTAACATCAAATTATCTGATCAGATTATCCTGCCCAAGTGGACCACCTACTCTTCATTCAATTCGTCAGCTCGTAAATGACCATTCCGGTGACTACGTAACTCTGTCAAGTAGTCCGTAGGTGGAGGCAATCAACTTTGATGCGTCTTGATCACAAATCTTGGGATGTTACATTCCATCGAGATCCAAGGATTAATCGGTAATAAGACGGGGAAGCGCATTAATTATAACATAGACATGATAAGGCCGAAGGTGGAAGCGTACTTCACCCGGAATCCTCAACTGTCTGAGGAACTGTCTATCTTACCACTAAATGCCGGAACACAACAATTTAGAATTGTTCTTATGGCGATAGACTTAAGTAAGATGATGGTATTTAGCCAGGCGGACATAAACAAAGTCAAACACAATATTCTACTCTCCTGGGGATCGAACCCAGTACCTCTGAATCTGACACCGGTAGGCGAACCACTAGACCACAGAGGCGGTCAATTTATTTATTTATTGACATTCTTAAATATAACATTACAGAATATACATACACGTTTTATTTGAAAAGCTTAAATCATTAAACACAGACATTTACATACTAAATTAATCAGTCAAAGGTTAACATCAAATAAAAAATAAAATAATATATGTGCTAATATACATAAAAGCTTCTCAGCTCTCGCCATTAATTTTCTACCCGGATGGCGGGGCGAGCTTGACGAACGAAGAATGGAGGAAATGAGGAGGGATTGGGCCTTGCCCAGCAGACTTGACAACTGATGGCTCAATATACTAATAATCATAATAATTTACTATATTACAAGACAATAATTTCACACAGCGCCATCTAGTCCCAAACTAAGCATAGCTTGTAATATGGGAACTAGATTACGGATAGAATACATAGATACTTTTTTTTTTTTTGTAAATACATACTTATCATACAATACAACACCCAAACACAGAACAAACATCTATATTCATCACATAAATGTTTGTCCTGGGTGGGAATCGAACCCACAACCTACAGCGCAGAAGGCAGAGCTCCTACCAACTGAGCTGTGAGGCTTGTTGTATATCCTATTGGGCTATAAAATAATAATGAGAATTAACACGTTGACCGACATCTTCTGGGAATGCTCGCACACATTAGTTGAATGCCCATAGAAGAGGTGCGATATCCTAGGTTTTTGAAGTGAAAAATTCTTAAGGCGCGTTGGGCATTTTTTAAGATGGGAGAAAACCATTAAACCCGCGACACTGTTACCGTTACCGAAACCTGTGTATATATAAGTATCTGTAGTGTAATCTGCTTTTTTCATGTTTTTTTTCAGTTCGGAGTGCCACTGGTTTTTTTTATGTAAGGTGACAGTGTCTTTTTTTTCGAGGGGGAAATCTTTAACTAGATTCCCCAACCCCCTTGAGGGTGCGATGAGGTTGTGTGAGGTTACCGGGACTTTGACGCCTAAAACCCCCTCAGTGGCCGGCCTCAATGTTAATGAAGGTCCTTGATTGTTATTTTAAAAAACTTCTTTCAGTGCCTCCCCGCATATTGCCATAAATTAACAGTGACCTATACCAATGGGAGTACAATATTGTGCTTGGTTTGATTGGTGGTAGGAATTTGGTTAAGTTAGTCTGGCTAGCTACCACCATCTTACCGAATGCAGTCGCCTTAACAAATAATTCTTAAATTGTTATGTTCCGGCATTTAGAGGTAAGATAGCAAGGTCCTCAGTGAGTTGAGGATTCCGGGTGAAGTGCGCTTCCACCCTAGGCCTTATACTAACTTGAAAAATCAGGTGAGATGAGGGCCAAGCACATCCCAATCGTACAATAAAAAAATCTTGTCTGGGCAAGCCTGGAAGTCAAAAAGTTAAAATTAACAATATTAGAAATAAGTGGTTTTACTAGCGTCACTTCAAGACCATAAAATTGATGCAAAACTATCAATAGACATGAGACAGTCTTATCTTCGCATGGCTAGTTCGTGAACGTGTGTTTGTCACGGCGACCAAATTTGATGATTTTTTTTTGTGTGTTTGAGTGGATCCCTTGATAGTTTGGATTCACAACTTGAGTTTGTAGGTGGCGCTGTGATAACCGTAACGAAGGCAGGCGTTCTTTTAGTACCTACTACCTAGAATTAGCCTCTCGTAAACCAATCTTACAAATTACCGGCCACAAACGACTAACGCTTCACTTTATCAGTTGTACAATGACTCACTTGTCGACGTTCTGCCAAACTTATCGGATAACCTTCGAGTATATTCAAAATGAAAGCAATCAATATAATACTTACTTTTCACACATTAAATTAAAAATGACGTGGTTATACTCGTAGATCATGGTGAACATGTCTCTTTTTCACATATTCGAAAAGATTCAAAGCTCAGTTTATATTCATCACACAAATGTTTGTCCTGGGTGGGAATCGAACCCACAACCTACAGCGCAGAGGGCAGAGTTACTACTATCTCAGCTATGAGGTGTGTTGTCGCGGGAATATGGATCATTCCCATGGGGTCATCCTAGGAACAGTCTCTGACGTCTGTACTCACAGCATAATAGCTGTATACCCACAACAGCAAAAACGTAGGTCGCGTAGAGGGTTTTGTAGACCCTTTACGAAATTTACCTTATTGCGTAGTTACTCTACGATACTTTCACTGATTATGTTCAATAAATAAAAAAAAAACTCATAAATCATGACATCACTACAACTTCGTCATCTTCTTGTTTCAAAGGTAATTATTGTATACTTGCGGAAATAATACTTTCTCTGAGAATTTATCTGAGCTTCGAACATATTCGAACCGTTGACCGTCGCCAGTCGGTCCGCTGATTGTCGAAGTTGCCACAAATAGATAATGTAGGTGGCATTTCTAAGAATACTTACAATAAAATAGATCCTCCTAGATTCACTGCACAGACCTTGACACTATATTGCTTATTATGTCCAATCGTCAATCCAGATTTTGGGAGTAAACATTGCACAGCATGGCGCTTACATAGCCAACATTTGAATTGTTACCGTCTGCCCGCACGAACGACCCCCTCGTGGGGGCAGACGGTAATTTGGAGACTTCTTTTTGACGAATCATTATAATATAATGAAACAAAATATAAACTGACTCTTTGACGCTTTCTCATAGCAAGAAAAAAATGTACCCAGACTTTATTGAAAGCGGTAAAATGAATCCCGAAATGAACTTGTTATTGACCTGCAATTTCTATCTTCTTCTTAACTGCTTGGAATATTTACACAAATAATATATCAATTTCAAAGAAAGAATACACATTTATTTGGATTGTAGGATTTTTCTTTTTGGTCCAGTGAAATTATAGAAAAAGATGTTTTTTGTGATCTAATTACTCTCATGCGTAGGTAATGTAAATAGCGTTTTTTTATACGACGGGGAAACGCCGAAGGTCGAAGATGGAGGCGCACAGTCTCCTGGTATGGAACTGGCTATTTACATACCTCTAAATACCGGAACAGCAACAATTTTAGAATTATTTTTATGGTGGCAGACTCATAAATATAATAAATAAATATTACAGGACCTTAATTTCACACAGCGCCATCTAGCCTACTTAGGTAAGATGGTTAGCTAGTCAGGTGGATTTAAGCAAAGTCCAACCATCAACCAAACCAAGCACAATATTGTAACCCCTGGGGATCAAACCCGAGACTCTCTAGTGTGTGATATAGGAGGTCATGATGGGTGGGCGAACTACATTATAAAACAATTATTGGAATACATATAAAAGTTTAGTAGGTAGCCGCCTCCGTGGTCCAGTGGTTCAACCCACCGATTTCAGATCCAGAGGTCCCGGGTTCAATCCCCATGGGGAGTACAATGTATTGTACTTGGTTTGTTTGGTGGTAGGACTTTGTTTGGGTCCGCCTGGCTAGCTACCACCATCTTACTTAATTCTGTCGCCATAATAACAATTCTAAAATTGTTGTGTTCCGGCATTCAGAGGTAAGATAGCCAGTTCCTCAGTTAGTTGAGGATTCCGGGTGATGTGCGCCTCCACCTTCGGCCTTATCTTAACTTGTAACCAGGTGAGATGAAGGCCAAGCGCTTCCTCGTCGTACAATAAAAAAAAGTTTAATCCATAGATACGTCGTTTTAATGAAATTAAGCTTACCATGGGTTGGGGTGCAAAAAGTATTTTGAATTCCTAGAATTTGGTGCCAGACACCAGTATCACTGAACTACTAACTACTACTATTTCCATGCAAACCTGGAATTGCCGGTATTCTAATTAGTATACTAATTAGTTCGTTTTTCATGTTATTTGAAAGGAATGAATAAACGTCTAATGTTTCTGTAACGAACAACCGTGAATTGCGATTTTGGATTTGGGGCGAATTGATGAATTGATGCGAGGGCAAAAAGTCATGGTGTTTTGTGGGTAATTTAATTTATAGATTAAATCCAAGTAAAGCCTCTGGACGCTGTCGTTATATAATGTTTCCCCCGAAATCAAGCGTTCTTTGTATAAATATGTAAATTAGATTTGATATTATTGTACTACGGGGAAGCGCTTGGCATTCATCTCACCTGGTTAAGATAAGGCCGAAGGTGATAATTATTAACAAATAATCCATATTATCCGTATTCCCTTTTATTGTATGAAATATAAATGCAAACTGTTAAATTTGAACTGTTTACCTACAGTTCATGAGACGGACCGTCGGACAGCGGAGGTATAGTATTCGGGTCCCGTTGCCACTCCGTAGATACGGAACCCTAAAAAGGGTATTTAAAAAAATCTAAAAGGGGCAGTAATACAAAACAACGGGTAAGTTATACCCATCGTCCAACAGGCTGTATACCACGGAAAGAGAAACATTAACAACATCGCTGTACGGGATTGATAAGATTTGCATAGAAAGAGGTTGACACCGACCTTATTTAATTTACGTGTACCGAATAAATACGTCTCGATAGCTTTACCTAAAATCGGATGGCTTAAAAAGGTTCACGAATGAGTTCATTTGTTGGTAGGTACCTAATTAACATTTTAATGGGAGTGCACGGTTCCCATGCTTTCTTCAGACGAACTGTGCGATAGTGCTGTAGAAGGTTCCCAGTATACCGTTGCTTGACTAATTACTGGGTATCTATTGTTTATTGTGTTGATAAGGTTTTTGTCAAAGAAGGGAGCAATGGACTTGAAAATTCAAAGAAAAATTATAACAAGTAACTGCTTTTTCATACACCGAATTCAAACTACATCATTACATTAGAGAACCATATCTATTATATTTTTACCCAACTGCGTGAGATGTGTGTTATGTTATGTTACATACGAGTTTTATGTATAATATCTACTTAATATGTCTTTTTCATTAAAACGCTCTGCAGTCTTGCTGCACCTTGATAGATTTTGACATAAATTTAGTTGTAGGTATTATTTTAGTTTGGATGAACCCGCAAATGTAAGATACTACGCTATTATTTAGAAGAGATAAGGTATTTTTTTATTTTTGTATGTAATTCTTGCATACATAATAATAGACTCAAAAAGTACTAGAAAAAAAATCATTCACCAGAATGCTATAGTATAGTGATACGAGAGACGAGTTGCCTGTGTAGTGACCGGCGGTCATGATAGATACGTGGCTCATGATTATAATGTCAAAAAAACATCACAACAGTTTGGGCATCAAAGAGATTCTATATATTTAATAAGACCATTTTTGTTTAAACTATAAAGTTTAAAGTGGAGTCGGGCCTTAGTTTTTTTAACTTCAACTAGTTATTTAAGTGCCTTATTTTTAAAGTTACCGAGGCATCGCGCCAGTATATTATGTGCAGTATCCTCCTGCGTCTAAACGAATACCTTCACTGAGGACTACACTCCACATGCCAGGCATAGAGGCAGATCCTTCTAGTTTTATAGAAGGTCCACATCTAATAGGGCACGGTTAGGGGTTGAAAGTGTGACGATGATTTTGTTAGGCTTTGTTTATTATTAAACAGATGCTGTGGAGTAGGGAGTACGTACTTAACAGACAATAGACTCTGACAGAGTCTATTGTGTGATGTACTGCCATAAATACAATTAAAGTCACTTACTCTCGTTAGCGCCATAATGCCGCGGACTGTTTTTAAGTTACCCGCACAAAGCAGGGTTGAATTCATAGGGGCGAAAATTACTGCTTCCGTTGAATATTTTTATTATCAAGGTTTTTTTTTTTATTGTACGACGGGTAAGCACTATGCCTTCATCTCATCTCTTCTATCTCAACTTGTGAGATAAGGCCGAAGGTGGAGGCGCACTTCACCCGGAATCCTCAATAAACTGAGGAACTGACTATCTTACCTCTAAATGCCGGAACAAAACATTTTTTTAGAATTGTTGTTATGGCGGCAGAATTAGGTAAGATGGTGGTAGCTAGCCAGGCGGACTTAAATAATTTTCATCATCAACAGCTTTTATGTAACCCACCGCTGGGCATAAGCCTCCTCCCCAAAGCCACTCTAACCTGTTATGAGCCCTAAAATAATTTTAGGGTTGTTAAATCTTAGTACAGAGGGTGTATAAAAAAGTTTTTCGAAATTCAACGAGTGAACGGGGTAAAATTGATGGATTGTACTATTGATGGATTTACAGATGTATGGTATACATATATGTATTTGCCATCTCTGAATACACATTGATGGTGTTAAGTAGTATTTACTCAAGTCTATACACGCAAGCTTCAGTTACTGTCCTTAGGCATTATTTATCGTTATCGCGTCTTCTATTCAAATTAACTTTTAAATTCAAAAAGATTGTCGGACGTTTTGTTAATGGTATTTTTGGAAAAAATACAGTTTCCCCTTGAGCTCAACCTATTCATATTGTGGCCTCAATCATATTCCAGTAAAGGGAATTTAATTGTCTTATTTCAAAGACTTGGTGGCTTAAGATAACTTAATAATATATTACAGGCGTACATCAAAAAAAATCTCAATCACTTGTCCAGTTTCTGCATACAAACCGAGTTTCAAAAAATCGCATCATTCATTAAAATGTTCCCATACAAACTTTGACTGCACATTTCGCTCCTATTTGAGGGTTTTTTTGAGCCCAGCGGCTGACCTCGCTACATTCAACTCCACAGCTACCAGCTCCCTTACTGCGACCCTGCTCCATAACGCCGTGTCTTTGCCCTCCAGTGGGCACGCGCCTCATGGCATTGTGTGTACCTACTGCTGATGCAGCCGTCATTGTTACCAGCATCCATATACCTTCTACATACTACTCTACTCATGTACCTACTTTATTGTTAAGATAGGCTATAGCCTGCACTTCAGAGCTCTTCGATTTAGCCTTTTTCTGCAACTAAGGGTTTGCGGTGATTTGTACCATGAGGAAGCGTGTTTGTTCTTCTTTCACACAGCAATCAAGCAACGGATCATCGTTGTTATTTTTCCGTATATAATGATCAGTTCCTGTGATAGATCCAAAACGCTTTTTTTTTAAGGATATATAGGGCACTGGTAAAGGCCTCAACAGAGCTCAAAAATGGGCTGTGTTGAGCAAGGTTTACTCAATACCAGTATGGAAAATCTAGACATTTTATTTCTCTTGACCTTATAGTTAGATATGGCTTCATACTCAAGTTCGAAAATCGATGGCTTAATGTTCAATATTAGATGTCTCCTCGACTCTACGTTTCGTCGATGGGTAAGGGGTATGGGGACCTCGAAAGATCTGACGTATATTATTTTTGTATACTTTAATACTCGTGAACCAAGGCACACCCTTAACAGTCTCAAATTGAAGGGATTTAGACTTTACGATATTGAAACTATAAGAGAAAATACGTGCGCTTTGTCCGTGCTTAATGACATGGACCTAACTAATGTATGTGCAAGTGCATTTTAAAGTAGGTCAAATGATCATAGCACTATGTCATGGTATAATCAAATACAATCAAGAATCTTTCATCAACTGGAAGCTATGTCGATCGTATCTTAGTATAATTAATATCATTTAATGAGTCTGAACTGATCAAAAGACTAGCTCTTCTCTTCGCCATGTCTTATCGAATGTTGCTGTTTACGGAGATTTATCACCTCTTGTTAATGAAGCGACACTAAAGAGGTTTTATGAATGTAAGATTTGTGAGATCAGCATTAGTAATAGGGGTCTTTTGCGACTGTGTAGCTTACGACTTTCATTTAACTTACCCCTGTTATTGTGTATATGTGGTTAAATAATGCGAGGTTAAGTAACACGAACACTGAGGGTTCCGTTCCGTCTATCTTTAGCGAATCAAAGTATTCTGTATTCAGCCCTTTAAAAGTAGGAAAGTCAGACTCGTACGCTTAATAGGGTCCCGTCGACATCTTTTGTTTACGGAATGCAAAAAAAACTTGCAACTGACTTTTCTGACAACACCAGTTCCCCAAAACGGTTGAGCTGATATTTGAACACATGTTTCATATAATTTATAATTATTATTTCAATGATAATGTAATTATATAGCTACAATGAGCTGATCTGATGACGGAGCCAGGATATGTTCAACAGGCCTCATTTGAATCAACTTGTTGTTACCTTCAGTAGGTAGCTGCCACCAGTCTATCGACCTGTTACCCAACTGTTGTGTTCCTGAATTCTAGACAGGCAGTTCTTCTGTATGTTGAGGATTCCGCTTCCAGCTTCAGCCTTATCATTACTTGTAGATGTTCCATTGTGCTAAACGCTCTGTCCCGCACCAGGTACAATCTTGGAGTCCAGAGTGAATAAGTTCCTTTTGGACAAGCGTCCTCCATCTTAGGCCTCATCTCTACTGGTTTGTAATGTGAGTTGGTGGTCAAATGCTCAGCTATTATTAGTTTAAATTGACTCTAGGCGAGATTAATCCCAAGCGCCTCCCCGTCTTACAATAAAAAAAAGCTTACAATATGGTTTATTCCTCTAGTATGTCTAGTATATCCTCTAGTAACATCATTGTTTCAACGTACTGTGGAATATTACATCTTAACAGATTGGCATATTTTTGAAACGGCGAAATAAAAGACTGGGAGAGGCTGATGCGTATGGGCGCGGCCGGACCTGATCCCATCTCGTGATTAATGACCTGTGAACCGAACAATAGCTTCTTGAGAGCCCTTAGAAGAACGGAAAGATACTCATTAAGAAATCTTAAAAAAATGCAAGTAATGGGTCCTGTACATTCTTCCGTTTAGTGCCTAGTAACGTAAAAAGTTACGTTATAAAAACTAATCCTTCTTTATCCCCTTTGAAGATGTTTCTCAGTAACCCCAGTTTTTTTAGGGTTGCATACCCAAAGGATGAACCCGGGACCTCTGGATCTGATACTGGTAGGCGAACTACTAAACCACAGAGACGGCTAACTCTCCTCATTGCCATTCGCCAGTTTTATTAATATTTCTTGTACATACAAATCAGTATTTGGTACACCGTGAATTGTCTATCATCTGGAAGCCCTTGCGTTATGATTGATAAATTGCCGGATGGGTTCCGCCACACGCTTCCCATATGTCAGGGTCCAAATGTACATACATAATAAAATCTATGTATAATAGCTAAGTAGTTTTGTAGCATGCTGAATTTGATGTAGGTACCATAAATCTCATTGGATTGTAGTTCTCGAGGATTCATTATCAGGTCAGACTGATTCAGTCACCACTTTAGTGCCATTCCGGTGATAGTGTACCAAGATATATTATGTCTAAAAGCTTATGTATGTGGGCAGTATTCACAACAATGAATACAATTTATATTCCTCTTACAAAATACGAACAGTATTCATGCCTTAATATGGATGTCGGGATATACGACAATTGTTTCAGTATAACCGACATTGAATTGGTGCAGTTAATATTCGCCCACGGACCAATAAGCCAAAATAACGTCTATACTAGCGATTAGTACAATTCTGTTGCGACATTGCGTGTTCTATGACGATTAGACGATACCGCTAATTAAAGATAGTTCACCAATTCTCCTTATTCGTTGTCTGGAGTCACACAATTGGTCTATAACTTTTGTCGCATAGGCAAAATATATGACGCAACCCCCTCATTCTTAAATTCTCGTTAGAAATCGTGTGCTTTAAATGTGTACCTGTCGTTCTGTATATCTATGTCTCAAAATAATTTATACACTACGAATCCATGAATAGAAAGGAATAGCTGTAAGCAATAAAAAACTATTTTAAACGGGTTAAAAAACTAGATATCACGAACGTTGTGGTTCGGTGGTTGTGTAGGTGGCTTAAGAAAATGTTACTTTAACAAGCAAACACAAATTATTTTAATCAAAAGTATTTATAACAAAAAATGCACGGGTCTTGTCAAAACCAACCAATTGAGATCACACTGTTGGAGTCTACAATTGGGCATCGAGAAGTGCGTCTATCCATCTCCTGGCGCCATCATCAGATCAGCTCGATGTTACCAAAATACGATATACTCCATATTTTATTTTCTTTCAAGCCGAGATAAGGATGTGTTCAATAACGACAAGAACTTTTCCATATCTTTCCTATACAACCTCTGCACATCAAAGTAACACGCCGTATGACAGTGTGCCTACATTGTCCATTGTCCTGAAAGCAAACACGGACCCTCAACTAAAAGCGTCTCTGGGATCAAAAAATAAACAGAATACCTCCTTGGAACCCCTGACTATTCATTTTTTGGAAAATAAAATATTATAATAACGAAAATAATATTATGCTTGCCAAGTCTTTTAGGCTCATACTGCAGTAGCTTTTAATTGACAACCCAGATTTGCTCTCACATAATCACTGCTGAAATTAAAGGCTTATTATAGATAAATAAAAATCACTGCTGTTCACACAGAAAAAAAAATATTCATCACTTAAAAACATTACACAAACTACACATATATTTCCGGCTGGGGAATCTAACCCAAAACCAAATCGCAGAAGGCAGAGCTACTTTACCAACTGAGCTTTTTTTTTGTATTGTACGACAAAGAAGCGCTTGGCCTTCATCTCACCTGGTAACAAGTTGAGATAAGGCCGAAGATGGAGGCGCACTTCACCCGGAATCCTCAACTGAGGAACTAGCTATCTTACCTCTGAATGCCGTAACACAACATTTTTTTTAAGAATTGTTATTATGGCGACAGAATTAGGTAACATGGAGCTGTGAGGTCTGCTATTGTTTCTAGACTTGTTATTCGCGATACCCAGGTAAATACAGCAACGAATGATTCACAATCTTAACTAGGCGACGATATACAAACAAACAAGTAGGTAGATGAAAGAGATTCGATGCCAAGTGAGATTTCGTCGCTACCGAGCGGTGTCAGGCGTGTGAGGTCGCATACAAATTAGCGTAGAGCTGCGCACGCGGCGATTTCATACATCTACTATGCTAATTGTAGGTATAATACACTATGTTACAAATGTAAAACCGGTTCATTGCAAGTCGGTTATCGGTCATGCACACAGTTCAGAACAGAACCACTTATCACAACACATCAACAGCCAATTAGTCCACTGTTGACAGAGCCTCCTCAAACCAATCGCTTTACTATGACAATGATATCTGTATTTACTAAAAAATATATAAGTTTAATATTTCTGTAATCTAGTTCCCATATTATAAGCTATGTATAGTTTGAGGCTAGATGGCGCAGTGTGAAAGTAATGCCCTGTTATATTTATATATATATAGTCATCGCAGATTGGCCACAATAGAATCCAAAAGGCAGGCCATTCTGCGATGGTACCATTTTCATAGAGAAACGATTGGCTTAGAAGAATTGGGGTTCTGGAGAGTTTTGCCATAATCACCGCGTTTGTCGGCGGATTGGTGATCGCAGTAAAGTTTTAGATAATACACAGAAGTAAGATGCTGTCGAGGATTTTAATATTTCTCAGTTAAGTCTGAGTTTCAGTAGGTAGTTTTTTTTATTCACATCAAGTCAGATGATGTACACTTGTTGTAGAAAGAGGAAACAAATGATAAACAATATTTAATGAATGAAAGGAGAATGTCTTATTCTCAAATTAATCAATATAAAGTAATATCTATCGCATGCTTGGAGCTAGGATTTAATGATGTGACATTAATGTTAGTAACCCATTATGTTGTACCATTATTTCAGCAATAAAGAACTTTAAAAAATATATATGTATATCAATGGGCGTTCTTATATCTCAGAATTTTCTTCCTTTAATGTGGTAAATTGGAAGTTACCACGAGGTCGCCACTACCTCTTATAGCATAGGTATTTGTTTTGATACTCAACTCTTTTATCACTATCTATCTATCTAAGTGTAGAAAAAAGAAACAAATTTAATATCAAAACGAGATTTTTTCCGTTGCCAGGCCACCACTGCCTGTTAATAAAAATATACTATTCTCCAGTATGTTAATAGGTTAGGTAAATGTACTGGTACCTACAGATAAGTGGTACTACAAAACACTGCAAGCCTGCAATAATAATGTATATTAACGCACTTAATAAATTTTCACTCGATTTTCGTCTTGTAATTTCTGTCATTACCCAATCCTGATGGACATTATCACACTTGAATACCAATAATATCAAAATAATACCATATCTACCAGGTGTGGATTCGAACCCTATTGAAAATTATAAATTGTAGGTATTAAACCATTTTGAAAATCATGAAGGTATACCTGCGTATTATAGCAGACTACATAGCATTATCATATTGAAATAGTTACTTTATTTGCTTACGAAACCGGATGATCCTATGTCCCAGTGAGATTAAGTTTATGAGGTTATCAGTAGACTATCAGTTGGTAGACACAGATTGCTAACAGCGTCGTGTGTGGTAAGGTAAGGAGTACCTGTTGTTATTGCTTAATTATAAACCCCAAAAAGGTAACTATCGTCTAAAAGTTGAATTATATATACCACCTCAGTTGTCAAACAAAACAGAGAACAAATGTCGGGTAAAATAAGTAACAGTCTTAAAGCAGTATGTTGTTCGATTTATAGGACGTCATACAGTGTGTACAAATATTACTACTACTTATAACTAAAATTAAAAAATTGAAACGCTAAAACGTTATGAATAAATGTACAAAATAGACGTAAGACAAGTTTTGACATAGGTACTGAGATGTTTGTTCTGTGTTTGGGTGTTATATACCAATATAAAACCCATATTACAAGCTTAGCTTGGCGCGTACCACAACTCTCCGTAATCTAGTTCCCATATTACAAGCTTAGTTTGGCGCGTACCACAAGTCTCCGTAATCCAGTTCCCATATTACAAGCTTAGCTTGGCGCGTACCACAACATACCTACGTTGCTCTTGTGGTCGATTCGCCCCCTCCGGACGTCGCCCCCTGACTCAATTATATAAATTGTAGAGATCTCTACTAGACGGCCAAAATGTCACATCGAGAATTCGGGCCGTCTTTTCCCAAGGTGTAAATGACCCTGAGCTAGTAACTTTTTTGACATGCTGCAAATGCAACACACGCATATATCCCGCCTCTGTGGTCTAGTGGTACGCCCACCGTTATCAGACCCAGAAGTCCCGGGTTCGATCGCCAGGGGAGTTTTATGGTTGATGGTATAGGACATTCTTTAATTCCGTCTACAGACATTATATTCCTACAGACATAGGAAAGATGGTGGTAGCTGGCCATCACCATCTTTCCTAAGTCTATCGCCTATTCTTAATTGTTGTCTTCCGGCATTTTGAGGTAAGAGTCCCTCAGTCTGCTGAGGATTCCGGGTGAAGTGCACTTCCATCTGCCTTATCATAATGTGAAACCAGATGAGGTGATGCCAATAGCTTCCCCGTCGTATATTAAAAAAATTGGTGGGATGTTGTGTATGTGTTATCAAAATGACTGAACTGTTTTTTTTTGTTACATGGACTATAATGTCTATACTAAGAGGAAACCTCAGATCTCTTTTAGTGAATTGTGATCACACGAAGGGGTGTGAGACTTAGCATAGCTAACGATTTTAATTGATGGAGTGCAGATAGGTATCATTACTTACCAACTTCCCATAAAAGATAAATGCTGGTATTATCAACTTGGTGGCCGCGTATTCTATTTTGGCCGGACAAACTTTGTAGTGGAAAATCGTGACTAGGACAATAACACAAGGGGTCTAGTTTACATTAACCATTATCACTTTATTCAATAAAAAGTACAATTAAACTAACCATTATCACTGAGTGAAATAAGTCATTCAAAAAAATATTGGATCAATCTGCTCAAACCTCTGCGCAAACTTGAAAAATCTGGGTTTTTTTAGAATTAATTTTGGGAGGCGATACTCTATATAGGTATATGTTGAAATAACCTATTGTTTTGTGACTTGGCAAGTCAACGCCATTTTGAAAATACCTAAGTAGCTATGAACTTACCCATAGAGTTATCTAGTTCTTAGTGATGTGAGTTCCATTTTTTTTAAAATAATTTATTTAGAACGATTTTCATCTACTGAATGGCTAGTAATTATGAATAAGCTACGTTGTCTAGCCTGTCTCTAAAGATATGTATTTCTGTTGATGATGTAAGTAACAGGTCACAGCCGATGACGATATGACGAAGGTCAGTTAATTGTTGCTCAGCCTTCGGCTCAAAAAGTGGATTTGTTATCGATTAGATACTATGCATTTATTTAAACTTATTTAGATATTAACGATAAGGTAATCTTTACGATGGTATGTTTTGGAAAGGTATTTTTAAATTAGAATTACCTATTGCCGAACGCCGTACTGGTTGGTAGGGTTTTTTTTTTCTTAATTTTACTTACCTGAGAGCCTCCTTCTTGGTTTCGTTATTATCAACATTGCGTATTATCGGCACCAACGATGAGTTATTTAACAGATGTTTTTTTTTAATCAGAGATGAATCCTCGAAGGGTAAAAAGTCGTGAGTCTGTTTTGTTTTTATTAAATTGTTACTAGACTTAGGAACGATGGTGGTACTAGTGGAACTAGTGGTACCTACTAGTGGTACTACGTGGTAATACACCATCGTTTTAATTTACATGTTTTGTTTAAGTCCAGGCGGACTTAAACAAAACATGTAATCTTGATCACTTACGAGGATTTACCATAGTAAGATCACATTGCTTTTTTAAGAGTATGCATATCATGAAGACCTCAAGCAACTTCGTGTTGAACAATGGTCGTATGTAGGTACCTAATGTAAGCTTGTACGTATTATTTGGGGCACAGTGGACTGTTGTTTCATACACAGCGGTGACATCAGAAGGTAATTGAATGATCAAACTATGCTTGAAGATGAAGGCCATGAGCTTCACCTACGTACTTGATTGTTTGTACACCACTTGCTAAACTTTTCCCTAGCAACTAGATTACTTCCCTGCCTAGCACTAGAAATAATCTAATTTTCTTTGAGACTAGACATTTTAATTCGACAATACTTTTTTATACTTTCTAAAGACAAGTCCTAGTCTCAACCAATGTTTTAAAATAATTATACCTTCCAGCTGAGCAACAAATCTCAAATGACTCGAAGAAATCTGTAAGTAGAGAACTGATTAGAAGGGGCAAGCGAGGGTGAGATTGGTGTCATTGCATCCCCTTGTCCATTAGAAGCGAGGGTTGATTCGCAGCAGGTTGCAAACAGCACTTCCTTTGTTGGTTAATAAGCAATGTCTAAGTACCCATTTCTCCTTATTACAGTACCTAACTTATTTTGTTCTGCTAGCCTATAGGTATCTAGATAAAGACGTAAAGTCTTACCATAGATTCTAACAAACGACCAAGTTAGGCCTGAATTCGTTGTTGTGACTTGTCATGCGCGCAACAAAAATAGAAGCATTTCTTTTCTACGATACGACGACGCTGCTTGTAGTTAAAAAATCAATATCGAATTTAGAGCCACCTATCGGATGACTCTGGAACTATAAAGCTAACTTTCTATCTACCAAGTTTCAGGTAACCAAGCCTGAACCTTGGTAATTTAGTCTAACTATAGCAACGCTCTGAGTCGCGGCAAAAGTTCAAGGAGCTACTAGCAGATGGCGCTATAGGTATCAACTTTCAAAACATTGTCTTATCCTGCAAGAATCTTATTCTTTGATGGGTTGCGTAGGCTCGTTAATGAAGGTGGTTTTGGTAAATTTTAACCTACGTAATAAAAATAATAATTATTGTGCGTGACCGTCATGTCGCAATTTTTTTAAATTATTTGTCTAACGTCAAAGATAATTTGTAAGCCCAAGATTCCTCTTCCGCAATAATAATTGCTTGCATAATCTAATGCTTTTTTTTTATACGACGGCGAAACTCTACCCTCTCACCTGCTTTCAAGTTATGAAAAGACCGAGCGTGGAAGCGCACTTAACCCGGAATCCTCAACAGTCTATAATGTCTATCCAGGAACTGGCTATCCTACCCCTATATGCTGGAACACCTCTGTTCAGCCGCCTGTGTGGTCTAGTGGTCCACCCATCGGTGGCAGGTTCAGAGGTCCCGGGTTCGATCCAAAAGGGGAGTACAATATCGTGCTTGGTTTGGTTGGTGGTAGGACTTTGTTTAAGTCCTGGCTAGCAACCACGAGCTTACCTAATTCTGTCGCAATAACTACATTCTTAAATTGTTGTGATTTTTTATTGAGACATGATCATGGGGTTCATAGAGAGAGCGGACAGAAGCTACAGTACCTGGGTCTGATTTTGGACCCGTTTTACAACTTTTAATGTGTCCGAAAATACCATCTTGAATTATTTTAAACGACTTCAAAAAAGGAGGAGGTTCTCAATTCGGTTGAATGTTTTTTTCTTCTTTTTTTATGTTTGTTGCCTTAGAACTCCGTCATTTCGCAACTGATTTGAAAACATACTTTTTTTATTAAAGGTTATAAGTTTAGATTTGTCCCATACAAATGTTATCTAAATCGGTCTATTAGTTTGGCTTTAAAATAAAAAAAAGGATGATGGGAGCGAATAGTCTTTTCCATTATCCTGACATAGTACACCAACCCCCTCAGCACGGGGCGGGGATATAATTTTTGTCCTCTGTTTTTATCCACCTTCGAGAGCATTTTGTCTCCCGATGGTGGATAAAACAGAGGACATCATTTTTATACCCTCCCCGTTCTGCAGGGGTGCAGCGCACCATAGTATAAACCGATTCTTAACATTTGTTTAGGCCATCTGTATTTATTTTAACTCCCATACATGCGTAGATATTTCTCAGACTCTCAAATAGGGTGTCGTAGGTTTTACAACGAAAAAAATCTTAAAATTAGTTCTTTAAAAAAAAAAATGGAACGACTTCACCAATAAAAACATAAAAATAGCTCTAAGGGCAAGTGCATAATAATTTGAAGGCGGTGCCATACAATAAACATGTTGTTTTGCTTGGCAATTCGGCACCAACTTTAAATTATATGAACTTACCCTTGGAGTTATTTTTATTTGTGAAGGAGGTTCCATTTTTTTTTTTAAATAACTAATTTTAAATCATCTTGCTAGTTTAATCAATATTTAAATACGAATAAAGATACCAAATTTGTGACAAATGTAAAATATACTAGATACCTACCCATTTCCCCCAAAAAATCCTAAACTTAATTTTGCAAATTACCCAAAAGATCCAGCGATAAAAAAATCAGAGGACTACCAGTGTACTACCCGTTGCCGCGAACATCTCAAACTTAAAAAAATAATAATGTCCCGTTTCCCAAAATTGTATTATGCCCATAGATCGGCCGATAAAAAGGCAACACACATTTTTGAGGCAGACGCCTCTAGGTGACACGCACAGATGGCAAAGCAATAAAGTAATGCAATAAGACACGCGATCGCGGGTTTACTTCCTGGTTGGGACCATTTTGGCATAAACACTGTTTCAAGGACTTTGCTATAATGCTTTGATGGGATGAGTTGGCACGCAGTTTTTGACATTTCCCTTGTTAAGGTAATTGAGTGATATACACAAGGAGGAATAATGCAAATTTTCTTAAATATTTTGAAGACCTGAAACTATGTTTACTTTTTTTTATTGTACGAAGGGGAGGTGCTCGGCCTTCACCTGATTTTTCATGATATAATAAGGCCAAAGGTGGAAGCGCACTTCACCCGGAAACCTCAACAAACTGAGGAACTGGCTTTCTTACCTCTAAATGCCACAACACATTTTTTTAAAGAATTGTTGTTATGCGACATATTTAGGTAAGATGGTGGTAGCCAGGTGGACTTAAACAAAGTCCTACCACCAACCAAACCAAGCACAATATTATACGCTCACTGGGGATCGAACCCGGGACCTCTGGATCTGACCGGTGGATGAATCCTTAGACCACGGAGGCGGGTAACAGAATCATTGCTATAATACACCGTGATAATTTTTCATATTCCTCATAATGGTTTCATTTAAATGGTTCAACTAATTAATAAACGGTCAGCTAATTAAAGAAGTTTTGGTCCAAAATGTATTTTGTTAGAATGGTATTTCTGGATGCAAAAAAAATCTACTGACGTACTCCGCCTTACGTTCGAATTATTATACTGTGAAAATAGCTTCAACGGGATGTAGGTATCTCATGAACCGTAATAGGTAGACAGTTGCAACTTTCACAGCGTTTCTTCACTTGGCCGGTTTGTTTATCATTGATTTGCATGTTATAGATGATTTTACCTACTACAAACCAACATTTTTGTTTCAGGTATGAAAATTAACTCTTATCTAAAAGGCTACACAGTTGCTGTAAGTAAACACTATGGAGGAACCTTAGTTATTAAGGCTCATTTAAGTAAGTATAGGTACATAATAATCATTTGGCTCATTTCTGATCTCAGTACAGATTTCTTTAGAAGTTCTATAGGTTTCTAAGCTAATTCGAATTTAGCGATAATACGGTCTGTAGTAAGGTATTTTCCCATTAGGTTTATCTATTTAGTAATAAGGCTGTACAACTTTTTTTGAACAATAAACATTATTATTATTATTTATTATTTAAGTATTAAGTCTGTTTTATGATAAGTCAGTACTTGTTTTTTTGATGTAAAATGAAAGAGTCTATCGAGCTTTCTTTACGTAGTAGGTTTTTTTATATTTCTTGGAGACGTGTGTTTGTCACTAAACTATTACTAAGCGGCTGGACCGTTTCTGATATTATTTTTGTGTGTTTAAACGAGTAGTTCCCATTGTTCTATGGAACATGACTATCAGACAAAATAACGATACTTTTTCTCCCATAGTAAGTAAGCTGGTAATTAAACTCTTGCCTATCACCAATAAAATAAATACAATGAAACTTGCTATATACCTACAAGGGAAGCTAAGGAACGTTACAAGGGGTCTATAGTTAACTGTTCCAGACCAGTACCAGACGGAAGCTTGCCCGAGACACTGGCTGCATTGCTGAATAGCTATGCTAATTCGCTGGCCTTAATAAAAGCCAGCCCTTGGGTCACTATTATACTAGCTCTTCATTCGTGTGTACTGCAATAAAATGAAATTGAATAGTTCCCTTGATGGTTTAGATTCACAATTGGACCCGGTAGGTGGCGCAACTATCGCAATGGGATGACGGGATCGAAGGCGTTCCACTAGTATATAGTAGTGATTTGCCACAAATACCTAATCTAGTTCTTATCCTGATCAATGTTACCAGCCATACAGTCTGGATAGCTCTCGGGTCATGGAAAACAAACATGAATCACTAAGGCCCTACTACAATATTCTCGGCACATCAACTATCTCTTTCAATTACCACTACTTGGAAAGAGAAGGGTATAGTTTGGCTTTCAAAGGAGTTTCCCTGTAGGTTATGTAGGAAAATTGCCGATGATAGGTGCGCGCGCCGGTATTACAGGGCGCAGGACTAGTTTCCTGTCGACTACAAATGTTTAGACAGGTTCGACAATGTAAACAAAATCAAAGTTAAATATATTATTTTATTGAAAATTTTACTGAAACATCTAAAACGTACATCCGATAATAACAAAGTTAAATTATGTTCACTCACCTTAAATTATATATATTTTTATTAATCGATGGGGAAGCGTTATTCGCTGATAACAACCGTATCTTAGCATGTATTTGTGGGATATTTATGGTAATACCTAATAAATATATTTATGGTAATAAATATGGTAATAATGGTAATACACATACTATGTGTTGGCAGGTCTGCCACTTTGCTAAGTCTCTGCGCACATCAGTCGGCGATAGAGACCGAACCGTCACTTCAGGTTTTGCCGGCATCCATAGTGGAACGCACCTTACCTTACTTGAGTATTACTCAGCCCTTTTCTACATATTAGTAATCAATTTCATTGTCAGTGTCTCCTAAACGTCGCTTGCAAGTTAGGTAAGTCTCTCAATGTCTACCAAACATCGACACCGCTTCTAGAGAACGCATTTTGAACCCACTCGTTCAAGTACCATTAGGTATGCATACAACTGAGTAAGTACTTATTTCTCTATCGATCCTGTAGAAACCACTCACATACACGAAACTCATTTCATTATGAAGGAATCTTGGCCATAAATGGCGATCTAGAAAATAGTCCAGCTGAACTACACCTGCCATGTGATATAAAGCCATTTTATAACGAGATTATACTGATATAAGGGTTGGGTCATTTCTATTTCGAGAACTTTATTGATTTCATAATAATTTACGAACATGAATTGACGACACGTGCTTTAATAGTGGTCTGTGCGTCAGACAACTTTATTTGGATTTGTGCATCTGATAACATTATCTGTGAGTGTGCAAATTAGTGGACGTATCGACATAATTATAAACGCATTTGTTCAATGTTCACAGACTTGCAAGGTATTATTCTATAGCAATTCTCTGTAGTGGTAGCGTTCGTGAAACGTGGTTATTAGCCTTGCCTTTTGTAAAAGTACCTAACGAACACTTCGTTTCGCCACTACCTTTATCATTAATACTGTAAGGAATGGAATTCCTTGCCTTCGTCTGTTTTTCTGCACGAGTACAATCTCAAGTCTTCAATCCAGAGTAAATAGGTCCTTTTAGGCAAGCGTGCTCCATCTTAGGCCACATCTTTATTTGTTTTACATGTAAGCTGGTGGTCAAACGCTCAACTATCACCAATAAAAAATAATTTTATTGACATTCCGGGGAAGTACTGTTTCGGTTTGAAGAGTGTGATTACCGGTGAAATTATGGGCACTCGGGGCTTAACAAATTTTTGCCTCAACTGGACGGGCGCAATGCAGCGTTGGTAATGTTCTTTGTGGATTTGACCTACGCAGTAAGAAAAATCAGAATCAGAATCAGAAATTATTTATTTACTGTTAAGACACACAATGAGACATACATATAAAAAAGAACATAATGACATTACACACAAAAGAAAATCTAAACAATCTAAATACAAAAAAGAAAAAAAAAAATTGAAAGTAAAAAGAAAACATTATTAGAAACACGAAAAAAAAAAAACCTAGAAAATTACATAAAGTAGGTAGGTAATACAATTGTGTGCCACAACAGCAAAAAGGCACCGGCTCAGCATGAATGCCTTACTACTGAGAAGTAGAAAGGCGCTGGTATTCTGCCGAAACCTTGACGTAAGGCTTTGCTATAGGCAAGAGTTCCATTTAATATAAGGTGCATTGGCTGCTTGCTTGTTCTTCTGAATGACTGAATAAAACTGGATTACTTAAAATAAAGAATGTATATACAATGGGCGGCCTTATCGCTTAGAAGCGATTTCTTCCAGACAACCTTAGGACGGAGAGATCTTATTGCTGAAGAGGTGGTTGGTAGTGCACATATTAATAGGGGTCTAGCTAAATTTTCAACTTTAATACTTATATATTACATTATGAAAAGCTATGCTACAAATATACACACTACCTTTTTTTTTCTTATTGTACAAAGGGGAAGCGCTTGGCCTTTATCTCACCTGGTGAAAGGTGGAGGCGCACTTCACCCGGAATCCTCAACAAACTGAGGAACTGGCTATCTTACCTCTAGATGCAGGAACACAATTTTTTTTTAGAATTGTTATTATGGCGACTGAATTAGGTAAGACGGTGGTAGCTAGCCAGTGCATTCAAGGTAAAGAAGGCAGAGTTACTACCAACTGAGCTATGAGGCTTGTGTACAACGTTATACGTGCCTTTTCTTCCGCTACTTCTCGTCACTTACTATCAACAATGATCATATTTTTAACCGCCTCTGTGGTCTAGTGGTTTCACCCACCGATTTCAGATCCAGAGGTCCCGGGTTCGATCCCCATGGGGAGTACAATATATTGTGCTTGGTTTGGTTGGTGGTAGGATTTTGTTTAAGTCTGCCTGGCTAGCTACCACCATCTTACCTAATTCTGTCGCCATAACAACAATTCTTAAAAAAAAATTGTTGTGGTGTTGGGTGTGGGTATCTCAACTTGTTACCAGGTGAGATGAAGGCCAAGCGCTTCCTCGTCGTACAATAATAAAAAAAAAATAAAAAAAATTATTGGAACAAACTGTCGGAAAAAATACCAGCGTCAATGTACCAGCCGTTCGAGCCGAATGCCGATTGGTCTGTTCACGTAACAGACCATTCGGCATTCGTTGACGGTAAGCTATGGGACTCTTGTTGGGTAGGCCCCTTTGATATGGGAAGCTATATGCGTCGACACCCTTGCACTTGTTGTTTTTTTTATACAACTAGGAGAGACGGAACAAGCAAGTAGCCTACCGGATGCCTATAAAAATGCCTTACTGAGTAGGTCACATCCACAAAGAACATATCCTGCATGGCACTGCATTGCGCCCGTCAACTTGAGGCATACAGTTGTTAAGGCTCGCGTTCCCGTCATTTCACCGGCAACCATACCCTTCAAACCGAAATACAGCAATGCTTATTGGCGGCTGAAATAGGTGGTAGTACTTCCCCAGACGCGCCCTTTCACAAGGCTACTACTTTAGGGTGATCTTATTATGATACAGCCGAGGACAACAATAGGCAAACATATATACTTGAACCGAAAATGTTTAAACCTCAGGCCCGTGGGGAGCCGCTGGCTTTTCAAAAACCTTGCGGGGATTTGATTGAGGCGAGGCGCGACCTGTCTTGCTCTTATTTAGACTAGCGAATAAGCATTGCTATTCAGCGTCGCAATACAGCAACTATCTTTATAACCCGATTGATTCTTTGTGAATAGCTAGTTTAATTGTACATTTTGTTTGATTCAACTTCCAGTTAAATCAGATGTCAAGCACTATAAGCAAGTAATTAGTTTCTGCCTACGCTCCCTAAAATTGCGTGAGTCAGCGATGACTCAAAGAAGTTTCCAAGACCATGTTTTTTGTTTGTTGATGAAAAAATAAGGCTGAGAACTAATTTTAGTTTTTCTCACACATTTATAATCAGATCAGTCTTTGAGGTTAAGCACTTAAAAATTGGACAAGAGTATCATTAACCTGTATTTTTCTCCCACTTATTATCGTCACTCATACAAAATGTAGCCCACGGTTGCTAAAAACTAGCGCAGCGGCAATAAACACTGTCTCTTGACGTCAGACGCTTTAATATTTTTTAGACGTCAAAAGCAAAATTGTTTTTGTTGTTAATCTACCTACAACTATAAAATCGGAATGGAAAAATAACAGCTGACATACCTTTCTCTCGTTTATTATTGCTCGAACATACCCAACTAAACCATTTAGTAATTAAAACTTATATATTCTTTGAATCAATGATTACCTAAAACTTACAAAATACCAATTTTATGTCACTTATCTAGTATGAAGCTAATTTGGTATTGCATTAATTAACTATGTTTTACTTCGATAGGAAATTAGCTGTAGTTTCTTATAAGTATACCTCAATATTATAAAATCACTCACAAATGCAAAATATAATCACAAGTTGGCTTTACTTGCTAAAAACAAAACACGAAACTAAAATTATTTTTCTTATAAACAGCCATCTAGATATATCTTGACGGTAAAAGTCCATTGCTCTGAAAACCTGACGCATTTCGATCGTTGGTTTACGCTTGGCTGAAGAAAACCCGTTTCCTTACGCGCCTCCAACATTAACGTAACAAGGCGTATTTTTGTACGTCTCCAAAGCCCGCCATGGAACGAAAATGGCACAGTGCCATATTAAAAGAAAATCTATATTCCGAGTCCAGTGCTATCCTTTTCTTTGAAAGAACTCGGATCGCACTTGAGGAGGTGGAGTTGCTGGAATGTCGTGTTGAGGTTTAAGCAGTAAGGGGTTGATGGTACCAGGTGGTGATGATAAGCTGTCGCTTCTTTTCTGGCCAGTTGATGGAGTCAGGTGTAGTTGAGGCAGCATTGCCTTTGGGCACACAGGCGGTCTATCGGTCTTAGGCTGCATATCTGCTGAATTAAAACAGCGGAAATTAGACTTCATAAATGTTTCACACGCTTATCAAAGATTCCACGCAATGGAAATAACGTCAAGATTTATGAAATTATAAATATAGATAAAACGTTTTTCCACGAATAAGAGATCAGTTAATCAATTCTGATTATCTAAGATGGTATTAACTATGAGCTGTTAAAACACTTACCTTCTTTCAGAGTGATGCTTTGTAATCTCGTCTCGATATTATCCTGCCGGTTTAAAAACATGAATGTTTGCTTATAATGCGGCTCACACGACGTCTTGTCGCGGAATGACCGATGTTTAGATTGCCCGGTTGGTTTTATATCGCCGGTGACTCAGATTTGGCAAGAGCAACTCTCTAACCACGTCACTTGACGCTGACGCCAAAGATTATGATGACGCCCAGCGTTTTAACTTACACGGACTGTGGTTAAAAACGCTATAGGTTCTTACGTGTGCTAGCCTTCTGCGTAGGTCTATCGACATCATCCACGTACATTGCTGCGAAACATGTTTTAATCTTTGTATTAAATTAAGTTTTTAAGTTCTTGCGGGTAATGTACGCGCGATATTGATTTTGGTAAATTGAAGAGTGAAACAGTTAAATTCGAGTAACGAGCTGTTGTTCTAATAAGTAACAACAACTTAGCTCGTACAGATTTGAACATTTAACCTCGAAAATACTGTTGTAATTAGTTACATGTAGCGTGTATGTAGTGGCGAGTTTCACTTATTGAAAACCGTGATGTTTTTTTCAGCTACAATTTACCAAAAACTATAAAACGCGTACTTAAAGTTAAATAACATCCTAAATACCAGGTATCAGGCTAATATCTAATAATTAGGGCAACGTATGTACCCAGTCTATAACCTATAATTAACATCATTTATGAAAATACAAAAATCATTAAAACTTTCAAGTATTCATTCTGTTTACCTATAAATAGTCACTGTAAATGATGTACGTCATCAAATGAAAATATTGATTATTTATGTACTTATTGCAGGTTAATGATGTTTGGCATTTACCTAATAATTTCTTAGCTAAATATTGGTATAACCCACTAAGATGAATCTCTAAACGACTATTTCCTACCTTTAATATAAATCTTTCCTCTTAGTTATCCGTAAGGACTTTCCCTGGTCAAATAATTCAAGAAACCTCCTTACTTTTTTAAATGAATTCCTTTACAGCTAATTATTCTGATTCCAATCAAAATAACACCACATCAAAGTAACCGCCTCTGTGGTCTAGTGGTTCAACCACTCATTTCAGATTCAGAGGTCCCGGGTTCGTTCCCCTGCGGGAGTACAATATTGTGCTTGGTTTGGTTGGTGGTAGGACTTTGTTTAAGTCCGCCTGGCTAGCAACCACCATCTTACCTCATTCTGTCGCCATAACAACAATTCTAAAATTGTTATGTTCCGGCATTTAGAGGTAAGATAGCCAGTTCCTCAGTTTGTTGAGGATTCCGGGTGAAGTGCGCCTCCACCTTCGGCCTTATCTTAACTTGTTACCAGGTGAGATGAAGGCAAAGCGCTTCCCCGTCGTATAATAAAAAAAAACCCTGTAAAATAAGTAGTTCGTATGTATCCGGAATTTGGATATCTGTAAGAGAACCAAAGTGTTTGACATAGCTCCCGGAATTTGCAAGCTGAAATCGCAGAGGGTAGGCCAAATACGAGTAGCTTACAGAATTGATTATAGCTGGGAAACTTAGTATGGGAAAACCTCGTCACTCGGTAGATATTTAAGGTATAGTTCGGGGGATGCCTAATATGTTCAGCAGTGGACGAATGTGGGCTGGATGACAAAGACCCTGTCTCATTTTTTTATAATTACTGAGAATAACACTAAATTAGAATATTACGTGCCAAAAACCGCGTGAAATTCGATTAACTCCGTTACTTTGAATTAATTATTTAAATACAACACCTTGCCACAATTGCATACTACGCAGACAAATTTTATTGATTACTTGAATACAAGTTAATGCGCTTAACTACTTTTACAATCTTACGGTTGTACCTAACCGATTTTATCTTGCTTTTTATGATACAATTTTATTTGTTTGTAAGTCAGCTTGTAGTCACGTTATATTGCTAAAGGGAAATTCAACAAAGATTCATTATATCAAAAGAAAACAAGAGTTTCCGGTAAATATCTTCTTTGGGGAAAACCGTTTGGTCTAGTAATGTAGGTATTTAACGAATAATCTCGAGGAATCAGAAACTTTTTGATGCTCAAATCTGCTGACATTTAAAAAATAATAATTTTATCTTCTATGAACATTATAAGCTTAAACAATTTGAACGCTTAAACTCGCTATTTACAAGGAAAGCAGTTGGTTTACCTGAGCATTATTGTTAACTGGGGATGCCTACGATTTTTTTTTTATTTATTTATTGTACGACGGGTAAGCACTTCTGCATTTCCTTCATCTCACCTGGTTGTCGAGATAAGGCCGAAGGTGGAGGCGCACTTCACCCGGAATCCTCAACAAACTGAGGAACTGGCTATCTTACCTCTAAATGGAACACAACATTTTTTTTAAGAATTGTTATTATGGCGACAGAATTAGGTAAGATGGTAGATAGCCAGGCGGACTTAAACAAAGTCTTACCACCAACCAAACCAAGCACAATATATTGTACTCCCCATGGGGATTGAACCCGGGACCTGGGTTGGGTTGAACCTGTAGACCACAGAGGCGGTTATCATTATAATAATAATACTAGATATCATTTTAAATTTCCCGTGATAATCAAGGATTTTTTTTTCTAGTTCACTCGAAATAGCTTGTATTTTCACATTTAGTCGTACCTTTAGTGTCCTTCAAATCAGTAGGCATATAGTAGGAAACAGAAAGCCTGACAAGGCTATGCTGTAGCTAGTTGGATAGTCAAAGAGAGTGCCTAGCCAAGCTTACGCTTATCAATATCTTAATCTATGTAGTTCTATAATTACATAGATGGTGCAGATATAAATATATTCTGACATGGTTTTATCTATATTTTTATCCAACTTTCAAATTCCATTACAGTAATTTAATAGTAAACACAATTCGCAGCAACCATCATAATAATCAACATAAGGTACTTGAAAAAATATGGTAATAAATGTATGATGATTTATATTGATACTAGTAAAAAATAAGAACATTAACCCGTGGTTAAAATGCAAATTTAAAACGTAATTTTAGAAAGTGATCATCTATTAAATATTGCTTTATGATTATACTATATATTAGTATAATACTATATATAGTATGTAGTGATGACACAATTTAAATTCATTGATGATAGAATAAACTACGTAAAGAAAATTTGTTTTTGTTTTGAAGCAGATACGTGCCAAAGTACCTACCTATCTAAATAATAATTGTATCTATCACGCAGTCACAGATACACATAACGTGTAATTTTATCGGATATTACGTAGTTTTTCTAGAAAGTTTGGTTCGTTATCTGAGCACGAACCAACCCAATTGATAAGCTGCACCTACAACTGATTTCCTCGTTGATACTCAATACAAGGTAACTTAAAGAACTAAAGGACTTTTCTTACACTCTGAGTGTAAGAAAAGAAAATTCATGAATCATGCGTCGACGTTTGGATGTGCACTTGTGAAATACACGCACTGATATAAGCTTAGTCACTTTTAATATCTCACTAGCATTAGTCTCTCTGACTCATGCGTTAAGAAACGACCAACGCTCGATTATACTGTAAATCCCATGCGTAAGCAAGACATGCTTAACGTAATCTATTGTAAAATATAGTCCAGATAGGCCCTGGAGTTCCGCTGACTTTCGCTCTTCAGTTCAAACGTAGTTTGTCGTTCAATTGGAAACGGTCTCCAATTCAATAGAAATTATGCCCATATAATTGGATGGGATAACAAACATTGGTTTGCAGTGCTATTTCTAAAATGATTATAAATGTTTTTGAATGGGAACACATTTTTCTTGTTTTTTTATTTAAAAGCCAAACTACAGCATAGATTTTCTTTAAAAAAAATATAATTTTTCAAATTGGTTGAGAAATGACGTATAATGTATGAGTTCTGAGGTAACAAACATAAAAATTGAGAAGTCGGTCGCTCCTCCCTTTTTTGAAGTCGGTTAAAAACACCGCAAACTTAGATTATTCCTATCTTATTATACTTACCAAACAAAGTTTGATTTGAATGGGACAAGATAATAAAAAAAGTGACATACTCACTTTTTTATTATGGTGTAAAATTTTAACACTTCGTGGATTCACCACTGATCACTACTCAGAGAGTGTATCTTATGAGGATCCCACTAGTGGGCAGTCAGCACGTCCAAATTTACGCACATGCCCAATGTTTGCAAGTATCTTGTATTCAATATGTGACAGGTTGCCCATCGCCGCTCAGCGGAATACTAACCAAAGTCAGTAATTTTATTTTTATTCAGTAAGATTTTATAGGATCATTTTGAAACGTCATTTCTTCCGCCTACCACACAAGGAGAAAGGCAAGAAACTAGGGCGGGTTAATTTTTTGATGATCCATTCAGCATTTTGATTTACAGTTTTAGTTAGTGACACACGCCATTTGGATTTTTGTCCTAAGGACATGTCAGTTCCCTTTGGATGTTAAATTCATCGTCAGAGCATGATGAGCGCGCACACCAACTTCCGAAAAACTTTAGTCAATTGGTGCAACACTAGATTAAAAATAGATTAAAAAATGACGACATCAGGGCCTTCTGTGTCTGAATAACAATAGTCTATGTTTCAGATAGTTGTAGTCTATTCATAAGTTGGAAACCTCACCTGACTATTTCATCCACTTGCATGAGGCAATCATTACCTAATTATTATCACTTGATAGGGATTATTAAACATATCACGATTGCAATACCGATTTTGATTATTTTAATTAGTCCAAGATATCTTAAAGCAAATCAATCATCTGTCAAGATTTTTTTAAATTCGTTGGCAGCTAGTATCGTATGAAATAATAAGTAATAAAATAATATCGTATAAAAGTATGAAACAATCTCAACTATCACGAGAAAATAAGTTTTGTCGTGATAGTTGAGATAGTAGAAGTAAGTAACTGTTTCAACAGCTTTATTTTCATCACTGAGATATCATTCGCTATATCGTAGCGACCACAGCGAAGCACAAAAGCACAAAACCGTTTGTAGAGTTGCGTGTAGGTACACCCTAATAAAATGTTTACCGTCTTTACTTTTTATTGTTTCAAGGAGACCCATAGGTGATCAACTCGGAGCGAAGAACTATGGTATATTAGCCCTTCGGTTGACATTTTGAGGAAAGCTTAGTTTTTTTACAACATGGATGCAAACAACGTGAGGGTAAGCTTTGGGCATACACGAGCACTAAGTGCCAATCAATATGCACCATCGCACTGCGTGTTATTGATCACTTCCTTTTTTTCTATAAAAGGACATTAAACAAACAAAAAATTTAATAGGGTAACATTGATAAAATATCAAAACAGTTTATCCCCACAAACCAGGATTAAAAATATTAGTGTTTTTTTTTTAGCAAATTGTCATAATACCCACTGGGTGGGGATAGTTTAGTGGGGATTATGACAATATACCTATTTTTCCACCTCCAAAGCATGTCAGCTAGCTTAACTAAAATGTAAACATTAGACACAAATATGTAAAAAA
This sequence comes from Venusia cambrica, assembly GCA_951394065.1. Classification (NCBI taxonomy): domain Eukaryota; kingdom Metazoa; phylum Arthropoda; class Insecta; order Lepidoptera; family Geometridae; genus Venusia; species Venusia cambrica. The sequence goes on along the minus strand of OX596059.1, from coordinate 3,721,577 downwards.
CAAATGTGACAAATGTTTTTTGAAGTGTATTGAATGCCAGACAGTGACTCAGCTACACGACGATTTTATATATTTACATACTTACTTTAACTAGGTATTTAATTTAGCACACGCGATAACCCTCACAATAGACAATTTACTCAATTCATTGTTGATAGCTACCGCAACACTAAAAGGGCAATTATTACAGGTGCGAAACTCTATTAAAGAGGTTGAAAGCATTTTGCTTATACCCTATAACGATTTCCGCTCGTGTTTGGAAAGTTGCTCGCGAAATTTTGATGAGTTACCCGCAACAGTAAAAGTTATATTTTTTGTTCTTTCACCACTTTGATGTTCATTTCGAAGGCACCTTAGACATAATTTGTTTATTGTTTAGGTATATGCAAGAAAATTAATCGAAAATAATAACCAAAAGGGTAACCATCATGCGATGTTGTGAAACTTTTTATAATTTAATTTGAACAACCACAGAACTGGGTCTATTTTGTTGACGAATAGCACCTCATAACTTATTTTTGCGACATTTAATGAGTACATCAACCTTCCTGATAAATTTGGCCACATGACATTTAGTCAGTATTGTCTTTTTTGAAGGGAATTTCAGAAGATAACGATATAAGTAACTAGTATGTTTCACGTTTTTGAATTCACGATTAGTTTTGAAGCTACATGTTACGTAAAACTGTAAAACACGAACTTTGCCAAAAGGAACCAATATAAAAAGTATTACAGAAGTGAATTTGCAGTAATCGTACTCATTTTATCCTAATTTCGTGTGTCAAATACCAGATTGGCAAGTAGGTATCTCGATGGTGTGCAGGTTATATCGCTTCGACCTCATGCGTTTTACTCCTGAGGTTTTACACTAAGGTCAATTGCGTGCTGGTGGTCTATTTCATTATGAGAAAGGCTGTAGGCACCATTTTACAATGCGCTTTATTTTCAATGCCAATTCAATTTTCACTGAAATTTATCGACACAATTATTGATTTGATTTGTTTACAAGATTAAGATTAGGGTTCACGATGCTTGCGTATAGAATTATATTTTTTCCTGTAGCATTTTCAACATTATATTGTATTATATAAAATTATATTGTACCTGAACGCAACTAAACAATATTATAACCAAGGCTATTTTTAGGTTCAAGGTTAACTTCTTTACACTTATTCAAGCCCAGATCCTCTGAAGCAGTATTAAAGATGTTTTATTAGGACTCCGTACTCAAAGGGTGATGACGAGACCCAACACTAAGCCTACACGTCTGTCTATCCCACCTTTAAATGGTAATTTTAATATTTTCTGAAGTTGAAAATTCAGAAAATATGTGTTATTATAGCAGATTACCTGATAAATTATAAATACAAGAAACGTACCTATTTAATGTTTTATATATTAGCTCTATATTCAAAACATATTTCAAATATGGCGTAATTATAGTTCTTGCTAAGGCAAGAACGTCGTATTTTGGTAATTTATTAAAAATCGCCAAAGCGTGAGTTGGACCCACACAAATACAAGAACCAGCATTTTTGCCATGAATTGTGCGTCGGAACCCTTGGCTTACCGCTCCGACGCACTTGGTCGGCTTGGTCCATATTAGCATGATATTTTTTTTATTTCTTAGCTAACAAAACGATTTTGTTCAATCGTTTTTGCTCGGTATTGTTCTCGTTTTTTTTGTTTCCATTTCATTTCATTCCAGTTTGATATTTGGATTATTTAGTTATTCAATCCCATTTCTGAAAAGTCGTTCATCGTATTCCAGCTACTATCGTTGACCCAGTGGCCGAGTTCGTGACAACTTGTGTCTATCGATATTCGGTTCACGTTCACCACATAGCTGCAAAAATGGGGGACCACGAAGTTATATTTCATGTTAAACTAAGTACAGGTCATTAGAGTCGCATTTTTGTTAACGAGACGGTTTTTTGGCTGTTTTGTAAACTTTAATTGACTTTACTAGTCACGCAGTGAGGCCCTCCTCTTTGCTATAAACTCGCTATTAATGCTCCTAGTTTTACTAAATTGGTACAATTCCTAAAAAATAGACTCGCGATTTATACCAAAGGTTAAATGAGAGTCCATACTTTTGTCATCGGCAAAAGCCCATGGTTTGCAAATAGCAAGCTTGGGCTTGCAACCTTTGCAACAGTTTGCAAGCCCAAGAATACTATACCTACTAATATATTTTTTTGGTGGATGGTATTGTGCGTAGTGTATTTAAATGATTGCTGTATGCGTCATTTGTTTTATTCTTTGCTTATACTTCTTGTACTTACTTATTGATTTATTTAATTTGTAACTATGCCTTTCCTTACACTACTTATTTATCTTTTGTATTTATCTTGTCCGTGTCGTTATTAAATAAATTTTCTATTTCTATTATGTGACTTTCACTGGTACGTGTCAAATGCGCATAAAACCCAGATACGTCTACTGGTGCACGACTGGATTTGAGCCCACAATCATTTGATCGAATGGAGCACCACTTGGCTACACAGCTAATTCGTTCCTTACAGTAAGAGAAAAAATTGCAAATTTCTGATATGTGTGAACAGCGTACCCAAACATTAAGTGTCCTTTGCGATATTGTTTATGTAGAGTTGTTTTGTTTTGGTAACAGCTGAAATCGGGGACGGGACGACCGTCACCGCCCCGCGACGCGACTCTATCGTGTACAATCACTCTGGTGAATTATTTGCCGAAATTTCACGATATTAGGTAACCGCCGACCAATCGTATTTGATGGCTGAAACATTACTTCGTTCATAAATAATGCCAACGATGATCTACGGCGGTAGAATAATGTCAATGTCCTCAAATTACTATCCAACAAATGTTGTTTTTACAAATTCCCCATTAAAGTTCAATGATAATAGTATTCCATCATATATATATATCTAAGATTATTCATATTACAATATATTACTTACATATTACTAGGATAATTCATATATTCATGATAAAATTGATAAGAAACGGAATAACCGTCTGTAAAAGTAACAATTTATTACCCACCATTCCGTGATGAGTTCTAGTTAAAAAGCTTTTTAAGTAGAGTTTTCACCGTAAAAATTAAAGTACTTTGGTGTTTGTAGTTTCAAGGCCTACTCAATAGAAGGACCTTGAACGGTACCTATACTATTCTAAGTTACTTATGATGTTAACATGTATTGTCTCACAAAAATGTTTTGTAAAGGCTCCAACGGATCGTCCTCCGAGTGGCCCTGTTGGTCAAGACCCATCTCAGCCAACACCGATCCGTCCGCTGATAAGAACTGATTCTCGACCGGCATTACCCCCGCAAGGCCAGAGGCCGGGCGCTCCTCTGCAAGTGCAGCAAAGACCGCAGTTTCAACCTGGTGGTCCGGTCAGTGCACCACAGCAGTTTGCGCCTCGACCGGGAGCCCCGTTACCGCGACCTCAAGTGGCCCCAGGCCCACAAGGACCGCAGCAAGCTCGACCTCCGCCCTTGCGCCCGTTCGGCCCACAGTCAATTGCACCAGGTCCGAGGATCCAATCACCGACATTGGCTCAAGCACCACAAAGAGCTCCGCCTCCGAACAATTTACAATTTGGACCGCGCCAACCGATAGCCGGCATCACTACCCCTGACGGAGCTAGGCCGCAGATTTTTCAACAGCCAAACGGGGCTATCAAAAACGGCCCGGCGCCTGGCTTCGGACAACTTCCGAGACAACCGTCCCAGAATATTGATTCATCCACTCTGTATCAAAATAAAGCAGTCAACCTGGATAACCAAGTAGACAACCGAAATGACCAAAACATCACCAAGCCGGAAAACGGCATCGAAATGCCTGGAATGGCTAAAGGGAGAAGTTACAGTATTGCGGCAGCTCCCGGTGCGCCCGGCCCGCTTCAAACCGCAGAAGATCGTCGAAAATCTGTCAGTGCTATAGGCGGTAGAATGGAAGACTTTACAAGTCGAAGCCCGGGGCTCGGGCTAATACAAGAAGCAAAACTGGAAAGCAAAGAAAACATTAGGGGCTCTAAGGAGAGCATCAGATCGGAGGCTTCTAACGACGGCCGGGATGCTCCTGATCGTCCTGAATCACGACTTGCTGGATCCAAAATGACAGAATCTTTTATGGGATCTTTTTCAAACTTGGCTCCCACGAAGAAAATTGACGACGATGACGACGTTATATCTCAAAATGCTGGCGGATTGATGAAAGTCAACGATCCCTCCATGAATCAAAATCTGTCTGAAAGGTCACCTTCTCTGACACGTAGCGATGATTCACCGGAGCTTAAAGTTACGTCCCAAAGTCCAGTAGCTCCGATCAAGTCTCAGACAGAGACACCAGAACCGCAACGTCCAAAGACTCCTAAGATCGAGCAAAAACAGGATCACAAGCCTGATCAAATTTATAATAGACCTATTACACCCAAGACTCCAGCTAAATCACCCATACAAGATATGAGACCACCGATGACTCCAAGAAAGCCCAACGATTTCGATACTACATTCAATTCTAAATCAAATTCAACTCCAAGGAAAGCCGCCTCGGCTCCTAAAGCTCGTCCAAAAGGTAATAGGTAGGATGATTAGAAATGAGCCAAATTATTTTGTATCTTCAAAACTTTACATAATATTGAATAATGTTTTGAAAATATGTTTGTACTCGACAATTCTGTTTTCAGATGGGGACAATGACAGTGGTGTCGATGAAACTACCCAAGGGAATGTGAGTATATGTAAAAAAATATTGAATTAGGTAAGTTTATGAAAGTATTTAAACAATATAATTTTACTTTAGGACATCAATGGCTCGCCTGGTTCCCCAAACAAGAAAATGACATCCAAACTACCTACAAAAGAAAAATCTAGTAGTAGCCTGATTCCAAATCTATCCCGATCATCGAGCAAGAGTGCTACTCCCAAGACACCAGAAAATCCATTACCTGTTGAGAAGAAGAGTAAGTTTCTATATGTAATCATAAATTTAAGCTTTGTAACCCACAAAACCTTTACTATTCAACGGTAATAACAACACCATTGTTACATAAGAAAACACATCGACAGGGCGAATGGATCGATACTCGTAAGAGCCCTTTGATAAATTATGTACGTCTGGGGTATTTCCGTGGTCAAGTTCATATAATACCTACGTAGAGCTAGGTCAATAGTAATTATAGCGTTGCCGTACGTTAGTGGGCTGATGTTCGAAGATCGACTCCGACTTGAAAAAGTATGAAATCATCATCATCAAGCGATCGCAGTCCACTTGACAGCTGAACTCCGGCCTCTCTCAAGGTTCGCCACTGAGCGCCATCTTTGGCCTTTCTCATTTCATCTCATCAAGTCTGTAATAGGTATTCATCTTTATTACAGAAGTTCCGATGAACAAGGTCCAAGTGGGAAATGCACCATCGCCAAATATCAAAGCTGTGAGATCTAAGATTGGCTCATTAGACAACGCCACTTACAAGCCCGGTGGCGGAAAAGTCAGGATTGAAAATAGAAAGTTGGAGTTTGGCAATGCTACTCCGAAGATTGCTGCTAAAAACGATGCGTATACTCCAAGCGGTGGCACTAAAAAGGTAAATTAATAAAAACTTTGAAAATGAACACAATAAGAATGATTTCCATGAATCAAATTGTTTACCGCACGCAATAACAATCAAAGGACGACACGATGTCTTGACTTTTATTAGACGTATAAATTAATTTGAATGCTACAAAAAATTCGCATTTTTTAGATTACGACCACTAAATTGGAATGGAATGTGAAGTCAAAGGTCGGTTCTCTGCAGAACACGTCTTACAAGCCTGGTGGTGGGGACAAGAAGATCGAGACGGTAAAGCTGGACTTTAAAGACAAGGCTAAGCCAAAAGTGGCTTCTACTGTCAATATTACCCACAAGCCTGGCGGGGGGACAGTCAAGGTAATATCGAATTAAATTGTTCCAAATCATCATCGTGTCAATCATAGGTATTTATCTCAAAGAACACCAGGCAAACATATGGCAGTTTGTATTCGAATTAGTTTGATAGTTCACTGTAACTGCGTAGGTACTGGGTAATTTAGCTTCAGCATTTAGGTTCAGAACAGTATTTTGACAACACCACAGCAAAATGCAGACTTTGAAATTGCTCACTTAATGCATTTAATTGACTTCGCACTTAATGTAAATATAGATCAGGCTTATTCAACTGATATTGTGTGACTATAATGTTGTTCTTCCTTAGTCGACAGTCACAAAGAATGGATCAAAGGATGTGAGTAAATTACTTTATTAGCGCAATTTGATGTGCCCAATTCACTGAATTTGCACTTTTTATGTTCGCAAGGTTTATTCCGAAGTGTCAATTAAACACGATGACGTTAATGTCAACGTGATAAGATCTGTTTCCTAGAGTATAGGTACGTAGAAGAAGGCTTATATTGATGTTGGTGTTTTAGTTTGTTAGATGGGCGCTACCCAGGTGGAGGGCATCGCATAAGCATTTTGCATATCACAATTTGTGGAGAAAGGTCAGGTCACCCAGGAAGAAATATGTTGTCTTGCACAGGTTTTATGTAGCGGTGATGCGGCTGTCGTTTTCACGCTCAATTTTCTGTGTCGCTTTAATGATGAATGCCAAATGAGTTGCCACAAATTTAAAAAAAAGTGTCTTTAATATACTGTTAAACTGTCCTGATAAACTTAAATCTAAATAATAGGTTACTGAATGTTGTGTTTTTAAACAATACCTTACATTAAGATCAAATCTATAAAGGTTCTATAACATAGGGTTCTCATGATGACGTTACATAACAAAGAATGAACACAATGTTTCCACACAGGCACATACAAACATATCACACATCTACCTCCATCAAGCACGCAACTATGCTAAATCAATACCGATACGATGCAAATGGACAAATAACACGAAACCATATTTTGTTGCGTGTAAAGTTCTATTTCATTTGATACACTCACTGCGACTGAAACTATCGAAGCACAACTCTTCAACTAGGATTTGTTTTATAATCAAACTGATATTTAAGATTCCGTGAAACAAGTTGAATATCCAGAAACACGGCATCCTCTACACATAGGTAAAATCAAATCGGTAGAATTATTGCCGATTCATCAGAACAAATCAATTAAGAAATTTGCTTGGTTCTAACGGAAACTTAAGCATAATGGGTAAATATGTGTAAATGTAGTCCTTGTATATATTTATATATGAAATAACTTTACTTTATTGGCACACAATACTTTTCAAAACAGATCGAAAACCAAAAGTTGGATTTCAAAGCGCACAGTAAGGTTGGATCCTTGGATAATGTTAAGCATAAGCCAGGCGGTGGAGACATCAAAATTTATGATGACAAGGAATACATCAAGCAAGTTGGCCAGTCACCCGTACCAGAGGCGAGTCGTGGCCAGTCTCGACAAGAGGTGATTTGCCTTCGTCTACATTATCATCTGTTTTGTGGCTTTGTCTTTTCTGTTATTTCCGGTGATGGTTTCATTTCAATCAAATTCGTATTTTTGTTACAGCCAGAGTATATGTACACATTTTATTGAATAGGTAAACGTTTTCATTGCGTGAATCTCCTAACGCCTACCAAACTATTTGGTTTTGCGGTGTGTTTTTGTTTGATAATTTTCTTTTGTTTTGTTTTGTTTGCCTCTTATAACTAACCGTGTGTTTCTTTTGTTTGTTGAAATGGTTTCAGTTAATGTGTTTTCTAATATTTTATTATCTTTCGTAGAGTCCCCTGCCACCTGCTGTGCAGCAACCGAAGTCGGATGAGAATTTGAATCAACAAGAGTGCTAGAAACTCAGCAACCCTAAAATCGACTTTTTAAACATATTTCCACATTTTGTATACTTTTAACTTGGTTGTTTGATGTTGAAACCATGTTTGAGTGTGATTAGGTGATCGATGCGTTGTTACAATGGCATACATCATTTCTTTATTTATCAAGGTCAATGATTTGTGCATATCTCTTTTGACAATATAACGATATCTATAAGTTGACATACCAACTTAATAACACCTAATATAACCTATAAATAATCAATGTTTCATACAATGTATCTATATCTGATAATGACAGTCATAAGTGCCAATACCTAAAAAGTAGAATAATTTTTTTTCACCAACCACTATATAATGTATACAAATTAGCATTGATCAAACTCTTCTTGTTATAATATAAGCAAATAACCACTAAATATTGTAATATGAAGTAGATATTTAATTTTATTAGTTTCTGCACTTTTTGAGTAAGTATTCTAATACAAATAAGGCATTATTTATTTATTATTACCAAATTTTTCACGATCGATATTTGAAATATACAATAGTTTTTTTTTGTAATAATAGGATTGTAGTTTGTTAAGAATAATTATACCACAAGTTTTTAAATTTGTAAACAATGTTATAGCGTGTTTATTGATTTGGAATGGAAAAGGCTTTGTGCATCCGTGATTGGTTCTTGGCACAACTAAAACTGAAATAAAATATAAACCATCTTTGTTTTAGTCATACAAAATTCTTTTGCTGAATCGTTTGTCATATGAATTATTACTCGTAAACGCGATCGTCTTCAAAGCTGTGCATTTTGTATTTTTGTAAAAAACAGCTGTGCCGAGAACAGTGGAGTTGAATTGACTGACCAGATTAGAATATTAAATGATTTGTATGTAAGTAGATATACCTACCTTAGAATTAGATAGTGCGTATGTATGACGTTAAAAGCTTCTCAGTCACATTTTTTTGCTAAGTGATAATCTTGTAAGATATTTTGAATAGATAATGAAAAAGGATCACAGTAGTAATTTTGTCAAACAATGTATTTCGTGGTTCACAGGAGCTTTAATCTTTCTTTGCTTGATTAAAATAGAACTTTCCCATCGAGGGTAACAAAATTAACTCTATATAATTGCTATATCTACCTTGTTGTACTTTATACCAATATGAAAACATTTATACTGATACCAACTGACCGCAGATACTACTGTATGTACTTTCGGTCATCGTGTAATACAATTTAACACAGTATAAAATAGTTTTATTTCAATTTTCAGAATTCACCTCAAGGATTCTCTTGTCTTCTGTTTGTTTGATCCACAGAATCACCACGTATCAATCTAGTAGTTCCAAAGTATTGTTAGTAGCAAAACATTACCACTGCGCACACGCACCTATCTTTAGTCTAAGGATTCTACAAAATTTGGTAAGTATTTTTTTATTAAACACTTTGTAAATAAGCTATTTTATTTTGTCGAAAGTCAGAATAGTAAATAATACATCATCATAATATCTTTATCAACGTTCATAAACAGAAACATCCATAGTATTCGTTCACGCGAGTTAACAGACGTGTGTTATTATTTCACGCACGTGAGTTAAAAGATTCGTTATTATTTCATACACACAACTCACAAACATTCGTGCTATTTTTTCAACTCGAGTTACAAATACTTGATTTTTAGTTTTTCATACACTCGAGTTAAGAATAATCGCGAAACGGGACCGTCATAGTATGATGTTATGTCTGAAAATGACTCTATTCTGTCTACGTCATAATTGTATAAAATTGGTAGTGACATATTTATGTACGATTGATAATTTGAGTGCATACCTGAATGCTTTTTTTTCCGCGCCATTTTATTCAACCTGTATTCATGTCGGAAGCGTCAATGTCATCGGCAGAATTCGTTTACAATGAATACAGGTACTATATGCCACGTGAAAGGTGACCATGTTGGCTTGGCCGGAGCTTCACTTCTTTTGATTAATACTATGATCTATTTTCTGGTACTCATCACTAACATGCCCTTCTCCATCAGGAGCACTACTACATGTCAACCCACGAGTGGTCGGAGGAAGACCGTCCGTTGAAGCGGTGTCTCTCAGCACGCGCGCCCCGCACCCCCCGCAACCAGTCCCCGCGGCGCCGTCACCAGCCCGCCATCGACGAGGAGCTGGTCCGTCGGAACAATGCCAGGAACCGGCGACAGTCGGTGGCTAGACCCGCTACAGCAAGGGATCCGCCAAGCTCAGCCTGCTCGCGACGAGCCTCGCTGACGCAACGGCCTGCGTTCACAATCTACTAATTACAACTTTTCACATTGTAGAGAGACGATTGAATAAGCTCGATTCTTCCATCCCTCGAAGGTCCGTAACAGAAATTGATGATTGATAGGACAACGTTTTAGACACTCAAACTTTGATAGAGATAAGGTGTTGAACAAAAGTATCTTGCCTTCTTTTGTATTTGTATCTAATGTGAATTTTTATTTTAAATCAGATACAAGTTAATATCTCATATTAACACAGTGAACCTTTGTTATGAAATGTACCTGATAGGTATACAATATCTGGAAATGTCCTCTATATAATTGTCAATAACCTTAAATAATGCACAAGCAGGAATTCAGGAATTCATACTTGTCTAAAAAAACATCTTTCGTCTTTGCATTTCCCGCAAGGCTTCAAAAGTTTTCAGGGTGTACTTTCATTGGAGCAATATAATATAACTAATTGGTTACTGAATCGAAGTGGATGAATGTAGCCGTGCACTGTTTATCGAGATAAATATTAACTAGCTAATACAACACGTTTTATGTAGGGTAGTAATTACTTAGGTATTGATGTTGACACGATTTCCTAGGTAATCCTTAGGCACGGTCCATGAAATGGTCTTAGGCACTTCGTAGATTCTAGCGTTTCTGGATTGTTTGATTTGTATATCTACTGATAAACTCAAGCAAATGAATTGTAGGCACCAACGGTTTCAACGGTGTGTAAAACATATTTTAAATGTACCACTATAGTACGACTCACGCAAGTTATGAAATTGAAACTATTTCTTACAAATACAGTGTAGAACAGAGTGTTGAGTGTGGGCGATAGTGAAAGCGAGTCTCAGTAACAAATGGAACAATAATTTAACTTTTTTTCTTTGTGTGAATACAAAAGCCGCACAAATACTCACCACAAATAATTGATTGAATACTCATTAGATACACGGAGGTTTTGGCGTTATATAAATTAGAAATACGTAGAACACGCGTAGGTTCCAAAGGATACTTTTGTAGTTCCATATTTATTAGAATAGAAAACATATAACGATCGATGTAATGTTGTTTAATCTACCAAAAGCGGTATTCAAGAGATTTGTTGATTTTAGATGTACATTTGTTTTGTATAATTATGTTTATTTGTATATTTCTTTTCAGTAAGTACGCATGAGACGGTTTTTGCTTGAATTGTACCTTCTGAACTCATCGTAGATTCAAAAACGTAATATTTTCCATACTATAGACTATATAAGTGACTAATAACAACAATAATCTTATTATAATGTTTTTCTTACTGCGTGAATCTTTGCGAGCAAAGGCTCAGTAAGGCACCTAACCAATGTGGAAAATCGAAACATTGAATACTTATTTAAAATACGATTGTAGTGAGATACAATTACCCTGTACCTCATAGCTCAGTTGGGTTCGATTCCCACCCAGGACAATCATTTGTGTGATGATTATAGATGTTTGTTCTGTGTTTGGGTGTTGTTTTCATACATTACGTATGTATTTGCAAAAATATTTAAGTATTCTATCCGTAATCTAGTTCCCAAATTACAAGCTATGCTTGGTTTTGGGCTAAATGGCGCTGTGTATAATTAATTTCATGTAATATTTATTTCCTTATTTATTTACCTATACTTAGTGGCTGTTGAAACCAAGAAACAGCCCTAATATTAATTCAGATTCACTTTGAATGCTTGTGCTCTTTATGTTTATCTTTTAATGTGTTTGTAGATTAGTGTACGTTTAATTGAACCGTCCTCAAACTAAATATCTTATACTTATGTCTGTGTCATTGTAATATTAAATAAATTATAAGATAGATGATATTTTGTTTTATTTAATAATAGTTATTATTCAACAAGAGGCTATAATATATATATAGATATGGATCAAATTTACGTATATATAGTATTTGATCGTTAATCATAAAATAAAAATAATACAGTAAGAATTATAGTTTACAAACTCAAGTAATCAAATTTTAAAATTAAGTAAGTGATGTCAACTAAAATTATGTTAAAATGTCGTACTTTAATATATTATTATTTGTGGGAACATGCACTCAGCTCACCCCATCAACAGCTTTGACTGTAATGCAGCAATAGCGCATGCATTACCGTCAAAGCTATTTGTGGATATGCATAGAATACCTACTGTTGGAGCTGGCTCAGGCGCTGTATGGAAACAGTCCACGAGCGCCTCTGCAAACATCCCAGATGCGCTACTAGTAGGCCCGGACTAAATACTCTTTTCACATCGATTGTTATAAGAATCTATACTACTCCTTGCTGACAAACACACTGCTGCTTACATCTAACGGTTAGTGCAGCAGAGTAGTTGCTTGAAGTTCCATTTACAAAAATAAATGTAGGTTAGTACCTACCACAGATCAACTATGTTAGTACATTCAAAACAAAGTTCTTTCTTCAAATATTTTCTAAGATTTTTTTTATATGTATCATCGAACAGCTAAGTCTTTTGAGAGGATCACATGTAAGAAGTGATTACATACTCTTTGGATAAAATTCGTTGCTATTTTTTTGGCCTCACCACTGTTTGAATGGCATATCTGATTTATTTTAAAGTGTTTAATTTAAATATACAGATATAGGCTGAAAACGTAGGTAGGTTCTAATAGATAGACTAAAAACAAGTCTAAACACTCAAAATGAATGCACCACCGGGACGTTTACTCACATCACATCACATGCAAAGGTGTATGGTTTTATGTTACCATTGATGAACTGAACAACCAATGATAAAGCATATTCCTGTTTTACTTAGTAAATAGGATAATTTATTTATATTGCCGGGGGTGGTCGCGCTTTACGAATCGATAACTCTGATTGTACGCGCAGATGTAGTAAAAGGCGACAACGGAACTCCACATAAGAAGGACGGCAGCTTGCATCTGTGTATCACCTAACACATATACCACAATCACCAATAAGTGATAACTAATAAGTGATTACTATCAATTGAACAATTGATGGTGATGATGAAATAAAAAAAACAGCAGTGAATTAATAATAATATTGTTTATTGGTGTACATGGTTATGCATTATAATAATATTTTTATCAATTGTTAGTTCATTTAATTATGGCACTTAACGCAAATAAAAGTATATTTTAAAAACAATACAAAACACTGAATGAATGTCTTATTTGAAAAAATAATAATAAAATACATAAATTATAATAATTATTTTCGAAGTTAACTTAACGATAAATATTCGGAATTTGTTTTCTCAGTCGTTCGTTAAAGCCCCGTAACTAGACGAAAGCTTAATTTTTTTACTATTTTTTTAGTAAAATAAAGTTTTAAACTCAAATTTCAACTCATTGTTCCCGATCGTAAATTATAAATAAGAAACTTACACTCGAAATCGTAAAGTAACCTAAGCTTTTGTACCCACAAGGACAACTGACTCGCCACAATCCAACAATACCTAACTTTTATTATAAAACGAACGCGCAGGATGTCATTATATAAAAACCAGTTCAACATCATTCAATAATACAAACTGTAGATAAAGACTTACCGCTACTGAATTCCTAACATTAATAAAAACGTTTGCTACGGTAAGCGAATCTTGTGAAGCCAACGCGAAGCTAGCTCGCCCCTACACTTCCAATAGGTTATGATTAAGGCATCGTTCGCTAATACTTCAACGGCTATTTGGAGTATAAACTACAGTTATAAATATAATTTGTGGAAGCATCTCTCATGCTATTTCTCTATAATAAGTAGACATTACAAAGATTTCAACGGATGCAGCAAGCTCACACTCAAACACTAACACTAATATAACTTTACATACAAAAGGCCACATCACATCATTCTGTCACAAAGCGGTTATACGGTAATTAAATGTCTATTTTACAAATTATTCATAATCGCGATACATGATTTAGTCCTAATATTTCAACTATAATTTTAATAACATTTTAAACTAATTGCTATAAATTGTCAACGTACGCCCATCTTATTTTATTGAGATTGATCGTTGTACCGAGCCTCTAAGTTTGATCACGGAACGTAGTTGGCAAGAGGATCAAAATTCAAAGCTTCTAGAAAGACACCTCGAAGTACCTACTCATAATGCATAAAATATGATTAAGGGATATGATAATATATAAATATAAGATTATTATATGAGTAATTTACAATTAGCTACATCATGTTCACTGATTTAAATTCACTAGCACGACAAACTACAAAAGGAACTGTATCGTGCATCCAAAAGATCATACATATTAGAGAAAATTTTACACTAGGATATATTCAAATACACATTATATACATATACCAATGTTGTACTTGACGCACAGAGTACCTCATTTCAAATATCATTGTAAGTCACGCCTACGTCACGATATCCAACTTGAGCAATATAAAACATACCAAAAATATCGTTTCTCTTCGCTTTCGAGAAGCGTTGATATGATTTTTATAATATCACATACATATCGTAACGATTTCCACCAGATTGTCTGTCAATATCGATATAAAGAATGTATGGCTCAAAAGGTTACAGTATGGATAACATCTAGTTGTGGTGGTTGGCTGGGATAAGTTTTGGATAGGTACGTGCTGTCAGTTGTTACAAACAGTTATGTGCCATCACCGCAAAGATACAATACCTATGTGAATATATGCCCCAAGAGGATAAGGAGGATTAGGTATGGCCGTGCAGTTAGTGGTAAGCACATGTTAGAGCATGAAAACAAGTCTCTGGGTCCCCTCACCACAGATTAGATAAGGAAGGTTCTAAGGAAAGGAAGCATGCTGTTAGAACCGAAGGTAAGTTACAAATTATGTGGTTTAAGGACCATGAATTATCCTTAATTCATGGCAGAAATTTATAGAAACTAAAATAGGTTTTTAGTATTCTGTATGTGCTAATGTCATGGCCCATTGCGCAGTGTTGGACGATATTTGAAGTTATTGGTATTAATATATCACACTGGTTTAATTAGTTACATATTTATAGTTACATACAATATTACACAATTATAAAGGAAAGTTAATTAAAACACCAATTACAATAGATACGTTGAGTATTTATCTAAACACGAAAATGTGAGAGTGTCTTTCTATCAGCAGATTTTGGAGTTCTTAAGAATACGAGATTTTACCCGACATAAATATTAAAGTAATTATCACATCGAATTGCCACAAACATTTACTGATAACTCGGACACGTAATGACAGATTTTCAGTAAATGTTTCAACACTGCATGTTTTACAATAATCTATTTACAGTCCAAGACCTTGTCGTGCCTTAACGTAAAGACTAGATTTTACTAATGTGATAGAATGGTTTCACGATTCCATGTTGAGAGCAACGATCGCTGAGTAAGGCAACACACAACGGTCCTAAACGAGCAGACTAGGACATCCACAACATAATTTTCAAAGTCTTCGAGCAGCTTACCCACGCATTCACTGAGCAACGTCTTCCATGCGATCCCTACAACAAGTCTTATTCTCACTCCGAAACTATTGCACTACACGCTACACGGTTCCTTGACCCTTCGGCTTGAAGAGTTCTAGCTCTTTCGTTTGCCGTTGAGTCTGAGCGGCCGCCAACAGGGCCGCCAGTCGTGCTAGGTCTGCCAATATCAGAAATCCTCAAGCAGCACGGCGTCGCGGGGGACCAGGCCCTTCTGGTCTCCTCTACAGCACAGGAGGTGTTGGTCGTCTACTTCGAGGACCAAGCGCAGTCGCTCGCCCTCGTTGAACGCTAAGTGACCGGAGTCTGAGGGGAGTCGGTGCCATAAAGTCCTGACGTATCTACAACACAAATAATGTTTATGATACGCGTTGGGAATATAATAAAAACACCGTGTGATGGATTTCGAAGCAGGAAAGAGCGAGAACTTTATTGTTATTGGTTGGAAACCAAAACATATCAAATATTATTATGTAGTATGAAACGAGCTATATTTATTTAACTTCATAATAATTATCATAATTTCAGCCGAAATACATCTACGGCTGAAGCTTAGGCCTCTCTCAAATGACGCCATAAACACTCTATGCCTCCATTCATCAAATTCCCGCGACCATTACAATGTATTGGTCCGTTGAGTATGAGGGGGGGGGGGTTCCTCACACTCTTTTTCGCGTTTAATTGTGCCCCCCCCTATCTTTTTTCCAAGCTAGGCCTGCCAATTGGCACTTAGTTAGAAAGGGTAACCCTACCCTTTCTACTCTATTGACTATTATAGATAAATTATAATATAGATACAAAACCTATACCCTTTCCAACTTTTTTCCGCACAGCGTTTATTAGGGTACAAAGCCTATCTTGCGTATCTTATCTTGCGAATTCAAAAAATGTAAAACAAGTAAACCTAGTTTACCCTAAATATGTCTTAAGTGGAACCTCAGAATAAGCTACGCATGAGACAGTTTTTCGTAAATTGTAGCTTCATTCTTCATCATTGATGTTGCAAGTATTTTCTTTGTAGCCTGTACGTTATGGTGAATTGACGATGTGTTTTGAAGCTGTAATTTACCAAAAATCCAAATTTATTCATACATATCCCAGAGGAACTACCAGGATTACAGCGACGCGACGATTATGGCCGCCGGCAGACCAGGGCGCGGCAGGACCTTGTGACCTTCAATCGAGACTGTGAGTAGGTACTACCTATGTAGATAACCGCCGGCCGCTGCCATCCCGGTGTGAATTGGCCCTAGCTCCTGAAATCTGTCGGATAAAAGGTCACGACTTACTTGTGTTGCTTCGGTTGCGTGGTGGTGTGGTGAGCCCGGGCGGCGGAGGAGGAGACGGCGCGGCGCGGGGCGGAGGGGGGGGCGGACCGACCGTACGGGAGGGACGAGGGGCGAGGCGCTCCGCTCTGCCACGTGCCGTCTACCCGTGATGTCCTGGTACATTATTTAATTATTAAGTTGGTATACCAAAATTAATCTGAATGAGCGAATTGTTTTGACGTGCCTGTGACACACATGACTGTGTGATCCTCTTAGAGATCCACGCTCCTGTCAAATGAAACCTCGAAGGAGAAAAAAGTCGTGAGTCTGTTACTTGAAACGTTGATGATTTGATTTGGGTCTTCAAAATCATGATTGGTGAAAAAATACTTGATGGAAAATCATTTTGAAAAAAACTCGGAAAACCCGTTTCCATAATTATCTTCGAATGGCTCGATGCTTATGGGTTATTGGTTAAATATTATGTATATCTTGACTTTATTGTATTGTGAGTAAGTTGAATGCCATAATCACGGAAGTAATATGGCGTATGCAACCGCGTCGAAATAAAGGAGAAATCAATGATCGTTGTATCGCGGTAAATGTACCGTTAAACAAAAATAAACTATTATATTGTACATACTCATAATAGTTTCAGAAGCTGTATTATGACTTTCCCTTAGTACATGAAACATACACGAACACCCCAGCGTAGAATATGATTCCCGCTATCGTTTCGTAAATGTCGTAAGAGACAGCTGTGGCATTATTTAGGATTTAGGTTTCATGTCCTGCAGTGAATGATGCAAGGATGTTGCTGCTGTAGTGATGCCTCAGCTCTGGTTTCAGAAAGTGAAACCAAATTGTGTTCAAAAAATATGATGTACCTCATATTTTTTATCACCAGGGAATAAGACCTAGGAATCCCAGAAAAAAAATGTAACGCTTGAAGACTGCTATTATGCTGGCAGATAGATGATGTTTCTATTACGTTTATTTCAGACTCTTAAAAAAGTCAGTACAAATTAGCCCGTGATTAGTGTTTGATACACTAGAAAGTACCTGTATGCGTGGGTATAAAAAATAGTTGAACGTAAATCTTAACAAAAACTTAAAAATTGAATACAAAATACTTTATTTAAATACTTCCTCGTAGCGTTTTCGTAGCTCTACGTAGCGCCGTAGCACCTCGTAGAGGGGATTGCCTCAAAAATCTTTGTAGCAATTTACTAAAACCATAATACGGTAACGAAATATGTGCAATATTTCAATACATTGAAATATTGCACATACTTGATAGAATACAAGTTATAAATCACTGCACAAGGTTTAAATCGATTTAGTGTCGAGATAGGAAAATTCGTCTCCGCGTGCTTAAGTCAAATATACATGGTTCTTTGACAGAATGCACCTGTTTATGTATGCAAGAGTTATTCGTTTAGAATAATGGCTGCATTCTAGTTTTGATCATAAATATGCTATTTTGATTCGAGTACTAAAATGCTGAAACAATAAATTTTCCCAGAGCCATGGTTTTATGGCCGAGAGAAATTTATTTTACGACCTTAGCATTTATTGTGATATGTATATGAATGTCACTTTAAAAACTTCTGTGAGTGTTATTATACATTTTTGGACACGGGATTTACTCACGTATTAGTAGCAGCCTGCTGGTATATAAACCAGCAAGTAATATTTCTATATGGTTTATACACGAGCTAATATGAAATACTTAGAATGTTCTATCAGGAATCATTCACTAATATTATCACGATAAATATTAATACATATTTTCAGGTTTGTCACATTCATGCTGTTATTAATAATAATAAGTATTATTGTTATGAAAGCTTTGCGTTCACACGTTAGTAATTGTTCAGTGTTAGATGTTAGTTCTAGCACAAATATTGTACATACGGTGATTTTTTCGCACAAGGCGTGTTTTTAGGGACATCTTGTAAATCTAAGCTCGCCGGCCGTGGTTTGTTTCCCAGCAGATTCTTCATCGTCGTCTCGGACCCTCTAGGTATAGTGCGAATAAAGCAAATGAAATGAAATAGCCAACACCATATATTATTGCCTAACAGTACACGTTAACAGTAAATCATTTCACGGTGTTTAGTCTTTATTCGAACAAACAAGAGCCCTATTCATCCTTTCAGCCCAATATTGCTGACCATAGGCGCTACAAATACCGAATTCCCGCAACCGCCACAATGTCGTCGGTTCATCGAGTCTTACTACACACTCCGTTTTGCATTAAATAATGGTTGCCAGACGAGAAACTCTCTCTTACTCCCCAGTGGTTATCGGTTTTGCGAGCTATATGGCCTGCTCATTGCTATCAGCTTGCTAATTCTAAGAGCTTTGTCAATAACTATGGTTGTTTTACGGATACCCATATCCCAGATTTTATTACGTTGTACATTCCAAACATAGCTCTCGCTATTAGTTTGGCAAGTACCTCATTACTTCCTTGTTTAGTCTATTACGAGACATTATTACGTCGTTAATTAATATTTACCTAGAACATGGCAACACTAATGCAAAGAAATAGTTACCTAGTTATTTTTTTTTATTTATAAATTACTTAAAAATACATAAATTCAATTTTTATGGGTCATAAAAACCAACGTTGGTTTGTGCGGGCACACGCACTCGACCGAAATTTAATCTTAAAATAATAAGCCCTTACAAGATATTTGGCGCTTTTAATATATAAATGTCAGGCGTGGCTCTGTATTTCTGCAACAACTATTAATCTGTGATCTGTCATTATCTATGGTACTGTGGAATATAATCCAGGGTGTGTATGCTTCACTGTTTACGGGTAGCAAAAATATCGTACAAAGCAGTTTTAAAGTAAGTATCTACAAGGTAGGAGAGAGATAGAATGTGCTTGCTTTACCATCACCAGAATGAGAAGGCAACAATATTTTAACTGAAGTATTGTGTCCCATGTATGAAGGTTTTACTTGAATACAATTTTAGCAACAGAGAAATGGTACAGGTTTTTCCTATGTGTTATCAAAAACAGTAGATTAGATCAACTAGCATTTGCATTGGCAAAACCCATACTCCCTTTTCGGATATTTATCATCCATATTTGGATATTGATTTCCGATGTCTTTTTTTTAGAAATAAGAAGTCAAGAGTGGACATTAATTGGCTGCGAATGTGATGTGCAGTTATATAATAACGTAAACAGAGGCCTAACCACGACCTCTAGGTGTATTTTTGGTTTGATATTACTTTACTTTGGTCTCGTTTTTCCAACACTAGACAGATAAAGACAAAAGTAACGTAATATCAAACCAAGAATGCTTCTGGAGGTCGTGGCTACCCTCCAGATGGCAAGTGAACATACCTGTTGGCAGGGTGAGGCGGCCGTTTGCTGAGGGCGGCGCGGGCGGCGGGAGGCCTCTGCGCGGGCGCTGCGGTCGGTGACGAACCTTTGCGGACTGGGACTGGGATCCCGCTAAACAATATAAATACTTGACAGCATTCTGCATTTTTCTTGCTTTATTTACAAGATACCAAAAGATGTTGGCGTGATACCTTTACATCAAGAATATTCTTTGGATAGCAGAGCAGAGTGAAAATGATTAGTTTCGTAAACGTATACGAATACCAAATAACCAAGTTCTACAAACGTTTAGATATTGTTTACGTACCGATGTGTATTCTTGGCCGGAGACTGCAGCGCAGGCGCCTGAGGCCGCACAGGAGATGACACCGGCCGAGGGATCTTGGAGCCACGAGATGTTGCCGGGGAGGTTTCTCCTGGAAACACACAAACATTTATATCCTAAAACTACTAGTAAAGCAGAGCTTGTTGTATATGGGAACCAGGGCGCCTCTTCCTAAACCTTCCTAATATTATATAAAAAAAAGTATTCTAAAGTTCCCATATTACAAGCTCAAAATAGTGATACAATACAACATCGAAACACTAACGCAGAATAAACACTTATAATCATATAATGTATGAGTCCGAACTAAAAACTAAGTTTTAAGAAAACTACCAACTGAGTTTCAAGGCTGTGAGAGTTATTTTGACATTGCTTTTCTAATTATACATGTTGTGCAAAAAATTCTAATACGATGCACCTTTGTACAATAATTTGATTTAAAAAGTAACAAAAAAAAAATACTTATTGAAATCACTCTCCTCAAATAAACATGATTATTAAAAATCACCAAATAAATCCATTCTACAATATTGGTAAAATATTTATTGAAATCGGGTGAGATGTTCGGTGATTATCTTTTAAATGTAAAAGATAATCTGCAATCAAGTTTAATGAAACTAACAAACCTTTTCCATTATTTATAATATTCGAGATTATGTTTAAAATGCAAATGCATGTCACATAAGTAATTTGGTGACCGATCAACTCTAACCGATCTCTATAGATCAGGGGGTCGATGAGACGAATAACGAAAGAAAAGTAAAACAAAGATAAATTTCGAATTATAACCAAATGGCGTGTTTCATGAAAAATGTACTTGATCGTGTGCAAAATAGCTAAGTGTGTTTAAAATCAGTCAGCTGTGCAAACAACGTCTGATAATTATGCTTGCCAGACTTCGTGTGAACTGAAACGACCGGGCATCAAGACGAACCAATTATAAATGTTCAGGTCATCATCACTTCAATTTTGCCTTACATTTTTATTATAATAAGCAAGAAGGAAGGAATTTTAACCTCCCAAAGTTTACCTAGTAGCTTACCCATCGCTATCAGACCCCACCTCCCTGGTGAAAGGACGCGGGAGCTCTGTCCCTGGTCCTATCACCAGGGAGGTACAAATTTGTGCTTAGATTGGTTAGTGGTAGGGTTTGATACAAGTCCGCCAGTCTAGCTACCACAATCTCAACGGAATATGTCACCATGACAATAAATCTTAAATTGTTGTGTTCCGGCATTTAGAGGATAGTCAGTTCCCCAGTCTGATGGAGGCCATGAAGACCAAGCTCAACGTTCAATAAAAAAAAAGGTGTAGCAGTTGTGTGTGATACCTGACGGCGTGCCTGTCGGGCTTTCAGCGGTACTGAGCATCTCCCACTTAAGCTGCAGTCTTCTGAACTTGCCTCCAGAGTTGTTACTGGCGTTACCCGTGTTGCCGCTGGCGCCGCTGCTTGCTGAGCCAGGTCGCCATTCCTCGCCGCTACATTCCAGCTGGTGACAAATGTCACGTCAGTATTCACGGGAACTTATAAAATACGTGATAATTAAATACATATTTGTATTGAAGCTCATTAAGGATGAAACTGTCAAAAAAACTTGTGGTGGAAAATTTAACCACAGTGACGTCATATTGTCACACCAGAAACGTATACTTTTGATAGCTAAATGTTAAAATATTCTAGCACCTTTACTGCATTTACCATTCCGCTAGCCAAGCTTCGAATTTAATGAGGCTCAGTCCAGCAGTACACTGAAGCTGTTTTAGATATGTTTCAATGAATAATAAACATTTACCTACTCTAAATGAGCGAAAACATAAAAACCACACAGTGAAAAATGAAAAGCGGAAGCATTTGCCGGAAAGCGAAACAAAACAGCTGCCTGCGAATGAACAACAGAAAACGAGAACAAAACGATGTCTACAAAACAAAGCACATTCGGTGCATAGCCCACACAAAACCCGGCGTTTACCTTCGCGTCGCCGGCGGGTTTGCCGGGGGCCTTATTCTCAAGGCTGTCGGTGTAATCATCGCTGTCGTCAAACACCAGTCTGTCGAACGCCTGCATCAGTTTCGACCCCAGGTGGACGCCCGACCATCGTCGGTTTTCCAATTCAATCCTGCTGTTATTAGGGCAGAGGTCGTACCCGAGCCCCGCGGTCGGATTCATGCACGACCTCGGCCTGTTTTTCTCCACGGTAGTCCTGACGTTGGCGGAGTCGTTCAACAGATCTGGCGTGGACGGCTCTTTGTTTTTGGGCTCTTTGTGTCTCATGATAACGCTCGCCTGGCAGTCGTCCGAGAGGCCGCTCGACTGCATCGAACGCACTAGCTTCAGCAAGTTCCGCTGGGTCAGTGTTAGTGGCGGGTTAATCGTAGTCGGCTGTTAAACCAAATCACTGTTTAGCTTCATGCATCATGCTTCGTTAGATGGATGGATGCCCTTGACGAGGTCAATCGAGCGCGACCCTTTATTTGCATTTTATGTAAGCTGTGCACGAATATCGACGTTAAAGTATCCGATTTTATTCGCCGTGAATCGTGATTTGTAAAGCACATGCGGTAAACAATAAAATGCAAATAAAGCGATGGTTGCTCCGTCAGGCGGCAGTTTGACAGTATGCGAGTGGTTTTGATATACATAAGACACGGAAGGTCACGATTAGTTTACGAGAAGGGTTAGTTATAGTCCTGTGAGTTATGTACACATGAAACGGTTTTTGACAAATTGTAGCTTCAAAATTCGTGGTGGGTTCAAAAAATAGAAATTCACCGCTACGTCGTTTTTTTTGGTTGCAAAGCGTTTGAATACTCACTTGATAAACAAGTAAAGCTTGAAAAGGAATCTATTCACTTTGGACTTGAAACGTCCAAGATTGCATTGGTGTGGAAAAACAGACGAGGGTATGAGGGATTTAAAGAAAGTAACTGTTAGCAACGATATTTTGTAAACATTACTTTAATTTTACCTATATTAGTTCTCTACCTGGTTGAATCCTTACGAGCAATACTGGCTTTGTTAGGAAACCGATATGTAAAATATAAAATATTGCTGCTATTGTTACATGCTGCTACTGAAATGAATGTTAAGCTAGATGTGTGAGGTGAACAAGTTGGATAAGATAAGAAATCAGTATAAAAGAGTGAGAAGTTTGAACGTGGTGCCAGTAGTTTAAAAGACGAGGAGTGTTAGGTTAACAAGGCATGGTGACGTAATGATAAGGGATGATAGTCATTTGACTAAAAGGTTAAGGTTAAGCATGGTTGGACACGCCAATAGGGAAAAGTTGAAGAAGTAATGGATGAAATATGTGAAAGAAGACACGTAAATGAAGGTGTGGATGCAGGGTTGACGGCTGATAGATGAGAGTGGGAGAAAAGAACATAACGACCGCACTTAACATGGGATAAGGGCAGGAGAATGTTGATACGTTTTGTAGCCACAATTTATCTAAAACCATAGCTCGCGTACATATTTATGTGGATATAACTCGTACATTGCAATAACAACAAGTCTCAATTGTGATTGATACGTACCCGGCTGGCAGCTCGCATGTCACTCTCGATTTTCTTGAAGCTTCGGTGAAGTTCTCGCATTTCGAACATGAGGTCCAGTTGGAAGGGTAGTAGCCTCAAGGGCTCTAGACTGGCCAGCAGTGTGTCAAGCAGGGCTCGGCATCGCGGCTCTCCCACGCATCCAGCCAGGACAAGGGAATCGGGACCGTAATGTTTCGCAAGAATGGATTCTCTTGTACGGACGTACGACACCCACGCGTCGACTGATTGAGCACTGTAATATAATTAAGTATGTGGAAACCTTTATCCTGACCTACTTTACGACACAGTATAGTATCCGGTGGATATTAAAAACACCAAAGCCGTGTACTTGAATATGGGTACACCAAATTTTCGGCTTGTTACTCGTACATCACCAAGTACATTACCAGCAATGCACAAGGAAAAAATATTCTTTGTACAAAACCGGGTAATGTACTAAGAAATATTCGTTATTTTTCCTTGTTTGTGATCCCCGGTCGAATAAGCCGCCGCGACAGCCCTAACCGATGTCCCAGGCAGATGAGATGGCGCAAGGATGTTGACGCATGTAGCGTCCCACGCCAAAGGCCTACCCATTTCCCAAGGTACATGATTGGAGACACATTATCACATAGCCATATAAAAAAAAATAGTATTCTATCCGTAATCTAGTTCCCATATTACAAGCTATGCTTAGTTTGGCACAAGATGGCGCTGTGTGAAATTAATATACTGTAATATATTGTCCTGTTATATTGTCCTGCAACAGACCTATCGGCTCTAGAACAGTTAGAGCATTGACACTGGTAAAAGCTCGACGGATAATGTAATTTCGGCTTGCGTAACGCAAAATCCTGCCGGCACACCTTTTGCATGAAAGTTCGTAATCGATTATAAAGATTGCTTACTTGAGTAGGCCAAGAATGAAAGCGTTGAACTTCACCAATCCTTCAGATACTGCATCTTCGCTGTTAATCCTCAGTACCAGCTCATTCAGGGATTTGGTTATTGGACCTGCAACACACGTCATACTGAAGCATATTCCACAGTGTTTTATTTCTTGATTTATTTCGACAGTTGTTACGTTGTTTGGATATTTGTTTCTCATTGACGCCAACATTTAGGAACGGATTTGTATTTTTTTTAACAATAAATAGTTTGACTAGAAAAATAGTTTTTTTTTTATTATAAATAACATGCTTCTTTTTACCCGGAAAACACGCACATATTTTGTTTTTCGTGAAAATTTTACTTCGTATTATTTGACACAATATTTTTTTGTGTATGGAACAGCTCTTGACTTTTTGATTTGCACATGCAAGGATGAGGTCTTTGATGGAGCGAGGATACCCAGAAGGTTTATTCACTCTCATCTTGAAAGCTTGTTTGTTTTGTTTACCTTGCCTTGCTGTAGCTTCGACCATTTGCCATACGGAGTTGTTCACAGCCCCGAATGACGTTTCAATGTTTTCCTTCAGACCATCTCTGAATATAGCGTAGAGCGCCGGGCACAGTGCGTTCAGAGCTATCTTGGCACACGCGGGTGACTGCTTGGAGTCACCGAGGAATGCCAGTTCGGCTTGATCCGTCGCCGATGAGAAATGCTGGATAAGCATCTCTACTGCATCAGTTACATTGGAAACTAACGCTGAAAGAAGAACATAATTATAAACAACTCATTAAAGGAGGCAGTTGGGTTACTTAAGGACCGTTACAAACGGTCTATTGGTATCTCAAATGTTCCAGACTAGTACTAGTCGAAAGCGTGCTTAAGAAACTTGTTGCATTGTATAGCAAATTAGCATACATATAATTATTGTAAAAAAATGTATAATGCCAGTCCTTAGGTCGTTGCCTCAAAGGACGATAAGGGAATATGTTTGTTAAAACTTCAAAACGGAAAGCCGGTAACTATGACAAAAAATTGCCCACCAGTTGGTTTTAGTACCTTCATAATTATAGTTTTTTCGCTAAATGTATAATTTAGATATTTCTTATTTGATGGGTAATCTTAAAAAAAACTGTTACCTACGTAGGTATAAAGTGATAAAACTGAAACCTTCTTATATCTTGACAAAAAACTCTAGAATAAGAATACCTACTTTAAAACCAGAAACAAATGAAACTATAAATATTTACCTCTCTTCTGTGACACATCAATCAAGTCGTACTTTGCCCGCGCCTCATAGTGGATAGGACTTCCAAATTCATCCGGGCTCACTTCACTTTCTTCGCAAATCGGTATTTCTGCTAGATTCTTGCCCTAGAAATATCAGTTTTAGTAGCGACATGCAGATGGATTTATGATTGATATGTGTTAATTTGAAAAAAATTGACAAGAAATTGTTTGTATGGAAGTGCAAGCACAGAAAATGAATTTTGAATGATTGCTTGTGAACAATAAAAGCAAAATATCAGTCGTAAATTGTGTTGAAGGTATTCGCTGTGATACAATCACATGAAAATAAAAATAAGGGCATGCAAAATGTAAAAAATAAGTTCAAAATAAAGAACCAAAGGTACTCACAGAAATCAAAGGGCAATGAAATGGTCGTGTGACGTAATAGCACAATGTTTACCTGATAATGCCTCTGCGCTACGGCGGACACATTTGGCGAGTTCGGTGGCGTGGTAAGAGTGGTCACTTTCAGCTCTTCCATAGCCTTCAGTTGAGTTTGCTGAGTCTCCACTTTCTCAGACTTCTGCGCAAAGCTCACTGACTTCTTGCTATTACAACTACTGCCGCTTGATTCTATGGACCTCTGATTCTCCTCCTGAGATCGTTTCATCTGAAGAAACTTGGTCACCTGACCTCTTACCTTTTGAACTTGGTTCTGATCCCAGTCGTCCATATTCTGGCAACTAAACCCGCTCATTTTCAAGAACTCTTCCAGCTGTTGTAAGTCACCGCTACTGATCAGAGCCCCTGGAGGAGGGAACTCTGCGTATTCTATTTTCTTTGTGCGTGGCTTAGGCATTGGGGGCGTGTGTGGCCTGTGGAACTTGATCTCGTTAGATTTCCCAGACTCAAGGCTACTCTCCGTCCCAACGCCTTCATCCGCGTAATATTCATTGTAGTCAGCATCTTTGTCAGCTGCGTCGAGGAACTGTTGTGATAACCGCTTTGCAGCCAGATCATTGTTCTTTCTGTAATCTACGTTTTGATTTAGTAAATAGTAAGGTTCTTGTAGAGAGCGTCTCTTCGTTTTGTTTTCGGTTGCAGCGTTCATGCAAACTATGGGATCTTGTATCAGTTCATCCATTTCGAACATGCTGTATCGTTTTGCACTGGATTTACGTGTTTTATCCAAAGACTTGCGAAGGATACTTTTTGGAAGTGGAGGCCTCGGGGGCACTAGTTCTCCCTGTTTGGCGATTCGAGCTTGATCAGCTAACGATAGCGATCGCTTGGGGGCAGAAGGGTGTATTCTCTGTCCCTCGATATGAGCACAGCTTGCTTCCGAGCTGGTAGCACTATCGTAGCGGTAGACAAACAGTGGATTGAAATTCCCAGCGGGTGCAGGACTATTTTGAGCTGAGGAGTCCGTGAGCATGGTAGATGAACCGCGATACCCTGATGACGGTTGGGTGGCAGTGCTGGAGCTCGAAGAGATGGTTGTTGGGTTGCCAGTCATGGTATTGCAATCGCAGCTCATTGGCCGGTTTTTAGATTTGGATGGTAAACAGTACTTTTCGTTACTTTTGTTGGATACAATATCTTTTTCTTTTTTATGATGCATCAATTCAGGCAACTCTGACAACATTTGCTTGCATTCCGTTGGTAGAAGGAAGTTTAGTGAATCCCAGTCTTTTATGTGTCCTAATCCTTTCTTCTTCAACAGTTCGAGATCATTGCAAGAGAATGGTCTCTTACCTTTTACCTGCAATCTATTTCTTTTGATCGCACTAGATTTTGGGGAAACGTTCACTTTTAATGGGTTCAAGTAAATGTTTGCTCGTCCATTTAAAAAGCTAATATCAGGTAATGTATAGTTTGGATACAACACAAAAACTGGTTTTTCACAATCTCCTTCTTTGAGCTTTTCTAGAAACGATGGCTCAACTATTTTCAAAAGGTCCCGCTCAATAGATATGGTGGAAAGTTGTATACTAGACGTCTGCATACTTTTGTCTAACCTATTGCTTTCCATATGAGTTGAGGTGGACTTATGATCGCAGGGTTCTCGATTCCGTAGCCTGTTCATCCTATTGATCTGAGTGTTGTCAGACTCTGAACAACTTGAGATGCTGACGCTAGTTGCAGAAGACTGCGATGAACATGATTTCCTGTTCCTTGACTTTGATGGGCTATTAACAATATTCAAATTTGCCCGTCTGATGTGTGGCTTATTCACTGTTGCGTATAAATTTGACTCGCTATCACTTAGCTTGGCTCCATCAGCTGTTTCTTCTTCTTCAGCTAAAACTTCATCGTATACCCTATTGCCGAATACGTTTGCGGCTTGAATCTCTTCGTAAACTGCCGAACATGCTTCGTCCACTCCTGTTTTTGGTAATTCGATTTGAGGACGGTCAGCAATCAAATCGTTGACTTCTGTTTTTTGATCACTCATAGACTCCCCGCTCTCACCACCCGAGCTAGACGGCCAGCATTCTGACCGATCTAGTTGATCCATGCTGACGATACCATCATTGCTCATACTTTTCTGTTTCATGAACAGTTTCACCAAATTCATTTTTGGCTGGCTTTTATCTGAAGAGGTCTGATTTTCAGTAGAGGATGTACTCATGGGTTCTGAATGCTGACTTCTATTTTGCGAGACATCGTAGACCTTCATGAACATGGGTGTTCCCGTTAGCCTGTGATTGACGGTAAAAGAATCGACCTGCAAACGAAAAAGCGCTAAGTAGTGGCAGTCAATGTTAGTTGATGATTACTTACTTGTTATCTTTCAATTAGCGTACCGTTGAGTTGCTGAGTGCGGCGGAGTTAATGGAACTATTCATGAGTTTTTTTCTGTAGAGATTTGGCAGACTTTGGCTTTTAATTACCGAGTTAGTCATATCACTTGTTACATCAGTCATTTCATTAGATTCTTCGTTATTATTTCCTGAGGGATGCCTGTAATTAATAAAGGGTGCATTATGGCTTAGTATAGCTATAATTTTAATAGATGTAAAATTGGTTGTTTAGATTGATATTTACCTCCGCAAGGGTGACTGGTTGGTTTGTTTCTTAAGTTTACTCCATGTCGTTAATCCTAGATCACTTCTCGCCATCGACGTCGTTAGCTTATTAGTTATTTTCTTACATCTTTTTAACAATTCTAAATTTCTGCGCGTTCGTTCATCATTATCTAAAATAACGTGTTCTTCATTACCCAATTTGTCTGAAAGTTAAAATTTTAACATTACTTGGCGGCTAATCATGAATGATTATATTGTGAATCAGTGCTAATCTAAGTAAACAATTACATCATGGTTTAGGCTGGATTTGAGTATACATTTAGGTATACTATCTTGCATGAATCATAGCTCTATAAAACTGTTTCTATTATACTTTAAACAAAGATTCCTTGCATAGCAATACTAAGAAATGTAGCTACATCAACTTATATAATCCTGCAGAAACTGAATTTGATGACGATTTGCTTTATAAGCTTTATATCTCACCTGGTTTCAAGTTATTATAAGACCGAAGGTGGAGACGCACTTCATGGAATACTCAACAGTCTTTGGAACAGGCTATCTTACCTCTAAATGATGAAACACAACAATTTAAATTGTTATGGCGACAGACTCTGATAATATGGTAGTAGCTAGCTAGTCGGACTTATTAAAAGTCCCAACCAAACCAAGCATAATATTGTATTCCCCTGAGGATTGAACCCGGGACCTCTGGATACGACACCAGTTGGTAACTACTAGACGCGGTCAAAACTTGTTATTACTTGTTAATAAATTATCCACTGGGAGATCAAAAAAATAGAATTGATTCTTACCAAGTCTTTGATTGACGGCGGGTTCAACACACTCACTATCCTCAGAATAGATGGTAAGACTGCCTTCGAAGGCGATGGTGTAGTTGTCCTTATTGGCCTGACAGGTGAGAATGAGGTCTTGTTCCGTTGGCAGTTCGCAGTCCAAGCTGTCCACGCTGAAGTGGACACCATGCATGCCCTCCTTCACCGGTGAGAAGAGCAACTCAGACTTGCATATTGACATCGTATTGATCGAACCAACGGATTCTTCACCCTGCGATAAAAATAGTAATGATGTAGCCTATTGAGTGTGAAAGGCATTGCTTAACTAGGTGTGAGTAAGTTCAATAAAATGCGCGTGTTGATAGTATGTGATAGAACATTGTATTTGATATATATTCAGTTATTATTACTAAACGTAATAATAACTGAATGTTCTCGGTATATTTCGAAACGCAAGCGTGCTAGGTTGTTCGGATAAACACACGAGTTCTAACACCGATGCGGATGCAAGACGGTTCTATAAATAAGAGCCTGCAGTTCAACGAATGTTTTACGAAAAACATCGTTGTACTCAATTTTAATCGATATGATTATCTAGATATAGATTGTGCTGTTGTTATCTGTTTTTAACAATACATTATTTTAGTAGGCCATCTTACAAGTAGGAAGGTAGTAAAAAGTTGATTAATTAAAATAAGTACATAGGTATATCACTTTTTAACTAAACACTGTAGGTAACGAATTTCTGGAATATGAAAGGCCTTTCAAATGAACGATTTAACTATTGTAATTGCTTGAACAATATGTCAGTGAAGCTCCAACTCATATAGACGTAGGAACATAGATACCTACATTATGACTGCATCGTTGGGCGTTATCATCTATTTAATTCCTTTTCCTGCTAAAATGAGGTCAGAAATTTAACTACGCCTCAAATAGGTACGAATCGCCATAGAATAAATACAGAATACAATACAATACATCTCTTCATCTCTTTGTTACCAAATGCTTTATCATAATGAGGGTAGTTAGTAAAAGTATTTGCTCGTTCTACAATAATGGTGGTAGGTAGACCGTAATCAATGATACTGATAGAAAGATTATGGTCAAAGTAGGTCTGGTACTTAAAAAAAAAGTACCAGACTCACGACTATTTCCCCTTCGTGGATTCACCTCTGATCACTACTCTGAGCTTCGATCATTTGAGGATTATCTGTTAGGGGTAATCAGACGCACGTCCAAACTTACGGCACATACTAAAGGTTTGCATGTAGGTATTTGTATACCTTGTACGGGGGAAATAAGTAACCTAATGATAACTCAACAAAATATTTCAGTGTATTTAGTGCATAAGTAAATATAATAAAAGTACGAAAACAAAAGAGTTAAGTATGTGTCATTGCAGAGTTTCATTTGTTTTAATTTCTTATCAAGGCTAATGCCATTTGTGTTAATATACATGAATTGATAATGAAGCGATGCCACCACAAACATGGATAATGTGATGTAATAAAGATGGCGAACGGAACATAAATGAGATAATTGAACCCAAGCGTTAATACATTAAATTGGAGATTTCATGTATTAACTATTTTATGATTACTTACAGAATAATATCCGCTATAGGTATCCCAATCGTACTCTGTTACACCCATTTTAAAGTCCGAATACAGCAACTTAAACGAATAACACAACACTAAATCATTCACCACAAGACCGACTCCTGTGTCATCGTTCACACACTACACTACCAATGTATAAAGTCAATTGCAAGTTCACAAGCCCCGAACCCCTTTCCCTATCTTATGCACACACAGCTATCAATCAGTTCTGTTGATTTGTTGAAGTTATTGGAAACGCAATACGTGATTGGATTCATCGCAATTGATACGGAGCACAGCACTCCCGAATGCCCAGGGCGCGACTGGGCCAGCGGGGATATTAATTTTAATAATATCCACTGCAAATGTATCTCAAACTTTTTATTCACAGATAGCAGCAGCAGCGTCGTTTCCGTATGAACTTATCGATACGACTGGCGAAGTGGCGAAGTGCAACAACAAAGGTGTTTAGAGGGTTATGGCTAATTAGTCATTTAACAGGGTAATTTTGAAAGGTTTGATTAGCACTTAGGAAATGCGTTCGAGGTTGTCAGTACTAAGGGCCCTTATAATACATTCATACTGTTTGGTGAGAGCTGATTTTAATTGCATATTCGATGCTCTGAATTAGAACATCTCATAAATAATAATATTAAATAAAATGTTGATAATTTTCTCTCACAAAAGTTACTTAAATTATACCTTATACTTAATAAAACTAATTTCTCACTTCAATATATAGATCTTATCTTGCACATGAAAACTATATTGTAAAAAATCTTAAACAACTGATTTCCTTAGTTCCTCATAGTAGAAATGATTACGGATGAACGGATTTATGATATTGCTGTGCAAGTAATATATTTCAGAAGCAAGGCGATAAAGTTTGAGAACATCTGTTCGAATGAATAGACTTCATTGGCAGCTAGCACATGGTGGCAGTATGTGCAGGTCCACACATATGGACGATCAAATATAGCTCACGCGCACAGCGAGGAGAGGGAATGACTGTAGTCTGTATGACCGAGGGAATAGCGATAACGAGGGCGTTCAAGTGATTGACGCAATTCTGAGTGAGTACCCGCTGTGTAGGAACAAGCAACCACACACATTGAAACTTGCCCTATTTTGTCTTTACTACTACATCCCGTGAGACCAACGTACTGCGGCGGTAAATAGGAAGACTAGTTTGTGAATGCTGGGCGAGTGCCGTTGCTAGACTTTCTATGAATAGGTCTCCCGGGACGATAACGGTTAATCGTACCAGCGGCGTGATGGCTTCGATTATATTGGTTTTTTAATTTGAGATTTAAAGTTTGACGTTCTATGGCGTAGAAGGTCTACGCGCCTTATTTTTGCGAAATAAAAATTGTGTAAAGCATTATGTGCGTTACCTATCAAATCATATTACCGCATCCTCATTCAGACCCTATGATCCGTGGTTCTTAGATTAGAAAAAAACTACCTAACTACTACTCTTTATAATAATAACAAGGGATTACCTAAGTACAAAACGTATTTGGTCTAGTAGGTATGGTCAGTTCAAAACCTTATGATATAGCTGTAGTGAAACTGGAAAAAATAAAAACTCAGAGAGCTTAGTTACAAAGCCATCTATGTAAAAAGTGACGAACTTATTGTTCCTATAAACAGGGACAAAGCGACATCTGTAGCAAGTCAAGCGCACTGAATGAAGCGATCAATTTTGTAAGGTCGGTTCTAGATGGCGCTTGCCGTGAACGGAAAATTAACTTTATCAATAAAGAACTGTTGCGGCTATGTTTTGTGTGGATTGATGATCACGTGCTTATCGAAAGTGTGATGAAACGGAGGTCAAGTCTCCAGAACCATGTTAGAGCTTGTATGAATGTGAAACACAGGGATGCAAGGCGAACCTGCAAACTACTGCCGATACTGATACTGCTGTCGAAGCGAAATCTTTCCATGAAAGAGCTGGAGATGCTGGCAAACATTTCGCCATGGGGGTTACTCTGCAAGACACCGATAACATCCATCAAGAAATTAAGGATATAACTGAAAATAAATAGGTATTAGGTACATAAAATAAATAGATTGGCAACTAGATCATATGCATATAGACAGAAAGGAAATACATGAAAAAAGTAATATACAGTTATCAAAGTTAAACTCCACCACCAAAGAAAGTATTAATATAATGGATCAGATACGATTGCACTGTCGTAAAAAAAATATGATGTCTGTGATATTGAAATATAGGTTAAGTTAAGGTGAACGATTCTGTTCGAGGTTAGGTTCAGTAGGTAATGTCTACAGCTGATATGCATCACTTCCGCAAACCAACAGCCTCGAGAGTGCATATTTCGCGATAGCCTTTGTTTTCACGCATGCAGTGTATGAGAACGGGGACTCACATTTGTGAATTGCTTTTTAGGGTTCCGTAACCAAAGGATGTCAACGGTAACGTATATGCCTACGTTGTCTATCTGCCTGTCCGTTCGTTTGTCTGTCAGCGGCGTGCGGGCTGTCAGAGATAGTTATACAGTCCGCATCTCATGAACAAGGAATAAGTAGACAATTTAAATTTTCACAGCGGCAATACATCCTCACTTGGCTGGTTTATTTTGTGTTAGGATTTTAATGCTAATGATATGGGGATATGTCATAATCACTACACTTGGCCTAAGGGTGGTTGGTTTGCTTGTCAGCATTCTCACTATATTCATTGACTCTTATAGATATCTGGGGTAAGCTAATAATATTTACTCTAATGTTAAACATTTATTCAATAAAAAGTACAATTAAACTAACTATGTACAAAGGAATCAGTCAGATTACCTAAGGACCGTTACAAACGGCCTATAGGTAACTCAACTGTTCCAGACCAGTACCAGACGGAAGCGTGCCCAAGACACTGGCTGCATTGCCACGCTGAATAGCTATGCTAATTCGCTGGCCTAAATAAGAGCCAGCCCTTGGGTCACGTGTCGCCTCAATCAAAAGCCCCGCAATATTTTTGAAAACCCGGAGGGCACCGGCTCCCCACGGACCCAAGGTCTCCACCCCAAAAGGCTCAAATAGGTAAGCTCTGTCGAGACCACTATATATAATAGCTAATAATATGTAATTAATTTGTCAGTCATCATAAGAATTATTATTACAGGTTTCACCAACGAAATATCACAGCATAGTCACATAAATTAAAAATATCAAATAATAATAATGATTTCTCTTTACATATAAAAAAACATTTTAGCTACAAAAACATAAAATCAATACAGAAAAGGTCTACATCCTCTGCCTCGAGATGAATTGTGTACCTAGTAGCCTACATAGTGCTCGTCAACGGCGCTTTGCCGAGCAAGGTGGCTTTCCACCAGTCACGGCAGACTGGCGAGTTTTGTATTTGACCCCTGTATCCAAAAATAAGCGTTCAAGTTGTATTTGACCCCTGTGTATAAAAATAAGTGTTCAAGCCTACACAATACTAATAACATAAATCCACTCGCATTTTTCCTGCTAACCCAAATAGAACCAGTTATTCTATAGTACTGTCCATTCCATTCCATACATTGCTTGTTTTTCTTATTTATCGGGTCGTATAGCACTTGTTTGTTAAAGCTTCCATACCTATATCTTATCTTCCTTATCCACTCGACTTACTTAATCGTGATCCCTCATCCCACACAACCAAGTAGGTCCTAGGAGAGTTGACGCTAAGCATGCGGCTGGTCTTAAGATTTCAGCCAAAACGCTAATAATATTTGAAAGAAAGATAAGTTATGCCGATTCCACCTAGTGTGGGTCAGCAGGCGGAAAGGTAATGATGATAGGTATCTTATGTTATTATATTATCTGCAACAGTGGTGGGCTCTTAAGTTTTATGTAGGTGAAAGTTTAGAGTATACATACTCGTAAAATCACAAGCTATCGGAGGCCACGGTTCGCGATGGATCGTAACGTCCTCGCTGTGACCGACATTGATGAAATTTCTCGACAAATGTTTGAACAGCGTTACTTTTACAGATACGGCGTTCCGAGATTCCGATATCGGCAAATAACTTTTACCTACTAACTGAGTAAGAATTTCAGGGCGTATTGGTAAAGCCTTTTTTTATCGTACGAGGAAGCGCTTGGTCTTCATCATCTGGTTTCAAGTTTTGAATTGTATAATATTAAATAAATAAATATTACAGGACGTTAATTTCATACAGCGCCATCTAGTCCCAAACTAAGCAAAGCTAATAGCTGTAATATGGGAACTTGATTACGAATACTTAGATACTACTTTTCTTTGTAAATACAACAGGTACTTATCATACAATACAAGACCCGAACACAGAACAAACATCAATATTCATTACACAAACGTTTGCCCAGGGTGCGAATCGAACCTACAGCCTACAGGGCAGAAGGCAGAGCTACTATCAACTGAGCTGTGAGGCTTGTGAGCTCATTGTTCCGCTTTTATGCCAAAACTAAAGAACGGATTGAGATGATATTTTGCACGGATATTGTACTAGGCTAGTAAACCATATAGACTTATTATATCAGCAACCATTAACTTATTTTATTTTACCAAACCTTCATTTTGGTTTCAATCAATCTTATCTTAATATTTTTTTTATTTTATTTTATTAAAAATTATTGAAACCCAAATGTAACAGAATAGGTAACAGACCAGTATTCCAGTATATACCACACGGACGAAACTGAATGCCAAAAACAAAAGCTAGTATATCTAGTATCTATTAATCACTCATTCTAATATACAGATAAAAACCCATCGTAAAGTTTTTCTCCACAACACAAATTGTTATAATGATCATTTGTATCATTATTCAATAAAACTGTTATACTTATTAAATATATGGATAAATGGCGTCAAACAAAAAAAAAAATCAAAAATCAAATATTATACTTGACTACATCTCTGTCTCTTAAGTTAAATAAACATAAATTTACGTTCTGATGGAGGCTTTTTTGCAAAAACATGTCCTTTTATGTCTTTATCATATAATTATGCATCTGAATATTCGCACCTGGTTAAAACCATTATACAGGCTGCACGATTTTGCAAGGATTTTCGTTTTTGAGTAAAGTTATCTGATAAACACATAATGTTCTTTATCTTTATGGTTTGGTTATGAAACATGCTTGTAGCTGCCGGCTGATAACCTAATTAAGGGACCAAAGTTTTACAAACACGATATAAGCAGTTATAAACGAGGCCATGGTTTCCTAGACCTAGTCGCCTGCGCTGTATTAACGAGCCGCGCTTTGACGAAGTATATGATTTAAACTAAATCTATAATTAATATAAAAATGACAACAAAATAATACCAAATATGACTGCCTTGTCTGTATCGGTATAAGTATACTTCTTCGCATCATCAACGTATTACGATTCTAACATCTTGATTTGATTACACAGATAGAAATTGACCTTTTGACCTTATTGACCTTACTTTTTTTTAATTGTACGACCGTGAAGCGCTCGAATCGAACCTGGGACTCCTGGGATCAGAAATCTGTAGGTTAAACCACTACCACAGAGGCGGTACTCATACAAAAAAGCGTGGTCTGTAGTTTTAACCATGTTTTAACACATTAACACATCAACACGTTACTTAGATACTCATTGTAAAATTATTTATTTCCTTTTTTTGAGACCCGATCTTCTGGCTCAACTTTTTCATCATTATGCATATAATTTGAGTCATCGACATATTCCTTTCAGACCAGGTGACTTCAGCTAAATACCAGCAGATTAGAAGACGTATTCCAATCCAGCCCGGATAATAACAATCACTGACACCGAGACACCGGATCTGATGGGAGTGAGTGCTATCGGTTCTCAGATAATCAAGGTACTTACATCATGAGTCCGGTCGTCGATGATGGTGTCGTGTGGCAAGTTAGCAGTCATTAGCAGCGCGTGAATGTCTTCGGTCCTGAAGCTCTCCATGTCAGCCTCAGCTAGGTTGGCGTCGAGATCCCGCGCTAGGTCGTTGTAGCGAGAGGTGAACTCAAAGCGAGATGCCAGGTCGCTTATGCCCTTGTATGAGGCTGATACGGATGATAATACTGAGGGGTGGTGACAGGAGCCGTCTCGAAAAATCGGGCTGGAATAGAAATATATTGCTTTCATTAGTATTAGTTGAAAGCATAAAGAACCAGTTTATGATGAATGTTTAGTATGAGTGTCTCTTGGAAACCAACCATCCGAGTAGGGTAAATTTAAAACCAGCTCTGTGTTGCGATTCACAGCATTTGTTGAACCTTTTGCTTACAAAAAATACTTGGCAAATTTACTTAATAATAAGAAGTCAGCTATATTTTTAGGTTTTTACTGGAACAAAAAAATGTTGTTTTATTTTTTTTTAATGTTGTAGAGTCTTGGTAGTTATAACCCGCCAAAAGCTAATTATTGTACTTGGTATTACAAATCCGAACTGTATTATTACATACTGTCGCGTGGAAACCAATTGATATTTGAATAAGGTATCTACTACTTTTGGTTAATTAAGCTTCCACTACATAAGCAAAAAATATCCTACAGTATAGTGAAAATCCCTAATGGTGAAAATTCTTCTTGCGTCGTTAGAAATTTATCAAATCAAATCATTTGTTTTCGTTAGAACATGGTAGGACATGGTGTATTAGATTCTATTGTACATTGACATCCTACTCTACCATCAACCTACAACTATTTTCTGAAAACGTATACAACAAATAATATTGATATAGTTATTTATGCACTGAAATGGTTATGCGTGGTGCCGGCTTTACTAGGTCGTATTTAGTCCTATGTTTTAATAATACATTTTATAATACGCCAGTTTTATTGCATAAAGTACGTAATAATTACAGTTATCGCCATGTCGATTCAACAATTCTATTTTAATACCGGCCTATAGCATGTTAACCCATTTTAATGGCGGTTTTATGGTGTTGCTTGCATTCTTTTTAGCCACGAGATTTAGGTCACTAATAGCAGTGACATGCGCAGAATGAAATATCTCTGGAAATACCTCTGGTTAACATACTTCTATCCCAAGCTAGCTGCCCTAGTAACAAATAAATAGATGTAAAACATTATTATTATTCTTTCTTAAAATAGCCTTCTTTAATAATTAATTTGTGTTATATAAGTTCCACTATATATGCAATCCTAGCTTCTACTCACGGCTTTGCCCTAAGAAGTAGTAAGTTACGGTATTCCTGGTCATTATAATGCGTTCAGTGGTTTTGGCGTAAAGAAGTAGCAAATATCCAAAAAAATATCTCATTAAAATATTTGTGGGATAAATATACATGACCGTATATCTAGTCAAGCTAGTGGAAACAGTCATACCTAAATACCATATAGAGCGAAAGACCGTATTGCCATTCAAACAATTAAAAACGAATGAGTTTATTGGAGTACAAATGTTCGCCGGAAAGCAGACAATTATTAAGTGCTTACAAAGTGAGTATGTAATTTACAACAGTTAAGAAATTTTGAATTTGTTGGATTGAATTGGTGTTACACTGAATTATGTGTGATGATTTATATTTGAGTAAGCGCAGATTTACACCGAGGCTTCGCACAGGACTGCTTTAACGAATCCGCAACTGTAAGTAATGATCACACAGTATTTTCATAAACATTTTAAGGTAATGTTCACACGGCGTTTTCAAAACTGTTGTAAATGGATCCATCGCTACCGGAGTTAATGTTCATATCGCATTTACTGAACTGCTTAAACGCATTTCTCGCTACTGTTGGTAAATTTTACACAGCACATTCTGCTTATTTCGTTTCATACTGATCAGTATACCACCGACATTTCACAAGAATGGATGTTCTTGTGTTATATTAAAACCGTCTGCCTCTCGGAGGATGCCTCGGTGATTGCATCCACTAAGGCAAAGATTACTTGAAGGTGCTAATAGTTAACGGACTTTTCCAGGAAAAATATCTAGTTTTTCTGGATGTAATTTAAAAAAACATCCGAGCAAAGAAAATTTTCCCACTACACGCCCACACAATTAGGGTCAGACACAAAGTTGTAGCCACAGTTATCTGAATAAGTTATTAATATATGCTTTGTAGTTGTTGAGCTCAGGGAAAAACAAATGCTCTTTAATGTGGAATGTGCACTCCACAGCGATTTCAGAATTTATTGTAGCAACAGACCTAAAGTACTGAGTGAGGTAAAGTTTGCATGAGCAAACCCTGTTAATAAGTTTGATAAAAATATATAGGTATATCGAGATAGTGATGACATGGTAAGTGGTTACCATTTCCTACCACCAATGTACCCTAAATAATGTAGTAAAGAGAAGAAAGAGAAGGTATACTGACTTGTAATCGAGGAACCATAGGTAGCCAGAGTTGTCGCAGTGCGCGTCGCCATCGTGCGAGTGCGCACTACCCGCTAGGCTGGTGTTGCTGTTGCAGTCCTCTTCGACGCCGGGGCTCGCCGCCTTCAGACCCAGCCGCGGCGGTGGCCCTGGAAGAGAGGAACAGGCATTTAGATCAGATCAAGACGAGAGACAGAGCGGTGCTTGTGAGTTTCCAAAGCTTCGATATTCGTTTTAGCATCTGGCGTTGGAAAAGACTCAAAAGAATCTCGGTACCCGATTATCCGACTATTCAAAATCTTTTTCAATAAAGGCCGTCGTCTCGTCTCTACGGAGTAGGTCTCGAGTATCAGACCACCGCAAGGAGAAGTTTTTTCAATGAAAGCCGTCGTCTCTACGGAGTACTACGGTGCTGACGTCCAACGGAATGAAATACGGAGTTTATTTCTCAAGCACAGATTGCGGGACTGTAAAGAAGTTTCCAGCGACTTCAAGAGTGGTGTCTACGGCTACTGAGAATATGAAGATGGCCAAGACTGCGACGCCATCATTAACATCTTTAGCGTC
This sequence comes from Venusia cambrica, assembly GCA_951394065.1. Classification (NCBI taxonomy): domain Eukaryota; kingdom Metazoa; phylum Arthropoda; class Insecta; order Lepidoptera; family Geometridae; genus Venusia; species Venusia cambrica. The sequence goes on along the minus strand of OX596059.1, from coordinate 3,681,115 downwards.
AGCTGCGCCGCCAAATCGTTCAACAGAGGCCGGTCGATTAGCTGCCAGCCAGATCTGTGAAAGTAGCCCATGACGCTATTGATTTACTGTTTTGCTTTTTTTTTTATGAAGCTTTTTGTCGGTAGATTTATCATTTAATGTACGCTACTTTCTTTAGTTTTCTTTTGTTTTTTTTGGGAATTATTAATTCACTCGAATAGACCGCCCCCTATCCACCTATGGATGTCGTAATTGGGATGGGTACTGCATCTACCTGATTACAGTAGATCCGGTACATATTACAGTAAGTTTACAGATAATGACGCTGCATGGATGCTTTTGGAGAGACCCAAGATCTGTAGTGTTTTTGAAGTGAAATCTTCTTTAGCCGCGTAGAGATTTTTTTGATAGGGGTAAAGCTCATGAGTGCGCGTTATCAATTAACGAATGTGACAGCGTCACCGACATGCTAATTTGACGTTTTACGCCAGACTGGCGGCAGTGGTAGGACTGATATCTAGTTGTTGCGGATTTTAAAATTAAGGTTTTTATAAAATACCTACATAAATGTGTTTTGTTATTTTTTGCAAAATTATTCACATATAATTTGTGTTTCTAAATATATATTATTTTTATTTGTTTCGATTTTCGAACGTAAAGAAAAATATATTTATATAATTTCAAGTTTTCAATTCGGTTGGCAATCCCCATGACCCATGACTGTCTATTTTAATGGGTCAGCTCTTGACCTTGAAACGTATTAAGTCATGGATGGAGCCTTCACAGAAGGTACCTATTAATTATCTTCTTGAAGACATAAGGGCAGTAACGTAAGACAGCGGAAATACAGACGCTGGGAGGTAATCCCAAGGTTTTGCAGTGCGCTTAAAAGTAGGCGCTCTGTGTGCTGGTAGTATCAATTGCTTTTGCTCAACGAAAGAAAATCCTACTAAGAACAACTGATTCTACAAGTGTACATTGTCCAGACTGTATGATGTTGCATAAACTCGCTTAATCTCTTATCAAGCCAGTCTCAAGTGATCGTAACATGTTCGCGATTATCTCATATCTTAAGTACCTACCATTCTTGGTAGACGTCAACCAGAATTATAAGTATTTATTGGGTTACACAATTAAAAGTTCATAAAAATGTGAAGCGTACTCTACCCATTGTGGGCGTACAATATAATCATGATTCAAAATTAATATTACGAACATATATGTATGTGTAAATTTATAACACAAATATTAATTAAAAATCAAATCATTACACACAACAATATTCCAAGATGCCATTTTGTTAAGAAGGCATGATAACACCCATTTTATCATGCCTTCCAGAGAGGGCTTTTACGTAAGACCAGCGCGGATTGTCCCTGTGCAATCCACATCATGCTGAGTAATGGGCCTTTTCGTAGTAATTATTGATGTAATATTGTTATAAATATATTATTGCAATTACTGCAAAAAAACGTGAATTCTATTCTTTTCTATCCATTTAGCTAAAAAAACAACGGCATTGACTATCGCTACGAATTTGATATTGAGTTATACATCAGCGAACGTGGGTGTCAAAAAATCAATTCAAAATGAATCATAGGTTTATTATATCTATCTATTGCTCATGGGATCACTCTCAAGTTACACGTTTCCCACGAATCAAATGTCATAGGTACCTACTATAATATAGAGGTAGGTACTTGTAGATATGAGTACTATTTTTATTAAGTAGATTAGGTTTGGCATTCCACTTAAAATTTCACCTAGAAGTGGATACAAGCTCTCTCCACTAAAGCACCATCTAATAAAAAAAGTTTATAAGGTCAGACCGTGACCTTGGCTGCGGCTGACAGGCTGTACAGAATCTGGGACGACATGACATGACCTAGATCCTCTTGACAGTTTTAATAAACGCTTGATTGATGGAAAATATATGTAATACAGTTTTTTTTTTTTTACTACTAGGAGACGGGACAAGCTAGTAGCGCACCTGGTGTTAAGTGTACTCTTGCCTGTGACAAAGCCTTACTGCATAGGTCACATCCACAAAGAACATAGCCCGTCAACTTGAGGCATAAAGGTGTTAAGCCTCCCGTACCCGTAATTTCACCGGATCTTTATAATATTATCATGTTCATGAAAATATTATTCTAAAAAAATGTATTTCGATAGAAGTATGCAAGAAATGATCGACGGAAAGACGGAAGAGATTGGAAAATGGAAGCCGGCTCTGTGGTCTTGTGGGTCGCACATTCGAAGGTCCCGGGTTCGGTCCCCAAGGGGATACAATATTGTGCTTGGTTTGATTGGTGGTAGGACTTAGTTTAAGTCCGTCTGGTTGCTACCACCAGCTTACCCTGAGTCTATCGGGATTACAACAATTCTCAATTGTTGTGACCCATCATTCAAAAAATGTAAGGTCGCCAGTTCCTAAGCAAAAGTATCTAATGTTCTTTTGCAAATTGCCTTATCCACTTTAGACTGGACTGTATCAGACACCAACCTACTGCATAAGTCGTGGTAATTTACGAGCCTTGACTTAGCAACTGAATCGCACTAGATCATGCAATGGTTATAAAATAGTAAATGAGTATGAAACGTAGCCCTACGGCGCCACAGCCGTCACAAATGTCCCAGCACTAAAACGTAGTGGTAAGTGTGGGTGGGCAGACTAGCTTGACAACATGCTTTCTACGGAATGTTGGTGTGCATCCAGATTGTAAGGAAAACTACGTAATATTGCAATGACGAAGCTATCTCGTGTTATTTTTATTGATATAAGAACTATTAAGCTTTGTTTTGTACATCGGCTTTATAGCGACCTAATAATCAAATTTTGTGTTGTGCAAACCAGCTTTTCTACAACATATATAAATTCGTGGTAGCAGATTAACCTTACTGACAATCAACGCACGGTTCAAACAAGAGGTCCTAGACCTTAAATATCAGGTTTGTAGCGTAAGTACACGTATACCAAAAGAGATCTCTGCCATGTCCCACGGCATGATAGGGTTGAGTTCCTAGCGTTTGCTTGTCTACTATAATTGTACTACGTGACTGCAGATTAAATAAGTTCATCTACAAAATGTTAGTGGGAAATTCAGTGTTTTACCACCTCTGTGGTTCACCCACTGGTGTCAGATGCAGATGTCCCGGCTTCAATCCCCAAGGAGTACAATATTGTGCTTGGTTTGGTGGTTGGTAGGATTTTTCAACAATACTATTTGTGTATCGGCATTACAGGTAAGATAGCCGCTTCCTTAGACTATTGAGGACTCCGGGGGAAGTGCGCTTTCATCTTCAGCCATTCCAAGCACAATACTGTACTCCCCCCGGGGATCGAACCCGCAACCGCTGGATCTGACACTGGAAGGCAAACCACTAGATCACAGAGGCGGTTAAAAAATAAGAAAGATTATCAGAACATGGGATTTCTATACGGTAAGCCTGCATTAGGGCCCTTAGAGACGAGGACTCAACTCGTACAATGTTGCTCTGTAAACTGAATGAGGAAGGCGAGAGCACTTAGCCAAGAGGCTTGACTTACTGCTACTGAGTCACCTATACTACAAACAAGTAGGTAATGCCGTGATACATCGCAAAGGATGTGACTGGCCATCTATTTGTTTGGTTACCATGTTGATTCAAACATGTAATGTTTTGTTTTCCTATGTTGTGCGTGATATGACTATTAGACGATCTATTCCTTTCTAATACCAAAAACCATTGGTATTCACCAATGGTATTTGTCTTTGGTATTAAAAAGGAATAGATCCTTTAGACGTATCAAGATGTAATGTGATCTTATTTCTGTTTTTGAGCTTGATTTTCATTCATCTGTCAGCGGGCTGGTTCGGTTCGTGAGACACACGAACCGTAAATGATAAACTGTTGAAATTTTCATAGTGTGTATTTCTATTGCCGCTATGACAATAATAAATATTTATTTCACACAACGCCATCAAGCAAAGCTTGTAATATGGGAACTAGATTACGGATAGGTATAATACTTTGATTTTTTTTTTGTTAATACTTTCTTATCATACAATATAACACCCAAACAAATACCCAAATATTAGAACACACAATACATTTATAAGTCAATTAAAATGAATGGGGATACAAACGTGATTTTTTGCTTTGAAATGTGGGTCGTAACCCACATCGGTGTGAGTGTCCTTTTTATTTTGTGATATTGGCGACTGTTAAAAGTATTTTATTTACATTAAAGAATGAAGACAAACGGGCTAAATAAATAAATGTCGCTGCATTTGCATTAAGCAGATTCCGAAAGTGGGTTTAATTCGTTCCTTCAATTTGTGTAAGTAAACGCAAGGAATCTTGGCAAGAACAGCTGCTTTATTTATACTTTGTTGCACACACACATAGAAATAATGATACAAGTTAAGTTTAAAATTAAAAAGTACGGCATAGGCGAGCTTAAGTCTAATAAGAGTTTTCTTCCAACAAACCTAGGTAGAGACAGAAACAATGTGTACTTTATGTGGTAGGTACATTCTCGAGCATGAAGTCTTTTATCGTTGTTCGTTGCGAGCTTCGATAGTCTCTATTCTTCTATTCGACGTCTCTATGCGTCGGAGTGTCTATCATCTTTATCATCATCTTTCTGCCCGATATCCCACACAAGGTCACAAGGGGGTCGGTACAACATTTCTTTGACATGTTGTTGGTGTTTAGCTGACATTTAAGACCGGCCACCTGCCTGACGTCAGCCTTCCTTGGGAATACTCGGTTGTGTGGGATAAGGGATAAGGGTTATGTAAATTTATATTGACAAGCCTCATAGCTCAGTTGGTAGTGACTCTGCCTTCGGCGCTGTAGGCTGTGGGTTCGATTCCCACTCAGGACAAACATTTGTGTGATGAATATAGATGTTTGTTCTGTGTTTGGGTGTTGTATCATATAGTACGTATGTATTTACAAAAAGTATTTAAGTATTTTATCCGTAATCTAGTTCCCATATTACAAGCTATGCTTAGTTTGGGGCTAGATGGCGCTGTGTAAAATTGGTGTCCTGTAATATTTAATTTTAATTTAGTAGATCAAGTGGATAAGGAGAGATGAGGATACTAATGTCCTGGGAGAATGGTGAGAGTGTCTACCAAGTGATCAATTATCCATATTTCTTTGCTCATTTTATCACAACTAAGCTAAAAAGGCCAAGATTTATTGGTTTTCCCAATTGTAAATCGATTCTAAAATCAACAATGACCCGCATCTGGAAAAGATCACGGTAACCAAAATACTCATTACAACAAAAACATCGTTATAGAGAAAACTGTCGGCTTTAATTAACGGTACAGGGAGAATAATTAATGTGGGTAAAAGTTACCTAATTTCGTAGAATTCGTGTCGAAGAAAACATTCCGAAGTTTGGTTGTTTTGATAATGCGCCCCAACTTTGTGGGCAGTGCGCCAGATTTCATCCCAAAACTCAATGTTTTTTCGACGCTGTTATCGAAACCGTGTTCATTAAAAATATAGTAATGAGGTGATTGCGCGCAAAATGCGCGTTTTCATGTTGTTTACGTCAGATATTTCCGCTGTTCTGTAATAATACCACCATTTTGTAAGCGAGGTATCGTTTTTCAAAAGGGATTAAGTCACATCATACTAATCCCCTAACAAATCACTGAGCGGATGTCGCGTCACTTATAAACAGGTTTAAATAATGCAAGTCTAGTTAGTATAAACATGCACCTTGCTTGGTGTGGGTAGATAATTGAGTCTTCGACACACTTCCGGGGATATAATTTCCTGAGTATTTTATCAAAACCAGTCGCTGGTGATCAGATAATTAGCTTAGAGCATACCAGTTTTTCCTCGGGATTGAGACACCGTAAAGGTATATGCTAAGAAACAATGCAGCCAATTTTACTGGAACCAAATCTCAGAGAATGTTAATTACATTTTCACAATCAGCAGACCCAGTATTGCATAGCTATTTGCAACAGAGACAATGAAAAACGGCCGTGTGACCGCTTGCAGCTGGAATTGACCGTGAGAGGGCGGTGGAGGTCATCTGGCAATCTGGCATCCAACACGGTATTCGAATATTACACAAAACGCTCAGCAAGTCATTAAAGAACTTAACAAAATGCATGAACACATTTTAGTAATAGTTTGAGAAAACATAACCTGGGTCCCGGTTATACTAAGCCAATCGTTTCACCATGACAATGGTATCACAGAACTGCCACTATAGGTGCCTTTGGTATTTTAGTGAAGCAATGAGTTTAGAAGTTTAGAAGCCTTGGTTTATCAGGCAATGCTTTAACAGTTTAGATTTATAGATGAAAATTTGATAGGTTCAGTTGATCAATTAATCTAAATATGTAGGTTGTGGGTTCGATTTCCACACGGAACAAGCCTTTGTGTCATGAATATAGATTTGTTCTGTGTTTGGGTGACGTATTGTATGATAAGTATATATTTTTTATTTGACAAGCCTCACTCCTCAGTTGGTTGTAGCTCTGCCTTCTAATCTGTAGATTGTGGGTTCGATTCCCAACCAGGACAAACATTTCATCTCTAGACATTGTTGATGTGTATACATATATTATAATGCCTTCGACCTTGTGCGAGCCTATAGTTAGTCTAAGCCAGTGCTTAGAGTGTGTAAATCAATGGGTATTCACTAAAATCATTGTAAAAAATAAATATGATTCATCGAAGGTTATTTAAAAACCAAAGGTGAATAACATTTCAAAAGTCGTTGTTATTGAAAACACGGTTTGACAGATATTGCATAAAGTAAGCCAAGTTAGTAACGAAGGTCAGTTTGCTGGTAACGCAGGTTCGTTTGAAAACTTGTGAATATAATTTATGTGTTGTATAAATTATCCCCTAGTTTTAAGTAAAATTGTATCGTCATCACTCTCTAAAAACCAGCGGTATCTTGTGTTAAGCTTGATAGTACATAAAGTTGAGATAGGCACTTTTTGCCATTATAGTTATTGTATTTTCTTTAGTTGTGTTTTAATATTTTTTAGTTTATAGTGGTGAATAAAGTTTAAATCTTTTTTTTACGTGCTTTGAAGAAGTGTTGTTTGCATGAATAATGAGAACTGAGTTGTGAAAAATGTATTTAAAGCTTAAGATTTATAAGCTATTATGTAAAAACAAATACGTACCAAAATATTTTTGAAGAATAGTGCAAGAACTCTTTTCCTTATATTAGTTATTGTAGGTTTTGTGTATAAAGAATACACAAATTATCCTAATTCTAATATCTGCAAAATTAATATTGAATTGAACGTGCTATTTCAAAACTAACGAGGAACGTTTGTACTGATGATCACAATCAGCGACACTCTGGGGCCATTTTAAGAAAAATGTATCCCTTAACACCCTTTAGGACCAGAAAGTTGAAACCTAAAATGTTGAATTTGCAAAAAGTTGAATTCCTAAAATGTTGAGTTTGCAAGAAGTTGAATACTTGGCAGGTTTTAAGCAAATAAAAGAGAATGGATGACAAAAAGCAAAAATCACTTATTTACTTCTATGACACATCGTAATTGCAAGTAGTTCACACTTCCATAGTCCTCAGTGACGTCTATAGACATTGCGATGTCGTACGATAAAGAAATCAGAACGAGCATAGACGTCATGTTAAAATGTATGGGTGAATTGTATTGTGTGTCAAATACAGTTTCTCTCGCGAACGTGTTAAAAATGAAAATCCTTACGCATGTTGTTTAATCAATAAGCTTTATTACTGTGTGCCTACACACTTGTTTAAAAATATGGCTAACCTAGAAAACCAACCTTGATATTAGTAACGGGTGATTTATTTGAACTTCACGTGACCGATTTGGAGTTGACATTCAGAAATGCGCTGAGTGTGTAGGAAAGTTGATATACTAGATATTTACAAATACTTACATGTGCCATAAAACCTGTCTACATTTTAATAGACGAGATAATCACAAATGGTATTGACGATTTGTCACATAGAGACAGACTGTTCGATGTCGTTAGAACCACTCTATAGAAAGTAGAAATCAATTCTTTAAATTCCTCAGCCTTTAAAGTCCAGGAGACATATCACGAGGTAATAGAAAACGTGAGAATGGAGACAGTGACATATAAAACGTTGGTTCCGAGCAGTGAGCAACCTTTCACCTCCTAGTCGGTCCTTATTCGGTAATGGCGCCATTGGGACCACCTAGCCGGAGAGGCAGTGGCTCTAAACTGTGGATTTGTGATGGACTAGATTCCCGGGGTGCATGTAAAGTGATTAGGTACTTTATTACGTACGGTAAAAATCCTAGCTTTTCCAACGATAGAGGCAAGTCACTTAAAAATGGCAGCTGGGAGATTTAAGGGTTACTTCCTGTAGTCTTAAAAGAGACCTCTAGGGGTGCACTAACAAATTGTTTTAGTAAAATTTTCACGGGATTACGAACGAAGTTTCTTCAGTCAAGAATTGTAACCTAACAAAATTAAATACATAGAATCCAATTGATTTAGATTAGGAAGTCCAAAATTTCACACAAATAATAAACTCCGAAGATGTTTATGATCTGTGGTGTGATGGTGATAAGTGTTCATAAAAAGAATACCAGACTCAGGACTTTTTCCCTTCGATGATTCAACTCTGATCACTACTCAGAGCAAAGATCTTATGAGGATCACCTACTAGGAGGTAGTCAGAGGCAGTAATACGCTCGGCAAATGTCCATGATTTACAAGTAATAATTATTCAATTCGTGACAATTCGCAAGCCCATCGCCTCTTAGCGGAACACTAACCATTCAGAGTTTTTGTCCCAGGGACACGCTGGTTTCCTCACAATGTGACCTACACAGAGCATGTGCTTATGTCAAATACGCACATAAACTTCCGAAAAATCAAAATGTCGATTCGAATTGGTGCACGCTTGAATTTGTGCCTACGACCTCCGGCTCAGAAGGCGGACCCATACCTACTTGGCCACACATAGGGTAATGATAGTTTGAGAATTTCTGTTCAAAGAAACTCCAGTATCGCATTCTTAGAAGTATACTGTGCGCGAGTCACGTTCATAGAAAAGGGCAGGTGATATCTATACTATATTATAGGACTTACATTATCAGGTTACTGGAACATACCATAATTTATTTTGGTGCCTTGAGTAGAGAGAAAGTTCTATCGAAGTTTTATTATGTGATATGGCTTGCGTTTGACTGCTATCTCGCCTGATGTTAAGCTATGATGCAGCCCGCGATGAAGCACGCTTGCCTAGAAGTTACCTATACTTTCTAGGCAAGCGTGAAAAAAAGAAAAAGAAAAATAGAGTTTATTCACGAACAAATTAAAACTTACACTAAAAGGTTCTTACTGTAATAAAATGTTTATTACAGTTAGCAGTAAGTATATTTTTATGTTTCTAATTTTACCAAAATAAAACTTTGAACTCTATTTTAAACTTTTTTACTGATTGATGATGTACCTTTCGAAATTCACTTTACATTAGAAATGATATCTTCAGATAGGTACTTTGGTAATTTGTTCGATATCTGGCCGATATCATTACGGGTGCGTAACTCGTAATGATATATCGGTATGATATCAGGGGTCAGGGGTCAAGGTCAGGCTGGCGGCCGGTCTTAAAATTTCAGGCTAAACTCTAACAAATGTCAGAAGATATGTTGTGCCCACCTAATTATGGGGCAACGGGCAGGATGCTGATGATCTTCAGATAGGTAGTTTCTTCCCCATACTCCTTCCCACTTCATTATCATTACCTAAGTAGCCCATTGATGTGCACCGTTGGAAAGAGACTCCTCTTAACCTGGAGGATAAAACCTTTATCATCACGCTTGGCAGACGGAATAGTGATCGCAGTAACGGTGTTTTAATAACACACAGAAGGAAACTGCCCTGCTTCTAGTGAGATCTCTTAGTCGGTTTTAACGAGATCCTTTTTTCCTTCTTGTCTTAAAAAATATACCCTTAACTAAATTTAGCCTAAATTAGGGCGCATCTCAGCTATAAGTAGAACCAGTGATTCATTAACAAGCCTCATAGCTCAGTTGGTAGTAACTCTGCCTTCGGCGCTGTAGGCTGTGGGTTCGATTCCCACCCAGGACAAGCATTTGTGTGATGAATATAGATGTTTGTTCTGTGTTTGGGTGTTGTATCATATAGTACGTATGTATCAACAAAAAGTATTCAAGTATTTTATCCGTAATCTAGATCCCATATTACAAGCTATGCTTAGTTTGGGGCTAGATGTCGCTGTGTAAAATGAATGTCCTGTAATATATATATATATATATTAAATCACATGGAGACGCAAACCCCTGGCACAACTAAGCTTCGTTATACAACTTTTTGTAAGCATGAATAAGCTTTATTTGAGTGTCACACGTGTGGGCTGTGAGGCCCCTTTCAAAAGTTTTAACTCCGAGATATAACTGTCTCAGTGGGGTATAAAGAAGGTATAGTCACATTCTTCCAAAATTATTTTTTAGCCATTTAATATTTTACGACGCCACATTTCATGAAGATGGTTGTATTAGTTTATAGCCATCGCTATACCACAAAGTGATTTTAGTTTTTTGAATGCTTGTTTTAATGATTTTAGAATTAAGGGTTTTTTTTATTATACGAAAGGGAAACGCTTGGCCTTTATCTCACCTGGTAACAAGTTGAGATAAGGCCGAAGGTGGAGGCGCACTTCACCCGGAATCCTCAACAAACTAAGTAACTGGCACCTCTAAATGGCGGAACACAACAGGTTTTTTTTAAAGATTTTTATTATTGCGACAGAATTAAGGAAGATGGTGGTAGCTACCCAGGCTTACTTAAACAAAATCCTACCACCAACCAAACCATGCACAATATTGCTCCCCTTGGTGATCGAACCTGGGACCTCTGGATCTGAAATCGGTGGGTTGAACCACTAGACCACAGAGGCGGTTAAGACAGATATCCCGTCTAAAGAACATTAAACCATCATTTGGCACATAATATGGTCGCTTAATTACGTTGTCTAACAGCTGTTTTGCCAATTCAATCTAATAAGCCACCAGGCCATAAGTAGCCGGGGTATTTCGAGCCTCGCTAGTGAGTCACCTGAAAAACGAATTAGTTAACCGGGGACAGTAAAAAAGGAAATGAACCTGGGCGCCAGGGTAATTTTACGGCGGCTTCCCAACATGACTCCAGTTCAAAAGGGAAGAAAACCAAGTAGTATTAATAAACTGTTTGCACGGAGTATGACCAATTCTCTAATTTTATATCCAGTTAGTACATCCTAACGCCTTGTAACTGCGCTGTACTCCTTGAAATGGAACAGGAAAACTAGGACTTGTATCTATTTCCAGGATTTATAGGTTTTCGAATACGTAGCTTAGTACTGCGTCAGCAAAATATGATCGTAGCGGACGAATGTTTTTTATTAGTGTTATGCGTTATTTAATGTGTATATTATACAGTATGTGATTATTTTCACAGTCAAGTGTTCACAATTAGATTCATGTTTTTAAATCATCATCCATCCTACGCAGAGCAGAACGGCCGAAGTGAAGTCATTGCAACCTTGGTGGTATGTATTGTGCAGAATATGGTAAAAAATATTATAAAAGAGCATTATCAACTAGTTCAGAAAATTTAACAAAAGATGACCTATGATTATCATGATCCATTACTCTAACGCTGTTTGATAAAACAACAACAAACGTTATACAAATATAGCTTTATTATGCATGTTCATGTTTAGAATGGGAAGTCCTTTTTTATACTTTAACATTTTTATTTTTTGACAGGGAAGCACTTTGGCCTTCATCTAACCTTGTCAAGTTATGAAAATGCTGACAGTGGAAGTACACTTCTTGGCCTTCATCTCGCCTTGTCAAGTTATGAAAATGCTGACAGTGGAAGTACACTTCTTCGCCTTCATCTCACCTTATCAAGTTATGAAAATGCTAATTTATAATGTATAGCGATTAAACGCGAAATGGAGTGTGGGAAGACTCCCACTCGATGCACTGATGACATTGTGGCGGTCGCAAAGAGTCGATGGATGGGAACCATGTTCAGCAGTAGACGTGTGTGAGCTAAATGTAAAATTTATGACAATCCCTAAACACATTTTTTTTTGTTTTTTTTAATATTTTGATTACATTTATCTTTTGTGACCATACAGGACATTACAGGACATTAATTTTACACAGTGCCACCTAGCCCCAAACTAAGCATAGCTTGTAATATGGGAACTAGATTACGGATAGAATACTTAAATACGTTTTGTAAATACATACTTACTATATGATACAACACCCAAACTCACAGAACAAACATCTATATTCATCACACAAATGTTTGCTCTGGGTGGGAATCGAACCCACAGCCTACAGCGCAGAAGGCAGAGTTACTACCAACTGAGCTATGAGGCTTGTGTACAGATTGAAGGGAAATCCTAAAACCGTTGACTTACATATGTTAGCGAGTTGTTTGTTTTCCTTATATTAGTATTAGTAGTTATTATACCATTATAATGGTAATTGACGAGATAAACCTATCCCCGGGAACCTAGTTAACAGATGTTTTTTCAATTAAAGTGATTGGTTTCAATTTTTTTTTATAGATAATTTGTTGGCCTGGTTTTAAACTAGGAGACAGTTTTGCATGGACCTGACACAGAAGGCGCTATGGAAACATATTTGTGAAAATATTTATTTTAAGGAAAAAGCGCAAGGGCACTAATTAGGTAAGGAGTGGATTCAAAACAAATCTTCCAATTTGAATTAAAAAATATTTAAACATTAATTAATACAGTAACCAAGCATATTATAATATAACATACTAAGATTGAATCTCCATTTCGGTAAACGATATTTGTATAAGGAGACACCGCTTTATTAATAACAATGAATGGTTTGGTTCAACGATTTTTATATGATATTACTTACTGTATGTAACGTGAAACTGTTTATGTTCTATTCAGATGAGGAAATCTTTGAAACGAACAAAGGAGGCTATCTCAAAAAAAAGAGCAAACTAGTGGTTTTTCGTGTGCTGTGAGCGTTGGGATGAGTAATAGCGCTAATCTAACGGGAGCCAGGGCCGTTTGCATCAGTGAAGTGAGTGTTCGGGTTTTTTAAGGAATTAAAGATTTATTTAAGAAATATGACTTTTATTATAACTTTCGCTAGCACTCACTGACGCCATTACCTAGACTCTAAGACTATAGACAAGTAGGCATCTCTTGGAAAGCCACAGAACATAGGCTATACAATAGTAGGTACTTACTTATATTTTATTGCCTCTTACAAAACATTTTAATACCACCCCTCAAGAAAATATTGAAAAAATGAATACAATAGTATAAACATGTTTGTTTTACATAAACATAACACTACTACTATAAAGAAGTTATACAGGCTCTGATAACTTAACTCTACTACTAAACTAGCACATAAACAGTCTCTCCCTTAATTTTTTAAACAATGTTCCCCCCAATGTCTTAGTAAAAATGTCTCCTACTTGGTTACTTGTATTTATATATTTTAAACAAATGATGCCCTTTTCCACTTTTTCTTTTACAAAACTTTTCTTAATTTCTAAATGCTTTACTCTACCAGTGGTCATATTGGCCATTTTAATAGTGGACTGATTATCTTCAAATAATGTGATCTGACCCACATGAAAATCAAAATCTACCAGCAAGGCTTTGAGCCAACAAGCTTCACTGGTCGCTTGGCTCAATGCCACAAACTCAGCCTCAGTTGAGGACAAAGCGACCGACTGTTGCTTTCTTGTAAACCAAATCACAGAACACCCAAATACCTTAAATATACATCCAGTAGTTGATTTTCTGTCAGTACACCCACCCCAGTCACTATCAACAAATCCAATAGCATCATCATCATAATCGTTCCTAAACTTAAGACACAAATGTAATGTCCCCTTAATGTATCTTAGAACATTCAAAAGTAGCTTGTACATAAGTTTACTAGCACATACTTGATATCTACTCAAAATACATACTACAGCACATAGATCTGGCCTGGTTGCAACAACAACATACATTAATTTTCCAATCAATTTTCTACATTTATTTTCAATCTCTTTACTTTCAGGTCCATCTCTTATTAATAATTCAAACTTGAAATTTTTATCAATTGGCAATGACAAGGGTTTGCAATCTGACATGTTGTACAAAGTCAACAGTTCCTTCAAATAATCTTCCTGAGAAAGATAGGTTATCCCTATTTCCTGTCTCACATTTATTCCTAGATATTTGGATATTGTTCCCATTTTCTTCATTTTAAAATTACTACAAAGAGCATTGCTCAGGGACTCACACTCCTCCTTATCATTTCCAAAATACAATATGTCATCAACATACAGTAATAAAAATATTTTCTTATTACCTTTACATTTTGAGTACAAACAGAAATCTTTGTCAGAAGGGTTAAAACCTAAACCTAGCATGACATCATCAAAAGTTTTATTCCAACGCTTGGGGCTCATTTTCAAGCCATAAATTGATTTGTTAAGCTTACAAAATTTAAATTCTGATTTTAATCCTTCTGGCATATGTAAATATACCTCTTCCTGCATTGCACTGTTTAAGAATGCATTACAAACATCCATTTGCTGGACCTCAAGATTCATTTTAGTAGCTACAGCCATAAACACACGAAAAGTATTTAAAGTTGCTACAGGAGCAAACAAATCATAGTCACTAATATACTTTTGTTCAAAACCCCTAGCTACTAGTCTAGCCTTATATTTAATATCATTTTCTTCACTCTTTTTCTTCTTGAGAACCCATTTTGTGCTAATAATTTCTTTCCCTTTGGGCACATTAGACACTAAAGTCCAAGTATCGTTATCCTGAAGCTGCTGAAGCTCAGTTTGCACAGCTGCCTTCCATTGTTCAGCTTCATCGGATATCATCGCATCGGAATAAGTGATACCCTCACTTTCCACGGTCATACCAACTTCATAGTCCTGAAACGCTAGTGGTTTCTTGACCACTCTTCCACTTCTTGTTTTCTGTTTTATTTCCTTATTCTCTAACACTTCAGGTTCTGGTTCTGGTTCATCATCTGACACCTCTGGTTCTGGTTCAAGGTCTGATATGTCTGGTTCTGAATCAAGGTCTGGTACCTCTGGTTCCGGTCCATGGTCTGGTACCTCTGGATCCTCACCTGTTACATCTGATTCCTCCTCTGGTAGCTGACATATATTGTCCAACAGAATAACATTCTCTTTCCTTTGTTTCTCTATATTTACCTTTTTACAGTTTTCTGTCTGGAGAAGAACGACATCCCTTCTAACCAGTACCTCATTTCTTTCTTTAATGAAAACTCTGTATCCCTTTGAACTTTCATATCCTACGAAAAGTCCTTTTTCACCCTTAGCATCCCATTTTAACCTCTTTTCTTTTGGAATATGGACATAAAGTTCTGATCCAAACACCAATGTCAGTTTGCTGATATCAAAGTCCTTACCTTCCCAGAGTCGGAACGGAGTTCCACTACTGTATCTGCTTTTAGATGTTCTATTGAGTACATATACCACTGTATTAACAGCTTCTGCCCACAGCTCTTTTGGTAGTTTCTTTGCATTTAACATAGACCTAGCAGCCTCAACCAATGTTCGCATGTCACGTTCAGCCCTACCATTCTGTTGTGGTGTGTATGGTATAGTAGTCTCATGTAGGATACCTTTGCTATGCAAGAACTGTTTCATATCTTTATTTACAAACTCACCCCCATTGTCAGTACGAATTTTCTTAACTACGCACCCGGTGACCTTTTCTGATGCTGCAATAAAGTTTTTCATGTTCTGGAGCACCTCAGACTTCTGCACCATGAAGTAGACCTGCCGATAGTTAGTAAAATCATCCTTGAGAAGTAGAAAATACCGTGACCCACCAATAGAGCTAACCTCCATCGGCCCACATACATCCGCATGTACCAACTCTAGCGGTTTCTCTGTAGCACTCTCACTGTCTTTGAAAGGTAATTTGTGTATTTTCCCTTTCATACATGCTTCACATGTTGTCACACTATCGTCTGTATGCTTGATATTGTTCATTTTTAACACATCTCTTACAAGTCTATAATTCTGATGACAAAGTCTCTCATGCCACACATTTACACTGGCCACAGCAGAAATGTCCTCGAATATGAAGTCCATCACATAAAAGTTACCTTCGCGTACCCCTAATGCACATAAATCATTGTCTTTGTGAACTAAACATTTTTCATCAACAAATGACACTTTGAAACCCTTGTTTGTGATACTAGGCACCGAAAATAAGTTAACTTTCAAGTCCGGTACATACAACACACCATGTAAAGTTGTATTTATGTAAGTTTGTCCATCAAAGGCCTTCAGTTTCACATCACCGACGCCAACAACCGGCAGTCGTCGTCCATCACCAACAATAACGAACCTGTTTGACACTGACAGTTCTTTATAATTTATGAGAAAAGTGCGTTCAGAAATCATATGAGCACTCGCTCCACTATCAACTAACCATTTCCCATTTTGACTGAGATTAGATTCTACATCCAAAATGTCTGTGGAATATGCACCTGCAACAAAAGCATTATTTTTGTTGCCAGAAACATTCTTTGCACTGTTACACTGAGATTTTAGATGTCCAGTTTTATGACACTTGAAGCACTTGCGAGTATCTTTATCACTTTTACATTGTGACATGAAATGTCCGATACGTCCACACTTGAAACATTTTATAATCTTGTTATTGTTATATTTCCCTGGCTGTGCATACAATGCTACACTTTCACCTTCACTGGCTTTTGACTTTATCCTCTCTTCTTCTATGAGTAGCCTTGCAACCAATTCATCGTAGGTTTGCCTGCTCGGCTCGACTGATTCCCATGCAGATATGAAGTGATTTAAAGTTGATGGCAAGGACATTAATACTTTAGTTATCATGAACTTCTCTGATACTTCTTCACCAGCTTGATTCATCTGCGTTTTTAATTCTTGCAGCTTTGCTAGAAACGTTGCCATGTCCGCACCCTCTTCAAATTTAAACTGGAAGAACCGCTGTTGTAAGATATGTAAGCTTGTGCTTGACTTTTGCTCATATACAGAATGGAGCTTTGCCCACATCTCCGCAGCAGTCTTGCATGATAAAATGTGAACCATTACACTCTCACTTAACCTCAAAACAATTTGTGTTTGTGCTTTTGCATCTTTCTTCCTCCACTCTTCACTCCCATCTGTGGGTTTAACTTCTGAGCCTTCTACTATTTTGTAAACATCCATGCCCCTCAGTAGCACTGAGACTTGGAACTTCCATAGATTCCAATTTTTCTGGCCTTGCAGTTTGATGGCCCCCAAGGCCCCCCACTCCAACTGCATCCATGATCGTAGGTTATCGTCACGCGCACGCTGATTTATACTTTTGCCTCTGCCTCCCTGGCACCGCAAACCCTCAGCCACCCCGCACGTTGGTTCCTTGCCGCCGGCGAAAAATAAAAGCCCGCCAACCCAACGCCCCTCAACGAACACGCCACGCGGTCGCCGCCGTATCGTTGATCGTTGTTGACCTCTTGACACTTCCAATTCCTTTTATCCACGAAACAGAGTTATGAAGCAGACTGGGCCCATAACCTGTTCGGGTTTTTTAAGGAATTAAAGATTTATTTAAGAAATATGACTTTTATTATAACTTTCGCTAGCACTCACTGACGCCATTACCTAGACTCTAAGACTATAGACAAGTAGGCATCTCTTGGAAAGCCACAGAACATAGGCTATACAATAGTAGGTACTTACTTATATTTTATTGCCTCTTACAAAACATTTTAATAGTGAGGTGGAACGGCCATTCCAAACAATTTAAACGTCCAAACGGCAGCTTCATCCTATACCTACTTTTTCAGCTGAATATGGCTATTCTCATTTATCCAACGAAGGTTTAACTCGTCAAAAAAGGGCATGTGAGATGAAGTGCCATGACTTTACATTAATACCTATCTATCATTTGGTTAGTAGATTATTTTACCACATTTGTGGTCTAGTGCGCCCACCGGTATCAGGTATCAGATCCAGAGATTCTGACAGACTTACGTGGATGGTGGAAGCTAGGCAGGCGGACTAAATCAAAGTACTACCACCAGCCAAACCAAACACAATATTGTACACCCCTGAGGATAGAACCCGAGCCACTGACACCGGTTGGAGAACCACTAGACCGCATCACACGTCAACAGCTCATTAGTGTCCACTGCTGGACAGAGCCTCCTGAAAAGCTGGAGGGTTTTGCAATAATCACCACGCTTGGCAGGTGGATTGGGCATCACAGTAAAGGTGTATATAGTACACAGAAGGAAGCTGCTGCCATTCTTCTCGTAAGATCCCTTAGTCAGCTTAACAACATCCATGGGCTGAGTTGAAGGGGTCGATTCTTGTCCACGACCCTACGTTAAAGCACTGGACGACAGCGGCACCATTATTGATTTGATTTGATATTTGATAGGTTAAGAAGATATACACTTAAGTACCTACGCCTACCTTCTCTATGTATCTTTAATCATAATTAAGTTTTAGAAACTAAAAAGAAAACCGACTCCAATGTAGAATATGATACAATTTCGTTTACCTAGATGACGTATTTTTTTCAATTATTTTGATGACAGATGAACGGACAGACAGATGGGGTCCGCGTTTTCTTTACTTTTTAGGCAACACACCCAAATCGCTTAAAGTGTGCCTATAATATTTGAAGAGTTCCCTCGATTTCTCCAGGATTACATCACCAAATCCTGACCTCACGACAGTGGGACCACGTGAGAATTGAGAACCTCCTCCTTTTTTTTCGAAGTCTGTTAAAAATACGCATTTAGGCAATGATATAAAATATGAATATGATTTAAAACGCAACACCTATGGGTCGATAACGTTAGATAATATGTTACAACACGCGATTGGGATAACAGCAACGGCAGCTGGTTTGCTATACCCACATGCACACGGAATTAAAATTCGAATCACATTGCGAAGCTCGCGTTGCGTTTTTAGGGTTCTGTACCAAAAAGATGCCGCCGGGAGCATTTTACTAAACCTTCACTGTCTGTGCTACTTTTAAAGGGCTGTCAAAGGCTTAAGACGCTACCTTTAAGAGTTTAAGACAGGTAGCTGGTTGAAATTTTGAGAGAATGTGTTTTATTATGGCGGATTACCTGATATGTGATAAAAAATAAGGAGGGCTGGATAATAATAAAATATAAATTAAACGTAGATTTTAGAGATTAGTAGAGATTTTAGCGTTTTTAATTTTAATGTACTAGCCAACGGTAATAGCCTTCGGGCTTATCATAACTTGAAAATCTGGTGAAATGAAGGCCAAGCACCAACCTCTCTGTCGTACAATAAAACAAAAAAGCTATGAGCGTCAAATTAGGTGTGATTATAATCACCCTTATGACGCTAAAAAATATGAAAATGATGATGTACTAAAAACCGGCCAAGCATGGATCAGACCTACACCAATACTCCAGAACAAGATGCGAAAAAACGCATTTTTGTTTTGCCTTCAAATGTAGGTCGGATTTTTGCGGACCTTTGCGGACGGGCGTGTCCGTTTCGCACTTGGCCGGTTTATTTGTTACAAAATCTTGCACATGGCAAATGGCGTTTACAGCTTGTCGTGGCTACGGTGATGCATCGGTGCATGCTTGAGCCACTTCCTTGTATTTAAAAAGGAAGTGGCTCGAGCATGCAAAATAAGGTTTACAAAATAGAATAGGGCTTAGAAAGACATTAAGATTTTTGAGCCTCAACACGCTGCTTGAAATGCATAACCACTTCTTGTAAATCAAAAGTAAAATACGAGTACATATTGATGTACATATTGATGGCTATTCTATTTTGTATATCTACATCATCTTTAAACAAATAAATAAAGTAACACAGCTTTTGACTAAATGCTAAATCAATGTTACGGTAATAGTAACAAAAAAATATTGAGATATAAAGATTTTGTCGGTCTGTCTATTTGTTACGGCTCATTTCTAAAATAATTAGTACTAATTTTTACTGGACTTTCACATATTTTGAGGAGTAACTTAGGTTACTTTTATTTTAATCAAATAATTAGCACTTCGCGCCATAAAATTACAAATTTACGAAAGCAAATATATATGCTAGATTTTATTTGGAGAAGCTACCTTTCATGGTGCAATCAAAAAACATTTTGGGAAATTCTCACAGGATGACGAGGACCTGGTCGTTTGGTAGTTGTACAACTTACTTAGCACCAACCTACGTGTAATTAGTGCATTGGCCGCTGAACCATCTCTCAATTTTATCATTGGTTTACGGTGTCGTTTCGTATGTTTAAACTTAGGCTTATAAACCATATACCAATGATAGGTTTGTGAGCAGGCAGTCAGCGGCCAATGCACCAATTACACGGGCTAATGCATGCCTGTCCCACCTCACTTAGAATACAAAGACCCGACTTCATTGTGCGTACCTGAATTATAACGCTGGAAACGACAACGTGGACGTCCATTGTTTGAAATCAAAAGTCACGTAAGGCGTCACCCCACGAGCGATTATATCACAATATTTCCATCCAGATATCGTCGCGATATTTGGAAGCGCACACTGGTTTGTGAGAAATACTGATATAGATGAACACCAGGAAATCAGCAACAATTGCTCCAAATACAAAGAACGACTGATCAGGCACACAAATGAACTCGCCAAAAAAATTCTAGACGATAAAGAAAAACGCCTAAAACGATGGCATATACGGCGAGATTAAGTCTATAGCCATTTTATGGTGCCATTTGATGTCATTGCACCAACATAAATCATCTTAGAACGTATATGGTTATAGCAAAAGCCGATGGCAGATGTCAAAGAAAAGAAAGAAAAATCGTCGCGATGGTATAGTTAAATTGAGATTGCTTCACCAATACGTGTTGAATTTGATGCCAGCAAGACTATCGCCGGCGATACAATCGCTCGTGGAGCTGACACCTAAGTATTTGGTGCAGTAATTGAATCAATTTAAATTAAACTATATTGACGATTAAATTAATGTAGTAGTGCTGTAATTTGAAATGTCGGATTGCATCATAGCTGATCGTATCCATTCACAGAAAAAATAAATTGATAAAAAGACTTGTCCTAGATTTTAAGATACGTAATCTGTTTTCCCACTTACATTTGTAGATGAATTGGAAAAATGACAATATGTATTTATGTATACCTACTAATTCACGAAAATACTAGAGTAAGTACAAAGTTAACTCGACAAGATTTTTTTCTTTTAAATAAAGAGTAATATTTACTATAACTTTTAGCCTGATGTGTCCCATAGCTGGACAACGGTCTCCCTCTCTCTCTCTGGAAAAGATTATGTTTAGTATAATCCTTAGTGAGGCAAATTAAACCTGAAATTGTCTGGAGCTAAAGTACGCGCAAACACAACTATGGTACATATAACATAAATATCATAGGGCAGGTTGCTAAAACGTTAGTAAGCTCTTCCGTAGGTCAGAACTAACGCATGGCTTACGAAACACGCATGTCCATAAAATACCAAATTATACAAAATCAGTTTGTGATGCATTCATTGCAGGGAAATGCGGACATTACAAGCTTCTCATGATTGCAATATCATTGATGGTCTCAGGACGGAGTCCGTGAAATTAGCAACGCTTATGGAAACGGATGAAACAACACATCGTGTATTTATCTTTTGCAGACATTTCCTCTTTCCTATCTTATTAACGGTTGGTTTCCGTGAAACAAGGTCCATATACGTTAGCCATACAAGACTGATTTATTCGTATCACAAACACCTTGCTTGTGAATAATAATACAAGAGATTACGTGTTATTCTCAGAGTAACTAAAATAAAAACAATGGTCGAAAATTCACAGTGGATCATTAGTATTTATGTTCACTTAGCGAATTATTTATTGTTAAAATTTGAAAGCCAATTTCGGACACGTACACCGAATTTACCACCTTATATACATTTTAAGGCGAAAGAATCACGTTTCTTGTATGGGGCCTTCTGTTGCATGAAATTTTATTTTATTTTATTTTTCCTCGTGGCAGTTGGTTAGAGCGTTTTCGGCTCTAGGAAAAGACGCTGGTTCGAGTCCCGTGTGTCATTATAAAATTTGTGTTCAATTTGATGTTCATTTAATTTGTTGTTATAGCGGCAACAGAAATACACACTCAACAAACATTTCAACTGTCTACCTATTACGGTTCATGAAGATGCAGCCCGCTGACAGACAGAGAGACGGAAGGACGGACAGTAGAGGCTTGGCAATAGGGTCCCGATGTTAAAAAAAACGTATGAGTCTGTATCCCCGTAATTTAACTTGATGTCGTAAACTCTACGGATATGTTTGACGAGCAAAGCTAGAAAAGAAACAAAAGTACAATGTGTTACATGGGCATATCCTCTTTCAGCATAAATGCATATAAAATTGAACGAAACCTCCGCAAAAGAACATTATTGCTAACACGGAAAGGGTTTGTCTAAGCTGTCTTGTACTGCAGTGATATCACTGCACAACAATAGGTACAACAAAACCCGCGGTTGTCGTCCTTGACTCGCGAATGTGGCGCCACTGATTGTCGGCTGTGCTGAGAAGCCCTGATAAATCTACTCCTTATTCGGTTTGAAAGAGAAAGGCCTACATGAAACCTACCAGTGTTGTAACTCCGTCCCACTCACTCAACAGTACCAGACTTTTTGCGAACTGCACACTTAACTTGGGCAAGCGATAATATCGACTCCCTTTATATTCAGAGCCGTCTCGACACCACGCTAATTTATAGGCACAAATCGCCATGAAAAGGTTTCTTGATTGATGTTGCTGTCAAGAAAATTATGTTGAGATTGTCGATTGGTGTTAGCATATAGCATTAGCATGAAGCAATTTTGAGCTGTACATTTTTTTATTATGGTATAACGGGGAAGCGCATGGCCTTCATCTCACCTGGTTACAAGAATCCTCAACAAACTGAGGACATACATAACATAACTTGAAAAATACATATTTATGTTACAAGAGCTACTATAAAAAAGTGCTCACTCTATTGCCAATCATCATATCTAAGAGTGAAGATAATGGAAGACTTAATGTTAGTGATATTTATTCCTGCTCATAATAAGTAAGAGGATAATGCGCGAAAAAGCTGGCGTACACCTTAATAATTTAAAGAGTTAGGAACGGAAACTTAGTTACAAAGATTGAGCACTATTATTACTATTTTCACACAAAGTACTTAAGAATGGTTTTGGCTGCAAACGGTAAATTCCAAGTCAATGACCAAGCGGTATGACATGAGCTGCAAATACCGTATCCACTCTCTTGAATAGTCGCACTATCATTACAAATTTAGGGCATTTGTTGGCACAAAACGTCTGCTATGCAGATGAATCATCGTTATTTGCAGATAATCAAGAAACATCTTCTTGACCTTGCGTAGCGTCCTATCGTGAGATCGTAATCCTCAGCAGTATAATTTCGTAGATTTCAACAAATGATTCGTTTCAGCCAAGTGAGCAAGTTCTAACAATTTCCTGAATCTGAAGGTTGAAAATTCGACTTCGACAATAATAATTCTGTACAATGGCAAATAGAATGCTAAAAGCAGCTACGGCAGTACACGGTGCCACTTTCGTGACAAACCACCATTAATCTCAATGTTCTCCAACTTATATTGTAGATAGACAAGGAAAGAAAATCTGTGGTTAGTCTCATGTCAGCCAATTCTTTACCAGCGATTACAATAACTTTTGATAATGTTCTTGTAGTTTATGAAATATTACTTACAAAGAGGCTTATAGCTGGGCGTAAGCCCACTTTTATTCAGTTCCTAGATAATCAAAACTATGGATCGTGGAAAAACACCGACTTTGCAACAACAGCAATCACCTTAGAAGCCGTAAAAATGCTAGTTGAACTTGATTATTGCTGGTACTCGGACATTTTTTAATCAAAAGGCAAGCTAGTCTCACGTTATATAAACGCTGGGCAAAGGCATAAGAGCAATTTGCCCGATGTGGGAGTAGATTGGGTATAAATAGCTCAGGCATCCGAGCGCCGGTCGTGGACAATGGATTCCGTAGACGAAACGCGTTCCATATGGATGAACTACTAAAGGGCATACGAGATAACGCTTAAATTCTCGCCAGACTGCTAAATTTTCAATGAGAAATTCAGTGGTCTAATTGCTTATTGTTTTAAGGTGGGAAGTGAATCACATACGAAAAGAAGACTAGGGAAGATAAAATAAATGACACTGGCTATTCTACAATTAATCATTAAATTTACAAACGATGAGAAACCAAAGAATATAACAATTTGCAACAAAACAGTTCGCAAACAATGGGTTGCATCATTGAAAAGTTTAAATTTTTTCACCACTTTTCTACAAATGGTGCAAGCAAATGGTACGGACTTAATTATGAATTTACCTATTTGAGCAATGCATGACGTCATTTATCATACTTGAAAACACGCACAAAAATTGAGAGACCAATGTCAAATCAAAACATTTTAAAAAGGGCGAATAGGTTGTCCTAATAAAATAAAATATCTAACCAATACCAACATGTTTTTATATTTTTTAAAACCAGCCCTATTTTCTAGGAGCTCTAAAGACAGCGCTATAAATTGTCGACAAAATTGGAACATCAATAGAGGCTTAAAGTTACATTGAGTGGGATGCTGGGCCGCTCTAAAGATACGGTAATACTGACGTGCGATAGCATGACTCTCGGTCTTGGCCACAGCTAAGCCTCAGTTACTATGGACCCTAACCACAGATAGACACATAGTTAGTATAAAGTCTTAAAGTCTTATCGCCGAGGTGTCGGCAATGGCGTCGTTACAGAGCTACTATCTTCGTGTGCGGTAATTTGTGAAAATGTTCATAGCTCGTGTAGATTAGGTACGATTCATGATATTGGAGTGGTTATTGCTTACGGTATCATCTAATACCTATACATTTATATTTATAAAATACAGACAGCAAACAGAGTTTCTACTCTGTTTGCAGTCTGACTGTAAACAGAGTAGAAACTCTGTTTGCAGTCGACTGTTTAAGGCTTAATATACGAGTAATATACATTTTAATTGAATGACAAAACGTGCAATTGAAAAAGTTGTACTATTCTTAGTACAATTTTTTCATATATCATCATCATTTTCAGTTTTTATCGGGACAAGAAATAAAGAAACAGACGTTTTAAAGATGCTACAAAAACTAATAATTTTAAGACTCGTAACCGAAATCCGAATTAATTTTTCGAGGAGACTGATCTTTTCAAACCCACCATTCGAATTTTATCTTCTGCCTGTTAGAGAGGTTTGAATTTATCAGACAATATTATTGAAAAGGGAGGTATGTCTGTATATCAAAAGCCCCGCAAGATTTTCGATAATGCGGAGGGCACCGGCTCCCCACGGACCCAAGGTGTCGACTCCAAAAAGCTCGAGTCCTCAAAAAGATCCTCGGCCGTATCAGCCGCAGCACCAGCCCTAACGAATATAATTCAAATAAAATAATTTAACATGGTTAACAGATTATTTGAGCAAAGAGGCAAACTATTCAAAATGAATGTGTAGGATAGGTATGGTAGTAGACAACAATGCACTCTCTTTGATATGTGAGATTCACTGCAACTTTCTTTATCGGAGTCAACATTACGTGATTATAAAGGTTAAAGTAAGTAAGACGCTGCCTCACGACTTTACTCGATTCGACAGAGAGCATAGATCTTATGAGGCTCATCTACTATGGGGTAGTCAGAGTCACGTCCAAACTTACGTTCGGCGCATACCTACGGGTTGCAAGTAGCTAGCTTTCAATACGTAGAAGGTAGCAAGTCCATCGTCCTTTAGTGCAATACTAGTAACACCTGCCATTCGGATTTTTAATCCTAGGACCATACCTGTTTCATCTCGATGTGACCTTCATCGTCACTGCATAGCACGTGTCGAATACGCACATTGACTTTCAGATGGCAGGCCCATCTCTCATACAGCTCTTTACAATAATGGTAATATAATATATTGACTTTTTTTAAGAATGTTTATATTTTATGCTGTATTTTTTGTGTGTGCAAATAAGAATAAATAACTATGTGGCGTGTGAACTAACCTCTACACTTTTGCAACGATTGTTGGAGTTCGTGTGCAACATACTTATACGATTACTTTTACGTGACCTGCATCCTGAACGCAATCAAAAATATGGCTACGATATAAATTGGCTTTCGTACCTAGGTATCAATTTATCGACATGAACATCAGTTTTGTATTTTTATAACAATTAAGCGAGTGTGGGATTAGATGAGTCAAATAGATAATATATAGTCAAGATAGCAGTCAAACGCAGCCTATCACATTAAAAAAAAAAAGAGTATTATGTAGAGTATGGGTAGATATTTTCACCACCTCTGTGGTCTAGTCGTTCGCCCGCCAGTGTCAGATCCAGAGGTCTGAGATTGTTGTTATGGCGATGGAATAAGGTAAGATGGTGGTAGCTAGCTAGGCGGACTAAAACAAAGTCCTACCACCCACCAAACCAAGCACATTATTGCACTTCCCCTGGGGATCGAACCTGGGACCTCTGGATCTGACACCGGCCGGCGAAACTCTAGATCACAAAGGTGGTTATAAATTAACTTAAATAAAGGCGGTGGCTGATTCGGCCGAGGATCACGAAACTCAAATATAGTGGTCTCGACAGAGCTTACCTATTTGAGCCTTTTGGGGTGGAGACCTTGGGTCCGTGGGGAGCCGGTGCCCTCCGGGTTTTCAAAAATCTTGCGGGGCTTTTGATTGAGGCGACACGTGACCCAAGGGCTGGCTCTTATTTAGGCCAGCGAATTAGCATAGCTATTCAGCGTGGCAATGCAGCCAGTGTCTTGGGCACGCTTCCGTCTGGTACTGGTCTGGAACAGTTGAGTTACCTATAGGCCGTTTGTAACGGTCCTTAGGTAATCTGACTGATTTCTTTGTACATAGTTAGTTTAATTGTACTTTTTACTGAATATTTATTGTTTAAAAAAAAAAACTTAAATAAAGTAATTAATGTCTTAAAAACCAGGCCCTTTAAAGCTAGGCTAGACAAACTGACAGAGTAGGCTTAAGTAAGGTCCCGAGAGCACCAATTTGGGAACGGAACCCTAAAAGTTGACTCAAATTGATATCTAAAACAAAGAAGATAGCAATGTTTGCTCAGAAGACCCGTTCTAGTACATTTATAATAATGTTTCAACATCGATTCGCGGTTGCTCAAGATTTTGCGGTGAAAAGTCACGTTTTGATTTTATCTAATGTTCCATAACTTCCATTTATTCTGTAAAATGTAAAGGTTTTAATATTCATTTTATCGTGTTCGCTTCGAGTAGAAGTAATTTGTTGATTTTCTTTAGATAGTTTTTTAAGCCAGTCTTCAAAAAACTTGTACCCTTGAATTCCCTTAATTTATAAAGTATATATTTAAATTTAGACTCTGATAAAGACTATTAAAAAGCGTTTCACCCACAGACTCTTCTAACTGACCCTTGGGACCTTTAAATCTAATTCGTGTTAGTAACCTTTCGTTAAAACGTGCAAAGATGACACAATGAAATGAATAACATTAATAGAGAATCAGAATCAGAATGTATTTAGATAGTAAATAAATAAATGAAAAAGGGCACACAACAGGTATTTAAAAAAACATACGAAGTATACAGAACAGAAAAGCTTAACTATCCAATATTTATAGACATATAATCGTAAAAAAATAAAAAATAGATAGGAAATTGCCTATTTATTTTTATTTTACCTACATACCTACATACTTATGTTATTTCATAGGTACTTCTTTTTTATTTTTATTTGTTTACCTACTTAGGTAGGTAGGTATATAATTGTGTGCCGTTTCATTCTTTTTTAATATCTATCTTACGCAGTTACAGTATTATTTTTAAGGTACCTGTACAAGTAAGTGTTACCTGCGTGATTTCTCTGTAACAACAAATACAGTAAACGTGTGTTTTTTTGATTCTACGGTGTGATATGAAGAAAATGCAAGAGCATAAAATCGCGTTTACCACCATTTGTTAGGAACCAGCCGACGCGTTTGCGAGTCATAGTTACAAAACTACAGCATCTCTGCAACTGGTTCCACAAGTTTACGGAAACGATCTCGCGGAATCCAAGCCTAAGTCCCTTTCCACTCGTAGTACACCGTAGCTGCCGATGTTGAATCTGCCAGGTATAATGTACCCGCATATAGTTGCATTACTGAGAGCTGACACGAACAAAACATTAATTGCACTTGTGTAGAGTCATCAACTAATCGCGCGTCATGGAAGAAACAAAATTATTACTATTTGTATCGGTAACATCAAATTATGTTTTACAGGAATTCAATTATAAATATTTTTTACACAGCGCTAGCCCAAAAATAAACAAAGCTAAATGGGAGCTAGATTCCGAATATATACCATCATGCAATGCAACACCCAAAAGCAGAACAAACATACCATCATCAAAATAATGTTTGAATGTGTCCTCGATGGAAATCGAATCTACAACCCATAGAACAGAAGGCAGCGCCACCACCAACTGGGTTTTTTAGTATAACGAGGAAGCGCTTGGCTTTCATCTCAACTGGTTACAATATAAGGCCGAAAGTGGAGGCGCACTTCACCAAGAATCCTGAATAAACTGAGGAACTGGCTATCCTACCTCTAAATGCCGGAACACAACAATTTTTTTAGAATTTTTGTTATGGCGACAGAATCAGGTAAGATGGTGGTAGATAGCCAGGCGGACTTAAACAAAGTCCTATCACCAACCAAACCAAGCACAATATTGTACTCCCCCTGGGGATCGAACCTCTGGATCTAAAATTGGTGGGTTGAACCACTAGACCACAGAGGCGGTTTGTCTTGTAAAGTTGTCTTCGTAAGTACCGTGGACGTTCCAGCTTTGGATAACCGACCTATACTATGACCAGCGATCCGGTTACCAGAAAGTATGCACAGGGATATTCGCAGAAAGCATCGTAGCGCGGTTTTTGCACGGACGTGTGTAGGAGGACCGGACGAGTTACAGCTGACTTTTACTGCTTATTTGTTTTATAGACTACCAATTCAGCTACCAATAAAATAAATTGACTCCAATTATGTCTCATGATTGGTGAAAGCATTGGTAACGTGTCTTACACAACATCCAGATCCTGCACTTGGTCGTTCCTGGTTATTTTGATTATGAACCTGTTTTACCAATTATAACTAGTATTGACTATTATAAATCGTTTTATGGACGTTTTTAGAGTTACTTACCCAAAAGGTGTCAATAGGATCGTATTAATTAGCCTCGGCTGTTCGTCCGTCTGTTTATAAGCAACCTGTATCTCATGAGCCGCAATAGGTAAACAGTTGAAATTTTCACAGAATGAGTATTTATATTCCTGTAGCAAAAAATAATAAAAATAATAGGAGTCCAGTCCAGGTTCCTCATACAAAAAACGTGATATGTAGCCTTGAAATGTGGGTCGCAATCCTCGAGGGTGCTTGTCCGCACTTAAATTATAATAAAATGACACAATTACACTTAATAAGTCTCACAGCTCAGTTGGTAGTAGCTCTGCCTTTTGCACTGTGGGATGTGGGTTTGATTCCCACCCAGGACAAACATTTGTGTGATGAACATTGATGTTTGGGTGTTGTATTGTATAATAAGTCTGTCTTCAAAAAAATACATATGTATTGTTTCTGTAATCTAGTTGCCATACTACAAGATTTGTTTAGTTCGGGACTAGATGGCGCTACGTGAAAATTATGTTCTGTACTACTGCGGCATCATTATATCGTGTTTGTGTAACTCTTTGAACAGATTCAATAAAAACGATAGTGATTGACCATACTGTTGCAACTTCAACAGAGTTTCACTTCGTCCCAGTGTTCAAATGATTATAATGGTAAGCTCGTGGGTTGTTCTGTAAGCAATATCCACCTACATTATCTCGCAATTTAATAACAGATCCCAAGTTTTGTACTTAGCTATGATCATAAAAAGTTTATGTACAGTCGCCTTCTTAATTTTCAAAATGCTAGTATTGTTATGTTTACGTCTGGTAATTTTTTATACAAAAGTTTATTTTTTCAATGTGCCATTCCTTTTATGTTCACGTCTTGTAAATTCTGTCATTGAAAAGTTGTATGTTATAAAAAGTTCTTTGCCTGTAATATAAAACTTACCAGATGTGGAAACATTTTGAAAATTATGAAGTACTACGGTATATTATTAATTATTACGGTGTGTTATTAAGATATACATACAGGTGACTGTACATAATCGATACGTTAAATTGTACTAGAAAGAATACTCACCAACCATCTCAATAACCAGACGCTTTACGATATCTAAATTGGCACTTACCTGAAAAACGAAACATCGAATTAAAACCGGAACTAAAACCATTTCGCAACTTTGATTGCAATTTAAAATAATTTATCATTATGCAAATTAATTCAGATTGAAATGTAATAGATATAACACATGCCATAAATCTTTAACATCAAATTACGTAATAAGAAAGCGCATTTACACATTACATAAATGTTTAATTGTAAATGTCAAACGAATTAATCGAATGATGTTGATGATGTTTCATTGACGCCTTTTTCATGTGTTATTAAGATGATGAAAAAAGATGTATGATCATCATCACTTCCTCCAGACTCCATCCATATATATGATTGGACATTGGTAAATAGGCAAAATTGCCACATAACTAATTATATTATTAGGGATATTATGGGATATATTATGGGATAATATAATGCCATGGTTAACTGAACATTATGAACATTATGAAAGTATTTTGTATGCAGATAGCCGAGTTAGACGTCAGCTATAGCTTCGTAATATTTTCATGCTAGAGATAAAAATTTTCCCACAATGTGCATTTGTCATGTAGAATGATTTCGCCATCAAAAGATAACAAAAAAACGACTAAGCGTCAAATTGGTGTCTACCTATAGACCAACGATATATTATTATTTTAAAGCGAAATTTGAAAGCAAAAGTTCCTCATTAAGCAATGTATATATCCAATGAGGTTAAAATATGAATATTCTATTGATATCGATGTAACTGATAATAGCCAGAATAAAATCTCACCAAATTAATCAAAGAATGTCAAGGGTTCTCTACAGTATTTTTCACGAGACTTGTTAGGTAGATGTCGACTAAAACTTAAAATGACACAGTTACAAGGAAAACGAACAATTAACAAACAAGCGCGCAGAGGGGCGACACGAATGACGACTGAAATGAAAACCAGCGACCATATCCTTCCTGCAACTACTAGCGTTGAAGGACATTCTTCTTTATGTTCTACTTGCTCACCTCGACTGGGAAAACCTGGCCTGCACCCAAATTTGAACCCAGGTTCCATGTTGTAAAAGTCATATCAGCACGACAGACAGGTTGACGGAAAAAGATCCTCAGAATGTTCGGCAGCAGAGCGTGAACCATGGAAGAGACGGTGTAAAAGCCTTAAGTAACTACTGTCTGACCAACGTAAGCAGACCCTGGAAAATGAAATGCTTAACATTATTTTGCTTTAAAAGTTCACAAAACTAATTTACAGGACAAAATGATAGTTACTCTTGCAAACCTATTATTAGCTCTGCGTTATCACGATTACTTAGTTTATTTGCATTAAATTGAAGCTTATTCGTAAGCGATCTTATCGTTTAAAGCGATCTCAGCCAGATAACCGTTGGATAAAGAGGATTGTTCTAATGTAACGCGTTTTTCTTGGTTCTACTTCGGTTAGTTTGAGTAACATTCTCGCTTGGTGGTGTCACAGGTGTACTTGTGATTCATCATTACGTACGCAATCACTGACTCAGTGCCTCGTTCAATGAGTTTCTCAATACAACCGCACTATTGTTTTCATGACATTGATAACTCAAAGCAGATGGTTCAGAAGATTTTGTCAACAAAAACGATTTTAACCATATCATTACACCGCTAATAGTATTACTATCGTATTCCATATTAACAAGCCTCATAGCTCAGTTGGTAGTAACACTGCCTTCTGCGCTGTAGGTTGTGGCTTCGACTCCCACCCAGGACAAATATTTATGTGATTAATATAGACGTTTGTTCTGTGTTTGGGTGTTGTATTGTATGATAAGTATGTATTTAAATAAAGTATTTAAGTATTCTATCCGTAATCTATAGTTCCCATATTACAAGCTATGCTTAGTTTGGGGCTAGATGACGCTGTGTGAAATGTATGTCCTGTAATATTTATTATTTATTCTTTGCAACAGCTTGAGCCCTAAACAAGTAAATTTAAATAAAAAAAACATCATAAAGAAAAATTTAAGCAGTCAATATTTGAGCGGTTCTGTCAATAGAAATCTTATTCAGACATAAAAGCAAATTAAACTTGCTTGTAACTACGTCATAATGGCCATATGCTGGCATATTACCTAACTATTTCATTTGGGTTTCAATCGGTTTAATTAAAAATGGCGGAATTTTGTTTGAAACTAAATTGAAACAGACTAAGGTTAAGAACCTTAAGGTTAATACCTCATTATATGATCATACCTGCAGGTAATCCTGCAGGTATGATCATATAATGAGGAGGGGTAAAAGTCATGTTATAAGAAGAGTGTTGAATATGAGTGTGGATGGATAGGGATAGAGGCTGAAGAAGAGAAGGATGGATTGTTTGAGGGATGATCATGGGTTATAATGGAGTGAGTGTTGAAGTTACGTCCGATAGAGGAAAGAGGAGGAAGAAGATATGTTGTGCCGATTCCATCTTATGTGGGATGACGGGCAGAAAGATGATGAAATAAATCACAATTACAAAATAATGCAGTATGTCATTTCTGACATTGAAGAACTGAGATTCTGTAAAGAGGTTTTTTATTTTTTATATTTTAATAAGGGTAAGCGCATGGCCTTAATCTCACCTGGTTACAAATTATTATAAGGCGCACTTCACCCTTAATCATCATCAAACTGGAGGAACTGAACTGAACCAGAGGAACTGGCCCGCTATCTTACATCTAAATTTCGGAACACAACAATTAAGAATTGTTGCTATGGTGACACAGACTTGGGTAGCATGGTGGTGGCCAGGTGGACTCATAAGATAATTTCCACCAACCAAACCAAATGCAATGTTATATTCCCCTGGGGATCGAACCGGGACCTCTGAATCTGACACCAGCGACAGTTAAAATGTGTGATGCCTGGTTCATTTTTATCAAAGCTTCCATTACTTTAAGTGAATCAAACAATAGTGGAGTTGCAGCTGTCAGTAGCAACATAAAGCCCATCATACAATTAAAAGGGACCCATGCGGGCGTGGTGCATCAATGGGGCATTGATGGCACACTTCACTAAAAAAACTGTTGCGTGTTGATGCACTGTAACCGCGAGAACATACGTGCTTACAATCTTTTTTTATTTGTAATGATAAGAAAAACTCTTTTTAAATAAGAGATTGAGCTGTAGGCTGTATTAATCGTTTTACTACCAGATGCTACCCATATTGAATTGCTTCACGATACTAAAACTCTTCAAAAAAAAAATACAGACTCGAGACATTCTTTCCGGTTGCTTGTGATTGCTACCCAGAGCATTGATTTTTCGATAATCACCTGCTAAGGGGTTATCAAAGGCACGTCCAAAATTACAAGTTTGGCACGGGGTTTTACAAGTAGTTTACATTCAATAGGTACTAACCTAACTGGCTAGTCCAATGCCGCTTAGCGGAACACATGCCATTCGTATACCTACCTCTTTCTATTGCATAAAAATTCTTATCTGTGGGCGATTGTATCAAGTTATGAAGTTAGTATTAGATAGTCTGTGTGTGAAGGCGCCGATGCTAGTCGAGACGTCGCGACAACTGTCCGTGTGTCCGATTATAAAATAATATGCATAGCAATCACCCAGTCTAGTGTCAACACAGTCTAACACAGTTCATCCAAATGCACTGTATTCAAAGATCAGGGTAATTTTGAACCTAACCCAACAATTTGGAACTGAGGCCTAAAACCACAACCGTTTCTTACCCGTGGTCCACCTACGTGGACACCTCTAAAAGCATTATTGTTTTGATATTACTTTACTTTTATCACGTTTATTCTACACAGGACTGATAGTGACAAAAGAAAAGTAATATTAAAACAAGAATGCTTAGAGGTCATGGAATTCCCCGTGATTTGAAAATGTGCGCCAATTATTAAAAAACTATATTAATCATACGAATATGCTTTTGAATTTCCCTACAGTCTTTTTATTCAATTCCACTATGTACAATTTATTGAATGCACGGTTGCAAACGTTGTCCCAAGATTTTTTGCAGAACAATGGTTGTCGTCTCCATTGATATAGCACAGTGGTACATTGTTCCGCCCACATCAGCTTGTTCTGCCAATCTACCTACAAGGTTTTATCGATGATACGCCGCAAGGCTACACAAACAATGATTTAAATTAGTTTTATAGATGATACGACACAAAGGTATACAAAAAAATGTATTTAGGTATTTATTTACTAAATTTATGTCTTTTTTTTATTGTAAACGAGGAAGCGTTTGGCCTTCATCTTACCTGGTTGCAAGTTAAGATAACACCGAAGGTGGAGGCGCACTTCACCCGGAATCCTCAACAAACTGAGGAACTGGCTATCTTACCTCTAAATGCCGAAACACAAAAATTTTTGAATTGCTGTTATGGCGACAGAATTAGGTAAGATGTTGGTAGCTAGCCAGGCGGACTTAAACGATCCAAGAACAATATTGTATTCCCCCTGGGGATCGCAACGGGGACCTCTGGATCTGAAATGGGTTAAATCACTAGACCACAGAGGAGGTGAAAAAAAATATCAATTATACGACGCAAAGCTACACAGATAATGATTCAAAATAAGTTTTATCGATGATACGACGCAAGGCCACACAAAAACGGCTCTCAAATAAGTTTAATCTCTAACATGGGAAACCTTTACAATCAGAAAAAGTTATCAAACAAAAACGAACCACCAACGCGGGTCGAGGCGGCCTATGCTAATATTTACAAGGAACTCAAAATCCGCAAACAACATAAGAAACTTTCGCCGATGTCACAGCTAGAATAATGTAACGGACTTTCGAGTGTGGGTGTCAGCTACCCATTGTGTGCAGCGAAAGCCGAATAAAAACAAAAGGTATTACACGAAACTGATGTTCATATTTTGGACGGGGTACTAATGGCCCGCGTAACAAAACGGGTGTTATGTCAGCTAACTAACCAACCTAAAACTATCGGCGTCTTACTTTGAAATAGACATGGATGATGTCGGTTTTCATACATACAAACGATCTCAACTGATCCAGACCAGTTAACAAACTGAGGCCTGTATTAATACTGAGTATTGCTCAGAAACTTGTAATTGTCTGTTTTTGAAGAATAAAAGTTCGTAATCACACTAATATAATAATATCATATAAATTATATGAATATAGATTTGTGATGTTTGGATGGATGCTTGATCCGTCTTCAAGCCAAAACAACTGAACGGACTGAGCTGAAATTTTGGACATAATAATTGTTCTGGTGATGTAGGTTTTCAATAATTTATGTACCTAGCTCGTAACAATAAGGGAACAAGAAATCTTCAAGGAAAAGACCCTTGTAAAAAGATTTACATTGTATGTATTACCTATTTCTGTATTTATAAATAATTAAAACCCATTTATTTAGTTAAGGGTAGGGATATTGTTAAAAAAAACTTAATTAACAAGCTATGTGATGTTACATAGGTATATCACAAAAAAACCCGCAGTCACATTCGCTACAATACAATTGACTTTTAAATTGTATTCAAGAAATCGTTTTATGGAAGAATATTTCTAATGTTGATCAAATCAATGTGTGGTTCATCAAACTGTAAACAATTTATGGCAGTAACAACTTTCCCCAAACGATGCTTCATGGTAGTCGTTTAGTTACGTCACACTTTCGTTAGCCTTTTTGCAGAAAACTAATGTTTTTGCAGACACAAAACGTTTAGAAATCTGGTATAATGTCGAGAGGTGTCGATAGTAGTTTTCACTTTTGATGGTCATATTCATCAATCCACATACCTAGATTATAGCAGAATAATTTACATATTATATATTTAATTTACATAAAAATGGTGAATTGATTTTATTTTTATTTTTTGTAATGGTTACTGTTTTATGATGTGTTCCTTTTTAATGTATGTTTAATTCATGCAACTGGTATTAACCGTGTTTATGAAAGTTAAATTAAATTAATACATAAATAAACAGAGATGGATAGAAAGTTATAAACATAAATAAATGTTACAGGAAATTAATTTTACACAGCGCCATCTAGCCCTAAACGAAGCATAGCTTGTAATATGGGAACTACATGACGGATAATTACTTAAATACGTTTTTTTTTCAAAAATCATAGGAAGTACAAACTATATGCGCGTATTTTATACACGAACTTATTGCTAATAAAGCACTTTCTTATAGATAAACCCTTACGTAGTATGGAATAAGCGATAGAGCCATTTTAATTTATAGCTAGGTTCTACACGCGGCTTCGCCCACTTGGTACATGGATGATCAGCAGCCTATTCGGTCTAGAACAACATACGTGCAAAGTGAATATCACTAGTCAAGAGTAGGCCGGTAAACAAAATGGTAAAAGAGACGCGGTAATATGTAAATGCACCTTTTAATTTTGATACTTATATATGTCTGTCATTGAAATGGTCAGCTCTGAAAAAGCAAGGCGTTTCTGAGTACAAAAAAGACCTAACAACCTACTGACGTACTCTGCTATTAGTTCAAATTAGATGCTGTCAGAATAAATTTTTAGCTGAATTACTTTTGCTGGCAAAATAAAATAAAAAAAAGACTTATTATTAAACATTAATATGTTAAGAGCATTCCAACATCGCTTGGTATCTCTAGAAAGCAGTATGGGTAACTTTTTAACGAGATGTCGTTGATAGCATACTGCGCCAGAACCAGATGTAAGTTATCACCTGTCTTTCCATGTCTACATTAGAAGTGTCGTCTAGCTCTCTCCGTAATGAGCTGAGCAATGATACGGCAATGTTTTAGGAGAAAAACGAAGTCGAAGTAACCTGTGCGATGAGGATTGTTGGTTGGTAGATACATGCACATGGGCTTTTTTATGGCGTGTCATGTCACGTGTCATGAATCATAGACAGTTGAAATTTTCACAGAAAATGGATATTTGAGCCTCGTAGCTCAGTTGGTAGTAACTCTGCCTTCTGCGTTGTAGGTTGTGGGTTCGATTCCCACCCAAGAAAAACATTTGTGTGATGAATATAGATGTTTGTTCGGTGTATGGGTGTGTTTTGTATGATAAGTATGTATTTACAAAAAAAAAGCATATATGTATTCTATCTGTAATCTAGTTCCCATATTACAAGCTATGCTTAGTTTGGGGCTAGATGAATGGAATTATATAATGGATAGAATATAAACAATTAAAAAAAAAAATGTGTATGTAACACATGATACAATATAGCACCCAAAAACAGAACAAATATTTATATCATCACACAAAATGCTTGTACCGGGTGGGAATCGAACCCACAACCTACAGCGCAAAAGACAGAGCTACCTACTAACTGAGCTGTGAGGCTTGTTAAGCTTGAAGCTACCCTGACAATGTCATGGTTCATTTCTGGGACGTCTGCTTTAAACTGTGCATTGATTCTCAATCAGTCAGTCAACATTTTTACATATGACCGCAAATTTACGTAGGTATATATACAAATACTGATGTGTATGTTAAAATGTATTATTTTATTAATTGACTTATGAGATATATTTGGTCGCATAAGGATGCCATTTGCCATCGCCATTTTTAGAGTGTACTTGCTTAAATGGATACAAAGCTTTCCATCTTCTTAAAAGTTCCTTGTCAAACCTAAATGAGAGAGTTCAGTCTTATTCAAAGCTTACAAATGTTTTGTTATTCTAATATGAGCAACAATAAATATTATAATGGTGTTACAAAGTCCTTTCCCGTCTAAAAAAAAAGGTACTATTGTAATAATTATAAAACTATTTATAACTATCAATTATAAAATACAGAACGGCAAAAGCAAAAATCCTTAAAACCATGAATTATCCCGATTTCTATATAAATATACCGCAAGTCAAACAAGGTGTCAGCATTTAGCATTATATCAGTCGCCGGCGTGCATTCAAATCGATACGCCCCTACCCCCGGCTAAGCCGTTATGCGATAAGACAGCAGTGATAATTATTGCGCTGTAAAACCTCCAATGTAATAATATAACATGAGTTTTGAATTTGGCATGGCCAGAAGTTTGATATAACAATGATCATCGTGTTTGCTTCGGTTTTGCTCTAAATCATATAGGTAAATAATCGTTATCTCGTAATCGGCATACATCAGGCACATATAAAACCGCGATTCATTTGTAAATTTTTTTTATCCCTTGTAGGAATATTTGTAACGTTGCGTCTAGCGCCGTTACCTATAATTAGAATATGCATACGGAACCACAAAAATATTATTTAAAAACAAAGGATCTTCTGCGCGACCATAGAAGCGGTGCGGAACGCCATCTTAGACCGGCCTCGGTGTACCACGTGACACCACCAGTTGATTGCCAATGCACTGAGAGATCGCTCACTACCGCCTTCGCGTGTGCACGTATATAAAATTATTTAAAGTACCTACCTACGACCTACCAAATTTACTCAGGATCCCTCTAGGGTGAGTTTTTAATAAATGTAACCCCTTCACTATCACCTGCCGTAGCGCTTTAGCAATTGTAGATTAATATACCATTGTAAAGCTGTCTGAACGAGTCATGCTAAACTGCCGGTAGTTTCACCCTCACCGAATCGTTGGACCTTGCACCCACGCTACTGAGGATCAGCTGTCCTTCCGGTGACTCGCAGGCCTCCTAAAGAGCAGGCATTAAGTCTCTCCTTGTTCCAGGATTCCAGTACGGGAGTTTGAGGGATACAACTAATTGGTTGCCCTACTTACCTACCTACCTACCTACCTGCCTGCCAATCTCGTAGTCGCTACCGACACGACTGCTGGACTTTACTACAAATATTTCCTCATCCCTGAGAGCTGGAGCGTCTACCCACTACCGGAAGCAGCCTACTGGGGACTCGCGTGCTCAGGCCAGTGATTTGGTGTAAATAACTGTTGAGTGCGCAATTTGTGCGGCTGTGTAATTTTATAAGGACATTAAAAGTGAGGCTGCTAAACCCTCTTTTAATACCCACTATACCTCCTACCTATCTGCGACCCTAACGTCACAGTGGCGCCCATTTACGTGGTAATTGCACAGCCTATCAGTTTTCGTACTCATCAGATTAACTAACTAGCAGTTTAGCCAGGTCTAGATCGGAACGTGTGAACGAAGCGGCGATCTGTGGCAGCCAACGCGAACTGGTACGTACCTACCTGCATTTCACGCTTTTGCTGGTGTAATGTAACGTGTCTTCTTCTATTATTTCGTTGTAAATTGTTACGTACTTGTAAAACTAACAATCTTTATTCTTGATCTATTATATACAATATCTAAATTCTACTAAATATAACATTGCAAGCATCTTAAAAGTTTTAAAATTATATACTACCTGCTAAATAAATAAATTATACGTAACAGTTCGCATATCACTTTCATGCCGATTTTGCACCATAATTCATTTCCATTTGCACCATAAAATCGCCGATTCGTAGTTATATATTCATTATCATTGTAACAGACAGCTATTTTTATTTTTCTATAGCGCTTGGCGGCGGTTGCAATTCGTTCTCTTATAATACGTATAAGAGGCGATATTAGGGTACCTACCTGTATCTTACGTACCTACTTACTTTACAACTGTTTTAATTTTAATTTTCTTGTGTTTTTTATAATTGTTCTGTGTTCTTGCTATCATAATATCATATCATATCATTAGTAATGGAAACTCACCCTATTAAATTCCTGCTGCTAAACAAAAATGAGCTTTCGTATGAGGTCCTTATTAGAGGCGAGGAGCCAGCACCTACAGTTCTTAAGTTACGTAATCAAATTAACAAACTAACTACGATGATTCCATCTGAGGACATACAGGAGTCGGGCGTGGAACCCGAGGCTGATCTGGAAGGCGTTACGTTATCGATTAGGGAATTTATTTCGCGTATAAAAATACTTAGTGAGAAATACGAAACAAATCTTTTCGAGCGCACTAAAGCGTTAGCAAATCACATTTACTTTCGACTAAGCCGGATGGATAGAACTGATATTGCTGAGAGGGTAGATAAGCTACAAAAAGATTTCTATAACTACTACGCTACGCTAACTAAACTGGCTCAAAATTACATTACAAGCTTTGCATCGTCGTCATTCGAGCAGTCTAGCTCTAGCCAGTCGTT
The DNA here is from genome assembly GCA_951394065.1 of Venusia cambrica. NCBI lineage: Eukaryota > Metazoa > Arthropoda > Insecta > Lepidoptera > Geometridae > Venusia > Venusia cambrica. The sequence continues at coordinate 3,640,656 of OX596059.1, read as the reverse complement.
ACCTACTAGTGTACCTACGGTTGATTCGTTCAGATGCGAACGTAATCATATATCCGACTTACAAAAACTAAAATTTGATGGGAAGTCGTGTGTGCGTGTGTTTATTCAAAGAGCGAATGAGTTTTGTACGTCTAGGAACATTTCACATAAAAAATTGTTGACCTACGCAACAGAAATATTTACAGACCAAGCATTACACTGGTATCGGAGCGTAAGACAGGAAGGTCATAGCTGGGATGATCTCACTAAGTTACTAATAGCTGATTTTGGTCAATTCGACTACGACTATAGGTTAGTGTCGGAAATTCGCAACCGTACTCAGGGCGACTCTGAAAATATTGTCATATACATGGCAATAATGTCTGAAATGTTTTCTAGGCTAACTAAACCTATGTGTGAAGCAGAAAGACTTGAGGTACTGCTACACAACATCAGACCCTGCTATGCGAATGTTCTGGTCTCGCATGGTGATGGTATTGACTCCATTGATACTCTTCGATCATTATGTCGTAACTATGAAAAAATTCAAGCGATGTCCGCTCAGTTTTGTGAACCTCCTAAGGTAACCACGGAAACCCTAGCTCCGGATTTAGCATTCTCTAGACCACAAGATGCAGTTAGTTCTAAAAACTCTGGGAAACCCAACTATTATTTTAACAGATATAGTAATAATAACTATAAATCTAACCAAGGTGTCGCAGGAGGCTCAAGCCAATCCTTTAACAGGAATAGTGCGATAAAACCTGCCCCCGGTAACTCTTACTCCGCGCGTGAACAGGTAGCTGCTATAAATCCTACCATGCAGTCAAACGAGAGACGCTATTGTCCTCGCTGTCGCGTGAACTCTCACACTCTGGGGCAGTGCAGGCAAGACCGTTTCGTCGTTTGTTTTAAATGTGGAAAAAAGGACGTTAAATATCCGGACTGCACGGACTGCAATCCTTCTGAAATGTCGCAGTCAAAAAACTAGACAACTCAGATTGCTGCAATGTTAGTACTACCACTATTAAAATACCTAAAACTACTAAATCGGAGTGGAATGAGTGGCTACACCTAATAAAAGTATTTTCTTCTAGTTACTCCATTGCATCAATCTTAGATCAGAAACCTGCTAACGACGTGCGTCCGTACGCATATATAAAAATAGGCGACATATCTACCTACGGGTTACTCGATTCAGGATCGGCGGTAACGATACTAGGTAACAACTCACACTTACATGTACTTGCTTCAGGACTTACACTGGTTGATACTGGCCTATCGAAATTGTTTGTGGCTGCCGGTGGCCAATCACTTACTGCCATTGGATATATCTACCTACCTATTCATTTCGAGAACATCTTCCATGTCATAAAAGCATACGTCATACCTGAGGTAAAATCATCCCTGATTTTAGGGGTTGATTTTTGGCAAAAATTTGAGCTATGCCCTAAGTTTCTAAACGCAATAACATTGACAAATAAAACTGGGAACTGTATCGGTGAACTAAATCATTCTCCTGGCATCCTACAATCCTACGATGAGCTAATAGGCGTGGAACGAGTGACTGCCGACAATGTCGTGGATCAGTTCAAATCTATTTGTTCTGAACGATGCGGTCTAGGTCGTACACAACTCGTGAATCACTGTATTGATACAGGTGAGTCTGCCCCTATTAGGCAGCGATATTACCGACTCTCACCTGAAAAACAGCGAATATTAGGAAAAGAACTAGATGAAATGCTTCGCCTGGGTGTCGTCGAGCCCTGCGAAAGTCCTTGGTCATCACCGGTATTGTTGACCCCAAAAAAAGATGGCTCATTACGATTCTGCTTAGACAGCCGTAAACTAAACGCGGTGACTAAGAAGGACGCATACAAATTACCGTACATCTCGGAAATTCTAGACAACCTAAAAAACGCTCGATACCTATCTAGCATCGATCTCTCCCGTGCATACTGGCAGTTACCAATTTCAGATCAGGATCGAGATAAGACTGCGTTTTACATACCTAATAGAGGGACGTTCCGTTTCGTCACAGTACCTTTTGGTTTAACCAATGGACCTGCTACTCAACAGAGACTAATGGATCTATTATTTTATGGCCCTGAATTCGAAAACTCAGTCTTTGTATTTATTGATGATGTAGTCATCGCATCTCCTGACTTCCAGACTCATATTGCTCTTCTACAAAAAGTGAAAGAGAAACTAAAAATGGCAAACCTAACTATTAACTTTGAGAAATCCCAATTCTTTCGGAATGAGCTGAAGTATCTCGGTTATGTGGTTAACTCTAAAGGCTTACACGTTGACCCTGGGAAGGTTGAAGCTATCCTCAACTTTCCAATACCTACGAACAAAAAGGAGGTTAAACGATTTCTTGGTACCGCTTCGTGGTACAGAAGGTTTGTACCAAACTTTAGCGCTATTGCTGGTCCTCTAAATTGCCTAACTTCTACCAGCAAAAAGACCAAGTCATTCACGTGGACCGAAGAGGCAGATAACGCATTTTGCAAGCTAAAAGAATGCCTGGTTTCAGCTCCGATTCTAGCATGCCCTAATTTCGATTTACCGTTCGAGGTCCATACTGATGCCAGTGATTACGGAGTAGGTGGCTTACTCACGCAAACCATTAATGGTGTAGAACACCCTATTGCATATATGAGCAAGTCCTTGTCCGCTCAAGAGAGGAACTACAGTATCACGGAAAGAGAAGCCCTAGCAGTCCTCGTAGCCCTCGAACACTGGAGGTGTTATCTAGATAACGGAAATAAATTCACTATTTATACTGATCATTCTGCACTAAAATGGTTCCTTAATCTGAATAACCCTACTGGCCGTCTCGCACGCTGGGGTGTGCGAATATCTTGTTTTAATTTTGAAATCAAACACCGTCGTGGTTTGGATAATATCGTACCGGACGCGTTGTCACGCGCATGTTCGGTCGCTATGATCGATACGTCCCTTAAAACTACAAATACTAAGGACGAGTGGTACCTAAATATTTACCACGGCTGCCAAAGCTCACCAATTTCATTTCCTAACTACACGATTAAGAATGATAGGCTTTACCGCTTCATGAAGGGTAAATGCTCACTAACGGAAGAATTCGAGTGGAAAGAGGTTGTACCTAATGAAGTGAGAGAAGCTATTATAGTTGAAAATCACGCAGAACCTATAGCAGGTCATCTCGGTATTTTCAAGACCTACAAACGTCTATCCTTAAAATATTACTGGCCGGGAATGCATGCGGACGTAGTCAAAGTAGTTACATCGTGTGATACCTGTATCGCTCACAAACACCAGAACCATGCCACTCTAGGTGAAATGGGAAGACCTAAATCTTGTTCTAGGCCATTTCAAATGCTCAGTGTTGACTTGGTCGGCCCACTACCTGTTTCTAGAAAGCAAAATACCTACCTACTGGTTATAACATGCTGCTTTAGCAAATATTGCCTTTTGTTCCCAATTAAACGTGCTACCGCGGAAGTAGTAACAAGGATTCTAGAAGAGAACGTATTTTTGGTCCACGGGATTCCCGCAACTATCATTATGGATAATGGGAAACAGTTTGTCAGCACCACTCTAAAACAAATGCTATCTAAATATAACGTCCCTCAACTACACTATACTCCTAAATACACTCCTCATGTAAATACTGTAGAGAGATATAATAAAACTATAGTAACTGCAGTTTCTACATTCATTGCTAATGACCAACGCATCTGGGATACGCTAATTACTAAAATACAATTCGCGATCAACAACTCCGTAAACGAAGTCACGGGCTACACACCGTCGTTCTTAGTGCATGGTCGAGAATTGGTAACCTGTGGTTCCCACTACACGAATAATGAACCTGGTGCCGTGGAAGACCTAATCTTCCAACCACGGGATCAATACGTTGATAACCTGGGTAATCTTGCATCTATATTTAATAAAGTACAAAAATCCCTTTTGCAAGCACATAGTCGAAACTGCAATTCTTATAATTTGCGAAAAAAAGCGATGGAATTTAATGTAGGTGACGTAGTGTGGAAGAAAACCTTTTATCAAAGCGATAAAGATAAATATTTCAACAAAAAACTAGCTCCTAAGTACATAAAATGTATCATTACTTCTAAGAAATCTCCTATTGTTTACGAGCTTAGCGACATGAATGGTACTAATCTTGGCTCATGGCACATAAAAGATTTTAAATTAATAAACTATATGGTCTAACTAATATAAAATGTACATACAAATTACCTAATTCATTATATTAACCTAATTATTATACACATATACCTAACTAAATTAATTTTAAGCAGTTTTAAATATTATTAAGTATTCAATTCCTACGGCTAAAGTGCTACTAGGTAATCAATAAATAAAGTACTACTAAATACATACCCATTTAAGTTAGTTACAGTTCTAAGTTAGTATTTAAAATAATCCAATTTAATTTTGTTCGTTCATAGATAACGCGGTACCTACTCGAATAGTAATGTTACTATCGCGCTGCAACTGTAGTGCGCGATGAATCATCGCTATACAATACATAGCTATAGGTATTGACTTAGCCATCTATTGGTTGTTGTCATGCTGCGCTAATGACTGGTAGATGGGTAAAATAACACCTTCAATCAGTAATTACGAATCATTATTTACTTACCTATTGAATATACCTACGTGTTGCGTTATTTCTGGTTACCTACTCAGCAAATATATTTCAGTACCTACGTTTAATTACCTACATAATATTATGAGTTGTAGTACCTATTCTAAAAATTGAACTCCTCAATTACTGTTTCGAGTGTACATGTTCTGTTTAGCAAGTATACTCTGAATGTTAGGGTCTTATGGCACCCCTAAAGTGACTACAGACAATATGTTAGGAATAATGAAAGATGAAGTATGATTGTCAGGATGAATGTAGGACAGTACTATGAATTTCAGTGTAGTAAGTCGGATTTTCTTAAGTAAAATCCTACGTTTTTTGGCGGGGTACTGTAACGTTGCGTCTAGCGCCGTTACCTATAATTAGAATATGCATACGGAACCACAAAAATATTATTTAAAAACAAAGGATCTTCTGCGCGACCATAGAAGCGGTGCGGAACGCCATCTTAGACCGGCCTCGGTGTACCACGTGACACCACCAGTTGATTGCCAATGCACTGAGAGATCGCTCACTACCGCCTTCGCGTGTGCACGTATATAAAATTATTTAAAGTACCTACCTACGACCTACCAAATTTACTCAGGATCCCTCTAGGGTGAGTTTTTAATAAATGTAACCCCTTCACTATCACCTGCCGTAGCGCTTTAGCAATTGTAGATTAATATACCATTGTAAAGCTGTCTGAACGAGTCATGCTAAACTGCCGGTAGTTTCACCCTCACCGAATCGTTGGACCTTGCACCCACGCTACTGAGGATCAGCTGTCCTTCCGGTGACTCGCAGGCCTCCTAAAGAGCAGGCATTAAGTCTCTCCTTGTTCCAGGATTCCAGTACGGGAGTTTGAGGGATACAACTAATTGGTTGCCCTACTTACCTACCTACCTACCTACCTGCCTGCCAATCTCGTAGTCGCTACCGACACGACTGCTGGACTTTACTACAAATATTTCCTCATCCCTGAGAGCTGGAGCGTCTACCCACTACCGGAAGCAGCCTACTGGGGACTCGCGTGCTCAGGCCAGTGATTTGGTGTAAATAACTGTTGAGTGCGCAATTTGTGCGGCTGTGTAATTTTATAAGGACATTAAAAGTGAGGCTGCTAAACCCTCTTTTAATACCCACTATACCTCCTACCTATCTGCGACCCTAACGTCACATATTGCCTATATCAGTGACAATTAATGAAAGCCTATATGCTTACTCCCAAAAAAAAACACCTGATCAATGTTTTTTTTTAAATTTGAAGTGAATAATCAATCTGTTATAAGTTATGACTAGCTCTTTTTTTAATGTAGGTGTGGCACAAATCTTGTAATCGATTTTACCTACTTGAACTTGAGGCATGAAACCATGATACTTCATAGATTTGGAATTCGGCGACAATGCAATAATAAATAAATAAATAAATAAATAAAATATAATAAAATAATAACTAACTTCTTGCTCGTCTGATTATTTAATTGTCTAGAAACTTTAAAAAAAATATAACATATTTTAGAGTGAATCATGGAAATTCTCTTTATTACTTACTCTCTTTCAAATTTGAAACACAATCATTGAATGCTGTCAACAAATCACGTGTCAGCAGATTTTAAATATCCTGGTTTTAAAAACCTTTACACTTGCAACTTCTCTTTACATCAACAAACAAGCCTCCTGATGTTAAGTGAATCTCTTGCCACAAAGAACATGGCCTACTCGGCACCTCATTGTGTCCGTCAACCTGATAAAGGGTTAAGCCTCGCTTGTCCATTATTCACCCTTCAAACCGGAACACAGTAATGCTGTTTGGCGGCTCAAATATGGTAGTACTGCCCCGGACGAGCCCTTTCACAAGGGGCTCTACTACTATTAAATATATAAAATCTAAACGTACGTTATTAATCGAAATTGCGAAACTCTGGTCCCGTTAGCTGATTTCCAACATTAAACCTACTAGGCCAAACCGAGTGACCTGCATAAAAACAGTCGGAAATACTGACCACGGCCGTTCGGTTTTTTCGCCAAGTTGTAACACGCTAAAGGCATGTCTGCAGATAAGTCATGGCAACTTATACGATTCGGTTTTATAACCATCACTGATCAACAAAATTGATAATTAGCAGAACCAGAAGAATCTTGGCGTCTTCAAGTCCAGAGTGAATAGGTTCCTTAATCCATCATAAGCCACATCTTTACTTGTTTTTCATGTCTGAGGTCAAACGCCATCAATAAAAACTAAATCTGTACAAAGTTTCTAAAGTTAGCAGTTGGTTTTTCCTAGTTTAAACTAGTATTTGCCTCTGTCTAGTCTTGTCTTTTACCAATTTATTTTTTATTACTCATAGATAAAATCTTTGAAATTACTTATTATTTATTCCATGCTCCAGCAAAAAGTTTAGTCCGAGTTCAAATTCTTCTAGCTAGAAAATCTTACTTGTAATTTGCTTATGTGTAATTTAGTTTCACTAAGTATGAATATTTTGGATAATTAATATAATATTATACTAGAGTGATCAGAGGCAAATCATCGACGGGAAAAAGTCGTGAGTCTGTTTTCTTTGGTTACCTTTTATCATCGATAGAGACTTTACTACTTACTTTTATTACGTTACACCTTTACTGCGATCACCAATCTGCAACCTAAGCGTGGTGACTATAAAAGGCTTTGGAAGAGGCTCTGTCCAGCAGTCGACACTAATATAATGTTGATGTGATTGGTAAAGACCTAAAATAAGACTGATTCGGGCGGATGGTGCGATTTTTTATCTGAGTGCAAAGGTATTAAGTACCTACATAAGGTACTTATAATTATGAAAAGTAGGTACATTTTATAGGTGGGGTAATGTGCCATGATACTGTGGTAAGCCGGATCTCGTGAAGGACGGCATCAACAGATAACAGTAACTTATACATAGTACTTTTATACCACAAGTATCAGCCGGCGGGTGTGTGGGCGCCTCCCCCTTGATCATGTTTATAGCCGCTGCCGCCCCCTCCATGACTAGTTGATATTTATGGGTACGAGATGTATGCGGGATTCTACGAAAATAATAAATATAATAAATCTTCTAAAATATTTCATTTTTCACCAAAATACAAACAGCGTAATCAACATACGTGAATAACAATATTACACGCTAAGTTTGGTTAGGGTTTTGGTTGCCATCAAGATGGCGCTGTGTAGAAATTGTATGTCCCGTAGAATAAAAAATACAGCATCACTAGCCAATTAATCCTACAATACAACACTAACCCTGCTTGGCTTGGGATTGGTGTTTGTAGTCAAGCTTCTGCCTCTAACGGGCTGATTTGGAGGCCAGTATTTAATAATGATGCCACTATTTTTGCAGCGCATTATGTTGTGAGTCAAGCAGCGGTAAAGGATTACGAACATATAAGTTGAATATACGATACGAAGTCTAATAAAACTTTATTTTATTATGTCCTGCAATAAAATTGCTGTTATTTTATAAATGTGTTAATGTGTTTAACTGCAGGTCAGCTTGATTAACTGTGATAGTAATAATATATATGAACAAGGTTTTGCATTAAAGTTATCTTTTTCGACGAGGAAGCACTTGACCTTCATTTCCCCAGCTCCCTCAGCACGGGGCGGGGATACATTTTTGTCCTCTGTTTTTATCCACATCTGAGAGAATTTTGTCCCCCTCGTGCTGAGGGGGCCGGTATCGAGTTATGATAAAGCATACGCAGTTCACCAGGAATCTTCAACAAACTGAGGTACTTACTGGCTATCTCACCGGAACACAACAATAAGAGTTGTTGTTAGGGCGTCATGCTTATGTAAGATGGTGGTAGTTAGCTAGGCGTAGGGTAGGGTAACTTAAAACAAGCTTTACCATGCCACCAACCATACTGAACCGAAATATGTACCCCCTGCGGATCAAACCTGCAACCTCTGGATCCGATACCGGGGGGGTGAACCACTAGACCAAAAAGGCGGTGCTTTCCAATAAAAACCTTCTGGGAAGGCTCATCCTAGTATTTCCTTCATGCTCGCCTGTCCAGGTTTTGAGACCAAGAAAACAGCAAAATAGCTAATAAAACCATAAGAAAGAAAGAAAATAAATGACTTATAAACATAGAAATAAATACAATTTGAATAGCATTTAGCTAGAATGTATTTAATTATCATTATAGCATATAGTTATAGTAGCGCTACGCTCGGTCAGGATATGATAATTATGATCTAGCAGCATTATCACACTACAGGGTTGCACTTAGGTGCCATCAGGTCACGTGATCGATGCTTGGTTTTCATATTTGTGCCGATCTCATCGTTTCGACTCAATCTTTATCATTATTACTAAGAAGTAAAGTAAACGTTATTACTTAGGAGTAAGTATATAACGAACAGAACACCGTTTCTGTTTTTCCGCACGAGTACAATCTTGGAGTCTTCAAGTGCAGAGTGTATTGTTCCTTATAGACAAGCGTGCTCCTTCTTAGGCCAAATCTTTACTTGTTTTTAAGTTAGCTGGTGGTCAAGCCAAGCGCTTAGCCAATAAAAAAACTAGTGCAACATCTGGGGCTTCGTTCTAGTCATTCTTTGTTTTCTTTGAATTTATTTTATTAAGTCATTTTTTTTTGACATAGAACCCTTATAATTTTTCTAATTTAAAAGTAGTCAAGTTACTCCTTAAAACGTCAGCTATCTGCCAGTGAAAGTCCCGACAAAATCGGTCCAGCCGTTTCGAAGACCATCGGGAACATACACATAAACAAATTTACACACATCGACTTTTAAATGTTAGTTTGTTTTTTATTATGTTCACTTCATTGTAGGCAATTATTCCCACGTTTACAGAATGCCACTACTAGATATTTCTAATATTTCAGATTCCCTTGTCTACAGATTGTCAATAATAACAGATTCTCGTATCTAAAAATGCCCATGTTTACAGATTCCCATGTCTACAGTTTCCTATTTCTACTGATCCCCATTTATACAGATTTCCATTTCCACATTATATAGCTTGCTCGGGTTGTATAAAAAGACAGCCTTCTGATATTGAGACAAATCACTTGATAGCCGCACGACAGCTAATGTTATACAAGTTTTCTGTGTTACATAAAAAGTAGAGTAAAGCAGGATGGACGAGATCGTTTTTTGTTCACGATATAGTTACCTAGTAGGTACAACAAAAACTCAGACATACCTTAAAAAAACGCACACTTACTGCCTACAAATTGTCTATAGCTTTAGAGGTATAGCTGTACTACTATTTAAACTCAATAAATATCAATAAGGAATATTACATGACTTACATTTCACACAGCGCCATCTAGCCCCAAAACTAAGCAAAGCTTGTGCATGGTTTTATTATATTATATTGGATAGGCTTGCATTTGACTGTTATCTCGCATTATGAGATTGCAGTCTACGATGGAGCACGCATGCCTAGAAGAAACTTATTCACTCTTGAATTAAAGACTTCAATGTTAAAGTGTTCGGGAAACACAGTCTCAGGCATAGCGTTCCATTCCTTCACCGCTTAGTGCGCGATGGTACTTCAATATCAATTATTTTTGTTAATACATAGGTACTTATCATACAATACAACCCCCAAATTCATAACAAATATATATGTCATCACACGAAATGTGTGTCCTGGGTGGGAATCAAATCCAAAACCAACACCCCAGATCTCCACAGATCTACTCTCAGATCTACCACAAACAGGCCTAACCTGTTGACTTAAACAGATCAGTTCCTAATAATCATTGGTTATCTAGCATTCATTGGTATACCTGAATATGAGAACAATAAAAACAAAATCATCATGATGAAACGAAAATTATTTCATGGAACATTGATGCAAGCTCGTAGGTTTTTTAAATTCTTAGCAATGGGTATAATGGTATTAAATAAGCACGGTGAAAGCAAAACTACTTTATATTATTTTCATAGACATCATCAACAAACTTAGGGAAGAAATATACATAAGCCGTAAGCAAACACGCAAAGATTGTAAGATTGCATTCAAGGCAGACTTTTTAATTGTTTTAATGTTCAAAGATAAGGCTTAGTGGTGTGTTCACGTAATGCAATATTAACACCATAACTGCGGGTGTAAACAGGCTCCAGATCATTAGATATGCAACATTTCTTAATCATCATCATAAGACCGCCTTTTGTGCATAAAAAATGTTGTTTATAATACAGTTTTATTTATAAGGTGTGCAAGTAAGTATTTTCATTCGGTTATCACAGTTATCTGTTGCACATAAAACTCCCCACAATCAGCCTCCTTTATCTATCGATATCCCGCAATCGCCACAATGACGTAGTTTAATCGAAAGAGATCCCCTTTTCCTCACACAAAATGTATGAAAACGGTAACACACTGCAACCAAAGCAAAGCCACATAAGATTGTGGTGAACACTTAATATCTTCTGGATTAGAACTCCTTTCGTTTTCGGTTTTTATCAGAAACATGGTCAATGAGTCCTTCAGTATAAGGCCACGTCTAGGTAAGCGTTGTAATGGACGCTCTCTGGGTCGATGAGGTTCCATAAAGTGACAGCCAGAGAGTAGATGAAAAAGGCCAAAGACCAGGCTCAGTTGCGCACCTACATCCAGCAGTGGACAACAAAAGGCTGATGATATAAAGTAAATAAAATATAAAGTGCACCACAATTTGTAATTTTTAACTTTTTGTAACTTTTTGGTGTCAAAGTCAAAGTCAAAGTCAAAATTTCTTTATTCATTAAGATTTTTTAGGATTATTTTGAAACGTCAAATCTACCGCCTGTTCGGAATCGCGACCAGCACACAAGGAGAAAGGCAAGAACCTCGGGCTGGTTAATTTTTTGATGATCCATTCAACATTTAGATACACAATTCTTAATTATATTCTGAGTAGATACATCATAAACCTAAATACTTAATCTTAAATCATTTGTTATAACCTATCTACCTAATGGGCAGTTTGTTAACATTAGGAAATCACCATTTTGCTGTCAACTGGTATATCAACATCGGGCCAGGCGTTCTTATGGTCGATATAATCACTAATTTTGTATTAGCCACTTTTAATGTATATCAAGTTTATTTTTATTTCTAGTATTAGTAGTGCACTGTGTACATCACTTCTTTTACTTCTTTTAACCCTGTCTGCAAAACTAGAACTCAGTGTCGAATCATACTTAATTAAGTTTAGTTCGCAGTGTTTACCTGATCTTATTGAACCAGTTAAAAAAAACATATTCGGACACATAATTAATTGAATAAATGAAAAAAAACTGAGATCAAACAAACATACGGCCCAACTGAAGATAAGCGGTTATCGTAGCTAATAAACGCTTTATATTTTCATAATAATAGTAATGCTAGGCGGCGATGGGATTGCAACCTGTCACGTAAGTAATACTAGCTACTTGCAAAACGTAGGCATGTGCCGAATGTATATTTGGACTTGCCTCTGACTACCCTCTAGTAGGTGATCCTCAAAGATCCACGCTCTAAGTAGTGATCAGAGATGAATCCTTGAAGGGGAAAAAGTCGTGAGTCTATGTATGTCTAGTAGTAATCAATATTTTCATCCTTTGTAGAAAACAAGGGACAGTCGTTGCTCGGTAAGTCCTTTGCTAAATGCATGTATCATATTCTTCCAAAGCTGAGAGTAAGGAAGTCTTAGATCATGATCGACCTTTAAGTCAACAAAAAAACATAATAAATTGACTAATACTAGTAACCTTATAGTTATAAATGTAGCCTTCTAAATCTGGGCTATAACCGAATAAATTATGATTAAAGTATAAACAGTCCAAGTTCAGATACAACCGTGAAGTTAGTGGATTAGAAAATTGCTTGAATAATGTAGAGCGTGGCAAAGCCCCGTAAGTATTCAATACTAATATTTGTTGTGTCGTGAGTTGATCTATGGAAAATGAATGTAAATCCAAACCTAGCTTTGGAAGCTACCAAAATCCCCAAAAAATTGCAATATACAGGTTGAGTTTTCTTCCAGGGCCAATGAGGCCAAGTCTGAAACCGTGAGTGTTATCGAAAAGTCATGTCACGAGTTACGTCCTCGATTAAAAAAAAAAAAGTCTGTATTTAAGAATATCTATTATTTTTTAGTTTTTCTGGAAAAGTGAGTTTTTGAAAAAAAAAATCATTTTTTGCATATTTGAGTTCTTTTTTTGATAATAAAATAAATAATGTATGATGACTATGTGCCCAAAGTTGTTGGAACACTTTCAAAATTGAAAATTTATAAATTTAACTTTATAAATTTTGTGAAGGTTGAACATATACCTAGTCTGAAAGTCTACTTAAAAATGTTTGGATGTTAAAATGGATGTTTGTTACTTCACTCCACCAATTTTGTTCATGGCCAGGGTTTACATCAAAGGGTTCTTAGATAATAACACACAGGCAAAGCCATGAGAAAGAGCTAATTTACATTTACATACAATTAATGAACCTTAGGACAGGAATAAAACATGCGACGGTTTTTAGTAAATTGTAGCTTCAAATACATCATGGATTGGCTACATTGACAGGCTACATGTAACTTAAACAGCATTTTTTGAAATAAACATTTTAATTCGGTTTTCCATATAGGTTTTTTAACTGACTGAATCATTACGAGCAAAGTTTGCAGTAAGGGACAAAATATGGAAAATTTCATCATCGAATATATTAATAGATAGGTACAAGTAGCCTGCGAATTCAACGTTTTTGAATCCTTATTTTTGTTTTGAAGCTACAATTTTCCAAAATCCATATAACGTGTTCATAAAGAGGAACAACCTTAGTTATAAGATGTCTGATATAAAGCCATATTAAAGCATGCCGAAGTTCCCGTACGGTGACTCATGGATCGATCCACATTTTGACTTGACTGTGAAAGGATTATGATTTGAATAATGATACGTAGGTACTAGGTACCTATATAAATTCCGTATATTATTGGACACTGATCTCATTTCGAATGATTCAGCTATCGTATAAGGCTAGAGAGATCATAGCGTCTTTGTTTTAAGTGTCAAGTGGAAACAGCCGTTTGGACATTCGTTTACCGTTTTCGTTGATCCTGTAATATATCTACATAATAATAACAAAACGAACTTGCCTATGTATTTTTTTTGGCATTGAATTTCTTAAACAAAAACCTTTACCAGCGACTTCGGCCGCGTAATGGTATTTTAAAATAGGCGCAAGTCATATTTTGTTGAAAATATAAGTGAAATATAAGTATATATTTGTTGGATATCTGCATAAATCCGACATGGTGTGCAGACACGCAAAGCGAGGGTTCAAACCCACATTTACAAAAAAAACCGCGGCAACATATATACAATCTTGAAGTTTGTCGATCTTTACCGAATAAAACAGTTGAGATTATTGATACTTGAATTTCAATGTGTATAAAGTCAAAAGTGTGTTTTATATTGCTTAAAGTTTTTTCAAAATATGTTTTAATATAATCATGAATCCAAAATAAATGTTTCAACTAAGTTTTATTATTGAAAAAGAGGTGTCGGTAAGCGTAGCAGTGTCGCGAGTTCAATGGTTTTTACCCTTGAGCTTTTTTTTATAGTGTAACCTTCCACTGCGCACTTTACCCGGAATCTTCAACCAACTGAGGAACTGGCTTTCTTACCTCTGAATGCTGGAACACAATTTTTTTAAAGAATATTTACTATGGCGGCAGACTTAGGTAAGATGGTGGTAGCTAGCCAGGCGGACTTAAACCTAAGTCCTACCACCAACCAAAAAGTTACTTTATTTGTTTAATTGCTTGTGTATTCATCAATGTTGCAGTAGTGATATTGTTTATTGTTTCGCCTCTGTACTTATTATTAGTAGGTATTTTTGTCATAAAATATGCATTGGTTATTTATTGATTTATTTCAGCTCTAGCTTACTTTAAGATATTTAAGCTGATGCATAAGATAAAATCGTGAAGGACGTTTTTATTTATATTAAAAATACTACCTACTAATCCGATTACATGCGGTTTGTGATCCAATAAATGAAGGCAATAAATAATGCTGAGGCGTATTTTTGTGTGTCTGACATTTTTGGAGGGCAAGAAACACAATAGCCTACTACTCTCATTGGCAATATATCATGATGTGACAAATTTCCTCATATTTTTGCTGAAAATAGCTTCGGCTCAAGATTCGTAGCTCCAGCAACGTCATACCTTGGCACTGACTCTTGGCATCTGCTTCGAGTCTGCAAGGCCAGGTGCAAATGATATCACAAATAAAACTTCACACTAAACGTTATTGCGATACCTGAACCTGCTGCTTACGTAATCTAAATAAAGTAAGATTGGATTAAAAGTTCGACTCCATTCATCTTTTATATTTTTATATGACATCTAGACGGAACATGTCATTTAAGGCAAGCAGCCCACCTGATGTTAAGTGCTACTCTAGCCTATAAAAAAGCTTTACTGCAAAGGTCATATCCACAAAGAACATAACTTACGCTGCACTGCATTGCGCTTTTCAACTTGAGACATAAAGCTGGTGCCCCGTTTACCCGTAATTTCACCAGAAACCATACTCTTCAAACTGAAAAACAGTAATCGTCATCTACTCAATCTTTGCATCAAATCTTCTGCATGTATATAATGTATATAAGCACTGAGATTCTAAACGGCTGGACTTCTCTTCTCTTCTTCTTTTTGGAGTCTTTGAGTGGGTACCTTGATAGTTTAGATTCAGTCAGTGGCGCTGTGATCACTATTCAATTCATCATTGATATTACAGCAATCTTGACCAAGCTTGTCTAGGTGACGATGAGGTCTACGATGAACTTGCTCCATCGTTCCTAGAAAATTATTATTCATCCTCTTTTTAAAAGATTTGTGGTCGTATGTATCTTGAAAAACTGACGCTGGCAGCTGTATCCAAATTTGCTCTCTCAGCAAGTAATTAAAGCAAAGCACCAGTGACCACGATTATAACTCATCAAAGTTCTGGTCCATCAAATGTTTATAAAATGAATGGCTTACGACGAATTGACACTTGACCGTTTGTCATCGTAGAACGGATGTTTCGTCTAACAAGGATATGATTCATCATTATATTTGACTTCGCCATTCTTTGAAAGGATTGTATTGTTCATATAAACGACTATTATCTATTTCTGCCAGATTACATAGTTGAGATCTGTTTCTTATAAATGATGGGTGAGCTTTTGAATTCTAGGCCAGAGCGAGGATGGTCTGATGGTGGAGAGAGCTTTCGCAGAAGGCATTGGCTCTTCCACCTATAGAACATGGTGAACCGTTTGGCGCCTGAATTCGCCAGAAGGATTGTCGCCAGAAGGATTGTCGCCAGGTGGATCTGGTCCAGGTCTTACCACCAGTGCTGTAATCATCCAGCCGTAACCTCCAGCAATCCACAATACCATCGATTCCGTTAACCGGGGTCAACGAACAACTACCTCAATATCAAACAATATTTGCAAGGATTGTGTTGTTCACATAAACGGAGACTATTATCAAACTCGCAGATAAATGTGGCAAGTATCGTACTTATCTGCTGGAGAAATCTGTTTTCCATCAAGTCGGAGTGAGATTCCTGACATTATTCTTAGATAATACCTACGCTCGAGCACAGAGAGGCGCTTTCAGATAAATATTATTTTTGAGAAGCGATTATATTTTTAGCCATCCATTAATTTATGTTGTAAGGAATGTTTTACTTGTTTTTCTTTATTCTATGATGGGGAAGCGCTTGGATTGTATCACGCCTGGTATCAAGGTTTTATAGGGCCAAAGGTGGAAGCGCACTTCAACCGGAATCTTCCACATAATGAGGCGCAGCTATCTTGCCTCTAGATGCAGGAACACAACAATTAGCTATTTTGTTATGGAGTCATACTTAGGTAAGGTGGTAGCTAGCCAGGCAGACTCAAAACAAGCCGAACCGAGCATATATTTGTACCTACGGGGGGTAAGAACCCGGTACCTCTGGATCTGATACGAGCAAACCACGAGACGACTGAGGCGGTCAAATATACGTCATTTTAAGTCATTGTTATCTCGTTTTACCTAGAATTTTGTCAAGTGTGTATCTCGTATCTGCCATTAACACTGGATTCTGTTTATTTGAGGATTTGTATGCAAGCACTTTGTTTGGAGAGAGCGGTAAGTTTTATTGTCATTGTTTCAACATGATTCTAATGCTAGCAGAATACTTCAATAACATGATCATCATCATCGTATCGGCCTGTTGTTGGTAGGACTTTGTTTAATTCCGACTGGCTAGCTACCACCAATCTCACCTAAAATCTGTCGCCAAAACAACATTTCTAAATTATCGTCATCCGGCATCTAGATAAGAAAGACAGTTCCTTACACTGTTGAGGATTCCGGTTGAAATGCGCTTCCACCTTCAGTCTAACTTGAAACCAAGTGAAGGCAAAGCGCTTCTAACAAAACACTCGACCACTTCTGAACTAATGCCTTCCACTATCGACTCCACAAATAGCGAGCCTGAGCCTCCTCCATGTATAGACACCCCGCGACCGCCACAATGTCGTCGGACCATGGAGCTGGGTCTTTCTACACTCGAATTCGCAGTGGTCGCCATGCGAGAACCTTCACTCCCCAGAGGTTATCGGTTCTGCGAGCCTCCACTGTCTTTGGTTCTTCTACGGATGTCCACATTTCGGATTGTGCTCTCCATAGCTCGCTGTGCGTCTCTGAAGTTATTTACGAGGCTTATAGCCAATAACATCATCAGCCAATTTTCACGCTTCACTTCGAATATGTCTTCTAATTTTAACACTTGTAAGACAATACCTCTGTCTGAGTATAATTTAACGCCTTGCTCTACTTTGTTCAGTCTGAATACATTGGATCGGCATATGTTCTGTAGTCTTTATGAATAGAGGCTAAAGTCATTGAACGGAAGAACTGAAGAAGCTATGAATATCTAGAATGACATCAGCGTGGTCGCTTCTACTCAAATTATTTTTTGAAAATGCAGATTAGAACTAATTTCACTGGAACCTCAAAGGATATATCGGACGGAAGTGCCAAACGACTCGTATAAAGTGCAGTAAATCTCAATTGTAATAAAAGTGATAGGTTATTGCCATCTTCGTCTAGAATTCCAGCAAAGTCTGAGTATTGAGCTGTAAAACAGTAAAACTGCAAGGAAAAGTTGGAATAGCGCCAACAGAGCGTAACAATACCAACACACTATAGATACAATAGGTGGGCCTATTGGTTGTATATCTATGGCCAGCGGACACCAGTTTTAATGTCAAATGCTGAGAGGAAACATCGAATTTGTACTGTAACCACATGCCTTACTCATTAAATACGACATGTAGGATTATTATATTTTAAGAGCTGTGTGGCGAACTGGGTATGTACACGCTTTTCTACCAGAATTCCGATTGGCATGTGTCACTGGCTAGTAGCTAGGCTAGCTTCTTACAAACCGAGGATTTGTGCCGAATGAAAAAGTCGTAATTCTGTTGTTGCTTGTTGTGATAGAATTTTATTACCGTACAGCTGCTTAGTTCTAAAACTTATTAAATACCTTAATAAGGTACACTATTATTATTTTGAATTTCTTGTTTCTCTGACTGTCCCTAATGCCCCTACGTACTACTTAACATAGAGGCATATTATTATGACAACTGAGCTAGACAGTTATATACGAATTTTAAACTACTAAAAATGGTGGTAAAGTAGTGAGGAATTACTTAAATTAGTGAGGAATGCAGGGCCTTCAGCGTCCCACCCCCGCATTTACTCGTAGTTTCATAGCGTGACGGATATCTGCCAGTCTCATCAGCGCTAATGTGCAGGGTACCAATCGAGGCCCTCAGGGCACCCCTTTCCTAAATTAATTACACTCAATTAAAATTTATCAAACATTAGTGTTTTATGTTTTTTACGAAATATATTAGCACAGTTACAGCGAATCAGTTTGATACACAATGATATAATATATTACCATTTACCAAACATACCATTTCAAATAGATAATTATATAATTTATTTAATACAACTTTTTTTTTATGGGTAAGCTCTTGATCTAGTTCTCATCCGGGTATTACCAGGGTGAGGGTGATATTATACGATGGAGTGAGTTTTCCCAAAAGTAGCATATCATTAGGTATATATCTGGTAGGTACTACTTGCGATAGAACCTTTTAGATTCATCTAAATAATTCGACAAGAACCGCAATGTCTATAAAATCGGAACAGACAGGGGTGCATAAGAGGTCACCGCCCTCAGTCACCCTCCGTAACAGTTCCAGGAAAATCGGCAACAAACGAAAATTACCTAAGCAAAAACTTTTTGCAAGTGAGAAAACTGGCCCATTGAAAAGTCCATCATATACTATAGGTAAAAACTTACTTACTCAAAGCTTTACAATTGAATACATACAAAAAAGTCATAGCCTTGATCTTTCATAGCGAAATAAATATGTATTACCTTGGCATCACCGTAAGAAAAGCATGCATTTGATTCGCGTTTCTAAGTACATTTAAACAAGGAATTGTCTTGAAATTATTTACTTTAATTTTGAGCTCTTTATTTAAGAATGTTTATAATATAAGCTGTTTTTGTGTGTGCATTAAAGAAGAAAGAATAAGGAAATCTGATCCAAATCCACTTAAATCCTATGAAATAAACAAACGATACAATACATTGTGTATCAGAACTTAAGCGCAGTTATAGTCAAAAGTGTTCCTAGTTATCATTCCAAATCGTTTTTCTTAATGCCACGTGAAAATCCAATATAACCCTAACCACCCTAATGCTACCCCACCGACTACCCTCAACTCCCCGGGGGCTGTTAATCTTTTCTCGCTCCCAATTCCAACGCAAGTTTTCCTGGAAAACACGCAATGAATGACTCATTCAAAGAAAACCTATACGCGTTACTCTACAAGAACCTAACAAGGCAATGTTTGTAGCAAAATATAATGAAAATATGCAAACAAATCTTCTTGAATACATACAAAATTTTCGTATGGAAATCTCTGAAATTGTGCATTAAGAAAGGATGGATATATACATAGACGAAACAAATATTTGTGAAGAACAAACATTTGTGTGATGAATATAAATGTTTTTTCTGTGTTTGGGTGTGGTATCATATAGTACGTATGTATTTACAAAAGTATTTAAATATTCTATCCGTAATCTAGTTCCCATATTACAAGCTATGCTTAGTTTGCGCTAGATGGCGCTGAGTGAAATTAACGTCCTGTAATTATGTATATACAGAAATAGTATAGACCATTCATTTCACACAGCCTTCTAGCCCCAAATTACGCATAGCTTGCAATATGGAACTAGATTACAGATGGCATACTTGCATATAATTGCAGGATATTAATTTAAATATTAATGTCCTGTGCCGTGGCGGTCGCGGCTTAAGAATTGACCCCTCCAACTCAGCCCATGGATGTCGTAAAAGTCGACTAAGGGATCTCACCAGAAGAAGGGCAGCAGCTTCCTTCTGAGTACTACCTACACCTTAACAGCGATCACCTACCCGCCTGTCAAGCGTGGTGGTTATGGCAAAACCCTCCAGAGGTTGAAATTAAATATTACATGATATTAATTTCTGTCATACATTTTTTTGTTAATACAAACTTTTGCTACAAAAATCAATACGTTACACAAATGTTTGTCTCTGGTGGAAATGGAACCTACGACCTACAGCGTAGAAAGCAGAGCTACAAACTGAGCTGTAAGGCTTGTATAACATACATAACGAGTTTGTCTTATGGTTAGAGGAAAACTTGTTGTTCTCGAGAAAGACCATTAAAAGTACCTACTTGTGGTAACGTATGTACACGGAGAACGTAATGAAAGTGAGAGTCAAGAAATATAAGGATCGGTGCAAGTAGACATCTTATGTTGCCCGCTCCTACCCCCTGGAGAAACACCCTTACTCATACCCTCACTCAAGCAAAATACACATAGCAGGTTTGTGTTCATTCACAATTTGGTCTTATGCCCGGGTTCGATCCCCAGGGGGTACAATATTGTGCTTGGTTTGGTCGGTGGTAGGACTTTGTTTAAGTCCGCCTAACTCCCACCATCTTACCTAATTCTGTTGCTATAGCAACAATTATTCCGGGTGAAGTGCGTATCCACCTTCAGCCTTATCCTAACTTGCAACCAGGTGAGATGAAGGCTTCCCCGTCGTACAATAAAAAAAAAGTTACTTTAGTTTCGTTTTAGTTTACGTTGATATATTGTTGTGACTAAGCTGAGGGTGACCTGTAATACAGGTTCATAAGAACCTATTCAGGGACGCTACCGCCGACGGCGAAGCCGATCTCCATTGGCTTAAAATTAGCTTCATGAGAACTAGAAACGATTTTTACTACCGGGTATGTGCATTATCCAAAATGGCGTTTCCCATCTTAAAAGTGTACACATGTTATGAAACCTATCCGTTCAGTACATTTGACGGTAAAAATCGTTTCTAGTTCTCATGAAGCTAATTTTAAGCCAATGGAGATCGGCTTCGCCGTCGGCGGTAGGGTCCCAGGCACCAGTCTTTCGCAATGCAAGTACGAACCTAAGTATTTCTATATAGTAAGTACTTATGATCATTAAGTACAATGACTGAAACCAATAAGACTAAATTATAAGAGGAATCCGGTTGAATTGCACTTCGTACTTCGGCCTCATCATAACTTGACATCACGTGAGATGAAGGCCAAGGCGCTTCCCGTCGTAGAATAAAAAAATAAAAAAATGTAGTTCTGATAGATTACCTAGAACGCTCTAGTGTCTAGCTAAAGTTTATACCTAGGTAGATAAAGTAAACAAACTCGGCAGATGTATAGTGCTTACTATACACCTGGCTTCAAAAGCACCTTGTTTGAGGTTACTGTACTTCTGATACCTTTTTTGGTCTTGAAACCTTTCAGGTTAGCCTTATCTTGATCCCTGACATTTAATGCGGTCAAGAGTACTTGTTGGTTTGCTTATAGTCGTTTAGGGCATTAACATTTGTAGTTGGTTATATGCTGTAACGCTGCTGACGGACTGTTATCCCGCATTATTTGAATAGTAAAGGACATCTTTTGAGAAAGTGTCAACAAGAACAAATTATAATCTCTTTACTGACACGAACTGTTGGTAACTTTACCTTCCATCATTTAATTTCGAAGCCGCTAACTAGTTGTCTAGCAAATGTCTGGGTATGTACTAAGAATAGATCGTTGTGCTGGAAAGTAAATTGCGTTACAGAAGTTTCTAGAACTCCCAGATATCTGATTGGCACATTTTCTTACCTACATATGCAGAAGACGTTGACACAAATCAATAATTGATACCACGAGTATAACTCTACTAAAGTTTTTTTTGTTATTTTTTTGTAAAATTATATTTGTTATTTTAGCTTTTGGTTGGTGGTAGGACTTATCTGGCTTGCTACAACCATCTTACATAGGAATTATTGTACGAGTATCTCGACATTTAGAGGTAAGTTAGCCTGTTCCTCAGACGGTTGAGGATTCCGGGTGAAGTGCGCTTCCACCTTCGGCCTTATCATAACTTACCACCAGATTAGATTAAGGCCTTGGCCTGGGCATGGATGAGGTTTATTTAAGTAGGTATGTTATATATATACAAATAATATAACATACCTACTTAAATAAACGCTATCTACATAGCACCTGTTTTATGCCAAATAATAAATAACTGTTTAGAACAAGGTATTTTTCCAAATATTCTTAAACTCACAATTGTTAAGCCTCTGCACAAAAAAGGACCAAAAGACGAAATGGGTAACTACAGACCGATAGCACTTATCCCAGTTTTCTCCAAAATATTCGAAAAGGTTATTTACAAAAAACTATACAACTACCTTGAGGATAATGACATTTTTAGTAATCACCAATATGGGTTCAGGCAAGGTAGATCTATAAATAAAGCAATATATAGTTTTCTCTATCAAATAATGTCAAATAAAGACAAGAAAAAAACTGTTCTAGCACTTTACATGGATATGACAAAAGCGTTTGATCATGTAAATCATGAAACATTACTGCATAAGCTAGATGTATATGGTGTAAGAGGTATCGCAAATACCCTTATAAGATCTTACCTTAGTGACAGAAGTCAGGTGACACAACTTAATAAGATTTGTATGAAAACCCTCGTTGATACACCATACAAATCTTGTCCCAGATTGGTATCCCATGGTGTTCCCCAGGGAAGCGTTCTTGGACCACTTTTATTTTTAGTATATATTAATGACATGCCTCAAGTGACTAATCATTCTATTACCCTGTTTGCTGATGACAGTACCATTTTATTTATAAATGATAAATCCCATAATTTTGAACTGGACATTAACAATACTTTGACATCTATAATTGATTGGCTATCGTGCAATAATTTAAAAATTAATCTATCAAAGACAGTTTTAATGAATTTCAAGCAACGTATTATTAATAAACTTGACATTGATATTAACTACCAGGGCACTAAAGTCAATGAAGTCGATTTTACAAAATTCCTAGGATTAACCATTGACTATAAATTAGATTGGAAATTACATATTGACAATATCTGTAAACGATTGAAACAGTTTTCTTATGCTCTTTTTAAGTTAAGGAAAGTGTCGAATTTACCAACTCTTCTTACAGCATATCATGGTCATGTATCATCTATTTTGCGATACGGAACCATATTTTGGGGAAACTCGACTGACAACCTTAAAGTTTTTAAAGCGCAAAAACGTTGTCTTAGAGCTATATGCGGTCTCCGTAGACGAGAAACCTGTAAAGATCATTTTATAGAGTTAAAATTGCTAACGCTTCCATCAATATATATATATGAAGTAGCTATTTATGTTAAAAGTAATGAAGATCAATTTGAATGGTTTACGGTCGGAAGTCGTTCAGAAGGCAATCTTAGACATGTTACCTGTAAAACACAGTTATTCCGCAAGAGTGTCTTTTGCATGGCTACAACAGTTTATAATAAAATACCAAAATCTGTTCGTGATCTTTCTATGAATGAATTTAAATATCAATTGAGTAATATTTTAATTAAAAAGGCCTATTATACATTAAATGATTTTCTAAATGACCGGAACATTATTGACATACAACTGATTTGACTTCAAAATTGATTACTTACCTACTGTATTATTATTGATTATTATGGACATTATTTTTCACTGTTTTTCATTTTTGACATTTTTATTGTAATTATTATGTTATTTTGACATTATTTTAAGTATTTCTGTGTCGACCTCATTTAGTGATTTTTTATTTAATTTGACGTAAATTCTTTTAGATAGGTAAATAGGTAAGAGCTGATATGATATTGACATTTTAAATTCTAATTTTATGACATTTATTTGCTGATAAAACTGTAATATTGCATGCAACATACGCTGATAATGGCTGAACTAAGTAATTACTAACACGATCTACTAACCCATTATCGCAATAAATAAATTATGAATTATGAATGAATTATGAATGAATTATAATACTGCGAACATTTTAACCACGACGGTACTTTACCGATGGAAACTAGCCAATAATATTTATATTTAAAGATTATTTTCAACAATAATCGTAAATTAATTATATTATTTATTTTACTCTTTTCGTCTTAAGATTCAGAAATTCAAAAGGACGGTTATAACTCGTTAAATGCTGAGTTTCCGCCACCTTCAGTATCGTACAGTACATTTTTAGGAGTAGTAGAGCTCCTTGTGATAGGGCTCGTCTAGCTAGACTTAACACAATATTTATGCCTCAAGTTGGCGGTCGCAATGCAGTGCCGCGTAGTCATGTTCTATGTGGATGTGATGTACGCAGTAAGGCTTTGTCATAGGCAAAATATGTACTAAACATCAGATGGGCATTAACAAGCAAGCTGATCCGTCTCCAAATTGTTTAAAAAAAAAAATCTATTTTATTCAAAACATTCAGAAATCAAAAATGTGCCTAGGTATGTCCTAGGTACATGGTGAAGTGTCTCGAGCGTAAGTTACAGCGTGCTTTGGGAACGTATATAGCGATTCTTGTGTCTTTGAACACACTTGTAAAATATTATAACATTGGTACTTTCGTTTGAATCACTTTAGTACCTTACCCGAATAAAGGTGTTACGCAATAAAAAAGTGCATAAAGAAAACAGCTTTCCCTCACTTACAGTCTAAGAACCGTAAGTACAACGTGAGGTGTAAGTTATAGCACCGTGAATTAGTTGAGGAAGTTACTTCTCACATACTCGTGAAGCTAAGTAGGTCAGCTTCGCGATGGAAAGTCAGAAGAAAATGATTGGGGAAATCCGATCGGATCCGTCTACTGTTTTACTGAATTTTAATTATTTTGAATTACCTAACAATGCACACCAAAATCAGATCAACGGGAAGATACTTCCTCAGATTAGCAACTCGACGCAACTTTACTTTTTCGAACTTATCGATAATAAAGGTGACATTGGCGTGGCCGTGACTGAGCGCACAGGCTCTGCCACAGCGCATATGAGCAGATGACAGAACTACGCGTTTCTACATTTTATTTTTGTACGTTAATACAAATATTAATTTTGAATATCAAAAACGCAGAGCATCTACTACTTATATACTGTCTCTTTATTGTACAAAGTTTCAAGGTCTAATTGGGCATAACTATTGAAGGGCGATAATTTTTGTTACGAATTAGAGTCAACGATTTATTACATCTATGATTTTTTTTCTGTAAATGTGTTTTCGCTACACTAGCGTTTTTGAACTATAGCAATATGAATCTCAAAGTTAATTATTCAGTGTTGTAGAAGATATATATGATCGCTGAAGCTTAGCTATTTTAGGTAGCTTTTAAATCCGGAGGGTCTTGTCTTTGTTTTTGGCGGTATCCTAGGACACGATTATTAAAAGAACTGTAAAAGTTGAAGGATCGAAACCACTTAAAGTAGCATCGCTGACGCGATAAATACAATCTGGAAAAACTTGAGCACTCAGTAAAGATCTTCAGTAAAATGTCACCTGAGTCAATAGGTATCTATTTTAGAAGTCAGCGGTGAGGGACTGAATCGATCGTGGGGTTGATCGTCTCCCCTCTAGCACAGGGGTTAATCCAGACGAAACAAGCAGCATTTACACATCTATCTGATTCGTTGAACAGTAAGTGAGTAGTAGAACAGTAGTGTTTGTTAAAATGCTTATTCAAAAAAAAATAAGACATTAAATTCACACAGCGCCATCTAGCCCCTAAACAAACAAAGCTCGTTATGTGGGAACTAAATAAAAAGAAATATAAATAAATACTAGACCAATTTATTGTAATGTCGTGTTGATAATGACAAATTATGGAAACAGATTACGGGTAGAAAACTAATCTTTATTTTGGTCCAATAAACTTGTCAATCAATACACCACCCGAACACAATACAAACATCTATATTCATCACACAAATGTTTGTCGCTGATGGAAATCAAACCGACAGTCTATTGCGCAAAAGACAGCTACTGCCAACTGAATCGAGGCTTGTTAGTTTCATATTTTTTACTCTAGTTCAAAATATTCCATCAATGACATACAAAAAGGTGTATCGTATTTCTTCAGTAATGCGTATTAACAGCTGTAAATTCCACATCATGCAATCTAATTTGACACTTTGCGTGATCACATACACTTTCCAGAACTAGATCACAGTCGGTGAAAATGTGTATCGCTTTCAATTGGCACGAGATAAAAACAATGTGTTTTTTTTTTCGTTTTAGAAATACTCGATGGACTTAAGGCATATACGAGTACATAGTATATATCGCGAGGACTCGATGAATAGAGACGATTCAAACGCTTTTTAAATATAAATATTACAGGACATTAATTTTACACAGTGCCATCTAGCCCCAAACTAAGCTTAACTTGTAATATGGGAACAAGATTACGGATAGAATACTTAAACACGTTTTTTGATGACAATACATACATAACATATGATACAATACCCAAATACAGAAAAAGAATCTACATTCATCACACAAATGCTTGTCATGGTTAGGAATCTAACCCAAAACCTACAGCGCAGAGTTACTACTAACTGAGCTATGAGGCTTGTCAAATTGTTTTGGTGGCTTTGTGTGTTTTTGGAGGACTTATTCCCATTGAAATGTGTGGTCCCGTATTTTCATGAGGGGATGTATACATGCATACGAATGTATATGTATAATGCCTAAGCGATGCTGATGATCATTTGATTTGATTGTAGATCACCATTAAACGTCTTCTTGAGAATTTTTCTCACAACATTAACAGGAAATCTTACGATTTCCATAATATTTCTAAATTCAATCGCAATTGATATTTACAAATATTAGACGTGCTTTGTTAAACAATGGGGCTTAATAACAAATAGAATAAAACAAAACCTAAAAAGCTAAACATTGGTGAAAATACCAAAGCCAAAGTAGAGGCGCACTTCACCCGAAATCCTGAACAAACTGAGGAACTGGCTATTTTACCTGTAAATGTCGGAACACAACAATATTAGAACTGTTTTATGGCGACAGAATTAGGTAAGACGGTAGCTAGCAAGGCGGACTTAAACAAAGCACTACCACCAACCAAATCAAGCACAATATTGTACTCCCTTTGGGGATCGAAATCGGTGGGACCTCTGGATTTGAAATCGGTGGGTTGAACCACTAGACCACAGAGGCGGTTAGTAATATATGAAGAACTTGCAGACCTAAGCGAAGAAAGCACCTGTGGGATGGTCCAGACTACCACAACCTGACCTGGTTTACATCCTAGCAACCAAAAGAGCAAGGCGTTACGCGAACAATTCAAACCCATCATCCACCGCCTTGTTTATCTGCACATAATGCACTCGATACGTTTTCGCATAGCGCTATATATAGCCATCAAACAGCAATCAATAAATCGTATGTAAGAGGCGTAATGGCCAGCGATGATGAAGTATAATTTATACCTGGCTGAGGCTATAAGAGCCAACCAGACAGTTAGGGAACCAATACCTACTTGAAATTCAATAGTAAGTTTTCCAACTTACTATTGAATTTCAATAATATTGTTGTTATTCCTGTTCATGTCGCGAATTCCACTTTTAATATCGCCCCAAACTAAGAAAAGCTGTAATTATGGGAACTACATAGATAACTAAATAAATGAATACTTATGATGCAATATAACACTTAAACATAGAACAAGCAAATTCATCACACAAATCACTGTAGCTGGTTTAACTTAGCTCAATAGGAAGAAACTCTGCTTTCTGCGTTGTAGGTTTTGGGTTCGATTCCCAATCGAGACAAACATTTGTGTGATGTATATTACACACATGAAGTTGCATATCTATCGTTACAAATCATACATTGAAATGAATGTTTTAATTATTTGTGACCTATTAGATCACAAAAATGTACCTATGAAAGTTTACATGGTAGTTATGAATATGTCAAGAGCGTTAAATGCCTCTAACCTACTTTCTCAAGATGAATTGAATCAGATTAGAGCTATTTGAGTGACATTAAGTTGAAATTACACGCTTTAACTGACTCGGAGTGAAGTGAAGAGTGATTTCAGGCTCGAGAATAGCTCTGACAGGAAGATTGACGTGTTGTAATAGAGCTGTAATTATTTTCTTGAGTAACAAACCATCAAATATCCTAGCAACCATAATGCCTTCGAAATGTTCTGCAATTATTCGGTCACATAGACCGAAGAAACGGTAACAACCAAGAATTAATGGTAGTCATGAGAATGGTTGATGGCAATCGACCCAGAAGGCGCGGCGTAGCCCTACCAGATGGACTGACCAGATTTATTCGACCTTGGATACGAAATTTTACAGCGCTCTCACGGACAGATGTATAGCTAGCGGACCGTTGCCCGTACTAAACTATCCATAAAACATCCAAAGGAATAACGACCTTCTCAGTAATGAAGAATACTATTTGGGGAGGAGGACCCTAGGTTTATTGCTTGGTAGAATACCAAGTTGGGCAACCTTTATAATAATTTAAAATCTTCATCAATACAGAATATCAAAGCTACCAACATCAACATCATACGGTTATTGTTTAGTTACCATTTATTGAATTTTACGTTTTTTTTCTTCGATCACTCGATAGTAGACTTTCTATAGGTTTCGTAGTTTCTTTCGACTAAATTAAAGACCAAATCATCAACACATTCAGGATTTTTCCCTGCAAGAGAAATATAGAAAAGACGTAGTACGAAGTAGACCCAAAAAAAAACATCGCTAAAATATGAAGAAACATCAGATTCAGATACAGGTTCAGATCAACATTATAACACAATCGAAACAATATCCTATTTTCGACAGTAATATCGGACAAAAACGTGTTTCAAATTATTGAAAAGATTGAAGAAGGATTAAACACGGTCTCTCCTCACCCTAATTCGGGTTTACATGGTTCAATTAGCTCGAATGTGCTGCCATATGGATGATGTTTTATTGTATTTATGTTAGTGATGAAACGCTCGACCTCGGCGCCACAATTGCACCAATGAAGAGGCCCCAGGACTCATCGCAATTTAAATCATTAGAACGCAACGGCCTGGCCACGAATAAACAAGATATTTGCTTGAAGCGCCTGGAATGTAATAAGGTGTCTTTGAATGAAAAATGTGTCAACCCTCATGCAACACGCCTATCTAGGATTTGCCATCGTCGTATCCTGTCTTACTTTAGATACAATGTGTGACTTAGCGCCGAAAATCTAGAAAAGCTGAACACGGTTTCCAACAAGGTGGTCTGAGGAGCAAAAATATAAGGGACACGAAATTTTACGACGTGGTGCATTTCGCAACGAATAGGAGTCGATGGAGGCAGGTTATCCATGCCTGTAAAACGAGTCCCGGGTGATCACGATCTTCAGCTATGAAGTACCTACAGACAGCAAAAATATTAATTAAATAATGTTAATGACAGATTCAATATTCTGCTTGCGAAGAATGTGCGATCACTTCAATCTCTTCATATTACCAAGACGTTTGTCGACTTAGACTTAATTTGACTGTTACTGAATACGACCTAAATAAGTAGGTAAGGATTAAATCTTTAAATATTTAGATCCATATTCATTATATACCAATATTATAAGACTTTTTGACAATCCCACAAAGCAAACGAACCAGCATAACCACAAAGGTTATAATGCATTAAACCATACCTACATAATTACACATATAGAGTGTAGGTAAGTATGTATACCCACATACCTACTCTCTAATAATATTTCATTCAACCCTTTCTTTATCTATATCCCTTCCTTTATGATTAAGATGTATAATTTTAGGTTGAATTAATAATTCTCAACATTTGTCTCCTTCTGAGGCAGTCGGGAAAAATGCATAAAGAGATAGGTCGGGTCGACCCAATGAATTTGTCAGATGTTAATGTTTCGTGGTTATTTTACCAAAATAACTGTTTCAATAAACACAAACGAGACTAAGGAGACATTTCTTATCTCGGTCGATAGGAATTTGAAAGTATACGCTTATCACGGCATTTTTCACCATTTGAGGCGTAGATTACAGTGATGGTATCTTTAACAATAGGTAGGTACCTATATGTACCTAAGTCTTTCAAAACGCTAAAAACGATACATGAAAAAATATTTTTTCAATCCATGAGGAGGTTGGTATAGACCCACTCTGATCGCTGTGTCTTAGTATAGTAGGTTACGTAGTAGTAGTAGATATGTATAACGCTAACGTTGACGGCCTTGAGATCTGTCGTAGGTAGGTCGGTACTTGCAAACCTGTGGGAATATGCCGAACTTACATATGGGGGTGCCTCTGATCACCCCCTAGTAGGTATCTACTAGGGGTCTACAAGGATCATCTGATCCTCAACATGTCCACGCTCTGAGTGGTGAACAGTGGGGATCGAAGCGGAAATAGGTAAATAAAGAAGCACGTAGTGTGCAGACCTCACCACGTTTGACAATTATTGGTAAACGGGTGGTTGGAGAAAAGATTAGTACCTATATATTTACAGTGCAATTTATTAGGCCAATCAATAATTCATGATTTTTAGCTATATTCAACTACAGTATAGGTAAGGTAGGTACCTTACCTATTCACACTGATTAGTTTGAAGCAACAGTCATTTCGCCAGTCGCGATGTGCGTGTTAACGAATCCTAATGACAAACCAAGTTTTGCCGGCTGAATATTAATGCACTATTAGTTATAAGTACCTAAATCTAGGTACTGGATGCACACAAGTATATTTACTTTCCCATACGTAATTAGAATCGATTTAGTTTTAAAGAGTGAGCATGCAAATAAATCACAGGTAGGTAGGTATGCTTATAAATATTTACCATTCGGGCGAAATTCTGAACGTGACTTGATCCGCATTTTCCTTTCTCAATGTATCCTTTTTGTAGTGTTCGAGAATCGTGCACTATTGAAAACTAAGCACCTTCATCACTTCACTTTTTGACACTAGAGGATAAAACCTCACATTTCGCGTCTTGATCGATTTTGATTTAATCAGTCAGAAAGGATACAAGTTACTCAGAAGAATAAATAACAACCACTTTTCACATTGTTTTTGCACGTGACAAAACACAAGTAAAGACACTGCAACGTGAAAAAAAGAATAACATTAGATTTGTTGATACAAGGGTTAACCCGGGTATCGCTTGATTTGACAGCTGCGAGCGCGCTATCCCGTATTCCCGATAGTATTGGACGCGCGTGAATGATTCGCGGGGTGAGCGACAGAGACAACGAATGTTCCGAACATAGGCGCGAGTGGTGGGACTAGGGATCACGCGGGAGCGGGATACAAATAGACCGGGATTAATTAAAGTGTACAACGACCGCGCGCGAAAACTCTTGATACTTTATCACACTCAATAAAAACATGATCGAAAACAAAAAATGCTACATTGCACACGTAATTGTTGGTCGAAACACAGAATGAAACGGACACATAAAACTGGATAAGATATTTTTTGAATAGCGTAGTTTGCCACAATTTGTCAAATCAAGCGATACACAAGTTTATAACTGTTAGATGATGATTAATTATTATATTTATCCTTGTTTGTTTAATAATAACTGACGTTGTTAATCGGATCACGATCACAGCACCGCCGTGTAGACCGTCAAGCGCGCAGGCGCTGTGTAACTGACGTAAGCAACAGCGTCGACTTCACACCGGTCGCCGCTGTCACTTCTCATGGCAAAACTCATAACAAGAGGTAGGGGTGTAAGTAAGTGCCACTTTATGCAGTTTCATTGCAGTATTACAGTAATTATAGATACCTAGTAGATTACGAGAACATTAAATTATTAAACATTATTTTCACATACCTACTGTTATAATTAAATAAATCTACAAACCTCTCACCTGAATTTAGGCTATAAAAGGTTATAGTAGGTATATAAAAATAGAATATGTCAGGAAGGACCTATTTTAACATATTTGGAATTTAAAATAAATTTAAATGAATAATTGTAAAACAACAACTGATTCTGGAAACCTCTGATTAATTTAGTCAGATAAGCGAATAAGGAAATGAAAGCACGAAAGATAAGCCTGATATTAAAAATAAATGTATGTCGATGTAACTTAAGTAAGTACCTATATGTTTTATTTTACTATAGGTAATCTAAACCCAGGTTTATGTATAAATTATTTAGCCCATAGGATTTTATCAATCCCTATTTTTTTCTCAAGAATCATTTTTAGTGCAGCCTTAGGTACCTACATCAAGTAATCGTGTTTGATGTGAGGCTGATGATGATAATGTTAAATCTTTAGGACATTTAGTTTAGGCTGTGCGTTAATTGGCTGTCATTCAATCAGCTAACGACTATTTGATATATACATAAAGGTATAAATTAAAGTAGGTATATAACCTCATTAACAATTTAAACAATGACAATTACTGCAATTTTTATTGCAATAGTTTAAAAGAAATACCTGATTAATAAATAAATTGCATGGAATGAAAAACACAACAAGGAAAAATGTATTCCAGGAAAATATTATGAAGTTATAAGACTCGTAGCATCTGGATATGCGTTCTGGCTTTACCATAAATATGTTCCATATTTTTTTTCAATATATCATTCTATGAAGTAGTTTCTTACCTATGTAATATGTTACCCTTTGGTTACATAGATAGATTAAAGAAAATTAGAGTTTTTGGATTTTTGATACAAGTGGTAAGCACTTGGCCTTCATCTCACCTTGTTACAAGTTCAGATAAGGCCGAAGGTGGAGGCGCACTTCACCCGGAATCCTCAACAAACTGAGGAAATTCCGGAACTCAACAATTTTTAGAATTGTTATTATGGCGTCAGAATTCGGTAAGATGGTGGTAACTAGCCAGGCGGACTTAAATACAGTCCTACCACCAACCAAACTAAGCACAATATATAATATTCCCCTGGGGATCGAACCCGGGACCTCTGGATCTGAAATCGGTGGGTTGAACCACTAGACCACAGAGGCGGTTAAATTTGCAATGAAACCCCGTTTATAAGTCACTCAGTGACCTGCGAGTATATTTAAGTATACTAATAGATCCATCCCTCACATTTTGCGTAGGTACCAAAGGTTTTTTTCTGAGTCATAGCGGTTCAGCGCTCTCTCCAACCCTTAGGAGTAGAATTGTAAGTGCGCTGAACCAAAAACGAACGGAAACAAACATATCTTTGCAAATTTCATTCTTTATAGTTTAAGAATGAAATTTGCAAAGATATGTTTATTGTTTGGTACAGTTCTAAGCATGTAGCTAAAAATGTAACGGTGTTTGCCAAATCAGTCATAAAGCGGGCCTAAGTGAATGACCGCACGAATTACTGCGAATGCGGTTTGGCTCCTCAAGCAACAGCTACAGTAAAGTTGAATTGTGCTAACTAGATACAGCTATATGTAATAGGTAGTCGGAATGTAAGTATAATTACGTGTAGGTACTCCTCCGGCTAGGTATAGCGATATATACCTTCAATGATCCGGTGCCCACATGACTGTTTTACGGGCGCATATCGAGATACTAACGCTATTATAAAAAAGTATTCATTATTCTTCCATGAATGTTTGTTTTCACAACTTGGAGAGGGGACTGAAGCAGCAGTATTAGTTGTTTTACCAACCCGACATAACAAGTTTCCATACATACCTACGTCTACTGCTGCATATAGGTCTCTAACCATCGACTCCGCGCGACACATTGTCGTCGGTCCAGCAGTCTCCCCACACTCCTCGTGGTAGCCATGCGAGAACTTTCACTCCCCAGCATTTTTTGTATCATTTTTACCCCTAGGTGACGGTACAAGCAAGTGCTTAACTGCGTATGTCAAATTCACAAAGAACATAGCCTACACGGCACTGCATTTCCCCCGTCAACTTGAGGCTTATAGGTGTTAAGCCTAGCGTGCCATTAATTTCACCAGCAGCCATAAGTACCTACCCTCCGAACCGGAACACAGCAGCGCTTGGCGGCTGGTAATCGGTTCTGCGAGCTACCAAGCGTACTAAGAAATTAAATCCCACTATTTATCTGCATAGGAGATCCATGTAGTGGACTTTTACGAGCTGCAATGATACTGGATGTGTCACATGGCATACCATAAACTAGTCGCATTTGTGTCCGAGGTGACCAACATAGCTTTGCATCGTGGTAAACAACCTAGTCTTCGCCCACTCACTTGACACATTTGGAAAGACTCGTCATCGTCACTAGCGGTCATTATATCCGAATGTTCCGAATGTTATGAACAGAGTATCAATAAAATTAGTCAATTGTTCATTACTAACCCGGACAAGGTGCTTTGAAACGATGATTATTCAAATAAAACTACCTACTTGTGATTACAGAGAAAAAAAACAGTGGTTCGCTCAGTCATTTAAATACCTATAGTAGGAATGCATAATTTATCTATGCATTACTGTATTCATTACATTCTAACAGCAAATTAATGTAAATAAAGACGTGATTTTAGCCCTCTTAATAAGATGTGCCGTATCATTTGGATCGATAAATTAAAAAAAAAAACTAAGTGGTTTAAAATTTGTTACTAGTGTGTTGTTTGTTTTCATTTTCTATTTTTATTGTAGGTACTTTACTTTTCTTGCATTTGGTGATCCATAGCTTTTGTTAGCTACTTTACTTACATTGGATCAATTATTCAATTAGGTATAGGCAAAATTACTTGATTTGATTGATAGGTTAAATAAACGAGTGTGTTAAGTACGTAAGTAATCGAGTAATAAATAGGTCTTACTAGCGATACATTTTAAAGACCCAGAAAAACCTAGAGAAGAAAAGCGTTAGGTACTTAGTACAGTAAGAAATCGTTAGGTACCCACTTAGTACCTACAGTGAGAAATCGTTAGGTACTTAATACAGTGAGAAATATTTTATTTTTTAAATAAATATGAAACAAAAAGTGAGCTGCGTGGCCAAGTGGGTATGGGCTCCCCTTCCGATCCGGATGAGGTGGGTTCAAATCCAGTCGTGCACCAATGAACTTTTCAGTTTTTCTGAAGTTTATGTGCTTACACGCTCCAACGCTTAAGGTCACATCATGAGGAACCTGGCCTGTACCAAGGTTCAAAAATTGCGAATGTTACATTATTTCGCTAAATGGCAATGGTCTTGCAACCTGTCACATATTTATACTAGTTACTTGCAAACCGTGGGCATGTCGAACATTAGTTTGAACGTGCCTCTGACTGCTCTCTAGAAGGTAATCCTTATAAGACGCTCTGAGAAGTGATCAGACGGCGGTGGTGCCCATATTAACAAATGTCTCTTAGCCTTTGGTTATAAGAATGTTGTTTTAAGGAGCGTGGTGATCATTTATTTAGTTAAACCTCCATAAATTATCACCACTCGTGAGGCCTACAGCTCACAGAGCCACAATGTAGTAAATACCTGATAACTTTTTAAATTATAGTGTTCATAACCATGGCAGTTTCAAGAATTATCGGTGTATACCTATTTTTATGAATCATTATTTTCTCATCAATCAATTTAATGTAGCCTAGCCTACATTACTAATTAAAATTCACCATCACCAATGATTTCTATTAGCTTGTTACGAGGCACGCACGTAGCGCCATCTATCAACATGTTTATGTTATTGTGACTTTAACCCGCGGGATAGTCCAAGCGCACGCGCACTTTCAACAGCACGAAGGTAACCTACGTTGTTAGTTTCTAACCTTTCGTATAGATGTCGTCCTTTGCTATTTGAAATTACCAGAAGACTGAGTACCTTCTACGCGAGATAGCAACGGAAATGTTGAAACTGCACCGATTTCAATGTAGGGATATCACATCATTCGTACCGAATGACCTTAGTTAGCGTCTCAAGTGCAGCTGTTTCTTGATACATGCTCGATTTATAAAATATGTTCAGTATTCAACATTAATAATATAAAAGTCTCGATGTCAATTATATTTTAAATGATAAATAAGGTCCAGGTTCTCTTTACTCGATATATATTTTATGATAGTAACTCCCAAAAAAAATGTATCAATATTACTTCGCGCTCATACTCGTAGTACGAAGGAATCTTGAAAAGTCAAACGTCGATAGAAAAATTTAAAGGATCCGGAGGTCGCATTCCTATTTGCTGGAAGGATCAAATCTACTAGACATAGACTAGACATAAACAATTTCATGATGCAATTCGAACCGCCAACGATCAGTTGGATGGAAGAAGATCATAAGATACCCAGAGATAGATCCTCTACCCTGAGGAGGAGTTTCACAGGAAGAGGATGTGTTTTGTTAACTTTCAGAATGATTGTCAAGTTTCAATCTGCTTATTGCTTTGCATTTATGTCGTAACTATATAACTTATATGTTTTACCTGTTGGTTCTCCCCCTGGAACCCACTTCCTCCACTTTCCATCGTCTCCACCTCTAGGCACACGTTCATTACGATACTCCTTTACAAGCTCCAATATTTTAAACACCAAATACAACACGATTCCAAGCATGTCTCGTTTATTCACGTTCACATAACCGCTTATCTTTATCTTTGTCTATTTCGAGATCAGTCTTGATCTTTCTTTTCATAAATGCTTATTCGTAGATATTCACTTTGGAAATCCATTGTCTGTTCCAAGTCGATAAACATTATTCAGAACAATTGACTATAGTTATAATCTTGTAAGTAGGTACACTGCACCCGTTAATTCCTGGTTTATCTTGCGACTGATACGAAGGTTATCGGCAACACATATGAGAGACGAACAGATGACTGAAGCAACTTCCTTGTAATCAATTTATCAAGCTAAATATACGCCCATTCGTTCATAATAATATGTGCTGTTTGGTAGATAATATCACTTTTAAAACTAAGCTATCAAATGATAGGAGTTGTATTGATAAAATCTGCAATTTTAAGTAAATATCAACGTTTTATTTAACTCGATAACAATGAACCCTGTTCGGAAGGTTTTAGAGAAATGAGTGCAATTTTATTGTGTATCAATAATTAATATGCGAATGGTAAGGTGCTTTTATTTAAATTTGTACGTGACTGGTTTTAGATATCCTTAATAAATTATTTATTACTTTTATTGATCAGCTCTTGACCTCAAAGCTTGCCTGGGCAAGAGGAGATGTTCGGAGGTAGGTACTTTTGTTGGTGTTGAGGTCGAACGTAAGAGAAAACACAGATCCAGGCAGCCGAATCAAAATGTTTGCAGAGTGCATTAGTATATTAATACCCACTCCCACTAAACCGACAAGTTGACAGACTGAATGAAAAATAATTCTTTTTTTCTAATGCCACTATATAATCAAATTAACGAGATGCCCTCATAAGAGAAACGTGATTTTTTGGCTTGAAATATGAGTCGGAACCCTCGGTGTGCATGTCCGAACTTGGCCAGTTTATTTAGATCATTTTGAATTGAGTTGTAATCCACATTTGAGCTTAGGTGAACACTGGACATTTTTAACAAAAAAAGGGTAAAAACATCAGTGCAGTCGGATATAAGTAATTTTACTCTTTTGGTGGCACCGATTATTGACCCCTCTGACTCAGCACGCAGATATCGCAAAAGCCAATTAAGGGATATCATTAGAAATAGAGTAGTACTCTATGTCTCAATCTATTATCGCTATCACAAATCCACAAACCAATGCCAAGCGTGGTGATTATGGCAAAACCCTCCAGTTTAAGAGAAAACATTGTTCAGCTGTTTAAGATGAATTTCTTTAGCATCATCAATAACTTCATAACATACTTCATCCCAGACGTGAAAAACGACGGGCAGTGACGTAGTTTTACGTTTTTTACTCAACAAATGCTTCTCAGATTTGTCTAGCTTTGCACGCAAGGTACCCTGATTAAAAGGAGCCTCGATGATATTCCTGGTCCAGTACAAAATTTGGGTATACTTTATTTTAGAATAATATCAGCTCAATGTCCAATTAGTATTGTCGTGAAGGAATAATAAACAGTAAATTAGTTTTATATGGCCATGTTTGATATCCTACTCCCGTCCCACAGGAACGGATTTAATGGATAAAAAGAAGCATATTTTATATCATATCCCTGGTCAAATCTATCGTTTTCTAATTGTTTTAGCGTGAAAGAGGAACAAATCCAAACATCCAAACAAACCTTCAGTTTATGATGATAGTTTTGATGTATAGTGTTATCTGGCCCGGTGGATCAGGCCATGCACCGGGGAGGAAGGTTTTTTTGCATCAAGTGTGACTTACCCAGCATTCTGTTAATTTCGCCTCTTTCAGTCATGATCGTTGTCGATGTACTTCATGGTTACGTCGATCCTGAAACAATTTTTTTTTATTGTAAGACGGGCAAGCGTTAATATAAGAGCAATTATATCTAGGTATAGGTAGCTGAATGTACTGAAACAATATGAGAGCAATTATATAGTACAATACAATACAATAATACGATAATTTTATTTACTTGAAACTCAGGTAAAATATAAACCTAAAAGATAACATAATCAAATAGGAACTGCAAATTTTAACAAAATTATACAAGTTTCTGAATAATCGGTATATAAAAAATTAAAGAATTAGAAATTATTAAACAAATTAATTAGTTAACTAAATATTAAACAGTAAATGAGAATGAAAGTAATTATTATTCATGCTTAATTACTACTTTTATCTGTTTACAGGTAGATAACTCAAAGAATGAAGTATATGTTAAAGTACCTTTCTTACAACAATTATTCATTCGCTATCATTTTGAAGGTTCAATTTCACATTCAAGAGGTATTAGTCAGCGCTATATTGTTTTTATTGTACGATAGAGAAGCGCTGCAGCCTTCATCTCACATGGTTTCAAGTTACCATATGCCGAAGGTGGAGCGCACTTCACCCAGAATCCTCAACAGTCTGAGGAACTGTCTATCTCACCTCTAAATGTCGTAACACAGCAAATTAGAATTGTTGTTTTATATTGCCAGCACACACAGTGAATAAACAAAGCAAGAGTTTCTGGTCCCATTAAAAATCCTAACAACCTACTAATGTACTCCGAGATAACTTCGGGTAATATGTTGTCAAAATTACTTTTTAACTGTATTTTTCTGGCTAACCGAATATAGAAAAAATGCTATTCTTACTTGCCCTATTTTTTCTGACAAGATCAGAGCAAATTTTTTTTATAGCAAAAATCACACAGTATTGCTAAAATCTTTGTTAGTGATATGGATGGATATTGTTACGTAGGAATGCAAATAAGAATTACCTTATTTATTGAACTGCGTTCAGGTTCAGCGCAATCCTTTAGTAGGTGGCACAATATGTTCACTAACACACAGCATAACATTTCACTATACCTAAAACATAGATATAAACCTTATATATAAAATAACACCATTATTTTCTCACAATAATCAACAGTTTTTGTAAAATAAAGGGAAATATTGTAGAGATATTCCCGTAATGTCGGAGGTAGCCCGAAGAGGGTTGAAGTCGAATCTTGCGGAAATGCACGATCTTTACCGATCACACCCGAATGCAAATTTTTTACAGGGGTGGATTCAAATGGAGGCATATTTTCTGCCACCACTATGCCACTATGCCACAGTCTATGATATGTGAAATGGCTTAGCTTCAGCAATCATATCTTCTACAATACTTTAGCATTTACTTTGAAATTAATAAATGTTATAGTTTAGGATAGATGCTAGAGCGCTTGTGTTTCGAAAACAAGATTAGGTACATAAAATTTTCTCGATTGAAAAAAAATACAAAGTTGACTCTAATTTGTACAAAAAATTTTCGCCATTCAATGAATACGCCCAATTAGGCCTTGAAACTTTGTACAGTAAATAAAAACAGTATACAGCAGACGGTCTGTGTTTTCGATTTTCAAAATTCAGATTTGTTTTTGAAAACAAAATGTAGAAATACGCGCACATTTCTGTCATCTGGTGGCTGTATATAAGCGCCGTGGTTAAGCGCACAGCAATGTCACCTTTATTTCGATATGTTTTATGTCAATATTTTCGTTCGAAACTAGGATAAAGTTGCGTTGAGTTGCATTACATTCTCTATATCGCAATATGTTAAGCCTCTGTGGTCTAGTGGTTCACCCAACGGTGTCCGATCCAAAAGTCCCGGGTTCACTAAGGAAGTACAATAAGGTGCTTTCTTTGGTGGCAGGACTATGTTTCAGTCCGCCTGGCTAGCTACCATCTTATCTTTACCTTTAGTCTGTACCCCTAACCACAATTACAAATTATTGTGTTCTGGCATTAAGAGGTAAAATAGCCAGTTACTCAGACAGTTGAGTATTTCGGATGAAGTGCCCTTCCATCTTTTGCCAAATCTGGTGTGATTAAGGTCAAGCGCTTCCCCGTTGCACAATAAAAAAAAAATAACAAAAACGGGTTTTCATCGCGTACCTTTTTATATTCCCGACAGTTTCGACCGTGTTACAACGGCCCTACCCGTGACCACGGCCGTTTTTGTTATTAATTATGTATAATAATCGCGATAATTTAAAAAATGCAAATAAAAAAAACATTAAAATCAGACAAATAATAAATACAGCACCCACCAAAATGAGGTAAACAAATAAAAGAGACTTCACTCACAGATCCGAGATAGAAAATTCAGCGACCCGATTATTTATGGTAGAAGTAACTTGGTCTATACACAATATTCGTTCTGATTTTGCTGTGTAATAACTTTTGAGTCAAGATTTGAAATGTATAAATGGTATAAATATAATAACAGAGTGAAAATCCATGCCTGTTCTAAAGTAACTTCCTATAGCTAGAAAAAACCGGACAGCGCCATGTTTTCCACGCATGCGCCCTACTTTCCACAAAGGGTAGGTAATCACTAAATGGCTAAAATCAGGCAACTTGGAACAGTGTTGCCAGGTGACTTCAAATTTTTATTTTTTACATAAAATCAGAACTGTTTTAGTTTACTTGTGTAAATAATTCTTAGTACTAAATGACCTAACAGCAATTTTAAAGTTTTTCGCGGAATTCTACCTCTGAAATAAGGCTGCGCGCGCATTTCGTGACGTATTATAAAAGTGTGAGTACCTACAGCATAGACTCAAATCAATAAAATGACGTCACGTTACTGAATCGACTTGTAACCACTGCACTTGCTAACTAAACATTGATCAAGATGAC
The DNA here is from genome assembly GCA_951394065.1 of Venusia cambrica. NCBI lineage: Eukaryota > Metazoa > Arthropoda > Insecta > Lepidoptera > Geometridae > Venusia > Venusia cambrica. Next base: position 3,599,392 of record OX596059.1, on the reverse strand, counting down.
TTGACTTAACCTATATAGTGCCTTCAGGGGAAGTACGCTCCATCGTTGACCTTATCCAGGCTCTGGTCTACCTCGAGCAGTATATTATCTGTAATCTATTTCATAATTACAAGCTATGGTTAGTTTGGGGGTGCCTATAGTAATTTATACTAAGACCAACATTAAAACCATAGAAACACCTATATAAATTACTCACATAGTTCCTATATTACATGCTTAATTTATTTTACTTGACATTTTTAAGCATATGGATCCAAATGGCGTTGCTTAAAAATGTCTAGTAATAATTATTATATTTACTTATTTATATTTATTTTTGGGTAGGTAACTAGAAATCCATTCAAATAAGTATCTGTATTCGAATCGAAAAAAACATTAAATACATGATCTGGATACTTATATACTTACTTAAATATTTGTAATTTTTATCATTATTTATTACCTAAGTCCCTACGTTAATTATTAGAGATAATAAGTACTAGCTTCTGTCATTTACGAACACATCATTTTGTTTTGAAAAAATAGTAGCGAAGTAGGTATCTTTGTATGAAACACAGGCTTCCCAAGGCCTTGCATGCCCTATATGGAGTTGGTATTCAATGCTAATTTGTACTGCCAAATACCTACCATGGGATTTGAAATTGTAATTAATCTAAGTGGAAAACATAAAACAACAATGGTCCTACTCAGGTAGGTAGGTACCTCATTATTCTACTATGAAAAGACTTATATAAAAAAACGGAAGGTATATTATATAGAATTGTCGTTTACTAAAATATGCACTTATCTATTTTATTTTATTTTAAAATTACTTTATATCTCCACTATATAGCGCTACCTAACACCCACTCCATATGCCTATGGAGTATCTGAAACAAAATGCCTTATTTATAGCATTCAATTCACGCAAGTACTTCTGTAATAATGTGCAATATATAATTGTCTATCTGTACACAAGCATTTAAAATATGAGAAGTATCTACGTAAATCCTTGTCCCTACCTCCGGCATATATTAAAGTTAGAAAATAATTTACAGATACTTAAATGACAAAGATTTGGTATCATAGTTGCATACTTGAAACTGATAGTATAGGATTATTTTAAAATGTCGAGTGATCTAAGATAGGGCTCACTCACTGGCTTACTTTAAAGCAAATGTATATAAATAATTGTTAACGAACAACCATTTCTAAATGTATTGCTCACCAATTTTTTACAGATTGTCCTTAAATTGTCACACAAAAATAACGAAACCAATCACCAATGAGTCAAAAATATATGATAGCTTAAGCTGGAAAGCCTTAGCTTGTATGTTTTATAAACTGTTTCCTAAAAACTTTTAATTCATACGTTAGAGGAAAAATATAAATCGCTTGTAAGGTTGATGTATGTGTAAGAATATATTGTATAATGTGTTCTGCAGAAACTTGGAATCAGGTCTACTACGAAGAACGAAACATGACGGATCCGATGACAGACTGCACATTTTTTCAATATAAAAATGACAGGAGTTCTTTTGGATCCGACGACGTTTGATTTTCATTGTGGGCCTTAGTTTCCAGCGTCGGTATATCGAACCTAATGTCATAAGAAGAGAGTTAATATGCACCATCAGGATAGGCTCGTTGAAATTGTCATATCACAAGTTAATATATCAAAGAATATAAATTAAATCAGAATAAAATTATGCATCAGATTCAGAAATAAAATGTATATCATTCATAAATTGTGCGATTTTATAATAACATTTATTTATTAATGTGACCTTTAACTTATTCCGAAACAGTGGGGTCGGTAAATGTTTAATGTTTTTGGCAGATTATTATATATGGAAGGTGCCATGCAAAAGATTCTTGAGGGTCGACGAAAAAAATCTGGATTATTTTTGACAAACATCGCCGTTTCAAAAATGTACAGACAGGTCACTGTTAGGATGTTGTGGTTTCTAAAATAAGGGGTACACGAGTTTGTCATTTAACGACGAAATATGACCCTTATGCAGCGTTTCTGGCATTTTTTTTTATATGTCAGTTGAGTTGCCCCAAAATATAATTCCATAGCGTATATTTGAAACAATTAGTCCGTGGTATGTCGTAAGAAGAGTATCTTGGTTCACAATTTGGGAGAGTTTATATCATACATAGACTAAGCTATTCATTTTAGCTGACAAGTTTTTTATATGAGTCTTCCCATTAAGTTTCCGGTCAATATGAATCCCTATTTGGCGAAGACATAGATACCTAGCTGTTGTACTTGTAACGGGTAAACATGTCTTTCTACAATTGTTCAATAAACAATACAGAAAAATGTCTGATTCGGCTGAGGATCATAATAAGGCGCAAATATAGTGGTCTCGACAGAGCTTACCTATTTGGGTCTTTTGGGGTCGTGATTTCGTACGTAGGTACGTAGCTTTGTACATATTATTTTTAATTGTAAGTGAATAAAAATGTTTTTCCTAAAAAAAAATTGTTTGAAACGGAGACTAGAGAGGTTTTTACATTCTGTATTTTAAATATCTGTTGGTTTTTACTATACTACATTACAATTATTTCGATTCCTATATACATGGGTAGGAAACAAGCGTAAGCTGGCGATAAAAAACTGGTATATGTAGGTACCTACCTAGTCACGGTCTAGCAGCAAGCACCTTCCACCTTATTTTAAAACTGATAGGCATTTACAATATAAATACACTACCTTAGAATTTTCAAAATAAAGCTAATTACGTTCTGAATTCACGTCTAGTAAATTTTCAATAAATTTGTTCAAGCCTGGTTGATAATATCCCACTTGAATACCAAACTAATCTAACAGATGTGGATACAGTACTATTTTTTTTTATTATGATGTGCAAACATAATGTGTGTACATCTTACTATATTACATCAGCGTACATTTCAACTTTGGTGCGAATAAAAACCTACACGATTCTTTACACGCATTAATATAGAGCACATTGGAGCACTATAGATGTGATAGACTTTAATCTCAGATAATTAGCGAGAGGCAAAATCACTTCATCATGAAGCACCGAATCGTTTCGACCGAGATTCGCAACTGTTTTATTTAAAGCACTTCGGCCGTGAACACTTGTATTGTAGGTAGAACCTACACACATTTAGCTATTCATATCCAAACTATGAGCAATGTCGTTCATTGACTGTGATTACTGCATTATTAATTGTTTTAGCAAGCCCATCGCCACTTAGCGGAATACTAGCCCGACGCATGCCACTCGAACTGTCCAGCATTGAATGCTAGTTACTTGCAAACCGTAGGCTCTTTTTTTATTGTATGACGGGGAAGCACTTGGCCTTCATCTCACCTGGTTACAAGTTAAGTGGATAATTTCAAGATGTTTTTTATTAAAGAAAACAATGCTTACAATGTAGAATAAATACTGGCAGATAGGAACCACTAAAAAAACCGACAAGGCTTAAGAGAAAAAAAGGTCAAATAGTATTTGTTAGGTCTCATTAAAAAATACACACAAAAATATTAAATCTAACATTTAACATTTTCAATTGTCAATAACATATGAAAGACAAGGGCTATGTATATCATGTCATAAGTACCTATATAATCCGTAGATACATCTATATCTCTTTTCTTTAAACAAATAAAGTCGTGTTGTTGTGTAATCTCCGAAACGGATGGAGCGATTTTGAAGAGACTTACAAATAGCTGATGTTTTTTTTATGATCTATTTTTTGGGATATTTTTCGTCGTACGATTATGCTAGTCCCGTAGTGGCTTATAAAATTTACCAACCTAAACTGATTTCATACCATCATACACACCCTAGCGGCCTCACACAAAGGAGTCGATAAGACACTTTGCACCAATCCTACCTCTGAGAGCTGCAAATTAAAGCGAGTAAGCACTCGGTCTTTCATTACATATAGGGAATAACGTACAAAGGATTTTATTAGAAAAAAAATATTACTACTTGAAATAAAATGAAACGTGAAATAAATGAAAATAATTTAGATTCTTGTGCATTTTGTGCACTAATAGTTTCTTACCTAGGATTGTGTGGGATTATCAAAAATCGTGCTACAGGACTTGCAGAACTTGCGTGTTTGTCGGTATTTTACAGATAGGTACTTCGGTCGAGTGTGTTCAGGAGATTCACGACCCTATACCCCTCTCGCCGTTCTTCAATAGACATTTCCGACGTACAGCTTATTATCATCTCCACCTGGTTGATATCCCACGTATTGAAAACTGAGCGCTTTGAATCTTTTATTATGTCTTGCGTCTGTTTTTCCGCTGTGTTACGACCCCAATGTCTTCAAGAAGAGAGTTAATAGGCACTTTCTGGATATACTTACCCCACCGTAGATCTAAGGCTGTGTAAGTTACGTGGTCAAGCATTGACCGATTGTAAAAAAATGTGATGTGTCTAGGTATACCAAACAGAAATATAACATTATTCCGAGTAAAAAAGTATCTATTATCTTAATCTAGGTAATATAACATGTACGAGTCAAACTTCAACCGTTTAACTGTCGTGCTTGATGTTCATGTATAAATAGTTATAGTACATTGTTCACAACGCAACAGCCTACCAGAAGCGCCTGCCTAATGCACGGTATCAAAGTTCCACGCCATTTTGCTATATCTATATCATAAGAGAAGTCCTCTGGTCACAACAATTATTCAACTGTCACGGGTCAAAATCAGCACATTAAATATTTAGTGATTCTGTAAGAACAGTAGTCCTCGCGAGCCCTTATAACCATGCAATAACCGATGCTTTCTTCTTTCACTTTTCCTATTAGAGCGAATAGGGGTATAAGTTTTAGCGATTACCTACTCGCGTTCCCTTGGTCTGAGGAGATCGAACCTGGTGTCTACGGATTTGTCTTGCAAAGGCTGAGAGGACTGCGTAATCTGATTAGTAAACGTAGGTATAAAGTTTCCTGCAGGCGAGAACAAACCGACAGACAGCGGACAGCATTTTTGGCCAATCTCGAAACTGTCAATTATTAAAAAAATAAATAGATTGAAGGAAACACTATATTCGATATAAAAATGGTAAAAAATATTGTTTTGGCTTTACAAAACAATATTTTTTACCATTTTTGTCTCTTTGTCTGTCTGTCTGTCTGTATCTTAAACGCACATAACGCTTAAACTACGGGATGTTTGATTAATTATTATTGACATTATTGGCAAGGATATTATTGGTAAACTTTTTTATCATTCATTTCACAGAGCTTGTTGATGGATAGAGGTGGCTCATGCTTAGTGGCGAGGTCTATTTTTATTTATACTTAAGTACGTAGTTTCAGCCCAGGATCACGAGGCTTGCCTGGGCAAGAATGAAGTCTACAATGGAGCCTTCCCAGAAAATACTTTGTTCAGCAGTGGGATTACATGAGCTGAAGTAATAGTAATAAACTTAGAACCTTGTTGCAAGTGTAACTGCGAAAAGGTTCTTCGAGGTCAGCAAGATACTAATAATACTAAGTATAAGTAAGAAAATCTTATGTTATTTTATCAAATTTAAAATAACGTTAATTCATGGTTTTTAAATATTATTTCTAGTAACATAATCACCATTATACCCCATCTTATTTCTAACAGTACATCTAAAGTTTGTCAGGTAGAGATGGCATTTTAAGCGATAAACCGCCCATTGCTACACTATTTCGATTGTTCTCCATGTTTGTTTATTGTGTTATACTGGTGCACAATATGCTCGAACTATATTTTTATCTATAAGCCAAAACTAGATTCGCAGCATCTACGTATAAATAGTAAAAGCTCTCCCTCATTGTTTATTTTCGCACGCGTCTCGCTCTGAGCAGTGAAGGATTCTTATATTTGCAGATAATTTTTCAATTTGCGTATGTGCTCCGCATCACGTAACCACATTCACACCGAGAATGGAAATGATATCGTCACGGATAATTAATGTTGTCATAATCGCAAAACTACACAGCAATAAACGTCATGTCAATCACTTTGTTTAAAGCCGTAACCAAGGTCTATATTTACTTTTCTTCTCGCGGGTTCGGTTCACTTATTGGAGGTTCTAATATCTATAGATTGGCTACGCTCAAGGTGCATAGGTATATATAACATTGGTTTTACAAATGTTTTGGGACTGTTATTAAACATCTGCATACAAAAACTACTAAAAAACATGTTGCCACTGAGACACACATACACCAGTGTTTTATGTTTCGATTTTATAATTTGTTTATTGTGAACTGTCAAGCTTTATTTCGGAAGACAGATATATTATACTCAATATAAATAAATATGTTTTTTTATATATTAGATATGGTTTAAGGCAATTGATAACTACCGTTTTTGAATTAATACAGCGACATTCCTTTTTTGTATTAAGCCTATCTTGGTTATAAACACTATCAACGTATAAGTAACATTCACCTTCGGATTGTGGTAAATATATCCTTAATCTAAAGATATTAATCAATCGCATCGTAAAAGCCGACTGAGGAATCTCTCCGGTAGAAGGGCAGATTGTATGCTGAAAGCTGTAGATTCTATGTGTTATCTAACACCTTTACAGCGATCGATAATCCGCCTACCAAGCGTAGTGGCGTAGCACCCTCATATTTCGAAAGATTGCATTGCTCCTTCCAGCGATGTAAGTTAATGGGCGGTTTAAGAAAAAGAAAACGGGTAATGAGAGCAGTTGTAGTCCTCTTTACATCGAAAATAAATAATTTTGAATGAAACATCTGTAAGCCGTCCAAGTAGGTCAAAAGATAAGAAGTTTAACTATCTTTTACTCAACGACCATGACTGCGTTTTTTACACATTGACTGCAATTGATAGAGATTGAAATACCGATAAGATTGTACGGCTAGCTTTAGTTTAATAATTATCTTTTTGTTTAACTTTGTACCTTATAATAATATGTACAATTAAACTAAATTATCCATTGTCCTGTATTATTTGGGTGTACAGTCGTCTACTATTAAAAAATAATTAAATCAAATATTTATTTATTTGCTCATACTAAAAGGTCAGTAACATAGTAGGTATAGCTAAATTAGAGTTTAGAATTAGTATTACATTGTGTACACACCATCTTTTCAAAATGTTCTTGTATATCTGTATCTGTCAGATATGTTAATTTACATATCTGACAGATGTAGATACAAAAACTTATATGACATTCAAGTGTGATATGGCGGGCAAATATATATTATTTTGGGTGCAAACATTTCTTATATTTCGTTAGAATGGGGCTGACTGAAAACCAGCGTTGCTGAGCTCTTACTTCTTCACCAACAACATGAACCCGCATTTCTTGTATTTAAATAAATATTGTCATAATGTGCTGTGTGAATATACGCCTTTTTTTTTTAGGACACGCAAATATTAAATTAATATTTAGTAAATTTTGAAAATTAATATTACAATTATGTACCTACGATTTGATTTATAACATGCATTGTTGATATCCCCTAAATTATCGTAAGCATGAGCTTACAATTCATCAATTAGCTTGAGCAAATTGATGAATTGATATCAATTACTGTAGCTGTGTAGGCTAGGGGACATACCGGCCGGCTTCGCTCTTCTCAGTCACTAACCTCACCTAACTACTTATGAACCAGCGTCGTGTGACATTTTACAATGCATATGTTCCAGTTCAAAATGCTATCTACATGTTGACTGATCATTTTGTTTCCATTGCAAACAGAACGGCACTATCTTATCAACAGCATTATTAGATGTAGGAGGTTAGTGAATACACGCCTAATAATTTCACTGTTATATATATTAATGTGATATTGTGATGTTATATTTTAGTGTTTAATATTTACTGTGATACAATAGTGTGTTAGAGACAATGGAAAGCACTGTGGATCTTCGCGAGCTGGAACAATTAAGGTTGGTATTTATTTTTGGTAACATGAAACATATAATAATGTTTTTTTTATTGTACTACGGGGAAGCACTTGCCCTTTATTTCGCCTGGTTACAAGTTGAGTTATAGCCGAAAGTGAAAGCGCACTTGACCCGGAATCCTCAACAAACTGGCTATCTTACCTCTAAATGCCTGAACACAAAAATATATAAATTGTTGAAATTTGTATGGTTGATTAAATAAATTGAATGACTATTCTATATTATGCTAATAGTTTGTGTGCAGCAATAATAAAAAAAAATTTATTCAATCTATAACGACTGCGTTGTTTTTTTTTATATACAACTAGGAGACCAAACAAGCAAGTAGCTCACCTTATGTTAAGCGCATCTCTTGATGTCTATTTCTTATAGGCAAGAGATGCATTTAAGAGCAGGTTGTATGATTAAAGCTAAGACTTCAATGTGCCCTACTGCGTTAGGTCACATTTGTATTGATATTGTATCGACTGCCCTTACAACTAACAATCTGCGTAAAGTTCAAAAAATAAGATCATCACTCTAAAAAAATAATCCTATTCTATGTGAGCGGGTCTTATGATGAAGTCGGAAGAATAAATACTAAGGATAACTTATCGGAAAATAGTTGAATATACATAAGATACTGTTTGACAGATTTCGATACAAAGGAAAACAAGGTAAATCGAGATACAGTTTCACTGTCAATGCGAGTAATTTACATTTTTTTTTATTAAACGACGGGGAAGCGCTTAGCTTTGATCACACCTGTTTTCAAGTTATGTTATGGCCGAAGATGAATACTCACTTCACCCGGAATCCTCATCGGTCTGAGGAACTGGCGTCAGAACATCTAAATGCTGGAACACAACAAATAAGAACTGTTGTTATGGCGACAGATTTAAGCAAGATGGTGGTAGCTGGCGGACCTAAACAAAGTCCTTCCACCAACTAAAACCATTGAAGTCTCCACGTGTGTAGTTACAGTTACTCTCTAGATGGCACGAATCAACGGCACGCCACACTGATGGTTGCCGTCCAGCCTTTCAACCTTTTTGTATAAAGCCCGTTGACTTCTTCGTGGTCTAGTGTTGGTGGTCTTGGGCTCAAAACCCGAATGGGGCATACCTTTGTGATGTTTGTTCCTAGTTTCGTTTGGATTTTGCTGGCTAGGATCAAATAATAGTCCGATTAAATTAAGCTGTTGGTCCAGGGTACTGTATAAAGATGTGTCGGTGTTGAAGAGATAAGGAACTAACTAGATAGAGAGAAAGAACCAGGTATGCCAGACGTTTATGGTGGCAGCTTGTAAAGGTTCAGTCTGTAGCCGATTACAGACAGCACAAGCACCTGCTTGTGCTGTCTGTAATCTGCTTGTGTTTTTGTTTGTATAAAACTATGTCGCTGTCACCTGACAGCGACATAGTTTTATACACATTCCATACATAACATTAGACAAAGTGTAGGAACTAGTTGTCGCTTGTCGCTGTCGCCTGCTACTGTCTGCAGTCGGCTACGAACAGAATCCTTAAAGCCTTATAGCATCATAAAGCCACACAGGTATAGGTACAGCCCGCCATGCGAGCTGAATTTGTTGTTTATTTCAAAATGGCACTTTCGATTCTTACACAATTTTGCGTTGAGAATGATTTGAGATGAACTGTGGTGCATTTTTTGACAAAAGGGATAATAGATACAATAATGTATAATAGAAAAGAGTTTTTTCATACAAATTATCTTTTCCATAATATTTTAATCTTGTTTTCAGAAAAATAACCCCACATAGAAACAGATTAATCCTATCTTATGGCATCTACAAAAAAAAAAATAGAATCGAACATGCCATTTCAAAATTAATGATGAACTGCCTTTGTTTTGGAGAAAAAAAAAGTCCGTAATAAAATAATCGTGTCCCATTGTAGACCTTATTATGGCTTTTCTATCTATAACTTTTCGATCTATAACCCAGTTCCAGGATCAGCATGTTTGTTCTCACACCACGAAAGAAACGTAGAATCCTGATCATAAGGAAATTAACAATTATATGTAATTATCCTTTTCAGTCCATCAGTGTCATCAAAAGTAAAACCACAAGCCACCGCAGAGAAAGAACCAGAGAAATGGCAGATGCTCCTCGAGCCAGCACTGGTCGGAGCGATGCTGGCCATCAATCTTGGCATGACCACTTTTCAGAATTTATACCTAAGAACAGCGTGCACAGTAGACTTGCAGATTGATCCTAGTATTTGTGATAGAGGTTTCGGAGATGAATTTCGGAATGCTGAGGTGAGATATCTAAACATCAAATTGGCATAATATACAATTAAACTTAATGGTCGTATGTTACGTGATGATGGTAAGCGGTCCGACGGTATGACTCTTATCCCTTGGGAAATTGGTATCCTTTGGTGTGATACGCTACATGCGTTGACACCCTTGCGCCATCTCATCTACCTAGGACCTCAGTTAGGGTTGTTGCGGTGGCTGATTTCGCCGAGGATCACTTATGGCACAAATATAATGGTCTCGACAGAACTTACCTATTTGAGCCTTTCGGGGCCGAGAACTTCGGTCCGAGGGGAGCCGGTGCCCTCCGGGTTTTCAAAAATCTTGCGGGGCTTTTGATTGAGGCAACACGTGACTCAAGGGCTGACTCTTATTTAGGCCAGCGAATTAGCACAGCCAGTGTCTTGGTCATGCTTCCGTCTGGTACTGGAACTGGTAATTCAACTGTTCATGAGAACCAGTTGAGTTACCAGTTTCGTATAGGCCGTTTGTAACGGTCATTATGTAATCCGACTGCTTCTTTTTTACATAGCTCGTTTAATTGTGCGTGTAATTTCAGCGGCAACCTTGCCTTTGAACCGGTACACAGCAATGCTGCATGGCTGCCAAAATAGGTATAAAAGTGGTCTTCCCCTGACGGGCCCACATACAAGGAGCTCTACTACTCTTACCACTCTTAAATGGCGCTATGTGAAATTAATATATATATTTATTTAAGTAACAACGTTTTCAGGCCAAAAGTCAAGCGCACCTTTCAAGTGTAAACATCAGCAGGAGTTTCGTCGGATCTCTAATAGCAACCATCGTCCTTCTCTTTGTCGGGCCATGGAGCGACTGCAGTGGGCGCCGGAAGCCTCTGCTCATCATGCCCTTGGCAGGAATGTGTGTGACGTCGATAGCAGTTCTTCTGTTACTGACGTTTCCTGGAGCCAACACCGTGCAAGTATTGTACGCGATACAACTGCCGATGTCTTTAGGAGGGAACTTTGGATTGCTGCTTGCTGCAGCCTTCAGCCATATCGGTGATGTAGGCATGCTTTATATTCTTAGATTAGATGAGTTTCAAATGTAGGTCTACAAACGATAAATTTATAACGTCATTGTTATGAACGCCCAGTTGTTAAAATATCTTTTGATTGCTTTGGCCAACTTAAATTGGAGAGTCTTTCCAAATGGTCTCACATTTGAGGAATAAGTTTAATGAAGGTATACTGTTATAGTACTAGTGGAATGCCTGGGTCTTCGTTTCCGTCTTTTAGTGGCGATCGCAGCGCCACCTACCAGGTCTAATTGTAAATTTAAATCATCAAGAGACCCATTCAAACACACAAAAACCAGCCGTGTAGGACTACACTGAGAAACACACTTACTTACAGAATAATTATATGTATGTAAAGATTTCAAGTATGAATGTCTCTCTAATTGTTTGTTTGGGTGTTACGTTTTCACGACTATTAATAATGGAATTTGATGAAATTTGGAATGGAGATAGAAATCCTGAGATTACATTTATCCAGGTACTACGCTGACAAAGGGACGAAAGCTGATCATCAATGTAAGCCATTTCGACCGACTTCAAAAAAAAGTAGGAGGTTCAAATCATCGGTTTCTTTATGTATGTTTCCCGATTATTCGAAGACGCCTGGACCGATTAAAAAAAAAACTTTTTTATTTTGAAATAATTCACAGGTGGTTCCATCGTCATCAGGTCAGGATCTGATGATGGGATCCTGGAGAAATCGAGGGAACTCTTCAAATAATATATAGGCACACTTGCGATTCGGGTGTTTTTAATGTGTATTACCTCAAAAGTAAGGATAAAACCTCAAAAGTAAAGACCCCTTCTAGGATCACACATCTGTCTGTCTGTCTGACCATCTGTCATCAAAATAATTGAATAAAAATACCAGGTAATCCAGGTAAACGATTGTATCATATTATTCATTGAAGTCTTGTGTATCAATTACAGGTTTGCCATGCTACAGGACGCGATGTTACGCGGAACATGGGTATCCACCGAGCGGCTATCCAGATAGCCCACGTGGTAGGCTGTGTCAGCGGGCCACTCGTGTTCCGATTTCTAGGATTCTACGGTGTATTCTCAATACTTTTAATTCTGCAGGTATTTGGTATGAGCACTTTTTGATTACTAAACCTGTTCCGAATACATTTGTTTATTTAAAAAGAACATCACCGAAGATCAAAGTTGACAAGATGCCTAAGCCTATCCTCCATGAGCGAGTGAAACGTGACGACATTATCTTAGTCCACTTAATTCAATAACTCTATGAGCGTGTCTCCACACGGCGATAAAATCGCGACGATAGTTGGATGGAAACGTCGCGATACACACGCTTGTGGAGGAGACAGAGGAATGAGACAGCCTGCATGTGATAAAGATAGGTGTGAAAATACCACACGCTAGGCTAGTTTAACTTCTATATTGCAAACTTTTCTCTATATAAATGACCTTTTGCAAGAAACATATCATACTATCACAAATTTCAAAAATCGTTTTGCGGTGATGTAATCCACCTTCTAGTGGTCTACCACGGACAACTGAATGCGCTAAATGATCACAACACTTGTAAAGTTCCACCTAGCTATAGCGACCACCCGAAGTCCATCGCCAATGGGCTTGCCGTGTTCCATCGGTGCACGAGTCAGTGTCTTCTGGGAAAGGTTACCCCATTGTGGGCCTCTCCTTGCTCTAGCCTAGAGATTTTAACCGCCTCTGTGGTCTAGTTGTTAACCCACCGATTTCAGATCCAGAGGTCCCGGGTTCGATCCCCAGGGGGAGCAATATTGTGCTTGGTTTGGTTGGTGGTAGGATTTTGTTTAAGTCCGCCTGGCTAGCTACCACCATCTCATCTAACAATTCTAAAATTGTTTGTGTTCCGGCATTTAGAGGTAACAAGATAGCCAATGCCACAGTTTTTTGAGGATTTCGGGCGCTTCAGCCTTCGGTCTTTTCATAGCTTGAAAATCAGGTGAGATGAGGGCACATCCCCGTAGCACAATAAAAAAAAAAAAGCTAGACCAGCCTAAACGTCAAGAGCAACCCATCCCTTATTAAGAAAAATAGCTGCAAATTCGGAATGTAAGAATCGCTTTATTTTATTTTCAGGCGTCATCATTGGCTTACGTGATTATATATATGAAAGATGTGAATGTAAACAATGAGAATAAGGTATCGGCCTTAAGCTGGAGGCTGCCTGTCAATGCTATCCAGTGCCTCTTCAGACGACGGGAAGGCTACAAGAGATCTATTATTCTCCTCATGCTGGTAGTGTCTATCGGAGATAGGATCATTTTAACAGGTACACTTTAAATTACAAAATTGATTTAACGTACTGCGGTGTCGCGATGCCATGACGGTTTCATCCATGAAAAGTTTCTATTAGACAAATGTTACTATAGTATTAATGTTTTTTTAGATGACAAACTGTGATTATTATAAATTTGACATTTGACACTTAATTTAATATGATTTTATTTTGATTGCTGTATTTGATGACATTTTTTATTAACATTTAAACTAGCTTATTTTTAATTATCTTGTAGATGCAATTATGTTTAATTTACAATTGATACTTATTGATAACAACTTTACTGTAATAAATATCTATGTTACATTATGTTCGAGCAAATAAAAATATCTTTATCTTTATCTTTATCTTTACGGTCGCGGCTTAAGTATCAACCCCTCCAACTCAGCCCATGGATGTTGTAAAAGCCGCATAAGGGATCTCACTAGAAGACGGGTAGCAGCTTCCTTCTGTGTATTAGCTACGCCTTTACTGCAAAAATCAATCCGATTTCTGAGCGTGGTTTATGACAAAACTGTTCAGCTTTGAGTGACACTCTGTCCAGCAGTGGACATTAATGGGCTGTTGTTGTGTGTGGTGTCGAATGCAGGCTCGTGCCCTCTTCAACTCCCGTGCATCCTCGCCGTGCTCAACGCTTCAAGGAGAGAGCCCGTGACCGTTTTTGCGGATTTAAATTCAGCATGAGTGTTTGTGCTTTGCCCTTGCAAATGACCAATTACTAACAACTAATGACAAGGACCAGTCGGCCGTTCGGCTGGTGACTGAACATCTAATGACAAAACATATTTATGCGCAGTGCGTATACATTCTTTGCATATGAGCGTAACCGTGGAGAGGCGTTCATTAATAGGCTGGTACATCCATATGCTGCCTATTCGACTACAGTAACTAAATAAATTAAAATCATAAATCAATTAAAATTAATATCTACAATAACATTTTCATTTCTTTTTTTCAGCGGACGTTTACTACGCATACCTTTACTATAGACTGAAGTTCCATTGGAACGATATCATGTTTGGATCCTTTTTGGCGTACAAAAATATTGTTAGTTTCCTAGGTATGTTGTTTTTTACTAAATATGTATACGATATACAATGAAACTAACTATGTACAAAAGAAGCAGTCGGATTACCTACGGACGTTACAAACGGTCTATTGGTAACGCAACTGTTTCAGATAACTCCTATCTGAAGCTACCGGTACACTGGAACCCCCAATCCGCCACCTCAGAGACAACTCAGTAGGTCCGTGGATTTATCTTAGTACCTACCCAACATCGATTATCTCTACCTATAAGTATACTGCAAACGCGATGCAGGAGTAATGAAATGACATGTGATGATGGCAGGGATTAAGGGATTGGGATTAAGCCACCGTGAATGTCGTAAAAATTGTCCAGAAGATAAGTATATAAGATCTATTAGTTAAGAATGTAACGATTACACTACGAAAATCCATTCGTCTACCAGCATGGTGGTAGTGTCAAACTGTTTTGGGCTACGATGATGATGATGATGATGCTGACCCACTTTTATAGTGAGTTCCATGATTTTTGTTCACCCAAAAAGTGCTAAGCCTAAAGAAGTTTTCACTTCAAAAAAATCTCACTAGTTCGACGATCGTCTAATGAATCGAACTAGTGAGGCCAAAACCAAACGGCCTTGTGCACGGTTTCGGCACAGATGACCCACGATAAGATGATGGTGTTCCAGGAACGCTGCTGATCCTGTCCGTGCTGAAGCGCCGTCTGCGACTCTCCGATGAGCTGGTCGGTGTCATGAGCAGCGTTTCGTTCCTCTGCTCCATTTCGGGGCTCATCGCCGCTACGACCTCATTATGTGTCTTCTTTCGTAAGTGACAGTTAAATGTAATAATCGAAGTATGTAGTAAAGATTTATTTAAATAATCATTAACACACAATTCAAAATAATACATAGACCCACGCCTGTTTTCCAAAGGGGTTGGCAGAGACAACAAATGTTCATTTACGCTCCTTGCACACTTTTTAATTGGATATCTTGAACTGGGTATATACCTACATTCGCTAGAAATACTACACTTAGCAGACGAATTAGCCGCGACCTTCTCTGGTCACAACACAGCCCGTGTTGTGACCGACGACGGTCAAGTTGAGTTGGTGGATAGAGACGGCTCATGATCTTATGCGTAGATATCTTATCTTATGCTTATATATGTCTAAAGACTTTTGCAAATAAATGCAAAAGTCACGCACGCAATCATCGCAACTCATTGTGTTTTCAATCTTTTCTGATAATCAATTTTAGCTGTTCGCATAATGTACCAAGCCTGAGAAATCACGCTTCATTGATAAGTACTCATGCCTAATAGTTATGTCTGGGTAATCATTATTATATATTGCTAATAAGAATTTCACATACTTAACTCTTTTTCATATATTTCTTACCGTTCGTTCACCGTGGTACCATTAGTCCGTACCATCGATGGTACTGTGGCAATTAATGTTTGCCGTCGTTCCATTACATTGATAGTAAAATTCAGATGATATTTTTTGTTAACCGTGGTACATTCAGGAAATAAATAATAACCAAACGTAATTCAATAACGTTATGTGATAATTACATCATCGTGGCAATGAAAACAAATGAACTTAAAATGGAATTAATATTTTTGACCAACGCTCCAAATTATAGCATAATATAATTATGTATTTAAATTTAACAACGGCAAACAATAATTGCCACAGTACCATCGATGGTACTGTCTAATGTTACCACGGTGAACGAACGTTTCTTACAGAGTGCACCAAACTGGCGGGTACGATTCCCGGCTCTGGCAAGATACTTTTAGATTTATAGGTCCATCAATCCGGATTGGTTTGGTCCACCCTGTTTATATTTCTTGATCACTACTTTTCAGTAACCGCTTTTGGGGTCTTGTGGTTCGCTCACTGGTATCAGACCGGGATGTTCCGGGTTTGTTGACCATGAGATGATACAAATTAGTGCTTGGTTTTGTAAGTTTTGTATTAATTAAGTCCGCATGGCGTGCTACCACCATCTTATTTAAGTATGTTGATGACATTAAAATGTTATTATAAGTGTTCTGGAATTTAGAGGTAAGATACCCAGTTCCTCAGACTGTCAAGGATTCCAGTTGAGGTGGTCTTCTTACCTTCGGCCGTTTTATTTATTTTACGACGAGAAAGCGCTTGGCCTTCATCTCACCTGGTTTCAAGTTATGGCTTTATCATAACTTGACATAGGGTGAGATGTAGGCCTAAAGCCGTTGTACAATAAAAAAATGTGTTTGACCACCAGCTCACATGAAAAACAAAAAAGATGTGGAGCACGCTTGTCTTAAATGGCTATTCAACCTAAACTCGGAGACTCCAATATCGAAGATAATCGACGAGAGCAGCCAATTCAATTCCTTACCAGTACTAATGATGAAGGTTGAGACGAATCTTTGTGTGGACAATGTAATGTATATTATAATACGGGTTTTAACCTGCCGTACGTCTGCTATTCCGGAGAGCGGTAGGAGTTTCTACATCACACGGTTTAATTATGCTTGTTACAGTTCCAATCGTTGGCATAATATCCCAGGGATCGCAAGTCATTCAAAGGCCCCTAGTCAATAAGCAAATTCTGCCGACAGAGCAAGGTTTGTTGTTAATATTATTAGGATCACCTACCTACTATGGGGTAGTCAGAGGCACATCCAAACTTACGTTCGGCACATGTCCACTGTTTGCAAGTTGCTTAGTATTCAATACATTACAGGTTGCAAGCCCATCGTCGCTTAGCGGAATGCTATAGCCTTTGGCACATGTCATCCGGACTTTGACTGTAAGGGTCACATTCATGAGGAAACCGGCATGTCCCAAAGTACCAATCAGGACCAAAAGTTTGTCCATATGTCAAATGCGTTCATAAACTTTCAAAAGTTCATTGGTGCACGACTGGATTTGGACCCACAGCCTCCGGATTGGAAGGCGGGCCCTAACCCGCTTTACCACACAGTTCATCCTTCAATAGTGGGCTCCAAATGCCGACCACAATGATAAATCAAAACTTCTGGCTTTACATTTTTAAACACGGGAATCACGTATACGATAGTTGATGTCGCACCAGCATTGTTTCGGTCCTCCCAGGGGAACATCATGAGGGTAAGTATTAACCCGTGTTTAAAAATACACTATCATACTCACGCAAGTTTTGAAAGTGAAATACTTCTTGCCGTATTTTCGGCCTCAAACTAAAATCAACAAAAACATAAAAATAAAATCTCTTGTTGAAATTTCTGGTGAGTTGAGGCCGGCTAATATGTGACTAATATTTTGAATTATTGTGGACGGCATTTAAGGCCTCAAGGACGGTGGGATGCTGTATAACACTCACCATGTGTTCTTCGTGGAGAACGGAACGCCCAGCACCCGAGAAGTTAGCTCGTTGGTGCTGTAAAACACCTATTGTGTGCTCTTCACAGAGAACAAAATGCCCAGCGCCCAAGAAGTTAGACTGAACTTTTAAATATTAATCTAATTTTCCCACGTTATATTTCAGGTAAAATCTACAGCGTACTAGGAGCTCTAGAATCCGCCTCACAGACGATCTCAACGCCTCTCTACTCGCTTCTCTACAGCAAGACTGTGTCCACCATCCCCGATGCGTGGCTGATCCCAGGCCTACTCCTCTCAGTGATACAATTAGCGGCTTTTCTATTCACAAGGAAACTGGGAATCAAGACAAGAAACGCCAATTTAGACGAAAAACAAAATATAGAGCATGTACAAAATGCAGAACATGTTTGTTTAAAAGATACAAATAGATCTAGTAAATCCATTAATAGTTTATCACGTGAAGCGACAGGGAAAAGCGATACAAATACAAGTTAATTTTAGCAAAGAATAAATAGTTTTTTTTATTTTGAATACGTAAATATGCTTTAATTCACAGCTAGTAGTCAGGTAGTACATAAATAAAGTGTTTACCACAGGTTGGCATAACTAACTAAAAACTCTAGCGTATAAAATCTCCGTCATGTAAACTACCTGTGATGCCGTGGTAGGTAAGCTACTCGTAGGTACAAAGAAACTATGCGAATGAAATCTTAGGACCAAAAATATATCACATTTATATTTGTGGATCTTTTGATTTTACCAAAATGCCTCTGAAGGAAGGTTATGTCTGTATGTTTGCACGTATTTGTGTTTGTATTTACTTTGTATGTCAATTACTTTGGCACACTTTTCAGTCTAAGCGGCTTATATACTTTGCCATGTGGAGGTTTTTAAAATTGTGGGTGTGTCCTAAGTACCTATGTTATTTTCATGTGGCGTGTGCAAATCAAAAGTTATCAGAAATTTGTATACATTTAATAAAACTTGCTATATTCATTGTACCTACACAACATTTTTGTGTGTGGTGTCAAAATGATAAAAATAAACAGATTATTACAATCCATTTACAGATGATGGTAACTTTTATGATCCACCTTATGTCCTCTTCATTATCATTCAACTGGTAAACCTGGCTCCCTTCGTCCTCGCTAGAGGTCGCATTCATACCGTAGTAGTCCTCTGTTACCACTTGTTGCACGCTGGCACGCACACTTTAGCGATATGTCTACGCTTGCCGCACACAAAACACTCCACATTTCCTCGTTCTCTTGACGATGCTGTTGACCGTTGCTGCGTACCGCTACCACTGGCACTGCTGACTGGAGCCCCGCAGCTACCCGCCGCACGAGCTCGATTTTTGTTCACAAATATCACTTGACGTGAGCGTCGGCCTCCGAATCCAGATAGATGTCAACGTAGATAGCGTCCCACACCAAAGGCTTACCTATTTACCAATGGTCATGTTTCACACCGATACCGCTTACCATCATGTAACTGACAGGAAAAAAACAAAAGAACTACTGGAAAACAGGAAACTAGATAAACAGTATCATATAGCTATCTATCAACAGCAATCTTTTGGAACTTATCTTGGTTAAATATCGGAACTCGAAAAATAATTACAATCTTTGCTCCCTATCTAACTAATTTGACTTACTTGCCACAGAACACTCTATAGTATTTAAAAAGAAGGTATGTTGTATCTACATATACCTGATATACGTATATACTCTTGGTAATCTTGACACAAGTAGGTAAAGTAATACCTTAAGCCCTTATGGTATTACTTTACCTGCTTGTGTCGTATAAAACCTGCCTACCTGCTTGTGTGTATACCGGCTCCCCACGGACTCTAGGTCTCGACCCCAAAAAGCTCAAATAGGTAAGCTCTGCCGATACCACTATATTTGCGCCTTAAGAGATCCTCGGCCGAATCAGCCGCCGCAACGCCCTAACTGATGTCACAGGTAGATGAGATGTAAGGGTTTCGACGCATGAAGCGTATCACACCAAAGGCCTACCCATTTCCCAAGGGACAAGAGTCATACCGTCAGGCCGCTTACCATCATCAAGTTACAGACCATTCGTCTTGAAAACGGCTGGAACATTAACAATGTCAAAAGCTCGACGGATAATGTCATTAAGACTTGCGTGGTGCGAAATCCTACCGGCTGATCTGGTGCATGAAAGTCCGTGTAAACCAAGTTGATCTTCAACTGTGTGCAAGTCGACACGGAACTATCTGTTACATACGTGCTCAAACTCTCCAGATCGTGCTCATTTTTAAGCTGTTTCAAAATTGGAATCAGGTCCAATTGGACCCCAAAACACCTTTCGGTACAACGGCAGTGGGACGGGCCTCTGTGGGAGTCGACACGGAACTATCTGTTACATACGTATGTAACAGATAGTTCCGTGTCGATGATCTGTACAGGTTGGGCACGCGCCCAACCTCGACAGATCTGTTTCAAAATTGGAATCAGGTCCGCCACTGCCGTTGTGCCGAAAGGTGTTTTTGGGGATTGGTTTTAGGACACTTATCGACATTACATTCTTTTTGTACTTATTACTCGACGTGAGCCGTGAAACTTGAGTGTCTGGTTGAATAAAATGACACTGACTACTCATACTACTCAGTAAACTCCTCGAAATTATAAAATATACGGACACTGATGCTAGTAGAGGCAAGTGATACGAACGCTGGTTGGATATGCACTGATTTATTGTAGGGTGTTTATAACTTGCGTAATCATCAATAAGCCCTCAACGTACGGGATCCTATTCAGCTTGGCTGTTAGGACGAACAGGAGTGTTTTCTGCTATGTATTAAAGTACACACTGAGACACTGCGATCTCAGACCCCACTCTCTCCAAGTGTGAAGATATAGCCAACATTACAGACTATGGTTCAGTGGGCCTACGATAATCACCATGATAAGTCTCTCACGCGTTTGGTGGTTTAGCTCTGCTACAAATCATGAGTTTTGTGGTGGATCATCATTAACTGAGGGTCAAGTCTAACAGAAATATCTGTTTTAAATTCATGAGATGTCAGGCACTGGATATACGTACTGGTACATATAAGCAGGTTAGAATTAATAAAGTACAACAAAACTATGCATAACTTGAATAAATTGATTCTTGTTTTCTTCTTTGCGGTCGGTACTTCATAACTGAAGATCGTGACCCGGGACTCATTATATATGTCTCTGTCGACTCCGATTCGTTGCTCTTTGAAAAAAGTCGTAAAATGTCGTATCCTTATCTTTTAACTGGTCAGACCATCGGGTTGGAGATCTGCCGCGTGACCACTTCCCTTCTACTTGTCCGACGATGACCAGCTTTTTTAGTTTTTCGGCGCCACTTCTCGTAATGTGTCCGAAGTAAGATAGGATACGACGGTGGCAAATTGTAGACAGGCGCTCTTTGATCTTCAGCTGCACGAGGATTGACGACAACATACGCCGCCAGCACCACATCTCGAATGCATCAATCCTTTTCCTCTCTCTTGATAATATGTTTTAAGTCTGATGATTGTAAAACGTTTGCTATAATTTTCACCATGTCCAATCGCCAGTACACAATCTTGTCTGATAGGCCCCATAAATTTCTAAATAAACTCTTTTATGTTATGCCCTTTGTATTTGCATATATATTCTATAGTAAATTGTATTCCTGTACATTTTCTGAAAATTGTTTGTCATGTCATCGTCGTGACGCCACTTACTAATAAGGAAAGACCTGGCTGAATACCAGCGCATCACC
This sequence comes from Venusia cambrica, assembly GCA_951394065.1. Lineage (NCBI taxonomy): Eukaryota > Metazoa > Arthropoda > Insecta > Lepidoptera > Geometridae > Venusia > Venusia cambrica. The sequence goes on along the minus strand of OX596059.1, from coordinate 3,577,746 downwards.
GTTGCATTATGCTCGATGCTGCTATAAAGTTGAGTCAGGGTTACCTTTTAACCCAAATTTAAATTTTGTTACATATTTGTGCTCGTCATAGTGTAGCTTAGTTTTAGGTTAGTTAAAGCTAAGTATATTTTCTAGTAAATAAATATATTTTCTTTTTTTCCTTCTAAATAGCTGTACTTACCTATTTCGGTAAAAGGAAATAGCTGGACGTGACATTTTCTTTAAAATGAAATTGGCTTTGATTGAAACATTGGCAGAAACCCTATTTGCACGTGAGATATTCGGTGATCACCTCACACTCATAAGTCGACTTTTTTCTTGCTTCTGATGAAGCTCCAGCTTTTTAGTGTTTTTTATAGCATCCAGCGAAATGTTAAAAGATAAAATGTAAAGGAATAATTTGGAAATCCCCAAATCAGCTTTAAACAACTAACGTGATACCTACTAAACGATTGGGAGCAACATAATACCTGTCTAGGTGAATATTACTATCGGTAGTGTCAATAAACTTTATCAAAGGTAAAGACATATTATTTTTTAATAATAATTAATTAATTAATTGTTACAAGCTGTAAGTAGGTTAGGCACCTTAATCAAAGTCCACGATATGTTTTTTTTATTATCTTATCATATAGGTATATTTAAGATTCCATACTTATATTGTGCCTATGGAGTTTCTAAGATTTTTGACAGTCCTAAAGGAAAGTATCTTTTGAACCGTAATAGGTAGCCTATTGTATTTCTTAGACGATGTGTTTCTTGTTAATAATCCGTGACAAATAATAAAAAAGGCCACGGGCAATACAAATGCCAGGTTATAGCAATTTCCCGCACTACAGGCACAGATCACCTCTATCAGATTAAAGCTGAAAATGTTAATTTGCTTAGCCCACACAAATCCTTTTTTATGTACGGTATATTGTATGACGGGAAAGCGCTAAGCCTTCATCTCACCTGGAAAAAGACTCAGGTAATATAGTGGTAGCTAGCCAGGCGGACTTAAACAAATGAAACACAACATTCTTACAAATACAAAAGGAAAATAAAACGCCACGGTAATTTGAACAGGACGTGCCATTTTGAAATGAACAAATAGCTACGTTTGACAGAATGTTATGTGTACTCGAAATAAAGATTTCAGAAATAAAAAAAACGTAACGGCCCACCCGCTTACAACTATTGACTAAACATACACTCATATTAATATATCGCCTGAGTATAATTTATACAAAAATAATGTTTTATACATGTCTAGCTACCATATTTCATACGACTCTTATAATAATGCATTTTTTAGATGAACAATAACTTCTAATCATAGGAATAATTCCTTCCATTTCGCATTAACTGCGTATTGCGGTAAGCAAACAATGTGACCATTTTTGCTGGCGTGGGTTCATTTGTTTGACACCGTGGGTCAACGTTTCTACTGCACCATTATACACGATACGTGCGCGAATCGTCAAAATGGCGATGGCGTGCGTCGCTTTCCCGCCCGTCCCACCTCCCGTAGAAGCGTACACGCTTGCGTGTACCGCGTGCACATTTTTCATCAGCGTCGAGCTACGTGAGCGCCGCCATATCATACTCGTATATAGCAAACCACGCGTGTACCAATGACGTCAGTTCATGCGCAGCATGTTCGAGGGTTGCAGTGGACACATACATACATTTTCTTGCAAAACAAAGCGGAGGGTTTCCGCCTTAAGAGGATCATATACCGCGTACCTGTCCATACAAAAATAAATAGTTTTTCTCTACCATTTCATATTGTCCGATTTCGGAAAAAAAAACATGTAATCAACATATATTATTACCTAAGTATAAACATCTTATTTTTGCCAGTTTAATCACTTTATGGGTACAAGCATTCTTAATTAGTCATGTTTTTGTACTGAAACTAAGATTATTTAAAGTCAATATTTTTCTAAAACCATTTTTTTTTTAATAAAAAAGTTTAAACCTAAAATACATTAAAATGCATTATTATTGATGTCAATCGCTTGCATACAATGAATTACAGGTTAAAATGTTTTTTTATTAAAAAAATATATATATCAGATATATAAACAATTTAGGGGTGAAAAGTGCTATACCTCAAAACGTAAATTAAGTAAAAAAAATACCAATAGCGCGAAAACAGTTTCGGTAATTCCTTAGGTAATCTGACTGATTCCTTTGTACATAGTTAGTATAATTGTACTTTTTATTGAATAAATGTTTCGGTATAAATATGATCCTCTTAAATGTTTACTACATCCACAAAGTAATAATGAAACAATAGGTATTTAATGTGCACAATTGTTTGGAAGTTAAAACACGTATCTACTTTTAGCATATTAGTTTTATAACTAGTTGTTCGTGCCGATCTCGTGATGTCTGGTTTGTGACAGATTATTTCTCAAATAGAACGTAATTAACAAACGATAAAAGTGTACTTTCATTACAGTTTTTTCACTGTACCTTGCACTTTTTTTTCGAACTCTCTTTATTCACCGGAGTGTTCGAGGCTCTCTCTTGTTGCTAACATAATGTAATATCCTTACTAACATGAAACAAAGGTTGATAACATTATGAAAAGTGTTCTCCAAACTGTTTGACTGCCTTAGTAGTCGTGGTTTAAAAATCTACCCCTCCAGACCACAGATGTCGTAAAGTCAACCAAAAAGGCACCAGCTTTTTTCTTTGTGTAGGTAAACAAAACTTGTGTAAACGTAACTGTGAGCACCAATCTGTGAAGGCTCGCTGAATCGTAGAGTCTTGTCTGCGGGTTTTGAGGTCAAGAGGTGATCTATTTATAAATTTGAAAAGTAAAATTAAATTAACTATATACAAAGGAATCTGACTGATTACCTAAAGGACCGGATTACCTTGCCGGAGGACCTAGCAAAATGTCATGTTTATTTTGAAATCATCCCCCATGGGATATTTTAATGGAGTTAAAAAAGACAGTGATACTTCAGGACACATGATACTTCGGTAAAATGATAAATTGCCCATACGATTTAAATGATTACCATTGGAATCAATCAATGGATAGTAATCAAAAGCGACGCTCCATCGTAGGTAAGCCGAGGATGTGAAATGATACGGTCTACTTGATCGAGGCTTGCCTGGGAATACCTAGGCAAGCCGCGATCAAGAGATACCCATTACAAATAAAAATAAAGAAATCACCTACACACTATTAGTCTAGACTAGACTATTACATTAGCATATATTATGCTAGGATAAATGTACCTATGCCAAACAGGACGAATAACATTTTGGTCGTGGCAGAAACCATTGAACTGACTACCTGATAACAATTCATTTTTATTAGGTACCTATTTATTTTTAGGAATAAAGAAGTTGAAAGATCTTAATTGATAAAAATAATGTTGTAAGCTAACTGATTAAATATTGAAAGATTATCAGCTCGCTATAAATAGTAGAGAACAGATAATTATTAAAGTAAAGTAATTCAACTCTCGTAAAGTGATATCATGTAAGTTTTATTTCAAATCAAAATATTCTGCTTGGTTCTTGTAGGAGAAAATATTACTTATTTTATTTTTTATTTAATGTAGTGTGTAGTTATGGATATAACAATCATATTGTGTTGATTTGTAGCATAGCTTTTACATAATATAATGTAAATTTAGCTTGACTCCTATTAATATGTGTACCACCAATCCACAACTCTTTAGCTATAAAATCCGCACTATCCAAAGATTGTTTGGAAGAAATACAGATATTTATATTTTTTTGAAGGTTTTATTGATAAGGTTTGCACTGAAGTAATAATATTTCATTTAATTTAAATACAAAAAAATATAATTAACAAGCTCGTTATTTTATCCTAGCGGTGGGAACTTTTCTGTTAAGTCACATATTTTTATTCACTTTGATACCAATAAGTGTTAAATTAACATTGTTTGCTGACAAACTACACTACATGATCAAAACGCAAATTTCGTAGCTAATAGCTACACAAATTTACCAGACCTTGTCAAATTAAATTCATTCCTATTATGAGGTACATTAAATTAAAAGTCCTTTACAGAATGCAACGTCCCCCTTTCAACGGTCCGCCGAACGCTCGCCCTGGATTTCCACCACAAATGGCGCCGCGTCCGTTCTATGGTGCAGGTCCCGGGATGCCGCCAGGACCACCAGGCCATCACCCCCAGGGTCCACCTCCCGGCAGCTGTTTCATGCCAGCGGCCGCCATCCGCAAATTGAGCAACACCACGCCTCCAAGATTCGACCAACCCTTCCAGTAGCTTATTTTTATGAGGAATATCTCTTTAGCATAAGTGATTTAAATATTTATATTTTTTCGTATTAAGTGCCTACATAAATAAATAAAAATCTGATCAGATATAATTGTGTTTAAATTATGATGAAAAGTGATAATACCTCAGTTATTTTTGAAAATGGAAAGTTATTGGGTACATTTTCATTTAAATACACAGAAGATATGTACGATTTAAGATAACTATCCATAATATAGAACACAGTGAGCTGGAATTCGACAACATAAAAAAAGAACACTCACATTTCTTCTGAATATTGAGTTAAATGACAGAGCATGGTCGCAGGCCTCTTTGCCTGTTGGTTTGCGCGGCTTAGGTATACGCAAAATGTCACACATTATTTGGTTGAGAAAATTCTAGCACCATATATTTCGGCTGTTCCTGGCAATACATTCCGAATTTATTATCTTGACCAGGCTCGAAACGCTTGGCTCAGTGCTTGTTCTGTCGATTCTGTAACGTTCCTTCGGTTGGGTACAAGATGCTGCTCTCAAAAGTGCTGGTGCGGTGTGGCCGTAGATCAACTTGGTTTACAGGGACTTTCATTCACTTGGTCTGCCGGCAGGATAAGCGCCATGCAAGCCGTAATGACATTATCCATCGAGCTTTAACGAGTGTCAATGTTCCAGCCTTTTTCAAGCCGAACGGTCTGTCACGTGATGATGGTAAGCGGCCCGACCGACGAGGGTATGACTCTTGTCCAAATGAAATGGGTAGATGTGTTCCCACGCGCTACCTGCGTCGACAATCTCGCGCCATATCTGTCTAGGACAACAGTTAAAACTGTCGCGGTGGCTGATGCGGCCGAGCCGAAGATCAGAAATAAGCGCAAATATAGTGATCTCGACCTACTTGAGCCTTTTGGGGTCGAGACCTTGGTTCCATGGGGAGCCTAAGCCCTCCAGGTTTTCAATAATCTTGCTCCCGCAAGATTTATTGAGTAGACACGTGACCAAGGGCTGATTCTTATTTAAGCCAGCGAATTAGCATAGCTATTCAGCGTGGCAATGCAGCCAGTGTTATGGGCACACTTAAGTCTGGTACTGGTCTGGAACATTTCAGTTATCTATAGGCCGTTTGTATGTTTGCGTGTATTGTTTGCAGACGGTACTTCATTAATATTTAGAGTTGATAGGGCTAAAGATAATTATGATTGTGTAAATGCTTCTCTAGCTAGAGTTCTTGATTGGATTACGGTAAATAAATAAAATAAAAAGAGCTTTATTTTCCTATACACTAAACTAATTAATAACAATATTATAAGACTAAAAGCAAGTGATTAAAAAAAACTAACAGTAGGTACTTTAAATTAACTTAATCTATCTATATATAATTGTTTTCTTGTTCCTGTTCTGTTTGCGTATTAGTATTTATATATTAAAATGTAACCTATTATATTGTGTATAGACCGCCTATGGCGGTGAAAGCCTCCTCCAAACTTTTCCATTTTTCTCTGTCCGCTGCGACTCTTGTCCAGAGATTCCCGGCCACACCTACGATTTCATCACTCCACTTTTTGAGAGGTCGTCCTTTTCGTCTCTTCTTGTCTCTGGGAAACCAATTCGTCGTGATTTGTGACCATCTATTTGGATTTATCCTCTGTATGTGGCCAGCCCATCTCCATTTTAAACCCAGTATTCTTTTAGCCACGTCTTTTGCTTTAGTTATTTTTTTAATTTTAGTATTTCTAACTCGGTCTCTAAGTTTTAACCCTACGTAGCTTCTCTCTATTGCTTTTTGAGTAGATTTAAGTTGTTTTAGTTGTTTTTTCGTGAGAGAGCACGTCTGGCATGCGTACGTTAGAGACGGTACTAAGCAAATGTCCATTGTTTTTGTTTTTAGCTTGACTGGTAGAGAGCTCTTGAACACTTCTTTCATGGCCCAGAATTTGTTCCAAGTAGTTTTGATACGTCTATTTTTTTTTTCTATGCATGATTGAAATGATATCAAATGTCCCAGGTAAACATAGTCATCAACACATTCTAGAGTCAATGTATTAAGTGAAATCGGTGTTTTGCTTTTGTTGGTCATGACTTTCGTCTTAGCTTGGTTTACCTCGAGACCGATGGCTTGACTTTGTATACTGAGCGATTCTATCATATACTGCAATTCCGTTGCTTCTTCTGATAGTAGTACTAAGTCGTCCGCAAATCTCAGATGTGTCAAGTGCTTGTCATATATTTTGAGCCCCAGGTTCGGAGAGAGCGGGTCCCCATGTTTCGCGACTCGCTCTAGCCTGAATGGTGGTCCTGCTGACTCAAGCCTCACTTGAGCTGTGCTGTTTTTGTAAATTTCCATTATCAAGTCAATGTAGTCTTGGTTTACTCCTTGTTCCTTTAACGCTTGCCAAATAGATAAATGTGAGATACAGTCGAATGCTTTTGAATAATCAATAAAGCAGATATAAATCGAGATATAAAGGGGCATGTCATATTCCTGGTATTTTTCTATGACCTGTTTCAGAGAGTGTATATTATTATGCTCTACGGTAGAGAAGTTTTTACGAAAACCTGCTTGTTCGACTGGTTGGCTATCTTCAATATACTTTGAAATTGTACTTAGTAGAGTCGATCCAAATACTTTGTAGAGACAGGACATTAAGCTTATTGGTCTGTAGTTTGTAATAAGTTTCGGGTCTCCTTTTTTGAACAGTAACACTATTTCTGATCCCATCCATTACTTTGGTATCCTCTTATGTAGCAGGATTAGATTGAAAAGCTTTGTGAGATATCCGATTAGATTTCCCTTTCCAGCAATAATCATGACATTAGTTATTCCATCTGGCCCAGGGCTTTTGTCTCTCTTTAGTTTTTTGATCGATGCCTCTACTTCGCACATTAGAAAGCAGGGAGCGGGGTCTTTGTTTCCTGAGTGAACTGTGTTGGTTTGGTATTCAAGGCCGCCACTATACAGATCTTTGTAGAATTATGTAGCTATCATAATTATGTCATCTCTATTTGTGATAATAGTTCCTGATGAATTACACAAGTGAGTCATAAGTTTATTCAATGTTTCCAGCTTTTTATTGGCCCTTTTGATGCCGCCCGTTTTTTCCAAAAAGTCTTGTATTGTATCGAGTCTATAGTTCTGTAGATTTTGTTTGGTTTTTTTGTTTATTGTTTGGTACAATTTACTTAGTTTCAGTTTTTCTGATTTGGTTTTGTTTGGTTTGTTTTTCAGGAAATGGCTGTCCTATTTGAGCTCTACTATTTCCTCTGCAATCATCTTTTGGATTTTCATAGATCTCTGTGACACATGTGATCGATTTCCACATTTTATCAGAGTGTTTTCCAGTTGGTCATAGTATGTTTGCACGGTATTTGTTTCTTCTATTGAGTAGCTGGAGAGTTCTTTTTCAAACTTTTCGAAATCAATGTTACTTTGAATATGCTTTCCAAAGCTAGCTCGTGATTGTTTGTGACTCTGCATAGATAGAGTCATTCTAACCATTCTATGACTTTATAGCGACAAACGCTATAAAGTCGATTTCGTTTTTAGTTATTCCATTTGGTGCTAACCATGTCCACCTCAGGTTTTCAGATTTTTTAAACATGGTATTGGTAATTTTTAGCTTGTACTGAAGACAAAATTTTATGAACATTTGCCCTCTTTTGTTTCGTTTTCCATAGCCATAGTTACCGATTACATTTTTTTCATTTGGTTCTGGTTGGCCTATTTTTGCGTTCATATCGCCCATGAATATAATTTTGTTTGTGGAATTATTTAGCGCATTTTCAAGATCTTTATAGAATAATTGCATTTCAGGTTCTTTGGCTTTTTCTGTCGGTGCGTATGCTTGTACAATTGTATAATTTTCTTCTTGTATTCTTGTTTGTATTACGGCTACTCTTTCCGATATCGCAATAAAATCTTGTATTTTTATATTTCGCTGTTTACGGTAAATAACCTCTCATTAAATGAGAAAAAAACCAAATGCATTAGATTCACCTTGTCTAATGTTCAAGTCAGCAATGCTAACATTATCTCAAATGGGGAAATACTTAACTTTATGGAAGCAACTACTTTCTTGGGTTTAAATATCGATTCAAAGTTGCAATGGGGTACTCATATTAATACATTAGCTAGCAGGCTAAGCTCGGCAGCTTACGCAGTACGTACCATAAGGCATCTTACTGATGAAACCACGGCGAGGTTAGTTAATTTTCGTTACTTTCACAGCTTTTATGGAGAAATGCAGCAGATATCGAAAGCATTTTTATCCTGCAAAAGAGAGCTGTACGGGCAATTTATAAATTGAAAACTCGTGGCTCTCTCAGGGAACCTTTTAAAGAGATTGGTATTCTTACAGTCAGCTCCCAATATATTTATGAAAATCTAATGCACGTTCACAGGAACATTGATGAGTTTGGTAAAAGAAGTGATGTACACAGTGTTAATACTAGAAATAAAAATAAACTTGACATACCTAGGTATCGCTTAGGAAAAGTAAATCATTCATTCTTAGGAAACTGTGTACGATTCCATAATAAGCTTCCTCAAAGCGCTACTAAACGCTTTGCTCGTAAATTCAAAATGTATATAAAGGATAATTAATTAAAAGTGCCTACTACAAAATAAGTGACTATATCGACGATAAGAACGCGTGGCCCGATGTTGCTATAACTGTTGACAGTTAAATGGTGATTTCTCAATGTAAAGAAACTGCCCATTAGGTAGTTATGTAATAATCAATGTTTTAAGATAATATTAAGTATTTAGGTTTATGATGTAGGTAAGCTGAGGAACTGGCTAGCTTACCTGTGAATGCCGGAACACAACATTTTTTTTTCAAAATTGTTATTATGGCGACAGAATTAGGTAAGATGATGGTAGCTAGCCAGGCGGACTTAAACAAAATCCTACCACCAACCAAACCAAGCACAATATATTCTACTCCCCATGGGGATCGAAACCGGGACCTCTGGATCTGAAATCGGTGGGTTGAACCTCTAGACCACAGAGGCGGTTAAAAAGTTTAACTGTACATTATTATTTTTATTGTTTATATTATATATGACAGAGATTCTCATATGCTTTATTTAGCTGTTCGTCAATCCTAAAACATTAAGGGACTTAAGAACAAGGTTACAAACCTGCATGACAATCAAAATCAAATTGTTCTTTATTGCATTAACCAAACATTTCAATTTATAGTAAGGGTTAGGGTCTCCATTTAAGTATAAGTAATACTTGTATTAGAAGTCCCTGATCTTCCATATCTACAATATATTATATTGGTTTTTGGTGCTAATAATAGAATAGGTAGGTACTTTCGATGTCATCGTAGGTTTTCGTTTTTAGCCAATCAGTTAACACTTTCTTGATTTCGTATAGTTGCATGGGATATACATCTTCGATGTATCGGTTCGCCGTCAATCCTCCCACTCGACCGCCAGTTTCAATAAAAACAAACTCTGTTTTTGCCTCCATTGAAATGCCCGCCCACACCATCCAGGAACCTCTTCAAAAGCCACATTTTCTTTGATGCAGCACTGCGCGAATCTTTCTCCAGGTCTTCTGTAGACTCGTCCTCTTCTATCGCTACCATGTAAGCACACTCTGCTTTCGTCTGAGAAGAGAACGGAGCTCCATTGTTCGTCAGTCCAATCAACGTGTTCTATGGCAAATCGTAGGCGGGCTGGGGTTAATTTGGGGCCTTTTTGGCTCAAGGTTAGCTGCCTTAAGTCGTCTTCTGACTGTCAAGCCACTCACAGCCACTCCTCGCGTTTCTCTGAGCTCTTGTTGGGCTTGAACGTCAGTGAGGGCCCGATTTCTCAGCGATGTGCTGACAACGAATCGGTCATCTCTCTCCGATGTGTACTTTTTTCTTCCAGAACCGCGTCTTCGATTAAAGTTATCAGTCTCTTGGTAACGACGGTAAATTCTGGAAACAGCAGACTGGCTCATGTTCAGCGCACGTGCCACTTCATGCTGACTCTGGCCTTGTCGCAATAGAGTGACCGCTTGAGCAGCTTCATCACTTGTTGTGTCCATTTTCAGGTAGAATTCTTGCTTGTTGATAACGGAAATGTGTATCGGTTGAAGTTTGACAGCTAACTGATAAGGGTGGGCCAGTTTATATGGGTCAGTAACCCTTAATTAGCACTATTGTAAACAAGCGTAAAAAGGGTGGTTACCGATCACATCATATTGTTGGGTTGTGCGAGCAAGAAACATTACAATATTTTATATCATTTTGAAGCTAATACTATCAGCTTTAAGATATTATTAATAGAAAAGTATTTTCGCAGTTTTTTTGCCAGTGACTTCTGGTGTATCGCCTGAGTCGATTTTTTTGCTCACGATTGTAGATTAAGATCCTTATGCATAGTGTTATAGAGATAGGCTGATCTAATGATAAACTGATTACGGGCAAATGAAGTTTTTGTGGAGGTTGTCGTAAAGACTTTATCATTTCTTCTACGATCATGTATATTTGGGTTATATAATAAGGATTTGTGTTTTATAACATAGCTTGCTTACACTTAGGAAGTCACTTATAGAGTAAAGTAAATTTGTAGGATATCTAAAATGCTTAGAGTACATAACGTTAATTAAACCTCTTTGAGCCCTTTCTATTTCTAAAAACTGAATCTTTGTTGCTCCACCCCAAGTAGGAACACAATATCCAAGAACTGAATGAACTAACGTTAGATAGTTTTTTTTTTTAATCATTTGATTTGAGCCACATTCCGTAGGATTTTAAAGATCCACGTTAGCTTTCTAACCCTGCTGCTAATTGCTTGAATCTGAGAATGCCATGACATGTTTTGTCTATTATTCCTAAATAGTAAATAATAAATAAATATTACAGGACATGAATTTTACACAGAGCCATCTAGCTCCAAACTAAGCATAGCTTGTAATATGGGAACTAGATTACGGATAGAATACTTAAATACTTTTTGTAAATACATACGTACTATATCATACAACACCCAAACACAGAACAAACATCTATATTCATCACGCAAATGTTTGTCCTGGGTGGGAATCGAACCCACAGCCTACGGCGCAGAAGGCAGAGCTACTACCAACTGAGCTGGCTTGTTAATATAGATTAAATATTTAATCGTAGACACTTTACTAATTATAGGGGAACTACTTATGTCGTTATTATGGCCATATCTACATCTGTGTATTTGAATACTGAAACCAGTTGAAGGCTGGGTTCTAATATATTAGAAACAAACCTTGTATAATAGGTTATATTTGTGTGATCACTCATATAATTTCTAATTTTAACCTTTTGTTTCCTGTTACAAAGATAACTTTTACTTAGAGCAAGAGAGGTATCCCTGATTCCAATGTTTTCAAGTTTACTCAAGAGTTTGGGAATATGAACCGTATCGAATTGCTTTTTTCATGTCAAAATATACCGCAAGACATTTATTACCACGATCTACGATCACGATCACGACAATAAAAGAGGTGAGCGCTGTCACTGCGTCTTCCGTGCTTTTCCCATTTCGGAAACAAAATTGGTGGCTAGAAAGTATATTAAATTTATCAAGATAATTGGTTAGTCTTTTATTTATTATTTTTCCCAATATTTTAGAAAAAGATGGTAGTAACGATATTGGTCTGTAATTGTTTGCGTCTTCCTTTTTTCCATTTTTGAATAACGGTATAATAAATGACTGTTCATCGGGGAATATACCTTTATTGAAACATAGATTTGTAAAATGGTAGATGATTGGTCATACTTAGTCAATTTCAGAAAACTAGTTGGGATATGATCCCAGTCAGGAGAAATTTCTTATTTGAGGCTCATAAGAATATCATGCACTTCTCTTGGTTCGGTCTCTAACAGGACAAAATAGTTAGGTGATCTGTTTTGCTCATCATTTTGGAGAGGTTTTTCCTAATTGGAAAATTGGTATTTCGAACACACTGCTAGTCTTTTCCAATATTAACAAAGAAGTTATTTACAAAGTTCACCGTTTGTATAGGGGTAGTTTTAGTCATTTCTTGTTTTGATTATTCGATTTCTTTTGATATGTTATAAATTTAATTTGTTTCCATAGACACTTAGAATTTTTCGTTGATTTTGCAAGCTGTTCACTTTCGTAGTTTCTTTTGAGTTTCTTTATTAATTTATTACAGTAATTTCTATACCTTTTATAACTTATTTTCAAAATTTCATTGTATGGATCTTTACATGGCTTTTTCAGAAGTTTATTCCTACTTTTTATGCAGCGTAGTACACCAGCGGTGATACAAGGCTTTATGACTCGTTAACTATTTCGAATACAGGTAGAAATAGTATTTTTTTGTAGAGACTCGTATATCTTACCTATTATCTGTTCAACTATGTAGTTAGGGTTGTTACTGTACAACAATTCGGATAGTTTTTTTTCTAGATTCATTTTGCGTAATAATAGAGCTATCCATAGAAACCTAACATAAGACTGCGATCTTTTACAGGTTTGCAATAAAGTGCAATATAATAATTTTGTTGGCATAGATTGATGACTTTCAGAATGTGTATGTGTTGCAAGTGTAATTTCTTCAGCTAGTTTGGTGTGTTCAAAATTTTTGTGTATGTACGTTAAAGGGAGGGTGTTTGTGGATGTTTGTGTTTGAATGTATTTAGTTGCATGTGAACAAGTTTAGTGTGCGCATAATTATTGCAAAGAATAATAATGAAAACATTGAAACAATACAATTTTTAGCATTAAAACATAAAATAAAATATGCTAGCAACAATATTGAAGATAGTCATTGTATTTGTAATAATTTTTGGACTTGTGCCTTTGATTTTTTTGCGATGATTGGAGAGTTCTCTTCCTTTCTGATGTAGACCTTTCCATATGCAGTCCAACAGAACTTATAATGCTTAGACTTAGCAAGATCTCTAGCCAAGACAATAAGACGAGATCCTTTTACTGTTAATTGCTCTGATACAAATATTGGAACATCTTCCAATGAGCGAAAACTAAAGTGACTTTGACTTGTGCTTGATATTGAAGTTTTTGCTGAGTTTTAGCATGTCAATTTTCAGGAGCGTGGAAGAGGTCTCTACAACTATTAGGGTGTTCGGAGAGCCTTCTTTTTTGCTGTGCACGCGATATATGTCCTTAATGTCGGTTTTAGTGATGCTACCGCCAACTGTGTCTGACAGGTGTATGACCAAGTCTATGAGTTCCTCTTTTGTTTCTGCAGGTTCTTTAGGGACATTTTTAATTTCGAAATTTGTATTTCTATAAGACATTTGCATGTCTTCAACTTTGTCTTCTAAATATGTAATGTATTTGTCGTCTTCCTGGATCTTAGACTCTAGATTTTCGTTTTGTTTCTGAATTCCACATTTTGTGCGGTTAGGAGAGTAACAGAGCATTGGATGTGATTTCCCTGTTGGATATCTTTCAGGATACTTCGCAATTCCTTATCTTGAGAAGACAGCATTGTTTTTATTTCCTTTTTGAAGTTATCGTGATTGAAATTATCATCGGTAGCCTTCCACTAACGTGATCCCGAGCATTTCCGCTTGAAGGGACCAAACGAGCTTTGTGGAGTTTTATCTTGCTTATATTGACTTAATTCTGAGTCTGAAGAGGCCGATTTGTCAGAAATGTTTTCTGCCATAGCGTAGGTACGAGTATGTACGAAACAGTATAGATGAAAACCAAATCAATGGTACCAGGCGAGCAGAGAGTGCAAAGAGTAAAGCGTCTTAGGCCAGCTCAAAACGCAGGACAGGAAGCGGGCGGCGCGTGGGATGGCGCTTGTAAGCAAATATGGCGGGTGTGGTTTATGACTCACTCAGTCTAGTTGAGGTGCCTGTGCGTAGCGGAATGCTTGCGGTTGATGCGGTACGGTTTGATACCTCCTTGCGTTCTATGGGCTACTATTTATTCGCACTGATTTTACGAGCGTAATTTAATTTAATTTTAGGTAAATAAAATATGGAGTTTATTTTGAAAAGCGTCTGAGCACCTCAGAGGTCCGGGGGGAAGAGGACGGGAGGACAATGCAGGGACATACCACTGATTGAAGTTGGTTCATTATCACTCAAGATGCTCCGGGCTTTCAACAATGCCATTTGCTATGTTTGAAACATAGGTAAAACATAACTCACGTCAAATCGTTAATTTCTCTACGTTTCGTCAGATAGTGATACGTAAATCTAATCTTATTACGATATATATCTATTTATAGAACACAGAGGCGATCAAATATATAGACTATATCTCCCTTCGGCCTTATTATAACTTGAATCAGAAGGCCAAGCGCTCCATCATCATACAATACACGCTGTGTTTCCATCGGGATCTATCTACATTGGCGCGAAAAACGTTGCTCAGTAAACATTCAGTGGTATTGTTACGAAGGGGCAGTAATTCCTTATACGCACAGAATTGACACTGGTTATTTGGTGGTCCCAAATAACCAGTGACAATTCTGTGCAGTTCATTTATGCATCTTTGCAGATATCATACTGAATTGTACCTGTAACATCGGGAAAACCTCTTTTTTTGTGGACATTTTACAAAAAACCCACATCATTGGGAATCCCTATGATGAATTATCTGAAGATAAGTGATGTATTTGATTTGATGATTGCAAGTTAGATAAAACCAAGGACTTTTATCATTATCTCTCGTTAATACATCATTTTCTGAGGGTAATAGTGAGTGCACACTAGACCTAGACGATTCCTATAAAGCCGAAAGTATCACAAAATTCCACCGTAGGGATGTTTATAGGAGAGTTTTTAGAATTGAAAACTTATTTATAATTTCCCAGAATGTTGATTAATTTTTATTCGCAAAATGTTGAATTCTTAGAATGATGAGTTCTTTAAAAGTTGAATTCCCATAATGTTGACTTTTTTGGGAACACATAGTTTTATCAATCCCATCATAAAAATATTCTTCAGGCAACGAAAATTTCCTGAAGGGAAATATTTAGGTACCTTTGATGACAGCTGTCAAACTTCTCTCCGTTCTTAGTTCAAATAAAAGCCATGACCAAGATCTATATTTTTAATGACAGCTGTCAAACTTCAAATGGCCATATCTCTGAAAGTACTCGCCCTAGACTCTCCGTTCATAGTTCAAATGAAAGCTATGACCAAGATCTATATTTTCAATGACAGCTGTCAAAATGATATCTGTCTTCTGAAATGTATATCTCTTCAATATACATACTTATATACATACACCCCAAAAACATTATCCTCGTTTAATTTTAATTCGAGAAACGGGTATCTATCGCGTATTTTACCTATATTTATCCCGACGTTTCGGCAGGGTTGCACCAGCCGTGGTCGCGGGCAGACTGAAATTTCTCGAATTAATATTATGTGTTTTAATCGAGAAAGATTAAAAAAGACTATTATCCTCGTTCTTCGCAGGTGGGTAAAAACGCAAAAGATTACTGATACTAGGCCAAAACAATCATAAACTAAAGTTTTTCGCCAACACCGAATTACTGATTCAAGAGACGGCTCAGTAGTCCGGTTGACATGTTTAACCGGACTTACTGAAACAAAGATGTATCATTAGTTCGATCAACCGGACTAATAACCGAACTACTGATACTAGATCAATCTTTCCACCTCTTTGTGTAATTGTTGAAAAATAATAATTGTAACTGAAAGAATACATTAGGTATGTTAAAATAGTTTATTACAAAACAAAGTTTATATTTAAGTAATAACAAAAGAATCACGCACTTACACGTATAAAACAAAGTTTACGTAGAAACGGCTGAACGGTTCGATGAAACCTTTTTGTAATAACTTAGAACTGGTGCAAGTTGAAGTCACTCGGCGGAAAACTAGTCTACCTCGTGTGTCAATATGCGTGTAAGTCAATATGCGTGCATGTCAATATGCGTGTATGTCAATATGCGTATACATCAATAATGCGTGTACGTCAATATGCGTAAACTTATGTATGAATATATTTTTTATCTCCACTGTTATAAAAAAATCTAATTCAAATTATTTATAGTGTTATAATATTGTATTACCAATTTCAGAGTTACAAGCATG
The DNA here is from genome assembly GCA_951394065.1 of Venusia cambrica. Lineage (NCBI taxonomy): Eukaryota > Metazoa > Arthropoda > Insecta > Lepidoptera > Geometridae > Venusia > Venusia cambrica. The sequence continues at coordinate 3,561,447 of OX596059.1, read as the reverse complement.
CAATAAATCAAAAATTTAATCTGTTACAAAGTTAATTCATCACTAATAATTATTATATAGAATTTTATATGTCCCTATCAAAATTAATAACAAAGTCAATACAATACTTCATCAATTTAATATAGAGCCAAGTTACATTATTTATAAATTATCATTCAATTAGTCACTAACACTACACCTTTCCCGTAAGCAGTTTTTTTATTCCAAATTTAAACATGTTGTCAGAAGCTATCTCCAGTACAGATTTAGGCAAGTGAATGTAAATCTTTGACGCCATTACGAATACGCTGTTGCCAAATAAGCTTGTTCTGTGGGTAGGACAAGTAAGCTTATGTTAATGGCGTTTACATTTATAGTGTGCATACATATGTAAGTTACTCCTTACAAACTGCATAACTTCAAATACACACGGTAAAGTCAAAAAATTAACCGCCTCTGTGGTCTAGTGGTTCAACCCACCGATTTCAGATCCAGAGGTCCCGGGTTCGATCCCCATGGGGAGTACAATATATTGTGCTTGGTTTGGTTGGTGGTAGGACTTTGTTGAAGTCCGCCTGGCTAGCTACCACCATCTTACCTAATTCTGTCGCTATCATAGCAATTCTATAATAGTTGTGTTCCGGCATTCAGAGGTAAGATAGCCAGTTCCTCAGTTTGTTGAGGATTCCGGGTGAAGTGCGCCTCCACCTTCGGCCTTATCTTAACTTGTTACCAGGTGAGATGAAGGCCAAGCGCTTCCCCGTCGTACAAAAAAAAAAAAGATTTATAACATAGAAATGAGATTTGCAAATGTCAGTGGTTTGAAAGTTGCATAATACCGTTTTCTGTGATTTGAGTCAATTACCAACCAACTACATGGTGTCACCTTTAGGTGTCGGTGAGCGCGCGTATCGTAAAAAAATCACTCTCATTATTTTTCAATAATGAAAAGAAGTTTAACTTCAAAAAACCACCAATTTAAAGACAAGCGCCATTCACCAAATCCTCTCGCTAGTTAAACATAGGTGTCGCAGCAATGGGAACAGTTTAAGGCTGGTGATTTTGGTAAAATTCACTGTTATCGTAAAATGCACAGACAAACAGTTATTATAAGGGACAGTTAAAATTCATCACTCAACAGAAGAAGATAACAGCCACTGAAGATTTAGGAATTCCCAGCTAAGGAAGTCTCTAAGATAATCTCTTCAAGATAGATCGATACGGGCCAGTGCGCTACTATCGGATTCGTAGGATGGTTCTTGATACCATAATTATTTAATTTACTTTGACAAAGCACTTGCAAAAATTTGATTCAACTAAGTCACATAACCTGGCTAGCTACCACCATCTTACCTAACTCTGTCGCCATAATAGTAATTCTTAAAAAAAATGTTGTGTTCCGGCATTTAGGTTAGATAGCCGTTCCTGAGTTTGTTGAGGATTCCGGGTGAACTGCGCCTACACCTTTGGCCTTATCTCAACTTGTTACCAGGTGAAATGAAGACCATGCGCTACCCAGTTGTACTATAAAAATAAAAATAAAAATTGCGCTGCACTATCTAGCTGCGGTATTTATAGAACACAGGCAGCCTGGCAATCCACCATCTGTGTTCTAGGATCTGCAGATTGGCCTCAACAAGCGAATCATCACATATGACTAGACTCATCTCAGTACGAGCAACTGTTGCCTTACAACCCTCATGTCTTCAAGAAAAGAGATAATAGCCTTTTCTGGTTAATATCACTCTATGAAGATCCCATGCTAGGGTATGCAACCTTCGAGGTTGACCCATTTTGTCTAAAAACTTCAAAACTCTAAGCTTTATATAACCGTTGCAATTTCCTCTTTTCTGGAATGTCATAAGAACGCATTAATTAGTACCGCTGTCCTACACAAACGTATTCTGTTGTTCATTTCGAAATAAGTAGTTTGTCCCATTGAAATGAAAATAAACATTTTCAGGATAATTGGATAGGGATAAGGTTTCCATCGCTTAACTATTACTAAAACCGCAATCAAAATCGATATAATTACAAAAATATTTTCCCTTACAAACACTCTTATGCATATATTGCAACTGAAATTTTTTTTAGAAAAAGTAAAGCAATGTAAACAAAGATTAACCATATCCAATTATACTTGCATAATTTCTACCCAATGAGACATGTTATTTGAAATGAACTACAAACTGCGTATGTCCTGAAAAGCGAAAATCAAGCTGTACCTACTCCGTGCGGAGTAGGTACAGCTTGATTTTAAACTAACCCTTTTAAACTAACTTAAACTTACTAGCCGATGCTATCATTATTGCGTACATTCTGAGGCAAATACAAATTGTATTCTCGATTTTGACATTGAGATAATGTAACCCTAAAGATTTCCCTCGCTACACGTATTATCATGTCATTCGTTCATACATTTATAAGCACTCGAACAATTTGATTTAGTTGTATGAAAGTAAGGATACAACAGATCACAATTTTCTTGAATATATAAAACATTATACCATCAGAATTGTAAGTATTTTTTGTGTATTTTGTGCAAAATTTTTATTTAATTTAAATTGCATAAAACCTAATATTTATTTTTAAAAAAGGAAATATTGTTTTACACCCCGCAGTCATGCGAAGCAGTATTTACGATTTTGACACTTTAAAAAAGTAGTATTTTGAAGAGTGTGATTTACGTATCCATCTTAGGTCATAAAACCTTTTACATTTTATAATGAGCAATGTGATTTTAGTACCTATAATTACTGGCAATATTCTTATAAATCTATTATGGTAAAAAGACACATAAAACTGTTGGTTGTTGTCACAAATTGATAATCTGTGCAATTAATGCACTTCTTTTTTTTATAAGCTTTACATGTCAAACAGTTTAAATTAATTGTAAGGTAGGTATAACATAAGTATATCTATAGGTATATACACAGAATAACAAGTTAAAGCTCATATTTATTTTAAATTTATAATGTTATTATATATTATATTGTTATAATTCGAGATTTAATACATTTTTTTCAAAATATCAATCGCTAAGGGAACACAGATCTTGAGCAGAAAATCAATAGGTACGAGTACTTACAATCAATGGGAAATGTCCCAGAGGTTCTAAATACTTGATATTTTCAAAGTAGCCTCATTATTAGTGGGGTATAGGTGTACACTAAGATAGGATTTGGGCGTTTGTTTATTTCCTATTTATATAAACTCGTTGGACCTACCAGGATATTCCACATCCGTGAGAAATTCAGTGAGATGTATTCAGTGTATTCAGTGAGAAATTCCTTTCGCAACCGAGATTTCATAACCAGCTACGAAAATTTAATTTTACTCATCCCTTCGTAACCTGTTATTGAATAAGAAATAATTTTCCACTTACGGAGCTGAGTTTCGTTACCAACTACGAATATGGAAAATATTTTTCTTACATTACCGTCAACCGGTGTAATATGATGTGAACATAATAATAGGAGTACTTATGAAGTTGCCGTTTTGCAGTACGAATATATAGTAATATTTCGAATAAAAGACTATTTCTGAACGTCTATGAATTCTAATTTCAAGTTAATTTTATTTTTAAAACATGACATTCTATTTTCAAAATCAGTCTTTTGTTAACTGATTAGTGTTATGTTTTCATCGACTGCATGGGCGATTACTTTGATTGACGGAAATAAATAAGATCGAAAAAAATACTTGCATTGATTTCATACTAAATGGCAATTTCATTGGTAAAGACCTAATACTTATAAAAAAAACTTGGTTTTCTCACTCTGAAAACTACTTCTTACTTTCACAGATAATGTCAGGGCCAGGTGACAAAAAAGAGCAAAAACCTTACCGCCCCCCGCCTTACGAAAAGCCCCGCGGACCCCCAGAATACCCTAAGGAACGTCAGTTAGCGAGAAATTGAGCCTGCTAGATACAAGCACACCAAGAAGCATCCGTAAATACCAGGTCAATCAAAAGAGACTGCTTCAAACTGCCGATGCCCAGGACCAAACGGGTTTGCCGAGTTTCGACAGTGCGCAGAAGTAAAAACTCCATCATGGATCTCATCCTCTAGAGGTCAAGAGCTAAGCCATCATTTAAAAAAACTTTACATAACTTATTAGCTATTGATTTACACAATATTTGATCCCGGGATAGAAAAAAATCACAATCAACTCAAGTTTTATATTTTTGAGATTTTTGTAAATTTTTTTTACGGTGTTAGTGAATCTCGAATAACTATTAAGCTAGTTGTAGCATAAGTTAATATTATCGTAAGCTTTATTTGAGGTTAAATAAAATGTTAAAAGTCAAGCGTCTATTTATTATAATTTTTCTGGGAGGAACAAAAAATATTAGTTTCTTCGTCAACTGTGTTTGTAGGTATTCCATAAGCCAAGTCAGGACTGCAACCTTTCTGGGATTCCACGTGGACGAAGGGCTGAAATGGGAACTGCATATACCTATATAAACTATGTGAGAGAATAGGACGCGCATGTTTTGCACTGTGGCTGCTTTCAGTAACATTTTAAACAAGCATGGCTAGAAGTTGCTACTTCGCTTCTGTTCACTCACTACTCCAGTACTGAGTCGAGTCATGGGGAAGATCTGCCGACTGGGAGCAAGTGTTCAGAATGCAAAAGAGAGCAATTCACGCCATAGTGCGAGTACCATGGGACACTACAGCTGGTCCTATTTTTCACTCACTTAGGATAATGACACTGCCGTCCCTTATCATATACCATGCGGCTACATATGCACGGAATCACTTGGACGAGTACCCAAGATGCCGGTCATAGATACGTAATACGTAACCTGAACAGACTGAGAGCCATACCGCGACGCCTCACGAAAACTTCGAAGCTAGAGCACGTAATGGACCCGCGGTCTACAACCGGCTACCCGAAGATGTCACCAACGCGCCATCAACGCAATCTTTCAGACGCAAACTAAAAGAATGGCTCACAGAAATGTGCTTCTATAAGTTCTCAGATTTATTTGTGTTGTGAATGTGTGTAATTATGTAATTAATTATTATTATTGTTATGAATGAATTATTTATTCTTAAACAGGACTAGGTATCTTCACTAAGTTAAATGTAATTTTATACGCCACTGCGTATTTTTTATTGATAATGTTGAAATGTTTATAAGAAATGCTATATTTATTGCACAATAATAACAATAGTAAGAAGATTTTTTTAGCATAGTTTATGACCTGTCTGAATTATGATTGTTTGGTCTTCTGATGACGCAGAGGTCAACTTAAAAGTGCATAAAGTGCATTGCAAAGTATCCATGTGAAGGCTACGCGCTTCCCGTGGTACGGTAAAATAAAATATATACTGGATATACGAGCATAAATGATAGGTTCTTCTGACCCTGGCACTACGCCAGTCACAACATGCAAGATACAAAACTGCAAGCAGGTTAAATTTTCGAATCATGATAATTTTTGAGACGCTACCCCTGACAACAAGTAAAATAACTAGTAGTTCGCCACGAACGGAGATCTCGTGATGGTCTTAGGTATATAAGCACGGAATTCAGTAGTTAATAAGTGAATACAGTTCGTGCTGTGTGCTACAGCAGCAAATGGGACACAGCTTAGCATTATGCCTCACTGTAACAAAGGTCAGCGCTGTGACCATATTCTGTTGTGATCCAGCCCAGTCAATCGACCTCATGAAGTGAGACAATAAAATAGATAGTAATTGAATAAACACAAATAATATACGTAGAGATAGTAAAGTATTCAATATTGTATTAGTAGCACATACATACCTATACAGATAAACATGTGACGTGATACCTTTTAACAGGTGAAGGGCGCGCTATAATGATGTGTACAAGACAACCCAGTCTTCTGCAACGTCAATATATGTATTTTATATTTATGTTTGAATGTATACTTAAACTTTAACTCCAACCGTTATTCCAACACTTGGTTGCCTGGTACCAAAAACTTCCCCTATATGCCACCGTTTTGTGTTTATAGTAATGTAATATATTCCTCGTGGGCCTCGTGCTGTACTTACTCCGAGAACTATTAAGTTTATTATACAGGTACTTTGGGGCTTCGAATACCACTACGCTATGCACCAGTACCGCCAATATAGATCCCTACCTGAAGCCATATTGAGAGTTGATGCTCTATTAAGGTATGGCGTGATGTGGGTTCGCGGAGGTACATCATGGCAATACCGACAACAGGCATTTTGGATCCTCTGTACAAGTCGGGAAGTTATTGCAGTTAATCTTGGCCCATACACTAAATCCCCATAATTGAGCTTAGAAAGCTTCACAGACTTTGACTCTAATAGGTACATCTAAAAATGGTTTGATTTTATAAAACAGCTTAAGCCTAAAGAAACAGCTCTTAAGGACTCCCAAAATGTGACTTTCGAAACGAAGTGGGCTATCGAAAGTTATTCCTAAGTTTTTTGCCTCGTGAACCTGTTCAATAGGTTGGCCCAGTATGTTGATATCAGGATTTTGAACAGCAATGTTATGTTTGTTATGTTTTGTGGACTAAGAATCATAAACTTAGATTTAGGTAGATTAAGGACAGGAGCATTGTTACTTGACCAGGTGGCTATGTGCCCAAGGTCTTCATTCACCTTAGCCAGCTCACAGATAACATTGTCGGAATACATAGGCAGATACCACTGTACATCATCTGCGTAATGATGAAATTTACAATGTTTAATGTTCCAAGAGATATCTGCGCTATAAATTATAAAAAGTAGAGGACCCAAAATACAACCCTGTGGTACTCCACGATTTAGGTTTCTGATGGAAGATGTAATCTATGATCCATCTGCACGATTAATTTTCACCAGCTGGGACCGATTACAGAGATAACTATCGAATCATTTTATCGAAGCAGCATCCATACCATAATACGATAAATTTGAAAGTAACAGTAGCACATTCAATGAATCAAACGCACGAGAAAAATCAAGTAGAACCAAAATAGTTCCTAAACCTTTATCCTGCTCAGCCAGAATGTTGTCGACCACATCTAGTAAGGCAGTTGTGGTTCCCCTGCCCCTATGAAAACCAGACTGACATCCGGCAGTAGATTGCTCCGTTCAATATATTTACTAAATTGGTTGCAAATAACTTTTTCAATAACCTTGGATAGAACTGGTGAAATGTTTTCAGAGAGGTGGACGTTAGAATGGACCTATTCACGATAGCTGTTATCACAGGTAATGTATGAGGTAAAGTCAATAAGATCATATCCATGGACAGCCCATCTACACCCTGTGTGTTGGTTTTGATCGACAAAAGAATTTTAGCAACTTCTTGCTCACAAACTTGTTCTAGCGAGAAAAATATTTTTTTCTTATGCTTATGAAATTCGAAATAGGTAATTTGGGGCACATTATTTGTACCCGGAATATTTAAAAAGTGATTATTTATATCATCGTGATTATTAAAGATATCAGGTAAATAATCATTTTTAGAATGAGGTAGAGCATCTCTTTTCAGGTTTTTCCAGAGCTTCTTAGGATTTTTAACGTGCGAGATTATACTATAATCATAATAAGCTCGATTTTCTCTGTAAAAACTTGCAGTAACAAGAGATTTAAGTTCCTTATAATGCACTTTATCTCTATCTAATTTAGTACGTCTATATTTTTCATGTGCTCTATTTCGAAGGTGCATTATTTCTTTTATTGTGTTTGTTAGCCACGGCTTGTTTTTTAATAAAATTGTTTTAAGCGGAGCATGCATATCCAATAAGCACGTAATTATATTTGTAAAATAATCCACCATTGCGTCAACAGTGACTGAATTTGTGACCACCTCCCAGTCTATACAAACCAAGTCAGTACGAACTGTCGACGACAAACATCTTTAAGAGACCTTTAAGAAAGATTGAGACTTTCTTTATTCCCCTGAGTGTTCGGGGCTCTCTCTTTTTTTGTAACTCTCATTACCTATATGCTTAGCCGTACGTCATAGTATGTGGGCTTAATATGATAAGTGAATTAAGTCACCCCTTATTAACATTAAAAAGTTGATATGTTTTTGAAAAGTTCTCAAAAAACCGTTGCCTTAGTAATTGTGGGTGAACCAAAATGGCAGCAGCTATTTTCTGTGTATAAAAAAATTTTAACTGTGAGCACAATCTGTCTGACAAGCGTGGTAATTATGGCCAAACCTTGCAGTTGGATGAAGTTCTTTCCACATTGTGGTGGACAAATAATGTGCTATGGGATAGGCGCAGTCATATCGTTTGCATGACATCCCAAAATAAATTCTTGGTTGTTATTGACATCCGTGGTTTGGCAACCCTATTGAGTGAATAACAAAAACTATACAAACCAGTTTAAATGAGATTCTGAATACCTCTTATATTGCAATACCTGATGATAAACCTTTGCCCCTTTATCCTAAAAACCATCCCTAATGGGTGGTGAATAAACCAGCTTTGAAATCTACAGTCTAAACCCCCATTTCATATGATATTTCACGTTTTCATAAATGTTCAAGACTTCGATCTTATTTACCCCTTTTGTAACCCTTATCCATACAGGGTTGGTTACAACAAATTAAATAAAAAGTTAATAGTGAAGACAACCCCCTCTTATAATATATTCTACAAGACATATCAAGCGTTTTACCCTTTGAACGCAAGGGGTGCGTGTTACAAAACCACCCCTTGTTTTTGTAACAAAGGGGTGCGTTGTACAAAAACCAGGGGTGGTTTTTGTAATTTTTTTAAAGTAAAACATGTATTTTTTTTAATATACAGCAGATACACCCCACAAACCATAAATCTTCTTGTCACACTTAACACCCCTATTTCTCAAAAACTACCTTAGTGTTAAAAAAATCCTCACATCGATTGATGAATATTCAGACATTCTCTGCATATTGAAAAAAAATGAATTGATTGTATCAACCACACAAACGATATGGGTGAAAAATGGTATTTCTTTTCACCCCAATATCTCAAAAACGACTCCTATTATCAAATATCCCCCGAGACAATCAATTTATATTATGTTATCTCTTTACAGTTTAAATTTCACCAAAATCGGATAAACCGTTCGACATTTATGCCGTCACAAACATTGCCACATACATACATACAGTGCAGGATTTCCTAACTTAACTGAGAGATCTCGTTCGCTTCGCTCACTCGATCAATAGATATGATTTATGATCAGAAGAATGAATGAACACCACAAAAAATATTAACTCATTCTTCTGCTCATAGAGATGAGAAAACATTACAAAGTGTTCATTCATGCTTCTGGTATTGTTCGATGTAATTTTTGTGTACTGAACAAAACAAACATTAGGTGGCACAGTGTGTAAGTTACTTGATGGGTAGGCTGGTAACCTATATATGCATAATAATTAGCACACGGGACACGCAAATCCCCTAATAATGTAGCGAAAGGGGATTTGCCATAATCACCACGCTCGGCTGACTGATTGGGAATCGCAGTATTGTTGTAGCAAGGGTAGTAGAGCTCCTTGAGAAAGGAGTCTCCTCGTCAGGGGAAGTTCTACCACCATACCTATTTTGGCTGCCATTGATGTGTTCTGGTTTGTAGGGTATGATTTCCAGTGAAATTACGGGCACGCCAGTTTTAACACCTTTATGCCTCAAGTTGACGCACTCAATGCAGGGATGCACAGGTCATGTTCTTTGTGGATGTGACCTACGCAGTAAGGCTTTGATGTAGGCAGTAGGCAAGATGCTGCTTGCTTGTTCCGTCACTAAATTGTATTAAAAATTGTTGATTGTTACTAAGGCTAGCTTAGAAACTAAAGGTTGTTACTGTTGGCGGTGAAGTCAAGGTATTTATCGGTTTCCTTCATATTCTGCTGTCCGAATTTAAATGTATTCCCTTAGTCGTATTTGACAACATAAACGGGAGGACTTATTAAAGGGGCCCAACATTTGTTTACAATTCTAAATTGTGGTGTTCCGGCATTTAGAGTTAATATAGCCAGTTCCCCAGACCATTGAGGATTCCAGGTGAAGTGCACTTCCAACTTCAGCCTTATAATAACTTGAAAAGCAGATGGGATGAAGGCCAAGCCCTTCCAAGCAAGAGATCCGCATAATTGAATTATTTATGACTATGCAAAAATAACAAAACAACATTCTATATTAATAAACTATGTCGTTTTTATCTTTCGCAACGAACTTTATCTAATCGCGCAAACTCACCGTCGTGTATTACGAGTATAAACCAACGATATGATATGATTCAGATGCATATTTTGTGGAAATATTGATAAAGCAACCTTTAATAGCTAGCGTGTTCGTCCATTATAGAAAACATACATCCTTTGTTGGAAATTTGTGTCTTTTGTGCTGCTCTTTGTGTACAAATACATCGAAATGTCCTACAGTAAGTACTTAAAAGTCTTTCAAAAATACAAAGCGTTGGTAAAATCATCATTAAATTAACAGCCCCTTAGCGTCCACTGTTGGACGGATCCTCTTTCAAAACTGGAGCGTTGTTTTTAGTATAAATTATGGGTTAGCCTTCGACCTCGGCTTCTGTAGCTCTAGGCTCTTGCCTAGAGCTACAGAAGCTGAGGTAGGATAAGCTGCCAGGGCGAGATGGTGAATGCTAACGCGACCCCATCTCGCCCTATCTCGGCGGCGGTCTGCTCCCCGTGGTGGTTTTAGCCGGTAAGAGTCCGGCATAACCCATTGCCTCCCCCGAGGCATGGGTATCCATGAGGATTTCCCCACGAAAAAAAAAAAAAAAAAAAGGATGAGGTCAACGAAGTGCACCGGCTCTCCGGACCACCGACGGAACACGGCGAAGCGTTTGGTGCTGGACTTTGGCAGGAGAATAGTCAATAGCCAGGTGGATCAGGACCTGTCTACCATCAGTGTTGTGATCATTCAGTCGTAACCGCCAGCAAAAGCCAGCAGTTCCATTGCCCCGGGTAGAATGAGAGAGACTTTGCCGTAAGAAGACACAAATGCTATATGTGGCTATAAAATGTTGTTTTTCAGATCCCCCTCATGGTCCACCGCCTCCGTACTACGGGTACCCAGCCCCCGTACCTGGAGCCCCAGCTCCCGGCGCTTATGCATTCGTGCCAGCCCCCGTGATGCCGGTGTACCCCATGTATCCCCAGCACCATCCCCCGCAAGCACCCGCTCCGGAGACTTCCCAGCCGACGTACGTCACTAACTACGTTTACCAGCAACCTCCCGCGCCCGAGGTATCCCAACCGATCATCGTCAACCAGGAAGGTACAATAAAGCTTTAATTTCATTTTTTTTATTTTATGGTGTTAAGGTGAGGAGTGCTAAAATGGCATTAAAGAGAAGACTAGATAATGGCTTTGAATATAAATGTATGATTGGACTGCTGGAGTAAGAAACATTCTTCTGCTCGCGCGTCTATTTCAATTATACGATTGAAAAACAGATATATAAATAAATAGGTGTGTTACACAGCGCAATCTAGCCCCTAACTTGGTTTGGGGCTAGATAGCATAACTTGTTATATGGGAACAGGATTACGGATAAAGTACTTAAATACTTTTTGTAAATACATACGTGCTATAATACAACACCCAAACATAGAACAAACATCTATATTCATCACATAAATATTTGTCCTGGGTGGGAATCGAACACACAGCCTACAGCGCAGAAGGCTAAGAGTTACTACCAACTGAGCTATGAGGTTTGTTGACATATTGATATGACAGGTACGAAAGTGAATAAAAGCAGTGGGTACAGGGTTGTCGTTTGTGGTGATCAGTGATAGAAGATAACATTTTATTGTACCGATATCAAAGGAAAATTATGATAAGCTGGTTGGTGGTAGGACTTAGGTGGACAGCCTGGTTGGTTGGTTAATAATAGACGGGTGAAATTCTCCTGCCTAGCTACCACAATCTTATCTAGATCTGTTGCTATAACAACAATTCTTAATTGTTGTGTTCCGTCATTAAGGCGGTAAGATAGCCAGTTCTTCATTCTGTTTAGGATTTCGAGTGAAGTATTTTTCCACCTTCGGCCTTATCATAACTTGAAATCAGATGAGATTAAGGCCAATCACTTTATTTTACACATTATTTTATTAGTTATAGTTCTGTCCTCTGCGCTGTAGGTTGTGGGTTCGATTCGCACCCCGGACCGGTTTGAGATGAATATATATGTTTGCTCTGTTCATCCGTAATCTAGTTCTCATTTACTCATTTAATAAGTGTAACAAAGAATGTTCTATCTATTTCAATTTTAATTTTATATTATGGCGTAAATATTATACATTTCAATTATACAGATTTGATAGACTGGGTGCCCTCAAATCCAAAATCGGCTCCGTTGCTATCGGACCGCGCGTTCGTCGCAGGCAAGGAAGGGCATGATGGCAGCCCCCTGTGGATCATCAGGGCGCACCACAGTGGAGAATTAATACCCGGCAAGCTTGCAGTCAATCACCAGTCAGCGTACATACCACACGCGGGCAAAGAAATCCCCGTTCACAATTTTGCGGTAATATATATCATTTTTGGGCTACAGGGACTTGCCAAGTCCCCGTAGTTCAATTCCAAAAACTTAGTACGCTAAAAAACTAAGGAAAATGTATGGTATTTTGTCTCCCCCTTCCGGGAGAGCCAAGGCCCTATCAGCATCACCGTAGCTCCCCTAAGGGAGTCATGGGAAAAATAGAAAAGGTAGTAGAGCCCCTTGTGAAAGGGCTCGTCCTACCTATACCTATATAAATACCTATTTCAGCCGCCAAGCAGGATTGCTGTGTTCCGGTTTGAACGGTATGGTTGCCGGTGAAATAACTATGCCGTAATATGTTCTTACTAGATATATTCATAATGGCTTTGTTCTAGGTAAAACCAATTAAACTGAGGAACTGGCTATCTTACCTCTATAAATGCCGGAACACAACAATTTTAGAATTGTTGTTCTGGCGACATAATTAGGTAAGATGGTGGTAGCTATCCAGGCAGACTTAAACAAAGTCCTACCACCAACTCACAACTCACTGTGACTTAGCACAAAGTTAAACCTTAGTGGTTTTTAGAGCTATTTTTATTTTGATTTAAGTGTATTTTTTGGTGTAAATGTAATAAAGAAATAATAAAAAAAAAAAACTAAACCAAGCACAATATTGTACTCCCCATGGGGATAGAACCCGGGACTTCTGGATCGGTGGGAGGACCAATAGACCACAGAGAAAATTATATAAACTTGTTCAACATAGGTATTGGAAATAGCTTTCTAGGACACCAGATGCTATAAAATCGTTTTCTCTACTATCATCTCATTTGTGCGTTTAATGAATTGCTATTTATTTATTTATTTATTTATTTAAGCCTTTTATTTCAGATAATTTCACATTAGGTTCTAATTTAGTATTTTACGTGACATCGACACTTATATCTGTTTGCCCTTTTTTGGCAAAGGCCTCCTCCAACTTCTTCCACTCCTCTCTGTCTCTTGCTATTCTTGTCCATGTTTTCCCTGCAATATATTTTAGCTCATCCTCCCATCTTTTGTACTGTCTCCCTCTTTTGCGTTTATTGTACTTCGGGAACCAATTCATCAGGATTCTACTCCATTTCTCTTTTCCCCTTACTGTATGTCCTGTCCATCTCCATTTAAGTTTCTTTATTTTAAGCGTAACATCTTCTATTTTTGCGCGTCTTCTTAGTGTTTCGTTTTTTATTTTATCTAATTTCCTTTTTCCGAGCATACTTCTTTCCATGGCGGATTGGCAGACTTCTAGTTTCTTGGCATGGGCTTTTGTTAGCGCCCAAGTCTGGCACCCGTATGTTAGAATTGGCAGAATACAGCTATTGTAAAGTTTTCTCTTGAAGTACATGTTTGTATCTTTGTTTTTCATTATTTCTTTAAAAGACCAGTATCTTTTCCACGCATTAGCTGTCCTTATTTCTAGTTCTTTTGACATTAAGTCATTTGTTGATATTATTTGGCCTAGATAGGTGTACTCGTTGACATATTCGATATTGATGTTATTTATATTTACTGGCTCTTGTATGTCGTTTGACATCATTTTAGTTTTTTCTGTGTTCATGCTAAGTCCTACTTTCCGGCTTTCAGTATCTAATTGGCTAATCATTTGCTGGATTTCTTCTTTGGTTGATGCAAAAATTATCAGGTCGTCAGCAAATCTCAAGTGAGTCAACTTCTCGCCATTTATATTGATACCAAAATTTTCCCAGCTGAGTTGTCGGAAAATTTCTTCAAGCACGCTTGAAAACAATTTTGGCTATAGGGGGTCGCCCTGGCGTACTCCTCGTTCTATTTTAATTTCTTCTCCAACTCTTTCTAATTTGACTTTTGCTGTGCTGATTTTATATATGTTTCGGATTATTCTTATGTATTTGTTTTCGACTCCCTGATTCTTCAGCGCGCCCCATATTTGTTCGTGCTCTAGTGAGTCGAAAGCTTTACTATAATCTACGAAGCAACAGTAGAAACGGATGTTATATTCTCTGCTTTTTTCGAAGATTTGCTTGACGACATATATGTGGTCTATTGTCGAAAAGTCGCTTCTAAACCCCGCTTGCTCCTTAGGTTGATTCTCATCTAGTGTTCTTGTTATGCGTTTGAGGATAACCTTTGCGAAGATTTTGTAGATGTTCGACATGAGACTGATCGGTCTGTAGTTGTTTATTTCGTTCTTGTCTCCTTTCTTGTGTATCAGAATGATGGTCGAAGACGTCCATTGATCGGGTATAATTTCTTTGTTCAGGACTTCGTTGTATATGTCCGTGAGTATGGGCGCAATGTGAGTTTTCCCAGCTATAAGAAGTTCATTGCATATTCGATCTGGCCCAGGTGCTTTATCTCTTTTTTGGGTTTCGATAGCTTTTTCTACTTCGTGGATCATAATTTCAGGTACATTGTTATAGTCAGCTAAGTCAGTTTCTTCGGTAATGGTTTTCTTAGAATACAGTTCCATGAAAAAGGTTGTAGCTATGGATATTAAATCCATTCTTTTTGTCTTGAGTTTTCCTTTTTTGTCTTTGAGTTTAGGTATCCATTCTTTCTCGTCTGACAGCTGCTTTATAGCCTTTTTTATTCCTCCAGTCTTAGTTATGTGTTCCTCAAATGTTTTCAGCCTTACCTGCTGTCGATTTTTTCTCATACTAGTTTTAATTTGTTTGCTTAGTTTCGTTATTTCTTTTCTCATGTCTTTCGTTTTGGTTTTGATTTTCAGAAGGTCAGCTCTCTTTTCTAGAAGTTTCATTGTTGTGTTTGCTATTTTCTTATTTTCGTTCTCGTGTTTGTTCTTGGGCTTGTCGTTTAAAATGTCATGTAGTTTATTTAGCTTTTCTTGAGCATTCATATCCTTCGTCTCAGCTGTAAAGTATTGTAGTTTGTCTTTTATTTGTCCTGTTTGTGTTGTGACTGTTCTTGGTGTTGGTTTTATTTTAAAATGCCTATCTTTCTTTGATGCTTCAAGTTTTACTTTTGCCCTGACCATTCTGTGATTGCTATTGAAATTAATTTTATTCAGCACGCAACAATCATTGAAGGTTTTTGGTCGGTTAGTGAGAATAAAATCTATTTCATTCCTATAACGGCCATCTGGGGATATCCAAGTCCATTTACGCTGCTTCCGTTTCTTAAATTGACTGTTCATTATTTTTAGGTGGTTTTCATGTGCCAGTTCAATAAGCTTTTCTCCATTTCGTGTTCTTTTCGCTTCGCTGAACGGGCCTAGTATTAAATCTTCTCCGTGCCGTCTTCCTCCAATCTGTGCATTGAAATCACCCATAACTATGAGATGATTATAGGTGTGTTTTTGTATTGCGTTGTTAAGCATAGTGTAGAATTATTCAATATCTATGTTGTTCGACTGTTCTGTTGGAGAGTAAATCTGTACTATTGACCATTTCTCCTTGTGAGACGGGATTCTTATGTTGAGTATGGCAATACGTTCTGATATACCTATAAATTCTTCGATGTGGTGTTTCAGGTCACTTTTAATCAGAAAGCCTACACCATGTTTACCCGGTGTTTCGCCTTTATGGTAAAGTATAAATTTTCCAAAGTCTTCAATTTTTTCTCCGAGTCTCCGTACTTCGCTCAGGCCAATAATTGACCATCTAATATTTTCTAGTGCTGTAATTAGTTCCAGCAGTGCCTCGTTCGTTCTCAATGTTAGAGTATTATATGTTGCTATGTGTATGTATTTGTCTTCTAGTTGGTATGTTTTGGTTCCTTGTGCAGGTGGTGATGTAATTGTAGTTGGAGGGTAGTAGTCATTCTTCCTCACGGTGACTAGCCGGCTTGAGAAAGTGTTTTTAGTTGTTCGGTTTAGTGTTATTATTTCTCTTGGTTGTATGTGTTTTCCGCTGTCGATGTCGTTTATAAGTTTTTTGATTTCTCTGATAGTGAGGCTGATCTTCCACGAGCCATATAATCGAACATATTAGTTTTATTTATCTTCTTCGGGGCCGGGGCAGGCTCTTGATTAGGCGAAGTGTTTGGGGATTCCAGACTGTTCCTCTTCCTTTTGTCTCTTGTGTCTTCTTTAGGTTCTCTAACTATAAGCTTATCACCTCTTATATACGCTACTTTTCCCTTTTCTCTCGCTTCTTTCAACTTTGGGAGCAATTCTTTTCTTATTTCTAAAGTTTCCTTGCTAAGATCCTCTTTGAAGTAGATGTCAGTGGTCAGTTTACTTTTATTCTTCAAAATCTCGTTTCGTTTCCAAGATGTGGTGAAACTTACCAGAATTGGGCGTGTTTTCTCACCCTTTGCCCCTAGCCTATAGGCTTTGTTGATTTCGTACTTTTCGATTCTAGCATCAGTTTGCGTTTCTATTAATTTCTTCACTTCATCTATCAGATTTTCGTGTAATTTTTCATTAACTCCAAATACTAATAGGTTGTTTCTCCTTTTTTCGTTATCCATGTACTTTATTTTTTCCTGAAGGGATTTCACTTCTATCTTCAAGTTTTTATTCTCTTCCATAATTGACTTTAATTTTGCGTCGATGTTTTCGGAAACATTTTTGGTGACGGATTCAGTGATATTTTCCGTTTGTATAGCCATTTGTTCTTTAATTTTCTCCAATAATATTTCCATGTCGTTGTTCATTTTTGTAACTTTTTTCCAAATAATAGTACAAAGTTTGGTTGAATATGCTGGCAGCACCGAGTATTGTCGTAGATGCTAGAAGGAAGTGGTTTCCGAACGCACTTTTCTTGTCTTTGGATAGTGCGCTTCGCGCGAACTTTAGATCGTTTACTTTGGCACTGTTTGATTGGTTTGCTAAGTTTTTTATTGGTAAAACAGCTGTCACTCGAATAACTTTGATGATAAATTCTAACCTCGAACTTGATGTTGTTTCGGTCAATCTTCTTAGTTGATTGCAGTGATTTTCCGTGTAAATCTTCTAATATGTGACGTGTGGGCCCACTGATCGATATTATCCGTAAGAAACGACAATCACACGGGTTTCTGCACTGTTTTGGATATTTATTTGTTGGAGCAAATGTACGTTGTGTTCACTGTTTGACTACCGCACGGCGAAGAATTGCTATTTATTCCTCGTTAAATAAACATTATTTTTTTCTAACATGTTTTAGACCCTTGAGATGGTCGTAGCACTTGTTACGCCGTAGCATCCCGTAGAGACTGCGGCGATCGAAAGACAAAAACGTTGTGTTGCTGTTTCTGAAAAGTTTAATGTATTATTTTTATGGAACTTTCATAGTGCAATATAAAATGATATAAAGAGACGGTGATATATCCGATGTTTTCACCGTCATAACAGAGCAAAAAGTCTTGTGCAGGACTTTGGCCGCACTAAGTCATCCCAAAAATGCGATTATGGAAAATCCCTCCAGCTTTGGAGGAGGCTCTGTCCAGCAGTGGAAACTAAAAGGTTGTTGATATAATCGCACATGTGATCTAGTGGTTCACCTTCCGCTGTCAGATCCAAAGGTCCCGGGTTCGATCACCAGAGGAGTACAATATTGTGCTTGGTTAGTTGGTGGTAGGACTAAGATTGTATAGTTTAAGTCCACCTGGCTAGCTGCCACCATATTAACTGAGTATGTCGGCATAACAACAGTTCTAAATTGTTGTTTGCCGGTATTTAGAGGTATAAGATAGCCAGTTCCTCAGACAGCAGATAATTCCGGGTGAAGTGCGCTTCCACCTTCGGCCTTATCATAACTGAAGCCAGTTTTGATAAGATGAAGCCAGGTGAGTTAAAGGCGCTACCACGTCATACAATAAAAAAATAAAAGAATGTGATGCTGTCAAGGCATTGATCTAGATAATTATGTTAAAATTCCTTATTAGGTTTTTTGTGCGCCATCTAACGCCGTGCACTGGGCACCAGCTAGTCACGGGGGTATTCCAATAGGTGCCATCCCAGCTGGCAATACACACAACGCTGAACCCCTGTATATTGCGAGAGTCAAGCATCTTCGCTCTATTACACCTGGAAAAGTAAGTATCATTTAGTTTACTAAGCAGTATTGCTTGTAGCAGTCTTGCAAATGTCACGTATCAAATATATGCAAACTGTAAACAAATTCCGAACATTTGGACATGCCTCTGACTACACTATAGCAGGAGATCATAATAATATCCACGATCTGATGTGATCAGATGTAAATCGTTTAATAGATTGTTATACTAACATAAATATAGAAACCAGCTCCTCAGTATTGAGAATTCCGGGTGAAGTGTGCTTCCACCTTCGGCCTTATCATAACACGAAAATTATGGTGAGATGAAGGACAAGAACTTCCCTTCGTATAATAAAAAAAAACGATTTATGTATAATTGTGTTGCTTTGCCAGCGTTCTTGTCTTCCGTCTATAGTACACATTCTTTGGTTGATAAAATTCTAACACCATCAATTTCGGCTGTTCCTGGCAATATACTCCAAATTTCTTATCTTGACGAGGCTCGAAATGCTTGGCATAGTGCTTGCCCTAATACCGATCCCCCAAAACACGGACGTGCCTCTGTGCGAGTTGACACGGAATTATCTATTACATACGTGCTCAACCTCCACAGATCGTGCTCGTCTCTTAGCTGTTTCAAAATGGGAATCAGGTCTTTGGCTGCAAGCACATCCATCTCACAATACCGGTACACTTATGGATCCTGTAACTTTCCGTATTGCCACTTGTCTTCGGTTGGGTGCAAGATGCTGCGCCTCTCACCAGTGCCGGTGCGGTGCGGCCGTAGATCAATTTGGTTTTCACGGACTTTCGTGCACAAGGTCTGCCGGCAGGATTACGCGCCACGCAAGTCTTAATGACATTATCCGTCGAGCTTTTACCAGTGTCAATGTTCCAGCCGTTCTTGAACCGAATGGTCTGTTACGTGATGATGGTAAGCGGCCCGACGGTATGACTCTTGTCCCTTGGGAAATGGGTAGGCCTTCTCATCTGTCTGGGACATCAGTTAGGGCTGGTGCGGCGGCTGATTCGGCCGAGGATCACAAAAGGCGCAAATATAGTGGTCTCGACAGAGCTTACCTATTTGAGCCTTTCGGGGTGGAGACCTTGGGTCCGTGGGGAGCCGGTGCCCTCCGGGTTTCCAAAAATATTGCGGGGCTTTTGATTGAGGCGACACGTGACCCAAGGGCTGGCTCTTATTTAGGCCAGCGAATTAGCATAGCTATTCAGCGTGGCAATGCAGCCAGTGTCTTGGGCACGCTTCCGTCTGGTACTGGTCTGGAACAGTTGAGTTACCTATAGGCCGTTTGTAACGGTCCTTATGTAATCTGATTGATTCCTTTGTACATAGTTAGTTTAAGTGTTCTTTTATCAGTTCCAGCCGTTCTTGAACCGAATGGTCTGTTACGTGATGATGGTAAGCGGCCCGACGGTATGACTCTTGTCCCTTGGGAAATGGGTAGGCCTTTGGTGTGAGACGTGAGACACTACCTGCGTCGACGCCCTAACGCCATCTCATCTGCCTGGGACATCAGTTAGGGCTGGTGCGGCGGTTGATTTGGCCGAGGATCACAAAAGGCGCACGACAGATCTTACCTATTTGAGCCTTTTGGGGTGGAGACCTTGGGTCAGTGGGGAGCCGGTGCCCTCTCAAAAATCTTGCAGGGATTTTGATTGAGGCGACACGTGACCCAAGCGCTGGCTCTTATTTAGGCCAGCGAATTAGCAAAGCTATTCAGCGTGGCAATGCAGCCAGTGTCTTGGGCACGCTTCCGTCTGGTACTGGTCTGGAACAGTTGAGTTACCTATAGGCCGTTTGTAACGGTCCTTATGTAATCTGATTGATTCCTTTGTACATAGTTAGTTTAAGTGTTCTTTTATCAGTTCCAGCCGTTCTTGAACCGAATGGTATGTTACGTGATGATGGTAAGCGGCCCGACGGTATGACTCTTGTCCCTTGGGAAATGGGTAGGCCTTTGGTGTGAGACGTGAGACACTACCTGCGTCGACGCCCTAACGCCATCTCATCTGCCTGGGACATCAGTTAGGGCTGGTGCGGCGGTTGATTTGGCCGAGGATCACAAAAGGCGCACGACAGATCTTACCTATTTGAGCCTTTTGGGGTGGAGACCTTGGGTCAGTGGGGAGCCGGTGCCCTCTCAAAAATCTTGCAGGGATTTTGATTGAGGCGACACGTGACCCAAGCGCTGGCTCTTATTTAGGCCAGCGAATTAGCAAAGCTATTCAGCGTGGCAATGCAGCCAGTGTCTTGGATACGCTTCCGCCTGGTACTGGTCTGGAACAGTTGAGTTACCTATAGGCCGGTTCTAACGGTCCGCTTCCTTTCTACCGTCGTGAAGCCTTATGCATCCTTCAGCGGAGCTCTAGCGGGTGGCAGCGCTGTGAACAGGTCCACAGCTCTGCTTTCTTCCCTTTGTGTGAGGGGCTGCAGGGGTGCTGCAGCTGCGACGGAGGGCACAAGCGCGGGCGGCGAAGGGCGCTGGTGCGCGGGGTCGGCTTCTCCACACTCGAGACAGCGGCCGGTGACTCGTTCAATTCTGCAAATTCCGCTGACTCGAAACTGCAGCTCGAAACATTGTTAGAGGCCGATGACCTACATACCGAATTAGTATTACGAAGTAATACCAACTCGGCACGCAAACCAGAGATGGTATTATCTGAGGCCTCTAACTTTGCGTGGACTTCGGCTAGGCTCGTTTTCAGGAACGTGATATCCTTAAGAAGCCTATCCACATCGACGTGGTCGAACCCCACCGGCGGGAGCTTATGCAGCTCCTTCGCGACGAAATCCGGCACATAATAAAAGCAATAAAGCAAAAAATATGCAACAAAATTTACCAACCCGATATATCAATGCCAGTAAATACACAAACAATATTTCGAAGACATGCTGTCACGGATTATCGGCCGGTACATTATCTGACCGTACAAAATCAGGCTACGCATAACTGGCTGTTAATCGTCGTCTCCAAACCCAACAACAAAGGTTGAGAGTTTTTTTAGTAGTTAGTTAGGATCATTTTGAAACGTCTACCGCCTGCTCGGAATCTCAACCAGCACACAAAAATAAAGGCAAGAAACTCGGGCTAGTTCATTTTCCGATGATTCATTCAACATTTAGGATGGTTAGAGTTAATAATAATTTAAATTACATTACAAGTAGGTATACCATACACCTAAAAACTTAATACTATCTGCAAACATTTATTAATACCTAACTAATGAGCAGTTTGTTAATATTGAGAAAGCACCATCTAGCTGTTAACTGGTACCTATAGAAACATCGAGCCACACATTTATACCGTCGATATAGTCGCTTATTTTGTAGTAGGCACTTTAATTTAAATCCTTTATTTACAATTTGAATTTACGAACCCAGAGTTTGGTGGCGCTTTGAGGAAGCTTATTAGAATCTCACACAGTTTCCTAGGAATGAGTGATTTACTTTTCCTAAGCGATACCTAGGTATATCAAGTTTTCTTTTATTTCTTATATTAACACTGTACATAACTGCTTTTACTAAACTCATCAATGTTCATATACAGGTTGAGTTTTTGTCCAGGGCCACTGAGGCCAAGTCTCGAACCGTGAGAGTAATCGAAAAGTCATGATAAGAGTTACGTGCTTGATTTAAAAAATAATCAGATCAGCATTAAAGAAAGTCATTTTTTTTATAGATTTTCTGGAAATGTGAGTTTTAGAAAAAAAATCTTTTTTGCATATGTATTGATATCTTTGTGTATATATACAAATATTATTTTTTTATTGTACGACGGGGAAGCGCTTGGCCCTCATCTCACCTGGTTACAAGTTGAGATAAGGCCAAGGTCTTACCTCTAAATGCCAGAACACGGTGTGGAGCTGTGGGCGCGAGCCGCGGATGTCGAGCGGGCTTTCGTCATGCAAAAGCGGGCCGTGCGCGTGTTCTTCGGCGTGGATGACGATGTGTCGTGCAGAGACTTGTTTAAAGAGCTGAATATCATGCCTCTCCCCTGTGAATTTATATATCAAGTAGCCCTTTTCACACATACCAACATCTTTGAGTTCCGGAGGAGAGCTGTGAACACCGCCCGCGCTCTGCGCAGTAACAAGCTAAAACGCTAAAACAATACAATTATTAAATAAATAATTGTATTGTTTTGTATTGATGGTGGTAGCTAGCCAGGCGGAATTAAACGTCCTATAAACCAAACCAAGCACAATATTGTACTCACTTAACCTTAATCTATTTGCTTTCAAATAGATACTGTTTGTTAAACCATGAAATTTAAAATTTCACAGATGGTTTGTAATGATTTGGCTTGGAGTTGATGGTTGATAAGAACCTGACGATGAAATTATAAATTTCACAGTTTTACAAAAGCACAGCCTTCAAATGTATGACCATTCATATGTATTTAAAGTTGGTATGTTACTATCGTATTTTAGATATGAAAAATGATTTTTTATCAACCTCTTATTTTTTTATGCGCACCATAATAAAATAACTATGGTAACTAATGTAATTTCCACAATAACTAAAACGAACCCAACGAAATAACGTCAAAATACATTAAGCCATTTTAGGCTCTAAAGCGTGCCAGTGAAATAGACATATATAAATACAAATATACTCTAAAATCATACAAAATAACAGAAAAAGGTTCTCAGTCCGGCTAAACATGCTTCTATGGGCTAGAAACTTCGTACACGTGACCGCAAAAATGGAACAGTAAAAAATATATTATTTTATTATAATATTATAATTTTCAGGTTCACCCAAGTCACCGATGCGCCTACATTTCATTTGGCGGCAATGAGGTTACCTACAAGAACTACGAAGTTCTATGCAGAGTGCGTGGATGAGCTCAGCTATAGGATCAAATCAAAAGTCAAAGTAATCAAAAATATTGTGGTTTTGTATTATCGATGTTAAATGATGGAAATAACAGTAAATAAAGATTTGTATATCGTGTTTTATTGAGATTTCTCAACAGCTGCCGTCTCGACCTCGACTCTTACAAAATGGTTATGCTTCCACATCCATATCTGGTAGAAATGTAATTAACGCAAATATAGTGGTCTCGACAGAGCTTACCTATTTGAGTCTTTTGGGGTGGAGACCTGGGGTCCGTGGGGAGCCGGTGCCCTCCGGGTTTTCAAAAATATTGCGGGGCTTTTGATTGAGGCGACACGTGACCCAAGGGCTGGCTCTTATTTAGGCCAGCGAATTAGCATAGCTATTCAGCGTGGCAATGCAGCCAGTGTCTTGGGCACGCTTCCGTCTGGTACTGGTCTGGAACAGTTGAGTTACCTATAGGCCGTTTGTAACGTTCCTTAGGTAATCTGACTGATTCCTTTGTACATAGTTAGTTTAATTGTACTTATTATTGAATTAACTTGGTATTGAAGTGTGATATATCTATCAACCCTTCAACTGAAGATGCCTCAGAATTCCTCTTGGTATTCAAGTGTGACATATCAACCCTATATACTCTTCAACTGAAAGTGCCTGAAAATTCCTCCTCATACTATAGCAATTCGCCTTCTGTCCAGGCTTTAGGCCTGTGGATTTTTTTGCCTGTTTCAGACAGGAAAAACACTGCTGAATTTGAATCCTTGGTTAAGGAACATAATTTGTCCTCTTGCAACTGAATACTGGTAGGAGCCTACTGAATGCAGTATATATTTAATTATAATGAGTTATTATGGTATATACAGTTATGTATTCTGTTTGGGTATAAGTACGTATATTTTATGTTACTTTATATAATAAATTTCATGAGTAGGTCATTATTATTTAAATTTTTTTTATTTAGATTTTTTTCATTCGGGAAACATAAATAATAATAAGTAATAATAATAATAACAGATACAGTACAGATACAATATACATAGTCAGGTCATAAGTATTGTCACACAGTAAAAACTTTTCTTTTAGAATGCTGGCCACAAAAAAGTTTATGAATTCGAATTTCGAATTGTTCATTAAAATAAAAATGTATACTATTTAGAATTTTACTCATTTTTAAATATGGAGTGGACGCTTAAAGAAGACCGTGTCGCAGTTATTGCGTTGCATCGTTGCGGTTACGCGCCAATTAAAATTTTTGACATACTGAAAAATTTTAATATAACCAAAAGATTCGTTTATCGTACCATCAAACGATACAATGAAGACTCTAGTGTAGATAACAGGTCAAGAAGTGGTCGCCCTCGGTCTGTTAGGACTCCAGCAGTGATAAAAGCTGTGAAGGCGCGAATTCAAAGAAATCCCAAACGTAAGCAGAAACTGTTGGCCCTTCAGATGGGGTTAAGCAGAACCACGGTGAAAAGGGTGTTAAATGAAGACTTAGGGCTTTGGGCATATCGAATAAAAACAGGACATCGTTTAAATGCTCGTCTAATGGACCTGAGACTGAAGAGATGCCGCGCTTTGTTGAAGCGGTACGCGGGAAAAAAATATCGGGAAATTCTTTTTTCGTTTATTTTTTTCGTTTAAATTTTACCGTAGAAGAGAGCTACAACAAACAAAATGATAAGGTGTACGCACACAGTAATGAAGAAGCGAGCAACCGTATTCCGCGTGTCCAACGAGGTCATTTTCCATCCTCGCTCATGGTATGGCTGGGAGTTTCTTATTGGGGCTTAACAGAGGTACATTTTTGTGAGAAAGGTGTAAAAACGAAGCAGTTGTGTAACAAAATACAGTCCTGACGAACCTCGTGGAACCTGTTTCTCATACCATGTTCAATAACAGGCACTGGGTATTCCAACAAGATTCGGCGCCAGCTCATAGAGCGAAGAGCACACAAGACTGGCTGGCGGCGCGTGAAATCGCCTTCATCCGGCACGAAGACTGGCCCTCCTCCAGTCCAGATTTGAGTCCGTTAGATTACAAGATATGGCAACACTTAGAGGAAAAGGCGTGCTCAAAGCCTCATCCCAATTTGGAGTCACTCAAGACATCCTTGATTAAGGCAGCCGCCGATATTGACATGGACCTCGTTCGTGCTGCGATAGACGACTGGCCGCGCATATTGAAGGCCTGTATTCAAAATCACGGATATCATTTTGAATAAACTTTATTGTCATAAGAATCTATGTTTCATTAAGTTCATTTTGGTATATAAATGGTTACATAATGAATAAACTTGTTTCAACTGTTTTATATTAAACTTGTGACAGAATTTATGACCTGACTGTGTATAAAAAGTTAAACACAGTAGTAAGTACTGTCATAGTTTTAAATATTATTTCTAGGTTCTGGTAACACCATTGTAACCCCATCTTATTTCTAACATTCCATTCCATCCATAGGTCACCTGGTAGAGATCGTTTTGTTAAGCTGTAGGGTGATATACCTACACTATCGATGATATTGATGTGATAAAATTATAATGATAATGATGGGTAAAATAAATGACAACCTCCAGAGTTCGCGGTTAAGGCGATACTGTTTAATGTAAGAATATGATATAGACGCGGAGCATGCAAACTTCCGCGTAAGTACTAAATTGCAGCATACAATTATTATCAACAAACACAGTCGACACTTCATACACATTTCTTATCACGTAAATAATCATAACAACATGTCAACACCGTTGGATCAAGTTACGTAGAGATAACGATTGTCTTAGGGTACGCATTGCAAGCCAAGGCGCTGTTTTTTTACCATATGATATTGTACATCAGAGGGCGCTAACTCTAACAAATACGCTACAGAGCTCCTCAATATTTTATTGATTTAAAAATATTAAGCACTGATATTCGGTTTAAATATTCATTGTTATGTGAGGTGAAAAAGTTATGAATGGACTGGAAGCCATCACTAAGGACTTTTACATTGTTAACTGTGAGTTTTTTAAAACTTTATCTTGCAGTGTTTTAACTTTAACAAAAAGTACGATTGTGGACACTTGAGTGAGCTTGAATTAATTTACAAGCGATTTATGCACTATTCTGTGTTTTGAGAGTTTTGGAACTGATTTACTCGTTAATACTCAAAACTTAGTGCTTCGAGTAACCTCACATAAACATTCAAATTCTGTCACATCACAGCTGGTCTGGAACTTTATGCCAACGGCGACATCTATACTCAGCTGCACACATTATTTAACTATCGTGCTAAGCTAATCCGTGAGTCGCGCCATCGATAAACTGCGCTTTTGTTCAATGTTTTTGTGGCTCCACGTTAGATGTCGCACTCTGTAACATAAGACCGTATTATTTGAATGGTTGTTTCAAGTCACACACATTGAATAGTTGATTCATTGCAAGCTCAGCTAAATAATAAATACCATCTTACTTATTTATAAAACCTGACTGCATATATGGACTGCAGCGCTTGCAGGGAGCCATTATCTTCGGAGAGATTTTACTTGAAATGCCATTTATGTTCAGATAGTTGTCATTGCGAATGTTTAAATATCAAACCACAACAATACACCATATTTACTAAAGAGTATATAGACACGTGGAAGTGCCCTCCTTGCAGCAACGTGACTAGAAGAATAAGATCTAACTTGGATACTCCAGTTTGCTGCAGCCAGGTTCCTACGTGCGACGACTCTATGGAAGTCTCCTTCAACATTTTGCCTTTTGAAGGTTCCAGGGTCTCTGCGAACTCTGCTCAACAGAGTGGGAGTGACTTTGAAGTGATCCATGATCAGTTCCAAGAATTGCGTAAGGAGAATAGTGATAACGTACAGCGCATAAGATAAGAGAAGATATCAAGGGTGCCATTACTGAAATTCGAGATGAGATAAGATCACTGAAAGCTGAACAGACTAATATAAAAACGAATTTGTCAGAGTTAAACCAGGATGTTGCTAATTTGAAGGACTCCTTGGATTACTGCTCGGTAGAGCATGAGCAACTCAATAAACGCATCGAGGAAGTTGCCTCCATCAGCCGGAATGTGGAGACCTGCCCCAATCTGATCAGCATGGAGACCAAGCTCGATGCGCTGGAGCAGCAGGCTAGGCAGTTTAACCTCGAGCTGTGCAACGTGCCCGAAAAACGCAATGAAAATTTACCTGCAATAATAAGTAACATAGGGGCAGCACTTTATGTTCCGATCCCCACTCAGGACATCATCGCGATACACCGTGTACCTCGCGCTCAACCAAACAATAATATGCCCAAGAATATAATTGTGAAGTTTACTACTCGAATACTGAGAGACAACGTTCTAGGTGCCTATCGCAGAGCTAAAATTTTAATGTCTAACGAGCTGGATATCTCCAGAACACCTACTAAACTTTACTTAAATGAGCACTTGACGTTAAAAAACAAAAGGTTGTTTCGTCTGTGCCGAGAAGTGTCAAGAAACAAATACTATAAACACGTATGGATCAAACACTCGTCCATCCTTGTGCGTGAGCGAGATGACTCCCCGGTCATCGTCATGCGCACGGAAGTAGACCTGGATAAAATTAAGTCTACCCGTGGATAATAATATTCATATTTTTTTTAATGATCAAATTTATAGAAGTACAATTCAATTTTGCATGCTTATATTATATTATTGTGTAGTTCATTTTCATTTTTTATTTTGTATAGTAGTTATTATATAAATTTAAACCTGGAACTCAATCATACACGTTTTTAATTTAACAAATCCTGCACTTGTGTTAAATAATATCAATAAAAACTTTTTACAGCTCATAATACTCTACCTAAACGTATATATTTATACAGGCTTTTATAATGGATAGCACCGATAAATTATTAATTTACTACCAAAATTGTGGTGTCATTCGCACAAAATTACAAACATTGTACATGAATATTCTCTCTTTTGCCTATGACATCATCGTAATAACGGAATCTTGGTTGGTTCCTGAAGTTCATGATAATGAATTTATCGATGACCGCTATGTCGTGTTTAGATGTGACCAATAAAAAAGACGGGGGAGGTGTGTTGATTGCTCAGTTGATTGCCATCCTACGTAGTCTACATCCAGCCACGTTTGACCCATCACCCCATTCAAATTCTAACATAACCCAGCCTGGTTGTATAGAACATTTATCAGTGGAATTCCCGAGCAGGAATAAGTCTAAGGTACATGTTATTAGCGCCGCTTATCTACCCCCTTGGACCAAGGCTGATACATACGAAAGGCACTTTGATTTCCTTCAGGACATATTTAACAATTCCACGATAGATAATATTTGTATCTTCGGAGATTATGACTTAGATGAAATCAGTTGGACAGAGCCTGCATCTGACTTTATCCAATCAAATTCTATAGGCCAATTTTGCGCCGATTCTTCGGCTCGTGGCCTTCAACTGAACAATTATGTATGTATACACATAGTATACACACAGGGAATTTAGTATGTCCACACTAAATTCCCTGCAGTATAACTATCTATAAAATGATGTTGGTAACCTGCTTGATTTGTTTATCTCTAACTCTCCTTGCACTCTTGAACCTCAACAAACTCCCTTACTCAACTCTACTCCCCGTCACCCACCTTTCATCGTATCTGTGCCCTTCTGTTATCCTGAGAATTATATGCGGAAAAATCGTCAACCTAAACATAATTTTCGCAAAGCTGACTATGCTATGCAATACATACTAAATTATTAGAATTATTGATAATGGGATGAACTCTTCTACCAACTTTCTGCCGAAGAGTTGATACCTTTTATAACACTATTAATAGCCTAATCAATGAACAAATTCCTCTTGTGTGCCCAAATTTTGATAATTTTCCCATATGGTTTTCACCCTCGTTAGTCAAAACTTTTAAGCGTAAGCAAAAAGCTTGGGTTAAATGAAAAAAAATTGGTAATTACTCTGATTACGTATACTTTTCCGAGTTAAGGGCCATATTTAAACAACATAGTAAGACCTGCTTCAAAGAGTACATGAATAGTGTTGAGGAAAATATAGCATTAAACATTAAATATTTCTGGACGTACATTTCAAACCGCAAAACTAAGTCCGGTATACCCTCGTCAATGAAATATCTGAATAACAAGTCATCTGAACCTGAAACTATATGTGATATGTTCTCAACCTTTTTTAACTCAGTTTTCGAACCCAGGTCCAACCCCTCCTGTCTTGATGCACTACCTACTTCAGCTAATAATAATGTTCTTATTTCATGCGTTAACCTTAAAGAGGACAACGTTTTAAAGGAACTAAAATCTCTTGACCTATCTAAAGGCCCTGGTACTGACGGTATTTCTCCCTACTTTTTCAAAAACACTGCTGAAAGTATTTAAAAACCTATTACTGTTATGTTTAATAAATGTTTTATTGAATGTTTTTTCCCGGATGTGTGGAAGTACGCCAATATCACCCCGGTTCATAAAAGCGGATCTAAGCATGACATAGAGTATTATCGACCTATTTCTATATTATTCACCTTGAAGAAGCTATTTGAACGACTTATTCACAACGTGATCTACCCTATATTACACAACACCATCATTACTGAACAACATGGCTTTGTAAAGCGACGATCCACCACATCTAATCTTATAACTTTTACTAATACTCTTTTTGAAAATCTTGACAAGCGTGTACAAGTTGACGCCGTTTATACAGATTTCAAAAAAGCTTTCGACTAGGTGGATCACGAAATCCTTCTGAATAAGATTGCTTATTATGGTAATCGTGGCGATTTGCTCCGCTGGTTTTGCTCATACATTACGAACCGTACCCAAAAGGTTGTTATTCACGGTTTCCAGTCCATCAGTGTACAGGTCACATCAGGTGTCCCTCAAGGTTACATATTAGGCCCGCTCCTATTTGTGCTTTTTATAAATGACATCAACTTATGCTTTCAACACTCCCAATTCTTATTGTACGCCGACGATCTCAAAGCTTTCATGCCTATTCGTACCCTCAATGACTGTGTATTATTTCAAAAAGACTTAAATAGACTAGCCACTTACAGCAATAACAATAATCTACACCTTAGCCTCCCTAAATGTAACTCAATAAGTTTTACCAAAAACATTAATTCAATAAATTTTTCATACAGCCTTTGTAACTCCACACTTAAAAAAGTAAATGTATTGAGAGACCTCGGTATCCTACTGGATAGTCAGCTCCATTTAACTCAACATGTGGAGAATATTACAAACAACGCTTTTAAGATGTATGGTTTTGTTATGAGATCGTCGACTAATTTTAAAAAACCATTTACGTTTTTATATCTTTTCAAAACACTAGTACGCTCTCAGTTGGAATACGCGGTGCCAGTATGGATATATAACTTTTTACCCTTTTTATAATAAGTATGTGGTAGCTATCGAGAGAGTCCAGAGGAAGTATCTGCGTGCCATGAGCTTAAGATGCCGTCGTCCCTGTAGCTCATATGCCGACTCACTAACTAATTTTAGGCTCATAACTCTAGAGTCAGGACGTAAATATTTAGAAACTATTACACTGTATAATACTGTGCATAGCAAATTTGACAGTATGTATCTCACCAGAAAGCTATGTTACACTGTCCCGAGAACGTGTAACCTGAGAGCTACTCGCTGCCGCTCGTTATTTGCCCTCAGCACCTGCCGCACAAACTCGGGACATCGCGCCCCTATGCGTCGTATGGTCGAGTCCTATAATAATTACTTTTTAGATATATATATATATATATATATACAAATATAAAAAATACATACATAAATTTAAGAAGTGTATATACTGTCTACTTTGTCAAGTAGACCTTAGTAATAACCATAGTTAAATTTTAATAATTACCTATTTAATATTTCGTTGAAGTACTTTTCATTTTATATTAGTAAGCCTTTTGGCATTTTGTAATATTCTTGCTTTCGTGAGTCTACTACTTTATACTTACACACTGTACACTTTATTTTACCATGGCTAATTTATATTTGTTGAATTGAGGAGCCTTACGCTACCTAGACCTATTTCATGTTTAGATGTCTAGCTCTTCTAGTTGCATGTTCTTTTATTTTTATGTTAATTTGTGGATAGCGCAGTGGTCTTCATTAAGAATATTGCTGAACTTTAATATTATTTAAAGTATTTATACAGATATAATAATAATGTAATGTAGTCGTTTGTTATTCCTTAAATAAATAAATACATAGCTGGTATTCCTGGAGGAGATGGTGATTTGAATCTCACCATATGATTCGCTGCAAATGTTGATCGTTATCTCTGATAAGAAAAAAATTGTGAGTTCTCCAGGATATTATGATAGATTGTAAATCCTGTTGGAAATTTGGACCAGCGCACATGACGTCAATCAGGCTTTTCTCGCTCGATTTCTTTGAAGAAGCGTTGAAAACGACACCGAGTTTCGTTGTTTCCGACTCCAGTTTAAACACCCCATGGTGTGGTATATAAATTGCTTTTTCATTTGCCACATTTGTGACCCAGTTCAATGTATTATTTCATAAATTGCTTGTAGCTATTCGAAAGAGTCAAAATTTTTGCTAGTCGACCTTCCAGCTGCTTGAACTGAGCGATGGCCTTTGATTTTGATGCGCCAAGCTGTTGTTCGAAGTCTAGTTTCATTGGTATTGCTACAACGTATCTTCCGTCATCTTGGCGATGTGTTGTTTCTTGATAAAGTTGTTCACAGTATGTGTCCGCCTTAGATAAATATGACGATGTTGAACTTATATCTTCAATCTCCCAAAATTGTTAGATATCGGAGATAGTTGATACTTCCTCTGGATTGATTAAAATATTGTTACTTGTGCGATAGGTGCCGATGATGATCAGGCCTTGAAAGGCCTGATCATCATGATTACGTCACAATGGACGTCGTCGCCGAGTTGTACGTCGACTTGCTATGATACGTTGAACCTTGGTGGCATCGGTTGCATTTATTTTTGCCAAATCGAATCCAGTGATCGGAGCTGATGATTTAGGATTGTAACGCTTGAGCCCTAAAACCTGCACAAGGTATTCCGAAATGATAGAGATTTGTGCAGCTTGATCTAAAGTGCACGGGCCTTTACAGATGTTCCGTCGGATGCTTTCAAGTTTAGCTGTAGGTAAAAGCGTTTCCTTGTTTTCATCCGTTCCCACATAATAAACATTATTTTTATTTTCCAAAGTAGTCGGACTGGGAACCACGGTTTTGTCACGTACATAAAATGAGATCCAGTAGAACATAATTTGCAACGCTTCGTAGAAATGCATGGCTTATCGTAATGTTTGTAGCAGTTTTCACATACTTGAAGCGTGTGAATGGTTTTAATTCGGTGCTTCAGGAGTCATATCAAGAAACTGCTGACACGAGAATAACTTATGTTCGTTTTTACATAACGGGCACCGTGGGGTATATGTACTAAGGACTTGGTAACTTTTATCGGTTTGAGTATAAGGTTGTTTATACAACGACGGTTTTGTTTGACAGCTATTTGTTCTTTTGACTTGATAATTTGATGCTGCTGTTGATGATATTTCCTTCTCTTTCTTGCTTATTGGTTCTAGAGCCATAAACTTGTTTTCCGAAAAATTCATGAACTCTTCGAAGGTTGGAAGTTCTCGGGGTGCCTTTCACGATTCCTTAAAATTTATTAAAGTTTCAGTATCTAACTTTTTGCACATAACATGGACAATCATCGGGTCCCATGATCTTGTATCCACACCTAGGTTATGGATTGCATTGCTACTTTCGTTGGTTATGTCATACATTCTTCGCAGTTCGAATGCTGATTGTTTGTTGATAGACTCTTGATTTAGAAGGCATTCGATGTTTTTTGAAAAAAGTACTTGCATGTTACTGTATCGATGATTTAATATTTCCCAAGCTTTATCGTAGTTTTTGGGTGTGATGTGCAGGTGCTGAATAAGACGCTCTGCTTCCCCTTTTATATTGTTTTTGAGATGTTGGAATTTTTGAGCCTTTGTGAGATTTTTGTTGTTATGGATCGTTTCCGTGAAAAGATCGAATAAGTTTGGCCAATTTATATACTTGCCGCTGAAGGTATATCCAAGGTTGGCGTACATTGTTTCAGATGGATATTTGACTCGATTTTTTGATTGAGGACAATTACAAAGCGGACGATTTGTACGTTTGTAGAGATTTTCGTAATGCAAAAATGCTTCTTTATACGAGCTATCACCCCCTGATAATATGTTATCTATTTGAATGTGAAGAACGTCGATTGCCCTCCATTTTTTCAACAGATTTTTTAATTCATCCTCAATTTCCCACCTTCGGATATTGTAAATCAATGTTGCTGATTTGGCGATTGAATGCCCTAAATTGAGAACGCTGCAGTGACAACAGTTCGTCCACCTTCCCGTCAGGCATAGTGGCTGCTTCGACGGCAGTTGGTGAATGTTGCGATGTTCTTGGTGATGGTGACTTTTCGACAGCCTTCCCGTATGATGACAATGTTTTTTTTATTTCGATATATAAGTCCCGCCCTGTGCCCTGATAGATATTTATCAATAGCTGAACTTGTACCCTGAGAAAGTAGCCCATAATTTTGTTCGAGCTCTCCCCAGAGGTTGTCTTAAATATCAAGACGTTTTTTGATATATTCTGCGGTTTTTCTGACCGCAGAATCTTTATTAAAATGCGTTTAATTACTTGAAATTGTGTTATGGTGTTTGATTGGTGAGCTATTAGTTCCTCCACATCTCAGATAAAAGAACAGTCTTACTTGAGAATGCTGGCTGGAGAAACCGATGATGCTCGATGATAAGTGGTGAACCGATGCTGTTGCCCGGCGCACAATGATGATGATAAGGCTTTGTTAGGCCGCGTTGATGATGACCAAGGCGCCTCGCCCTGATCTGTGATGATATGCTGATGATGAAAGTGTAAGCTCTGTTTGAGCCTACGATGATGAAAGCCCCGCACATCAACGACGCACTACACGTAACTTCGGAATGTTTTCCGAACTATGACCACCACACTCACTGTGGCTAAAAATTACGTGTCCTAGCACCGAAAGCGTTTAAAGGACCAAAATATAATGTAGGGTGATACACCTACACTATCGATGATATTGATGTGATAAAATGATAAAGATAATGATGGGTAAAATAAATGACAACCACCAGAGTTCGCGGTTAAGACGATACTGTACTGTAAGAATATGATATAGACGCGGAGCGTGCAAACTGCCGCCTAAGTACTAAATATTATGTACATTGACTGTTTTTTTTTTTGTTATATTGACTGCACATAAGCGATAAGACCAACGTTACACAATTTTGATTGTACTCCTTGTTTGTTTTTTGTGTGACACTGATGAACAAGGAATCTATCTGTACAAAAGTAATACAGAATTTTTCATTTTATTTTATACGTAGGGTAAATCAGTTACAGTAATTAATTAACAATCAGATTGTCAATCAAAATATTACTATGGATTCCATCGACATAAAATGTCTCGTGGACTTAATTAAGTCCTACTACCAACCAAATCACAATATTTGTACTCCCCCTGGAGATCAAACCCGGAACCTCTGGATCAGACGTCTGTGGACGAACCACTAGACCACGGATGCTGTTAATTAGACCATGCCTTTGTTATTTATTATTAAGAATATGTATACATATTTTTAAAGGCGACTGTACCTTGTGTCGGTGTCCGTTATACTTGTATAAATAGTAATGCTCGCGCACAGGTGGACCCATTTATTGATTACCTGCACAACTCACAGACATACACCACGTTACTTGCAATTTATGAGCAAAACTAAATCATGTCAAATAGTAAAAACTACGTTCACGGCGAAGACGTAGCGGTGCCGGCTCATCTCAACTTGGGAAAATATATCCTGGACAAATTACGTAACAGGACCAACAAGGATGATATAGCCCTGGTAAGCTATTTTCTAGGTGAATAGTTATATATCTAGACTAATTAGTAGTTCGCCCCGATCTAAGATCTCGTGATGTCTAGTTTGTGTTAGGTATTTAATCATGGAGATTATCACACGAAAAGAAAGCTATTTAACACTCCGATAAAAGTGTGCTTTCATTTTTAAGCAGACTTTTTATCAATCTCGCTTTGTTCATCTGAGTGTTTGAGGCTTTCTCACGTTGCTTACTCTAATTCTAAACAAAGCCAGAATGAGAACAAAGCACTTTGACCCCGACCGTAGTACGTCGGTGAGTGGGCAGAATACAAAAAGTGAATAAGTCACCCTTTACTAATATGACAAGGATGATTTTTTTTTTTTAAATGAGCTCTCAAAACCGTTGACATAGTAATCGTGGTTTCAAAAAACTGTCACTCCAGCCCACGGATGACGTAACAGTTAACCAAGCACCATACCGCACAGACGTTTCATTACGAAGGCCGGTTCCGCCCCAGAGTTTGCTATAGATGGATTCGTAAAGAAAATAAAGTTTACCAGATCATCTCCTCTGCTGTTCTGCTGCTCCAACACGGTAAATAACCTCTTTAAAAAAATTTAGGTATCAGATTCACCTTGCCTAATGCTCAAATCAGCAATACGGATATAATTTTAAATAGGGAAATACTTAATTCTATGGAACCACTACTTTCTTGGGTTTAAATATCCATGCAAAGTTGCATTGGGGTATTCATATTGATACATTAGCTAGCAGGCTAGGTATCACTTTGTTCACTCAAGTGAACAAAGCGATATTGATAAAAGTGCGCTCAGAGTAAAGTGTAAATGCACACTTTTATCTTAGTGGTAAGCCAAACGTCTAACTAAAAGTCCACCTACCATGTTATTACGTTCCTACATGTCCAATATACCATAATTTAATATAGGAAAACATGGATACAAAGCAAAAGCTATCTTACAAGGAGCTCATACAATACGCCGTGAATCTGTCCGCCTCGTTGACAAAGATTGGAATTGGACGAGGGGATACGGTTGGAGTCGGCGGTGGAAAATGCAACGATATGTTTCCAATAGCTTTCGCGATCATATTCACTGGGGCCACTTGTACTTTCTTTCAATTGAAGAGTGGGAAATGTAAGTTTATTTGGAATTGCGAGGAAAATTTGATTAGCAATAGAGTCGCTTGTTTAAGTGACAGTTTTGTCCTGTTTTTGTTATTTTTTTCTGTTGGTGTTCATAATTACAGGACGTACAGGACGTTAATTTCACACAGCGCCATCTAGCCCCAAACTAAGGATAGCTTGTAATATGGGGACTAGATTATGGATAGAATACTTAAATACTTTTTTTTTGTAAAACATTTAATCATACAATACAACACCCAAGCACAGAACAAACATATATATTCATCACACAAATGTTTGTCCTGGGTGAGAATCGATCCACAACCTACAGCGCAGAAGGCAGAGTTACAAACTGAGCTATGATATATTGTTAAATATATATATGTATATTGTTAAATAATCTTCATTATGATTGTGGATTGTGTATATATATAGTAAGTATGTAGGTGTATATGTAGGCACTTAAACATTATTTAAATTATTTAGTTTTATTTATAAGGTATATACATAATACAAATAGCATGTATATTATTTCATTTCATTTCGTGTGTATATACAATTATAGATAGAGGATTGATACGCATATGTACATGGAGATAATCGGTGTAGTTTATCGAACAAAACTTATCAAACACAGATAAACATTTACTACAAGCTATGTTTAGTTTGGGGCAAGATGGCGCTGTGTAAAACAAATATCCTGTAATATTTATTTATTAATTTTTTCACAAAATGAGGAGCAGTAGATTCCGTCTATGTATTATTCTCATCTGAATAAATGTCTAAAATGCGATCACCAATCCACTATATTTGAAAAGGTTTGTCGAACAGAGTTCTGGTTTGGACATGAACTTTTGAAGAAAAAGAAGACGGTATTGTTGTCAATGATTTAGAAAAGCAATGGTTATATTATTTATTTAATAACTATTTTATTAATTAAATAAATGAAACGGTTATTACCACAAAATTTATACGTCGATTTGCTAACGTTTCGAGATCATTTTGAGACCCCTTCTTCAAAAACTTTTTGCGCCGCGTGACCGACGAACGTGCACGCGGGCGAAGCTCGTGAAGAAGGGGTCTCAAAATGATCTCGAAACGTCAGCAAATCGACGTATAAATTTTGCGGTAATAACCGTTTCATTTATTTAATTATGTTGCATAGCCACACAAGTTTCAATTCTATAACTATTTTATTAGTAATATATTTTTGTATTTGCAGCTATTTTGAAACACCGGTTGAACATATCACAACCAAAATATTTTATATGCTCTAAACAGTTTTGGAGTTATAACCAGGACGTTATGCAAGATATCGCTTCTATCAAAATGGTATTGTCAATGGACGACCCATTTGA
This sequence comes from Venusia cambrica, assembly GCA_951394065.1. NCBI lineage: Eukaryota > Metazoa > Arthropoda > Insecta > Lepidoptera > Geometridae > Venusia > Venusia cambrica. The sequence goes on along the minus strand of OX596059.1, from coordinate 3,523,777 downwards.
TTCTATACTATCAACTAAAGATATAGCATTGGAACATGTGGATGTCGAATCGTTTGAGCCAGCTACTGTCTTCGGACAAACAGACGTCGCATTCATTATGTATTCATCTGGAACCACAGGCTTATCGAAAGGAATACAACAAACTCATTTGCTCGGTATAATCAATAGTATACCGATTTGGTAAGTTAAGTCTTGCATAAATTCTGCATTCATACATTTATGCTATTAAATTGTCCATGTCCTTATCGGTGACGATGAGGTCCTGAGCAAACTGGTAAAATAGCAGAAAACTGGAGAGGGTCAAACTGATGTCGGACTTCGTAAGGCCTGTCTAAATGTATGGCAGATCCATATAATCTGAGCTACAAAAGTGACTGATGAAAACAAAGTGCACGCGGCAGAGATGAGAATGTTGAGATTGGTGTGTGAGTAAAAACAAATGGTTAAGAAGAAGAATGAGATGAGAAGAATTAGCCGTCTCTGTGGTCTAGTGGTTCAACCCACCGATTTCAGATCCAGATGTCCCGGGTTCGATCCCCATGGGGAGTACAATATATTGTGCTTGGTTTGGTTGGTGGTAGGACTTTGTTTACCTAATTCTGTCGCCATTATAACAATTCTAAAATTGTTGTGTTCCGTCATTCAGAGGTAAGATTGCCAGTTCCTCAGTTTGTTGAGGATTCCGGGTGAAGTGCGCCTCCACCTTCGGCCTTATTTCAGCTTGTTACCAGGTGAGATGAAGGTCCTTTTCCCTGTCGTAAAAAAAAATTGAGAGCATTTAGAGGAATCGTGAGTGTAGTGCCAGTGACATCTATCTAATCTAAGTGTGTCTGTGACTTATCTAAGTTGAAAAGTAATAAGTTAGCATGGTATGGGCATGTAATGGATGGATGAATGAACGTCATGTAGCGAGAAGAGTGTAAATGGATATAGGAGTAGAGGTAAACCGAAGAAGAGATGAATGGATTGTTTATGCGGTGATATTTCAACAAAATAAGTGTGTGATGAGATGACGTCCGATACGAGGATGGAGGTAGTTAGGTAGTAGTTTTCTCAAAAATCTCAAAACAATTACAACATGGGCCTTTTCATGGCTGATGAATAATTATCAACCAAACTATGCTTAGTTTGGGGCGTTGCGTAAAATTAATGTCCTGTAATATTAAAAAAAAAAAGAAGCGTTCTACACCGAATAACTAATTAATAGTACTAGCAGTTCTACATCGTACATTATTTTATGGCTTCTCATCAGGCGATGTTGTGGTCAAACATAGGTCTATGCTTATTAAAAAAAAATATTTAGGTAATAAGATAATTGTTATTGGATTATATACATAAAAGAAATGGGATTCCGGTTTTTTATTTAGTTTTCAGGGTGAATCGATCGACACTGCATTTATATACGGAAATTGGAACGCTTTCGACACGTTTTTAACATTTAGGTTCCTCGTTATGGGCCTTAAAATTGTTTACGCTGAAGAAATTGACATGAAATCGATCTTGCAGGCTATTATTCAGTACAAAGTAAGTGAATGGAAGGTTATCATCTTGGGATTGTGCAAGTACCATGTGGTGGAACTAACATGACTGACAAGCTGAGAGTATGGTACATAGCTGAGCAAACCAACTTCATCAATAATGGTTTTCGTATCTGTTTTTACTAAAATTGTTATCAAATCTTATGTGTTATACATGTTTGATATCTGGCTGTTTCTGATATTCATCAAAAAGGTGAATAAAAAAAAGAAGCAGAAAAATAAGAGAAATTCCCGTAATTCCCAACTTTTTTTATTGTTTTTCTATCTACAAATATTGGAGTACTAAGGAGCATTTAGTATTCTGATATAACAAGTTGAACATTAAAAACTCAAGCAAATTAAATATACAATGCTTCAAAACAATATTATCAAAAGCAATATATCTGATCTAGACCATAACAATGTTCTGGTTACAATTAAACAGTAATTAGTTATCACTTAGAACAGTACCTAACCTTAATTCTATACAGGGTGAGTTTTTTTTCAGGGCCAATGAGACCAAATCTGAAATCGTGTGAATTATCGAAAAGTTTTGTTTGGAGTAACGTGCTCGATTTCATAAATAATAAGTCCTCAGTGGCCCTGGAAAAAAACTCACCCTGTATATCATATATAGCATACCTATCTATTGTTTATTTTATTGATCTTCATTCGTTTTAAATGTTTTATTAATTCCGTATTCTATATACGAAAGATCTATGATAAATGTTGTATATTAACATAACTTGTTTACTTATTTGAATCGTTGTTAATGAACTTGCTATAGCGAAAATGATCTTTGAATGACAGACACCACGATACTGTCGCGGTTTGGTAAAGTCGGTTTAAATTTTTCTTATTACTTTAATTTAGGAGCCTAAATACCAATTTCCATATTTCTTACTCAAACAAAAACAAGCGTTCATGCAATCATTCAACCTCAAACAAACCTCACAGCTCAGTTGGTGCCGTCTGCGCTGTCAAGTCAAATATGGTTGTGGGTTCAATTCCCACCCTGGACAAACATTTGTGTGTTGAATATTGATGTTTGTTCTGTGTTTGGATGTTTTATTGTAAGATAAGTACCTGTATATTAACAAAAAAAAATATGTGAGTAATATATCCGTAATCTATTTCCCATATTACAAACTAAGCAAAGTTTGGGACTAGATGACGCTGTGTAAAATTAATATCCAAAAACTCAATTTTTACCCTTATATATGTCGTTTATGTATCGTTTCATATAATTTAGATATGTCTGTAAAGCCTAAAAGCATATGCTTAAAGAAATCTTTCAGTTAGTCAATCAGTCAGTACATACAATATTACCTATGTTAAGAAGATTTACAAGCCATGTTTATTATTTTATACTTTTTTCTAGGTCAACCTCGCTATAGCCCTGCCTCCGTTGATTAGAATGCTTGTGAAGGAGAACAGCATATCCGAATTTGACAACCTTAGTTCACTCAAAATAATATTAACAGGAACTTGTCCCATTCATAAAAATATAATAGAAAACGTTATACAAAGGTAAAAAGTATAAAATATGAAGGTAAAATAATAGTATATAATACTCAAATAGCATTATTACTAGCATAAGTAACAGCTATTCGTACGTACATATTTTATCTAGGGAATTGAAGCTTTGTATGCTAAGTATTAGCAAGAAAATTTAAATATATAATGAGATTTAAAAGAGAAGGAAATAACTGGTCGTGTGTGTGCGTCAACTCACATAGTGTTCCGGACTGCATGTCCAGATAAAAAATGCTGATTTAGTTCTGGAGTATAGTGCGGGTCTAACTTACTCACTGGTGGTCAAGCCAGAAGGTCACCAGAAAGGCTGGTCACCAAAACTCGGCCATCCGTGAGACGGACCCGAACTAAGACCGAAACTAAATGCGAATGCAGTTTTAGCTTGGAACAGAAACCGTGATGTGTACGTCCATGCACGTAGTTCGCTTACAAAATTACCCCAAATTGAATGTATTTTACTGCAGTGGTTCTAATATTTGCAGGATTCCAAACCTTAAACATGTTTTACAATTTTACGGCATGTCTGAGACGATTCGACTTAGCTCTGAAGTTTGGAGCAGCAAAGGACCTAAGCCAGGGAGTGTCGGCCATGTGGCCCCAGGGGTCACCTTAAAAGTAGGTAACAATGTTGTGGTTGTTTTCAGTAGTGATCTGGCCGACCACCAACCTATTCTGTTCACAGCTATCATACATCATACATACAGAAATATCATATCATATCATATCATATCATATTATAGTAACATTCATTTCGAAATTTTGCCAGATCCAAAACGAATAATTTGGACAGTTGCGAATATTTTTTCTAAAAAACTAAATGCTTGCAAGAATGTACGCATGTAATTTTTTTTTGCACATATATACTACTTGATTTGTGTTTTAGCAAATACCGCCTCTGTGGTCTTAACGAGTTGTTCACCCACCGGTGACCAGATCCCGGATTCGGTCCCCAGGGGGAGCAATATTGTCCTTGGTTTGGTTGGTGGTAGGTTTTTTTTTGTTCGTGTCAATTTTGCTAGCTACCACCATTATACCTAATTCTATTACCATTAACAACAGTTCTTAAATTTTTGAATTCCGGCATTAAATAATAATAAATAAATATTACAGGACACTAATTTCACACAGCGCCATCTAGTCCCAAACTAAGCATAACTTGTAATATGGGAACTAGATTACGGATAGAATACATAAATACTTTTTTTTTTTTTTGTAAATACATACTTATCATACAATACAACACCCAAACACAGAACAAACATCTATATTCATCACATAAATGTTTGTCCTGGATGGGAATCGAACCCACAACCTCAGCTCTGCCTTCTGCGCTGTAGCGCAGAAGGCAGAGCTACTACCAACTGAGCTGTGAGGCTTGTTAATTTAGAGGTTAGATAGCCAGTTCCTTATTTTATTGAGGAATCCGGGTGAAATGCGCTTCCACCTTTGGCCTTATCACCACTTGAAAATCAGGTGAAGCCTTCTTTGTCGCTACTATACCTACCCTTGACAGAGTGAATTTTTATTTATTATTTCACTAGTATTTGTAAAATATTCGTACATAAATCTTGACTTTTTCATCATTGCTGACAGGTTTCAGATTTAAAAACCCGTAAAGCTATGGGTCCAAATGAACGAGGAGAAATCTGTGTAAAATCTCCAGGACTTGTACAGACTTATGTGGGACTGGATCCCTCACATGGCAAGGACGAGGAAGGTTTCTTCAGGACCGGTGATCTCGGATATTACGACGATGATGGATACCTATATATCATTGATAGACTCAAGGAAATAATTTGTCAAGGAGAATTCAATGTCAGTATAAATTACCTGTAGATTATTACTATATATTATTATACATAGATACAACAAGCAAGCAGCTCACCTGATGTTAAGTGCAACTCTTATTAATGACAATGCCTTACTGCGTCCATCAACTTGAGACAAAGAGGTGTAAAGCCCCGTGTGCCGGTACCTAATTGCACCAGCAACCACACCGTTCAAATCGAAACATAGCAATGCCTGGCAGTCAACATAGGTATTTTGGTATTCATTTCCCGGAATCAGTTAGTGATGTTTTTAAAATCGACTTTACTTAAGAAGAAGTTTGAATTAATTGCACACATTTTTGGTCATCATTATGGCGAGTCTTATAAAAATATCAAGGCAATTTAATGACTATAATTTTGTAGAACAGAACAAATTATCCCCTTAGGGGAAAAAAAGTCAAATAATGGCACACACATTTTGTTCATGGAATTGAATGTAGTCTTCGTTTCATAATTTTAGGGCTCGATAAAATCGATATCGATAATTACAGCGTCCTTGAAGTTATACACTCTACTTCTATAGTTGTCTGTCAATATTATGCAATTTTAAAGGCGTGCTTGTGTCAAAAGTAATAGTAGTTTATGCAACTGTCATATAAGAAGGGGTATTAAAACATGAGAGTCTGTTTATCGCATGAGGCGAAGCCGAATGCGATAATAGGTTGACTCGAGTGTTTTAATACCTAAGTTATATGCAGTTTCAAACACTACTTTATCTTCACTCATAGGAAAAATTGAAATTAAGCAAAGTAGGCAGGACTTTTTTGGAATCCCGAATACAAAAACTCGATCGGCAAAAAATGTATGGGAAGCGTGGGAAATTAAGTTCAAACTACGCATGCGTGGGTCATTTTTTTCACAGTTCGATTCGAACTGCGCATGCGTGCACTTTTTTTTCAAATTCAGCCTAAAACCATAGACTAGTTTCATGTAATAATTGAAAAAATGTTGTCGTGTTCGTCTGTATAGAACCGTCTTTAAATTCGTAATTCGAATTTTTCGATTTGAGTGTAGATAAAATACTTTAATGAACGGATAATATGAAAATGTTTCGGGACAAATTTTTGATCTCAGGTAGTTAAATAGATATCACACTGAATGTTGATAATGGAACTGGTGCTCAGTGTTAATAATTTCGAAAAAAAAGTTAAGTGACATTGACTGAATCTATTGACTATTTAATATATATTTAAAATTTGTTCCTGAGTAGCTAATATCGTACTAGAACACGTATCTCTCGAAATCTAACCGATGAATATAAACACGGATATGCAGATAAAAAAACAAGAGTGGTTTTAAATAAGCTAAGATAAGAAGTGTGCTGTATATGCTGGACATTACTTTTTTTTTTTTTTAACTTAACATTTATTCAATAAAAAGTACAATTAAACTAACTATGTACAAAGGAATCAGTCAGATTACCTAAGGACCGTTACAAACGGCCTATAGGTAACTCAACTGTTCCAGACCAGTACCAGACGGAAGCGTGCCCAAGACACTGGCTGCATTGCCACTCTGAATAGCTATGCTAATTCGCTGGCCTAAATAAGAGCCAGCCCTTGGGTCACGTGTCGCCTCAATCAAAAACCCCGCAATATTTTTGAAAACCCGGAGGGCACCGGCTCCCCACGGACCCAAGGTCTCCACCCCAAAAGGCTCAAATAGGTAAGCTCTGTCGAGACCACTATATTTGCGCCTTTTGTGATCCTCGGCTGAATCAGCCGCCGCACTAGCCCTAACTGATGTCCCAGGCAGATGAGATGGCGCTAGGGTGTCGACGCAGGTAGCGTCCCACACCAAAGGCTTACCCATTTCCCAAGGGACAAGAGTCATACCGTCGGGCCGCTTACCATCATCACGTAACAGACCATTCGGTTCAAGAACGGCTGGCACATTGACACTGGTAAACGCTCGACGGATGATGTCATTAAGACTAGCGTGGCGCGAAATCCTGCCGGCAGACCTTGCACACGAAAGTCCGTGAAAACCAAATTGATCTACGGCCGCACCGCACCGGCACTGGTGAGAGGCGCAGCATCTTGCACCCAACCGAAGACAAGTGGCAACACGGAAAGTTACAGAATCCATAAGTGTACCGGTATTGTAAGATGGATGTGCTTGCAGCCAAAGACCTGATTCCCATTTTGAAACAGCTAAGAGACGAGCGCGATCTGTCGAGGTTGAGCACGTATGTAATAGATAATTCCGTGTCAACTCGCACAGAGGCCCGTCCCACTGCCGTTGTGCCGAAAGGTGTTTTGGGGGATCGGTATTAGGGCAAGCACTATGCCAAGCATTTCGAGCCTCGTCAAGATAAGAAATTTGGAGTATATTGCCTGGAACAGCCAAAATTGATGGTGTTAGAATTTTCTTAACCAAAGAATGTGTACTATAGACGGAAGACAAGAACGCTGGCAAAGCAACACTAGAAATTTTGCGTATACCTAAGCCGCCCAATCGAATAGGCAATGAGGCCTGCGACCATGCTCTGTCATCCAACTCAATATTCAAAACCGTGGAAAGGGTGTTCTTTATTATGTTGTCTAAGCCTTCCACCAGCTCACTGTGTTTCCACAGTTGACAACATCGTAAAGCATTAGTAAATTTTGGGACAAAAAGGCAAAATTTTATAATGCTGAAAGCCATATGTGAGTTAATTTTTGCAAGTCTGTCCGAAACCTTCATAAAATTTTGAATTTTGTCGTCGACGAAACCCGGAAAAGATTCATCAAGAATTGGTGAACCTAGTAGGTGGAGTGAACTCTTATCTACAACAGTAATATTAGAAGCCAAAGTCTCAAACTTTTGAATAATTGAATTTCTATCCAAACATGTATCTGAAATGTATATTTCACATTTCGAAAAATTTAGTTCTAAGCCAATCTGCCGAAATTCATCTATAATTATTTTTAGATCGCCAAATACTGAGTCCACATCGCCACCCAGGGTTCCGTCATCGAGATACCAAACATTCAATTTAGATTTCAGGCGTTGAATAATTGGGTGAATGGCAAGGCTAAAAATGGCCGGGCCTAGAGGGTCACCTTGCTGACAGCCAACTGCAGACGAAATAGTTTGGTTCTTGTAAATTAATTTAGATGGCGAACCATAACATTGAAAAAGAAAAGGATAAATTTCGGTAATTTTGGATTTGATTTGATGTAGCAAGGTGCCTCTGTCAACCGAATTAAAAGCATTTTTGATATCTACTTTTAGAATAACCTCCCCGTAATTTCGATCTAAAAATTTAAAAATTGACATTACTATATTATGTATAGGAGTACTTTATTCAATAAAATGTACAATTAAACTAACTATGTACAAAGGAATCAGTCAGATTACCTAAGGACCGTTACAAACGGCCTATAGGTAACTTAGGAGTACTTACTTCATACTTTTTCTTCAACGGCCTGTTGTCTTTTATTGTCCTCTAAAATTTAAGAGTTTGCCCATAATCGCCACTCTTGGCAGGTGGCTGGTGAGTATAAAGAAGTAACCTTCTATCCTTCTTCTGATGTTCCCTTAGTCGCCTTTGCGACATCCGTGGATTGAGTGTACGGGTTATTCTTAAACCGCGACAACCACGGTTCTTAAGTTGTATTTTTTTTGTTTCTTTTCAGGTTATACCTCTAGAAGTAGAAAATATTTTACTTAAACATCCTGAAGTGAAGGATGCAGCTGTCGTTGGCAAACCAGATCCAGTGTTCGGAGAAGTAGCCACAGCTTTTGTCGTGCGTTTCCCTGGATCCAAGGTTACTGAGCAAGAGCTCACCGATTACGTAAAAGAGGAGGTAAAGTGCATTTTCGTGATAATGAATATAACATTCCTTAGTTTTCGGGTTTGGAATTATAGACGTCAGTACGAGGTCATCAGAGGCTGGCTGGCAGATGGCCGAAGCAAAAAGTGGACTTTAACAGAAGCCTTAGTGCCGACTTACGCTTAGCTATTTAAGAAAATATTTCTTTGTCAACAAAATATATATTATGGTTCGAAAGATACAGTTCTACTAGGCTCTATGGTGTAGTGGTTTGCCTACCGGTGTCAGATCCAGAGGTCCCGGGTAAGATCCCCAGGGCCAGGGGGAGTATAATATTGTGCTTGGTGGTTGGACTTGGTGGACTTTGTTGAGGTCCACCTAGTTAGCTACCCCCATCTTATTTTATCATCTTTCGCTATAACAACAATTCTTAATTGTTGTGTTCTGACATTTAAGATAGCCAGTGCCTCAGTTTGTTGAGGATTCCGGGCGAAGTGCGTTTCAACCTCATTCCTCCCCGTTGTAAAATAATAAAAAAATAATTTTAAAAAGTCGAATAGACTGACAGACAGATTAACGAGGTCTTTAAATGTATGTAATGATGGTCTAACTAAATCATCTAAATGTGATAACCGCTATAATGGTGGTCTGGTATGGAACTCAAAACGGCTTGCTCTACTACCCGCACTATGGTTCAATTTGGGTAGCTTGTCCGCGTAACATTGCATTTGACACTAGTCTAGTAGAGCTTACCTATTTTAGCCAAGGTCGAGACCTTGGGTCCGTGGGGAGCCAGTGCCCTCCGGGTTTTTAAAAATCTTGCGGCGCTTTTGATGGAGGCGACACGTGACCGAAGGGCTGGCTCTTATTTAGGCCAGCAAATTAGCATAGCTACACAGCGTGGCAATGCTGCTAGTGTCTTGGGCACGCTTCCGTCTGTTACTGGTCTGGAACAGTTGAGTTACCTATAGGCCGTTTGTAACGGTCTCTAGGTAATTTGACTTGATTCCTTTGTACATAGTCAGTTTAACTGTACATTTTGATGAACAAATAAAAAAAAAATGACGCAAATTTTATATAGATGAATATAAATTGCCTACATGTAAGCTAGAATTAATCAAAACCAATCTCACACGTACCTACCCTAGCTCATCCACCTTACAACAGAAGAGTCAATTCGTCACACAAGCGCAGGTGGCGAAGCGTATGCCAATTAATTATCTCTAGTCGTTACTCATATTTATTTTGTGCTCTAGCTTCTATTCTGAATTTCAGGTCCCACCATTTATGCAATTACGGGGCGGAGTCAACTTTATCAAGGAAATTCCGATTAACCCGAGAGGAAAGATAATGAAACAATCGCTGAGGGATATGTTAAAAGAACACTAATTTTTCCAAAGATTGTGTGTGTATAACTGACCTTTAATACGTTACTAATATTAAATAAAGGTATAAAAAAACTTTTTTGTAGCATATTTTATGTTTTTTCAGTTAAAAAAATTGTATATAAATAAATAAGTAACTAATTAAGAAATTAAATAATAAGTAAGAAAGCGCGAGCCCAAGAATTGATTTTTGAGGCAACAAGCGCAAGGGCACCACTTAGGTACGGACCTCGGCTTGGGCTGTTGCCATTTGATGGGGGAGGATAGGAATGGCCGAAGGCGATACCGAGGGTAACGCTTTGAGGCGGAAAGGTTCATCGACTCCGCCGGCGGAGTCGGTGTATCTGTATAGTGTTTTCTCTGTGTGACGAGATAGTTAATGAATGGATGCCGTCACCGCCGGGTTTGCGGTGGTGAGTGGGTCATCCGGGTCTCCAATAACGTGTCATGGCCTACGGAGGGACCACTGCCCTGTTACAAGAGCGCGCACTGTTTTTTATAGGCCGAGTGACGTCACGCAAGTTGTTTACTCGTCGTCGGATGGCACCTCAATTTAAACGTAACACTGCTTCTCCTGACACTCTCTCGGCAGATTAGGCCCAATGTTATTTTGTAACGACAAACATGTATTTATCGCAAATTGTATCCTTGCTAAGATCCTGGTTGTAAACTGGTCCTGTTCTGGATCACATCTTTATTTGCTGTGAACAGAGACCACGTTGTTATTAAAAGTCAAAGGTATACTGCCTAGACAGTGTCGCTGTCATCCAGGTTTAGTTAAGTTAACCTGTTAGTTAGGCTACTAGTAACTATTCGTACTCGTAACTCGCCATGGAGTATACAATTTTCAGCAACCTCAGTTGGATAGGAACACAACAAAACAAATGAAATAAAATGAAACATGCTAATAGGCTGCAGCATAGGTTGCATACCAAAACAACTGGCATAAGTTCCTGCCTGAAGCAGAATATATTGCATACCAAATCCAAAACAACTGGCTTATACACCTGTCTGAAAGCAGCATAGGTTGCATACCAAACCCAAAACAACGGCTTATGCGCCTGCCTGAAAACAGCATAGGTTGCATACCAAACTCAAAACAACTGGCTTATGCGCCTGCCTGAAGACTTGCTCTGTAGTTTGGAGCAGCAAAGGACCTAATCCAGGGAGTGTCGGCCATGTGGCCCCAGGGGTCACCTCTAAGGTAGGTAGCAAATTATGTTGCTCTAAGTGGGTGTTCCGGCCAACTAACAAGCCGTTCTGCACCCAGTTATCGCTGTTTATTCCAGAAATCCCCTGCGATTATTCCCTGCCAGCGTTTGAGTGGAAAGTAAAGGAATTTCCGGACAAAAAAAAACCCTTCTAAACATTTTGAATCGGATAACCCATTAAAAGATGAAATTAATTTCACACAGCGTCATCTAGCCCCAAACTAAGCATAGCCTGCAATATGGGAATTAAAATGCGATACTTTTAAATACCTACGTAAACTAAGACTACGACACTTTCCTAGAAATAGTCGAATAAAATATATATGAATGGAACTGACTTCAAATACGTAAGTAATAAAGGTCTTTAATTTCAACTATGCTGTATTTTTTTGAACGTCACTATGGCGTCAAGAAACAACAGCGAGTAGATAAGTGTCTTCTAACATTAATCAAGTACCTATAACCCCCGTGTAGTGATCGAAAAAGTGATCTTCAAACTACATTACATCATAATCTTTTGACCGCCTCTGTGGTGTAGTGGTGTAGCCCACCGGTGTCAGATCCAGAAGTTTCGGGCTCGATGCCTAGAGGAGTACAATACTGTGTTTTGTTTGGTTGGTGGTAGCACTAAGACAAACATTTGTGTGACGACTATAGATGTTTGTTCTGTGTTTGGGTGTTGTATTGTATGATAAGTATGTATTTACAAAAAAAAATTGTATTTAGGTATTCTATCCGTAATCTAGTTCCCATATTACAAGCTATGCTTAGTTTGGGGCTAGATGGCGTTGTGTAAAATGAATGTCCTGTTATATTTATAATTTTATTTATTCATTTACTTTGATTTAATCCGCTTGGCTAGCTACCGCACTGGCATTTAGTGCTAAGATAGCCAGTTCCTCAGACTGTTTAGGAACTGTCTTCCACCTTCCGTTCTTCGGCCTTATCATAACTTGAAACAGTGAGGTGAGATAATGGCTAAGCACTTCCCCGTCTCAAAAAAGAACTATAGAATATTTACTCGAGTCATGCATAATCGCACATTAACGTGAAATGACCGTGGACTTACCATGGTGAGTATGTTTAGAGGTTGATAACAATGGGCAGCCAACTTGTCAGACGATATACTTCAAACAGCTTTACGTTTATGTTAATCAATAATGCTATTGTGCCATATCGCGATATGCTTAGGTAGAATATGTTCTGCTAGATCATATAAGTAGCCGCCGACATCCGCACATCGTCACATAAATAGTAACACTCGCACGCAGTGATCATCATTTCCCCCTCACGGGTCCACTGATATAACCTCACATTTACAATTAGCATTTGGATTTTCTACCCATTTACGAAAACACCGTTATTCATTCATTCAGAAGTTAAAATAATGTCAAACAGTAAATATTACGTCCACAGCAAAGACGTAACGGTGCCGGCTCATCTGAATTTGGGAAAATTTATCCTTGACAAAATACGAGACCGGACCAATAAGGATGATATAGCCCTGGTAAGCAATTAGAGATTTTACCCCTCGGTACCGATACAACTTATTGGCGTTTTTGCTAATAAAGCACCCAATGTGCTTTAAAAGTAATGGGCCCAAGGGCCATATCCTGCATTAGATTTTATCGGACTGTGATAATGATATTAAATACTTTTCAAGAATATTACATCATTTTCAAGAAATGGTATATTTCTCAATTATTTAGGAAAACATAGATACAAAGCAAAAGCTATCTTACATGGAACTCATACAATACGCCGTGAACCTGTCCGCCTCCTTGACAAAGTTAGGGATAGGACGAGGTGACACGGTTGGAGTCGGCTGTGGTGAATTACGCAACGATATGTTTCCAATAGCCTTCGCTATCATCTTCACTGGGGCTACTTGTACTCGCTTTGAATTAAAGATTGGAAAAAGTAAGTTCTGAACAATATTTTTTACGAGTTATGTTTTTTAATTCGCAATGTTATCTATCCAGGCTATATTCAACTATAATATAAATAGTATGAAAAAGCAAATGTAAAAAAAACGTGTGTGTGTACTTAAAATACCTGAATAATAATAACAAGTAGTTCGCCCCGAACTGAGATCTTGTGATGTCTGGCTTAAGTTAGGTATTTAACCACGGAGATTATATATCAAATATAACATAGGTAATTATCAAATGACCAAGTGTGCTTTCATTACACCTTACTTACCTTACTTAATCACTCTTTTTTGGAGTGACGTCACGCGTGCCGGTGAATGCACAGCCGAGTGATAGAAATTAATTAATAACAATTCACGACATTAATGTTCTGTGCTCAAAGTGATAATTGCCTTTTTACATAAGTGTTTGGTGTGGAATATGAATATTTACGCACAATAACATTCAAGGGATCTGGTATTTATCGATACAGATCATCCAAGTTTACTAAGTGATACGGATTTGATACCCGCTATAGTGCATTTTAAAAAATAAATAAAAGAACTTGTACGGTTTGTAAGCAATACTTTACTAATACTAATTCTAGAGTGATTGAAGTATATTTACAACATATACCAAGGCGCGAACAGTTGTACTTGGAATCAATTTAAATTGCGACCTAAATCTAATAATTAACTGCCTGTCCGCGACGCCTAACGCCATCTAGCGTCGAGTAGTGAAAAACATTTTACTAGCCTAATCCGATAGATATGGCAAAGTGTTTAGCCTGCGGCAAGTTTATTAGAGGCGGCATTACATGCCCTCAGTGGGACTCAAGGACCCACCACGAGTGTTTAGGGGTCCCAGCCGGAGCGCCGATCCCCGAGTCGTGGCGCTGTCCAGAGTGCGAGGTGAAGGCGCCCAAAGGCAGAGATCCTTCGACCCCGGTGCGAGCCGCGCAGCTGCAGGTCGAGGTCTCGGTACCACTGCCAACGTCCACGTCCCCGCCGATGCCGCCGCCGCCGCCGCCGGCCTCCACGAAGCTCAGCACCGACACCGGCGAGGAGGCTATGGTGCTCGACGACACGGCGCTCAACATAACGGCCGAATTCACCGAAATGGAGCTACAGCTGAACTCGCGCCGGGGCCACGATGAGGTGATGGAGGAGCTGGGCCGGATGCAAGACCGATTCTTCGCAGAGTTTTTAAACTTTAAGGATGAGTTGCGGGCGATGCGTGGTGATATGAGAGAATATCGTCAGGAGGCAGCTGAGTTCCGAGCGTCTGTCGCGGAGCTCACATCTCGCGTGGGACTTTTGGAGAAGCGGGTGGAGGCTGTCGAGCAGCGACAGGCCGCTGCCGCCGCCGACACCGCATCCCGGGCTACATGTGGCGACGCTGACCTGGTCGCGCTCGAACGCGTCGTCGCCGACCTGAAGATTGAACTCAACGACCGGGACCAGGACGCGCTACTCGCGGACCTCGAGATCGGGCAGTTGCCTGAGGAGCGCGGGGAGAACGTTCTCCATGCCGTCACGGTGCTGGCGGCCAGGCTGGGGATCACGCTGGAGGAGCGCGACATCGTGTTCGCGGAGCGCGTCGGTACATCGCAGGGTGGGGGCGAGGGGCCGCGCCCGCGCCGCGTTGTGGTGCGGCTGGCGCGGCGGGACCTTCGCGACCGCCTGCTGCAGAGTGCGCGCGTGCGCCGGACGCTGGCCGCTGGGGACGCTGCCCGTGCCGACGTCGGCCCTCGCATCTTTGTGAACGAGCGACTGTCGCGCCACAACCGCCAGCTGTTCCATCGGGCTCGCGAGGAGTGCCGCCGGCTACAGTGGAGGTTCGCTTGGACCAAGCGCGGCAGAGTTTACGTTCGTCAAGCTGATGGGAAGGACGCATATCCTATACGCTCGGTAGCGGATCTTGGAAGGGTTTTTGGGCAATCTTTAGTTTGAACACTCGATCTGAAAGGAATACCTGTTTTGTGCTATTCTATGATAGTATTAATTTATATTTAGCTTTACTAAGACTTTCTTGTAGAATTTTAACTTCTGTTTATGTAACACTTTGCACACATTTTTTTGCATTCTGGTTATTTTGTATGTCTGGCTGTATTTGTCTTGTGTATGCTGATGTATATGTGATGCTGATTGGTTATTCATATTTATTTTTTTATTTTCAAGTATCATTATGTAACTTGTATATTCTTAACATATTTTATTATTATAATATTTATCACAAATCATATCAATCCTTACAATTATTATTAATGACTAAATCACAAAATTGTATTACTATTACCAAGTACCTGATCTATAAATTTGCTTATTCTTGTTATTTTTTCACCAGAGAAAAAAAACAAGTATTATTGATTAGTTACATTTTCTTATTAACTAATGCTTCAATTATGTCTTACATTTTTATTATATATTTTTACCATAAACATATTTACATTATGACTCTCCCATTCAATATTATTTATGACATTTGTTATTTTATTATACTTATTGCTCTTATTACTAATAGTTATCCCCAGGTATCAATATCCAGAAAATGCCAACCACTCAAACAAAACTTTCTCTGACAAATTTAAAAGTTGGTTTGTTTAATGTAGGGTCTCTTAATACTGGGCATGAGGAATTTATTGTTGCAATGGAGGAGTTGAAACCTGATATTTTAGCTTTGAATGAAACATGGATTGGCCTGGGTGAAGGTGATAAAGCTCCGAAGCTACCTGGCTATCGATTAATCTATAAGCCAAGACCTAGCAGTATTAAGGGTGGCAAAGGTGGTGGGGTTGGTTTCTATATAAGAAAAGGTATTAGAGCTCGATCATGCCCCTACCCAATTGACAATTCAGTGGAGCAGTTCTGGCTTCAGCTGAGCGTGGCTGGTAGGTGTGTGGTTATAGGTACTGCTTATCGACCTCCAGACCAGGGAGACGTTGCCGGTTTTCTTGATATTATTACTGAGTCCATTGCCTCTTTTGCTAAATGCGATAATGTAATACTGTTGGGGGACCTCAACATTAATATGCTGGAACCAGGTTTTGCAAAGTTTCGGCTTTTACAACAATTTCTACACTCTCTTAGTCTTAATCAATTAATTACAGAACCAACCCACTTTACTACTCATCGAGAGACCTTAATTGATATTGTGTGTACCGATGCAAAGGCTAAAAAGATCACAGTAAAATATAAACCAGAGCTAGGTAAACATGCAATGATAATGGTGGAATTTCATATTAAAAAAGAAAAAATCCCAGCTCGCTATGTAACATACAGACCTCTGAATAACATTGTTATGGAATTGTTTTCTGCCGATCTAAACTCTATTAATTGGGACTATTTCTCCACTACAAAAAATATTAATGAACTAGTGTCAACTTTTACCAGTACTATCACCACTCTATTTGATTTGCATGCACCAATTAAAACATCTCGGTTCAAAAATTCTCCCCACCCATGGATAACAGATACTGTTAAGGAGATGATGAAGATTAGGGACGGTTATCATGACAGATATAGGATAAATAAGACTGACAATCTAAAGGCATGTTATAAAAACATGAAGCATATTGTCAATGCAGCCTTAGAAAGTGAAAAAACCGCTTTCTTTACACATAACATAAATAATTATAGTAAAAATACGAAAAAAATATGGAAAAATTTAAAAACCAATATTTTACCAAACAAGAAGGAAGCTGGTGAAATACCTTCTCATCTTAATAATCCTGACATGATAAACTCCCATTTTCTTAAAGTGCCTGGTTCTGAACAGGTTAATATTTCACTTCTGACTTACTATGAGTACCACAGATTTGGTAGTGGAATCTTTACACTTCAACCGGTTACAGAGTACACAGTGTTAAAGGTTATTGAAGGATTTAATTCAAACGCTCAGGGTCTGGATGGTATATCTCTTGAAATGCTACGACTGACTTTACCTCAATCATTGCCAGCGATAACTGCTATAATCAATGAATCTTTGTATAGTGGTATGTGCCCTGATGCATGGAAACTGGCAGTTATTAAACCTTTGCCTAAAAATAATCAGCCGTCTACTTTTGGTGATTTGAGGCCAATCAGTTTGCTCTCTAGTGTATCCAAAATAATGGAGAAGGTGGTCAGCATGCAGCTGATAAAGTTTCTAGAGGAGCACCAAGTCTTGCCCCAGATGCAGTCCGGCTTTCGCAAAGGTCACAGTACTTCTACCACTCTCCTTGATGTGGTGGATAATCTTCTTGCAGCACAAGATAATGGTATGTGCAGCATTCTGGTGCTATTGGACTTTTCCCGCGCTTTCGACTCAATTAATGTTCCTCTACTATTATCCAAATTAGCATATTATGGTTTCGACACAAAAACAATTAAATGGTTTTCAAGTTACCTCTGTAACAGGTACCAGTGCGTTGAAGTAAAGTCCCCAGATGGTGCTTGTCTAAAATCACAGTTACAATTAGTGCCAAGAGGAGTTCCACAGGGTTCAATACTAGGGCCAGTTCTCTTTATATTATATAGTGCTGATATCATCAAGAATATCTCATTTTGTCGCTTTCATCTGTATGCTGATGATTTGCAATTATATCATTCTTTTCTGCTTACGGAGGCTACTAGCGCTGTAAATGAAATAAATATTGATTTAGCTTCCATATACAAATGGTCAAAATGTAACTCCTTGGTATTGAACCCCAAGAAATCAAAATTTATGCTTTTAGGTACTAAAGCTAAGCTTAAAAAGGTTAACTTGTCAAACCTTAACATAAATATCTATGGAGAGTCAGTGGAATATGTGAAGGAAACCAAAAACCTAGGTCTTACGTTGGATAGCCACCTTCGTTTCGAGAGTCATGTGGCAGAAAACGTACGAAACTGTTTTTATAGGTTGAAACTGCTCTACAAGATTCGCCCCTACTTATGTGAAAGTATTCGAATAATGCTGTGTGAATCTTTGATACTTTCTTGCCTCAATTATTGTGACGTTGTGTATGGACCGTGCATCTTGAGTAGGACCAAACAGCTGATCCAACGGGTACAAAATGCTTGTGCGCGTTTCTGCTATCATATTCCGCCTCGCACACACGTCACACCATTCCTTAACTCGGGAAACATGTTAAAGATGGCGGTGCGTAGAAAAATCCATTTAGCAACTCTTCTCTTTAACCTCACTAAAAATAAATTACCTCAATACTTGTACTCTAAACTTACCTTCGCTAAAAGTAACTCACGCTATTCAAAGCGAGAATGTGCTAACGTCTTTCTTACGCCACGTCACAAGTCCGTTGCTTTCCGAGGATCCTTCCGGTATGCTGCTACGCATTGTTGGAACTCCCTAGATCCTCCGTTTCGTTCAATAAAGACCATTAGTACGTTTAGATTCGCACTCAAAAAACACTTTCTTTTACTACAAAAGTCCTCGTAAGCTCTTTATCTAATTTTCAATCTCTTAAATTTCATCTCAGATCAATAACATTAACAATATTATTCAATCAGAATCTATATTTTACACTGCACATGAGACTGTGACTGTGATGCCCACGATCACGACCATAGACTATAAATTTTATTCTTTTTTTTTTTTCAATAAACACAGATAATTAAAGCTGAATTCATAGAGCATACCTATTCAATCCTATCCAAACTCCTTCTTAATATTTATTATTATTATTATCGTAATTATAGTAAAAATATCTTATAAATAAATAAATAATTAATAAATATTACAGGACATTAATATGTAATTAAATGTATTCATATCTTATTTTAGTTGCTATTTGTTATGCGTGATTTCGCTCGAGTGGGTTCCACCTGAAAATCAGCGCCTCTTCACTCCATGGTGGAGTGGCTTTTTGCTGAGGTGGTACCTTTTTGGCCCAGGCCGCCCGGCGCAGTATAATATGTGTTTACTTACGTATTTACCTACACATTTTATTTATTTATTTTTTACCTATTGTTACTAGATTTAAGTTAGTGTGTTTATGTGTTACTGTGTGTTTTATGCGCTGTGTTTGTTCTTGGTGCCAAATAAACATTTTTCTTTCTTTCTTTCTTTCTTTCTTTCTTTCTTTTTCTGTATCTCTCTTTATTGACCTGAGTATCCATGGCACTCTCATATTTCTAACTCTTATTGTATGCGAATCCAGAACGAGAGCAAAGCACCAAATCACCGACTGTAAGTCATAGTAGATAGGAGGAAAACAGTAAGTGAATTAGTCACCTTTTACTCAAATAAAACATAAGTTAATCACGTTTTGAAAAGTGCTCTCAAAACCGTTGCCTTATTAGTCGTGACTTAAAAATCTACCCTTAATAATCTAATTGACTTAACGACTTTTTTGGGCTGAAACCTACGGATGTCGAAAAGTCAACTAAGGGGCTTCAACAAAAAGGCAACAGCTTTTTTTCTAGTATATAAACAAAACTTGAACTGTGCGCACCAATATGTCTGCCAAGCGTGGTGTTTATGGCCAAACTTTACAGTTTTAGAGATTATTTTTTTTCACTTTGTGGTGGATAATAATTTGCTGTTGATGTGAGATATGCGCACTCAAAACCCTTGCATGACGTCCTAAAAGTAATTCTTGGATTTTATCGATACCCTTGGTTTAACTAATTGATTCAGGTATTTTGCGGAAATCCATTGTTCAAAATAAAAAATCTCATAATAGAAAAATATTTAGTAACAAATCCGCTTAAATCGTTTGTGACTTCACGTCACTTGCAGCGCAGCGCTCGGATCGGCAACACGTCGGCAAAGGGGACGTCAGCTTAGTAGCAAGATTATATTTCCTGAGGATGCGTCGTGTAGAGGCGAAACACGATTAGGAATTTTTCAAACAATTTCAGCGGATCTGTCACTAAATATCTTTCTGTTTTCAGATTATTTATTTTGACCCTTGGTTTGACAACCCTATTGAGTGAATTACAAAAAATAAATAGACCATACCTTCTCTTATCTTACAAGTCCTGATGACCATCTTTTGCCTCTTTTTTATTAAAAACCACCCCTATTAAGGGCAAAAATAAACTTATTTTTAAATTTGCAGTCTCAACCCCCATTTCAAATGATATTTCAAGATTTCACAATTATTCAAGACTTCAATCTTATTCACCCCTTTTGCAACCCTTATTGTTAATACAGGGGTGGTTCCAGCAAATAAAAAAACAAGTTAATTGTGCAGTCAACCTCCTTTAACAGTATATCATGCAAGTCATTATTAAGCAAAGTAAAGTGTCAGAAAGGGGCGCGTTATGAAGGTTTTACCTTCATAACGCGCCCCTTTCTTACTTTAAAAACCACCCCTATCAAATAGATAAATCTATATTTTATTAATGTGCAGCCGATACCCTTTCAAATGAACCCCACATGCCAAAAAACTTCTTATCTCACTTAACACCCCTATTTCTCAAAAACTACCATAGTGTCAAAAAAAAACCTTGTACCGATTGATGAGTATTTATTTATATAAAATTTGCATGAGATTATTCTCTGCATGTTCAAAATTTTGAATTAATCGGATCAGCCATTCAAAAGATATGGGCGAAAAATTGTATTTCATTTCACCCCAATATCCCAAGAACTACCCAACTTATCATAAATCCCCCGTGACAGTAAAATTATCTTTTTACAGTTTAAATTTAATGAAAATCGGATAATCCGTTCGAGAGTTATGCTGTCACAAACATTGCCACATACAGAGCCGGATTTCCTAACATAACTGAGAGATCTCGCTAACTTCGCTCATTCGATCAATTAATAATGAAAAATTTTTATCAAAAATCAAAATCAAAAATCAAATCTATAAACCCCACTTAAAAATAGTGAATAACACAAAATACCACTTTTATCACGAACACTCACAATAAAATATCATTCACCACCATATATTATTCAAAATCACACACTAATATACATGTTTATTTATATATACATATTTTAATCTCCACTTATATAAAACAAGTATTGTAGAAAACACATATACATGTTTGAATAACTACCTCATTACTGGTATACTCTTTGAATTACCTTTAATATCGTTATCAGTTCTCAAAAAAACTTAAGTGACAATTACCAACTAACTTCATGGTGTCGCTTTTAGGTGTCGGTACATTAACTCATTTTTTAAAAAACGCAACTAAGTTCATGGTGTCACTTTAAAGTGCGCGCGTGGATCGTAAAAAAAATGATGAGTGTTTTTTTCCCAAACGCGCCAAAAGAAGTATAACTTCAATAATTGTAAGGTACAATTATCTGCAAATATCTGAATAATTCTTATTTTACCTCGGTCGCACAATACATGGTTAAACTTCGTACCTGATCGTGTTATAATGCCGCAAATTTAAAAAGTAACAAAAATTACCTATTTACCTAATTATTTTATTTTCAGCTATTTTAAAACACCAGTTGAACATAACGCAACCAAAATATTTTATATGCTCTAAAAAGTTTTGGAGTCTTAACCGGGAAGTCATGCAAGATTTTACGTGTATCAAATTGATTATATCAATGGATGATCCATTTGACTGTGTGCAATCAACTAAAGATTTGGCTTTGGAACATATGGATGTCGAATCGTTTGAACCAACTACTGTCTACGGACAAACTGACGTCGCGTTCGTTATGTTTTCATCTGGAACCACAGGTGCATCTAAAG
The DNA here is from genome assembly GCA_951394065.1 of Venusia cambrica. NCBI lineage: Eukaryota > Metazoa > Arthropoda > Insecta > Lepidoptera > Geometridae > Venusia > Venusia cambrica. Next base: position 3,501,981 of record OX596059.1, on the reverse strand, counting down.
GAATTCAACACACTCATTTGAATGGAATTATTAATAGTTTACCGTTTAGGTAAGTTACGTTTTGTAGGCCATAGCACGTCTCTCACACACATTTCGTTTTGTTGGTACATTTTGCACACACACTGTGCGTTTTGTTCGTTCAGCACGTCGCACACATATGTTACGTTTTGTTCCTTCAGCACGTCACACATACACGTCAAGTTTTGTTCGTTCAGCACGTCACACAAACACGTTTCGTTTTGTTCGTTCAGCACGTCGCACAGACACTGTGCGTTATTTCCTACCCGAATCAAACTTGGTGTAAATATAGTGAATTATTTGAGTTAAATAAATAATAAAAACTGGCCAAGCGTGAGTAAGACCCGCGCTACCACATCATAAAACCTAAATTATTCACCTAGAAATGTAGGTTCGAACCCTCGGTGTATGTGTCAGAACAGCACTTGACTGATCTGACAATTTAGGCATACCCTCTGTAAGCTTGACTTTTATAGATTTCGAAATCCCATTCTAATTCTCCTTGCGCCAATGATAAATACCATTACGCGGACAAAGTCGCGGACATAAGTTAGTTATTTGTTTTTTTGGCCCATTACATCGCACATTAATTGTTTGTTTCGTTCGCTAAGCACGTTGCACACACGGTGCGTTATGTTGGCCCATCACATCGCACACACATGGTTCGTTTCGTTCGCTAAGCACGTTGCACACACGGTGCGTTTTGTTGGCCCATTACATCGCACACTCATGGTTCGTTTTGTTTGCTAAGCACGTTGGACACACGATGCGTTTTGTTGGCCCATTACATCGCACACTCATGGGTCGTTTCGTTTGCTAAGCACGTTGCACACACGGTGCGTTTTGCTGGCCCATCACATCGCACACTCATGGTTCGTTTCGTTCGCTTAGCATGTTGCACACACTATGCGTTTTTTGGTCCATTACATCGCACACTCATGGTTCATTTCGTTTGCTAAGCACATTGCACAAACTATGCGTTTTGTTGGCTCATTTCATCGCACACTCATGGTTCGTTTCGTTTGCTATGCTAATGTTCCAAAGGCAAAATGTATTTATTCAGTTACAAAAAATCTGTGATCGCAATTAGTGAACAAGGAAATCGGCCTTGGTAGTTTTTCGATGATTCGTTTAATACTTTGGTACAGAGTTTCAAATAATTTATATATCATTAAATACTAAGTTTGTAACTGTAAATGAGTGATAAGTCTAACGTAAATGTATTTCAAAACACTATTTGATTAATGTGTGTTAAAATATCTATCTACATATCAGCGAAATGTCGAAAAAAATTAAGAACTATAGAGAAGTCTGATTATTCGTAGTAGGTACACTGTATAACATACTTTTTATAAGTATTTTTCGTTTTATTTAGTTTTCAGGATGAATCAATTGAGACTGCTTTTATTTACGGAGATTGGAACGCTCTTGATACATATATGTCCTTTGGCTTCCTTGTAAAGGGCATAAAAATTGTTTACACTGAAGAAGTGAAGTTTGATTCGATCCTGAGGGCCATTGATCAATACAGAGTAAGCATAGATACGAAAAGTTTCTTTCGGTCGTACGACCCACGGTTGAGTTAATTGTCTGTGGCTCCACGCGATTCAACATGTAATTTTCTATGTACAGGAGTTATTAATCTAAGAGCACGATAATTATGGTTGGTTGGTGGTAGGAATTTGCTTAAGTCCGCATGGCTAGCTACCACCATCTTATCTAAGTCTGTCGCTATAACAAAAATCGAAATGTTGTGTTTCGGCATTTTGACATAGCCAGTTCATCTGACTGTTGAGGTTTCCGCGTGAAAATGATTAAATGTGAATTATGATATTGCTATCAATATCTTACAAATATCTTGTCTGATAGATCCCATTTTAGGTGAGGTCGGCACAACGGTCTTCTTCTAACACATCAAGGCCATTTTGTGATGGTTTTGGCTAAATTTTAAAACATGCCTCCTGCCTGAAGTCAATCCTCCTTGTAAATGCTCGATTGTATAAAGATATGGGGATATGGATTAGAAGGGCTGAGGATACTAATGTCGCAGAATGTATGCGTGTCACTAGCAGCTAGAGCAGTCCAGGGTTGCGTACCCGTAATGATTGTGGCCAAATATGGAACAGATATCTGGAATACCACTCTGTTGTTGCGCCCCGTGTGCCTGTAATTTCACCGGCAATCCATAGGTACCCTTCTAACCTAAGCACAGCAGTGTTTCAAAAGTTATATCACAGCAATGTTGCTTGGCGGCCGAATTAGATATGGATACTTCCTCGGACACCTTCACAAAGAACTCTACTACTCTTAGCTATTTGTATGGCATTATTTGCATGTATTTATATAACACAGCTATAAAAAATCCTTACTATTTTTTTTCCAGGTTAACCTTGCAATCGTCTTACCTGCGATGATGAGGCAATTTACAAAAGAGAACAAGATTCACGAACTATACAACTTGAATTCACTCAAAATGATTTGCGTAGGAACTTGTCCAATTCATAAAAATACAATAAAAAGCGTTCAACAAAGGTAAGGCTCACTAAAAACACAATAGCTAATTATTGTTATTTTGGACTTATTTAAATTAGCTTTCATTTGGATGGGACCATTAGGATTGTTATGGAACAATCCTAATGTTCCCATCCAAATTCCCATTTCCCAGCCATGTGAGGTGGGTAAAACTAAAAAAACGTGACAATAATTGATTTTTAAGTATAATAATTACGTTTTAAAAACTTAAAGAAAACCGACTTCAATGAAGAATATATCAATTTCGTTTACTTGGATGACGTATTTTTTCTAATTATTTTGATGACAGATAGACAAAAGCGTGATCCTATATGGGGTCCGTTTTTCTATACTTTTGAGGTATTACAACCTAAAATACCCAAATCACTTCAAGTGTACCTATAATATTTGAAAAGTTCCTCGATTTCTCCAGGATTCCGTCATCAGATGAGTCAAAGGTAGGTCCCTGTGAAGAGTAAGAGTAGTAGAGTCTCTTTCAAACAAAACAAAATCCATATCGGTCCAGGCGTCTTCGAGTAATCGGGGAACATACATATTTTTTTATTACCTTAGCACTAGGTAATTTATCAATCGATTGTAAATTGTTGATCAAGTGAGCAAAGCGAACGAGATTTCTGTGTTAAGTTGGTAAATCCGGCTCTGTATGTATGAATGTATGTATGTATGTGGCAATGTTTGTGACGGCATAACTCTCGAACGGATAATCCGATTTTTATGAAATTTAAACTGTATTTTTGGGACTAAACGAACTGTATTTCGGATTTTTGATAAGTTGGGTAGTTTTTGAGATATTGGGGTGAAAAGAAATACAATTTTTCGCCCATATCTTTTGAACGGCTGATCCGATCAATTTAAAATTTGAACAAGCAGAGATTATATTAATACCCATCGATTGATGAGTTTTATTATTATAATTAATATTATAATCGATTACGAGGATTTTTTGATACTAGTGTAGTTTTTTAGAAAAAAAAGGGGTCTTCAGTGAGACAAGATGATTTTTGGCTTGTGGGGTGTCATTTGAAATAGTATCGGCTGCACTTTCATAAAATATACATATTTTACTTTTAAATAATGGTGGTTTTCGCAACAAAGGGGTGCATTAATGGGTTAAAACGCTTGGTATATCTTGTACGATAGACTGTTGAAGGGGGTTGACTTCACAATTAACTTTCTTTTGATTTGCTGAAACCTGTATGCAACCTTTCATACCTTTTGCAACCCTGAATGAAAATTAAGGGTTGCAAAAGGGGTAAATCAGAATCCCAATGAAATCTTGAAAATGTATGAAAACATGATATATCATATGTAATAGGGGTTGAGACTACGGATTTCAAAGTAAGTTTATTTTTGCCCCTTATGAGGGGTGGTTTTTAAGATGAAGGGGGCTAAGGATGATCATCAGGGACGCTACCGCCGACGGCGGAGCCGATCTCCATTGGCTTAAATTTAGCTTCATGAGAACTAGAAACGATTTTTACCTACCGTGTAATCCAAAATCTAGTTGTCTTATTAAAAGCTTTGCTTAGTTTGGGCATGATAAATATTTTAGGACATTAATTTCACACAGCATGAAATAGTCCTGTAATATTTATTAGGTATAATTTATGCTTCTCTCAGAAAATATGGCACTTCAACATGAAACACCCACCTTATTAGAGCTTTTTCAGCGAATTTATTTTGCTGATCTACATTTTACTAAATATCTGAGAGCGTAACATTTTTTCAAGTACAAAAGGAAAGCTGGGCCGATACATTCAAGGGGCTGAAAATGTATCCCAGCCTCCTGAGGTAGTCGGGCACTAAGTGTTCATCTCAATTGTAATTAATACCTTGCTACAGATTTGTATATATTTTTTAGATTTCCAAACCTAAAATATACTTTACAATATTATGGTATGACTGAGACAATTACAATCTGTTCTGAAAATGTCGCCAACAATGGATCTAAGCCAGGGAGTGTCGGCCAAGTGACCCAAGGGGTCACTGTAAAGGTGAGTAACTCATGCTGTTGGTGTGAGTGGAAGACCATTTATGTTTCAGAAGGGTCTTAGACCATCTAATTTAAGTTTTTTTTTTTTTTGCTTTTTTTTCTTGTATGCAGGTTTTACTTGATATTTGGTTCATAACATGTTCTGATAAATACGCTTTCAATGGTAGGTTTCAGATTTAAAAACCGGTATAGCTGTTGGTCCACATGAGCGAGGGGAAATCTGTGTAAAAACTCCAGGTCTCATACAAGCTTACGTGGGAATGGATCCCTCACATGGCAAGGACGACGAAGGTTTCTTCAGGACCGGGGATCTCGGATATTACGACGATGACGGATACTTCTATATCGTTGATAGACTCAAGGAAATAATATGTTTTGGTGGATTCAAAGTGAATATGAATAAGCTTTTACTTATTAACACAAAGCCTTTTTACCCAGCTGCAATATGCAGCAGAAACAATATTTTTGATACCTATTTAATATTTTGATTTTCAATATCCAGAAATTACTGAAACTTGCGTGACATACCTAATGTCTTAAGGCCTCAGGAGTAGTATGCATCAGACGGTTTTTGGAAAATTTGTGTTAACAGTGGTTAGTCCACCGGGGACGCTGACACTGAATTCGTGTCATCTTTATAACACTTTTTCATCACATTTTTCCCTTCCACCGAGTGAGTTCCACCGAGCCAGATATCCTAGTTATTTAAAATGTTTACAACGCACAGGACTACATGCCAGTGCGCAATGGCAAATTTACACATATTTGAATTCACGATATTTTTTAAAGCTACAGTTGGCTAAAACCTTCTCATGCGTACCTAATCCAGATGATCCGCTGCAAGTAACCATTTCAATTAGACTTCTATTGCTTGCTTATAGATTGTTCCTCTGGAATTAGAAAATATTCTTCTCATGCACCCCGAAGTGAAGGACGCAGCTGTTGTTGGCAAACCTGACCCGGTGTTCGAAGAATTGGCCACAGCTTTTGTCGTGCGTATTCCCGGATCCAATGTTTCTGAGAAAGAGCTCGACGATTACGTTAATGGAGAGGTAATGTGCATTTTTATAATAGGTCTTCATCGTCTAAGTTGCCGTTTTGTAGTACTAGTCATTTCGAATAAAAACTATTTCTGAATGTCTATAAATTCTAATTTCAAATTAATTTTATTTTTAAAACATGACATTCTATTTTCAAAATCAGTCATTTGTTTACTGATTAGCGTGATATTTTCATCCCATTTGGTACTTTTTCGTCATCATGGATACGTTAAAAATTAGAGTAATTATGGAATATGAGTACCGACGGGGTAGCATCGCGGCACAAACGGCACGCAACATTAACGACGTATACGGAGAAAACACTACAAACAAACTTACAACCCGTTATTGGTTTACCCGCTTCCGTGCTGGAAATTTCGACCTGAAGTTGTCGTCAGGAAACTTTGGTCGACAATGACGAATTAAAGGCAATTGTGAAAGCTGATGGTACTCAGTCAAATTATTGAACTCTTCAAATATTATGGCAGATTCAATACTGAAAAACTATGTACCATTATGTAATAAACCATATTATTTCAAATATGTTAATAATAACGATATTATTAAAGCATTTAAACTTATAAATGAAAAGAAGACCTCTGAACTCTGGGGCATCTCTGTAAGCATTGTAAAACCAATTATAGGCGTTATAGCGCCTGAATTAGCTTTTATTTTCAACGAATGCATCGACTGCGGCGTATTCTCAAATTTGATAAAATATAGTAAAATAACTCCTCTTGTTAAATCTGGTAACAGTTCTGATGCAACAAACTTTAGGCCGATATCAGTACTACCGACATTCAGTAAAATCTTTGAGAAGATTATTCTTACACAGTTACATAGTCATATTTATGCTAACGCCCTATTTCATGATAAGCAATTTGGATGTACAAGAGGTTGCTCAACTGCTGATGCCGGTATTAGTTTAGTATCGCATATTTTCGAGGCCTGGAAGAAATCACATGATGCGTTGGGAGTCTTTTGTGATTTTTCTAAGGCTTTTGACTGCTCGCACCATGAAACACTGGCTATAAAATTAAACCACTATGGTATCAGGTATGTTGCACTAGACTTACTCACGTCTTACCTAAGTGATCGCATACAGCATGTCGACGTGAACGGCCAGCATTCTTCAGGATCTTTGGTTACCATGGGTGTGCCGCAGGGTTCAATATTGGGGCCTTTCTTGTTTTTAGTATATATTAATGATCTGCCCCAAATAATTAAAGATAACCATGAGTTTATACTGTTTGCAGATGATACGTCACTTCTATTTAGATTGAAGCAACAAATGACTTACTCTGACAACACAAACAATGCAATCTCAAAATGTTTTAACTGGTTTAATGTAAATAACTTAGTACTCAATCAGAAAAAGACCAAATGTATTCGATTTAATTTACTAAATGTAACTGAAGTTGAAGCTAATGTAAAAGTTAAAGAGGAAAACATAGAATTAGTCAAAACCACTTTATTTTTGGGATTAACTTTAGATAAAAAACTTCAATGGGGCTCACACATAGATAAACTGGCGAAGAGACTTAGTTCTGCAGTATATGCTGTAAAGAAGATACGTCTTCTCACAGACGTTGCTACAGCAAGACTAGTTTACTTCAGTTACTTTCACAGTATTATGTCATGTGGCATAATACTGGGGGAAGTGCTGCAGATATAGACACCATATTCGTTTTACAGAAAAGTTTACAAAATGGGTCCCAGAGATTCATTAAAAGACAAGTTTAAGGAAATAAAGATATTGACTATGCTCTGCCAATATATTTATGTAAATATTATGCACGCGCGTAAAAACATAAGCTTATTTGACAAAAACTGTGATAAACATAATAAATAATACTAGAAATAAGAGTAAACTCGCTGTTCCCACAACTAGGCTCTATAAGGTTAATAAATCGTTCATAGGGCAAACTGTACACTTTTATAATAAATTGCGAAGCGATGTGCTATACTGTCAAATAATAAATTCAAAAATTTTGTGAAACAAAAGCTATCCAGGAAAGCTTATTATAAAATTTCAGATTACCTAGAAGATAAGAAAGCCTGGCATTAAAAAAAATGAATTTGCTCCAGTTAATAAATTGTAATTAGTATTAGATAATTTTAAGCTATTGTAATGGATCATGAAAATAAAAACTTGCCCGAGGTTCTTGCCTTTCTCCTTGTGTGCTGGTTGCGATTCCGAACAGGCGGTAGATTTGACGTTTTAAAGTGATCTTAAAAAATCTTACTGAATAAATATATTTGACTTTGACTTTGAGTCTACTGTCAAATTAGCAGCAGCTTTCGAAGTTAGCATCAAAACAATCTTGATCCATTTGCGTCAAATTGGCAAGGTAAAAAGCTTGACCAATGGGTGCCCCACAAACCACGAATGACCGCCAGCACGAGGTGCGCGTTGAGGCCTTCCTTGTGCTGCTCAACAGGCACAGAAACGAAGAAATATTTAATCGCATTGTTACCTGCGATAAAAAATGGATTCTTTTCGACAATCGTAAGTGCTCATCGAGTTGGTTTGATCCTGGTTCAGCACCTAAAAAATGCCTGGGTGGAACTGAGGTGGAGCAAATGCAATAAGACACTAGTACCTACATTATTACCGTGTGCCCCATTTCTCATACGTGGGGGAAGATATCCATAACTGTTACCGCCTGCCACCGCGTGGGGGTCTTACGTGGGGGCAGACGGAAACAATTTAATATAAGATCTCCTGATACCAAATTCCAAAGATAACTCAGGTGAAGGAGCGCCAAAAATACACACAAACTTTCGCCTTTATAAAATTTGTATATTATATGTATGCAAGATTTATGATATTATGTTGTTATGGGCCGTAGAATAAGTTTATTATGATGTAACTTTTCGGCCTGCTTTTTTTGTCTGAGATAGTTTTTTGAAGTAACGGGCAGATTTACGCGCGAGCGACCACGGCTGGTGTAACCCTGCCGAAACGTCGGGATAAATATAGGTAAAATACGCGATAAATACCCGTTTCTCGAATTAAAATTATGTGTTCTAATCGCGAAAGTTTAAAAAATTTAATCCCCTTTCAAAGAACCCAAACTAAAGTTATAAAAGTCCTATACCATTATGACTTTCTTACGCCAACTAAAGAACTATACAATAAAACGAATATCTTCAATATAAAGAAACTTTACATTTATAATACATGCATTTTAATAAAAAAAAATACTTCAAACTACATTAAATCTTCTTCTTCTTCTTCTAAATATATATCTCATAGTGATCTATCAACGCACAGCCCAAACCACTGGACGGATCGTGCTGAAATTTGCCATGCAGGTAGATGTTATGACATAGGCATCCGCTAAGAAATGATTTTGATTCATTGTACCCCCAAGGGGATAAAATAGGGGATGATTGTTTGTATTAAACTTTGTCAATTTTAAAACGATCGGGCTTGGACTTTGCATGCATAAAGCTACTATGACGGATGCCTACGTCATAGGGGATCCTAAGAAAGGATTTTGAGTTTTGCATTTGTTTTGTTTCGGTTTAGTAATAACTCAAAGGTGACTGACTGAATGACAAAGTGATCTATCAACGCACAGCCACTGGACAGATTGGACTGAAATTTGATGCAGGTAGATGTTATGACGTAGGCATCCGCTTAGAAAGTATAGGTTTTGTCGGTTAGACTTTTTTAAAATGGCTAAAGAAAATCTGAACGTTAATGGAGAAGTTGAAGAATGTACTGTCGTTTTTAAGTTTTGTAGGCCCTCATTTTTTACACACGCTAAACAAAAGATAAGCCGCAAAAGCTATACCTAATTAATAATAATACTTCTTAACGCGAGCGAAGCCGCGAGCAAAAGCTAGTTAAACGTTAGTTATCGGAGTGGGTGAAATTGTTTAATAATTTTCCAAACAATATAAAGGAGTGTATTCATTTAAATGCCTTTAAAAATAAACTCAAACTACATGTACATACTTTGTTACACCAAACACCACCAGTAACACCATAAAATAAGCATATACTTATTAATATTTTTTAGTAATTTGAAGGAACTATCTTGTTATACATATATTTTAGTTAAACAATATTTATTTGTTGAATAATATTTAGTAGGTAATAATTAAATTTTAGGTACCAGAGGTTGGTTAAAATGTATAATCCTAGATTAATTTGTTTCTCATTGTGTCTCATTTTAAGAAAACCATGTGTTCGTATGAGAATAAAGTTCTTTAAACCTATATTGTTTTGTGTGGAGAACAAGAAAACAGTCTTGTTCAATGATAATATTGATGAGGAAGTATGGTAGATTCAAGTACCAACAATCTCAGCCGTTCTCTTCGGCAAAGATCGACAAACCTTATCCGTGTGTCGACAGAAGTTTTCACTTTTGTCGGCACTCCCGGAGTGCAACTGATTTTTTTGTCATGAATGCCTACAACATCTACCTATTTGAAGATATAATCTAAATCTAAAGTAATCTTACGGGTACCTACCGTCGATCATCCACCTTGCGAAGGCGAAGCGTATCTTAATTAATTATCTCTAGCCGTACCTTGTAACAATATATATTATGCTCATCTTGCTTCAATTGTAAATTTCAGGTTCCACCGCTTATGCAATTAAGGGGCGGAGTCATCTTTATTGAGGAAATTCCGAAAAACTCTAGAGGAAAGATTATGAAACAATTGCTGAGGGATATGTTGAAAGAACACTAATTCTCCCAATTATTGTGCATGTTAAATTGACTTCTAATAGGTACGTTAGTAATAAAGGTCTTTATTTCTATGCTGTATTTTTTTTAATAAACCACCATGGCGTCAAAAACATCGAGTAGATAAGTGTCTTCTCGCATTAATCGAGTACCTACTAGTGGTTCTATAAGAACAGACCTCGCGAGCCCTTAAAACCATGCAATAACCGATATGCTTTCCTCTTTTACTTTTCTTTTTAGACTTTTGAGCAAATAGGGGTACTTATAAGTTTTGGCGATTACTCGCGTTCCCTCGTCTGAGGATATCGAACGACCTGCTGTCTACGGATTTGTCTTGCAAAGGCGGAGAGGACTGCGTAGTTTGATTAGTAAACGTAAGTATACATTTTCCGAAAAAAAAAACAAAAATTTAAATCCTGCAGCCAACTTCTCCCCTATTCTCCCTCTACTCCCCTTTTTTGTTTTTATTTTTACAACATCTTGTGTAGAAGTAATATTGCTTGTAGTGTAATATTGCTGTGCCCTAACAGGGTTTATGTTTGAAACTTTTATCCTCACAACACCTGTATACTTAATAACAACATAAGTGCAATAAATAATTTGAATTTGAATTTGAATTAAATCGTTAGTGTGTTTTCCAAATTTAATTGAAATTCGTTGATAAATAACGCTAAAGGAAACTTAAAATAAATAAAAAAATAAGGAACATGTGTGCCAATTTCCATTAAAATCGGCTGAAAAATGCGACCTGTAGTGTTTATGGCCAAACTTTACTGCTTTATAGAAAAAAAAAATTCACTTTGTGGTGTTGTTTATTTATATATTATAGTATAATTTGCTGTTGATGTGATATATGCGCACTCAAACCCCTTGCATGACGTCCTAAAAGTAATTCTTGGATTTTATCGACACCCTTGGTTTAACTAATTGATTCAGGTATTTTGCGGAAATCCATTGTTCAAAATAAAAAATCTCATAATAGAAAAATATTTAGTAACAAATCCGCTTAAATCGTTTGTGACTTCACGTCACTTGCAGCGCAGCGCTCGGATCGGCAACACGTCGGCAAAGGGGACGTCAGCTTAGTAGCAAGATTATATTTCCTGAGGATGCGTTGTGTAGAGGCGAAACACGATTAGGAATTTTTCAAACAATTTCAGCGGATCTGTCACTAAATATCTTTCTGTTTTTAGATTATTTATTTTGACCCTTGGTTTGACAACCCTATTGAGTGAATTATTAAAAATAAATAGACCTATTCTCATGAGATTTCTAATACCCTCTCTTATCTTACAAGTCCTGATGATCATCTTTTGCCTCTTTTTTATTAAAAACCACCCCTATTAAGGGCAAAAATAAACTTATTTTTAAATTTGCAGTCTCAACCCCCATTTCAAATGATATTTCAAGATTTCACAATTATTCAAGACTTCAATCTTATTCACCCCTTTTGCAACCCTTATTGTTAATACAGGGGTGGTTCCAGCAAATAACAAAACAAGTTAATTGTGCAGTCAACCTCCTTTAACAGTATATTACCTTCATAACGCGCCCCTTTCTTACTTTAAAAACCACCCCTATCAAATAGATAAATCTATATTTTATTAATATGAAGCCGATACCCTTTCAAATGAACCCCACATGCCAAAAAACTTCTTGTCTCACTTAACACCCCTATTGCTCAAAAACTACCATAGTGTCAAAAAAAAACCTTGTACCGATTGATGAGTATTTATATAAATAAAATTTGCATGAAAGAGTCTATCATGCAGAGATTATTCTCTGCATGTTCAAAATTTTGAATTAATCGGATCAGCCGATATGGGCGAAAAATTGTATTTTATTGAACCCCAAAACCCCAAATCTCAAAAACTACCCAACTTAATAAAAATCCCCCGCGACAATAAAATTATCTTTTGACAGTTTCAATTTTATGAAAATCGGATAATCCGTTCGAGAGTTCACAAACATTGCCACTTACATACATACAGTGCTGGATTTCCTAACATAACTGGGAGATCTCGTTCGCTTCGCTCGATCAATTAAAAATGAAAAAAAATATATCAAAAATCAAAATCAAAAATCAAATCTATAAACCCCACTTAAAAATAGTGGATAACACAAAATACCACTTTTATCACAAACACTCACAATAAAATATCATTCACCACCATACATTATTCAAAATCACACACTAATATACATGTTTATTTATATATACATATTTTAATCTCCACTTATATAAAACACGTATTATAGAAAACACATATACATGTTTGAATAACTACCTCATTACTGGTATACTCTTTGAATTACCTTTAATATAGTTATCAGTTCTCACAAAAACTTGAGTGACAATTACCATTGATATTCATGGTGTCGCTTTTAGGTGTCGGTACGCGCGCGCATCGCAAAATAATTAACTCTCATAATTTTTCAAAAACGCAACTAAGTTCATGGTGTCACTTTTAAGTATAGATTTTATATGCTCTAAAAAGTTTTGGAGTCTTAACCGGGAAGTCATGCAAGATTTTACTTGTATCAAATTGATTATATCAATGGATGATCCATTTGACTGTGTGCAATCAACTAAAGATTTGGCTTTGGAACATGTGGATGTCGAATCGTTTGAACCAACTACTGTCTATGGACAAACTGACGTCGCGTTCGTTATGTATTCATCTGGAACCACAGGTGCATCTAAAGGAATTCAACACACTCATTTTAATGGAATTGTTAATAGTTTACCGTTTAGGTAAGTTACGTTTTGTTGGCCTAGCACGTCTCTCACACACATTTCGTTTTGTTGGTACATTTTGCACACACACTGTGCGTTAAGCACCGACGTGCTGAACGAACAAAACCACAGACACTGTGCGTTATTTCCTACCCGAATCAAACTTGGTGTAAATATAGTGAATTATTTGAGTTAAATTAATAATAAAAACTGGCCAAGCGTGAGTTAGACCCGCGCTACCACATCAAATCTATCATAAAACCTAAATTATTCGCCTAGAAATGTAGGTTCGAACCCTCTGTGTGTGTGTCAGAACAGCACTTGACTGATCTGACAATTTAGGCATACCCTCTGTAAGCTTGACTTTTCTAGATTTCGAAATCCCATTCTATTTCTCCTTGCGCCAATGATAAAAACTATTACGCGGACGAAGTCGCGGACATAAGCTAGTTATTTGCTTTTTTGGCCCATTACATCGCACACTAATGGTTTGTTTCGTTTGCTAAGCACGTTGCACACACGGTGCGTTTTGTTGGCCCATTAAATCGCACACTCATGGTTCGTTTCGTTTGCTAAGCACGTTGCATAGACGCGGTGCGTTTTGTTGGCCCATTACATCGCACACTAATGGTTTGTTTCGTTTGCTAAGCACGTTGCATAGACGCGGTGCGTTTTGTTGGCCCATTACATCGCACACTCATGGTTCGTTTCGTTTGCTAAGCAGGTTGCTCACACGCGGCGCATTTTGTTGGCCCATTACATCGCACACTCATGGTTCGTTTCGTTTGCTAAGCATGTTGCATAGACGTGGTGCGTTTTGTTGGCCCATTTCATCGCACACTCATGGTTCGTTTCGTTTGCTATGCTAATGTTCCAAAGGCAAAATGTATTTATTCAGTTACAAAAAATCTGTGATCGTAACTAGTGAACAAGGAAATCGGCCTTGGTATTTTTTCGATGATTCGTTTAATACTTTTTTACAGTTTCAAATAATTTATATATCATCAAATACTATGTTTGTAACTGAAAATGAGTGATAAGTAAGGCATATATACATAAGTATAAATAAATAAATATTACAATTTTACACAACGCCATCTAGCCCCAAACTAAGCATAGCTTGTAATATGGGAGCTAGATTACGGATAGAATTCTTAAATACTTTTTTTAGGTAAATACATATATATCATACAATACAACACCCAAACATAGAATAATCATCTATATTCATCACACAAATGTTTATCCTGGGTGGGAATCGAACCCACAACCTACAGCGCAGAAGGCAGAGTTACTACCATTTGAGCTATGAGGCTTGTTACGTATAAGTCAAACGTAAATGTATTTCAAAATACAACTTGATTAATGTGTGTTAAAATATCTATCTACATATCAGCGAAATGTCGAAAAAATTTAAGAATTAGAGAAGTCTGATTATTCGTAGTAGGTACACTGTATAACATACTTTTTGTAAGCATTTTTCGTTTTATTTAGTTTTCAGGATGAATCAATTGAGACTGCTTTTATTTACGGAGATTGGAACGCTCTTGATACATATCTGTCCTTTACCTTCCTTGTAAAGGGCGTAAAAATTGTTCACACTGAAAAAGTGAAGTTTGATTCGATCCTGAGGGCCATTAATCAATACAGAGTAAGCATAGATACGGAAAGTTTATTTCGGTCGTTCGACCCACGGTTGAGTTCATTGTCTGTGGCTCCACACGATTCAACATATAATTTTCTATACACGAGTTATTAATCTGCATGCATATAATAATTATGCAAAGCATGATAATTATGGTTGGTTGGTGATAGGAATTTGCTTAAGTCCGCTTGGCTAGCTACCACCATCTTATCTAAGTCTGTCGCTATAACAAAAATCGAAATGTTGTGTTCCGGCATTTTGACATAGCCAGTTCCTCAGACTGTTGAGGATTCCGCGTGAAATGTAATGTTGAATGTGAGTTGTATTTAATGTCAGTCAGTTAGTAATTCAGGATGTACCTTCGTAAACATTTGATTAAATGTGAATTATGATATTGCTATCTTCATTTTCCTGTCTGATAGATCCCATATTAGGTGAGGTCGGCACAACGGTCTTCTTCTAACACATCAAAGAAATTTTGTGTTGGTTTTGGCTGAAATTTTAAAACATGCCTCCTGCCTGAAGTCAATCCTCCTTGTAAATGTTCGATTGTATAAAGATATGGGGATATGGATTAGAAGGGCTGAGGATACTAATGTCGCAGAATGTATGCATGTCACTAGCAGCTAGAGCAGTCCAGGGTTGCGTACCCGTAATGATTGTGGCCAAATATGGAACAGATATCTGGAATACCACTCTGTTGTTGTGCCCCGTGTGCCCGTAATTTCACCGGCAATCCATAGGTACCCTTCTAATCTAAGCACAGCAGTGTTTCAAAAGTTATATCACAGCAATGTTGCTTGGCGGCCGAAATAGATATGGATACTTCCTCGGACACCTTCACAAGGAACTCTACTACTCTAAGAGTAGTAGAGTATTATTAGACTATTTGTATGGCATTATTTGTATGTAATATATAACACAGCAATACCAATTCATTACTATTTTTTTCCAGGTTAACCTTGTCTTTGTTTAATCGACTTACCTGCGATAATGAGGCAATTTACAAAAGAGAACAAGATGCAACTTGAATTCACTTAAAATAATTTGCATAGGAACTTGTCCAATTCATAAAAATACAATAAAAAGCGTTCAACAAAGGTCCACTAAAAAATCAATAGCTAATTATTGTTTTTTTGGACTTATTTAAATTAGTTTTAATTTGGATGGGACCATTAGGATTGTTATGGGTGAGGTGGGTAAAACTAAAAAAAAACGTGACAATAATTAATTTTAAAATATAATAATGACGTTTTAAAAACTTGAAAGAAAACCGACTTCTTATTCCGATTATTTTCTTCCTGTAACCACAGGATCACGCGAGATGCATGCAAGTCAGGGGTCCATTTTTTCGCTGAAACAGAGAAATAATAGTTAGTAAGAACACAAAAACATGCTTAACTGCAAATTGAAATATAATAATTATTGTTACTTTGTCATAAAATAAATATGCAAATTGTATTGTCAAGTAAAAACTCAATTGTGAAGAAAAAAAATATGTTAACTTACATTCAATTTTATTACACCAATACTGCGAGTATTGGCGTAATAAAACTGATAAAATAATAATTAAATCCGGCACTGTATATATGTGGCAATGTTTGTGACGGCATAACTCTCGAACGGATTATCCAATTTTCATGAGATTTGAACTGAATAGAGATAACGTAAATCAAATTTGATTGTCGCGGGGGATTTTAGATAATAGGGGACTAGGTGTCTACACGGACGGTTCTAAGACCTCACCCCTGGACTCAACATCAGCGCATCCATGTCACTAGGCATACACAGTTTTATTTTTCAATGCGGGTGTGCAGCCATCACCGAGGTCGCAAGAGCAATATGCAGACGAAGGATCGGTGATTACAGAATAGGAATCCTATCTGACAGCACGGCCACACTCGGAGCTTTGGAAAGCTGTAACTCAAAGTTCATTCACGAATGCCATCTGGCATTCAGGAAAAGGGTCGCCACTAAGAACACGATGACCCTACAATCGTTAAAGGGACAAAGCGGATATCTGGGTAGTGTCCCTCCCTCTGCCATTCTCACAGATCCACACAATACATGGCTCAGGATTCACACCCGGGACCTACACATCGAACGCTGGACCAACTCTACCGAATGTGGTCAGGCCAGAGAAGCGCTACCGACTCCTTCACCAAGACTAACAACGTGACTCCTTAGCCTTAGGAGACAAGATCTCCGAATCATAGTTGGAACACTATAACGGGCCACTACCCACTAAATAAACATATGTTCACCATTGGAGCAACGGACAGCCCCCTATGCAGAGGGTGTCTAAACGAAGAGGATAAGCTGCCCACGTAATACTGGAATGCGTGGGAGTAACAGCACAACGCAAAGAAACCCTCAACTACCCGAGGTCACTCCGTGAAGCCTGTGAAGGCCACAGGAATAATCTGCGCTTCTGGTCGGAGGTAGGGTGGCTATACTAGCCGGATAGGTATATGGTTAGTTTGGGGCTAGATGGTGCTGTGTGAAATGAATGTCCTGTAATATCATTTATTTATTATATTCCTCACGCACAATGAACCACTTAAGAGTCTAAGTGCGAAAACGGAAGACTTTTTACATGTATATTCATTTTATAGGACTTTGGACTGGAACTTGGCCTTTTTAAGCAAAAGCTAAATGAAGATTCATTAAAAAACACGCTTTTTAGGGTTCGTATGTCAAAAGGAAACCTATAGGATCACTTTGATGGCCGTCTGTCTGTCTGTCAAGACCCTTTTTCTCAAGAACGCGTGAAGGTTCAAGCTGAAATTCATATGAAATACTCAAGTCTCACGTCCCTTGGAGCTATGCAAAAATCAAACTTCTAAGTCAACGCAATCAAAAGATACAGCCGTTTATGCCGCAAATTTTCGACACTCAAGGGAATCAAAACACAGGGATCACGGGAAGTACAGGGTACTTCTTAACGCGGACGCGTTAAGACACGATTGGTCATAGTGAATAAAGGCCCTGAGGTGGAACAAATGCAATAAGACACTAGTACCTACATTATTACCGTGTGCCCCATTTCTCATTCGATGGAGATGATAGCCATAACTGTTACCGCCTTTTACCGCGTGGGGTTCTTACGTGGGGGCAGATGGAAACAATTTAATATAAGATCTCCTGATACCAAATTCAGTAATGGAGGGACAAACATATTTGTCGTCCCACGGCAACACTGCATTTTTCTGGTAATAAAATATAACTCAGGTGAAGGAGCGCCAAACATACACACAAACTTTTGCGTTTATAAAATTAGTGTATTATATATGTATACTAGATTTATGATATAATGTTGTTATGCGCCGTAGAATAAATTTATTATGATGTAACTTTTCGACCTGCTTTTTTTGTCTGAGATAGTTTTTTGAAGTAACTATCAAGTTAAGCTTCGTTAGGCGCGTTGGGCATTTCTTGAGATGAGTAAAAACCATTGATCTCGCAACACGTAACCTTACCAACACCACAAAGTTAAAAGGGGCGAGATTGGACCGCTTACCAATACCACGTTAATAGCGTGTTCAAAGTCAAAGTCAAAGTCAAAAGTCAAAGTCAAAGTCAAAATTTCTTTATTCATTAAGATTTTTTAGGATCATTTTGAATCGTCAAATTTACCGCCTGTTCGGAATCGCGACCAGCACACAAGGAGAAAGGCAAGAACCTCGGGCCGGTTAATTTTTTTGATGATCCATTCAACATTTAGATACACAATTTGTAATTATATTCTAAGTAGATACAACAAAAACCTAAATACTTAATCTTAAAACATTTGTTATTACCTATCTACCTATGGGCAATTTGTTAACATTGAGAAATCACCATTTTGCTGTCAACTGGTATAGCAACATCGGGCCACACGTTCTTATCGTCGATATAATCACTAATTTTGTAGTAGGCACTTTTAATTAAATTATTCTTTATATACAATTTGAATTTACGAGTAGAGAGTTTGGTGGCGCTTTGAGGAAGCTTATTATAAAATCTCACACAGTTTCCTAAGAATGAATTATTTACTTTTCCTAAGCGAAACTTAGGTATCTCAAGTTTATTTTTATTTCTAGTATTAACACGGTGTACATCACTTCTTTTACTAAACTCATCAATGTTTCTGTGAGCGTGCATTAGGTTTTCATAAATGTATTGGGAGCTGACTGTAAGAATACCAATCTCTTTAAAACGTTCCCTAAGAGAGTCACGAGTTTTCATTTTATAAATTGCCCGTATAGCTCTCTTCTGTAGAATAAAAATGCTATCAATATCAGCTGCATTTCCCCATAAAAGTATGCCATAAGACATAATACTATGAAAGTAACTAAAATAAACTAACCTCGCCGTAGCTTCATCAGTAAGATGCCTTATTGTACGTACAGCGTATGCAGCCGAGCTTAATCTGCTAGCTAATGACTCAATATGAATACCCCATTGCAACTTAGCATCAATATTTAAACCTAAGAAAGTAGTTGCTTCAATAAAGTTAAGTATTTCCCCATTTAAGATAATGTTAGCATTGCTGACTTGAACATTAGGCAAGGTGAATCGGATGCATTTTGTTTTTTTCTCATTTAGTAGGAGGTTGTTAACTGTAAACCAATCAAGAACTTTAGCTAGAGAAGCATTTACACAATCATAGTTATCTTTAGCCCTATCGACTCTAAATATTAATGAAGTATCGTCAGCAAACAATACAATGTCACATAGGTCCCCTACATAGGATGGTAGATCATTGACGTAGACTAGAAACAGAAAGGGCCCTAAGATCGATCCTTGTGGTACACCTATGTTAGTGGAGGTTCCCGAAGATCTGATACCGCTAATATCCACTTTTTGAATGCGATTTGATAGGTAACTATGCATGAGGTTTATTGCCTGATTCTGGATGCCGTAGTGTTTAAGCTTTGAGATCAGGGTGTCATGATCTACGCAGTCAAAAGCCTTAGATAGATCACAGAACACTCCAATGGCATCCTGTTTTCCCTCCCAGGCTTTAAAGACGTACTTCAACAGCATAGAACCAGCGTCGGTCGTTGAACGGCCTTTAGTAAACCCAAATTGTTTTTCATGCAAAAGCCTGTTGCAGTTAAAATGTGACTGTAACTGAATAAGAATCAGTTTTTCAAATATTTTACTACATGCAGGCAGAATCGATATTGGTCGATAGTTTGCTGGATCCTTTTCATTACCAGACTTGAATAAAGGGATCAGTTTGCTATGTTTCATCAGATCAGGAAAAATTCCTTCGTCGATGCTTCTATTGAATATGTATGCCAGACATGGTGCAATATCAATTACTATCGTACTTAATATCTTTACGGAAATCCCCCAAAGGTCTTCGGATTTTTTTATATTCATTGACTTAAAAGCTTTTACAATACAGTCAGAGTTGACGTGTCTAAAACTAAAGGAAACATGACACTTTTCAACACTTGTTTCAAGTAGAGCCAACGCACAATCAACAGATGAGTTTAGTGGCCGAGTAACAATATTAGGTATGCTAGAGAAAAAACGGTTAAATTCATTAGCAACTTTTAAATTATCAATTACAATTGTATCATCTACTTTTAAAGCTATTGGTTTTTTTAGAGGTTTTGTTTTACCGGTTTCATTATTAATCATTTTCCAAGTAGCCTTTATTTTATTTGTTGAGTTCTCTATTTTCCTTTTTATTTGCAAAGATTTTGCTGAATGACATACCTGTTTAAAGATTTTAGAGTATTTTTTGACGAAACTAATAAATGGTAGATCATGTAGCCTTAACTCTCTCTCTGCGTAGAGTTCATATAGTCTATTCCTACTTTTATAGATACCGGCTGTAGCCCAGTCTGCAAACACAGAGCCAGATTTACCTTTACACGTTAGTAGTGGGAAAATATCATCGTGTTCTGTATGTATTATGTTAGACAATATGTTATAAAGTTCATTCGGATCATTTAAGCATGGAATAAGGGGAATCATTTTACCAATGTTGGTTTGAAATTTCATGATGCGAAATTCGGTGATTGGCCTGTAAGTGATTTCCGGAAGCTCCTGTTTCGAATTGCAATCAAAAATCACACTCTGACCATAATGGTCTGAGTCAAATTTTTTAAACATATCTTTTTGAAGGGGAGTATCACTACAATATATATTATCAATGCAAGTGGCAGTTGTAAGAGTTACCCTAGTTGATTCATTGAATTGGCGCCTCAAGTTGAAACATTTAAATAAGTTAATTATTTTTTCGCTCAATGGATTATTAGGGATATCAATATTGAAGTCCCCAAGCACTATTATTGATTTATTACGACTGAAAATTTTGGTTAAAACATTTTCCATAGTGGACTCGAATAGCACGTAGTTTGCACGGGGGGGACGATAGACACAAACCACAATGTGTCGCTCCAGTTCAACACATGACAGTTCTATAACTTCTTCAATCGTGAGTTTCACAATATCTTTACGTTCCTTACATTTAAGATAATTTTTTACAATGATTAAAGACCCACCTTGAGTGGTATTCTTTCGCTTGTATGCGCTAGCAATACAGTAATCTTTATAAAGAGGTAGTAACTTTTGATCCAATACAAAGTGTTCAGTGATGCCCATAACACTGATGTTCATCTTGCTTAAAAATAATTCTACTTCTAAATTTTTGCTGGAAAGGCCTTGAATATTTTGATGGACTAGATGTAAACTATTAGGCTTTCCCATTGTCTTCTTAACTAGTTTAAATGTTTGTCATTTGACCCTACTGTACGAACACCCACATTAGTACTGCAACTAACTGCAGGCCTGTCGGTGTGTTTTGTCATAGTACCTATGACCCTATTACAAATATTAAATGCTAACAATTTAGCAATACTCAACTTACTATATCTACTAAGATACAAAGTATCTTGCGTTAACCTAAAGTCACTAATAAAAATATTAGTGTCAAAATATAAAACGTCACTATGACGACATGTCAAGTTGTATAAAATCATATTAATATTAAAAATATTAACATTATCAGCCCTAGATAACAATTTGGAGTAAGGGAAGGCACATAGAATCAATTTTGACAACCCTAAGTCTACTTTTTGTAACAATATTTCCACTAAATAAGTGACATTTGTTGCTGACTACTGCCTAGCAACCAATTAACCAACTATGACTGTTACCTAGCAATAGCAACCAATCAACCAACTATGACTGTTGCCTAGCAACCAATTACGACTGTTGCTTAGCAAACAATAAAAAAAACGACTATCAAACAACTATGACAGTTGTTTGAACTGACTTGACAGTTTTCCGTGTTTGTTTTGAATTGAATACTTATGTTGTATCAGTGCTACCTGTAATTTCTATGATCTTTGAAAGGATTTTATACAAATGACTAAATGCACATCTCTTAGAAAAAAACCTTTTTAATAGACGAACAATATGGGTTCCGTGCTAAATCAAACACCCTCACAGCAGTTTTTGATCTTACAACTCAAATTAAAACTAATATTGACGAAAAAAATCTGGCTTCAGGTATTTTCACATTGATTTCACGAAGGCTTTCGACACTGTGAGCCATCCTAAGCTTCTCCAAAAGTTTCACATTATAGGCATCAGAGATAAGGCACTTGATATGTTTTCTTCATATCAGACTAATAGGCTACAAGTGGTTAAGATTGATACCTTCACGAGCAGTGTTGAAAGTGTTAATTATGGAATTCTTCAAGGTTCAATACTTGGTCCTTTAATGTTTCTTATATATATCAATAATATCAATTCAATAGGTTTACAAGGACACCTTACTCTGTACGCTGATGTTACTTGCCTTTTTTATTACGGAAAAAGTATCCATGACTTAATAACTCTAGCTCAAACCAATCTTGAAATTTTAAATGAATGGTTCAAGTATAACTATCTTACTGTTAATACATCAAAGACTTTGTTCATGATCCTTAGTGCAAAAACAGAATAATACCATATTTTCCTCCATTAATTATGAAAATGATACAACTCAGCAATCTCACGTAGAAAAATATTTAGGTTTGTGGATGCATGACAAGTTGACATGGAAAAACCATATTAAACATGTAAAAGCAAAACTAAAATCATTGTTAGGAGCATGTTACAAAGATTCAAAATGTAGTCCAAAAACAGGGTGTAACATTATTTATAACTCTCTAACTAGATCGCATATAGCGTATTTAGTAGAAATTTGGGACACGTCTGCGACTGCAAATTTAATCCCCCTTCAAATAACCCAAAACAAAGTTATAAAAGTCCTATACCATTAAGACTTTCTTACGCCAACTAAAGAACTATACAATAAAACGAATATCTTCAATATAAAGAAACTTAACATTTATATTACATGCATTTTAATAAAAAAAATTACTTCAAACTCCATTCAGTTAAACATTAAACTACATCTAATAGAAAATAAATACAATTTCAGATATAAAATTACAAGTAACAAAAGCACGCACTAATTACGGTAAAAAAACAATATTAGCGGAGGGTTCGAAATTGTTTAACAATTTGCCAAACAATATGAAGGAGTATATTCATTTTAATGCCTTTTGAAATAAACTCAAACTACATGTACATACTTTGTAACACCTAACACCACCAGTAACACCATAAAATAAGCGTATACCTATTAATAATTTACTGTTATAATGCTTAGTAATTTGAAGGAACTATCTTGTTATACATAATATTTAGTTAAACAATATTTATTTGTTGAATATTTAGTAATAATTTAATTTTAGGTACCAGAGGTTAGTTAAAATGTATAAACCTAGATTAATTTGTTTCTCATTGTATCTCATTTTAAGTGAACAGTGTGTTCGTATGAGAATAAAGTTCTTTAAACCTATATTGTTTTGTGTGGAGAACAAGAAAACGGTCTTGTTCAATGATAATTTTAATGAGGAAGTAATTTAATAAGGTAGATTCAAGTACCAACAATCTCAGCCGTTCTATTCGGCAAAGATCGACAAACCTTATCCGTGTGTCAACAGAAGTTTTCACTTTTGTCGGCACTCCCGGAGTGCAACTGATTTTTTTGTCATGAATGCCTACAACATCTCTCTGATTTGAAGATATAATCTAAATCTAAAGTAATCTCACGCGTACCTACCGTCGTCCATCCACATTACGAAGGCGAAGCGTATCTTAATTAATCATCTCTAGCCGTACCTTGTAAAAATATATATTATGCTCATCTTACTTCAATTGTAAATTTCAGGTCCCACCACTTATGCAATTAAGGGGCGGAGTCATCTTTATTGAGGAAATTCCGAAAAACTCTCAGGAAAGATTATGAAGCAATTGCTGAGGGATATGTTGAAAGAACACTAATTCTCCCAATTATTGTGTTAAATTGACTTCAAATAGGTACGTTAGTAATTAAGGTCTTTAATTTCAACTATGCTGTATTTTTTTTAATAAACCACCATGGCGTCAAAAACAGCGAGTAGATAAGTGTCTTCTAGCATTAATCGAGTACCTACTAGTGGTTCTATAAGAACAGACCTCGCGAGCCCTTAAAACCATGCAATAACCGATGTGCTTTCCTCTTTTACTTTTATTTTTAGACTTTTGAGCAAATAGGGGTAAAAATTTTAGCGATTACTCGCGTTCCCTCGTCTGATGTCGCCTTACTACGTCTACGGATTTGTCTTGCAAAGGCGGAGAGGACTGCGTAGTTTGATTAGTAAACGTAAGTATAAATTTTCCGAAAAATAAAACAAAAATTTAAATCCTGCAGCCAACTTCTCCCCTATTCTCCCTCTACTCCCCTTTTTTGTTTTTATTTTTACAACATCTTGTGTAGAATTAAATTGTTAGTGTGTTTTCCAAATTTAATTGAAATTCGTTGATAAATAACGCTAAAAGAAACTTAAAATAAATAAAAAAATAAGGAACACGTGTGCCAATTTCCGTCAAAATCGGTTGAAAAATGCGATCTGTAGGCGAAAACAAACCGACAGCCGACAGACGGCGGACAAAAGCATTTTTGGCCAATCTCGAAACTAAGACGCTTCGCTCCCTCGGTCAATAAGCCCCGTGTAGTGATCAAAAAAGTGTTCTTCAAACTATATTTTGATCAACAACTTTTAACTGCCTCTGTGAGGAGTACAATACTGTGCTTGGTTTGGTTGGTGATAGTAGGTACTTTGTTTAAGTCCGCTACCGTACCTAAATGGTGCGTGACAACAACTCTAAACTTTTGTGTTCCGGCACTTAGAGGTAAGATAGCCAGTTTCTCAGACTGTTGAGGAACTGGCTTCCACCTTCTGCCTTATCATAACTTAAAACAGTGAGGTGAGATATTGGCTAAGCGCGTCCCCGTCTCAAAAAATAACTATAGAATATTTATTCGAGTCATGCATAATCGCACATTAACGTGAAATGACCGTGGACTTACCAGGGTGAGTATGTTTAGAGGTTGATAACAATGGGCAGCCAACTTGTCAGACGATATACTTCAAACAGCTTTACGTTTATGTTAATCAATAATGCTATTGTGCCATATCGCGATATGCTTAGGTAGAATGTGTTCTGCTAGATCATATAAGTAGCCGCCGACATCCGCACATCGTCACATAAATAGTAACACTCGCACGCAGTGATCATCATTTCCCTCTCACGGGTCCACTGATATAACCTTACATTTACAATTAGCATTTGGATTTTCTACCCATTTACGAAAACACCGTTATTCAGAAGTTAAAATAATGTCAAACAGTAAATATTACGTCCACAGCAAAGACGTAACGGTGCCGGCTCATCTGAATTTGGGAAAATTTATCCTTGACAAAATACGAGACCGGACCAATAAGGATGATATAGCCCTGGTAAGCAATTAGAGATTTTACCCCTCGGTACCGATACAACTTATTGGCGTTTTTGCTAATAAAGCACCCAATGTGCTTTAAAAGTAATGGGCCCAAGGGCCATATCCTGCATTAGATCGGACTGTGATAATGATATCAAATACTTTTCAAGAATATTACGTATTTGAAATGGTATATTTCTCATTTATTTAGGAAAACATAGATACAAAGCAAAAGCTATCTTACATGGAACTCATACAATACGCCGTGAACCTGTCCGCCTCCTTGACAAAGTTAGGGATAGGACGAGGGGACACGGTTGGAGTCGGCTGTGAATTACGCAACGATATGTTTCCAATAGCCTTCGCTATCATCTTCACTGGGGCTACTTGTACTCGCTTTGAATTAAAGGTTGGAAAAAGTAAGTTCTTAACAATTATTTTTACAAGTTATGTTTTTTAGCTCGCAATGGATAACATTGTGAATAAAAAAAATGTGCGTGCGCTCTAAAGAGTCTTGCTCTTAATGGTGTAAAATTACTGCTGGCGTATCTCAAGGTGGTGTTCTTTGACCTCTCCTCTTCTCAGTTTTTATAAACACTATAGTGAGAAGATATTACCTGGTAATATCTTCTCACTCTCATCTTTACAACGATGATTTGCAAATATTTTGCACTATGGTATCGACTAGATAAATGCTAATCTCAAGTATGTGTATGCATGCTTTTGGTCTTCTTGATAACCCAGTGAAATCTCAGGCTATAATTTGTGATACTCCCTATATGTTAAATAAGGTATGTGAATTCTCCCCACCTCTTCTCTTGTAAGTTAACTATTATATCTGTTATTGCGCAAGAATGATCATATTTCCGCTTACAAAGCTCAGTTGAAATGGCTACCGATCCGTCGTCGCCGTGATTTGCACGTTCTTTCTCTCGTCAATAACATTCTTAACAATTCTCTCTATCCATCTTATCTTCGTGATCGTTTTGATTTCCTTGTCCTACGTGGTAAGCCATGCAGAAAGTATAATCCCTTCTAATTTCTACTCCCCGTCACTCCTCCAGTCTCTATGGAAGCTCCTTTACTTGTTTTTCCGTTAAGTTGTCGTGATGTCCGCGCTAGTCCGTCACTTGGTATTTTCAAACGTTAAATGAATGAATAATAATAATAATAAATCAGTTATTTGACACAAAAACAGAGTTTCAGACACAGAAACTCATATTTTAATCCATAGGTAAAATGTATTTTATGGGCGCAATAAATAATAATGGAACTATAAAATCAATAGTATATAAAATCAAGGGTAAAAACATGTGTGTGTTTAGTAATGTACGTATATAAGAAATTAATAACAATAATTAATAAAGTAAACAAATAAAACGAATACATACCATTAGTTAACCTCAAATCTATAAAAATAGGTACCACTTTTATAACGAATACTCATTATTATTTTGTTGTACGACGGGAATGGTCTTGGTCTTCATCTCATCTGGTTACAAGTTAAGATACGGCTGAAGGTGGAGGAGCCCTTCATACGAAATCCTCAAAAAACTGAGAAACTCACAATAAATTACCACCATATGCAATTTAAATTCACACACAAATACACATGTTTATTTATGTATGAATATATTTTTAATCTCCACTGATATATAACACGTATTTAGATTCATACATGTTTCAATAAATTACTATAAAAAATATGGTTAGTAAAAATTTATGAATTATGAATTATTACCTCATTACTGTTATACTCTTTGAACTACCTTGAATATAGTTTAATCAGTTCTCACGAAAACGTGAGGGACAATTACCAACCACCAATTAGAAGTATCGGTGTGCGCGCGGATCGTATAAACATACTAATAATGTTTCCCAAACGTGCCAAAAAAAAGTGTAGCTTCAAAAATAGTAGAAAACAATTATCTACAATTATCTTAAAAGGTACTTATTTTATCTCGGTTGCACAAACCATGGTTAAACTTTGTACATATTTACGTTTTAATGCCGCAAGTTTTAAGAGTACCACATATTCACCCGATTCTTTAATTTTCAGCTAATTTAAAACACCAGTTGAACATAACACAACCAAAGTACTTTATATGCTCTGAAAAGTTTTGGAATCTCAACCGGGACGTCATGCAAGATTTCACTTGTATCAAATTGATAATGTCAATGGATGATCCATTTGACTCTGTGCAATCAACTAAAGATTTAGCATTGGAACATGTGGCTATCGAATCGTTTGAGCCAGCTACTGTCTTCGGACAAACAGACGTCGCGTTCATAATGTATTCATCTGGAACCACAGGTGTATCTAAAGGAATTCAACACACTCATTTGAATGGTATTATTAATAGTTTACCGTTTAGGTAAGTTACGTTTTGTTGTAACACGTCGCTCACACACATTGTGTGTTATTGGTCCAACAGTTTGCACAGACGCTGTGCGTTTTGTTAGCCTAGCACGTCGTTTACATTCGGTGTGTTTTGTTGGTCCAGCACGTGACACACACACGTTACGTTTTGTTCGTTCAGCACGTAGCACACATTTGGTTCATGTTGTTGGCCCAGCACGTCGCACACACACGATTCGCTTTGTTGGTCCATTTCGCACAATAATTTTCCTATCACTGAGAAAACGCACACAAGTGAAATTACTGTCAAATCCGTGAAATAAACAGCTCACTCACCAATGCCGGCTAGAAACTGACCAGATAAATATTACAGGATTTTTATTTCACAGCGTCATCTAGCCCCAAACTAAGCAAACAAGTCTTTGTTAGTAATGTATGTTAATAATAATATTTATTCACACAAAAAATATTAATTAAAGCCTATTAAAGAAATGGAATATTAAGACAAATTAATAACTCTAACATATAAGTAATTTAGAATCTTAACACGAGCTTTAAGTAAACAATACTTAGTTCTGTTGTTTATATACTATCTGTAGGTTGGTATGGTGTCATGTGATGACATCATGGCGCTTAGGACAGGACTAACTAAGCTTTTAATAAGTTATTGTGACCTAGAAAATGGCTGGTAAACGTAAATAATGAAATTAATATCTTAGAAATAATCATTAACAGTTATTCAGTATCATCATATTAGTTCAGTTATTGTAGAAATTCATCAATAACCTTGCCACAAACAAACCGAGTTTTGTCCTTGATTACGACATCAATGGCTTTACTTATTCTAGTATTTAAAAATGGTCCCAGTAACTTAACATAACCTTGAGTGAATCTAATTTTGCACGATGATACTGTGTAAGCTGTGTACGATCTCCTTAATTAGAACATAGTTACAATCTTAAATGTACCTACTTCATACACTACCGATCAACGCGTGATAGAATTTTAAGTGAATTAAAACTGTCTATCCACATATCAGCGAAGGATTTTGAGATTGTAGATTTTTTGGATGTTTGGTTGTTTCTGTAACTACTGTCTCGCTATATGATTATAATGTTTTTCGTTTAATTCAGTTTTCAGGGTGAATCAATCGAGACTGCTTTTATCTACGGAGATTGGTGCTCTTTTGACGCATATCTGTCCTTTAGCTTCCTTGTAATGGGCATAAAAATTGTTTACCCTGAAGAAGTGAACATCGATTCGATCCTGAGGGCCATTGATCAATACAAAGTAAGTTTAAGTACCTTCGGAAAGTTTGTTATGGTCGTACAATCCGCGGTTAAATGAATTATTAGAGATTCCGCACGATTTATCACGTTTACCTACACACTTTTCTATGGACTTGACCGATGATGCTGGGAGGAAATTATATCAAATAGGTTGTAGTATCATGCTGGGCAAGTCTTTTCTTCAATATGTCCACTAGAAAGCTATTACAATATAGTATTGGTATTATTGTATACGGTGGGTATAGATTGTATGTCATAGTATGCGGTGAGTTGCAGTGTGATGATACGATCATCGATTTGTTCATTTGCATCAACTTTCATTTACTTTTTTTTAATAGAATGATATTAAAAAATATGTTTTTGGTCAAAAGTTCCAAACCACATTTGGATTGGCAAAAATGCGGATTTTATGCATATCGGTCTGTAGCTTTAGCACGGATCCGGCTTAAGTTTGCCCAATTGTTTTGTTTTTGTTGTGAAACGTTTGAACTTCGTAGCCTAAATAAAATTGATAACACAAATATTTTGAAATTTTTTACCAGTTTTCTTTTAACGATTCAAAATACATCTTGAAAAGCTTATTCCATGACATAAGACCCTCCTCCATCCTTCAATTTTGAAGACTCTAAAAAACCCTAAAAAATTCCATTCAGAATTTTATCTTAGCAATTAACATACACACTTTTAAACGCCTATCGTGTATGGTTTCGAGTAAAGCCATTTTTGTGAGACTTTACCCCATTTTAAACTCCTTAGCGCAAATATGACAAAAAGGCGTTAACAAAATACATTTCTTAGCGGGCGTCTCATGTCTCTAAGGCATGTGATAATGGACTAACACCCTTCAAATGTAAAGTCTTCACCAGCCATTTAGGCACTGCCTTGTATGTTTCTCGACGTCTGTCAATCAGTTAGCAAATATAGTGGTCTCGACAGAGCTTACCTTTTTGAGCCTTTTGGGGTGGAGACCTTGGGTCCGTGGGGAGCCGGCGCCCTCCGGGTTTTCAAAAATATTGCGGGGCTTTTGATTGAGGCGACACGTGACCCAAGGGCTGGCTCTTATTTAGGCCAGCGAATTAGCATAGCTATTCAGCGTGGCAATGCAGTCAGTGTCTTGGGCACGCTTCCGTCTGGTACTGGTCTGGAACAGTTGAGTTACCTATAGGCCGTTTGTAACGGTCCTTAGGTAATCTGACTGATTCCTTTGTACATAGTTAGTTTAATTGTACTTTTTATTGAATAAATGTATCAGTTAGTTAATCAGTCAGGACTTCTCTTCTTATAATATTGTATGACGGCGCGTTCACAATATTGGAACATCCGGAAAGACAAGCGGCTGTCAAAGTCACTCTAGCAGAGCGTCGTGTATATTAAGATGGTTACTTTTTGTACGGGAGGGCGTCAGCGCACCACGTCTGCGACGAATAGCTTTGTATCACGCCAATCGAATTGAATAACAACTTTTATTAATGCTGATTGCCATAATAAGAATAATATCGTTTGTTTTTTCCAGGTTAACCTTGCAATCAGCCTACCTGCGATGATAAGGCTACTAATAAAAGATATCAAGTTTCACGAATTATACAACTTGAATTCACTTAAAATGATTTTCACAGCAGGTTGTCCAATTCATAAAAATACAATAGAAAGCGTTCAACGACGGTAAGGAACCAATAATTCTAACCGTAAACTTGGTAATTACCGCATTATTTTTGCTAACCTGCAAGTCTTCAAATGGCATCAGTTGACTCAATAAAGCGGCTGATAGTCTTCATAAGAAATGAACTTACTCATTTCGGAAGAGGCTTCCACCAGTACTTTGTGAACATTAATGGCAAGACTCGAAAGCCTGAACCATCGTCGCCTAGTTGCGAGTTTATCGGTCTTTTACTGATTTCGTTTGGTGAGTGTGCCCAGGAGCTTGAGGACCTTATACCGCCTTCTTCATCTACATCTGGTTGATGTTCAACTTATTGGCGTTTCCAACAATATTTCTCTAAATATAGGTCTAACCGCGTACTAAGACAGTTGTGTTCCGGCATTTAGAGGTAAGATAGCTAGTTCCTCCGTTTGTTGAGGATTCCGGGTGAAGTGCGCCTCCACCTTCAGCATTATCTTAACTTGTAACCAGGTAAGATGGATGGATGGATGGGATGGACGGACAAGAGCTTCCCAGTCGTACAACAAATTATATTTATAGTATACAATTATACACACTGCAAGAACTCGTAATTAGGTGGAATCTGAGTTCATCTGTTTACTGCGTCTGTATTTTCGCTGTTAACGACTTTAATGTTAATAATAAGAGAGTTAATAGGCACCATAGGGTAGGCTCACTCCATCGTGGATCCCTGCTCCCTCATCGTGTACTTGCCTGTACAAGTGTACGAGGTCAAGGGCATTCTTAATTATTTAATTTTAAAAAAAAAATGCGCTCAACGTTACATGAATCGAATTTTATCCCAATTAAATTAAAATACAATTTAAACAAAAAAATTATGATAATAACATTTAATTTGATAATCATATGAATATAAAATGAAATGTACACAAATGCCAATTCGAAATAAACTAAATATCATACAAAATAACTGATTTCATCATTTTTAGATTTCCAAACCTGAAACATGTTTTACAAATGTATGGTATGACTGAGACACTTACAATCTGTTCCGAATATGTGGCCAACAAAGGACCTAAGCCAGGGAGCGTCGGTAATGGGATCCCAGGGGTCACTTTAAAGGTGGGTAGTAAATGATATTGTAGTGAATAAAAAAATTGCAAAATTTGAAATGTCGTATATTCATTATACAAAATAAATTCTAATACATAAGCTTATAACATTGCTGATAGGTTTCAGATCTAAAAACCCGTAAAGCTGTGGGTCCAAATGAGCAAGGTGAAATATGTGTAAAAACTCCAGGACTTGTACAGACTTATGTAGGACTGGATCCCTCACATGGCAAGGACGAGGAAGGTTTCTTCAGGACCGGTGATCTCGGATATTACGACGATGACGGATACTTCTATATCGTGGAAAGACTCAAAGAAATAATATCTTATGACGGATGCAAAGTAACAATGAATTACCTACTACTTTTTCTTATTTTTAAAAGTGGGCTACCTATTGACCTCAAAGCTTCTCTAACACTAGGCCAGACCAAGGATGAGGATTAGGGGAGGATCTATGCTAGAGCAAGGCACGGACTCTCCCGCGCAACTTGATAAACCGTTGTGGCAGGAAAGTGGTTGGTATCATTCAGCCGTAATCGCTACCAAAAGCCAGCGATTCCGTTACCATGGGTAGACCACAACCCAGCTGCCTCAGAGCGTTTTGTAGCAGCCGGGGTGCTCAGGGTTATGTGTATCAGTTACTTGTAGCATGCGTTTTCTTTCTCTTTTTACCTTTTCATGCGTTCTTAACCCAGATGATCCGCCGCCGCCGCGCATTTTAATTTGACTTTCACTGTTTCCTGACAGATTGCTCCTCTGGATTTAGAAAACATTTTACTAAAGCATCCCGAAGTGAAGGACGCAGCTGTTGTTGGCAAACCTGACCCAGTGTTCGACGAATTGCCCACAGCTTTCGTCGTGCGTGTCCCTGGATCCAATGTTTCTGAGAAAGAGCTCGACGATTACGTAAGCGGGGAGGTAAAGTGCATTTTTATAATAATGAAGGCAACTATTTCTTAGTTTTCTGGTTGAGGAGTGGAGACTACAGAAGGAGTCATTAGAGATAGTCACTGCAGTGGGTGCTATTAGATAGTTCCTTAGACAAAGAGGCGGATTTTTGCATTCAGTTCTGGAACCTTAGTGTGGACTTGCGCTTGGCAAAGTAAAAAAGTTAAATGAAAAATCATGAAACATTCTTCCCACGTTAATAAAAAAAAATAGGTATAATCACGCTAGCACCGAAACTGTAAGACCTGCAGACTTGAAATTTTGCCATGTGTTTATTGTGACAGATGCTCACTAAAAACGGATTTTAGGAAATTCTTCTCCTAAGGGGGTGAAATGGCGCTTCGTGGGTGGCCCCCCAAGCGACCTCCGAGGTCTCGGAACAGATGCGCAAATCGGCCGCCGAAGTCGTGCAACAGACAACAGTAAAAAAAACTTGGAGTCAAAAGTAAAATGGGGCAATACTTTTTGTATGAACAAATCTTTTTATCTAATCTAATCGAGTTGAAATTATGCATATGTTGTAATTTAAATGCATATTTAGAAAAAATATTCAGAAAAATCTTAATTTTAAGGTGTAAAATGGGGCAAAACAGTTTTTATGCAAACATTTAATTTATGATTATGATATGTGACATGGGGCAAATCTTTTTGTAAAGGGATTTTCGAGTTGAAATTGTGTGTGGGTTGTAATTTAAATGCTTATTTAGAAAAAATATTCAGAAAAATCTTAATTTTAATGGGTAAATGGGGCAAAACAGTTTTTATGCATTCACAGTTATTATAACTACATGCTTATAAAAATTAAACTTACTATTAAAGAGTGAAGTGGGCCAAAGCATGCATTCAAAATCTTAATAATTGGATTTAGTTAAAATATTGCATGTATTTGTGTTTTGAAGACTAATGAGATACGTGTCATATGTTTTTACTATACCTCTAAAAGGGTGACATGGGGCAAGTTATGAAATTAAAAGGCCTTAGTTTCATTCGATTGACATTATGTATGTGTATAATATAATAACATTGAAATACTAATTATGAAAAAAAATACTTTAAAATTTTGCGTCTGATAGGGTGACATGGGGCAAATCTTTCTGTACGGAGATATCTTTTCATTTGATACAATCGAGTAGAAATTTATAGATATAGGATCCAAAGGTTCCGGTTTCGATCCCTAGGGAGAGTGCAATATTGTGCAGGACTTAAACAAAGTCCTACTACCAACCAAACCAAGCACAATATTGTACTCCCCTTGGGGATCGAACTAGGCACCTCTGGATCTTACACCGATGCACTTGGTTCCCAAGTCTAATTTTGAGGTAATGTTTCAGAACAAATCAAATCATAGGTTAGTCATATGCACAACGGCATCCTCTGTGGACCTGTCATATGCCCTACATACGAAAGTGTATCGTTTACTGTTACAATTTGTTGATTTGAGATACGTTGTCATCATTTTAAGCTCAGCTCCTATTAAACCATAAAACTAGTTGAAGTTATATTTAAAAAATGTCATGCCTCAGGCAGTCAAAAGCTTAGGATAATTCAAACAGCCGGCACTGTATCACCATGCTTCTGCAAAGCTATATTAGACACGCTATATTAGCTATATTAGGACAAAAATGGAAAAAACTTTTGTTTTAGCTTCTGTATCGATAATATTGTTTGATCTCATCCCTCATTATTATGGAGGAGGCTCTGCGTACTATCGACTGCTGGGTAACAGTGGATAGTAATGGGCTGTTGAAGAAATTTTACTGTGAAGTATGAATACTACATAGTAATGCTACTATATAGTAATACTAATAAATAGTACTTATTTATAACTGGAATTTATCGGAACCTATCTCACGCACCTTACAACAGAAGAGTCAATCCACACACTATCGCAGGTGGCGAAGCGTACATGTTAATTAATTATCTCTAGCCTTAGTAGAACTAATATTTATTCTGTGCTCTAGCTGCTATTTTGAATTTCAGGTCCCACCATTTATGCAATTAAGGGGCGGAGTCAACTTTATCAAGGAAATTCCGAAAAACTCAAGAGGAAAGATTTTGAAACAATTGTTGAGGAATATGGTGAAAGAAAACTAATTTGCCCAATAACTGTGTTTAACTGAATGCAAAAGGCTGACATCTAGTGCAGTGCACTACATGTCGGCCTTTTAGTGCACTTTTTTTAACTTTAAGAGCCTAGAGAGAGAGATACGTGTAACTTTTTTAATATGCTATAACAGAATATGTGTACTATGCCGAAACACGGTTATCCGACCCGACTCGGGGAACAACTATTGTTTTACGACTTTTTGAATTTTGGTCAAAAGTTTTTGGTAAAACAGGATCAAAGTTTTGATACCAACAGCTGGTTTTTTGAGAGGAGACTACCCTAAAATCAGCTGTTTCTTAACTCGCGACAATGACCTCAGCTCTAGACACAGATGAGGCAACATAGCAGAAGGTTACAATCACAAAGAACGAAAAGCGCTTTGACTAACATAAGAAAATCGTCGAAAAGCCTGGGCAGCTAATGAGACAATACATTACTAGAAGGTTTAATTTGTCAAATCAATAAGAATGTTATCAATCTGTTAGCTAAAATACAAAATAATCGTTCATCGCCTTTTTGTAACTGTATGTGCCGATGTAATGTATCATTGTGATATGTTCTATCTAATAACCTACTTTCACGAGATGACTCCAAGTTCTCACTAAAACTGGTTCATCTGTCTTTAGTATTCTTTGACACAGACAATTGCACACAGACAGCGCCTACATTTGGCTTTGTCAAACGTAGTGGCAGCGCTTTGCGGGCCGGCACGCGCCGGCCGCCTCTCGGTCGGTCTCTTTGAGTAAACCGCCACTTTAAGTTTAATTTTTAACAATGGTTCCGTTTTTTTTTATCTTAAACACATTTTGAAAATTTTATATCTTCAGAACATAGAATCTGTATTTTTTACTTTTCGTGCAGACGCTAAAATAAAAAGTACTTACCTAAAAAAATGTACTTAGGTACCTACGACTTTTTTCAGTTCGAACTCAGAACATTACAAATAGAACTTTTTGAGGATATTATCTACGGCCACTTGGCTACAAAGCTCATTATCTAATGATAATGAGCTTTGTAGCCAAGTCTAAATGTAGGTAGCTTTTAGTCATCTTAAAAGTAACCTACATTTAGATGATAATAATAACGTAATTAGTGATTCGCACCGTGTTTACCTACACTAATAGGTCTTTCTAGGTACAATCTTTGTCTCAAGCTTCACTATGGAACTAGCTGCTGTCGCGTTTCCGAACGAACTTTGTTCACTCAAAAGTGTCAAAATTTCAAGATGGCGAAAATTCAAAATTATATGATTCATTGTCCTCGTAACGTACCTACATGTTTAACTTCAATATACGAAAATATCTAAAATCTTCGGAGTTGTTCATTCCTGACCTCAACACCAGCCTGCAGCCGCAACATATTGGACCTTCGACCCAAATTCAACAGAATCTAGCCTGTGGATTGGACTGGACACTGCGGACAACGCGACGCCAAGCGCCAACGGTCATCCGCAGAAGAAGATTACGAAAAATATAGAAGATCACTGTCCTAAAGCACACAACCGCTTTATATTCGAAGAGACGGTACGGCTAGCTATCTATCCTATCTATAAAACCTATCCCTGCTTTTGTTAATTCAGTGGTAAACTGTTTCAGTGATTGAAACGCAGTGAGC
This sequence comes from Venusia cambrica, assembly GCA_951394065.1. NCBI lineage: Eukaryota > Metazoa > Arthropoda > Insecta > Lepidoptera > Geometridae > Venusia > Venusia cambrica. The sequence goes on along the minus strand of OX596059.1, from coordinate 3,465,444 downwards.
TTCCTCGTTTGATAAGTGCCTAGCAGTGTGTGCCGTTGCTAGCATCAGCTGCCGCTTTCCAATCGTGAGTACTCCATCTTTCACTAAACTTCCAAAATGACAGACAGGGCTAGATCTTTATCCCCAACTTGTAAAATAACCGTTACGAGCGATGACGCCACCAATTTACTTTTACGTGAACTTATCAAAAAACGATCTATCGTTAAAGGCCGACTTACACGCTTTTCTAACTACTTAAATTCAATTAATTCACATGAAATTTTGCCCGATCAAACGCGTACCGAACTAAAGATACGTGTAAAAGGAACCGAGAATCTATTTTCCGAATTCAACAATCTTCAAACGCAATTAGAGGAATCAGTGCTAGATATTGATATACCAGAACAGATAAATCAACGCGATTCGTTTGAAGATAGTTATTACAAAATTATGGCTAGGGCTGAATGTATGCTAAGTGGTAGTGAAGTTGATAGAAGCTCTAAGAAGGCGCCTAGTGACTTTAAAGCCGTAAAACTGCCAACTATTTCGATACCTACCTTTGACGGTTCATACGAGCATTGGTTGGAATTTAGAGATACCTTTCAGTCTCTAATTCACAACTCCGATCACATCACCGCAATCCAAAAGTTCCACTACCTAAAGTCGTCACTAAAGGGCAGTGCAGCGTTGGTGATCGATTCTATTGAATTCTCATCGGCTAATTACGATGTAGCTTGGGAATTACTACTCAATAGGTTCGACAACAATAGGTTGTTGGTCCACAACCACGTCAAGTCGCTGTTCAACCTTTTACCATTGACGAAAGAGGCACCAGATTTATTACGAACCCTAGTAGATACTGTTTTAAAAAAATTACGTGCTTTAAAGCTGCTAGGAGAACCAGTAGACAGCTGGGACACGCTCATTATCTACATAATTGTCACAAAATTAGATAGAACCACTGAGCGTGAGTGGGAGCAGTATAAATCCACAAATTTAAAAAGATCTGGTAACTCCAAGTCAATAATGAAGGTAGATGTTTTGTTGGACTTCCTGCGAGACCGAGCTGATATATCAGAAACGTTATTTATTTCACACAAAAGCACAAGTAGCAAAAAACCATTTGTAAACACATCAAATAATCACAAGGTTCACTGTAACGTTTCTACGAATAATCCCTCCGGTCAAGCAAAGAAGTCGGTGTGTTCACTTACGCTAAAGGTAATCATCCACTTTATGCATGCCCAACCTTTCTCGGTTTAGATATCCAAGCTAGGCTAAAGCACATCAAAGAAACACGTTCGTGTGAAAATTGTCTGCGCGCGGGCTCGAGTCACGGTTCAAATGATTGTAGGTTCGGTTCCTGTAGGAAATGTGGGAAACGCCACAACACGTTAATTTGTGAAAGTAAATTAAGTGTTGATGTTCCTCCGCCAACCGCAACTGTGAATAAAAATGTGTGTCCGTCCTTCGACTCGTCTCCGTCCCTCCCCGCGCAGCTGCTCACCCCGGCCGAGCCTGAGCTTACCAACAGAACAAAAGGTACGCACACCGATATCCTATGCGCTAATTACTCGTGTGTGCAACCGGTCCTGTTATCGACGGCAATAGTGGAGGTAAAAGATATACATAATACGATGCATTATTACGCAATCATTATGCGATATATTAGGTTTAAAATTAATACAGTCCACTCAAGAAATACGAGGGATAGGCAACTCGATCTCACAGTCAACACAAGTATGCGAAGTTGATGTTAGGTCGCGTACCAGCCCATACACTACGCGAATGCAATGTTTTGTTATAAATAATATTACATCCACGTTATCAGCGGTGCCCGAACAATCTGCGAAGTTCGTAATCCCTGATAATATTCAATTAGCTGATCCCGATTTTCATAAATCTCGAACAATCGATATCCTAATAGGCGCGGATATATTTTGGGATTTATTATGCGAGGGAAAAATGCGTTTACCTAAAGGCCCGTACCTACAAAACAAGGTCACGTTCAATGTAATTTTTCTCAAGCGGCCGATGAACAATTACGCAAGTTCTGGGAGCTGGAAGAGCTACCTACGCTTTGTGATACGCGCTCCGAGGAGGAGAAAGTATGTGAGGAACACTTCGTCAAAACTACGATGCGCAATAATGATGGAAGGTTCTGCGTCAGCATTCCTTTTAAATCCTCGACACAAAGCCTAGGCGAGACATATCCTCAAGCTTTAAATCGGTTTCTAGCTTTAGAAAAACGATTACAACGCGATCCAGAATAAAAAAGGTTGTATACAAACTTCATACATGAGTATGTAGCCTTGGGTCACATGACGCGCGTCGACTCATACGGAATACCTAATTTTTTCATGCCGCATCACGGCGTGCTGCGCGAGCACAGCACAACCACTAAATTCGTTTCGCGAGGCGCTCAATTACCAGATTTAGCTTCCTCGGCGCTGTGGTGGGAAGGGCCACCTTTCCTTCGCAGGTTTGATTTAGACTGCGGTGATTTAACTTCGGACTCAAGTTCAATTACGATGCGGGATGATTTACCTGAAGTTAAATCTAATACAATGAAAGTTTTGCACACCACACAAAGCGATGAAATATTTCCGTTTTCCAGGTTTTCTCAGTTCGAACGAATGAGACGTTCCTTTGCGTACGTACTGCGGTTTATTTATAATACACAAAATAAATTAAGTCGTAAGTCTGGCGCACTAACAGTGGACGAGCTGAGACAATCTGAACTGGGATTAGCCAAAATATCTCAGAAGGAATCTTTTTGCGAGGAATATGATTTACTTCATAAAAATCATTCGTTAAAAAGGACGCCAAGTCTTTTTAAACTAAACATGTTCCTCGACAAAAGTAATTTAATGCGTGCCGGTGGCAGAATTAGGTACGCCGACGATTACGATTTCGACAAAAAACACCCTGTCGTAATAAATTCAAAACATCGTTTTTCAGTTTTGCTCATGCGACACGAGCACCAACGCTTGCTCCATGCCGCTTCTCAGGCGCTGCTGTATGACATCCGCCAACGATGGTGGCCTATCGGGGGTAGAAATCTCGCACGGAAAATCGTGAACGAGTGCGTAGTGTGCAAGCGATTGAAAGGTAAAACTTTAGACATAATCATGGGTAATCTTCCCAAGGAGAGATTGTCCCCAACCTACCCATTTTTACACTGCGGGGTAGACTACGCAGGGCCAATTCTCACCTTGAACCGCAAAGGTAGGGGCGCGAAAACGCAAAAATCATACGTCTGTTTGATTCTGAGTAACGGGCAGATTTACGCGCGAGCGACCACGGCTGGTGTAACCCTGCCGAAACGTCGGGATAAATATAGGTAAAATACGCGATAAATACCCGTTTCTCGAATTAAAATTATGTGTTCTAATCGCGAAAGTTTAAAAAATGTAATCCCCTTTCAAAGAACCCAAACTAAAGTTATAAAAGTCCTATACCATTATGACTTTCTTACGCCAACTAAAGAACTATACAATAAAACGAATATCTTCAATATAAAGAAACTTTACATTTATAATGCATGCATTTTAATAAAAAAAAATACTTCAAACTACATTCAATCTTCTTCTTCTTCTTCTAAATATATATCTCATAGTGATCTATCAACGCACAGCCCAAACCACTGGACGGATCGTGCTGAAATTTGCCATGCAGGTAGATGTTATGACATGGGCATCCGCTAAGAAATGATTTTGATTAATTGTACCCCCAAGGGGATAAAATAGGGGATGATTGTTTGTATTAAACTTTGTCAATTTTAAAACGATCGGGCTTGGACTTTGCATGCATAAAGCTACTATGACGGATGCCTACGTCATAGGGGATCCTAAGAAAGGATTTTGAGTTTTGCATTTGTTTTGTTTCGGTTTAGTAATAACTCAAAGGTGACTGACTGACTGACAAAGTGATCTATCAACGCACAGCCCAAACCACTGGACGGATCGGACTGAAATTTGATGCAGGTAGATGTTATGACGTAGGCATCCGCTTAGAAAGTATAGGTTTTGTCGGTTAGACTTTTTTAAAATGGCTAAGGAAAATCTGAACGTTAATGGAGAAGTTGAAGAATGTACTGTCGTTTTTAAGTTTTGTAGGCCCTAATTTTTTACACACGCTAAACAAAAGTAAAGCCGCAAAAGCTATACCTAATTAATAATAATACTTCTTAACGCGAGCGAAGCCGCGAGCAAAAGCTAGTTAAACGTTAGTTATCGGAGTGGGTGAAATTGTTTAATAATTTGCCAAACAATATAAAGGAGTGTATTCATTTAAATGCCTTTAAAAATAAACTCAAACTACATGTACATACCTTGTTACACCAATCACCACCAGTAACACCATAAAATAAGCATATACCTATTAATAATTTTTAGTAATTTGAAGGAACTATCTTGTTATACATATTATTTAGTTAAACAATATTTATTTGTTGAATAATATTTAGTAGGTAATAATTAAATTTTAGGTACCAGAGGTTGGTAAAATGTATAATCCTATATTAATTTGTTTCTCATTGTGTCTCATTTTGAGAGAACCATGTGTTCGTATGAGAATAAAGTTCTTTAAACCTATATTGTTTTGTGTGGAGAACAAGAAAACAGTCTTGTTCAATAATAATATTGATGAGGAAGTATGGTAGATTCAAGTACCAACAATCTCAGCCGTTCTCTTCGGCAAAGATCGACAAACCTTATCCGTGTGTCGACAGAAGTTTTCACTTTTGTCGGCACTCCCGGAGTGCAACTGTTTTTTTTGTCATGAATGCCTACAACATCTACCTGATTTGAAGATATAATCTAAATCTAAAGTAATCTTACGCGTACCTACCGTCGATCATCCACCTTGCGAAGGCGAAGCGTATCTTAATTAATTATCTCTAGCCGTACCTTGTAAAAATATATATTATGCTCATCTTGCTTCAATTGTAAATTTCAGGTTCCACCACTTATGCAATTAAGGGGCGGGGTCATCTTTATTGAGGAAATTCCGAAAAACTCTAGAGGAAAGATTATGAAACAATTGCTGAGGGATATGTTGAAAGAACACTAATTCTCCCAATTATTGTGCATGTTAAATTGACTTCGAATAGGTACGTTAGTAATAAAGGTCTTTAATTTCTATGCTGTATTTTTTTTAATAAACCACCATGGCGTCAAAAACAGCGAGTAGATAAGTGTCTTCTAGCATTAATCGAGTACCTACTAGTGGTTTGTACCTACGTTATAAGAACAGACCTCGCGAGCCCTTACAACCATGCAATAACCGATGCTTTCCTCTTTTACTTTTCTTTTTAGACTTTTCAGCAAATATGTGTATAATTTTTAGCGATTACTCGCGTTCCCTCGTCTGAGAAGATCGAACGACCTGCTGTCTACGGATTTGTCTTGCAAAGGCGGAGAGGACTGCATAGTTTGATTTGTAAACGTAAGTATAAATTTTCCGAAAAAAAAAAAAAAAATTAAATCCTGCAGCCAACTTCTCCCCTTTTTTGTTATTATTTTTACAACATCTTGTGTAGAATTAAATCGTCAGTGTGTTTTCCAAATTTAATTGAAATTCGTTGATAAATAAAATAACGCTACAGCAAACATAACATAAATAAAAAATATTAGGAACATGTGTGCCAATTTCCATCAAAATCGGTTGAAAAATGCGATCTGTAGGCGAGAGCAAACCGACAGCCGACAGACGGCGGACAAAAGCATTTTTGGCCAATCTCAATAAGCCCCGTGTAGTGATCAAAAAAGTGTTCTTCAAACTACATTTGATCAACAACTTTTAACCGCCTCTGTGGTCCAGTGGTGTCGCCCGCCGTCCCAGGCTCGTTCTCTAGAGGAGTACAATACTGTGCTTGGTTTGGTTGGTGATAGTAGGTACATTGTTTAAGTCCGCTTGGCTAGCTACCGTACCTAAATGGTGCGCGACAACAACTCTAAACTTTTGTGTTCCGGCACTTAGAGATAAGATAGCCAGTTCCTCAGACTGTTGAGGAACTGGCTTCCACCTTCTGCCTTATCATAACTTGAAACAGTGAGGTGAGATATTGGCTAAGCGCGTCCCCGTCTCAAAAAAGAACTATAGAATATTTACTCGAGTCATGCATAATCGCACATTAACGTGAAATGACCGTGGACTTACCATGGTGAGTATGTTTAGAGGTTGATAACAATGGGCAGCCAACTTGTCAGACGATATACTTCAAACAGCTTTACGTTTATGTTAATCAATAATGCTATTGTGCCATATCGCGATATGCTTAGGTAGAATGTGTTCTGCTAGATCATATAAGTAGCCGCCGACATCCGCACATCGTCACATAAATAGTAACACTCGCACGCAGTGATTATCATTTCCCCCTCACGGGTCCACTAATATAACCTTACATTTACAATTAGCATTTGGATTTTCTACCCATTTACGAAAACACCGTTATTCAGAAGTTAAAATAATGTCAAACAGTAAATATTACGTCCACAGCAAAGACGTAACGGTGCCGGCTCATCTGAATTTGGGAAAATTTATCCTTGACAAAATACGAGACCGGACCAATAAGGATGATATAGCCCTGGTAAGCAATTAGAGATTTTACCCCTCGGTACCGATACAACTTATTGGCGTTTTTGCTAATAAAGCACCCAATGTGCTTTAAAAGTAATGGGCCCAAGGGCCATATCCTGCATTAGATTTTATCGGACTGTGATGATGATATTAAATACTTTTCAAGAATATTACGTATTTGAAATGGTATATTTCTCATTTATTTAGGAAAATATAGATACAAAGCAAAAGCTATCTTACATGGAACTCATACAATACGCCGTGAACCTGTCCGCCTCCTTGACAAAGTTAGGGATAGGACGAGGGGACACGGTTGGAGTCGGCTGTGAATTACGCAACGATATGTTTCCAATAGCCTTCGCTATCATCTTCACTGGGGCTACTTGTACTCGCTTTGAATTAAAGGTTGGAAAAAGTAAGTTATTAACAATTATTTTTACGAGTTTGTTTTTTAATTCGCAATGTTTTCTATCCAGGCTGTAATGACCCCACCTACCAAGCCACTAAAACCTGATGCCTCAGCGGATGGGTCTTATTTATAGTAAATTATAATTGGCCTGATAAATAAATATAACCAGAGTTTGAGTGAATAATTGAATAATAAGAGTTCTATGACCTAGCAAGATTGATCCTTTGCTTGACTATGTTTCTTGTCCTACTATTTATTAGTCACAAAGATACCTGTACAGCATCGTGCGCTTAGCAAAATTGGTATAAATTATTATAGTGATTCTCAAAACACTGTACAGATTTCGTGCGTGTTATCCGAACCTAAAGCCCGGCTTCCCCGTTTCAAGTATCTTGGGAATATTAGATTCTTCTTTAAACTAGCATGAATCATGTGATGATGCAAATATCGGTATTTATGGCAATCGAACTTGGCATCATTTACCCGACCGGAAGTAATTGCTCGTTAATTGCTGTTATTCTGACTATACCCAAGACTCTAGGTGTGATTGTATGTAAGAACAATAAGTTCACATACGCGATTCGTTGTATAACGATTGACATGTTTTGTGGGGCCCCATTTGTATTTTCATACACCTCTGTGAGTCGAGAGCAAGTCAGGATAATACAGTTCCCTATCAGAGTGCCGAGTGTCAGTTGTAATATTGCTCCATACCTACTCGATCGCGTTAGCGTTTGCCACGATTTGTATGAAATTAGCACATACTTAGTGTAATTAATATGAAACACAATAGCCGTACATTTGCCGTACAAATCTTGCACTCGCGGTGCAAGATTTGTACGGCAAACCTATCGAGCATCGACTATCGGACGAGAGTGGGGACTCTATCGCTCGTGATTGGTTGTTTCAACCAACCACGATCATTTTGGCGTAAACTTTACTTTACGCGTTCGTAAAGTTATCACTTACCATCGCTTAGATTTTCACAATGATAGTAGAGTGAGAAATACGTAAATAAGCACCAATTAAATTATAATTATAATAAAATAGGGATTAGATATATTTAAATTTTGTTCTGTGAGTAGATAGTACCTACCTACCTACTTAAACCTGCCTATCCTATCTAAGTACTATCTTTTTCAAGCAGCATATTTCCTTAAAATAAGGTTTAAGTTCTGATAAAATAAAGCCTTGTTGATAAATAAATTTGTTAGTCTTCAATCAATTAGGTAGCAAGTTAATTTCCTACTAGGTAGGTACCGTCAAACGAGGGAAATAACGCCGCCGCAAAGAAAGCAGAAACAACGCCATCTTACTGAAGGGCAGTATGGTTCAGAAATATCATATTTTAATTCTGGATTTGGAACATTTAGTGACATCTTACGCCTTAGAAAGTAACAAATTATCAAGTTACGCTCGATAGAAACACTGTCGGCCTATTTTAAATTGGTCCATGGTACAACGCGACCAGATAGTGGTAAATGTCATTTTAAATTTGGTTGGTTTAACTTGGTCACCATTCGCGGTGAGCAAACGCTCATCGAGTGATTTTCAATTATAACCCACACTTAGTATTCAGGAAGCTATTACGTCAATACTTATCTATTGACTGCAAAGAGCTTACAACATTAGCTCAATACTATTGGAAGTTAATTCAACACATTGGAATATGTGGAATTATAGTAGTTCACGAGACCATATTGGCTCTTATTATAGAGCCTTGGACTCAAGGTTCTATTCCTGACTTGATGGGTAGAGTTAATTATGATAGAAAACCAACTTTCATCAATTAATTCAGTACTTGTATTATCAGATTATGCACACACACGACATATAACACAAGCTATAAGTTATGATTATAATTAGACAGTACTTATGCTAACAATAAAATATAGTTAGTTTATTTGTTATTGTTCCTCCACTGTCGCAAGCAATTGAATTATCTAGGCTTAGCGAACTAAGCTTACTTAACTTAAAAGCTTAGAAATCGAAATTCGCCTCAGGCGTACAATATACCGTATTGAAATATTGATGACCTTACCAACAATAACAAGAGATTTCAAGAATGTATCATAAAATTGATGCAGTATCACTGACTGCTGTACCTTCAAATAGGTTATCAAAAGTTACTGTGGACTTTACGTTCGAGAGAACGGGTATTTTTAAATGAAATCTCTGAAAGAACACAGGAAAAGGTAGGCAAGATAACTTCAATTAATTTAGAGCGTTTCCATTAATCAAAGGTCTAGTAATAAATCAGGTATTATTGAAGACCGTGAGATCTGTTTCAAAATATCTCTAAATTCGTTGAAATTGCCATGGCAGTGGTACAATTAGACTTAACTTATATCTGCCGACAGCCAACTAAACTGAAGTTAATTTAATCAAATAGTTCCAATCGTCCAATTGTGTAACACCTCAATTTACTATGCAAATCAACACTGACGTTATCGCGACAAGGTTACGCTCAGATATGAAAATAATAAAACAAAAGTGTACATAACAGAACTATCGTAAACAATATCTTACTCTAAGATATAATATAACGTATATGGATGTTATATACTTCAGAACTGAATCAAATGTCCTTCAATAGTTAATTATCAGGTATTTTCAGTTAAATGTGACATCTACACCTTACTGAAAATATTATAGGCTATGTAAATTTACCATGCAATATAACTAGATAGGTTTATTATTATCCATTCATGAACCCTGGTAAGCAGCATTCCTTGCGCAGAACATTTTAAACGCATGTGGTTCACATTGAAGAACACAAAATATGAAGTTCCTTATCTCTTAGAAACGGACGGGTCACACTTGTTATGCTGCGTTTTTTGTAACACGTTTGAGTTATTTGGAAATGCTTTCAAAGACTCTCATTAAGATACATGAATAATACATTGGTATAAGATTTCGTCTTATCAATTTGGTGTATTTTTGTAGGGTTCAGATTCAGACAATTCAAGTGTGCATCTCAAGTGCAAGTGACATATTTATGACAAACCAAAAAAATATTGCTTGGTGCCTTTTAATGCCAACCACATGCTCAAGTCGTATATTTGGAATTACTAATTTAGTTTTAATACAGGCTTTTATCTGGGTCATCACAAGGCTATATTCAACAATAATATCAATCAATAGCATAGCAATAATAAAAAAAAACGTGTGGATGTGATTAATGATTATTTACAAGTATATTAATATTATAAGTATATTTCTGTTCTATTTGAGGTAATTTGCATAGCACATCAAATTATCAGCGCCACAGTAATAACAATTTGCTACTGCCGCACCATTTTTGTTGAAATTACTTTGATCTTGTATGCATACGAACCTATTCTAACATATAGTATTGTAACAAAATATTATGAGTGTTAAATGTTCGGATGGAAATAGATAAACTTTCGGTAAAATAAATCTACGAAAAACGCATTCGGTATAACCAACCAAATTACGTTAATTATACGCTTAAATTACCGTTACATATACATTCACGTCGCAATTTATTAACTTACTTAATTTATATACATTTATTCAATAAAAAGTACAATTAAACTAACTATGTACAAAGGAATCAGTCAGATTACCTAACGACCGTTACAAACGGCCTATAGGTAACTCAACTGTTCCAGACCAGTACCAGACGGAAGCGTGCCCAAGACACTGGCTGCATTGCCACGCTGAATAGCTATGCTAATTCGCTGGCCTAAATAAGAGCCAGCCCTTGGGTCACGTGTCGCCTCAATCAAAAGCCCCGCAATATTTTTGAAAACCCGGAGGGCGCCGGCTCCCCACGGACCCAAGGACTTACTTAATTTGGACTTTCCCACTTCCTAATCCCAACAACTCAAATCATTCGTTTCATCTTGAACTTGCTACCTAGCAGATAGTGTGAATTTTATACGGCTACCTATTATTCAATTCGTCTTAGAGGTCTCACATTCAGAATTCATCCATATTTGTCTCTTAACGTAAAACGTAGAAACATAAATGAATCCGTACCTGTTTTGTTAACAAAATTAGCTATTATACACCTTAGTAATATTCACTCGACTCCATCGACCATGTCAATTACCTAAGGTTCCATTCGCTTGCACGCCTTTTCGCTTGCTTTGCAACGTTATCGTTAGGCAGTGCAATTTACCGCTCACTCTTTTGTTTACGTTCTACCGGGGGCATTTATTTTGAATACGTCGTATAGACTTATTTTAGGTTTCTTATGTTTCACGCGCTATAGGTTCTTACTATCCACGCTCTATAGTGCCTCGCGGTGGTTACTCGTACTCTCAATCTATACCTATCCGATAGGTACAACCAACATACACTAATATTAATCTAACATTAATTTATACCATCACGTTTATACAAATTTATATAAAAAAATGTTGCTTTATCGTACCTACTATACCTGCACTTGTCTTATTATTTTGTGTGTAGTAGGTACTTATACACCTGCCTCGTCTAGTCATCCTTGCGCTTGCGTTGATACCGTTATTTAAATAATTTGTGTTTATTCTTTAGGTACGTGATTATTTGCTGGTAACTAAGTTGTGAAAGTTAAGTATCGATTTACATGTTATCTGTTAGATATTTATACCAACTCATATAAACCTTTTATGTAGTAAGGGCGATCTTGCTCCTCGTTTTTATTTTCGTTATTCGAAAATAAAAACGGGATTTTGTTCTGAGCTATCACTTCTTATCTAAGTTACATTCGAAAATACGCTGTGCATACGAGCAAAGACATCCCTTGTCGGAGTTTCCTAAGTTCCAGGAATTATTAGAGTTCGTGTACACTCACTATGAAGCAAACCTTCAATTCACACACTTCACATCACAAGATCGTCTCAACCCATCTTCAAGTCACACTCTAGAAAAGTCTTTCACCCCGAAGTCGTCAAACGGGTCACGGGTCAGTATGTCCCTACAAAATCTCCATCATCGTCAGCTTCTGCCGCTTCCATGACAGTTCTCAAGTGTTCCTTCTGCTCCGAAAATCACTCTGTCAACTTATGTAAACCGTTTGCCCAGATTTCCGTTCCTGAACGAATTGAATACGCGAAGAGTCATCGCTGGTGCTTCAATTGTCTTAGACCGTCTCATAGTCTAAAAGACTGTCGATCTATTTTCAGGTGTCATAAATGTCGTAAACGTCAACATACACTCCTCTGTAACGATAATGAAAGTCCGGCTTCGGCTCAAACTCTCCTCCATGCAGATGATGAAATTCAGACTCTTGTTCTAACACTTACCCGGCAAATCAATCCAATAATCAGGTTCGCGTACTTACCAGTTTCGGTGGCAGTTCCGTCATACTTCTGTCCCCAGTTATTGTTCACATTTGCGACAAATCCGGTGAGTTCAAATCGCTTCTTGCTCTGATAGATTCAGAAAACCAGGCGCACTTCGTCACTGAACGGGTCGCGGAACTACTTGGACTAGATTGCAAAATCACTTCTTGCCGTGTTCGTGGTTTGGGCCAGTTAACTTCTGTTGTTTCAAGCATGGTTACGATTGAAGTCGCCGCTAACAGTAAGAGTCTCTTTAACCTCAACGCGCTTACTTTGCATCTGCGGTCAAATGCCATCTACAAGTATCGATCACTAGTCATGGCATCATTTGCAAGGTCTTCCCCTGGCTGACCTAGACTGTTACAAACCTGGTCCAATTGATCTTCTCCTCGGTGCTGAGGTCTTCGTTTCGCTACTGCTTCCCGGTAGTGTAGAAGGAGGATCGAGGCTACCATCTGCTATTAATTCGCTATTAATTCGGAAGTTAAGCGCATGTGGGAACTTAAAGTCATTGACCGAAATTCTCCTTAATTTTCGCGTTCATTTTGTTGTTTTCACCGCAGGTATATCGGCAAATGTACAGAATGATACAAGTAGATCACACTGATTGTGATTACCAGCATATAATTTGGCGCTTCAACAATGAGCAACCTTTTCAAGAATATCGCTTAAATATCGTAACGTACGGCGTTTCTTCGTCTCCGTTTATCGCATGCCGTACTATAAAACAACTCATTTCTGATGAGGGTGGTGATTTACCTTTGGCCAGTCAAATCTTAGATACAGACGTTTATATTGACGATATAGTAACCGGATTTAATGACTGTAATACGGCTTCAAGAGCTAAATCACAAATCATTACACTGCTTGGGAAAGGAAACTTTGAGTTGAGAAAATGGGCTAGTAATACTCCTGAACTTATTACCGATTTACCTCCTGATCATTGCTTAACTACTTCTGTGTCCCTGGACATTGAAGATAACCCAACTCTCAAGGTTCTCGGCCTAAAGTGGGATCCAGTTATTGCCGATTTCCTTTTTTCAGTGACTCCACAACCGAAAAATTGCACCAAGAGAAACATCCTCAGCGAGTTCGCGCGCATCTTTGATCCATTAGGCTTTCTCTCGCCGCTGACTATCATCGCTAAAGTATTGGTTCAGCGTCTCTGGGTGCTAGCCGTGGGATGGGACGACCATCCGCCGGAAGACGTTGTCAAATTCTGGTGATTATACCTGGTGCAACCACCTTTGTTGCAATAGTTGCCCATTCCTCTCTATATATCTATATCTGTAAAAAAAAATCATGTGAGCTACACGGGTTTTCAGATAGTTCTGAGACTGGTTATGGCGCTGTGATTTATCTCCAGATCACAGATGAGAGCGACAATGTCAGTGTGTTCTTCGTTTGCTCAAAAGGTCTTGTAGCCCCAACCAAGACGACCTCGTTACCTTATTTAGAATTGTGTGATGCAGTTCTGTTAGCCGATCTGCTGAAATTAATTAAAGAACTTTACTGACCCATTTTTCCTCTGTCTGGGATCTTCGCTTGGTCTGACTCCACCGTTCTACTTGCATGGCTTTGCTCCCCCTCTTCTAGGTGGAAAACTTTCGTTGCAAACCGTGTCAGTCATATTCTTGAGAACATTCCAGGCGCTCGTTGAAATCACGTGGCTTTCGAAGACAATCCAGCAGATGTTGTTTCACGAGGCCAGCTGCCATCCATTATAGCCAACAATCGCTTGTAGTGGGCGGGGCCTCCGTGGATCCTTCAGTCATCATCCTCTTGGCCCCTGTTTGATGAAGTTTTGGACCAAACTGCACTTCAAAATGAAGAAAAGGACCCGCAGTAACTTCTCACCCACAACGATATGGCTTCTTTCATTGACACTTTGCTTGAACGTTATTCATATATACGCAAAATCCAACGTTTGGTGTGCGTATGGTTAAAATTCATTGGTTTTATTCGCTCTAAGCGCATTCGATGCCCAAATCCAGCAGTTAATCGTCTTGAGCTTCATACTGCGCTCATGGCTACCGTCAAACAAGTTCAATTACGTTATTTTGCTCCCGAGTTTCACAGCTACAAGCTGGAAAGCTGTTATTGAAACAAATGCGTAAATTAAATCCGTTTTTAAACTCCCAGGGTGTCCTAAGGGTGGACGGTCGATTGACGCGTTCTGGTCTCGAGTTTGAACATAAACATCTCGCTCTTCTACCTCGCGAGTCTAATCTCACAAGCATGGTTATTAAAGCACTGCATCGTGGAAACTGCCATGCAGGCGTCAACACAATGCAGTATGTTCGCGTCAACCATGCAAAACCTCTCTCTATTGAAGGTACAGATTACGGTGATCCGTTCCAGATTAAGCTCGCTAAGCATCGTGGCATTTATAATTCTTAATTAGGGATAAATACCTTGAGATTCTTAAAATCAACATATATCGACATATAATCCACGTATTTTGGTGGGCGGAATGTTTTGTAACCGTCCTTATCTGAATTCAAACTAGTCTTGTCTCGATTGAGGTCTGTTCTGACTTGGCATTCGAACCAATGGCAGAGCCGTATTTGTTCTGCCCAATCACGAGCCTCCATTTTATCGCATCATCATCGCTTCAAAACGTTTGACAGCCGTCAGTGCGACGAAAACCTCCGGTGAATTCACACAGCTGATATAGCCTCCAGGACCCTCTTCCTAATAAAAGTATTTATGTAGAATTCTAACCTGCTAGACTTAGCGTGTGCAGTGTAAACCCTGTTGGATAAGATAAAACTACTCGTGAAATCATTAACTGTGGTGAAGTGTGCCTATCAAGTGTGTGACGAATACCAACCTAACCTTTTTTTTTTTTTTAACGGGGGGGATCTGTTTGCAGACACCCTAACGCACCGAGGGATGCGAAAGGGTAGTGTGAGGATGACGGACTCGTCGACTCACTAAAACCACCCCGGTGGCCGGCCTCGATGCGTGTCGAGGGGCTCCGACAACTGTCTATAGAACATTTCGGTGCCCCCCTCGCATATCGCCTGTAAAGCACGTCCCGGGAACGACACCCACAGTCGCCCCCAGAACTCTGCACTGCACATGCCACAATGTGTCAGCCGCCCTCCCGGGGTCCGCTACTGACCAGCCGGAGCCCTCGCTCCAACCGCCCACGCAGTCCCGAAAGGCCCCCTGTTCGGCAGGGGGTACCGCCCAAGCCCCTCATGGAGCAGGCAGTGCAGCAGTGCTAACCTAACCTAACCTAACCTAACTTTGCAAGCGGTTGCAATCCAAGAAGATCCTCATCTCTTCTCGGCGTCCTAATCAGCTGGACGAACGTATGTATGCTAAAGGCTTATACATGGATAGTGGTTTGTCCTGGAACACACACATCGAACACATTAAAAGTAAACTCTCCTCACTCACCGGCTCTCTACGCAACGCTTTCCATTGCGTTCCACGGCAAATCCGCTACACCATATAAAATTCTCTAGTCAAACTGCATTTACTTTACCTGATAGAAATCTGGGGCAGCGCCGTTAAAACTAAATTATCTGATCTTCAAGTTTTACAAAATTAAATTACTTTTCAAATACCCATACTTAACATCAACAAAATATATAAAGAGACTAAACTAATGAACTTAAAACAGTTGTACAAATAAAATACATGCATCTTAGTCAGAAAAATATTAAACAAAACTATTCATACTAACATATCATTCGTAAAAAAATCCGAAATAACAAAGCGAAGTATGCGACGACCTAGCTATCTTGTTTTACCTAGACCTCGGACGAACTATGGCAAACAAATTATTACCTTTGAAGGCGCAAAGCTTTACAACAATCTACCCTCTGATGTAAAAAAATAACACGCATTTAACGCATTTAAATCTAAACTATACTTTGCAAGACCACTCTTTGCTTATGAAATAATTGCGTTAGATACGTTTAGTCGACTACATACCTACCTATATATTGCTTCCTAAGATCATACTGTTCATAAGTAAGTGACATGTATTTGTCTTTTTATGAATAAATGTATTAAACCTAAACCTATGCTAAAGGTAAGGATTCCTGTTCCAGGCCAGATTCTTAATCGCGTCAGCCCCCAGTTTGAATCAGATGGCTGTTCCAAATGTGTCATAGCTTGGTCTGTGTACACTATATATAATTTAAAATTACACACAAAAATACATGTTTATTTATGTGTTAATCTATTTCTAATCTCCACTAAAATGAAACACGTATTGTAGATTCATACATGTTTGAATAACTACCTCATTACTGTTTAGGTATATTCTTTGAACTACCTTGAATATAATGATTAGTTCTCATGAAAACTTGAGAGACAATTACCAACCAACGTCATGGTGTCGCTTTTAGGTGTCTGTACGTGCATGCATCGCAGAAAAAAATAACTCTCGTAGTTTTCAAAAACGCAACTAACTTCATGGGGTTTGCTTTTAAGTATCAGTTTGCACGCGGATCGTATAGAAACACTAGTTTTTCCCAAAGCGCCAAGTATACCTTCAAAAATAGTAAGGTACAATTCATATACTATTTATATCATCACACACATATTATTTCAAATCAAATCAAAAAACATTTTTTGTCTAATTACTTACATGATTATTTTAACTACATAGATTAGGGTACACTTACAATTGGCAAAAGGGATATGTTCTGCTTTTGCTGAAGTTCCTTATTGTATCCTCGTATCCTCCAGCGCTAGTTTTCGATAAACCCCTCTCGATTGGATGGTCATCGAGAATTTAGTTATAAGCGAGCTGAGTTTTAAATATATTATTAGGTGTATATATGTATATATACATATATAATATCTTTTTTTTATCATCACAAATAAAAAAAACAAGCAAAAAAAAAAAGACAAGCTATTAATAATGGTGTGTTTTGTATCCTGCTGTTGTGGATTACTTGAGTGTGTGTGTGATGAACTGATGGTTTTGTGCACTGTATTGTGGGGACTCCTGAAAACACCGATCTCTTAAGAGTTCGGGCAACTGGAGTTCTCTCGTGTGTGACTGAGAGTTAGAGTGTGTGAGGTATTTTTTATATTTCTTACGCCGTGGTTTAAAGGTCGCTTCAAAATTGTGATTTTGACGCAATTTTAGTAAAATTTTCAACATCACTTTGAATGTGACCGGACTATTTTTTTTCCTTAGTGATAAGTCATTCCATACCTTTGAGGCCCGATATTTGAAGCCACCTTTGATCTCTGCGCTCTTATGTTTCGGGATAACTAACAAGTTATTCAATTTAGCCCGAGTATTAAAGATATGCACGTCACTGAATAAAGTGAACTTCTCGAATAAATACTCGGGTATTTATTCCATTTAACTTTCTGACACAGCAGCAATCTTACGTCCTCTGAAATGTATTTCCTGATACCATATAGGACTGTGAGATTGTAGAAGGCATTCCTAATTTTCTCGCTTATGTGCTTGACAAACCTCATCTCACTATCAATGAATAGTCCTAGATTTCTACCATGATGAGCCACTGGTAATGTGGTAATCTAGTGCTTTTTGGATTTGCATCTTATTACCTAGAATATCAGTTTTTATTTTGCGGGATTCAGAATTAGAGAGTTTCCCGAGGCCCGCCTATTGATTCCATCCAGATCTTTATTCACATGAAGTAGAGCCTCTGTTGGATTACCTGGTTCGAAAGTATGGTAAATCTGCAGACCTCAATGTAATCTTTCAAATCCGCTGTAAAAATATAAAAGAGAATAGGACTCAAAATTGACCCCTGAGGGGGTGCCTCTAGGGACGCTCGCTACATGAATTTTTAGAAGACGAGAATTTTTGATCGGCATAGTTTTCAACTTCCGCATACTGTTCTCTACCCAACAGATATGATTTGAACCACTTGCATGTGTTTTCAGAAAAGCCGTAGCAGGACAGTTTGGCTACAAGTAAATCATGATCTAAACAATCGAACGCGCGAGAGAAGTCTAAAAGAATCATCACGGTGGACAACCCCGAGTCAGAGACAGTAGCTAAATCATCAGTAACCTGTAGAAGCGCAGTCTCTGTACAATGGTTCCTCTGAAAACCTAATATAAAATAAATATTTAGGAATAATATTTTCCTGCTCGATATATTTTTCTATTTGAAAGCACTAGAGCTATTTGAGAGCACTACTCTCTCTAAAACTTGAGATTGACCAGGAAGAATACTAATTTGCCGTAGGTCTTTTAGCCCATTGACTGCGTTAGATTTGGGAATCGGCTTTACAAAGGCTTTTTTCCAAGCGTTTGGAAACTCATTTGCTAAGATAGAGCTGTTTACCATATTTGTTATCACTGTCAACGTGTCTGGCAGAGTGAGCCTAATATTTTCTGCGCTCAGATTGTCATACCCAGATGCATTTGTATTTATATTTAATATAATTTTACTGATCACCTCCGCTGAGACTATCTGAGATGGTTAAACTTCGTAACTGAT
Organism: Venusia cambrica; assembly: GCA_951394065.1. Classification (NCBI taxonomy): domain Eukaryota; kingdom Metazoa; phylum Arthropoda; class Insecta; order Lepidoptera; family Geometridae; genus Venusia; species Venusia cambrica. The sequence continues at coordinate 3,446,726 of OX596059.1, read as the reverse complement.
TGTATTTTAATACTGTTAGTTTAAAAAGTACTACCTACTCACCTAATTCTTTAATTTTCAGCTTTTTTAAAACACCAGTTAAACATAACACAACCAAAATATTTTATATGCTCTAAACAGTTTTGGAGTCATAACCAGGACGTCTTGAAAGATAACGCTTGTATCAACATGATATTGTCAATGGACGACCCATTTGACTCTGTTCGATCAACTAAAGATTTAGCATTGGAACATGTGGATGTCGAATCGTTTGAGCCAGCTACTGTCTTCGGACAAACAGACGTCGCGTTCATAATGTATTCATCTGGAACCACAGGTGTATCTAAAGGAATTCAACACACTCATTTGAATGGTATTATTAATAGTTTACCGTTTAGGTAAGTAACGTTTTGTTGGCCTAGCACGTCGCAAACATTCGGTGCGTTTTGTTGATCCAGCACGTCGCGTCGCACACGCACGATTCATTTTGTTAGTCCAACAAGTCTCACATACACGGTGCGTTTTGTTGGTCCATTTTGCACTATGTTTTTCCTACCACCATCCAGAAGCTGTGAGCGATCGCACACAAGCTTAATGACTGTCGAATCCGTGCAATAAACTGCTCACTCACCAATACTGGCTAAAAACTGACTAACAAATATTACAGGATATTTATTTCACAGAGTAATCTAGCCCCAAACTAAGCAAACATGGCTATGTTAGTAACTGTTAATTAGAACATATTGTTTAGTTAAATATTGGCCTTAAATGGGCTTCAAAACACTACTGATCAATAACAGCAAGGGTTTTGAGGTTAAAGATTTTTAGATATCTGGTTGTTTCTTTAGGTACATATCTCGCTACATGATTGTAATATTTTTCGTTTGATTTAGTTTTCAGGGTGAATCAATCGAGACTGCTTTTATCTACGGAGATTGGACCTCTTATGACGCATATCGGTCCTTTAGCTTCCTTGTAATGGGTATAAAACTTGTTTACCCTGAAGACGTGAACATTGATTCGATCCTGAGAGCCATTGATCAACACAAAGTAAGTTTCGGTACCTTCGGAAAGTATATTAGGGTCGTTCAATCCGCGGTTGTATTAATTATCTGTTACTCCGCACGATTTACCATTTTATTTTCTAAAGGGTTGACCGATGAAGCTGTGAGGAAATTATATATAATAGGTAGTTCATCAAGCTGGGCAAGTCTGTTCCTTCAATATGCCCCTATAGTTTTTTACAATATAATATTGGTAATGTGATATCGGTGGGTATAGATTGTATGTGAGAGTATGCGGTGGGTTGTACAGGGTGATGATACCATCACCGATTCGTTTATTAAAATCAACTATCATTTACTTTTAATAGAATGATATTAAAAAATATTTCTCTGGTACAAAAGTTCAAAATCACATTTAGATTGGCAAAAATGCGGATTTTATGCATATCGTTCTGTAGCTTTAGGACGGATCCGACTTAAGTTTGCCCAATTTTTTATTTTTGTTGTGAAATAAAATTGATAATAACACAAATTATTTTATTTGTTAACAAGTTTTCTTTGACGGTTCAAAAGACATCTTGAATATGGGTCTTAATTCATGGTTCATAATCAGCTTATTCCATGAATTAAGACCCTGAAGGGTGGACATCAATTTTGAAGATTCTAAAAAACCGTAAAAAATTACATTCTGAATTTTATCTTAACAATCTACATACACACTTTGTTGGCGCCTATCGTTTGCGGTTTCGAGTTATGCCATTTTTGTGCGACTTTACCTCATTTTGAACTCCTTAGTGTATGCGTTTTCAAGTACCTTTACTTAGCGGGCGTCTTATGTACTAAGACAATCACACTCTTTACTAGCGGTTAAGGCAGTGCCTTGTAAATTTTTCAACGTCAGTCATTCAGTAATGTAATCAGTAAGGAATTTTCTTCTTATATTATATTTGATCAAATATTAAATGTGACATAGCTATGCCAATTCATTATATTTTGTTTTTCCAGGTAAACCTTGCAATCGTCCTACCTGCGATGATAAGGCTACTAATCAAAGAGATCAAGTTAAACGAATTATACAACTTGGATTCACTCAAAATAATTTTCACAGTAGGTTCTCCAATTCATAAAAATACAATAGAAAGCGTTCAACGAAGGTAAGAAGGCAATACAGCTATAATACTTACCGTAAATTTGGTAATTACTGCTTGTTTTAGCTTATTCGTAGGTATTTTAATTTGGATGGAAAAATAATAAATAAGTAGGTATGCCAATAAGGTATAACAAATAATTTAAAAAATAACAATGTGTTACCCTGCAAATCTTCAAATGGCATGCAATTACTCGATGAAGCGGCTGATAGTATTCATAAGAAATGAACTTACTTATTTCACATCTGGTTGATGTTCAACTTATTAAGGCAAAGTAGGTAATCCAGGTGTAGTGTATTACACACAGTATGTCTGATGCAACGAGGAAAGCATCGTCTACTACCATAAATTATACCTATGAGCGATGGTAGTTTGGATTCTATTATAATTAAGTTAGGTTTCTAAGTGAGGCCTCCATCTAGAGTTAGTAACACCTATATTCAAGAGTTTTTTTGTACTATCGTGTGGCTAATCGTATCAAACGCCTTTTTAAGATCTATAAAGATCCCCAATCCTATGTTATTGTCGTCTAGATTTTTTCTTATCTTAGTCATTAAGTCGATCGTAGCAGACAAAGTATTTGATTTGGCTTGAAGCGATATTGCTGGTCTGATAGGTAGTTAATGTTCGATAGGTGATTGTAAAACCGGTTATATATACATAATCTTTTCAAATACCTTTGATATCACTGGTAGGACAGAAATTGGGCGATAGTTGGCCGATCCTAGGGTCAGCTTTTTTTCCGGATTTTAAAATGGGTGATACTTTAGCAGTTTTCAGCTCGTCTGGAAATATTCCCACTTCAAAGCAGTAATTATTACATCATGAGATTTCAGTAACAATATATAAGAGATTTTATTCATTTCAGGGCTTTGGTACTCTACCTAGATCTAGGTTGTCGAGTGTTTCAGATATTTCAAATTCACTACAGCTTGACAGCTTGAATAGTCTGTTATCGTGATATTACGGGTTAGTGGGTTGACCACTACCTGTAAATCCATTTGTATTTGTTGCTGTAACGGGGATTTAATTGGCAACAGAGGACCTAACTGTCGAAAAAAATGTATTAAATTCTTCGCATATAGTGTCGCCATCGGAAATAATTCCGGTTTCAGTTTTTAATTATGGAGGTAAAGGTTCAAGGTTCGAGATTCAGTGTAAAATACTATATAATTTAGTCTTCGTACAAATGGTACTCCAGTCAGTTCAGTTTGATTCGTTTTTGGTTATTTGGATTGGTTTTCAGTTTTTGCCACAGATTTTTTCTAGTATTTATGTTTTTAATTATGTTCTTGTTAATCCAGTCTTTATGGAGAGGGTTTCGTATTTTAAATTTAGTGACTTGACTTTTAGATATGACCGTTTTATAGTTTGGTGTAAGTTGGAGTATATACAGCAATGTCTCCGCGCATGGAGGTCATGTGTTCATTTTGGGTCTTGGTAAAATTTTCCAAAAGAATATTTTGGTTAATAATGTCCTGCCGCAAATCAGAAAGATCTTTATTGCAGTCACAGTTCGTCCCTGGATTTATTTTACGCTTACGAAGTTGCATTTTGCTGTCCGCTAGCTTCGATAAGTCGGGTAATTTTACATATTTCGTTCAAACCAGTAACACGTCCGTTCTGTATGCTCGCTTGCGCGATTTATTCCAGATAAATTAAATTGCAAATGTAATCTATGACAATAACAATAAAGGTATCAAATTAAATGTACACATGCCAATTCTAGATACACCAAATATCATACAAAGTAACTGATTACATCATTTTTAGATTTCCAAACCTGAAAAATGTTTTACAATTTTATGGTATGACTGAGATACTTACAATATGTTCCGAATATGTAGCCAACAAAGGACCTAAGCCAGGGAGTGTCGGTAATGTGAAGCCAGGGGTCACTTTGAAGGTGGGTAGTAAATAATTATATTGTCGTGAATCCATTCGACTTACGGTTGTTGTAAAAGGTAATCAATGTATTAAAACGGTCTCAAATTACTAAAATAAGTTTAAATAAATTATAGTCAGTACGCGTATAACATTGATAATAGGTTTCAGATCTAAATACCCGTAAAGCTGTGGGTCCAAATGAACAAGGCGAAATCTGTGTAAAATCTCCAGGCCTTGTACAGATTTATGTAGGACTGGATCCCTCACATGGCAAGGATGACGAAGGTTTCTTCAGGACCGGTGATCTCGGATATTACGACGATGACGGATACTTCTATATCGTTGATAGACTCAAAGAAATAATATCTTATGACGGAATCAAAGTAACTATGAATTACCAATTACTTTTTATTATTTTTACTAGTGGGCTAGGCCTGGCCAAAGATGAGGTCTACGCTAGAACTAGCTTTCCCAGAAGGCACTGACTCCCGCGCTTTTGATAAACCGTTTGGCGCCGGATTGTGGCAGGAAAGTGGTCGGTAGCCAGGTCAACCTTAACCTGTAAATGTAGGACCTGTTCTACTACCAGTGTTGTGTTCTTTCAGCCTTAATCGCCACCAAAAACCAGCGATTCCGTTACCATGAGTAGACCACAACCCAGCTGCCTCAGAGCGTTTTGTAGCAGCCGGGGTGCTCAGGGTTATGTGTATCAGTTACTTGTAGCCTGCGTTTTTTTAACTTTATGGTAGTCTGTATGTAATAATTAATACATCTTCATTATAAGAACCAAGTTGTACAACTCTTAGCCGTATCAGTCTTTCCTGCTACGTAGAACTTGGGTCTTTTTAAGGGAATAGTGAATAGGTGTCTCGTAAACCATTGTGCAACATCGTCGGCCTCATCGTCACTTAATATAAGGTGAAATTGTGGTCAATCGATGGTCCATAATAAAAAAAAGTATGTGAATTTATCTATTTTTTCATTTAAAATAGGTAAGCTCTCGCCTCGACATTACCTGGGTGAGGATGAGGTATTTTATCGAGAGAGCTTTCCCAGAAGTTGCCTATTAAAGACACTGGCACTCCCGCCCACGCACCGACAGGAACTGTTTGGCGCCGGACTTGGGCAGAAGGGTGGTCGTGAGCTAGGCGGACCTATACAGGTTCTTCCATGAGCTAAAGTATCATTCTAACCGAATAAATTCCATTCGAAGGAACAAATGGTCAACGATGGCGTTACCTGTTAGTAGACCACTAGTGGTACTAGACTTTTTGTATCCTCGGTATATTTTGAAGATACCTTTTTTTTTCTAAAACCTTTTAATGCGTTTATAACCCAGATGATCCGCCGCCGCCGCGCATTTTAATTTGACTTTCACTGTTTCCTGACAGATTGCTCCTCTGGATTTAGAAAACATTTTACTAAAGCATTCCGAAGTGAAGGACGCAGCTGTTGTTGGCAAACCTGACCCAGTGTTCGATGAATTGCCCACAGCTTTCGTCGTGCGTGTCCCTGGATCCAATGTTTCTGAGAAAGAGCTCGACGATTATGTAAGCGGGGAGGTAAAGTGCATTTTTATAATAATGGTTCCTTAGTTTTCTGGTTGAGGAGTGGAGACTTCAGTACGGGGTCATTAGAGACCGTCACTGTAGTGGGAGCTATTTGTCAGTTTCGAAGTTTCGTTTTAGTAAGCAAAGAGGCGGATTTTTTGCATTTAATTCTGGAACCTTAGTGTGTCTTGCGCTTGGCAAAGTAAAAAAGTTAAATGAAAAATCATAAAACACGCTTCTTTTAAAAAGATCAACTTGCGTTACTATACATATATATTTTTAATTTTCCGATTACTTTTCAGGTTATGATATCTAGTTACCTATTACGGTTTAAATGATATAATCCTTTAAAAGTGGATGGAAAGACATATAGACAAACAGGTTAACTATTAAGTCTATAGGCTTCCATTGGCCCCCACAGGTACAGAACGCAAAAAAACTGGCTTACTCTACATATAAAATGGTTCAATGTTGGTTGAGTTGTCACACATATTACATTGCAATCGCCACTGGTCTCAGTAAAATTAATCAACTATACCAACCCGTATTACCAGTGTTATCATCTAAAGGATTTAATTTTTAAAAATGACTATGGTACTCGTATATTTAAATAAAGATTTTTTGAAATTAAACTTTTCATGGGAGGGGATGGAACGTGGTGGGGTACTATGCCGGATAGAGTGATAATTAAATTGTTACCCTATAATACAAAAGTTTCAAATCTATCGTGTGTCTTTACAACACTCTCTTTTTTATTGATAGATAGCCAAGCGACTAACTGCTAACTCACTTAAAAAAAGTAAAAATGTGGCCTAAGATGGAGCAGGCTTGTCAATTGTATTGGTGCTGAAAAGCATACGAGGACTCGCGCCCCCCGCGACACGAGTACAGCCATAGTTAGGGATGAGGCTTTCTTAGGCAACTTACGCGTTGCCGTGCCCATGACGCTGCTGTACGTGTCCCGACTTCGCCACTTCATGAAGGCTGAAGATTTAGTGTAGTATGTGAGGCAGAAGATGAAGTTTTTACGGAGGATCGAGCTGTTGGAATCTCGCCACAATGATTTTAAATCGTTTGTGTTGCGAGTCCAAACAGAACATCTATCGATCTTCAATAAAGAAGAACTTTGGCCAAAAAGTGTTGTGTTTAGAAAGTATCGAGGACGTTTATTAAACACAACACTAGTAAGTTACGTCCAGACTTTACGTGCTAATAAATAGTTATAGTTACTTATGTATATTAGTTTTTAAGGGATATCTTACTATGGGCCGTAGACTAAGTTAGAATAAGATCTATAATTTTTCTATTGTTGCCTGAAATAAAACTTTGTTATTATTATAAAGTGCTATTGCGACGCTTAATAAAGTCCAGGGTTTCGAGCTTGTACTTAGCTGAGCCATCCCAGAGATGGTAGCAGTACTCCATACAAGATCGGGCCTGAGCTTAGTACAAACATAAAGGCTGTCTTGGTGTGAAGTTCTGCCGAAACTTGCCAGGTTACCCAGCTTCATAGCAACATATTTGGCCTTGGACTCAATATGGGAGCCAAAGTTAAAATTGGATGAAAGTTAAACACCTAAAAGGCTCAAACTATTATTGAAATGGAGCAAAGTGCCGCTTGAAATAGGTTATATACGATTTTTTGCAGAGAACACACACGTCTGAGTTTTGAAAGCGTTGTACAACTGTACAAGATTAGCACCACCCCATTCAGACACTAAGTTAAGCTTAAGGTTCAATCGCTCCACCATCTCCTTATGGAGCCTGCGAATTTCGTCCGCATTAGCACTGTGTGGCACAGTGGACTGGCAAAATATCTACCAACAACTATGCAATAACTGATAGTTCCCTCAGAAATCTGTGATCCACAATAAAAGGATGGACGGTAATCCGCAGGAGGACCTATCTCACCTCTCTTATGACACCCTTATGCCCAATCAAAAGGCTTAAATTGAAATATTAAGGGAAACTGCGATAGCCGCCGTGTGTTTTTCGATGGATTCATTCCTGATGTGTTGATATAAGTACAATTAAGTCTCATATTACTTACTTCGTACTTGGTGCTCGGACTGGTTTCCGCAACTAGGCCTCATGTGGGCACTTTTTCGGGACGTGTGGGTTTTAGTTTGTTAAGGCCTAGTGGTCAGTGGTTCGCTTACTAGTGTCAAATCTAGAGGCCCTGAGTTCGATCACCGGGGGGAGTACAATATTATGCTTGGTTTAGTTGGTGAAAACAGATTGAACCGATTGAACTGCATTAGTTCATAATTAAAACTGCATATATGCTTGGTTTAGTTGGTGAAAACAGATTGAACCGATTGAACTGCATTAGTTCATAATTAAAACTGCATAAGTTCAAACGGAATGATTAGCTCTGGTCTAGCTGATTGCATTTCCGAGCCACTCCTAGCCAGTATGTTTCTATTTTCACCAACTAAACCAAGCATAATATTGTACTCCCCCCGGGATCGAACTCGGAACCTCTGAATCTGACATTTGTAAGAGAACCACTAGACCACAGAAGCGATTAAAAAAGGATAAAAGCCCAATCTGGCACATAGTTTGGTAAACATAAATCTGATACAGTACGGGCCCAAGACTAACCCTAGTGGAACTCCTATTTCCATATGCCTTTCATTCGAAAGTTTATCGTTAACTGTTACAATTTGTTGTCTTTTATTGAGATACGATGCCATTATTTTAAGCTCAGCTCCTATTAAACCATAAAACTCCAACTTACTTGACAAAAAGTCATGCCTCAGGCAGTCAAAAGCTTTGGATGATTCAATCAGTCAGCACTGTATCAGCATGCTTTTTCAAGGCTAGATTTATGCTGTTAAAGTTAGTCTTGTCGATATCTAAGAAGAGTGTTTTGTTTATTACATTTTGTTCTAAGCATGTTATTGTGAATGCAAAGTGTTGTTATAAGTATGTTGTCTCTAATGTGCTGGTCGCATTCATATCGCTAAGGATTTAAGCACTCCAGACAAAAATGGCAAAAATATTGTTTTGGCTTCTGTATCGATAATATTGTGTAAAGCATAACCCTCTTTTTATCGAGGAGGCTCTGCGTACTATTCACTGCTGGATAGCAGTACTGTTGAATAACTTTTACTGTATAGTATGAATACTACATATTAATCCTACTATATAGTATTTAAAGCTGGAATTTATCGAAACCCATCTCACACACCTTACAACAGAGGAGTCACACTATTGCAGGTGGCTAAGCGTACATGTTAATAAATTATCTCTAGCCGTGGCAGTACTAGTATATGTATTCTGTACTCTAGCTTCTATTTTGAATTTCAGGTCCCACCGCTTATGCAATTAAGGGGCGGAGTCAACTTTATCAATGAAATTCCGAAAAACTCAAGAGGAAAGATTTTGAAACAATTGCTGAGGAATATGGTGTAATAAAACTTATTTTCCCAATTACTGTGTTTAACTGAATTCAAAAAGGCTCAGTGCACTAGATAAATTAAAAATTCTTAAATAACGATTTAATTTTGGCAGGAACATTTAGTTTTAGAAACTTTTTTGGGACTTTCAACCAAGAAACAAAACTGCAACCATTTAAAGTTGACAGAATAATTATTCCTCCATTGTACCTATCATAGTCTGATTTTTATTTAAAGATAAGAAATGTAAACAGGTTAATGTAAAATTAAGTCATTGTAAAATGACCACCCAGGGCAGACAAACATGTATTCAATGAATCACTTTACTATACTAGCATCCACCCGCCTCTATACTTCTGCGATACCTAATGAAATAAAATAACAGCGTGATTGAATAACTGCTTTTAAACAGTAACTAATTAATCTAGCGTATCCTTAAAGTAGTTACAACGCGTGTTATCTCATTCGATCGAATTTGAAATCACAGACGTAATCTTGTATCAGTAGGTACCCTATAGTAGGGCCAATTTAATAGATCACATTTGACATCTGTCTGTTTTATCTTCTAAGTGAGGTGTTAGATGCTTAGAAACATTGATTTTTTTTATTGATTTTTTTAAATCAAAAATAAATTATTATGTTTAGAATGGTTGTCAAATTTTTCAAAGTAAGTCTAAGTAACTGCCTTATTTTATCATTATAACAATAAATATGTATGTTTAACTGAAAAAAGTGTCTCAATTGTGCAGTTGAAACTTTGAAAATATTGTGTGCGTTACAAGGGTATGTTGTTGAATTCAGATGAAGTGTCAAATGTGACCTATTAACGTGGCCTTACTTTAAATGATACAAGGTTACGTCTGGTTTATACGATTAGTATAGTTACATCCAACAGTGTGTTTTCCAAGAAGTACTTTAATGAAAAGACATATTATGTAGTCCGTTTAACCTGACACTATCGGAAGACATCCCGGATGTCAGCCTTTACAAGGCGCCGGGGGATGATGGTATTAAAATAGGACTTCTGAAAGCGGGGAAAGAACACCGGCACTTAAAGTCCTTCAGAGGCTGTTTAACTCCGTCATCCTTGAGACGGCAACGGCAGAGGCGTGGAACAGAATCGTAGTGGTACTGTTCCATAAGAAGGGTGATAAAGTCCTTCTGAAGAGCTACATGGGCCCATCTCACTGCTGAGCCACGTCTTATTATACAGAAGACTAAAGAGTATAATCGGCCGCTATGTCTAGCATTTGTGAGCTACGAGAAAGCTTTCAACTCAGTCAAAACTTGGACAGTGCTTCGGTCTGTTCAGCGGTGCCAGATTAAGTAATGAAGTATTTGTATAGCAAAGCTATCATGTCTATCCGACTCTAGGACCAGAGCACAACCCCTTTCCCATTGCAAAAGGTCCTGTCTTACCCGACAGGGAGACGTTATCTCTCCGAATATATCCCAAAACTATTCACTTTTGGGATATATCCAAGCTCTTTGACTGGGAAGGATATGAGATAAACATTAATGGAGATCCAATTGCTCATCTTCAATTTACTGACGATATAGTCCTTATGGCTGAATTGCTGTAAAACCTTAGCATGATGCTAAGAGAACTCAACATTGCATCCCGACAGGTGCACGACTTATCTGTGCACTTCGCATAGTGCAGTCGTCACAGTGCGAGGTGCATAGATAAGTCGCGCGGGCCATAACCAACTATTTTTAATTATTAAAACACCGCACGGCATTTCAGGAACGTTTCGTTTTAAGTACCTACCTAGCCACCTACTATATATAGGTATATACATATTATATATGCTCTCTGCTAAGATGAAGCAAATGCGGTAATCCACGCATGGCAGGGTTGTTATAGATAGTGCTGTAGTAATGAAGTCGGTTAAAAAGACAGAAAACGTTGTTGCATGCTTTCTGGAAAACTGTTTTAGTAAATATTTTTTTCACTTCTCTTGCTCAAAAAGTGTATCATAATAGTGTAGCTTAGCGGGTCTAAAACTCGAGTTTAATACCTAGGGCTAAAAAGTATTTTTTCTTTTTATTTTTTATCTAAAATCATCAGCCCGTACAAAGCATTCGGTCTCTTACATAAAAACTCTCTTTTTTTTTAAAATAGAACCTTCTTGGTGATGTTTTATGAAGGTTGATTTTTCCCTTCACGGTAGAATGAGAACTGTTTCGTTGCGGGTTAGATAGAGATTTAAAAAAAAAGATGGAATTGGCGCTAAATCTCTAGAATTTTCTTCATTCCCAATCATAAACTTTTACGTATAACTTCCCGACTTTTACTTCCAAATTGTGAACGTGAAAAATGTCATCAAGTAATAGTGAAGATGCTAATATGCAAATGGAAGAAAAGGGCAAAGAAATAATTATGAATCTGTTGCCGACAAAATCACGTGGAATATATTTAAAGAGTTACGAAAATTTTATAAAATGGAGAGATGAGAAACGTGTGGATTCTTTTACTGAAGGGGTTTTTCTCACTTATTTTGATGAATTATCGAAAAAAAACAAATCGTCGACTCTTTGGAGCACATATTCAATGTTAAGAATGACCTTACAAACGAGACACGACGTCGATATTAAAAAATATGTAAATTTGACGGCTTTACTGAAGAAATTGTCCACTGGATACAAGGCAAAAAAATCTAAAGTCTTGACGACACAAGAAATCGAAACATTTTTAAATAACGCTCCAAATAAACAATACTTGGCAACAAACGTAACCTACTTATCTACTCTACTCAAACTAAATAAATAGATACCTACCTACATACCTAAAATAGGTACCTAGGTTATTACGATTATTAACACACTTATTTTTTTGTTCAACCGGTTGCTTTAATTTATGGAATCAGCGGTGCATGCAGAGGAATATAGCTTGCTAATATAACGCTAGAAGACGTAGAAACGAATACAAACCTACAAGCTGTGAGTCTGCCGAACACGAAAACAAACAAAGAGCGTAGTCATAGGCAAAAAATCACGGCACGGTGGATGGAGGTCCGATCAAGTGGCTGAAGGTTATATAGAGGACTCTATACAAAACAAGTATCACGTCACGCAGCGGATAACGGAAGGAATCAATATTCTACCAAGCATTACAGAACCCCAAGCATCTACATCGCGGGATTGGATGAATATGTCAACTCAGCTGAAGCCGCACTCAGATCTTAATAAGTAATGCAGGAAACTCAAGCATGAGTCGAGTATCTCCAACTTTTACTCCACAACAATCAACTCAAAATATTATCACATCCCAATCACAGAGAACTGTTTTCCCAATTTCCCGGGAAAAACATATCACTAAACATTCAAAATTGCTCTAACTGCACATTAAATTTTTAATAAAATTGAAAATTGTTTAATTTTGAATTGTTTTATTTTCTCGCAATCGAAGTGAAAAGTAGAGTGTTTTACTCGGGCCAAAACCACCCATTATAACTCGGTCTTGTCATCCTCCCTCGTATATAATGGTATGGTTTAGTCCCTTGTAAAACAATCTACTATTATACAACTAGGAGATGGAACAAGCAAGTAGTCCACCTGATGTTAAGGACATCTCTTGCCTATAACAATGCCTTACCACGTAGGTCACATCCACAAATAACATATAGCCTGCTGCATTGCGCCCGTCAACTTGAGGCATAAAGGTGTTAAGCCTCACGTGCCTATATTTTTACCGGTGACTATACCCTTCTAACCGGAACAGAGAAATGCTGCGTGGCGGCTGAAATACGAGTATGTATGGTGGTAGTACTTCCCCGAATAAGCACTATATATTACAATGGGCTCTACTACTCTTAAAAAACTAAGGTGACAACCAGGCATTATGACCTTATGGAAAGCATTTACCGTCGCCTATGAACGCTCGTAGGTGCAACCAGAAGCAGCAACTTGCGCGTTGCCAACACTTTAAACCTCCTATTGTAGCTACTAGAGAAACCTCGTCATTGAGATCATTCCAAAAGTTAATAGTTCACGAGAGAAAGTCCTCTTGAACATTTCGGTGCACGGAGGTTTTTATAACTTTGGTAACCAAAGTGTGGGCAATACTTTTTTTGGGTGTTCGTCACAAAAACAACTGTTTTGTAAGTACGTATCGTTGCTATGAACAGCCCCAGCCCTTAAAACACAATGGTGTTAACAATGCCCTGCGGGTTAGACAATTGTGATTGCTCAATTAAGTAACAAGACCAATTTACAGCGTTCACGATAACTGATCGAGTAAGAAATAAATGGTATTTCACCGAAAAAAACCGTGTTCATTCAGATATATAACATGATGAGTTTTATTCATACTTTTGTTTTAATACTTGTAATGGTAAGCTTATAAATACATGTATCGATTAGTGTCAAATAACGTGTAGGTAGTCTTGTCTCTAGTTGACAGGAATAACCAAGACTTATTCGGTATTTTGTAGATGTGTCAAGTGCCTGTTGGGAACACTATGCGCCGAATAGACGACGAAGGTAGGTGCTCCTGAATTTAAATAAGGATACATAGCATAACGTTCAAAGAATCAAAGACCTGCGTTTTTCAGCATCTGGAACATCTGAGCCTGATCCTCTTGATGAGGTAAATAAATATTGTCATGGGTACGACATATAATACTTGCAGTGGGAAGAGTTGCTAAATAAAATATTACCTTTTATGTTACAGTGGCATATGGACTATGTACCTGTAAGTATTTAAGCTAACCAATTAACAAGCCTCACAGCTCAGTTGGTAGTAGCTATGCCTCTTGCACCGTTGGCTGTGGGTTTGATTCCTATCCACAGCAAACATTTGTGTGATGAATACATTTTTTTGGTTCATAATTGGGGTGGTATATCTGATGATTAGTATGTATTTGCAAAAAAGTAAGTAAGTATTCTATCCGTAACCTATTGCAAGTAATCCTTGTAATATGGGTACAAATTCCAACCAAAAAAGATTAAGATTGCAACCAAGATGGATGTCTTGTACAGTTTCTACTACTCCCAGAACTAGACTATGCTGATGCCTGTTATTTGGAGGAATTTCAGAGGAACAGTATACTTACATACCTACACTTACATGTGCTACCTAATTCGATGTAATTATTGTGTACAACAAAGTTTTATCCTAGTATATTCGTTACTTTACGTTTTTTACAAACGCTTGGCCTTCATCTCATCTGGTTTTCAAGTTATGATAAGGCCGAAGGTGGAAGCGCACTTCACCCAGAATCCTCAACAGACTGCGCAACAGGCTATCTGACCTCTAAATGCTGGAACACAAAATTTTTACAATTGTTGTTATGGCGACAGAATTAGGTAAGATGGTAGCTTTTGTTAGGTTTAGGTTTGGTACTAGATGGCGTTGAGTGAAATCAATGTCCCGTAACATTTATTAAAATGTACTGTTTAGTTTAGTTTTAAATCGATAATTGTTCTATATGTTTTTGGTGTACAATAAAGAATTTTCATTCATTAATTAATTCATTAATTCATTCATTAATTAAAACTGTTAATTTGAGCCTTCTATGTTGTCAGAGCGGGTACTTACCAGACAGCGTATACCGGGATCTGGCATGGTACGGGATCCTGCAAGTGCAGCCTCTCTTCCGCAGCACTAAGCACAAGGTGGCGGCTCGCTGGGTCTGGCAGAACACGCTCGGCCGGCCACACGTCGTCATGGAGAACTCTCAGGTATTACCAGGTATAGCTCCCAGCGTCTGTTTTTCCGCTGTGTTATGACCCTAATGTCTTCAAGAAGAGAGTAAATAGACACTTTCTGGGTAGGCTCGCTCCATCTTAGATCTCATTCTTGCCTGTGTAAGTTTCGTGGTCAAGAGCCAACCGAAAAATAAATTGAAAAAAAAACACTAATTAACTGAACGAAGTAACTAAACAATGCTCGTGGAGGACTGATCTACCCCGGGTAACGTAATCCCAGGCTTACGGCTGAATGATCACAACACTGGTGATAGAAACTGTAAAGAACCTCCAGACTAGGTCCATCGTATATCTTATCCTTAAGGGATCAAATGCTAACCCATTTTTTACAAAAAAAAACATCTCAACTATACAGGAGTATATTTCGTCAGGTCGTCATTGAAGCGTAATGCTTATAATGTTTAGTACCTTACCGTATTTGTACCTTAGATTAATTAACATTTGTTACCTATATTTACCATCGCCTCAGGATTAAATAAAATAGGCCTGTATTGAAGTTTTTTTAAAAAATGAATATTAATATAACAAAAATGTCTTTTGTATGGGCGCATGGCGCGAGTTTGGATTCTCGCGAATTGAAATCACGTTACTGCTTATAGACCGCCCAGACAGAGAGCCCTCTTAGTCATCAAACCCTGATAGAAGAGTCGGCCAAGTGGGCTCAGGAGCAGCGCATGGCACAGGAAGTGCTGATGGAGAACATTCGCTTTGGAGGGAACGGGCTCACAGTCCGGACCGTCATCAGCTCCCACAAGAAAACAGTGTACATTATACAAAATGGTGAGTTACAAGTATACACGTAACGCATCTGCGCATACGACCTAGTGTAACTGAGTGGTGAGTCACAAGTAACGCATCCGCGTACATGATATAATGTAACTGAGTGGTGAGTCAGTAGCCTGCATATAACGCATCCGCTTACATGACAAAATGTAACTGAGTGGTAAAACACAAGCACGTATGCGCACGTAGTATGTGCACGTAGTAACGCATCCGCGCACATGTCATAATGTAACTGAGTGGTGAGTCACAACGTCACAAGCATGCACGTAACGCATCCGCATACATGATTATAATGTAACTAAGTGGTAAAACACAAGCATGCACGTAGTAACGCATCCGCGCATATTTCATAATGTAACTGAGTGGTGAGTCACAACGTCACAAACATGCACGTAACGCATCCGCATACATGATTATAATGTAACTGAGTGGTGAGTCACAACGTCACAAGCATGCACGTAACGCATCCGCATACATGATTATAATGTAACTGAGTGGTGAGTCACAACGTCACAAGCATGCACGCAACGCATCCGCATACATGATTATAATGTAACTGAGTGGTAAGTCACAACGTCACAAGCATGCACGTAACGCATCCGCGCACATAACATAATGTAACTGAGTTGTGAGTCACAAGCATGCACGCAACTCATCCGCGTTCATGACATAATGTAACTGAGTGGTAAAACACAAGCATGCACGTAACGCATCCGCGAACATGACATAATGTAACTGAGTGGTAAAACACAGCATGCACGTAGCGCATCCGCACACATAACATAATGTAACTGAGTTGTGAGTAACAAGCATGCACGCAACTCATCCGCGCACATAACATAATGTAACTGAGTTGTGAGTCACAAGCATGCACGCAACTAGTCCGCGTTCATGACATAATGTAACTGAGTGGTAAAACACAAGCATGCACGTAACGCATCCGCGAACATGACATAATGTAACTGAGTGGTAAAACACAGCATGCACGTAGCGCATCCGCACACATAACATAATGTAACTGAGTTGTGAGTCACAAGCATGCACGCAACTCATCCGCGTACATGACATAATGTAACTGCATCCGCGAACATGACATAATGTAACTGAGTGGTGAGTCACAAACATGCACGTAACTCATCTGCGTACCTGACATAATGTAACCGAGATGTGTCCCCAGGGAAGTACTTCTCTTGCGAGGAAGGCTCCGAGCCGGATGTAGACGCGTTCCGAACACAAGCAAACATACACGAGCGGAAGTGCACCGACGACAAGGTGCCGATACCGTTGCCTCTGGAGGTCGACGCCTGCGTCGACGCTGAACACACTCCCCTCGAGTACAGCCCGCTCAGCAACTGGATGTTCTGTCTCGGAGACGGAGAGCGGGAAGAACCTAACTTCTCGGACGGAGACCTGGACTGTGGGAAGAAAATTAAGGTATCAACATCGACCGTCTATACAAAATGAGCTAATCATTATTTTAAATTCAAATAAGTATAACCTTCGTTGATGATAGATGCGTTACAGTGACTTCCTGAAGGAATGTGCGATTGATAAAAACGTGGTGATCTCGTACGAGTACTTCGGAGATGAGCCTCGCAAGGACATGGTGCACAATACTACGATATGTACCTCCTGGGACCCTTGCCGTATCGCCTATCTCTACAGATTAGAGGTAAACAAACATTTCAGCTCATATAAGCACACAGCTGAACAAAGCATTTTCTGGGAAAAACTCACTCCATTGCAGACCACATTCTTGCCCAGGCAAGCCTCAAAATCTAGGGCTGATCCTCTCTGATATTAAGCAAGCAAGCCTTGCCTGTTTTATCAGCCGCCTCTATCCACGAAAACCATGTGAAAACCGGTCACAGCCTCGGTGAGGTGGCGGCCAATTCGTCTTCTAAGTGTGGTGTTTATGGCAAATGTTATATACCCAGTTCAAGAGCTCACCAATTTCAAATGAAAAAAAAATCATACCTCTTCCACTGTATGTAAGGTTAACTACTTATGCATTGAAAACCATTTGATGAAATAGCTGGAGGTTTTCCCATACTTACCTATACTATTTTTTACCCGTTTTTCCCTTTCACAGGGGTGGAGGACAAATGAAAAGTACATAATCTTAACCAATGATATCAGCAATAATTATGCCAAGTTTCATCCAAATCCATCTGGTAATTTCAGTGTGCGTTCAAGATACATAACGATAGACAAAAATGGAAAAAAAATATTGTAAGCTTCTGTCGCCATCATTTGTCATCATGTGTCGAATAAAGAATTTACTCCAAATGAAATTTTCTATAAAAAAAAAAAATATGGTACGATGGGGAGGTGCTTGACCTTTATCTCATCAGATTTTTTAAATTTTGATAAGGCCGAAGGTGGAAGCGCACTTCACCCGGAATCCTCAACCAACTGAGGAACTAGCTAACTTACCTTTAAATTCCGGAACACAACATGTTTTATGAATTGTTGTTATGGCGACAGACTCAGGTAAGATGGTGGTAGGCCAGGCGGACAAAGTCCTACCACCAACCAAACCAATCACAACATTGTACTCCCCCTGGGGATCGAGCCCGGGACTTCTGGATCTGACACCGGTGGTCGCACCACTAGACCACGGAGGCGGTTAAAGTTACCGTGAAGTTTTATCACATACATAATTGTTCAAAAGGTTCCAGATACGCCTGAAATCCCTCCTGCTACGCCGGATCCCTGCGATACGACCGTCTGTGAACAGTGCCGTAAAGATTTCGTAGAACCAGAGGAATTACAGCCGCTTGGATTTCTTAAAGCAACTGTAGCCGACAGTGATAGTACTCTCACAAATTTTAGTGAGTTCCCTATTGATGTAACATTTTTATTTTGTACGAAGGGGAAGCGCTTGGTCTTCGCATTTGTTTTTTGTACCTGTCTTACCTGAAACTGTATCAAAACGCACGAGAGCAGATACAGTAACGTAGGTACACCGAGGAATGTTGTGGTTTGTTCTGCCTCTAGTGATACCTGTCATTTTAAATGTAGATTTTAATGAGACCAATCATTTGCCTTTCTGATTTCCGGACATTTATCTTCTCTAGATGCCATAATTATAAGAATACATATATATAATATTATAATCGGTATTATAATTAAGGTACTGATTCAAAGGCGGGCGCGCGGGGGCGCCTGCAGTATTTCAAATAATTCATGATTAAAATTAAATATGAATTCGTTTCAAAAAACTAGCTCAATTTTAATGTAGATCAACATGTAACCTATCATTTAAAATAAATCGTGAGTCAATATTTATGGTAGGTATTGAAATATTTCGCTTGTAAATTTTGTAACGTACCCATTCAATAAATATTTTTATCGAGAAAATTTTCTGCTATTATGTTTTCAGCTTATTATTCATGTAGAGAGGTACCTGAAGTTAAATATACATAAAAATTTGACTCGTGACTTGTTCAAAATGATTACATTTTCCATTTGAAAAAGAGGAAACGTCTAGGTACTGACAGTGCCTTAACTTCAAAATGAGGCAACACAGGCAAACAAGTTACTTTGTTTGTCAGGTTTCGGAGCAGAAGTTTAATTCCACAAGCGTTGGCATGTAGGTACCTAGTGAAATGAAAATCTTAGAATTATTTTTAAACCAGTTTGAGGGACCAACTGGTTGCTGATATTAATTCGTGATTGGGCGGTTCTTTCAATCTGATAAATATTTTTATCATAGATAAAAAAAGAAAGATAATTATATAATCTTTTTCACCTAAAAGTAAAAGTTAGTACCAACTTAGTAGGAAATATGATGTACAAGATTTATACTGTTTTCCATTTTTCAGAGGACGGAGTATTTTGGGTGAATACATCAGCTGAAGATTTCCCAAAAATTAAAGAGAGGGCTCTTGTTGGTGGATTTCTTGCGACAAACGAACGCGTATATCCTATCAGATGTGAGATAGACAAAAGAAGTGGATACACGGGAACTGTAAGGGGTGGATATTATGTGGAAAATGCAAAGATGGGGAATGTCGCTTATTACCGACCACAACAGCCTGACCTTCAATATTGTAAATATTTCGAGGTAAAGATTTCAGAGATAAGGGCTTAGTTAGGCACTTAACCTGCACCCCACATTGCGTAAATCTCGAATCAACAAGAGCTCCTTGTGAAAAGTCTCGTCCGGGGAAGTACTACCACCACACCTATTTCGGCCCCCAACCAGCATTGCTTCGGTTTGGACTTTGTTTAAGTCCGCCTGGACAGATGTGGCGACAGAAAAATTGTTGTGTTCCAGCATTTGTAGAGGTAAGATAGACAGTTTCTTCAGGAATTCCTTGAGGATTCCGGGTGAAGTGCGCTTCCACCTTCGGCCTTATCATAACTTGAAAATCAGATGAGACGAAGGGCCACGCACCTCCCCATCGTATTTTTTTATTAATATATATAAAGGGTATAATGGTGGTAGAAGGTTTGCCGGTGAAATTACATGCACGCGAAGCTTAACACCTTTATGCCTCACGCTTACGAGCGCAATGCAGTGCCACGTAGTTCTTTCAGGTTGTGACCAACGCAGTAAGGCTTTGGCAAGATGCACTTAGCTTTAATTTCCTTATAAGTGATCATGGTTATAACCGGTTATGACCGGTGGTCTGCTTGCTTATTCCGTCTCCAAGGTTTATAAATGAAAAAATATTTCTGGGGTATCACTATGGTCCTCTAACCATGGTTTATGGTATTTTCAGGTGATTTTCATAAAAAATTCGGAGGTAGATTGGTTGCCTATAAGTCAATGCGCTGAGGAAAATTTAGTTGTTAGCAGAGAAGGGGCGAGAACTTTTTATGGAACCTCTTACGTATCCCGGTTTACTCTGGATGGAAACTTATTACCAGGAAATGTAAGTTGATACTTAGTTTCTATAAACACCTGACTGTCAATAGAAAAAAACTGTCTTAGTATACAACCGTCTACCTAAGTAGACGGTTGTATACTAAGACAGTTTTTTTTTTTTTTTTGCACCTATGTGCATCTCATCATCAGATCCTGACCTGATGACAGGGGTCCGTTTTTTATTTACTTTTGAGGTTATACTCCCTAAAATACCCAAATCACTTCAAGTGTGCCTATAATATTTGAAGACTTCCCTCGATTTCTCCAGGACCCCATCATCAGATCCTGACCTGATGTCAATGGGTCCACCTGTGAAATATACCCATTTAAACAAAAATGAATTCTTCAAATCGGTCTAGGCGTCTTCGAGTAATCGGGGAATATACATAAAAAAAGGTATAGGTAATGAGACATTTTCGCAGTTTGGTGATAAACAAGAAAATAAAAAATAACCTTTTTTATTGTAAGACAAGTGCCTTACAAAAACATAGACATTATTTTATTTGCTGTAACACAAAATAACACAACCAAATAACGAAATATGATGCCTCACTGCAGCACAGGCCAGCGCTGATATTCTGTTGTAAACGAGGGCCCCGATTCTACTAAACCAATCGCTTCAATATGACAATGGTATCTAGAATGGCCGCTAGAATACCAAAAGGGGTACCTTACTTTACGTATAAAGTGGCATTTCTGCGATGAAACCTTTTTCATAGTGAAGCGATTCGTTTAGTAGAATCGGGGCCCAGCGCAGTCCCTCAGCCTCATGAAGCGATACCAAATTGAATAGGTACTAAGGTACATTATCAATAAAAATACGTTGCCATAAAATATGGCAAATGTGTTCATATAAATAAATTGAAAGTTATTTAAACAAATATAAGATATATAAATATATTGTCTCTTTCAGTATTTACCCAATATGAAATGCAGTGAGACAGTAAGATATCTCGACAAACCGTCACCAGAAGTACAAGAATACTCGGATTTCGAAGTTTTGTGCAAGTATACTTAGCTACCCTTGTCTGAAATTATCATTAAGTTTAATTATTATTATAAATTATATAATTCTGAGACGTACTTGTTTTAGTACCTCACAAATTTCTGGTATAGCTTGAAATAAGTGAGTAAAAAAATACCTTACAGTAATTAATAAGTTTTGACTGTCTAACTTACTAGTTAGACAGTCAAATTGTGATTAGCTTACGTACTCGTTAGCTACTCACAATACCTGGCCATTGGCCTACCAATTCAATTAGTAATCTTGACGTTGGTATTAACAGATTTGGAAGGTAAATTCTACGAGCTAAAATCTACTCAGAGCAGAAATCTTATAAATCGCATCTCAAGTTCCTAAAAATGGAATAGGAAAAGTATTTTTTTTTATACCTTCAAAACCCTGCAAATGCCAACATAGACGCTACGAAAAGAAATGTTCGTTAGGTATCTGGGAATAAAATAAGTTAAGAAAGATTCCATTGAGTTGTACTTTCAAGGCATTTTACGAAACTTAGGTCCTCTCCTCCTCCCACGAGTCCAGCGAGACTGCGAAGGGTCGAGATGGTAAAAGGCGCATTTGCTCCTAGCGATGCGACAAATGAGGAATAAAAAAGTTTCCCGTGCAAAAAGAGATTCGCCCAACATGCTTATAATTCATAGTTCGTTTATTGCATGTGGGTAGGTATGTAGGATGACCGTGTAGCGACTAAGAAGAATAATGAATGAATGAATGAATGAATGAATGAATTAACACTTTATTTTACACAGAAATATGACTATAGAACAACACAAACATTTAGTGACAATAATGTCTTAGTACAATGGGCGGCTTTATCGCTAAAAGAGATTTCTGCCAGGCAACTTTGTGTACTTACTTGTGAAGAATGGGTAGGTAAAAGTGGAAGTTGCTACATTAAAAGTACACTTGACCATACTCAGCGTTCATGCAATAAATATTTTTACCCGCCTTTCAAAAAAAGGAGGAGGTTCTCAAATCGTCGGAAACTTTTTTTTTTCTTTATTATAATCATCAACAATCTATCAAACGTATCAATGCCGGAACACAACAATTTCCTATTGTTGTTAAGGAGAACAACTTAGGTAACATGGTGGTAGCTAGCGGGTCTGGTACACTTACGCGAAAGACACATGTGTGAAAGACACTTGCGCGAAGGATATTTGCGCGAAGAGACACTTGCGCTAAGGGGCACTTGTGCGAAAGACACTTGCGCGAAGAGACATTTGAGCGAAAGAAACTCAATGGTGAAATCAGCATCTCTCTACAACCTTTATTTCCAGAGATATATATGGAATTTTGTGATTTTCTCCCGCAAGTATCCTTGACTCTAGTGTCTTTCGCGCAAGTGTCTCTTCGCGCAAATGCGCAAAATCCCTTAGTCTAAAACCTACAACTAACGACATTCTCGGGTAGGTCTATAATAAATTCCTCAGCTTGGGGCTTATATTATTTGCTGTGCTGCCGCTGCCACGAACTAGAAACATTGAATTACATAAATTAATGTCAGTGATGTAATACTTATCACAATAGGTTTTTCTGTGGGGTAGGCAGGAGAGATCCAAGTTTATATGGACAACATGTACCTTCGGCGGCTTGTGTTACGTGCAAGTAAAACTGCTCTGGTACAGCTAGTCTTAAAAATTAACAACAGTGTATAAAACAAAATTAAACACAGAAAAAATCAAAAGAAAAGGCATATAGGTACAAAAAAGAATCAAGCAAACCAATGCCTACATCTAAAAATACTATAACAAAGAATATATTTTTTTACACAAACAGCAAAAAGTTAACGCTTTGAAAAAAGAACACTAACATTTTACAGATATTATTTACTGTAAGAGATATTATCTGAAATACTATCCCCACGGATGCAAAGAGCTAGATTTTTGCAATTGTTGGCCATTTGTCAGCAAATACATCAGTCTGTATTTGCAGCGAACAAAGTATTGAGGTGACGTTTTGCCCGACAGATTGGGTTTTGCTGACGTGCTACTGTGCGGGCATAGTGGGAAGCAAACAATGGTACACGGCCAGGCCGGAAACGGCTGCGGCTTTCTGGTACGTAGGTACAGCCTGCTCACCTCGGAAAGTAATAAAGGAGAATTTAAGCGACCGTGTAGTATGTGACATAAAGTCGGGCATTGAGTCTTCTTGTTTCGATTAAGTTGAAATTAAGTGTGCCCTGAAGGAATTTAGGAGGATAAAGAAAAGAATGTATGTCTTTTAAAAGAAGCCGTATGTCTTTTTATAAAGAAATTTTAAGGTGTAGGTTGCTTTACGTGGGTTCCATATACATGCGCTTGCCTCTAGTTTAGATCTAGCAAGTATCTATCTAGTGTAGGATCTAGTGTAGAGCAGATTAATAGCAAGTATATTGGTAAAATCTCTACAATTTCTTGTTATAAATCAGGTAACAATCAATGTAACAAGTTTATTGATTTGGTTATGAAATGTGAGCAACACCTAAATCTTTGACGGTCTGTGGCCTTACCAAAAGCTTCTAAGTTGTACGGCATTATAATGCCGTACAACTTAGAATATGATGGGCCAAGTTGACCAGATTTGTAGTTGATCGAGTGAGCGAAGCGAACGAGATCTATGAGTTTAGTTGGGAAATCCGGCACTGTATGTATGTATGTATCTATGTGGCAATGTTTGTGACGGCACAGCTCTCGAAAGGATTTCTGATAAGTGGGGTGGTTTTTGAGATATTGGGGTAAAAATAAATACAATTTTTCGCTCTTATCTTTTAAATGGCTGTTCCGATCAATTCAAAATTTTGAAAATGCAGAGATTATATTAATACCCATCAATCGGTACGATGATTTTTTTGACACTTACGTAGTTTTTGAGAAATAGGGATGTTAAGTGAGACGAGAAGATTTTTGGCTTGTGGGGTGTCATTTAAAGAGTATCAGCTTCACATTCATAAAATATATATTTACTTTTTATTATTTATGTTTTTTATTTGGTTTTTGTAACCAAGAGTTGCGTTAAGGGGTTAAAACGCAGGATAGACTGTAAAAGGGGGTTGACTTCACAATAAGCTTGTTTTTTATTAGCTGAAATCACCCCTGTATTTAAACAAACACATTCATGTATCTGTGACGACGGACGGAATAGGACGGAATGTCTGTCACGCACACGCTGCACCACTAGAATCTACCAACAACAGCGCCATCTACTTGTATCGTGTAGTAGTAGGTCGTTACACCGAGTACAAAGTGACTTTTTCTCGCATATTCGTTTGGAACCCAAGCGATACATAGCGAGGGTTAGGAAACATTAGGCAACACGGGTGCTTGAAATTAAGAAAAACATGAGACAATGCATTCTTTACTATATAAAATTAATTTATTGGGCTACGCAACGCCTGAGATTTGATTTCACAACCCTTATTTTGGAGTTGTTACCAAAAACGCAACTAGATGTCGCTGCTTATTTTAACCGAATGCTAGATCGCGCTATCGTTTCGTTATGGGAATATTTTATCGCTACTTAACCATGGTACGGTTGTGTAGTCCGACTAAGGAAAATTAGTTTTTTGCCTGTCCGGTGTCGATTGTACATCTGTAAACTGTACCTTGGCCCGGTCGTAATTCAATGACTATCTATGACTAACAGTTTATTAAGAATTAGTTCGTGCTCTATCATTTAGCAGAATTCGAGAACAATTTGTTATGAACTACACTAATCTAACCAACCTAACAGAAATATAAATATATAGATCGCACGCGACCCATGCGGTAAAAGTAAAGAAAAAATATCTATCCATCCAACCAGGAGGACAGAGTGGTTTGTCGGTTATTCATAGACGATTAAATCTTCATGATAACAGTGCTACAGACCCACCGTACCACCGCCCATACGGTAGTGGTACGGTGGCACAGAATAATGAATAGTACTACGGTAGGTAATTATTTCAAAAACAATACCACCAATGTATAGTGATGTTAATATTAGTACCTACCTATAGAGTATAGATAGTACCATTTATAATAACAAAAAGACTTTTTGTTGACACAGCTTTCCAGCCACTACAGCTCTTAATTTGTTTAATGCATGACATGTAGAATTAAAAGTAGACAATGTAAAGTTAAAATACTGTAGCAAATATATTATAAAAATAATATATATATAAATATATATAAATGTGTACATAAATATGTGTGTATCTAAATAATAATAATATATATAAGAATATTAAATAAGACAAAAAACAAAGTATACCAGTAAAAAGAGCATAATTAAATAATATCCACTTTTCCTTACTTTAATTGTTAGAAATCCTTTACATTTTAGTTTTTTTTTTATATGCGGCACATCTCCATAGAGTCATCTCATTTTTATAATTACTATTTTTATGGTACTAGTGCCCGTTGTATTAAAGCCCAGAAAAGGTGGGACAGCCACCTTTTCTGTCTAGAAAATTTTGGTTGAGACATGTTTTTACAACAATTACACCAGCACAAAGCAAATTTGAATAGCAATAATGTTAGATCCCATCAATCTAATTTGAAGTATTTTATCTTTGGATAATTAAACCCTTCACTACAAATGACACAACGACTCAAGCAAAAAGATTACATACTGCATTTATAAATGAGATTACTATTTTCCATGGTACGGTTGACTGGATAGCTGATTTTTTTTTCCATGGATCGGTCAACACGGAAGAAACAATATTGGTTATGAGTTACTGAGCGCTGTTTTTAATATATATCTGAGTAAGTTTTTGAAAAGTGATGCCCTTTACTTTACGGTATCATTTAGATGCGATGTTTCTTACGGCCTATGCCTAGTAATAGGTAAGAGAAAAACATTGTATTTATGTTTGATAAATCAATCAATCAATACAATTCAGACTACATAATGTATAAGGTAGTCTACTTTAATAAATTATGTTTAGTACCTTACATAATAACAAACCGCGATTCGATAAAATTCGCGGTTTGATAAAAACTCAAGAAAATAAAGGGTTATAGGTTCGTACGGTCTGGATTGTAAAACGTCTGTGGGGTCAGTAGGTAAGCTGATAAATTAATGGAGATACATAGAAACGCATGGAGGGAGTAGTGTACAAAAAACATTTTAATTTTGTTAGTCAACGAATTGTTTTCATCGTGTTACTATCGTCATCTTGCCATAGGTTCTGGTCCATGATCGATGACCATAACACCACCAGGCGGCGGTTCAAAGCCTCCAGAGTTTTCAACAAAGTTCACGCCTCCACCGCCGCCGCCGTCGTCTCCGCAACAGCTGCTGCACTGACCCATGATTCTGTAGACAAACAATTCATCACTATTCTTAGATCTGTTCCTTATAACCCGCGTAGATAGGTTCTTGCAGCGAAAACTACTGCTAGGCTGGATACCGACCCATCAGGAAGGGTTGCCAACTATACTGTTGAAAACAGTATTATACTGTTTTTCACTACGTTATACTTTTTACTGTTGAACAAAAATAAAGTACTGTAAAGTACATCACTGGTATCCACATAGACCTGTTCAAAAAGTAAACTTAAATGGCGTATGTGCCTGATAGAAATTCTTAATAGAACTGTTAAGCTTCATACTTTTTATTGAAAATTATATCAAGAGAAATGGTTCGATTACAATCAGTCTTATTGGCGTTCTCTGATCAGCTGTTTTTCATTAAAGACTTTGGTCACATTTGATCATTTTGAAAATATTATAGATAATCTTAAGTTATACATAGGCTCAGTATTGATATAGATGATTAATATTCAGAATTTATAGAATTTAAAGCAATTTACTTAAAATTGGAAGAAATATTTTTTCGAAATGAGTAGGTACCTACTGGCCAAAAGTGGAGATATTTATTAGAGTAACAGAATCATTGAAACAATGTGTGTGACGTAATCAAAATCAAAATAATCGTAAATTTTCTAAAATACTGTTTGTTTTCCCTTCCAGACCTCATATACTTTATTTCTAGAAAAAAACGTTTGCAACCCTAGAGTCCTGATATGAGGTTGGATTCATGGTCATTTTGTTGCAACAACTGGCTAATGTCACTTCAGGCAAATCGATGACGAATGGTTCCCGTAGCACCGCTTGATCATATAGCGAGCTACTTGTTAGGGAGACCATAACGTCGAGTTGGTAATACGTGGACATTGTGAGACAAGTAGCAATCAGCTTTTAGTTTACCATAAGTATTTTTCTTCCAATCATTAGGTAGGTACAGGTGGTAGATATGCCTTTACAAATGTTAAAATGACACAAAAAAATACAACCCGCGACGGAACATGTGTTTTGTTGTGACCAAATGCAATCACGCGGGCTGACATAGCGCTGCCTCGCATGATTTGTTTAGGGCGGGGCCGATGTTTCAGTAGGTTTTGGTCAAATGAACTGAGAACGGTTTTAGATAGACTTTAGTAATCATTTTTAAACTTGACTTCGAAATAACAGATATATACTTACATGTTCTAAGGCGGCCTAAATAACACTGATATACCTACTTAGGTAAAGCAGTGCCATGAACATTATCTGTTTAAAGGTACCTAGTGTATCTACGCTATTGGATAAGATAAAGATATTTCCACGAACCTAGGTACCTGTGTGATAATATCCATATCGATATATAATTATAGGTATGATTCATTGAAAGACAATAAGTACCTGCCTGCCTACATAGTGACTCATGAGTCACTAAGTAGGTAGCATGAATGCTAATAATGCGATAAATTTGACTCAACGAGCACTTTCACATAGTAGGTAGATAGTTAATGATAAGAATTACAATGCAAGTCATGACCAAAAGAAGAGGGTTGGTTAAATTTCTCTTTCAAAACTTTTAAGACAAAAATAGTAATAGTTTAGTAAAAGGTACCTATAGAAAGAAACGATGATTCTCTCCTGGCGGTTTTATCCATATATCCGTCTGACTCGGAAGGAGTGTTATGTTTTTGACAACTTCTTAAAAACTTAAAAAAAGGAGGTGGTTCTCAAGTTGTTTTTTTTATGTTTGTTACCTCAGAACTCCTGCATTTCTCAACCAATCTCAATTTTTTTTTTGTTTAAATGGATATGATTCCACATTGATCCCAGATAAATTTTATCAAAATCGGTCAAGCTTTTCAATCAAAAACTATTCTCCACTACCCTGACAGTGCTTCACTGCACCATACTAGGAACCGATATTTATCTTCGTTCACATCTTTGCGTAGATATTTTCCAGAATCTCGAATTATTGCACCCTTACACGTCTCTGAAATAGGGTGTCGTAGGTTTTACAACGAAAAAAGGTAAAAATAAGTTATTTTTGAATAAAAAAATGAACCGACTGCACCACTGGTAAGTTTATATCATTTGAATTCGTTGCCATACCGACACAGGTACAACAAATATGTTATTGTGCTTGGCAATCCGGCAATAAATAAACACAGTAGTTCAGAGGCGTCAGAAGTGCGTTTGGATGAGCGTATACCATCGGGTATCAAACGCACGTTACCATCTTCTGTTATTACCTATTCTACGGTGGTTCATTGTGCATTTTAAAAACGTGCTATGTATTTTTCTATACAATCTCGGCTGACTGTATTGATGTAAGGTCTTTGTCTGACTAGGATTTTGGAGTGCGTACAGTACAGCGCAATCAGGAGCGTAGCTAATGAATGTGGCCAAACAATAAGTTTTCGAAGGTAATAATAATTATTGTCACTTATGAAGTTTGTCGTAGACTGACTTTCATTATGAGATTATCGGACTGTACCTAACTTAAGCGCGAAGACAGTTTGGTGGGAGAGTCTCGGTGGCAGTGGCGTATTGTGGACAGCTGTTTCGCTGGACTCCAACCGCTGGATGAAATGCAGAAGCGGCAATGATAACAAGAGTAGCAGACAATATTCTGTAACGTAAACAATATCTACTTAAGTACAGGCTAAGGTTAATTTGCACCTTCAGGGCAGCATTTTTTTTCTGTGTAACAAAACAATAACTTTTTTAGGCTAAAACACTAACTCCAAACGAAAAGGGTCGCTGACTTGAAGGTGTCGGAAATGTCTCCTATCCCGTATTAAGTTAAATTTATAATAGATTACGTGGCTGTATTCAGAAAACATTCTTTACAAGCCTGTTCCTAAACAGGAAAAATGAAATTACCTGATCTATGAAATTTATCTATGCATCGGCGGATGATGTCCTGGGTAGCCGCCGTCGTGAGGAGGGTGTCCGTGGAAGCCAGGGGGTTGGTGGATGTGCACTTCTTGAGGTGGTGGCTGCTGACCACACGCATTGGGGCAGCAGCAAGGAACCAGGCAGCACGCAGTAAGTGCCAAACAACAAGGATTGGCACAGTCACATGTCCCGCAATCCACAGATATGCACAATCCCATTCTGTGATACCTTTCTAACTAAATTCTACCGCGGTAGGAAGGTAAGGTTCACGTATAATCTCGCTATCGGCTTTCGGTAATCAGACGCGCGCAATTTCCACCGTTAACCTGTTATATTTAGAGGCTAGAATCGAATGCGTTGCATTATCAGGCTGATATCTTTAAGGTTCGTGAAGAACTTGCTGATAAACGATAGCACGTTAGTCATACTGGATATCAACAGAATTATTCACCGAACATAGGAAATTGAGCACAACAATACGCGTCACCGCCTCTGTGGTCTAGTGGTTCAACCCACCGATTTCAGATCCAGAGGTCCCAGGTTCGATCCCCATGGGGAGTACCATATATTGTGCTTGGTTTGGTTGGTGGTAGGACTTTGTTGAAGTCCGCCTGGCTTGCGACCACCCTCCTGCCGAAGTCCGGCGCCAAGCAGTTCGCTGTGTTCCATTGGTGCGCGGGAGTGCCCGCAGTCTCCAGTATCAGTCTCCCATTGGTGGGCTGAACTTTTGCGCTGAACCTCGCGACGCCTCGACATCTATTCTACATTCCCATAACTCTACCCAATATTATAATCGACGACAAAATGATTGACAAACTACGCTTGTAAGCAAAAAGCAGCGGTACTTCAGGCCATCATAAAGTAATCAAATAAAATAAGTTAAGTAAAAAGGTAGTTTAGATCTAATTCACAGGCAACTGTGACTATTACTATACCTACCTACAGGGCATAAACAGTTTTTGCATGTTCCATTCGGTATTATAAGTCTACAGAGTAAGAGTTAAGACAACACAAATTACAGAAAAACATAATTTATTACTCGTTAATGACACTTATTTACATACTTTGTGAGAATTTACAAATTATAAGATACATAGTGTTACAGTTCATTTGAAAACATGTGAAGATGCGACCTAAAATTTCTCACAGCAGAGACAAGCGCGCATGCTTGTCTAAAATAAATTCAACTAGAACTTATAGACTCCATATGGAGATACCTACTTAAAATAACAATTTTAATTACAGGAAAGTACTAACGTGAGTGTTTACTTATATAAAACTATAGGTACTTAATATAAAATTCTCGCTCCGGTGACTAAAACATGTACGCATTCAAATCCAAATTAGTTTATATGTTAGCTATAAAATAAAATGTGACTGCTCTGTTCATGATCTAGCCCTACTAAAGTAGGTAGGTACCTAGTACCAACTATATATGTATGATATGTGATGGGAGACGAAGGTTTCGCAAGCATGGATCACAACGTGCAAAGTAATGTGGACTCCAAACTCTTATTTCTTAATCTTAGGTGGTTCGTTTTTGAGAGATCTTGGTAAAACAGAGGCCACAGGGCCCTAATAGTTTTTTTTTTTATATTACGACGGGGAAGGGTATGGCTTAGTGACAAGTAAATTTATAGCAAATAGAGGTCAGATAGAAACCGATATTTTATTAAAAGCTTTTTATATTAGTTTTTTCACTTTTCCTCCGTATTATATTAAACTATGCCAAACCTCCGAAGTTATCTCTCGGCATAATATACTTATATTTACCAGTGTCAATGTTCCAGCCGTTCTTGAACCGAATGGTCTGTTACGTGATGATGGTAAGCGGCCCGACGACGGTATGACTCTTGTCCCTTGGGAAATGGGTAGGCCTTTGGTGTGGGACGCTACCTGCGTCGACACCCTAGCGCCATCTCATCTGCCTGGGACATCAGTTAGGGCTGATGCGGCGGCTGATTCGGCCGAGGATCACAAAAGGCGCAAATATAGTGGTCTCGACAGAGCTTACCTATTTGAGCCTTTTGGGGTGGAGATACCTTGGGTCCGTGGGGAGCCAGTGCCCTCCGGGTTTTCAAAAACCTTGCGGGGCTTTTGATTGAGGCGACACGTGACCCATGGGCTGGCTCTTATTTAGGCCAGAGAATTAGCATAGCTATTCAGAGTGGCAATGCCAGTTTCTTGGGCACGCTTCCGTCTGGTACTGGTCTGGAACAGTTAAGCTACCTATAGGCCGTTTGTAACGGTCCTTAGGTAATCTGACTGATTCCTTTGTACATATTTAGTTTAATTGTACTTTTTATTGAATATCTTAAAGAGTATATACCTATTTGTTTGTAGTTGGTAGTTAGGTTCACAAATATTTGGGTAATCCGCTAGCTTGGTAATACCTTAGCTATAAGGTGGCGCCGCCTGGGACGTCGGATTATCGCTACTTTCTTGAGGGTGGTGAATCGAAACTGTCTCCACTGACGGTAGCTGCGGCGGTGCTTTTTATGATTCCGATAAATGGAGACGAAGAGCAAATGTTATTGTTGGTTTTGTTATCACAGCAGCGTTTGCAACAATGGCGGCAGGAATATTGGCAGCCCATTCTGTAATAAACGAAATTATTTGTTAACATACAAATTCGCGCTCACCATTGCTATAGGTACCTACCTACTTACTGTCCGTAGTAAAAAGTAGTGGCTGCCTAGGTACAGTTACTAGATTTTTAACTTTGTGGTCTAGTGGTTCGCCAACAGGTTACAGGACGTTAATTTCACACAGCGCCATCTAGCCCCAAACTAAGCATAGCTTGTAATATGGGAACTAGATTACAGGTAGAATACTTATATGTTTTTTGTAAATACTTAATTATCATACAAGACAACACCCATACACATAACAAACATTCATTCATCACATACTTATATATTTGTCCTAGGTGGGAATCGAACCCACAACCTACAGTGCAGAAGGCAGAGTTACTACCAACTGAGCTATGAGGCTTGTTAAGGAGTCAGATCCAAATGTCCCGGGTTCGATCCCCAGGGGAGTACATATTGTGCTATGTTTGGTTGGTGGTAGGACTTTGTTTAAGTCCACCTGGCTAGCTAGCTTACTTAATTCTGTCGCCATAACAACATTTCTTCAATTATCGAGTTCCGAAATTCAGAGGTAGGTATATATTATGGTACTATGGAAACCATACCACTATGATAATATAAAATAGGATAATGATGGTCTGGTATAGATAGCCAGTTCCTCAGTTTATTGAGGATTCCGGGTGAAATGCACTTCCACCTTCAGCCTTATCAAGTTCAATAAAATTAAAAAAGTTAGAGATACAAATACTACTCAAAGTACACAAATCATAATCAAATATTAGATACCTATCTTACTTAAAATCACTTGGCGTGATTGACATAAAACATACAACACACAGCCTAAGTTGTTGCTGTCCTAGTTACAACGAAGTGTTCAGAGTAGTAAAGTGTGGGAGATAGTGTAAAGAGAGGTGATACCATATTTATGAAATTCCCACAGGATGTCGGGAACGAAATACTGGGGGTTCCTGAAATCCCGTAGGAATAAGTTCTGAACACTGCCTCAAGTCAGTGTTTTAAGACCTCTTTTGTTTCGCTGTAAATAATCTTAGAACAATAGGACCAGCAGAGATCATCTTCCTGCCCTTTATTCCACACCACTCGTAAGTGCTCTAATAAACATCTATCACAATAAATGCGGCCATAAGAAGAACTAACGTTCAACGAAGGCATGACACGTCACTTTTGTAGTTTGGCGAAGACACAGGCGCCCTCACTGAATACTAACAGGAAACAAACGAGACAAAGGATACAACAAACCACAAAAGTTGATTTAACTTACTATAAAATATTTACCTTAGTCACTTATCTTCTCATCTATACATTGGTTGTTGCTGAGGATATCCGGGGTATCCTTGTGGCGGAGGATATCCCTGTGGTGGATATCCCTGTTGCGGAGGATATCCTGGATATCCGCCGTCATGTGGCGGGGGGTGAGGGTAGCCGTACCCGGGTGGTGGTGGAGGCTGCTCAACGACCACTGGGGGATGGTGCACGTGGATGGTCTGTGGCGGAGGCTGCTGCTGGCCACATGCGTTTGGACAGAGGCACGGCACTAGGCAGCACGCGCTGAGAGCCAGACAACATGGATTGCAACACAAATCGCAATCCCCACAATCCATTGAAAAGCATAGACCCATTTCGCGTCTTCCGTCTGAATGATGTTCCCTGAATGCCAACCCACCTGATAACAATACCTTTATCACATTATCATATCAACAAGTGCAAGCGATTCTCAGCTCTATTGCCATCTGAATTATACAGCTTAGCGTGAAAATGGTGTACTGGCGTTCTTTAAATCAATATTTATCTGGGTGGTATGACGTTATCACCTTATAAGTATTTTATCAGTTTATTTTGATACCCAGTAATGCTTCTTAGTCGTATGAGATATATATGTTTTGCTAATTTCTCTCTAACAATTGAATTATACCATGTGTTATAATGTTATAAATTAGTATTAGGTAGGTAGGTACCTGCAATAAATTTAATATGCCATGAAACAAATCAGCCATATCCAGAATCTGTCCATAACCTTAGAACCTTTATGTCCGCTTACATTTGAGGCTATTGTTCGGTTATGGACAGATTCTGGATATGGCTGATTTGTTTCATGGCATATTAAACGGTACCTACTTACCTACAATGAAATTAAGATATGGTATAGGTACCTACCTACGTAAGTACTTACATTTTTTTTTTGGGAATGATAATAGGTACGGAATACAGAGCTATCCCGGTGTAAATGTCGATAGGTATCTAAATAGTAAATAGCTATGTTTTGCTATTTTCTCTTCCAATCAAACAATGTTACTGTATCTTCTTATAATAAAAGTCGATGTGTGCTCCATATTAGTGCCCTATGGACTCCAAAACTGCTGGATTGATTATGACGATACTTTCACTGGCAGAAAGCAGATGTTATAAGCAAACTCTTACTTTAGGGTCCCGCGCAAAAAAAACCTTTTTTTTTTTCTATGAATATTTTATTATTAGTACAGTAAAACTTAAGTAGGTATGTACTTTATCGAGTAGCGTCGCCTCTCGTGTAGTTTTTAGAAATTTGTGTGGTCCACTAGTAATGTTATAAATTTGTATTTTATGTACGTACCTACCCTGTGTACCTCATAATGAATTAAATAAACATCAAAATTCAATGAGCCTTACAAGGGTAGCATCGTGCATGTAGAAATCGGGGGAAGACAAAGACGGCAAAAGCATAACAATAGGTATTCTTACCTATTGTCATAAATTTAAGACTTAATTCACCTTTGGGTGACCTTAAATGAATATTTGAAGTTCACCTTGTCTATCCACCGCATCGGAAACGGAAACTGTCAATATTTTTTTATCAGTCAACAGACCGTTAAAGTCTTCCGACGTCACGAGAACGGAACAACCTTTCACAGCAGCGAATTGGATGTTTCGGCATTTAGAGGTAAAATAGCCAGTTCCTCAGTCTGTTGAGGATTCCGGGTGAAGAGCACCTCCGGCCTTATCATAACTTGACATTCTATACTGCTGCTGTTTATTCTTGGTACAAACTTACATATAATTGAATATAGCCCATTTTCACTTATAAGTAAGTAGATGTAGGTAGCAGATACTAATGGGCTGTTGGTATGATTTTATTACCTCATTGTGTGCTGAGTGTGGTAGGTACACTGACTAATAATCTGTCGAATGGAATCATTATCGTTTCGTCAGAGGAATGTGGAATCTGGATAGCAAGAGGGAGATATATTTACCTACAGGGGATTTGTTGGGGTTCAGACTTCTTTTAGATATAAATGTTTAATAAAATAGGTTAATTATCAGTACCAACCTACCTATGGTCATAAGTTTTTGGAAACAGAATCCCCTAATGAGAAGTTTCATGAGTAGTTAGTTTTAAGAGTAGTGAAAGGGCTCGTCCGGAGAATTACTACCACCATACTTATTTCAGCCGCCAAGCACCATTGCTGTGTTTCGGTTTGAAGGGCCGGTGAAATTACGGGTACGTGAGGCTTAACACCTTTATGCCTCAAGTTGACGGGTGCAATGCAATGCCGTGTAGGCTATGTTCTTTGTGAATGTGACCTATGCAGTAAAGCTTTGTCATAGGCAAGAGTACACTGCGCTACTTGCTTGCCCCGTCTCCTAGTAGTATAAAAAAAAAGTAGGTACAGGGTTGCCCTTAGGTTTTGTCCCATCTAAACATTAAATTAAATAGGCTTTCAAGTGCATTAATATAGGTAGGTACTTAGATTTTCTTTCATTGTTAATGACAAATGGTATGCTATTGCATTGGGATTTCCTATGAGTAATGATAGCTGTTAGAAGAAATCGATTAATGAAAATAAACCCTGTAATGTCCTGTCCTGTAAAATAAATAAATAAAATGTTCTCTCGATAAATTAAATAAAACACCTTGCCTACCTACTACGTACTTAACCTACCTACTTACTACATTTACGTCGCAAAACATTTCGACATCACATGATACTACAGATAACACGACAAATAATCTGTATTTATCGATATGTAGGTTTACTATAGGTATATACCTATGATGTATTAATCTATTCTGTATATTATCATTATTAATCACCTCCAGGCCCAACACATTTCCATTGTGGGCAGGTAAATGCACCTTAAGCATATAGGTACGTAAAGGCTAAATATAAATTGGAAGCACATTATTTACCTTTAAATTGGCACTGAATATTAGCACTACCTTTTCGAGCGCGTCACACAATATAAAAAAGGAACGCACTTTATTTGCAATTCGTCATAGCATTTCAAACACTGGTGACAAGACGGCGACCGCCTGCGCACTACAAGCAAACCTTCTCGCTGTTGAATAGAAAAGGACAGAACCTCTTTGCGATAGTAGGTTGGTACTTCACTGGTATACTTTGATGTCACCTTGGTTCGTCACGCAGGAAAACCAGAGGAATCTCAGCTGAATATGACGAGCATTAGGTACTGTGACAATTAGGTACCTACACTCATATAGCGTCTCATCTCTATTGTAACCACATTAACTACTGACGAATTCGGAAATCACATTTTCACTTACCTTATCGATTTATAATCGG
Organism: Venusia cambrica; assembly: GCA_951394065.1. Lineage (NCBI taxonomy): Eukaryota > Metazoa > Arthropoda > Insecta > Lepidoptera > Geometridae > Venusia > Venusia cambrica. The sequence goes on along the minus strand of OX596059.1, from coordinate 3,410,050 downwards.
GTTCTCGTCGTTATATCAAGATCTGGTACGTGTTTGAGGAGATCCTCAAACAGATCCTAAAAATAAACGTTTTTTTCATTTGGTTAGGATTTTACTATATTTATAATAAAAAGAAATAGTTTTCTTTCAAGGTGTTCCTTTTAGGCTACATCTTTACTTGTTTTACATGTAAGCTGGTGGTCAAACGCTTGACTATCTATTACCAATAAAAAAAACCGTGGCGTTCGCGGAATCGACTCAGCCCATGGATGTCTTAAAAGCCGACTAAGGGATCTCACCAAAAGAAGAACAGCAGCTTCCTTCTATGTTGTATTATCTACACATTTACTGCGATCACCAATACACCTGCCAAGCGTGGTGATTATGGGGGGGAAAAAGAAAAAAAAGCTCCAGCTTTGTAGGAGGCTCTGCCCAGCAGTGGACGCTAATGGGCTGTTTATGATGATGACGGATTAAACCGCCTCTGTGGTCTAGTGGTTCGTCTTCCGGTGTCAGATCCAAAAGTTCCGGGGTTCAATCCCCGGGGGAGTACAATATTGTGCTTGGTTTGGGTGGAGGCCAAAGGTGGAAGCGCACTTCACCCGGAATCCTCAACACTCTGAGGAACTGGCTTCTTACCTCTCAAAGCCGGAACACAAACATTCAGGTGATCAGGTGAGATGAAGGCGAAGCACCTCCACCACATACTTAGTTAAGATGGTAGTAGCTAGCCTACAGACTAAAGAGTATAACAACAAGTAGGTACTAAAAACTGGCCAAGCGCGAGTCGTTTTCGCACTAAAACTCCAGAACCTAATGCAAATGCTTAAAATGTGGAATCTCTAGGTGTACGTGAAACATTTAGACTCATTTTAACAGCTATAATTTTACCTATGTATAGGTAGGTAAGTAAGTACTTACGGCAGGTCCCAAAAAAGACCGAGGAAAAAAAATACAATAAAAAAAAAATTGAATCTTAGCAACCAATTAAGTACAAACGAAATCCTACATAGATATAACTGAAATAATAGATAATGAATCAAAAATAAAATCTTAAAAATTTGAATGAAAATAAGAAACAATTCAACATTAATTACGATACTTTTATAACATTTTCACAACAAAAAAATAATAATTACGTATTAGGTAGGTACATATCAATTATTTTATTCACCGCCCCCATATAAATCCTAGTAAGTTTTCGTGACCTTGTGCTGGATCAATACACTTTCTTACAAATAAGCACCACTTCTATTATCAGACCTAATGTAGCCGTGACCTAGACTTATAGAAACAATGAGAAAAAAACGGAAGGCGTCACGAACAATGGTTACTTGCGCGACTTTGACATATTACAGCGCAGTTATAGTAAGTACTTTCCTTACTTACCCTACCTCTAGTAAACCGGCTGTGACCCCAAGGACTTTTTTAAATTAAATGTTGAATACGCCTGCTCCCTACTTTACCTAGGCCTGCTGTGACCGCAAGGATTTATTGAGATAAAATGTTGAACACGCCTGCTCCCTTACCTAGGCCGTCTGTGACTGCAATGACTTTTTTACAAAAAATGTTGAACACACCAACACACCTGCTCTCTACGTTACCTAGGCCGGCTGTGGCTGCAAGGACTTTTTTACATAAAATGTTGAACAGGTCTGCTCCCTACCTTACCTTACCTAGGCCGGCTGTGACCGTAAGGACTTTTTTTACATAAAATGTTGAAGACGCCTGCTATGCATTAACAGAGATACACTCTCTGGTGCGGTATCAATCTCACTACTGCAAAATGCACAAACAAATCAAGAAAAGATTTGTTTCCAGTATCTTAATCCCCGATTTAAAAAATCTGCTTCATTTGTCAGGTTAATCACAGAATCTTATCAAACAATTCCGTCATGAGTGCTCAATCAATGCCAAACGCTGTTCGGCAGCTCACTTGTGCGGATAAGCGACGCGGAACAAAATGTGAATAAAATAAGTTATGAACGTGGACAGTGATACAGAGTTCGCGTTTGCGGAAAACACTGTATCCTTTGAGGAATCAACAGCAAAGCTCCACAGATACGCAAGGAACAGAGCACGTGATGAGAATGTTGAACGGCATCCTTTACTGCGAAAACTTCCAAGTTTCCGTACAACACTGAGACCCAATCTCCGAAAAGCATTCACCAGATTACAATCACTGAACTGCTTAAGGAAACATGAAGATGAGCCGCTGTTGGAAGTTTCGAGACACAAAAGCATAGATATCGGAGTGGGGTTGGCTCGGAGAGTTTCCCTGTTTTTGTTCACAAGGAGAACGGTCTGCGTGCACCCTTACCATCCGTATACTCCAGAGCAGTCTACGAGGAAAATTCACTTTGGTTTTGACAATAATAAAATACGTTCATATGCTGTGACCAAAATCGTGAAAAATTAATTGCTTTATGAGTTTCTTAGTCGTTATTCTAGTCTATAAGTTCGTATAAGATATAGGATAAATATCTACCTACACATGGGTATCTTAAAGAAATAAAGTTCTTTGCACAACCTGCAGTGTTTTCGTTTCAAAACTTCATGTTGGTAAATAATAATAATAATAATCGTTTAATTCCGGCAACAATAGAAAAGTTACAGATTTTATAAAACTTATAATACGGCCCATAGAAATATATACCTTACAACTAAGAATACATATAAAAATGACTTAACCTAAGGTACACGTGTTGTCGCCGACGTATTGCGGTGCGGGGAAAACAGGACAGGCGCCCCTGTCGAAACTTCACCCCTTTCGGGCAGAAAGTAGGGCTCAGGAAGGTCGAGAGATCCGTAGGAACTCTCACCATAAAAGAGATGGAGCTCACATTATGACGAGAGTCTAGTTTCTCGTCTGATTCCCACTCTGGCTTTCCTCTTGATGTACTCCTTCACCTCTACGCCTAAACGCCTAGTACTTAAGTAGCCCGATGTCTGTGTTTCTCAGTGACCTCTGGATCCGATAGAGATCTATGCTTGGAGTTTTGCTACACCATAAAATATGTTACTGACATACCCAGGCTCTCAGAATTAACAGGCTGAAGTGGCAGTGGGCAGGCCACATACCTCGCAGAACCGATAACCGTTGGGAAGCAAAATTCTCGCATGGCGACCACGATTAAACGCGAAACGGAGTGTGGGAACCCAACGATTGTAGCGTTGGCGGGGAATCGATAGATGGAGGAGACTCAGGCTACTTGTGGGGTCGATTAGAAGAAGCCTATGTTCAGCACCGATGACCGATGTTGCATTTTGCCGGGGAAATCCCTGGCGCATTCATACACCAACAATTATGAAGCATGTTGATGATGATGATGAGCATTAACCAACAAGCTATCTTTATAACCAGTTAAGCGTTTAATTATCGTAGGTAACCGATTTCGTAAATCAATCTTCATGCCTGATCCTCCATAAATGTATAGGTACCCTTGACACAGTTTCACTTTCCAAAAAACTCATTCCTTAGTCAAGCGGCAGTATGGCTCGACATTTGTTCGTGTTTCATGCTGTCAATCTCTTTTTCTGTGTAGTTTTAACAGTTGCCAAGACTTTTCAGCCGTGTGAGTTAATGCAAGAGCTGACAAAGCAGGGTTTCCATGAAAGTCAGCTGAGTGATTGTAAGTTACAGTTCATAATGTTTAAAGAAATACCGACCAAAAGCTATGGTTAGTGTATGTTGTTTTGTGGGATATATATATATATATATATATTTTATTGTACGACGGGGAAGCGCTTGGCCATCATCTCACCTGGTAACAAGTTTAGATAAGGCCGAAGTTGGAGGCGCACTTCACCCGGAATCCTCAACAAACTGAGGAACGGCTATCTTACCTCAAAATGCCGGAACACATTTTTTTTTTTAGAATTGTTATTATGGCGACAGAATTAGGTAAAATGATGGTAGCTAGCCAGGCGGACTTCAACAAAGTCCTACCACCAACTTATATGAATTATTTTGTGTGACATTTGCGTTAAATAAGGCCCAGTTACCGCTCGTTCCATGCAAACGTAGTTTGTTGCTCATTTGGAAACGGCATGATTTATATCCGATTATAATTGCAAAATTTCATTTGAATCGGATATGCGTCTAACGGACACGTAATATCTACCTATCTAAGTTTGTACCGCGTTACTTCTTTCTAATAACTAAATTAAATATTACAGGACATTTATTTCACACAGCGCCATCTCCTTATTTTTTTTATCATTATAACCGCCTCTGTGGTCTAGAGGTTCGCCAACCTGTATCAGTTCCAGAGGTCCCGGATTCGATCCCCAGGGGGCGCAATTTTGTGCTTAGTTTAGTCTGTTGTAAGATTTTTTTTTAAGTCCGCCTGGCTAGCTACCACCATCTTACCTAATTCTGTCGGCATAACAACAATTCTTAAAATGTTGTGTTCCGACGTTTAGAGGTAAGATAGCCAGTTCCTCAGTTTGTTAAGGCTTCCGGGTGAAGTGCGCTTCCACCTTTGGCCTTATCTTGCTTTATCGGCTTTATCTCTTTAAGTGATGAGATGAAGGCCAAGCACATTCCGGTCGTACAAAAAATAAAAAAATATAATAAAATCTAGCACCAAACTAAGCATAGCTTATTATTCATATGGGAACTAGATTACGGATGGAATACCTGAATATACTATTTTTTTGTTTATATTTTTTGTATTAACAAGCCTCACAGCTCAGTTGGTAGTAACTCTGCCTTCTGCGCTGTATGTTGTGGGTTCGATTCCCACCCAGGACAAACATTTATGTGATGAATATAGATGTTTGTTCTGTGTTTGGGTGTTGTATTGTATGATAAGTATGTATTTACAAAAAAAAACGTATCTATGTATCCTATCCGTAATCTAGTTCCCATATTACAAGCTATGCTTAGTTTGGGACTAGATGGCGCTGTGTGAAATAAGTGTCCTGTAATATTATTATTATTATATACGAACTACCAACTTATATTTGTATTAACAAGCCTCACAGCTCAGTTGGTAGTAACTCTGCCTTCTGCGCTGTATGTTGTGGGTTCGATTCCCACCCAGGATAATTTATTTATATTATTTATTATTTATATGATACAACACCCAAACACAGAACAAACATATAATATTCATCACACAAATGTTTGTCCAGGGTGGGAATCAATCCCATAGCCCTACAGCGCAGAAGGCAGAATCACGCCAACTGACCGAGGCTTGTCAAATATAAGAGATGAAATTGATTTCCCGTTCAAACACTTTGATTGGATGGCGGAATATGTAATATACTGGACCAGGTCGACTTGTTACAGTAGTGGTACCTACTAAAGTTATTATTTTGTTTTCATTTTGCACCAGTTAACACTTGCGATAACTTCTATAATTTGACTTTTTAGGTTATTTCACTACAAACGCGGCTGTATCGCCTTAGATGATGGTGACTCTGTCAAGTTATATATTAGCCCATAAGTGATCAAAAGATATTTCAAGTGATGAAAGATATCGTAATACCGACCGATCTATAACGTGCATTTGAGTTGAATTGGCAAGTCTTTTTCAGTAAATAGGATTTTTTTTTTAAAATAGGCTATCCGGCCGGCCAACCATCTGTTTCAGAGGATGTGGGTTCAAATCCAGTCGTGCACCATGATAATTTTCGTTTTTTTCCGAAGTTTATGTGCGCATTTGATACATGCTAATCCTCTGGCGGTGTAGGTCACGTCGTTAGGATACCGGCATGTCTCTAAGACCTAAAATCAAATTGGCATGAGCCACTGGCTAATAGTATTCCGCTAAGCGGCGATAAGATCTTACCGCCTGTGGTCTAGTGGTTTGCCCACCAGTGTCAGATCCTAAGGTCCCGGGTTCGATCGCCAGGGAGTACAATATTGTGCTTAGTTTGGTTGGTGGTAGGACTTTGTTTACATCCGCCTGGCTAGCTATACCACAATATTACCTAAGTCAGTCGCCATACCAACAATTCTTAAATTGTCGTGTTCCTCATTTAGAGGTAAGATAGCCAGTTCTAGGATTTACCTTCGACCGTATCATATCTTGAAATCAGATGAGGTGAACCCAAGCGCTTCCCCGTCGCACACAATAAAAATAATGAGCTTGCAACTTGTCAAGTATTGAATACTAGCCTATTTGCAAACCGTGGACATGTGCCGAACGCAAGTTTGGACGTGCTGACTAACCACTAGGTGATCTAAGATTCACGCTCTGAGAGATCAGAGGTGAATCCTTGAAGGGGGAAAAGCCGTGAGTCTGAACTTTTATTTACTTATTTAGTTACCTTTTATATTTTGTTTGCAGGGTTATGCCTCATCCACGCGGAGAGCTCCATGCAGACGGAAGTGATAGGAGGTCCGGATGAGGACGGATCATTCGACTACGGACTGTTCCAAATCAACGACCGGTATTGGTGCAATACGAGCCACCTTCCTGGTAAAGGATGCAATGTGCGCTGTGATGGTAAGCTAACATAGCTCACTTTTAGGTATCCACTGATTCTCCCTATTTGTTCTGATATATAAAAAAAAAACAGGACATTAATTTTACACAGCGCCATCTAGCCCCAAACTAAGCTTGTAATATGGGAACTAGATTACGGATAGAATACTTAAATACTTTTGTAAATACATACGTACTATATGATACAACACCCAAGCACAGAACAAACATCTATATTCATCACACAAATGTTTGTCCTTGGTGGGAATCGAACCCACAGCCTACAGCGCTATATATATAAATATATAGTTATATTTTTTATTGTTCGAAGTGGAGGTACTTGGCCTTCATATCACCAGATTTTTAGTGAATAGTGAATAGAACACATTATTTTGAATCGAAAAACGGGTATTTATACGGGTATCTAAATGATACATGGGTAAAATACGCAATAAATTCCCTTTTAAAAATAAAATAAAAAGTAGCTAACATGTTGAGTGCTAAGTCCCTCGTTGTCTATGAGAAACACCGTGTGCTTCAGCACCCAATGAGCATGTGTGTTATTTTACAGATCTCCTAACAAATAACATAACAAGAGCATCAGAGTGCGCCCAAACAATATATAGACAACAAGGATTCAGCGCTTGGCTTGGATGGAAGAGAGAATGCAGGGATTACAAACAACACACATTTAATTGTTGAACTCAATTTTATTGGAACAAACAAACAAACGTGTTACTATGTAACAAAAAAAATACCTTGGTCTTTGTCATTGGTTGTTTGTCACCGATGGTGACTGAACATCCATTGACAAAACATATTTATGTGAATTACGTCTATACACCTTCTTTGCATATGAGCGTTGAGTTCATTTTTAATCTGGTACATCTACTGCAAAATATGGGCGTGAATAACTCGAGCTTAGATGATTAGAAGGTGAGTATGTAACCCGTTTCCATAATAGGTAACAATCAATTAAGTAGATCTTACTATAAATAAATGCACTTTAAGACATCCGTATAGTTACAAAAAAGTAATGTATGTATCGAGTAATACTTTTGAGATTCTTTATAGAACTATTGCGGGCAGATCAATTATGTAGGTATGCTTTAATCATTGGATAGGTGTGTATTAGGTCTTACTGGAATATTGTTCTACATAAGATTATTATGAAAAACAATATACAGGGCGAGTTTTTTTCAATGGCCACCGAGGCCAAGTCAGAAACCGTGAGAGTTATCGAAAAGTCATGTTAGGAGTTACGTGCTCGATTTAAAAACAATAAGTTCTGAACTAAAGAAAATCAATATTCTTTAGTGCAATTTTCTGGAAAAGTGAGTTTTTGAAAAAAAATATTGCATTTATGAGTTCTTTGTTTGATAATAAAAAAATATATGTATGATGACTATGTGCCCAAAGTCGTTGGAACGCTTTCAAAATTAAAAATTTAGAAATTCAACTTTATGCATTTAGTAAAGGTTGTAGGTTCAGACTATGCGTAAGCTAAGCTATTAAATCCTTTTTTGCTGTATTTTTGTTCGTGATGAGCTTAAATTGAATCGTCATTGGATTAAAAAACGTTCGCTTTTTGTGGTACCGCAGCTGATGGCAAGGCACGGACACCCTAATGGCTAAACATTTTTAATAATGTCGTACCTACCGTACAGTGCAGAAAGAAAAAAAATAAGTTCTGCATTAAATGCATAACTTATTTTTTTTTAATTGAGCACAAACTCCTAACATGACTTTTCGATAACTCTCACGGTTTCAGACTTGGCCTCAGTGGCCCTGGTAAAAAACTCACCCTGTATATTCAGCCCAGGTATCCTATGTATAGTATAGGTGCTTTGTTACGTAGTGACTGCGACTGTGTCAGTGTGAGACACGAAATCGAACGAGGGGGTGCGCGCGCCGCCATCGCAACTTACCCGGCGAGTCACACTCACCCTGATTATGATTCACTTGTTGAATCGAAACCGCTGGTGCATACATTAAAATAATCGTCATACGTGAGTAAAATCCGTGTTTTAAAATGTATAGCACGAATCACGCAAGTTTTGAAAGTGGTATGCATTTTATAAATAATACTAAAAGTCAAATACTAATAATAGGTAAATAAGCTAGCTATGATACATCGGTATTATTGTTCTAAGAGAGCTACGTATTAGTAACGCCACTAAGATTGTCATGGTAACTTACACAAAAATAATAACCGAGCATATTTTTCATGTTTAAATTGAAATATTCTAGAAAACGTTGGCATGACGACATAATTGAGTTTAATCCGTACTGGTAGAACATAGGTTGAATTGGTGGAACTGGTGGAATATGGAATACCTAAAACCCTTGGAACAATATGGGAAAGACCTTTGCCCTGTAGAGAGACAGTACATTTTCCAAAATAAAGTTCCAACTGACAAAATAGATTAAGAGCTTAAAAACGATGTAACTTTATATAAATAAATGCTTAAACAAAATTAATAACTTTCATGAATACCCAATATTTAAGGCTATCATTTAAACGGTCAGCTAATTTATGGTTTTGATCAGCGAAATGTATTTCGTCAACAAGTGAATAAAAAAGGCAAGTGTTTTTTGATGCAAAAAACAAGTAATAACCTTCTGACGTCTTCGAACTTAACGCGGGATCGCCCGCGTTAAGTTCGAATTATATGCTGTCAAAATAACTTTTTAGCTGACCGAACATTTGAAAAACCCTTGTAAATACTCACCAATAGGTAATATAATCCTACTTAATAATAAATACTGTCTGCAAAAAAATACTAAAAAAAAAGAACATAGAAGTAAATGTTTTTACAATACAATCATGTGGGTATTACCGTAATTGTCCTATTCGTAATATAGTGTGCCAAAAGTTCTAGTTCGATGTATAAGTTACAAACACATGAAATTATTAAAATCACATCTGCGCGAAAAAGCATAGACAAGCATTATATGCTTGCCTATGCTATGCTTTTTCGTATAAAAGTGTTTTCTGTTTATGTCTTAGTACAAAACCAACCAAACTTCTTCGTAGTTTTTCGCAGTCGTAGTATAATCGATATCGTTGTACGATATCGATTATACTACGACTGTTTATTCATTTAATTTGAAAATATGGTAACACCTAGGTTTATATAAAAACATGGCCGTGAATATCGTGCTAAATAATGTCCTGCTCTAAAAAAGTTGTCACTACCAATCATAACTATGTAAATTGAATATGTAAATACCTTTGTCCCACTCAGGTGCTAACTATTCGGTATTTGACTATTTACCCATTCCTTTGGTTTTTAATGTTGCAGCTTCAATGGCGTTGATCAATGTTGCCCTGGAACAAAATTTAAAATAGATATTTTTATTGTGTTGCCCTAAAAAAAAATATTGCAATTTTTGCCTATACTTAAAGTTATTACTAGTAAAACGATTGGGACTGCGTTCCCATCATCCCGCGAGAATTCCTTAAATTCTTTTCTCTGCGCCCCATCACTACAAAAGGAAGCTGTCCCTGAAAATGTCAAGTCTCTAGAAACTGTGGACTATGATTGACAACCAGTCATCTACACGGCGATTTTTTATAATGTAGATGTGTTATATAAAGCATTTCTGCGAAGGAATGAAAGGAATTTCCTCTCTTACAATTGAAGAAAGCAGCATCCACCACGGTGCTAAAAACACCAAAACGGCGTTTTCCAACCCGCCTGCCAAGCGAGGTGATAATGGCAAATTCCTTCATTATAATATGAAGAATTATAAGGCCTACACGTCCTGCAATTGTTTCTGGACAATCAAAAAGGTCATCTAAAGGATCAGAAAAGGGGGAATGGGCTGATTATAATTCATCATGCATCATGCAGTGCCATTTAGGCTATATTCTTTATGGATGTGACCTACTCAGTAAGGCATTGCTATAGGCAAGATATGCACTTAACATCAGGTGGGCTACTTGCTTGTCATATAAAAAAAAACACTTATACCGCTTCGCCGTTCTTTAATAGAAATTTCAGCTTGCATTTTATTATGCACACCGCAATAACCTGGAATCAACTTCCAAGGTCTGTATTACGACCTTGGAGTTTTAAGAGTCGATAGGCACCTTTTAGGTAGGCTCCATCGCTCCATCGTAGATCTCATATTTACCTGTGTAAGTTTCTAGGTCAAGAGCCGACCCATAAATCTTCTGCTCTCATACCACTTAGATGGGATCAGTTACCACATGTTCCCATCTCCCATTCACTGCTGATGATTATTCAATGAAACATTGATTTACCTTAGCTGTCCATTTTCGAGTGCGCTCACACCGCATATAGTGGACCCTCCAGGCGAGCAGACCTCATCTTTCAAGAGGCCGGGATGCTTCCCAGTCTGTAAGACCATCTGACCGCTGCCGACTAGCACTTGCGCTGCAGATTTCAGAGCCTGGGCCCGAGGCACGCCTTGTTTCACTGCGCCATCTGCTAACGCCTCTATCACTATGTACATCTGGAACGAGAGGTGTATCGTTTTGTTAGTCAAAGTCAAAGTCAAAATTGTAATGTCTTCAAGAAGAGAATAGGCACTTTCTAGTTTAGTATTGATTCCCTAACCGAGTGAAATTTCCTTGTAGGTGGACAAAATTTGTTATTCATAAGTTCATTGGGTGACTTCGGCTTTTATTGATTTCAAAATCTACAAAGATTTTTCTTTTATTTTATTAGGTACCTACGCACTATGGTACATTTATGTATTTTTGAAGATTTTTCTATTATCTTATTAGGTACTTCGGTACAGACATGGGTACATTTTAACTTCAAATTAAGCAGTTTAATTGTTTTATTTTGTTGTCTGCCAAGCTGATAATTGGCAAAACCAACGAGCCGAGGCTTATTTCCTCTTAAGGATGGCAATGGGTGAAAAATATTTCCATACTCACAAAAGCAGGTCCACACGCTGTCAACACTCCCAAAGTATCCATTGCTGATTCCGATACCTTCTCACAAATACTTGAGCTACTCAGAAGGTTTTCCAATAGCTGACAATCTTCAGAGCTGATGCCTGCTTCTGGGGTGTACAAGCAAATACCCTGACCTATAGTCATTGGTGTGTTTGGCATAATCCTTATTATCTTGACACTAGAACCCAATGGAGCAAGAACCTGCAAAAATATTTTATTATTTTAACTGCCTCTGTCGTCTAGTGGTTTGCCTACCAGTGTCAGATGCAGAGGTCCCGGGTTCGATTCCCTGCTGGAAATGCTTCATCTCAGGCTATAAGCAATTGTTTTTGGTAGTAGTTAAACATCAGACTTGACAATGTCATTTCATTTCATACCTCAATTATCATACTACACACTTTTGTCAAACAAGGTTGCTATGTAGGCATGTTTAATTTATGCACTTCTCTACTTTGAAGATGATGAAAGTGTTTCATGTTTTTCTTAGCAAATGCTACAAGCTTGAATGTATAAACACTTGGAAATGTTAATTATTTATGCCTGTCGCGTTTTAGAACGAACATCGTTCAATCAATGATAAAAAAATCCAAGATGGCGTAAAATTCAATTGTTACAAATCATTGTCCTCGTAACATTATGCAAAAATACTAAAATATCAAAATCATCGAAGTTCATTTCCTGACCTCAATACCAGCCTGCAGCCACAACAATGCCCATTGATGGATGTAAAGCAAAATTTAATAAAAACATACAAAGCGCTACATAGCTTATATATTTGTGAATTAGAATGTAATAACTAACTTTTTTCAAGGTAGATAACTTTACACCAGCCAGCATAGACACAACTAAAACCGGAGTGATTTGACATTGGCATCCTTTGACTGCCTCTTCCAACATAGCAGGTTTTACTCCAAGTAGTATTATGTCACATATTTTGCACAAATCACTATTGTCCGTAGTAACATTGGTTCCCATTTCCTTCCAATGCACAAGACTTTGCAGCCGAGGTCCGGACACCCATATTTTTGAAGGGCAATGTGATCCTGAAATATTATGTAGCAAAAAAATAATTTAAAAATTGCTGCCTAAACAGTTGATTCAATTACACAAAGACAATGTTGGGATTGTTTTTCTGATATAGTTGTCAATGAATGTCCATGACAGCACATATCCTTTTGTTGGAAATAAATATTTTTTTTTAAATTATATTTATTTATATATTTTATGTGAAGACCGTTAAAGCCAAAATAGTGAGTCATAAATAAATGTGAATTGGATACTTTATGTTGGTACAATGAACATTTTATAATAGGAACTTATTTAATTAATTCTTATCAAAATGCCTTTATCACTCTTTGTATATAAGGTAGATAAACTTTGTTTACTAAGTAGTTTGGACATACAATTAAAAAGTTACCTGGATTTAAAGAGTTTAATTAAGCAGTGCACTATAAACAAAGGTATTCATAATAATTAATACATACAAACCAAAGTAAGTCTGGCTGTCCTTCTATTTGTATGTTTCACAGCTCAACTGCTGAGCTATTTGAGATGGAATTAGATATGGGCATAGTTAGAGGTCTGGGGACTGACATAGGCTACTTTTATCAACATAATATGCAGTAGGTATATATACTGAGGCACTGCAGGTTAAGCCTTCAGTATTCAGTCAGGGTTACTATAAATACTTGAGAAGCCAAATGTTAAAACTTCTCTAATTTAATTCTCAATGATTTCCAGGACTCATTGTTTATGTGGTATATATATATCATTAAATTATTTTAAAGGAGTGACTTATCAAACCGTTATTTACATCCCAAGTTTTTTTTCTTTATTTTATAAAAAAAAAGAAAAAATAGGATGAAGATGTGCAGATGAATCTGTTAAATGAAATTAATTTGCATGTGATTTTGTTATGAGTTGGCAAGTGGTTGCAGCAGTGCGAGCCCATCAATTCAACTTTGTCAAGTGTTCAAGTACCAGCTCACTTGAAAATCAAGTAGATATGTGGCCTAAGGAGCAAGCTCGTCTAAAAGGAACCTATTCACTCTCGACTCAATGATTGAACTGGTGCTGAAAACCAGGCACTAACAAGTACTACCTAAATAAATAAAATAAAATGGTAAATAAATAAAAAAAAAAAAAAAAAATTGAGCTGTCTAATTATGAAATGTAAGCAGAGTGCGTATTATGAGAAACAGCATTAGATCAAGAGTGCTTTTTCTCTTTGGATTCTAATATTTAGCTGTAGATATGTAACTGTAGGAACTAACCTTTTTGAATGATGCCCTTGGCTATAGCCGTTGACATATTTCCACCGCCAATAAATCCCAAATTGAAGGCCATTTCGGTTCACAGTATGGTGCTATTGGTAGGGTAGGGTTTGCTGTATGTATTGGAGTCACAGCTGGTTCGTAATGATTTGTGTAGGTACCAACACCAACCTTTACTAGGATAAGCCACAAACTTGGGTTACGCAACACCGAACACTTTATCAATAGAGGAGTAATAATGTTTTAAGGTTTAAATTTCGTAAATTAATTTTGATTTGATTTGATAGGCTTTTTCCAGCGATTCAGCATCTGCTAGAATACATAGTTATAGATCTGTGGCATCGGCACGGCAGACTGCTGTCATGTCAGCTTAAAAGTACTCTGTGTCTGTGTCTGTGGTCGGCCTATCGCAACTCAGAACAAAATAAACCATGATTGCTATGACGATGAGGTTAGGCAGAACCATGGCAAAACATTAATTGCGGATATTGTTATCTCACTCACATCCTCCTTGTTTCTCGTTCTGTCATAACGTTGATTAGCTGTTAGTTCTCCATTCCATGTTTTGTGCCAGCATTATTGGTTTATTTACAACAAAAATATTGCACCTGTAATTTCATGACTAAACAGACACAAACTATCAGCAATCGTGCTATATAACTAGGTGTTATTTTACTTGTTCTGTTTTCTTTATGCTAATATTTGCCAGCAAGCAAACATAATTAGTCAATAATTAAAACATGTGATTTTGTAAATATACCTAATGATTACAGAACATGAGAAGTTTTCAAGAGTACCTATGTATGTATTTATGTATGCGATTTGTAACGTCCACTCTGCAGCCTTAACGGCTTGATAACATTTGGCTTGTGATGTGTTATTTGATTTATCTGAATTGTGGAAGTGACATAGGCTATATTATTTTAATATGGGGGATGTGAATCAAAAGTAAAAGGTGGTCACAAAAAATTGCTGTCGGGTTTTAGTTTTTCAACTTTCTACTTTTTTGTATTCGATAGTTTATTTCATAATATCATACGAGGTATCAAGATCTACCTAAGCAACATCAATAAATATTAAGCCATTTGGTATGAAAAATACTACATAAATACGAGCAACATGACCGGCCATGGCTGTGCTGGTCTGGCCAAAAAGATTCTTATCCAGGCCATAGACTACGACACACTACTACGACTACGAGACTATGTTATGAAGAGGCGCAGATAATTGTCACCACGTGCATCTACAATATTGCCCCGCTTCATGCTAGACCTCAGTTAGGACATACATAGTTATTGATATATGTTTCTCTGTGTCATTTTATATGTTTTATTATTTCCTAATTGTGTGGTGATGGTGATTGTACCTATATGAAATCCTTTATTGTATAAGCAAAATTGTAATTAGCCTCTAACTTACTAATAACTAACATTAGATTATTTGAGCTTATCTATCCTTATCTTATCTTACCTATTTGAGCCTTTTGGGGTGGAGACCTTGGGTCCGTGGGGAGCCGGAGCCCTCCGGGTTTTCAAAAATATTGCGGGGCTTTTGATTGAGGCGACACGTGACCCAAGGGCTGGCTCTTATTTAGGCCAGCGAATTAGCATAGCTATTCAGCGTGGCAATGCAGCCAGTGTCTTGGGCACGCTTCCGTCTGGTACTGGTCTGGAACAGTTGAGTTACCTATAGGCCGTTTGTAACGGTCCTTAGGTAATCTGACTGATTCCTTTGTACTTAGTTAGTTTAATTTATTGAATAAATGTATAACATTAGATTGACACACATACCGCAAGCAAAGAAGATACCGGCAGTCGAAACGCAACTGTAAGCCAAGGACGTAAGCCGCTGAAAGGTTTACAAGACTTGACAAACAAAATGACTCAGCAGTCGTTACTGCTGAAGTTGAAGCTAGAAATAAGAGTCAAAGCTTGCCTCTTACCTGCACTTTCCAGAAACGGTAGAGGTGTTGAAGACCGATGATGATGATAACTTATCAAATCGATGAATAAACTAAAAACATAGCTTGACTCTTGACTCTGATTTTGAAAACACAAGATTTTATTTGAGGAAACGAAATGATTTCACCCGCCATTTATGTTTCATCCTGGTCAAAATTACAGGTCAAAGAAGTATTTATATCTTTCGTGGCGACTAAGAAACTAAATTTGAAATAGTATCGTATTAAATTATGGCATAACGACGTAATTAGCAATACAGGGACTTTATTACAATAATAAATTATCACAACAAAAGGAACGCAAGGCAATAGCCGAATTAATGACAGGTACCTGTGTATGTTGTAGCATGCGAAACAAGCCGCATTGAGTACCTAACTCAACAATAAGTGTTTTTTTTTATACGACGCGACGTGGAGATGGAACCAAGCAAGCTGCCCACCTGAGTTACCTATGTGCAACTCTTGCCTTGTACAAAGCCTTACTGCGTAGGTCATATCCATCAAAGAACATGATCCTACGTTCCACTGCATTGCACCCATCAACTTGAGGCATAGGTAATGGTGTTAAGCCTTAGACCTTCTGACTCTGATCCTATGGGCAGAAGTTCTAAGTGTGTGTCCGTCATTTCACCGGCAACTATACCCTTAAAAACCGAAACTGCTTGGTGGCCAAACTAAGTATTGGTGGTGGTACTTCCCCGGGCGAGCCCTTTCACAAGGAACTCTGCTACACATAAAGTACCTAGGTACTCTTTTTGGTAAGTAAGCCAGCGCTCATCAACCCTTGGGTTGGGAGCTATAATAAAGGCCCGCACCAAACAGCATATGTGTCAATAGACTATATTTCATGAAAGTATTATTGTAGGTAGTTACTAATGTAAAATTATTTTTACCCTATATAAAACTTTTTAAGATCCAATTTGTCCCGTATGGGTATCACTTATAGTGCCTTACCTGGAGTTTTCCGCATAGAGGTTACAACCTTACCTTACTTACACCCAGGTGGACACGTACTCGCGGTCATAGATTACTATTATTAAACCGAAACTCGCGGTTCCTGTTCCTTTAATTTAGTAGAGCCGCCGCCGCCGCCACAGGCTATAGTTATATTCTCTTTGGCCGTGATAGTATTGTTTTTTCCACTTGCAACACTTACACAGTCCGTGGCTTCATTTTCTAGGGTGAGGTACGAGTTGAATGTTTTTCGGAATATTTTGATACGTAGGTTTTTAATTTACAATGCTGAGTGTTTCGACTAGTTAAAGTGATCAAACATGTGTCGTTGTAGTGACTTTCTCATTTATAGTTCGCTCAAAGTGTAGTGTCCAATATGTTTCGATGTATACCATTGTTCAAATGTAATCGCCAAGTGGAATGTGTAGACAAGCGGCATTGCTCGTTGCCAACAGTACCTGAAGAAATTTTACGGTACTCCAGAAGTTTGGAAGAACTTTTCTTGGACGCCAACCACATACGAGATTTGCCGAAGGTAAACAGGAGCTTTTTACTTATTTGAAAGTGATTATTATTGTGTGTGGGCGTTTACCTTATCAATTGAGTGAAGGTGTAAAATTGTAAATAGTCAACATTGATATCCCTTCTGTGTTGATGTCTGTTAGTAGTAGGTACACCCAGTATTTTGCTACTGGATTCATCTGGTGAAGAAGAATCACTGGTTTAAAAAAAAATACATATATTAACCCAGGGCTTGAATGATAACAATTACTGACTGGCAATGGCAATGACAAAAATAAGCAAATTTGTTTAATCACAGCATTAAACAAATTTGCTTACTTTTAGTGTTGAGGTGCACTAATCTATCATTTCAGTTATAAACTTTGCTTATGATATAGGTAAAACAACTTGAGCAGGAGGGGTAGATGAAAAGGACCCCATTTTGGTTGTACAGTGGTGCATATCAGTTCTCATCACTCATTTCAAACCTCACCAACAGTGTAATTTTTGTCACATATTTTCAACCTAGTTAGTCAATACATGTGAAGGTGCCCTGTGTCAAATGCCAAGTGGGCTAGTACTCCTTGTTGTTTGCCCGGTTAGGGACCCCCTGAGCTTCTGGAACTCTCTAATAAAATTAGAATCATCAATTACTTTAAAAAAATACATAGCATTCGTAAACATAGCCAGATGACAGTCTCAAATCCCTTATAATTTTGAAGCACTCCCAAGTAACCTGGCCCGACCTATGCAGTAAGGCTTCGCTATAGACAAGAGATGTAACATTGGGTGGGCTGCTTGCCTGTTCCATATCCAAGTTGTATAAATAAAAAAAGGATAATATATCGGGATAGACTTTAATGATTGGCTAAACAGACTTATAATATGTGAAACAGAAAGGATATGGCACACTCAACAATTACCACTTTCATAATCCCACATGAAGTTAATACCTTACCTTGATCATCTGGGTAATAGGATCAATGAGTTTTTTTTCTTTTGGCCATTATCTACCATGGTTTCAAGTAATGAGGCTGGAAGTGGGAGCAACTTCACCCGAAATTCTCAATAGTAAAAATAAGGATCTGGCTATCTTACCTCTATGACGAAACACAAAAAAATTGATTTGTTGTTACGACTCAGGAAAGATGGTGGTAGCTAGGCGGTCTTGTACAAAGTCTTGCCACCAACCAAACCACAATTTAGAGAATTGAAACTAGAACCTCTGGATCTGAAATGGGTGTGCGAACCACTAGACCATAAAGATGGTTAACTTTTTACACTACCATTTCAGAGACATTTGACAAAATTACTTATTTATAATAATAAAATAATGCAGGTGAAGTCTACATAATAATATCATGCCTTTTATATTATAATACCTTTGAAAATGCCTGGTGTATCCAAATTGCGATTGTGTGTGAAAATTAAGATGTCTCTTTGTTACAGAATTTCTTCAGACTTCATAGGCTGAGAAGATTAGGCCTTAGCGACAATGAGCTTCATAAACTACCATCGGATATACAGAACTTCGAGAACTTAGTTGAATTGGATGTATCTCGAAATGGTAAGTCCTACCTTTTTTTTTGTATTTTAAGTTTTTGCGCTTGGCCATCATCTCACCTGGTTACAAGTTGAGATAAGGCAGGGGAGCAATATTGTGCTTGTTTTGGTTGGTGGTAGGATTTTGTTTAAGTCCACCTGGCTAGCTACCACCATCTTACCTAATTCTGTCGCCATAATAACAATTCTAAAATTGTTGTGTTCTGGCAATCAGAGGTAAGATAGCCAGTTCCTCAGCTTGTTGAGGATTCCGGGTGATGTGCGCCTCCACCTTCGGCCTTATCTTAACTTGTTACCAGGTGAGATGAAGGCCAAGCGCTTCCCCGTCGTACAAAAAAAAAAAACAAGCTTGCTAAAGGAAGAAGGTTCGGAAACGCAACTCTCTTGCTCATAACTAAATCGTTACCTGACTACAGTGCATGGTATGAGATCTAGCTAATACTCATGACGTTCTCGGTAAATACACTTTCAAAATGATTAATTCTATTCAGGTCAGAAATACTTGCGAGTATGGCGCCTCTGGCAAGTAATTAAGTAACAAGAGTATGGCGCCCCCGTACATACGTAATGCACCTGAGCTAGTTTAGTATTCCTTTTCAATTTAAATAAGTATTATTGAATGTCCTCACAATTACATCTACCCTCTACCTCTGTAACTATCAGGTAGGTAGGTTTAAAAAACTTACCGTCGTACGGGTCACCTATTAAAATGGCCGCCCGGAACAAAGTGAACGATTGTCGTTTCGGATTATGTATTTTGTGCATATGTAGATGGCGTGTACATAGTTTTTGACTATGATTATTATATTGGTAGAAGTACGGCAGGGCTACCGTAGTTAATAAAGTGGCGGAAAAATTCAACAGAACTACTATTGGTTCCTGGTGTGGCACTGGTGCACCTACCCTATATCACAAGGAGGATAGATAGATATATAGATAGAAAATACTTTATTGCACTAATAAATAAAAGTACACGGGCGAACTTAATGCTACAAAGCATTTTCTTCCAGATAACCCTTGTGTAGTATGGAATGGAGTGGGTGGGCTACTTAACGGGAGAAAATGATGTAATAATTTATTACTAATACTTCATTACACTTACATATTTTACACTATTTACGATAAAAAATTATAGTAATAAATAAAATGATTAAATACCTACTTATAATACTTAGACATACATATACATAATATATTTCTTAAGTAATTATCTCGATTTTGTTTTTCTAAAAAAAGATGGAATACTTTAGATTTGAAGATAAGAGAGGATACCATTACGACATGAACCTAAATTCCCAAACGCACTACCAACTGATTAGTTGGTATTAATTGGTTTACTTAATTACGTAACATAACCGCAATATTTATTGCAAAAGAAACCACAAAAACGTTCGTATTACATTATATTCCTCAATCAAATCCAAGATAACTTATCTGGATTCGCAAGCTAACCGTGCTTGGATGAGTAAAATATTGCAATGCCTCTTTGGGTTGCTGCCGGTTGCCGGAACCGGCAGGTTCTCATTCTCCCGAGTCCTTCTTCTTATAATGGCTTTTCAGCGGTCCTTTTGAGTACCACGAGAGTTTGCCAATGACAGGTGAATAACTGACATAAAACCAAAAAGCTGGTCTGAGGTAAGGTAGATGTACGGTCCATAGGGAGAATCGTACATAGAGTTGATATGTAATAGGCCTAGTTTATGCGTATCAAACTGATTCACACAACCTCCTGAGTCCTAAAAATGCTATTATCAATCTGCCTGTCAAACTGTGTGATTGGTAAACCCTCGAGTGTTGATGGAGTCTGGTCCAGTCAACGTTTAGGTTTACCGGCGCCAAGCCAAGGTCTTGTCTTTCGAGTTCATTCATTCAAGTAAACACTCCATTATTGTATTATATACCGTATTCAAGCCTAGGCGTTTTCACTGCTTACGGTACTGTTACCGTTTAATAGCTCATGGCAAGGTCTTAGCTCTCAGCTAGGTGTAGTTCGATGCACTGTTTATTGTTTTGAATACCTAGCATTGTCGTGAGCTTTATGCTAGAATGCTGCTGGTATTCTTTGATCCGTAAGCTTACTAGCGTTTTTAGTAAAAAACAACTTTAAACGTACCTAGATGTTTTATTGGTAACCTGTTGCCTTTAGTGCCGCGCCTATTTCACAATGTCTGAGACGTGCTACTGAACAAATTTAAATTGTACTGTCTCACTTTATTTTCACAAAATAAATATATATACATACTTATTTTGTTTATCGTACTGTCTCACTTTCTGTTCACAAAATAAATATATATATATGCTTACATTCTTTTTATATGGTAATTTTTTAAATGTGGCTGTTTTAGAAAATCTGCTAAAGTAATTTAGACAGCACATAAGTATTTCGAACTTAATATGTAGGTACCTACTTCCGTTAGTAGGCTATTTTTGTTGCACCCAGAAACGCCAGTGCTGTTTTAATTCATATTTGATGACAAAAAACATTTTGGAACTGGCTAAAACCTCTATTAGGTATACTTATACAGGTTTAAAACTTGATGAACGTTCGTTTTATTTGTCAATTAGCGTTACTTGACAAATAAATCGTCATTTTAAAATACTCAGTTTAAAAAACTCAAGTCTCCGAAGTCCCGAAAAACCTGTGAGCTACTCAGAAATTAATTTATTAAATGATTGCAGCCGGGGAGTCCTTTTCTCTCTCACAGGATTACCTCGTGAAAATTGCAAATACAATTATATCAACAGCGATAAAATATTTCCTAGTCTTAGCACAGGCTGAACACCTGTGAACAAATGCTTTATTCATGTCACGTGGTATCATTTATAGCATTCAATACCAATAATTGTTATTGTCGCCTTCTTAACTAAATGTTCATGACCCTGGCGCGGCGACTGTCCGGCAAATACTATGATCACGATGGCAGCAGCATTTTTCTGAATTCTTTGGGAGGCATATGTCCTGCGAGGACTTTATCAGGCTGTAATGGTGAAATCTATAGTCTTCCAAGCGACTATGTTTGTGAATCTCGTACATTCAAGTTATTTACAGGGCACTTACAAACGTAAACTTTACCGAACGTAAAATTAGTGGAGCTCCTTGTTAAAGGGCTCGTCCGGGGAAGTACTACTACCTATTTCGGCCGCCAAGCAGCATTGCTGTGTTCTGGTTGAAAGGTATTACGGGCACATGGGGCACCAATTAACACTCATACACTTTATGCCTCAAGTTGATGGACGCGATGCAGTGCCGTATAATATAGATCATGTATTTTTTGTGGATGTGATCTATACGGTAAGGCTTGTTATAGGCAAGAGATGCACTTAACATCAGGTGCCTGCTTGTTCTACAAAATTGCGGATAAAAAAATAAAGTACGTTTTGACGTGCCTGACTAGGTAGGTACCTAGTCAGAGGCACGTGTATCTTTAGAGGTATGTGATCCTCTGAAGATCCAGATCAAAGCTCTGAGTTGTGATCAGTGGATCCTGGACTCGTTTGTTTTTCGAAAAACTTCATCCTGATTTCATTATCAATCACGGTACACAAATAAGTACCTAAGTAGATCCCTACCTAATATAGGTTAGGTGTGATCTACTTCTAGTAGTCTACCCCAGGCAATGGAATCGCAATGGTAACTTTCGTTAGTTTACCGTTACGGATGAATGATCGCAACACTGGAGGTAGGACCTGAGAAGGTGGACCTGGCTAGCGACCGTCCTGCCGAACGGTTTGACGAGTTCAGTCTCGAGGGAGAGCCAGTGCCTCCTGGGTAAGTCCGCTCCATCGTAGACCTCATCCTCGTTCTGGTCTAGAGCTAGACAAGCCTACCCTGTCATTCATAAAAAAAAATACAGTTTCCTCGAAAAATAATAGAATTCGAGAGGCTTACGTTTCGTTCTGTCATATTTGCTTTGCGAGAATTTCGTCCGTCTTATTTCACGCTTGACATGAGCACGTATTCGATTCGCTGAATGTTTTGTAATGTGTATTTACATACAATAACCCACAAAGATGTATGGTAAGACAACTGAACACACCATTACGAAATGTGGTGAATCCATTCTGTGAGCTCAGTCAGCTGCGTTTATCATTCACGTTTTACCAGTTACCAGCAGCCAGCACGTTTGGCTTAGCCATAGATTTCGTCCATGCCTATATGCAGGTAACACATATAGGCATGGACGAAATCTAGTATATTTCGTCCATGATATAGGTAGGCGGAGAATTTCATTAATTGTTTTAAATATACTTCAAGCCCTTCGGTTGCTGCCGACAGTATACGGAAACCGTGGTTTGATTGCTTGCTACGCGGCCTGTGGATGTCGTAGAAGGCGGCTAAGAGAATATTTTCCAAGAGTAGGGCAGCAGTTAGCTTCTGTGTACCCAGCAAATTTACTGCGATCACCAATTCGCCTAGCGGAGTGATTATGGCAAAACATTCCAGCTTTTTGGTGGCCTTTTTTATTGATGGTAGCAAAGCATTTGACCACCAACTTGATAAACTGATAAATTGTTTGAACTTCCCTGGGGATCGAACCCTGAACCTCTGGGTCTGACAACGGTGGGTGTACCATTAGACCAACAGAAATATAAAATATGAATATAGGTTAAATAGATGGGGGAAACACGCTAAAACTTCGCTCATGAGCAATTTACTAGGTTCTCACTCAACACGCCGGTTTCGCAACTCACCGATCACTAATTTAGTTTGTTAATCTTACACTACTTGATAAGTAAAGTAGGTACCTAATTTTGTTTGTTTTTATAACAATGCTCAGGTTTCTAAAACGCTAATTTGTTAAAACCAAAGAAAGCAAATCTCGGCCTAGCTGGGCAAAGGTTTGTTATTTTTAACCTAAACTTGCAGTTATATATGGCTACGCGCCTTTGTGAAATGTGACAGGGCCATGCTTCGTTAACAGATTTAAAAGGGTCTATAGAGAAGGGCTAAATTATCATAAAATTGTAATTCAAGGAAAATACGGCTATTATTGTTCGGATTACATTTACTTTATCATTATCTGATCAGCTTTTGATTAGACTGACAGACAGGGGTCATCGTTTTTATCAAAGCGAAGCTTCACAGACGGACTTAAACAAAGTCCTACCACCACCCAAACCAAGCATAATATTGTACTCCCCTTGGGATTGAACCCGGGACTTTGGATCTGACACCGGTGGGCTAACCGCTAAACCACAGAGGCGGTCTAGTGTATACGTAGTGACTACGTAACGTAAACCAACCTTAATTAAAGTAGAGATAAAATTACTATACCTAATCCGAAATTCAGGGTCGGATCTCGGATTATCCTACTTTTAACTCCGAATTAAAACAGTGAAATATTTATCTCATTGTTAAATTTCTATCCTACCCCTGCTCGTTATGTTTTGCATTAAATATGCTTTCCGCTCTCTTCCGACTCTATCGCTGTAGAAATCTATCGGATCGAGCAAGAAATACACTCTGAACTATTTAGTCACATTGATTTTTACTCAACTTAATACAAGTCACTACAGTTACATAAATATATTAAAATAAACCAGCCAAGCGCGAGTCGGGCACCGAGGGTTCCGATTCCGATCCACATAACCATACAGCTGCTGGTTTTTTTGCATTTCGTTTTGGAGCATTTTGTGGGTCCGATTCACGTTTAGTCGATATCTAGTATTTGTTGTTATACCTACCTACATCAAATAATATTATCATACGTTTGATCTTTATGTGCATTTCTACTGTTACGATAGAGCTAATAATATATTATATAACATCGCGTATCTTGTATGAGGGCCCTCCTTTTATAGTATTTTTATCATTTGTAGTTATAGCAGCTGTAGAAACACACGTGAAAATTTAAACTATCCCTGTTACATTTATGAGATACAGCCTGCTGGCAGACGGGTGGAGGCTTTCCCGCTGACCGTCCGTCGATCCGTCGTCGACCTAAGCAGTAATAGGGTCCCGTTGGGCAAGAAACCCTAAAAACTCTTAAACGACAAACATCACTCTTAAAAAGTTTTTTTTATTGTATGACGGGGAAGTGCTTGGCCTTCATCTCACCTAGTTACAAGATAAGATAAGGCTGAAGGTGCGCTTCACCAGGAATCCTCAAAAACTGAGGAGCTGGCTATCTTACCTCTAAATGCCGGAACACAGCAATTTTAGAATTGTCATTATGGCGACAGAATTAGGTAAGATGGTGGTAGCTTAGTTCTATCTAACACTGGTGGACTTAAACAAAGTCCTACCACCAACAAAACCAAGCAAAATATATTGTACTCCCCATGTGGACCGAAACCGGGACCTCTGGATCTGAAATCTATGGAACCAAGCTGCACAGAGGCGGATAAATTAAGATTTAATTTAATAAATTAAATCTAAGCACTCGTTCGTTGTCCCGGGCTATCGCTAAATTACATACAAAATCATAAATCGTCGTGTCGTAAAACAATCAAACCCGACCCAGGGCAGTCAAGCCTTACTCTCTGAACCGTGCCATTTCAAGGCGCCAGCATAGTCTTGTGAACATGGACGGGCAAGTATTTAATTTGGCTGGTACGCGTTCAGACAGACATTGGCATAACATCAGCCGTCTCGGGAATTTGACGAGGTCGTCTAGGTCGGTGCTGCGCTGTCTAAGCTTCGTTCGGTTGTTGAACCGAGCTTTCGGTCATCGCCATTGTCAAATCCCACGCCTTGCAGCCCTTATTGCTGTTACTTTGCTGCTCGTTTGTATAGGTAAGATTCAATAAAAGCATTTTGAATACAGTTTTCAACATGTTGCCTATTTAGTACATGTATCTCTATCCGCCTCTGGGGTCTAGTGGTTCGACCACCGGTATCAGTTCCAGAGGTCCCGGTTTCGATCACTGGTTTTTGACTTGTTTTAAGTACGCTTGGCTAGCTATCACGATCGTACCTAAATCTTTCGCCATATTCGAAGTTACAAAAAAAATCGAATTGTTACGGCATTTAGAGGTAAGCAGGTGAAATGAAGGCGCTTCTCCATCGGACAATAAAATGAAGATGTATGATATTTCTTGTGTTTGTGTATCATTAAATGTATCATAAGTAGGTACCTATGACACAAAAAAATATGTATATATTTACGTATTCTATCCGTAATCTAGCCCATATCACAAGCTTTGCTTAGTTTGGGGCTGATAGCGCTGTGTGAAATTAATGTCTTGTGATAAAAAAAATGCTATAACGTATTACTGGTCCATAGGGACTACAAAAATGTTATAGTATATCACAATTATTTAATGATTATAATGTGCTTCTCCAGATATCTGGGCCCTGATTTTACTAAACTAATCGCTTCAATATTAAAAATATTGCAATAGCATCATCGCATAATGGCCATAAAATACCAAAAATCACCTATAATAGCAATTTTGTGTCGATAACATTGTCGTATTGAAGCGATTGGTTTTGTAGAATCGGGGTCATGTCCGATATCTGACCGTAATCATTACGCAACCGCTGACTGCTCTAGCTACTGCTAGTCTCCCCACCATTCTCCCGTGGCATTAGTATCCTCATCCCTGCTTATCCATATCCTTATCCCCTCATCCCACCCACAGAGTATTCCCAAGGACGTAGGTCAGTCGGCTTGTTATAAAAATATCAGCCAAAACTCTTAAAAACATGGCCTTGATGCGCAGGGAGTAGACATGTTATGCTGACCGCACCTAATGTGGGATAACAGACAGAATAATAATGAAAGAATATGATGAGTATAGCTAAAAAAGGATTTTCGAAAGTACCTAGGTATCACAACACAGTGTTGCCTGATATAGAGCATTTGGTTTATCATTGAAATGGTATCCTTACTTCGTTACTTTTGGACAAGAATAAAACAGATCAGAACTCGCAAACACAACATACTTACACCAGTTTAAAACTGCAACCAAAACCGGTAAGTGTGGTATTATGAAACGTCCATTTTAGGTAGGTTTCTGGGTGTAATGTCGGCCGCATTGTATCATCAGATTATGAGGTCATTCCCGTAACCGGTTATTTTTATCTTTATAAGGTTTTAATATATACACCATGGGAATCCACAGTCTTGTCAGTGAGTAAGTAGTGAATAATGGTACAGGTTCATTTTATAAATAGATAGATAGATATATTGTACAATAAAGTGTTTATCTGTCTGGGTATACGTTAAGAAACGAAAATAAACAAAAAAGCCTAGAAAAACACTTAAAATAGGTACAATGGGCGACCTATCGCTAAAAGCGTCTCCAGGCAACCAACCCCTGGATGGAAAGGATAGGTAAGAGCAGACAAAACGGTGTACTAATGTAGGTACTAAAATAAACATGAATTTATATATTTAAGTAACAAAATATACCTACCTAAGAAATCCTTAGAAAATAAAAGAGAATGTAAACAGCAGTAGGTAACGAGAGTTTATATTTTTTTAAACAATATGGAGGAGAATACTGAAATCCTGAACACTGAGGAACTGGCTATTTTACCTCTAAATATCGGAACGCAACAATTTTAGAATTGTTGTTATGGCGACAGCATTATGTAAATGGTGGTAGTTAGCCAGGCGAACAAAGTCCTACCATCAACCAAACCATGCACAATATTGTACTCCCTTGGGAATCGAACCCGAGACCTCCGGATCTGAGACCGACACTATGAGACCTGACACAATTACAAAAGTGATTACAAAATTGACTAGACGTGAATATAAAACGTACGGGGATCGTTTATAAAATTATAAATTGCATTGCAAACATAATTATGTGTTGGCGGTATATCCGACAGCGCATAAAAATGGCTTACTTTTAGATGATAACGAAATAAATTGCTCAAAATGACCGCCGTTTTCACCAATACATAAGTTCACTCGTTTTTTTACTGAGGTTAGCAGCCGATAATTTGCTTGGATGGATATCATTTAAACTCCTTGTAAATGTATCTTTCAGCTCATCTTAGCTAGGCGCTTCTAGCTTCTTACTTCTAGGTTCAGTAAGCCACGAGGCCAGCTTGACAAAAACTGTAATTACTTTATGCCCCCTGTATTTCCGTACAAATGTATGGGAAAAGCTTTTCGATATTTCTGACATTCCTAGTACTCAAACCTCAGTTGGTCCACTTTTAGACTTTTGATCCTTGTAAGAAACAGGCATCAAAAAAAGTTTTTGTTTAAAATGACAATTTTCTTCCTGACCGTACATTTTTTCCAAAATCTGAAAATGATGTTCAGAATATCTTAAAATTACCGATAGTGTCCTAAAACGTTTTGCTGGTAACTGGTAACTATAACGGCTAAGGTACCTGCCCTTACTGACACATCTCAAAAAATCACCCTGTTTATTAAGCATTAGTTATCGGAAAACAAAGTCCAGTCTAAATTCCTTTTCTGCTTACGTCTTCTGGAAACAGGGCGAATACTTATGCACTCGTAATATAGGCCAAACATTCAGTTTATTTGCATCATAAATGACTTACGTGGTAATTTTATTAACTTGTACGTGTTTAAATGACGTATTGCAGCGATAAAAGAAACTGTTACTATATTAACCGTGCAGCAATAAAACGAGGCGTCTCGGATATATCCGCGAGACGAAAAGCCATCCAGGGTAGGTATATACGAAAAACGAAACATGACGGGTCCGTTGACGGATTGCACGTTTTTCGATACAAATAGATACTTCTGTCAGAAGTTCATTCGGATTCGACGACGTTCGATTTTCACCCCTGGGGCTTCTAATCTGTGCATGGTGCGCAAAATGATGGGGGGCCTCGTAGCTAAGTGAGACTGATGAGCGGGATAATCATTGATAAAACAACTTTTGTTTCTAACGTGATTCCTAACCACTTTTCCCCCTTCGACGATTCATCTATGATCACTACTCAGCGCGTGGATCTTATGAGGATCAGGTGATCCTGATTGATGATTTGGACGTGCCTCTGATTACCCCCTAGTAGGTACTACTAGGTACCTACTAGGGGGTAATCAGAGGCACGTTCAAACTTATGTTTGGCACATGCACACACGGTTTTCAAATTGCTAATATTCAATACGCGTAAGGCTGCAAGCCCATTGCCGCTTAGCGGAATACTAGCCATTGACGCAAATTTCATTTGTACTTTTGGTCCGGAAATGCCGGCTTCCTAACGATGTGACCTTCACCGTCAGAGCATGTGCATGTGTCAAATATTTGTAATATTTCCGTTATCTAGTTCCCATATTGCAAGCTTTGCTTAGTTTGGGACTAGATGGGGCTTTTTGAAATTAATGTCCTGTAATATTATAAAAAAAAATGCACCTTAACTTGCGATAATACCAACGGCCCATCTAGTAATTGCATCTAGTAAATACCCTCTGATCAAATAAAAACACTTCTAACCCAATGGATGCAGATATTTTTCTATCGATAAAATGTTCACCAAACATGTTACCGTAGAACCCAAGTTTCATGCACCAAACATTTGAACTGTAGCTCTTACAAGCACTGTGAACAAAACATCATGTGTTCAACATCGATAATTATCGATGTTTTTCAACCCTATATGCTTGGTTGAGTATGAGTTTCAGTCTAGTGGAAAAAAGCAGAGGGTTAACCGCGACTTCTAGAAGCTTTATTGTTTTGATCTAACTTAACTTTTGTTTCGTTTATTCTGCACTGAGCACATAGTGACAAAAGTAAAGTAATATTAAAACAATAATTCTTTCAGAGGTCGTGGTTACCCCCCAGATGTCCGATTTTTTTTATTTTTTTTTTATTGTACGACGGGTACGACGGGGGTTGAGATAAGGCCGAAGGTGGAGGCGCACTTCACCCGGAATCCTCAACAAACTGAGGAACTGGCTATCTTACCTCTGAATGCCGGAACACAACAATTTTAGAATTGTTATTATGGCGACATAATTCGGTAAGATGGAACATTATCTGGTAAACCTAGTGGTAGTAGGACACATGCTATAGACATAAACCTTTCTAGATCACACCAGTTTGTTTAGCTGCCGCCCGCATACGATTGAATTATATATCGTATAGTTTAATTCCTCTACGCGAGCAACAGTTTACATTGAAATTGTGCGCTGTGTTGCGAACAATCTATCGACAGGTGGTATTTGTTTAATTTGGGGAACGACTGGAATGCTGGCTAGACCTGCTGATTAATTGAACCACGTCCTCGTTAAGATTTTCTGGTAGATGATTTTACGTAAAGTATTAAAACAAATTTACTAGTAGTTCGCCCCGAACTGAGATCTCGTGATGTATGGTTTGTGTATTTAACGGAAATTATCTCACAAAAAACCAACAGGGCGGTAAAAGTGTGCATTTATTACACCTAACTCTAAGCACATTTTTTTCCTCTATCTTTCTTTATTTACCGGAGTGTTCAAGGCTATATACACACTAATCAATGATAACCAATATTTTAAAATAAAAAAAAAACTGCCCTTAAACTGTCGCCATAACAACGATTCAAAAAATTGTTGTATTCCGGCATTGATGCTTCCAACAGACTGATAAACTGGCTTTCTTATCTCTATTAAGAGATACAGACTGAGGAACTCCTCAGGACAAGGTGATGTGTGCTTCCACTTTGTGTTCCACCAGAAGATAATCTGACGTCAAGTTATGATGGCCAAAGGTGAAGGTCAAGCGCTTCCCCGTTGTACAATAAAAAATAAGTAACATTTCAATTGAAATATGTATAGATACTGACCTGCGGTTATATTCAAACCATTTCCCCCCAACATAGTTGGTTTCATCCATGCGAAACGTTCATCGTCAGTGGAATTTCGCCCACCCACAGGTTGTATTGTGTCGTGTTCGTGTCGTGTCCAGCCGTCCGGTGCAGGCGGTGTCATATCAGCTGGTCAGATACATAGCAGACTATAACTGGTACAGAGAGGCCTACCCCAATGTCATTTCAGCGAGAGTTCGTTGAACAGTCTGTGAATCGATATGATAGCAAGATATATAGACTAGGTTCATGTTCTTCAAAAAATTCGGACCTGTGCGGACAGGTCCGAATTTTTGAAGAACAGCGGCGCTAAGAGTATCTTAATGCAGACCACAACTGTTTACCAAATGCGACACTACCGATTTGTATGCAAGCTATGGAAATAACAGTTGTCGACCGCTTTTTTTTATTTTACTTTTTCTACTCAGATGATGATGTCAATATATGATAAGGTGGAGTGGAAGTGCACTTCACCAGGCATCATCAACATACTGAGGAACTTGCTAACTTACCTCTAACTGACGTAACGCAATAATTCGAATTGTTGTTATGGCGTGATACTCAGGTAAGATGGTGGCTGGCCAGGCTGACACCAACCAAACCGAGAATCACAGGAATTACAGGAATATTACAGGACGTTAATTTCACAAAGCGCCATCTAGCCCCAAACTAAGCATAGCTTGTAATATGGGAACTGGATTACGGAAAAAATACTTATATAGGTACTTTTTTTAAATAAAATAACTTTTTGAATAACTCCATTTTGATGACTTTGCTGCGGTGTGGTGTTACTTTCTCATCATGAGATCCTCGGAGCGCTCTCCTGGCTAAGCAAAGCGTTCTCGTAGTAGAACCCGTCCGTACGAGCAACTCAATAACGCTATAATGGAATTTCATCGGCGGTAAGCCACGCGAGACCGGCGCCCGCCAGGCCAGCACTATACCTAAGTAACTTTAACTGTTGGTTTATCGAAGGTCCATTGTTTATGCAGCTCGTGACCTATAAAACTTTCACAGCAAAAGCCTCGCATTAAACGATGCAGCTTAATGTTGCCTACAGCCTTGTGGTATATTAACCTGAATCTTATCTTGCTTGATTTGTGTTTACGAAAGTTTAATCCCTCGTTCATCTATCCACCCGCCTGCCGAAGTCCGGCACCAGAGGTATGTCGTGCTTAGGTGCGCGAGAGAGCCAGTGCCTTTTAGGAAATCTCGCTTCGTCGAAGACCTCTAGGGCTAGGGCCGAGAGCTAAACAGAGATAAGAGTAAATAGCTCCTTGTAAAAGGGCTCGTCCCGGGACGGGAGCACTACTAACATACCAATTTCGGTCGCCAAGCATTGCTGTGTTCCGGTTTGAAGGGTATGGTTGCCGGTGATATTACTTACGGGCACGCGAGGTAATTAACAGTAAGGCTTTATTAGGCAAGAGATGCACTCAACATCAGGTGGGCTGTTTGCTTGTGCCGTTTCCAAATTGTATAAAAAATAATAGACTAGACAAGCGAAGACCAAGAGCTAAACCATCATTTATACAATTAAATCTACTCGTTACGTTAATCTGACTAAAGCTAAGATACACAGAAAGCAATTCACTCGTACTTAAAAAAAAATAGACAAGCCAAGGCCAAGAGCTAAACCATCATTTATAAAAATAAATCTATACGTTACGTAAAACTGACTAAAGCTAAGCAATTCACTCGCACTTGTTGATACCAATAGACCAATAACTCTGCGGCATCACTGAGCCTAATGAAAATCAGTGGTACGCCACCGTGTTGCATCATCTCTTAAAAATAAATTGATTGCCTGTCCAATAACTTCCATTATTACTGAGCTCTTTCGCATTCTTAGGGAGATATGTTAAGTGTTTATTGATACAGGCCGTAGCTAGTTTATTTTATTAATTAAACATAACATCTATCTTTACAGGTTAGACTAATACAATAGAGTAGTCATAAAAAAAAAATTTAGGAAAGCGGTAAGATTAGGTTCAAATATCGAAAGGCAAAACAATATATATATTTATAAAACAATCACATAAGCAAATTTTCTAAAATAAAAACGATCAAATCTTCACAATGTGTTAATCGTAATCTTAATTTAGTAATAGTTCCTAAGTAGCTAATTAAATAAAACACGCGCGTATATAATGTGGGGATTAACCTAATATTCAGCGACGAGGTATGTTTTTTTTTTCAATTGAAATGGGTGACATTTTAAACTAGGTGTGCGTTCGCTAGAAACACTACACTTACTCGTACAGACGAATTAGCCGCGACTTCACCGAGGGCTGTGTTGTGACCGGCGGCGGTTACGTGGAGTTGGTGGATAGAGGCGGCTCACGCTATAGTTGAGTGTGAGTTTTTTCACAGGGCTACTGAGGCCAAGTCTGAAACCGTGAGAGTTATCGAAAAGTCAAAGGAGGATTTAAGTAATAACTTAGCTTACGCATAGTCTGAACGTGTACGTTATAAATTCATCTTTATGCATTTAGTAAAGGTTGTAACCTTTACTAAATGCATAAAGATGAATTTATACATTTTCAATTTTGAAAGTGTTCCAACAACATTGGGCACATAGTCATCGTACATTATTTTATTTATTAACAAACAAAGAACTTAAAAAAACAAAAACAATTTTTTTTTCAAAATCTCACTTTTCCAGAAAAACTATAAAAAAACTAGATTTTTTAAAATGCAAAACTTTTTCTTTAAATCGAGCACGTAACTCCTAACATGACTTTTCGATAAATCTAACGGTTTCAGACTTGGTGGCCCTGAAAAAAAACTCACCCTGTTTAGGGTCCGCCCTGGATCTCGAGGTTTGTGTAGACAAGAATGAGGTCTACTATGCTGCGAGCCTTCCGAGAAAACTCTTTGTTCAGCAGTGAGCTTGTAATGGTATCCTGGTGAAATTCATATCTAATACTCAGGTCTACTGTCCATGGAGCTGTGAAAAAAACAAACTTCTAAGCCGACGCAATCAAAAGATACAGCCGTTAAAATATCGTTACTTTTACCTCTATACCAACAGGTTTGTACGGGACCCTCGGTGCGCGAGTCCGACTCGCACTTGTTTTTTTCCGGTTTTTTTTTCTCCCAAACTCGCCAAAAAATGTACCAAGAACTTCAAAAATAAATATTCTGACAGCTGGTACAATTAGTTACTCGATAGACAATAAGAACTTTAACCTTAGTTACTATCTCACCTTTTAAAATATACAGGCTGAGACACGACGACGAGGATCATTGCTTTGGGTGTATCAGTTATTGAAACTGAATACAAGTTCAATGATATAACCTCTAACCTCATTGCAAAACTGGCACACTAAGGGCCTATTCACACCGGGATGGCAACTTAAGAGATGAATATTAATATCCTCTCAATCGACGTCTTCTTCTAACCGCGCCCGACCACATTGCAAAGCGGAAGGATATTATGTCTACGGTCAAAATTGAATTGTGGCATCGTAAATGAGACTGAGGATTATTCATCATCATCAAGCCCGTATAGGTCTACTGCTGAACATAGGCCCCTCCCAATCGACGCCACAAATAGCGAGAGAGTTCCACAATGTCTTCGGTCCATCGAGTGACGATTAAACGCGAAAGGGAGTGTGGGAAGACGGGGGTCTTCCCACACTCCCTTTCGCGTTTAATCGTGGTCGCCATGCGAGAACCTTTGCTCCCCAGTGGTTATTGGTTCTGCGAGCGATGTGGCCTGTCCAATGAAACTTAGCTTGCTAATTCTGAAAGCTATGTCAGCAACTTTGATTCTCATACGGATATCCATGTTCCGGAAATCTTTTTTTATTTTATTTATTTATTAAACACAATACACTTTACAACCAATTGAAAATACAACTAAAAAAATAAAACTAAGGTACAAATCTAGATTGTAAGGTAAAAAACATGTGCTTACAACTAAGTTAATACATTTGGTAACGAACGGAGACTAAAAAAAAAAATGTGAACAAAAACATGACAACAATTAACATAACAGAGTTCTACGGGTTGACAAATTAGGAATTGGTATATAAAATAGATTTTAATTGTTTACTGAATTGGCTTAAGTTGCGAACAAAGATGTCAATTTGACTAAATTCTTTCAGTAAATCATTGTACTGGCGTAACATTCTAGTTAAAGGATTATAAAAAGAGATATTATTTTTATAAACTTGAAGTATAAATATATTGATTTTATTGGAATTTCGTGCTCTGAATCTAATGTTAAACGATATCATCGATAATAAATGAGGGGAGTCAATGAGAGAGTGAATTATTTTATAGAGATATATGAGATCAAAGTATTTACGCCTAGTTTCTAGGGATTCCAACTGAAATTTACTTAATCTTTCTTCGTAACTCAAGCTCAGACGGCCAGGTTGCAAGCGATAACATAATAACCTTAAACACTTTCTCTGAATCCTTTCAATATTATAGATATGCACTTTGTAATTAGGGGACCATATCGGGCTACCATATTCTAATATACTTCTTACTAGAGAGTTGAAAAGATATATTACACTGCGATTCTTCTTAAAAACTTTTGTCGATCTCAGAATGAAACCTAGAAGTTGATTGGCTCTTGTTATAATATGTTGATAATGCGCATGAAAGGTGAGTTTATCGTCAAACAATATTCCTAAGTCCTTCACAATATAAGAGCGGCTTAAAGTTCGACCTTCAATTTTGTAGTCATTTAGAATTTTATTGCGTTTGTTTGTAAACGAAATTGCAAAGCATTTGTCAACGTTTATAGTCATTAGATTAGTATTGCACCATTGAAAAACGGTATCTAAGTCGTTTTGCAATGAATAACAGTCCCGTGTCCCAGAGATGGTCTTAAAAATTTTCAAATCATCAGCGTACAGGAGGCACTTACAGGACAAACGATTTACAAGATCATTCACAAACAAAACAAAGAATAAAGGCCCAAGATGAGATCCTTGAGGAACACCCGATGTTACTATCACTGGCGATGACAGAAATCCCTTTAAAGCGACTAATTGACTCCGATTCTGTAGATAAGAGCATATCCAACGATATAAAGTTCCATGGAATCCATATTGGAAAAGCTTATGACATAATAAACGGTGGTTAACTTTATCGAAAGCTTTAGAGAAATCGGTGTAAATTGCGTCGACTTGACTTCGCTCAGCAAAAGCCTGACAGAGATAATTTTTGTACTCTAGCAGATTACTTACAGTGGACCTATTTTTTACAAAACCATGCTGCTTATCAGAGATTAATGGCTTGACATGGTTATAAAGATAACTGTATACAAGAGATTCAAACAATTTGGCAAAACATGACAGGATACTTATTGGTCGATAATTTTCACATTTAGACTTATCCCCATGTTTGAAAATAGGAATAACATGAGCTGTTTTCCAACGCTTGGGAAAAACACCATTACAAAGAGATTTATTAAATATTATGCACAAAGGTAAAGACAACTCTTTACTGCAAGATATCACAAACGACGGTGGAATCAAATCGGGACCAGGCCCTTTATTATTGTCCAATTGTTTTATTTTTCTTAAAATATCTTTTTGATTTAAAGTTACTTCGTGTAATGAGTATGAAATGCCACAGTCGAGTAAAGCAGAGGGGGAATCGTTACAAGCTGTGTCAGCTGATGTGTTATCTTTTTCGAAAACCGAACTAAAATAATCAGAAAACAGGTTGCTAATATCTAGACCATTTGACGAGGAATTATTTCCAAATGTCATAGTATTAGGTATTGATACCCTTCCCTTTCTATTGTTTACAAAACTCCAAAAAAACTTGATATCTTTTTCCATAGACTCCTCTGTAGAAGAAACATATCGATTATAACATTCGTTAATAAGAATCTTACATCTGGCACGCAATAATGAAAAGGTGTCATAATCACGGGGATTACCAAATCTTTTAAACAGTTTATGAAATTTATTTTTTTCGCCATTACATTTAATGAGCGCTCTACTATACCAAATTGGATAAGAAGATTTCTTCGGAGAAATGTAGGGAGTATGTTTTTCAATTATTTCAAACAGAATTTCATAAAATCGACTAGTACAAAGGTCAACATCCGAAGAGATTAGGACATCTTGCCAGTTTACAGAGCTAAGATCAAGAGGAAATCGGAACATTTTCTATTCGGAGACGATTCAGAATCAAAACCAGGAGCAAATCATTTCTAGAAAGTTCCAGTCTATGGATTGCACCTTGACTAATCGATTTTGTTTTGTTACGCTGTCAAAAATTCGATTATGTAATCGAAAAATAGTATAGAACGTACCAAGTTGCATAAACCATAGCCCAATTAGAAAGGTACACAGACTGCGATAGGTTAACTAAAGAGTTGAAGCTTATTTGTTTAAGAATGCCCAGTTGTAACGCTCACCTATACAAACGTAGTTTGTCGTTCATTTCGAAATAGGTTGCTCCATTGAAATGTTGTAGACGGGGAAGCTCTTGGCCTTCTTCTCACTTGGCTTCAAGTTATGATGAGTCCAAAGGTGGAAGCGCACTTCACCTGGATTCCACAACAGCCTGAGGAACTCATCATCATCATCCGCAGCCTGATTTCACCCACTGCTGGGTATAGGCCTCCCTATGCATATGCCACGCCCAACGGTCTTGTGCTACTCTCATCCAGGTGAGGTTTGCGATGCTGGTAATATCGTCGGCCCATCTTGCTGCTGGACGACCGACATTCCGATATCCGGTTCTTGGGAGCCATTCCGTCATCGCTTTGCTCCATCTATCATCCGTCCTTCTCGCGAGGTATCCCGCCCAGCTCCACTTTAGCTCCGTTATACGGTTCCCAATGTCTTTGACCTTCGTTCGTCTTCGGATCTCGACGTTGGGAATACGGTCTATTAGTTTGATGCCGAGCATGGCGCGCTCCATGGCTCTCTGTGCCACTCTCATCCTATACATAGCCTCATATATATCTATCATATATCACAGCCTGAGGAACTAGCTATCTCAAATCTAAAATGACGGAACACAACTATTTTGGAATTGTTGCTGCGACGAATTGTTGCTCTGTCTAGCAGCGGACACTAATGGGCTCTTGATGTGATGTGATAATCTAATTATACCTTTTGGTTGGTGGTAGAACTTTGTTCAAGTCCGCCTGGCTAGCTACCGACATCCTAACCATCCTAACGACAACCTAATTCTGTCGCCCAAAGAACAATTCCAAATGTTGTGTTCCGGCATTTAGAGGTAAGATAGCTAGTTCCTCAGACAGTTGAGGATTCCGGGTGAAGTGCGCTTCCACCTTCGGCCTTATCATAACTTGAAAAATCAGATGAGATGAAGTCCAAGCAACTGCCCGTCAAACAATAAAAATAAAAAGACAAGATTCAAAGAAATGTTTTCTCAAAAAGACTTGAGAACAGTAATGTGTTTCAAAGTAAATGATTGTTTATGTATTAGTTGATCGTTCGATCGCATTGCGACAAAGTATATTTGTTCTGGAAAGCGAATATCAACGTTACTCCGTAACCCCTTTTAAGTTTCTAATGAGATTTGATTCAAATTGGGTATAGTCTTCGGGATTACTAGCAAAACATTTTGCACAAAAGGTTTTGTTTCCACATTTCGTAATAGTAGAGTATAGATAAATACGGTATTTTCATCTAAATCAATAAATTATTTTAACCGCCTCTGTGGTATAGTGGTCCGCCTACCAGGATCAGATCCAGAGGTCCCGGCTTCGATCGCCAAGGGGAGTACAATATTGTGCTTGGTTTGGTTGGTGGCAGGACTTTGTTTCTGCCTGGCTAGCTACCAACATCTTACCTGATTCTGTCGACATAACAACAAATGTTAAATTGTTGTGTTCCGACATTCAGAGGTAAAGCCAGCTCCTAAGTTTGTTGAGGATTCCGGGTGAAGTTTGCTTCCACCTTCGGCCTTGTTATAACTTGAAAAATCAGGTCAGCCGAAAGCCAAGCACTTTCCCGCCATAAAAAAATGGCCATTTTCATTACAATGTTTGACAGCTTTTAAGGTTCTGTACCCAAAGGGGCCTACGGGATCCGTTTACAAAAAACGTACGTTGTCCTATGATGCCTATCTAACCTACTACTAGCGAAAGTGTTCCATCAACTTTTGTTACACAATAGCAAACATACATTATATTTTTGATTATCAAACAAAGAACTCATAAGTGCAAAATATATATAAGTATATAAATCAAAAACTCAATTTTCCAGAAAAACTAGAAAAAAAATATAGATTTTCTTTAACAGAACTTTTTTTTTTTTAAATCGAGCGCGAACTTCTTACGTGTCTTTTCGATAATTTTCACGGTTTCAGACTTGGCCTCAGTGGCCCTGGAAAAAAACTCATCCCTGTATATTTGAACCGCAATGGGTAGCTGGTTGAAATTGTTAAAGAGATATATGTGTAATTACTACAGGTAAAATCATTGTAGAAAATAGTTTGGAATGATTTTTCCCTTAGCTCTATCGTAAAAATAACCATTTTCACACTAATCACACTAAACTAATAAATATAAATAAATAAATATTACAGGACATAATTTTTTACACAGCGCAATCTAGCCCCAAACTAAGCATAGCTTGTAATATGGGAACTAGATTACGGATACACTACTTAAATACTTTTTTTTTTGTAAATACATACTTATATACAATACAACACCCAAACACAGAACAAACATTCAGACTCATCACACACAATGTTTGCCCTGGGTGGGAATCGAACCCACAGCCTACAGCGCAGAAGGCAGAGTTACTACCAACTGAGCTATGAGGCTTGTCGGCAACTACTCTACAACACCTGACAGTTACAAGGCGAAAAGATGGCATGCGATGGTACAGCCATGATGACACTACAATTACGATCCCCTTCGAAGGCTAGAAACTAGAAATAGATGAATAGGTAGTATTTAAAAGTAATGTACCTACAACATACATTAAAAAATTGCGCTTGCGCTTATCAGCCAGTTACAAATGAAACTCAAACATAGTATAACGTAATCTAGTTCCCATATTTCAAGCTTTACTTAGTTTGGGCCTATATTGCGCTGTGAAGTAATGTTCAGTAATAATAAAAATAAAATAAAAAAACAAATCTCTCAAAAGTTCACACGAACGATCGAGCGTATTGCCGCTTAACTGCAGAGCGGAAGTAGTACGGACATAAAACACTTGAAACAGCTTAGATGCACCCTTCAGATAAACACGCTGCACTTAAAAACAGAAATCCAAGTATCCACGTACCGTTCCACAAATAGCATCCCACGCACATATCGCTCGCTAGCCTTCCCAATCGCTTAGTTTCCTTTGAACGAACCAATGAATTGTTTATTATCGTTATTATAAAACCGCAAACCACCTGCCATCGTTTTTGTATATCATTTTCGCTCTATTTATTTACTAGGAAATTATCCATCCGTACATACTGCCAACGTTCTACGCTAATATTGAAACAACGAAGAATCCTCTACTGTTTTTTTTTATTCCAAAAAAAAACAGTCCCAAATTAAGCAAAGCTTGTAATATGGGAACTGGATAATATAATACTAATATACTTTTTATGTGTAAATATGTACTTATCATACAATATAACACCCAAACACAGAACAAACTAATTTTAAATATTTATCACACAAATGTTTGTCCTGGGTGGGAATCGAACCCACAACCTACAGCGCAGAAGGCAGAGCAACTACCAACTGAGCGGTGAGGCTTGTGCATAAATGTGCCGTTTGACCTTATTTCGCTTAGCCTTTGTCCTATAGGGATATGGCGTAGCTTGACAAATAAAATTGATGACGCCACACCCACTGGAATGCCCGCCTGCAAACCGGAAACCGGGGCGCACTACCGTTACCATCGTGAAATTAGAAAACCGGTTTCGTTAGCACCACTAGTAATTGTAGCTTTAAATAACAACAATAACATGTAGCACGGACGAGACTGTCAGCGGATCGTAAAGTGATGTTGGTGGATAATATCAATTTCCATTTACATAAGTAATGTACACATTATCTATCCATTTTATTGCAACCTCTATATGATCGGGGGTTCGCAGTACGAAAACTACAAGGATTACCTATATGTACATAGTTTCCTTGTTTCTGTTTTATTGGTTTATATATACGTTTGTTTACAATAAAGTATTAAAATATCATGAGGGACAGATTTTACAAGTACAGCTTGCAAATCATGCTGAACCGTGGTATGTTTTCGTAGAATTATTTGAGCGCATCATTTTAACCGCCTCTGTGGTCTAGCGGTTTGCCCACTGGTTTCGGACCCAGAGGTGCCGGGTTCGATTCCAAGGGGATACAATATTGTGCGTTGTTTGGTTGGTGGTATGGCTTTGTTTAAGTCCGCCTGGCTAGTACCACCATCTTACCTCAGCCTGTCGCCATAGCAACAATTTTAAATTGTTATGTTCCATTAAGAGGCACGATAGCCAGCTCCTCAGTATGTTGAGGAGTCCGGGTGAAGTGCGCTTTCACCTTCGGCCTTATCATTACTTGGATCCATGTGAGACGATGGCCAAGGTCGTACAATAAAAAAATATAATTCATTAAATTGACAATCAACTTAATGGCTATCATAATGGACATATATATATATTATTCATTGATTGTATCTGGAGGATCTCATATGCAATAAGTTTGAAATATAATATATGTATGTATACTGCTACTAGTTATCAATAACTAGGTATATCCTTTGACAGTATTTTAATACGTTCGACCAAGCAGCTCAAAAAAACAGGAATGTGTCATAAGGAGGAACACGCAGAGTTGTATATGTATATCATACAGGCTGTATGTGACTTGCATCAAGGTCATGGAAGAACTTTAGACATTTGCCTCTATCTAACCTACGTTTTTTTTTATACTAAGGGGAAACTCTTGGCCTTCATCTCACCTGGTAAGATAAGGCCGAGGGTTTAGGCTCACTTCAACCGGAATCCTCAACAAACTGAGGATCTGGCTATTTTACCTCTGAATGCCGGAACACAACCATTTTAGAATTTATGGCCTCACCGTCTAAGTGTTTTTATCTATGGCATTTGGGTGAAATTGTGTGACGTCACTCATATTATAAGGCCAAGTTGTTTTCTTCTAGTTTCCTTCCTATTGCTTAGTTGACTTATGACTTAGATATTGACTGAATGATGAATATTTTCTTATCTAACTATAAGTAGTTAGATTAGAAAATACTACGGCTTTACCCCTTCTTCTTTAATTGAAGAGTTTGACTCTTGTCGACACAACTGATGAATCTTTATTCATATTGATCTTTCCAGGGCAGCCTCCTTGACCTACTTATTCGATACAAAATCAAAAAGACATTTATATGAAACTCTTACACAAAAATCAACATAAAAATAATAATAAATAGTTAACTCGCATAGAATTGCAAAAAGGTCTCAACTCAGCGATACGACAGCACCTTCTCTTTCACTTGGTTTAAATGGTTTATTCTCGGTCTCCCTCTTCCTCTTTTACCTTCCACTTTCCCTTCTATGATGTTCTTGATCTTGATATTGTCGTGTCGTATAAGACGGCCGATCATTTATCCTCTTTTGTTTTCAACAACTTGTAATAGAGACCCCGTATTACCCGAATAAAAAGTTTCCTGTATCTGTTATCTTATTCCAGTACGTAGTAGTGTCATTATTGTAATTGAAGACTTGTTTTTATAAGACGCCCTATACCTCTTATTGTAAACATGAGGGAAACTTCTGATTGACATGCAGCCAAGCTTAGTGCACGCTATTCCGCGTTACCTATGATCTTCAAACTTTGAGTATTACCATCGGGATTAGCATATCCCGGAAGGTTTTCCGGTTTTCCACGTACCCCGGTGATTGCAGTAGTGGTAAAACTTTGTCATGGCGGCGGCTTTAGTATTCTGGATATTCATTATTTTTGGATTTTAGCGTGTCAGATCCAGAGGTCCCGGTTTCGATCACAATCTTGTACAATATTGTGCTTAGTTTGAACGGTGGTAAGACTTTGTTTAAATCCGTCTGGCTAGAGCTACCCTCGTCTTACCTAATTCTGTCGCCATAACAACTAAAATTGTTGTGTTCCGGCATTTTAGAGTTAAAATAACTAGTTCCTCAGTTTGTTGAGGATTCCGGGTGAAGTGCGCTTCCACCTTCGGCCTTATCGGTACTTGAAAAATTAGGTGAGACGAAG
Organism: Venusia cambrica; assembly: GCA_951394065.1. Classification (NCBI taxonomy): domain Eukaryota; kingdom Metazoa; phylum Arthropoda; class Insecta; order Lepidoptera; family Geometridae; genus Venusia; species Venusia cambrica. Next base: position 3,367,532 of record OX596059.1, on the reverse strand, counting down.
GCCAAGCACCTCTGTCGTGCAATAAAGAAAAATAGGATGTCTTTGGCTACGAATCCTAAAAAACAACATGGCCGTTGCCAGCAGTAACCGAGTGATACTAGCAATACTAAGTCCGCTTAACCTAGTATACAACCGATAAATCAAAACACTCATTGTTATGTTTTATGACGCACGGTCTGTGCGACATGCCGATGTGAATTTACTGTAGAACTGCGTCCGAACAAGGCACAAACGCGGCTCTGTAGTCCACGCAATGATTTCAATTAAAAGCCATACAAATATTGTTTCAAAACTTGCTCGTATTAACTTGTTCTTAGGTTGAGCTTGGGTATGATAAGTACTCGTCTCGACCTCAACTTTCCAGGGATAGTAAGTTCCACGAATGTCCACCTAGTAACGTGAAATTGTAAGTCGACGAAACCCACAATATTGACGCAATTTATGATGGGTCATAATCACGCAGAGACGAGTGATTTTTATGTTAAATATAGCAAATGCCCGCGTCTTCGTCCCCGATATCCCGTGGGAATTTCCTTAAATTCTTTCTTATTGCACCCCTATATCACGAAAGGAAACTACTGAAACAAAATCTATTATGTATAAGTATATTGGAATTCATCGTTTTTTAGCGCGTAACCCTAATTGTTTTTCTAAAATGTTACTCCTTATAACAGCTAATCAGCTATCTGCCAGTGAAAGTCTCGACGAATCAGTCCAGCCGTTTCGGAGATCAGCCGAAACAAACAAACACAAACTGAATTTTTTCAAGTTGTTTTTGCTATTAGTACCGTGTATACTTTCATATGCAAACGGACACTTCAATTTAATTTAACTGTTAGATTAGTTTGTTTGACCTTACTCTCGTACGTCAAACGCAATGTTTTGCTATCGTAATACTTCTCGAGGCGCGGAACAATCGCAAATTATTTTGAGGACCGCAATGTTTATATGTCCATGTGCCAATATTCTTGTTTCGACCTTCGACGGGTAATGCGATATCGCTGCATAAATCCCTGCATGGAAACAGTGACGATACAAAAACTACCTCCATATATGAACTGAGTGTAATAATGGATTGCTTATGGCTATGGGCTGATGGTCGCCTTGTGACTGGCTCATTTTCGGCCAAGGCCAAAAGGCCAAGTTTTATTTATGCTCAGAACTCGCATTGTACTCTGTGTTTTCGATAACTGTCTGGCTGGGATATTGTTTTTTTTTATTGTGCGATAGGGAAGCGCTTAGCCATTGTCTCACCGAATGCCGAATGTGGAATCCACAACAGTCTGAGGAATTGGCTATCTTTCCTCTGTATGCCGGAACACAACATTTTAGAATGGTTATTATGGTGCAAGAGCTAGATAAGATGGCAGGGATAGTCAGGCGGACGTGAACAAATCTGGATCAGTTCTGGACATCAGTACCAGGCGAACCACTAGACCACAGCGGTGGTTTACATCAATCTTGGGATCTACTGCCTTAAATGACATGATTAATAAATATTACAGGACATTCATTTTACACAGCGCCATCTAGCCCCAAACTAAGCATAGCTTGTAATATGGGAACTAAATTACGGATAAAATACTTAAATACTACACCCAAACACAGAACAAACATCTATATTCATCACACAAATGTTTGTCCTGAGTGGGAATCGAACCCACAGCCTACAGCGCCGAAGGCAGAGTTGCTACCAACTGAGCTATGAGGCTTGTTTGAATTTGATTATACTAGGTACTCTACTTTTGATTTGAAAGACTTCGGCATACGATTAATAACTAAACTCATTGTAGTGATGTTGTATTGTGTTTTCTTTTTCTGAGCGGGGGTGACCAAGGCCTGCACTAACGTCGAATTGTGGGGTGTATTTTGCATTTTCCTCCATCGTTTTGACGATGACGGAAAATGCAAGATACACTTGTTGAGCGCATGAATCCGCGAAAACGATATTCATGATCCTGATGTGGTGGGTGACGATGCTTGCTCCAAGTCTGGGTCAAGCATTTCCCTGAGGCCCTTCGCCTCCCTAGCTGACTCTAGCCGAGCAGTGAAGGGTCACGTGGTCTATTGTGACCTCCCGTAAGCAGACTCGGCACATTGGTGGTAGTTCATTTCGTCTCAGTGTCCTGTGATGATGTGTACCACCAGTCGTAGATCACTGCGTGTCATTGTGTAATTTCATTGTTGTTTCTTGTACGCAGACATTCCCGATATCCCGGAGGACATCAAGAAGCTGCGGGCGCTGCAGATCGCGGACTTCAGCAGCAATCCGATCCCGCGGCTTCCAGCAGGGTTCAGCCAACTGCGAGCGCTCACTGTGCTCGGCCTCAACGACATGTCCCTTACCAGCTTGCCCAGTGACTTCGGAAGGTGAGTCCGTGGCACCACTTTATTTTGTACGACGGGGAAGAGCTTGTAATTAATTTCACCTGGTGTCAAATTTGGAATCGCACATCACCAGGAATCCTCAACAGTCTGAGGAACTGGCTATCTTACGTTGTTATGGCGACAGACTTAAATAAATAAATAAATAACTTAGGTTAGATAGACCTTTTGTCTGACCATATGTTTTAAGCCGATTTTCTCCTGTCAAAGGGAAAGGTGAAACTGACTTTAGTAACATATTATGATCAAATATTCTTTAGGACGAAAATAAACTCTGAACTAGATGAATTATTCGGCTATATGATCAAATATTCATTAATCATCAAATATGCTCTTAGCTTGATAATAAGCTCTGTTTCTAAGTGAATATTCTATTTGCGTATCCTGCGACATTGGACTCGCTGGATCCGACTGCTGTAAGAAATATATTTTTCATCATAACTCCATTTGATACTTACTCTCATGTTGTATGTTTAAAAACGAAACATCACGGCCTTAAAAAGTAGATGATATATGACAGATATGACAGGACATTCATTTTACACAGCGCCATCTAGCCCAAAACTAAGCATAGCTTGTAATATGAGAACTAGATTACGGATAAAATACTCAAATACTTTTTGTAAATACATACGTACTATATGATACAACACCCAAACACAGAACAAACATCTATATTCATCACACAAATGTTTGTCCTGGGTGGGAATCGAACCCACAGCCTACAGCGCCGAAGGCAGAGTTACTACCAACTGAGCTATGAGGCTTGTCAATTGATAGAAAATGTTATATTGTTCACCAATATATCACAAAAAACAAACAAGGAGAAGAATTAAAATAGTGTAACTATAACCGGTCTAATCGCTTAAAAGCGATCTCTGCCAGTCAAACGTTGGATGAAATGGACTGTTAGAATTAAGATGGGGTAACAATGGAGTATTATGATCTATACCTTTTCTTACACTATCTACATTATTATAAAGAGAAAAGAGTTGTGTTTTGGTATTGAATAGGCTCTAAAACTACCGGGTGATGTGAATGATTATTTCTCGAATATAATGCTATAGTATCCCCGAGTAATAGAGGCTATGCTTTTTATCAGGTTTTATTAGGGTTCCCTACGAAAACCCTAGTAATGTAACCCAAGGTGAAGGAAAATAACCGATAAATTTCCGTACATCGCGTGCGCTGTGAAAACGATTGATTATAGAACAAAGTAATATTTCTCGCATGTTTTTAAATTTGATACCCATATTGTTACATTAAAACATTTGATCCTTCCCCCCTTAATTTGTTTCTGTCGAAATATTATGTAACAGTACCTCAAATTAGAGACAATAAATGACACCTCGCATGTCCATCAAGACATCTATGTGCAGAGGGTTACAATGAAATATACATACATACATACATACATACCTACACTCGAAAATCATTACCCTCCTTCCGAGGCAGTCGGATAAAAACATGAAGAAATATAATATAACACGTAAGGATAAAAATTACAATCCGTTAGCCAAAAGTTTATCTCAGCAAGACGTGAGACCATGAGAGCACGGTACGAAGGTACGAAGTAAACCTTGTGTGGTTCCGTTGAACCGTTTAAGGCATTTCATATCTCCATAGGAATGTTGCACGGAATTCGATACGGGCGCGAGGCGTGCCCGAAACCCTCTTATCGCTAATGTTATCAGTTCTGCATCAGTAGCAAGTCACCGTGTTGTATGCTGTTGAAGAACTCACAAACTTTGCTTTGAATAACACTGAAACTTGTCCCGCTTCTTGCTGGTTCAAGCATTCATCAGGCATGCAGGGAATATGAGAAACTGTGTTGAATCTTCGTTACTTTGACACCTTGTTTTGATAAGAAATATGAAAGGAAGTATTTTCTGATGTCCTGTGAGAGTCCTCGATAGCCGGTTCAGCAGGGTCTGTGATATTGGATTCCTTGTTCAGTGGGGTGATGACTCATGAACCGCCTCTGAGGTCTAGTGGTTCGATACCCAGGGGGAGTACAATATTGTGCATGGTTTGGTTGGTGGTAGGACTTTGTTTAAGTCCGCCTGGCTAGCTACCACCATCTTACCTAAGTCTGTCGCCATAACAACAATTGTCAAATTGTTGTGTTCCAGCATATAGAGGTAAGATAGCCAGTTTCGCCAGTTCCGCTAGTTTGTTGAGGATTCCGGGTGAAGTGCGCTTCCACCTTCGGCCTTATCATAACTTGAAAAAATCTGGTGCGATGAAGACCAAGGACATCACCGTCGTACAATAAAAAAAAAACAATTAATAACGTAACAGATAGCTGAAATTTTCACAGAGTTTCTAAAAATAAAATACAAGAAACCTGTTTATTTTACCTTAATAGGAACCCTTTTAAGGTAAAAATTCACGGTGTGCGTGTCCGCACTTGCCCGATTTATTCGTGTTTTATGTCAAAATTATGGGATTTGCCCCGAATGATAAAGTAGTACTCCAGGAATGAATTTATACCTACCTAAGGTATAAATTCATTCCTGGAGTACACATTTATTACTATTTGTGGTAAACATATATGAATTTACGTACGTTGTACGTATTGATAATAGAATATCTCCGCTTTCACATTATATAGGTCAGGTACGAGTACCTACATGAAATATCCGTATAATAATCTTGTCTCAGATATTTATAAGCAACTAAGCTCTGTTTCCCTTACAATATCCTGCACAGTTTTCATTTCCTGCTTCCTTTGCTATGCAGGCTTGGTCTACGTTTAGTAAAAATATTTACTTTGAGTGAAATTGTACTTGAAACAGCTTGCACTTCCTATGAAATTGAAATTTCAGGATCAGTTTTGGAGTCATCCTTTTATTTCAGTTTCAAATATAGATCTCGGCCATGACGTCTCCGTTTTTTTTTCTACTACGGGAAGCGCTTGACCTTTACCTCGCCTGATTTCAAGTTATAATAAGGCTGTTTTTTTTTATGGTACGACGGTTAAACAAAGTCCACCAACCAAACCGAGCACAATATATTGTACTCCCCATAGGGATCGAACCCGGGACCTCTGGATTTGAAATCGGTGGGTTGAACCACTAGACCATAGGGGCGGTTAAAATGATGGTGGAAACGCATTCCCCCGGGACTCTCAACAGTCTGAGGAACTTGGTTTAGTGGTAAGGGCCTATTGGAGGGCGTTGGCTTAAGATGCAGTGGTGATCTTCACCTCTCTTGTGATGTTCCCAGTTTGGTTAGATACAAGTTTGAATCACCTTCACCAATCATTGGTTGTCCGATTCATAAGATTCCAAGCCGTCTTTCCTGGGTACTGTATAAAGTAGTAGTCGCCAAAGAGCCATGTCAGGTGGCGTCGGCTCTTAAGATTCGATGATACCTGAAATGGCTTAGCTTTAGCGATCATATCTCCCATAATACTGGAGCATTTACTTTGAGATGAATATATGTCAAGGTTCGGGATTGATGTTAGAACTGCGATTGCGACGAAAATACGATTACATACAATTTTTTCGATACAAAAAAAAAAAAAACAAAGTTGACTCTTATTTGTGTAAGAAAAATAATCGCTCTTCAATAAATACGTTAATCTGAGGTATTATCGGCCCTTAAAGTCTGATACCATGGCTTGTACACAAATAAATGTCATTTAATAATGTTATTTAATTTTATAAAAATATAAATACAAATACAGGTGTTCAAATCATGTTGTCACGAGCATCAATAGTAAAGGCGCCGCAAAGCTGGTTTTCAGCCTCTCTTAAGAAAGAATATTCGCATCCACCAATTAATGGTTAATAATATAATTTGAAGAGTAGTAGAGCCCATTGTGAAAGGGCAAAGGGAAGTACTACCACCATACCTATTTCAGCGGCCAAGCAGCATTGGCTGTGTTCCGGTTTGCAGGGTATGGTTGCCGGTGAAATTACAGTCACGTGAGGCTTAACACCCTTATGCCTCAAGTGACGGGCGCAAAGCAGTGCCGTGTAGGCTATGTTCTTTGTGGATGTGACCTATGCAGTAAGGCATTGTTTTAGACAAGAGATGCACTTAACATCAGGTGGGCTACTTGCTTGTTTCGTCTTCTAGTTGTTTATAAAAATAAGACCTTGATTTCTATAACTTTTTTTGCATGACTATTGCGTTGTTGCATTTCCGATTAGGGATTCTGTGATTTCTGTGCTAGTTGTGTTTGTTTTGTGTACATGTTTCTGTATCGGCTGATGAATATTCGTGTATGCAAAACAATACGCTCATGACCTGATTCTCATAATAGCTAGTTAATAAACTTGTATTCCCGCTAATTACGTTCTGTGTAACCGCAAGTTCGCAACATGCGCAAAACAGTTATGATGGCGGAATGGAAATAGTTTTATATTTTCAGCTCCGAATATCGAGAGAAAATCCTCGATAAAACAGCGCAACGCGTCGATAAAGGCGACTGTGTTTATAACGGAACGGCGCATTGTAATTGAGGCGTTTAATCAAAATATAAACAAAGTAGAAACAGTGCCTGTGACTTGGGGGGTACCACGACCTCTCAGAACATCCTCTATTTTTTTTTATTGTATGACGGGAAAGCCGAAGGTTTACATTAATTTGGGAATTATTATAATGGTGACAGTGTTAGGTCAGATGGTGGTATCCAGGCAGACTTAAACAAAGTCCTGCCACCAAACAAACCATTCACAGTAGTGTACTCCCCCTGGGGATCACACCCGGGACCTCTGGATCTGAAATCGGTGCGTTGAACCACTAGACCACAGAGGCGGTTAAATGTATGATATGATATTACTTTTGTCACTATCTATCCGGTGTAGTAAAAACGAGACAAAAGTAATGTAATATCAAAACGAGAACGCTAGAAGTCGTTATGGTTAGGCCCCTGACGGTGTCCGGCCCGTATTAGGTATCCGTATCCCGCAGGAAGTATTAATACACATTATTGTTTATCATCACCATCATCAGAAAATGAGGAATGGAACTCTTTGCCCTCGTCACTCAATCTTGCACTCTCAAATTTGCACCTCATCAACAATGCCTCTCTGCGTAGGTCACATCCACAAAGAACATAGCCTACACAGCACTACTTACACAGCCCTGTAGCAAACTGCCACAGGAAGCCATTTAGTAATTTACTTAATTTAATTATTTTTACTCATTGATAGCGAAATGTTTTTTATTGTATGATATTTTTTGGCATATGAATTGCATTTTGATATCGATCTCGATTACTTCAATGGAAAGTGGAAGATTGAGAAGGATCGAGATGGTTGGATGGATTGGGAGTATGACTTTGCCCAGCATTGGATTATTATATACCTAAATACACTGCTTGCCCGGTTTGGATTTAATGCATAGTAATAAGTCCCTCTATATTAAACCATTATTATAGCAATAAAGATCTTATTACTTTATTATGGCTTATGACTTTGGAAGCGTCCATCCACGATGATTCAGTAAGGTTCGTGCTCAAAGAAGGCGCTTGTAGTCGTATGTACACTACTCTGGCATCGTGTTAGGAATGTGGCCTCGAAGCCTCTGACATGACGTGTGCCTTCTATTATCAGTGTACAATACCCATGTATTTCTTTCGTTACATCACTATTGCGTACCATTTTCAAGGCTTACTACAGGGGCTCTACATTATTTATTTGGCTATCATTGGCTATAGAGGTTTTGATCCAAAATGTTTATTTTTTATTTTATATTGTTACGATGGGGAAATGCTTGGCCTTCATCTCTGATGATTTTTCAAGTTATGATAAAGCCGAAGGTGGAAGCGCACTTCACCCGGAATTCTCAACAAACCGTGGGACTTTTGCCTGCAAACATAGTAAATTTTCCGTGGTTGTTGCGTCTTTAGAATCGACCCCTCCTAACTCAGCTAATGGATGTAGTAATAGCCGACTAAGCGATCTCATTAGAAAAAGGGCAGCAGCTTCCTTCTGTGTATTTTCTTCACCTTTAGTACGATCATCAATCCACCTGCCAAGCGTGGTGATTATCGCAAACCCCTCCAGCTTTGAAGGAGGCTCTGTCCAGAATGTCTCCAACAGACATTCTGGATTCTGTGTGATGTGAGATTAAATTAAAAAAACAAGGTTGTTTCTGGTTGCTAAGTATCCTAAAAACTTTTAGGCTATTTATTTTCCCAATTTGCGTCTTCTGTTTTTATCCAATTGTTGGATTGACTGTTCAGTTCACGTGCCACACTTGTACGGTGTCAAGGTAGCACTGCGCGTTTGTTTCGAAATCAGTTGAAGAAAATGTATATTTCTAATCTCTATCTCACAGGGAAGCCTTAAAAGTCGCGAAGACGTACACAAAAGTGTCAACACAGTGCAAGCTATAGGAAACCGGTGTGTTAACTACCCATTTATAATTATATACCGTAAAAGGATTTCTGCAACGTTCCTAACAGAGTAATTGTATCTTGTTTGACGGGTGAAGCTGGATGTCATTCTATATTTACTATCTTTACCGATCGCCTTGTCGAAGTTACTTCTTAATATGATTCTTGAACGTAATATTTGCCTGAACGTACAGTTAAAAGATTGCACGATATTGAGTTAAATAAAGTGCATACGACTTGTTGTATGGTATGTGAGTCACTAATCCTGCGATTGTCTGTATGGTATGTGAATCACTAATCCAGCGGTTGTCTGTATGGTATGTGAAACACTAATCCTGCGGTTGTATATATGTTATGTGAATCACTAATCCTGCGGTTGTCTGTATGGTATGTGAAACACTAATCCAGTGGTTGTCTGTATGGTACGTAAAACACGAATCCAGCGGTTGTCTGTATGGTATGTGAAACATTAATCCAGCGGTTGTCTGTATGGTATGTGAAACACTAATCCAGCGGTTGTCTGTATGGTATGTGAAACACTAATCCAGCGGTTGTCTGTATGGTATGTGAATCACTAATCCTGCGGTTATCTGTATGATATGTGAATCACTAATCCAGCGGTTGTCTGTATGGTATGTGAGTCACTAATCCTGCTGCTGTCTGTATGGTATGTGAATTACTAATCCTGCGGTTGTCTGTATGTTATGTGAGTCACTAATCCAGCGGTTGTCTGTATGGTATGTGAATCACTAATCCTGCGATTGTCTGTATGGTATGTGAATCACTAATCCAGCGGTTGTCTGTATGGTATGTGAATCACTAATCCTGCGGTTGTATATATGTTATGTGAGTCACTAATCCTGCGGTTGTCTGTATGGTATGTGAATCACTAATCCAGCGGTTGTCTGTATGGTATGTGAATCACAATAAAAAATCGTTTCAAAGTACTGGCGCAATAAATACGTCTGAATCACAAACACACATACCTAATTAGTTTAGCAACATTAACGAAAATGTTTCCGGCTTCAACCATTAACGTGTGAACGTCCTCACTTTTACAATCACTGAAAATAAATACGATGTGTCATAAACACAACTCTGGGACGCTACCGCCGACGGCGAAGCCGATCTCCATTGATGGCTTTAAATTAGCTTCATGAGAACTAGAAACGATTTTTACCTACTGGGTATGTGTCATATCCGAAATGGCGTTTCCCATCTCAAAAGTGTACACATGTTATGAAACCTATCCGTTCAGTACATTTGACGGTAAAAATCGTTTCTAGTTCTCATGAAGCTAATTTAAAGCCATCAATGGAGATCGGCTTCGCCGTCGGCGGTAGCGTCCCTGCTCCTCCCGCTAAGTCAATCCAGAATTAAATTCATTACCCTTTTACGAGATCAACGAAGAGTTTTGTTGTGAAACTTTACCGATTCATTTATGTAATTGTATGATGACGTAAGGTGTAAAGTTAGCAATTTACAGTCACGGCAATCGGTAGATAGGTTTTTCATTGTGCGACGGGGAAGCGCTTGCCTTTCATCTCAGCTGGTGTCAATGATAAGGCCGAAGGTGGAAGCGCATTTCACCCGGAAAGTGGTAGGGCATTGTTTTTGTTTATGCCTGCCTGGTTCCACAATACTGCCACCATCTTACCTAGTCTATCGCTATAACAAAAATTCTAAAATTGGTCTGTTTCGCCATTCAGAGGTAAGATAGCCATTTCCTCAGTCTGTTGAGGATTCCGGGTGAAGTGTGCCTCGGCCTTATCATGATAGCTTGAAAGCAGGTGAGGTGAAGCCGAAGTACGCTGCCACGTCGTACAGGATCAATGTAGGAGGCATCAGTGCCGACTTATTACGTAAGATACCATTTCAACCGAGTACTAGTTGTTGAATATTGAAACAAGTTGAATGGTTGCTGGTATCTGTACCTACTTACAAAATTTTCACACGGTCTGGTTTGAATAGCTGAATGCATACTACCTGCTTGTTTGCAGCTTTGAACCAAATATGCGAAGACTATGAACCTGTTATTTAGAAGTTTCAATTAACCTCGCAAAAGCAGTAGGTGTTGCGGTCTTAGCAATTGTTGTTCCATTGTGTTTCCACCTCGTTGGCTTGTCTCATCAAATTGTTATGTCACTTTTGAAGGCTACCGTTAGCTGAACAATGCTAGGTTCAAAAACTGTATTTTCTGATTTGTCTGCTAATGATAATGATGAGTTTCATCCCATTTTAGTAGCTGACTTTCGCTCTCACAAACTTACTTTGTCGTTCATTTCGAAAATATCACTCATTGATACACTCTTTTGCATACCTATACATTTATGATGTTAACTGTGTTTTTAAAGTGTTTAACGCTACACATCTAAATTATCCCTATCTGACACAGAGGAAAAAGCCACAAAATATATTATAAGTTAAATATTTTTACTATGTTTACTAAATGTATTTTGTATCGGGTATAAATTTTGTATTAAATGACAAATTACGTTTGTAAAAGAGTGCGGGTTCTACAGGCCCTTTTTGTTTTTTATTGTTCGGTGGGTAAGCAACTAGCCTTCATCTCATCTGGTTACAAGTTGAGATAAGGCCGAAGGTGGGGGCGCACTTCACCCGGAATCCTCAACAAACTGAGGAACTGGCTATCTTACCTCTAAATGCCGGAACAAAACAATTTTGGAATTGTTGTTATGGCGACAGAATTGGGTAAGATGGTGGTAGCTAGCCAGGCGGACTTAAATAAAGTCCTACCACCAACCAAGCCAAGCACAATATATTGTTCTCCCCATGGGGATCGAACCCGGCACCTCTGGATCTGAAATCGGTGGGTTGAACCACTAGACAACAGAGGCCTTTCATTGCAAAACTAAAATACACTTCAAATACCACTCATATATCCCAATTAGTTGAGGTAAAGTCGCACTTAAGCCTTACATACCGTCACGTACGATTTGTGAATAGAGATTCCAAACGTGGTAATCACGATTCTGTAAGCATCTGTTTGTTACAAAGTCCCTCTTTGATATTTCCAGTTTGATGTCACTGGAATCCCTCGAGCTAAGAGAAAACCTGCTGAAGTCACTTCCAGAATCCTTGAAGAATTTGACCAGGCTGAAGAGACTAGACTTGGGCGACAATGAGATTGAAGAATTGGTATGAGAATTTCTTTGAAAATTGTTATCTTTACATCTATACAAATAAATCAAATTCAAGCGTTTTTTTTTTGAAATGTCAATATAAAAGTTTTCTAATAAATGCATCTGAAAGTATATATACGGTACTGGTATAAAAATACATTAAAAAAAACACTGTGCCTGCCTGTTTGTACCGGCTTATCTCCGAAACAGCTTGACGGGAATTTCTCATCAGATAGCTGATGTTTTCAGGAGTAACTTGATTCAGAAAAATAATTAGGGTTTAGCTTAGTGCTAAAATTTTTAGAGTATCTTCCTTTCGTCGTATAGGGGTGCAATAAGAAAGGATTTTGGGAAATTCCCACTGGATTAACGAAGTCCCAAGCGTTTTCTAGTTGAATATAAAACTTTGCGTTTTTCATGATACTAATTTACAACAAAATTTATTACAGCCCGGATTCGTGGGAGAGCTGCCCGCTTTAGAGGAATTATGGTTGGATCATAATAAACTTCAATATCTTCCTCCAGAAATCGGCAATCTCAAGGCCCTGATATGTTTAGACGTGAGCGAGAATAAACTAGAAAAACTGCCCGAACAAATCGGTGGACTCATGTCTCTGACTGACCTGCACCTATCACAGAACATGCTGGAAACTATACCAGATGGCACAGGCGATTTATCCAAGTTAACTATACTGAAGTTGGACCAAAATAGATTAGATACGTTAAACGAAAATGTAGGAAGGTTAGTGTGTAATATGTTTGAGATATATTTCATTTTGTTTGTTTATCATTGGCTATTTATACCGTAACGATTTTGTGTTTCACTTTCAGGTGTACAAATCTACAAGAGCTTATATTAACTGAGAATTTTTTATTGGAGCTGCCTAAGTCGATAGGGAATCTCAAGGAGTTGACTGTACTGAATGTAGATAGGAACGCTTTGGCGGAAATTCCTGAGGAAATTGGCAATATGTCATTACTGGGAGTGCTGTGTTTGCGAGACAACAAGCTTACGAAACTACCGAACGAACTTGGCAACTGTAAATCGCTCCATGTCTTGGATGTGAGCGGGAACAGGTAAGGCTTAATTATGAGGCTACTCTAGATGCGCAAAATGAGAGGGACGTTGCTATACGAATTCGCACGTAGCTGAGTGAAATGGATGAATGAAAATACTTTATTGCACACATTTAAATAAAACAAAAAAAAAAGATAAGATAACCTTTCCAGAAAACCTTTGGGTGAAAAGGATTTAATGGCTTAAGGGTGGTTGGTGGTGCACATTTGAATAGGTGTCTAGCTAAATTTACTATATATAATACATTATGTAAAGCAATGCTACAAATATACACATTACTTATAAAATATACATACCTACCTACATATACACGATGTACCTACATATTATACAATACACAATAACAATAATTATTGGTGGTTGTGAAACCTATTTTACATAGTACGTCCTCTTAAAGTGGTTTCTCAGCCTCGCAATATTCATTTTAGTTAATCGTGACGGATTGAAAATTAGAAATTTGTCACTATTTTTATAATTTTAAATGTTTAGATTTTCCATATTGGCTCTAACTTATCTTTAGAAACAAGAAATCGCTCAGTCAGTGAACAAATTGGCACAACTAAACAGTATATTTCAAAAACATTGCTTTTACTAGATAGATGAATATAACGTTTTTGAATACACGAAGTGTTTTAAAGCTAAGATTCACGAAAATCCATATAACTACTCAGAGAAACCACCTAAGCACCAAGAGCAACCCTCAAACCAAATTCCAACAGACAAAATAAAAAATGCACCAAGAAATTCCCGCATATTTCCGATAAGCTCTCTGAAAGACAGCACACAGATTAAGCTCGACTTCCATCGTAATACTTACTTTGTCTCATAAGCTCTTTGATATCGACTCGTGAGTCTTGACTTTTCTGTGTTAGCCCCAAACGTAACGAAGCTGATAATTTGGGAACTAGATTACGATAGAATTCTTGTATTTTTTCTGGAAATCTATAATTATAATATAATACAAACTTAATTCAACAAAACAAAAGATGTGCACCTTCCGCCTAAATGTGTTTTACATAAAACTCCACCAAATCTCACCGGAGCAACAGTTTTCATCCAGTTACTCGATGTCTGTCAATGGTAACGAACAGTAGCTAACTTTGCATTTTAAGCCCTAACATCTTAAGTTAGAGTTGCTATTTGTTTGAAAATCAGTATAACTATGTTGCTATCTTTTACTAGCATCGCATGGCAAAAGATACCACTATTTTCGCAGTGCATAAGTAAGGCCTGCGATATCCTTTACTTTTTTGTAAAGTTTAAATGTTTTCCCTGGGTGGGAATTGCCTTAAGTCCCATTTTGAAACCACTACCAACATAAGGCAGAGCATATTACATACGAATATCGTTATTATATATATGTAAGTTGGTAATATTTTCGTTTCAGGTTGCAATACTTGCCGTACACCTTAGTGAATTTGGAGTTGAAAGCGGTTTGGCTGTCTGAGAACCAGGCCCAACCACTCCTGACCTTCCAGACTGACAGGGATGAAACGACAGGGGAGAGTGTACTTACTTGCTTCTTACTGCCTCAACTGACATACACACAGCAACCAGGTACATCCCATTGTTATCCGTTCCATATTTCTTTTATCATTGTCTTTGTCCCGCTTTAGGTGTATGTACAATGCTCGTTTAGAATAACTCATGTGTTCTTGTCTTATTCTTTTTTTCTTTGCTCATTTGACACCAACTCAATTTAAGTTTAATTAATTTTAATATGGTACTGAGAGCCATAAACCAAATTCATTATTTGTATACACAATTCTCGAGCACCTTGCCATTTGATTTGTGTTTTATTCCCAATTGTATGTACAAATATTTTATAACTATCTTAGTCAAAGGTGATTTTTTCAATTTAAGTTTAATTAATTTTACTATGGTGCTGAAAGCCATAGTAAAATCACGCTTTCCTTTCTAATTTTACTAGGACTTTGAAAGGATTTTTTTGAGCTTGCGCCAACTAAATGCAAGTCACTTTCAGAAACAGTCAATATCTTTTATGGATGTACTCAAAGAGACTCATATTTTTACTCCTTCAGTCATTTCAAACCAAATATCTATTTAAATTATAGTTTAGTGTTTGTCTACCAAATTCATTATTTGTATACTATTCTTGATCATATCTTGTCATTTTTATTAAGGAGCATTATGGTATTTCTGTGTTGTTTTTGCCTATGCTTTTTGGGCTTACATTTTAATTCTGCAAGCTTGTGACCAATTACTATCCGCAATTTTTTATCTAAACATAAAATCGTCGTTCAGGTGACTGACTGATTGACAATCGAAGCACAGTTCAAACCTTCAAATCTTTCCTAGACACTAGAAACTTGCAGGGTAGCTTATTTTTGTAGTAAAAAAAGAGGTTTACTAAGAAATGATTATAGGATATTCATTTTATACTTTGATGCACACACAGATAAAGCATACAAACATGTTATTGAAATGTATGGCAAAGGCAAGCTTAACACTATAAAGAGTTAACTTCCAGCAAACCTAGCTCCAGAGAGAGAGAAGTTTAAATAGAAGGGAAATGTGTACAACATTAATAAATAACATGCCAAACATAGGAATAATACGATAAACTAAATAATATTAGACTGTTAATAAAAAAAAAAACATTTATTTTTTATTTCAAGGTTCTGAAGGGTTATAATGACACAAAAATTCACAAACCGCGACGGGTTGCGAATTTTCGTGTCATTATAACATTTGTAATAAATCCATATCTTATTAAACATAAATTATATAATATACCTATTACAGATACATATATATATTATTTACCATAATCTATATGGAGAGGTAGTGCTCTTCAAGATAGCAAGCGAGGGACTAACGCGGGTATCATGGGGTAGAGACTAGAGAGTTCCACAAACAAACGAAATTCATAAACGAGATTACGGCAACTAAGTCCCTTTCACTGGCTTTTCTTTTCGTGGGATCCTCAACGTACGACAGACTTTCATAGTCATTAAACCGAACATAGTTTTATTTTGAATCGAAAAACGGGTATTTATCGCGTGTTTTACCTATATTTATCCCGACGTTTCGGCGGGGTTGCACCAGCCGTGGTCGCGGGCAGACTGAACAAACTAACGGACTGTGCAACCTCGCCGAAAATATAGGTAAAATACACGATAAATACCCGTGTTTCGAATCAAAATAATGTGTTCTAATCGCGAAAATTTAAACCATACATAGTTTTGTTGCGCGGTAAAGCAACATTTGTGATATCGTGTCGCGATGATGTTATCAAAACCGCACGGTCTTAAGTTACAGTTTTAAGTTATTCAGAGGATCAACAGACCGCCAGACTAACGGAACGTTTGTTGTACACTTGACACACTTTATTATAATAGAACGCCATTTGAATTGCTAATATCATAATGTATAAATGAATCATAACTTCGTTTTGGTACTAATTTTATTATTTTACACATTTATAAAAGTACTAGGTAAATGTGTCTATATAGTGTTTTTTTTCATGGAAACGGAACAAGCAAACGGCCCACCTGATGTTAAGTGCTATATGCCTATAGCAAAGCCTTACTGCGTAGGTCATATCCTCAAAGAATAAGACCTTCACATACAAATAAAATAGAAACTAATTAATTAATTAATGGCTAAATAAATACAACGAACATACATACAACAAGAATTAAACAATTAGCAAAGGGGGTAGCCATCGGCACTATTCTGCGAAAGTTTTTTTTAAATTTTTTTATTGTACGACGGGGAAGCGCTTGGCCTTCATCTCACCTGGTAACAAGTTGAGATAAGGCCGAAGGTGGAGGCGCACTTCAACCGTAATCCTCAACAAACTGAGAAAAAGAAAAGAGAGAGCCTACGCTGCACTGCAATGCGCCCATCAACTAGAGGCATAAAGGTGTTAAGCCCCGTGTGACCGTAATTTCACCGGCAACCATATCCTTCAAACTGCACATCGAACTCCACTAAGAACTAGGAACTCCACATGTTTTTTTGTTAGGTACATTACATTGTGTTTATATCGGTTGGTAAATGGTCACAAATTGATGTTTTGTTTTGTTTTTGCTGTGTATATACTAAATGCACTTGTCACATCACAAATAGAGCTGGATCACACGTCAGAGGTCGGCAGTGGGTACTGGTTCAGGCAGAGGAACGTACAGGACTTTGATAGACCTACAGGTAAGGTTCACTAATGCATCATTTTTTTGCACACCTATTTATTGTTTTTTAAATTGTCGCGATTGACCACGTGACGCCTGTGGTCACGTGCTCAATCGAATTGAAAGACTCGTTAATTATGCATTTGCAAAGTTATTGCAATCGTATTTCAGTTTTTGTTACAAATTATTATGCATAAAGTAGGTATGGCATAAAAATTATAAATCGAAATATAATGTAGTCAAAATTTGATCTTTTGATCCTTAGTAATATTAAAAAGGATGTTTCTCATGTTTAATTTTGCCACGGCGGTCGTGGCCTAAGAATTGCCCCTCCAACTCAGCACATGGATGTCGTGGAAGCCGACTAAAGGATCTCACCAGAAGAACATTCCTTCTGTGTATTATTAACGCATTTAACGTGATCACCAATCCGCATGCCAAGCGTGGTGATTATGTCAAAACTGTGCTTGTGGTTGGACTTCTGTCGAACAGTGGACACTAATGGACTGTAGATGTTGTTTAATGTTTAAGAAACATCAGTATGTGTAGTATCTGTACCTGTAATAGTTGGCAGGTACAATACAGTAGGTACAATATTTTGTCCAGCCAAAGAGTGAATATGGGATTTTATGATTCAAATATTAAATAAATATTGCAGGACATTGATTTCACACAGCGCCATCTAGCCCCAAACTATGCATAAATTGTATTATGTAAACTTGATTACGGATATAATACTTAAATACTTTTATTTTGTACGCTAAGTAACATAGACACAAAACAAAGATCTATATTCATCACTCAAATGCTTGTCCTGAGTGGGAATCGAACCCACAACCTAAAGCATAGAAGGCGGAGTTACTACCAACTGAGCTATGAGGCTTGTATTCAAAGCTTATGCTTTTCTTGTGGGTCATTGAACATATATATACATATCTTGTTATCAGTCGAAGACAAAGTATTCCTTGTGTTTTCTAAACATTTGTACGTTCGAGTTCGCGTCACGAGCATGATTAAGAAGAGCTAGTTCATCACAATGTGGATAAAGTCTGCTATCAATTGTTTGAAATCCATAAATCATATCATATGCATCTGAAGGAACTACTATTCATATCTAACCCTCCGAAGTCCCGGCCAAAAGGTTTGAAGCGTTCTGTCGGTGTGCAGGAGAACCTTCTGGCAAAGCCAAGCCTCACAACTCAGTAGTAGCTCTGCCTTCTGCGCTGTAGCTTGTCGGTTCGATTCCCACCCAGGACAAACATTAATGTGATGAATATCGATGTTTGTTTTGTGTTTGGGTGTTGTATTGTATGATAAGTATGTATTATAAAAAAGTAGTTATGTATCATATTCGTTATCCTGTTCCCATATTACAAGCTTTGCTTAGTTTGGGATTAGATGGCGCTGTGTGAAATTAATGTCCTGTAATATTAAAAGCTCGCTCTATCGTAGACGTCAACCTTGTTTTCCTAGAGCTAGACGAGCCCAGAGTTTTATATGAAAAAAAAACTCTGCTTTACAAGTTCGCTTCAAGGCGATATCTTTTGAACTGTCATTTAAGACACACCTGTAATTTGTATCTTTCGAGAATCATGCCCCGGCCGCGGAGTGAGTTCTTAAATTACTTTGCCGTAGTAGCCCTATCAGATAGAATCGCGCAAGGTCGTACCAGTCAAGATTGCAGTAATTTTGCACTATTATTTTTGTAGCGCACATAAATGCCTCAAACTATAGAACTTCCTTTATATATTAGTACACTCAAGGTGAAAATGTGAACACGAATTCTCTACTGGTCTTTGTTGTGTTGTCTGCTGTGCTATATTTGTGTGTTCTTGTCCTTACTTAGCCATAGCAGTAAACGTTACTCATAAATGAAAGTAACTTATCGGTTTGCGAAAAGATCTACGTAGAAGACTTAGAAGATCCAACTCTTTTACGAATACCATTGCAGAATTTATTTTATCCGTTCATAAATGGGGTTAAACATATAGGAATTCAACTTTCGTATTTCGCTTTATCACCATTATCATTACAGCGCTTAGCAGAATGCTTGGTGATTGCAGTATTAGTGTTACCTATAACAACATCCACGGTTGACCGCGTCGGATACTAAGTACTTTTTAGGGCTCCGTATCCAAAGGGGTGCCAACTGGACCCTGTTATCTAAGCTCCCGCTGGCCATCCGTCCGTCTGTCAGTTTAAATAAAAATAAAGGGGAAATTGAATGTATCATCAAAACGTAAGCTAGCCCGAGGTTCTCTCGCCTTTCTCCTTGCGTGGGTCGCGATTCCGAACGGTATATTAGACGTTTCAAAATGATCCTAAAAAATCCAAATTAATAAACGTATTTTAACTAACTCGCTGTACCCGCCTCCGTGGTCTAGTGTTTCACCTTACGGTGTCAGAATCTGAAGTCCCGGGCTTGATCCCTGGTGGGAGTACAATATTTTGCTTGGTTTGGTTGTTGGTAGGACTTTGTTTAAGTCCGCCTGGCTAGCACCATCTTACCTAAATCTAACACCACAACAAAAATCAAAAATTTTGTGTTCCGCCATTTGGAGGTAAGATAGCCAGTTCTTCAGACTGTTGAGGATTCCGGCCGAAGGGCGCTCTCACCGGCCTTATCATAGCTTGAAAACCAGGTGAGACGAAGACCAAACGCTTCGCCGTCGTGCAATAAAAACCACGCCTTGAAATGTGTCAAAGTCATTTTTTTTTAGGGTATTTTTGAAACGTCAAATCTACCGCCTGTTCGGAGTCGCGAAAACACAAGCAGAAAAACTATAGGCCGGAACCCTCGGTGTGCGTTCAAACTTGACCGATTTCTGATACCATATCCAATGCTGTATTTTGATATTAAATCTGATTGTACAGAATCCAGCGTAAGTCGCGACCGCGATTCGGATGATGACTGGGAGGCGAAGGAGGCATCGCGCACACACTCTGTCAAATTCACAGAAGACGAGCACGAGACGAAAGACGTGAGTATCTGCTGTTTCGGAAACTGTCTCCCTTGTACATACAAGCACAGATATACCGTGCGTACTACCTGCTTGCGTAACGCGAATGTGTGTGTACGGAACACGTCGAGAGCTGTTGGTGCGTGGTACAGTAATATCAGATTCTCGCACAGGGCTTATACGGCTTTGAGTCAATTTTTTGTCGCTGTAGAATGAAACTGAATGACTGACATTTTCGCTATAGATTTTATGCACAGGTTTGAGGAGTATTTCTGTTGCTAATATTACTTGCGTCACATAATAAATGTTGACCTATTTTAGTTTATTGAAGGCATCAAACGTTACTTTAAATCTAAACAAATAATCGCTTAAATAAACTATTGGCCTTTTAGGTGTTTCTCGCATATAAATAGTAAGTTACATGCCCAACTTTTTGATCGAACTTGGATTTGTGTTTATTAGATTTGAGTCTCTGGCTGAACAACTAATCCGTGGATTATAATAGAATTAAAGTCGCAAACTGCTCTACTGATAAATGAATTATGTCTGTAGCTATAATAGGTATGTACTGAAAGTTTGAGATTGGTATATACATAATTATCTAACTGCATTTCTTTAGGTACCTACGTAAATAGGTAGAATCTCTGTCTATAACTGGCCATGGTGTTCATAATTTTATTAGAATAATAATATTATATAAGTACTTTACTATATTTGTTCTACTTATACCTATATGTTAATTGTTTTTTAATGTATACACATCAACAATGTCTAGGGATATTGTATGAACATCCCTCATAACTATTCAATCGAGATGTTCCAAAAGATAGTTCTTCAGACAAATTTACAATCGCGTATTTTATTTATTTAAATCAAATGTTATTGTAATAAAATGTTAACCAAATTTTTCTTGATTCCTTATTAAGTGCCATTGGTGTAGTGTAAGTAAGAGATAAAGCCTTTTTCTAATAAAAAAAAACATTGAAAAAATCCCGCTTTCGTGCGGATTTTTTTATTAAATGAATAAGGCATAAAACAAGCTTTAATTCAGTATTAAGTTTGAAAAATATTGTTTTCAAGTTTTCTAAAATTTAGTTAGTTTATATATATAAATAAATATTACAGGACATTAATAAATAAGATAATATATATTAACCTTATATAATATATATATCCCTAGACATTGTTGATGTTTATATTTTACCTCGTTTATTTATTTAATAAATGCTTACGTAGTATAGTTTATCTTTTATTTATGTTTACTTACACAGAAACTTACTCTTGACCATTTGCACCTGGATACAACCAAAATATATATAAATGTCATTATAATTCTATATAACCAAAATATTGAGATTTACAAAAATGTGGACTAATTTAAATGAAAACTGATCACAAAAATTACCTTATGATCTTTTCTATATTCATATTCTATGTTTTGAAATAGTATGGAGTAGAATATTCATTTACACAATTTAATGCCAATAATAATATAACATTAAAAACAAATGTTTATTGAATCGGAAACCAGTTTATACACAAATTGAGTTATGCTTCTTGATCCAATCTATAGATAGACATTGTTTTCAGGTCATAAATCTGGACTTATTTTATTTTACTAGCTTTCATATTGCGTAGATACACAATATCTATGGTGGCATATTTCATTTGATTGACAAACAAACACAGACATCAATAATTTATTACACTCTGTCAAAACATGAATCAGCTGCCAGCATCTGTATTTACGGTGTATTACCTAAGTTCTTCAAGATAGTTAATAAGCACATTCTGAGTAGGCTCGCTCCATCTTAGATCGTATCCTTGCTTGTGCATGTTTCGAGGTCAACAGGTGACCCTGAGCCTTAAAAAAAAAATACGTTAGGAACGATATTTTATAGATCAATTATGCCTTTCGTGCTTCAGGTGGTTACGTTTTGGCGTAAATGTGGCGTTTTTTTTTTAGTTCTGGTGTAAATGACATCCATACATTCGAACAAACTTTCGCATTCATAATACGAGTATCTGTACTTGACATGAAGAGTAGCAAGGATAAATAAATATACACAAACTCGAAATTATTAAATTTATTCGTTTTTCCAATGATTTATTTTCAAAGTTAACAACATTTACTTACTATTTATTTGCTAAAAACTAACATCATACTTATTTCTCTTGAATATAGCTCTCGAAATCTATTAACTAACCAAATGTTAAGGTGATTGCTGTGAAAGTCTTCTTTGATCTTATTATTTTTTTGTATTATGCCAAACCAAGTCCATAGTGAATCGGTTCCTTTTAGACAAGCGGCCGTCTTAGGCCACACCTGTACTTGTTTTTCAAGTGAGTGTCAGGCTAAATGAATAGATTTTGAGGAGCCAGTGTTTCATCCATTCACGTTTACCTCAATAGCTGTCGTGCCTCTGCGAATATGGCAAAATAACCAGGGCTTGCTGTAACAAAAACAAGTTTAGAGGCATGTTCGCATAAAGGTTTTAATTTCAAGGTTCCGACAATACAAGAAGAGAACGATGAGGGCGACTCATTCTGCGCTCAGCAGCCGTTGATGGCCTTCAAGAAGCCTATAAGCGTAGTACGCAAGCTAGTCAATGCACCGCGCAGGAGCTCTCTGCAGCGACTCTCCTCTTTCACTAACCTAGCGGAGGTATCGGCAGTCTCGAGGAGTGCATTCACAAATAAACTAAAAATGAAAAAAAAAAAAAAAACATCCCCCCCCCCCAGCACTCTCAATTCAAATAAATAAACTTAATTAGACAATCTGAATATGTGAATTGTCTAAGGTTTCATGATCGCTGGCAATCAACCGAGATTTTGTGACGCTTGCACTGTACAGTATTGTATGAAATATGTAAACTAAACATACCCCCCCCCCCCCACCTTTGAATTCTTATTAAAATTAGTATACTTAATTAGGAAATCTGAATACATGCAACGGTCCTAGGTTTAATTATCGCTGACAATGAACCAAGATTTTGTGACGTTTGCATTGTATTGCATGAAATATAAATAACTAAGAAAATAATATATTAACCTATACGTATACGGCTTTGCCAATTGTAAATATAAAAGAAAGCGATGGCCAAAAGTCTAAACAAAAGTAACAAGTATTCGAGACATTTACATAGCGCTACCTAGCCCCAAACTAAGCAAATTCTAAAATATTCTAAAGACAGCTAAATTAAAAAATAATTACTGATTGTGAATGCACTGCCGTTGAGTCCAGTTTGTGCTGTCCGCCACTAAGCCTCTACCCTCAGTAACTTAGATTAGTGTTACGCTGAAAGTAGACGCTGTTAGAGCATACAGTTTATAAAGCTAATTAGATTTGCCTTTTATTTTAACCACGTGCAAATAACTATGTATCATTCTACACATTAATCATTTACCTTGATCCGAGCATGGGTTAATTCATATTCTGCATCATTCATACCGCCTTATTACCTTATCCCGCAATAGGCAGGGTCGGTATTATTTATATTACTTATATTATGTTACAAAACCTTGCGACATGAAGGCTAAGCGCTTCCTCATCATAGAAGATAAAAACAACACATATTACGACAATTTGTAATGATTAACGCAAATTTACACAAGTCGAAACCTGGATCGCTAACTATTACCGATTCTGAAATGAATATCCTTGCAATACAAATTTACGTCGCAAGTTTTCACTGACTTTATCAATTTTAACGTTATGATATATTTGAACTGCACTTATTAGCTTAGTTGATATCACACGTCGTAGTGTTACATAGAAGAAGTTGAGACTGATACCGTTACACCTTGTGATTCATTGCGTATTACGAAATTTTCTAGTCATTAGGTCAAGTGACAATTATCATTTCTGGTATGCGCTTGCGCCGTATCACGTGACAACCCAGGGATGACGTATAATATTTGTCATGGCTAAACGTAGAGTCTTAAGTCCGTATTCTAAAAAGCCGCTCAAGGGCAGATCCCTGCTTAAGGAGACATTTCAACCAATCAATATTCTCTGCTTAAGCGAATGCTCAAACTTGAGCGGACTTTAAGAATACGGGCACTAGCATAGATTTTAACTCCGTATTTTGACTAGATCATTACCTATTTTTAAATCTGCTTGTCCATGACAAATATTTTTTTTCACTTTCAATGATTCATCCTCGGCAGTAAGACTTAAACTTTTTTATGATTGCCTTTACAATGGTGGCATGAGCATGATTTTTGCAATCACGCTTTAGCTTTATCTCCGTCTAATAAAACAGTTTTGTCAACAAATTGGTTACTTGCAACAGTCACAGAGGTCCTTAGAATGTGGATAAAGAGCCACAGTTTAGACGATGGTAAAGTTCTAGCATTGCAGTTGTTGCGTTCAGAAACTGACTTAAATCCTTTTGCAGACGCCGTTCGTTCGACAAAACACGCCTCACCCGAAAGACCTCAAAGCGAAGGCGCAAAAACTCTTAGCGGGAAGATCGCCAGAGGTCGCCACTGTGCAGACGAAATCAGAACCGCCTACGACAAACGGACTGCCTACTCCACCGATTGTACCGGTCCCTGTGCCCAAAGTTGAGGTGAGTTGCTGATTTCATTCTACCCTTTGCAAGAATGTACTGACATCAAAATAATGATTTTTATGCAAAAAAAAAAAAATGTGCAATAGTTGTTGAACCGACATATGCTCTGTCAAAGCGGTAGCTTGTTATCAATGGGGTGAAAAATGTATGAGATAAAACAGAAATTTGAGGTGAATAAGAGTTGAGTAGATGACATTGCATTGTGGCACGTTTTATTTCCTCTCCCGTACCCAAACTTATCGATTAACATGATTTATTTACAGTGTCGCGAATTTGAAACAATCCATATAATAATTTGAAACAATCCATTTATAACAATATAACGGCCTGTAAGCCTCAGGAGATTTTCCATAATGGTTCCCTAAGTGACATAATGTTTTACAAATGCATAATGACACAAAAATTCACAACCCGCGACTGGACTCGAACCCGCATCTTTCGAAACGCTCTAACCAACTGAGCTACGAGGGCCCTGACACAGATTCCGAATTTTTGAATGTTGTGACCAAGTCCCTTCGAAAAACAAAAAAAATTACAGAATCTTTACTTGACGGAGTGTATGTTTGAGTGTACGTCTGACTTAACATGTTTTGAGAATATCCGTGTAGGTTTGAACCCTATGTATCTGATTTACCTTAATCAACAATACTAATTTAGTTGAATGTTCTAGACTGTCTACGTACCTCCTCCAATCATCGAAGTTTCAAAAGACGAGGAAAGTGATTCCCAAACGGTGCCCGATAGAGAGTCATCGGATGCTGAAAACGACGACAACGAGGATTCCGATGAATTAGAGGTAACATTTATTTGAATAACTATCACATATACAGAGATTTATATCAACCATAATGTAGATTTATAAATTTTTAGATATAAATTTTCCAGATTTAACAGCACCCTCTCTAAATATTTTATTGGAACTGGGGTGTAGTTTGTCTGCTTAGTTATTAATGTTCTAAAGTGGGATAATTGACTGTATTTACTGACCGCTAAAACATTAATCAATCTCTCAGCTTTTCAATCGTTGTTAACCCAAAAAATCAAAACTGCTCGGTATGACGACGGTGACAAAATGGGACACCATTTCGGTGACACCATCGGGAGACAAAATGCTCTCAGAGGTGGATAAAAACAGAGGACAAAAATTTTATCCCCGCCCCGTGCTGAGGGGGCTAGTACACTTGTCAAAGTACTGTAGCAGTTTTGCTTTTTATTTGGTCCTCGATGGCCCAACAATTTTTTTCTTTGGATAGTTGGTTTCGTTCTTTGTATGTATGGATCAAGGCGAACGCAGAAATGGGCTGTATTACATATGAAATAAGAAAATGGTGTCGTCGTAAGTACCATTTTTGCTCACCAGGCCAGATAAAATCGATCGTAAGATTATACACAAAACTCTGTCACACAATCGCAATATGGCATAGGTACTCGTTATACCACCGAGTAACGGTTGCTGATTGACTAGAAATATAAATTTTCAGAGACTAGAAATTTTCAGCTGATTTTATGAGATGATTTGAACAAATACCTTTTTTTATTGTACGACGGGGAGGCGCTTGGCCTTCATCTCACCTGGTTTCAAGTTATGATAATGCCGAAAGTGGAGCGTACTTCATCCGGAATCGTCAACAGACTGAGGAACTGGCTATCTTGCCCCTAAATGCCGGGAAAACAATTTAGAATTGTTTTTATGGCGTTTAGGTAAGATGGTGGTAGCCAACTAGGCCACCAAACCAAGCAAATTTCTTTCACATTTATAATGCGCACCGCCAAGGAATGGAACGCTTTACCTGAGTCTGTGTTTCCCAAATACTACAACATGGGATTCTTCTAGTCAAACTTGAATAGGTTCCTTCTAGGCAAGCGTACTCCATCGTAGGCTGCATCATTGCTTAACATCAGGCGAGATACCAGTCAAATGCAGCCTATCCCATATAAAATCCACAATATTGTGCTCCCTGGGATCGAGCCCGGGTCCTCTGGATCTGACACCGGTGGGTGTTCCACTGGACCACGGAGGCGTTTAAAAAGTTTAATGTTTACGTTTAAAAAAGGAACGAATCGTCACTTCGCAGCTTGACGCTAGAGGCGCCCTCTGTGACGTTCATAATGATTGTGGTCGGATTGTGTTATGTTACGGGCAACTTGATAAGTCTGGTCACTATGAGTAATGACCGGTCTGTATACATAGCGCCCATATCTAGTGGGTAAGAGAACTGCATGACCAATCACTTTTTCCGGTCAGTGGTCATTATTTGTAATGGTCGGTCCTTATTAATACTGCCCGGTTAATCAAGTTGACCTTAAAAAGGCCCAGTAGTCTCACTTTCACACAGAAAACGCATTTCCATTTTCATTTCGAAGTGGCAAGTCTAATTCAAAAGTTTTTTGCAGGTATAATTAGATAGGGATAATCTATGGTAGAAAGTATGTGGTGCGTTACATTTTCTAAAAAACGAATACAATCCAAAATATATATGGAAGAGTTTTTCCATACATACACTATTTTCCATATATTTAAATTGTCATTGCGTTTTAAGAAAAAGTAGCACACCACAGACATAGATTATCTCTTTCCGATTTTACATGCAAAATGTCATGTGAATCTAAAGACTTACCACTTCGAAATGAAAATGGATTTGTATTGGAGAGCGAAAAACAGCGGTACTCCAGGGGCCTCTCATATATGGTTGGGGTGGAGTGGTAATTGGTGATGGGTGCGGGTAGCAGGGCGCGCGGCGCGTGGCGTGGCGCTCCGGCGTGGAGGACCCCGCGGTCGCGGCGGGGGGGCGGCTGCACCGTCGCGACACGCCGCACCATCTCAAGAATAAGCGCGTCAACCAGATAGACGCGGGCCGCGCGCGCGATCTCATAGCGCAGGTGCTTACCGACTGCTAACGCCATCTGTGTTGCCCGTTTTGTGCTTGAATCGTTTGTTGCAAAGTTGTGAGGTTTTTTGGTGATATACTCTGACAGTGGAGGACACATCGTGAGGAAATAATGTTCCGAATGAAGCGGCGATGATCTAGCACCCTGTCACGTGTTGAATAAATAAATCAATATTACAGGACATTAATTTCACACAGCGCCATCTAGCCCCAAGCTAAGCATAGCTAGTAATATGGGAACTAGATTACGGATAGAATACTTGAATACTTTTTTTTTGTAAATAACTTATAATACAATACAACACCCAAACACAGAACAAACATCCATCATCACACAAATGTTTGTTATGGATGGGAATCGAACCCATAACCTACAGCGCACGAGCTGAGCTATGAGGCTTGTTAGTAATAGCTTCGTGCAAACCATGGGCATATGGGCGTAAATTTAGACGTGCCTCCGGCTACCCCATAATGTGATCCTCGAAAATTCCTCGGATCTTCCAAGGGGGAAAAGTAGTTTGTGTTTGTATTTCATCGTTTTCGACAAAGATCAAAATGAACGTGGCGAAAAAATGTACTAAAATGCCATTATATGTCACTTTAGCAATATGGTGAAGACACTGGCGCCGTCTCTCACGTTTATTATGATCGTTGTCGGACTGTTTTATGCATCTGTTTGATCGTTGTATGAGATGACGCATTCTGTTTTAGTGCCGGTTCTTTTGACAGCTAACGCCATCTATGTTCTTTGTTTTGTGTATTATTTCATGTATCTTTCATCTATCGCGTATCCGCCTATTATTTCATTTATCATATCAGATGTTGTGTAAGATTCTTTTTGTTTTTATTTGTTTTATGTATGCAGAAACAGATCCCTCCTGTGAGAGTCTGATGCCAAATGGGTACTCAAAGACCTCTTCCTTGCTTTGGCCTTGAGCATGACAAAGCTAGGTCATGAGCTTATCCATCATTTATAAAAAAAAACGAAAATGAGTTTTTTGTGTCTTTATGTCTGCCTTAGCAGCCGTCAAATCATTGCATTCATCACACAAGATGCGACAATTTCTTATTGATTCATTACAGTATTTTTTAGTCTGTGTTTAACGTTTCTCAGGGTTTATCTTTCGTGATTTTATTCACTATCATTTCTTTCATTCCAAAACTTCTCGTCATCGCCTGACAGCTCATTTAGTGTAGGTCTGCCTTCTGCGATGTAAGTTGTGGGTTCTATTCCCACCCGGGTCAAACATCCATGTGATGATCTTCCGCCATCTTGTTCCCATATAACAAGCTTTGCTTAAAAAAAATAAAAGTAACAGGTACAACGACTTTTCTCCCCTTAGAGTATTCATTTCTGATCGGAGCGTGATCTACGCTTATGAGGATCACTTACTAGGGGGTAGTCAGAGGCACGTAATGTATGTGACAGGTTATAAGCTCATCGCCGTTGTGTTAAAGGTCTAGTAATAATTACATTTATTAATTGACTTGATTTGTATGTAATTGTGTACGTGCTTTGTATGTAATTGTGTGTTTTTGCTTGTAGATTTAATCTTTAGTGGTGTGGTGTGTAATATAAATATCATTAACATTTTGTTTCTATACTAAAAGCATGACCATATTTGTGGCTTGTTTGTATATTTCAAATCAGTAATCATTATAAACCCATGCCGATGCTGTGTCGTATATCATTTCAACAGGTAATTTTTAGGGTTCCTTGCCAACGGGCCCTAATACTGCCTCTGCGATCTGTCCGTCTATTTGTCTGTCTGTCAGCGGGCTGTATCTCATGAACCGTAGTAGGTAGATGTCAGTTGATATTTTCACAGAGTGTTTCTATTGCCGCTATGACAACATATATTATTAAAAAATCAAAAATAAATTTAAAATTGAAGTGTGCTTCCATACAAGAAACGTGAATATTTTTCCTTGCAATTTGGTTCGGAACCCTCATGTGTATGGTCTCAATTGGCCAGTTTATCTATTGATAACACTTTTTTTATTTTTGTACGATGGGCAGGTGTTTGGCCTTCACATCATCTGATTTTCATGTTATCAAAATGCTCAACAATCAGAGGAACTGACTATCTTGACTCTGAATGCCGGCACACAACATGTTGTTATGGCGTCAGGACTAGGTAAGATGGTGGTAGCTAGCCAGGCGGACTTAAACAAAGTCCTACCACCAACCAAACCAAGCGAAGCACTCCCCTTGGAACCCGCGACCTCTAGATTTGACATCGGTGGGCGAACCACTAGACCACAGAGGCGGTGAAACACTTTCCAAAATATCAGAAATTCATGAAAAGCTAAGATTTTTTCATGGATTTCTGTAAATATAGGCAATATGGTGTATATATATATCATTGATATATCTTGCAAAATAAATGATTACCTACGATTACCTTATCATCTGTACAGAGAGATAGGACGTCAGTTAATATCCGGGATGTCTTCCTGCATTATCCAAATTATTTAATCTATGAATGACACGATGATAATAAGACATGAAAGTGGCCTGCCATTATTTGCCGGTGTAATTTCGTGCGAGAAAGGGATCAATCAATTTGTAG
The DNA here is from genome assembly GCA_951394065.1 of Venusia cambrica. Taxonomy (NCBI): domain Eukaryota; kingdom Metazoa; phylum Arthropoda; class Insecta; order Lepidoptera; family Geometridae; genus Venusia; species Venusia cambrica. The sequence continues at coordinate 3,337,422 of OX596059.1, read as the reverse complement.
TGTTATCTGAACTTTCATCTGATACGGCGTCAGATGCCTTTGTAAAAATATTCAAAGTACACGCAGACATTCACCTGTCCATTATAAAAGTAAACAAGGCGAGTTAAATAACTGTGTACCTTAAGGTTGTTTCACAACTTTAAGTACGCTGCATATGAATTTTGTCAAAAAATATGTTTCTTGTCAGCCTAGGCCATCTGTCAATGTTGAAAGTAATTCAATCTGGGCTTAGTTCTCTAGGGCTACTAAGCCAATCGCTTTACTATGTCAATGGTATCGGCGCAGAATGGTCACTATAGGTGACTTTTAGTATTCTAGTTTTAGTTCAATGACTCTTCTCTCACTCCCTGGCAAATTTTAGCTTCAAAATATAAGTAATCTGAATAAATAATTTAATAAAAAAAAAACATTATGTATTCACAACGTGAATTTTGAAACTACTAACACAGTACATGTAACCAATAGCAGTAATATCCTGAAATTGTCCATTATTGATTCCAGCAAATGTATGACTTAAGATTCAATCAGTTAGAGAATCAATATGGAATACCTAAGCATTGAATAAAAACCATATTGCCATATAGGTATATTTAGCCCGTAGTGGCGAATTCAAGTACCTTTTGTTATGCGTACTGCAAGTACTTTGAATAAGCTCCCAGCTTCTGTTTTTCCGTTGCCCGACCCTGATGCCTTCAAGAAGAAAGTTATCAGCCATCTCACTCCTCCAGGCTCTCACCTTTCGTAGGCTCGCTCCATTGTAGATCTCATCCACGAAATCCATCAAATAAAAAAAAAAACGTTCTGGATCTGCATCGTTTATAAGAAAGAATTCACCATAAACCTGAGGTTCTACTATGAATGTATGTCACTATAGCGTTCATTTTCAAATATCAATAGTCTGTGGTAAACACTTCGGTACACCCTAAATTGTCGTACACTGTTGCTTGGCGCGAGTCAAGTTCGTAAAGTTCATTTTGACGTTGTTTGTGATCATGCGATCACGTTATCACAATGGCATCTAAATTATAGACGGTGCTTCGGCTACAATACGCGAAAGGGTACAAGCTGGCGCGCACACCGCGTCGGTTTCTAAGCATACAAGTAACAATAGACTCGAATGATTCGCAAACATCTGCAAGCGATCACAATAGCGCGTCATGTCGAATATTCACACTTGCTCTGACAGATTCCTTTTTTGACATAATGTATGCCTGAAAAAAGAAAAACGCATTATCATGATAATTAATGGTGTAGTGCACCTACTGCTGGTACTAGGTTAAACCCTATATCGCGGGATACCGACATTGATACACAGTAATTTATCGCCTCTATGGTTTAGTGGTCCGCTTACCGGTGTTAGTTTTTTTTTTAACGTGGATGCGCTTGGCCTCACCTGGTCACAAGTTTAGATAAGGCCGAAGGTGGAGGCGCACTTCACCTGGAATCCTCAAAAAACAGGAACTAGCTATCTTACCTCTGAATGCCGGAACACAACAATTTTAGAATTGTTGTTATGGCGACAGAATAAGGTAAGATGGTGGTAGCTAGCCAAGCGGACTTAAATAAAGTCCTACCACCAACCAAACCAATACAATTTCACCTAATGCTTGCATTGTTCGGTGTAATTTTATGTGCAATGTGTTTATTCATTCATTCATTCATTCGTTCGTTCGTTCAATGTAGTCGCGTTTTGAGATGTAAGTAGGTCGGATGTGTAAAGAAAATGTTCTGAATCGGTTGGTTTCCGCAAGCCCGACTCACCGTGGGTAATTGTTGGCATACCGCGTCTGTTCCGGGCTGGTGAGCGCGGGCCCTAGACCACGACGAGCGGTAGACCCTCCGCGAGGCTCGCGATGAACGCCTTCTGCGGGGACGCTCGTAACAATGCCTCGTGTACCGCGATTAATCGATAAGTGAAGTGCTGCTTTCTCTGCTCTGTGTTCTAATAAATCGACAGCAAACAGCCGGCTGTTTACTAGGTCCTTATCGGTGTTCAAAATGAGGTGCTTGAAAGCGGCCGGAGGATGGCTTGCCCGGGTGAGAACGGTAAACGAGGACGGTCCGCGCGAGATTTCAATTTAGATTCAACTGTATCTTATTTTGATTCGAAACACGGGTGTTTATCGCGTACTTTACTGATATTTTCCCGACGTTTCGGCGGGGTTGCACCAGCCGTGGTTGTTTGTTTTTTTAATCAAAATAATGTGTAATACGACTGCTTTTTCATTATCTACGTGATCATTTAATTCCTATGGCATGACACCGACCAAGATTTTATATCCTTTACGCCTCCTGCATGATACTGGGTTGCCAGTTGAAACACGTATGTTCCGATTTTGATGTAAATTACTTGCAGGCGATCAAGAAACGTGAACAGGCGGAGGACCGGAACTCTGAAGACGAGGAATCCACCGAGGAGGCTGCTGACGGTGAGTTTCTTTACCAATTATGTTTAATTAGCTTGCCAACATTTATAGGACGAGCAACACCGTTCATGAAACGCGATTTGTCTATGAGATAAGCTGCTTGCGACACTGTTCTATACATTCGTGACCATACTTGGTCGACTCGAGATCACGAGCGTGGATCGCGCAGAGCTCATCCGTCACTCTGGCTTCACCAAATACAAAGGCACGCTGCCATCGCTTTTATGTGAGAAATTTGGAGAGTTCGTGACTTTCGAACTAATTTCTCAGCGAAACGTTGCACATACTGTTATCTGTGTAAAATCTAGAGCACACCGGAGTCATTTAAGCCGTGTAAACATGTATTCTTTTCGCAAGCACTAAGATTCGTTTACCAGCGCAGGTTAATGAAAAAGTCCACGCCAACGCAATGTTGGTATAAAATTCCTTATCGCTAAATTATCAGCTTATCTCACGCACTTGGCGTGCCATTTGGCTCGCTGGACGAACCCTTGCAGTGTATCGCTTACCTGTGGACCGCGTACGTCTTCGAATAAAAAAAACGATATCGTGACATTGTAATATACGCGGTAAATTGAAATACGATACTAGATTAATACCAGCTGTGTACGTAGAGTGACTCAGTCAGTATTGTCATTCGATAAAGTTTTTCGCGCTATTACGGTGTCTTTCGTTCTGCATGCAACTGAAACGAGATATAAAAATCGATACAGATAAAGCAACAGTCACGTTTATTAATACCTAGAAGTCAGGAAATAACAACTCAAGTGTGGAACTAAATAATAAAGTGATCCATGTGACAAATAATAGTGATATATGTCCACATCATAATGTTTACTGATGCTCTAGAACCGTCACACTCGAGTATTATGAAGGTCAACATGAACAATCGAAACATTTCTTGTGGACATTATGTTTTGTGATCTTTGTAAATGTAAATATATGATCTTCTTATGGAGTCAAGCAGTATCGTTTTCACAAACGCAGTTCCTCGTTCATTTCAAAATGGCAAGACCGATTCAAGAGATCTAGGTTTGTACCGCGTTACTTTTTCTAAAAATACAATTGAATTTAAAATAAATTGAAAATAGTGCTATATGCGAAAACTCTTGTAATGTATTTTGATTTTAATAGTGTTTACAAAAAAGGGAAGCTCTCCAAACCTAGATTATCCTCGATAATATCAGCTAAAATTTCTTTTAAATAGGATTTGCCATTTCTAAATGAACGAGCAACTGTGTTTGTATTCGAAAGCAATGTGCGAGAGGAATGTAGCCAAACTGTGTAACTCAGACCAGAAACGTAGAATATTCCTGAGGTTTTTGCAAGCTACACGGAGTGACCTCGGGTTCTTGAGGGTATCCTTGCTTTGTGCTGTGACTCTCACGCTTTCTAGGACTTGCTGATTGCTCTTCGGTAAGACACCCTCCTTATAGGGGGCTGTCCTTCCTAACTTTGTTGTGGCCCGTCAGTGACCCCACTATTATTCGGAGGTCTTATCTCCCTTAGGTTTAGGAGTCGTATTAGTGTAAAGATCTTGAGGGTAAGTTCTGTATTTTCACACATCACACTTCACGGTCGTGTATTTTGCTCCATTTACTCTATAATTGACGGTTGCGTTGCCTTGCACTTATGCACGTACCTACTTTCTCTGTTCGCCACTGCCTGCGAAATTACTACCTGGAATTTTGTTTATGGTGGAAAACCTTATCTGAACTGTGTTTGGTTGTTATTTAGCCACTGAACAAACTTTTAACGCGTTATTCAAACAAACTTTTGATTCAAAATCGATACGCTTTGTATAGATAGAGCTGTTTTCTAACCATGAGTCTTGCATGTCGAAACGTTTGCATTACACGCTCATCTGATACGCGATTTTGTGTGGCTTGCTGAGCAATCTTATCTGCTCCATAACAGATCATATAAATCGTTCGTTTTTAGGGTTCCGTAACCAATGTGTGCCAACGGGACCCTATTACTAAGCCTCCGCTGTCCATCCGCGGGCTGTATCTAATGAACCGTAATAGTATAGTATAGTATAGGTAGATAGTTGAAATATCGTTGAAATAGCAACAGAAAACGTAGGGTTATTTTTAGGTGACTAATAATAATAAAAAAAAACAGTTTTTGGATTGACTTATTGACTTCACAAATAATCTCGATTACTCGGCCCATTGCTTCAGATAATGATCGACTCAGTACGTTAGTCGCTTTGTATCGTTGATATAGTTACTTATTTTTAATCATACTTGATACCTTTTGGTTTATCCTGTACAAATTATACGCTTCACCGAGATATTATCATTCAGACATGAGCACAATATCAATGAGGTGACACATGCATGCAGATTGTAAAGCACATTTGACTGTTTGTGTACTAACGTGTTAACCACCTGTGGTCTTGACCTTGGCCTAGTAATCGTTTTCCCCTGAATAAACGCTCAAGGGAAATTGAACTATGACTTTACTTATTCGAAACGTGATCCACCTACCAACATGGCACAGTAATTACCATACAATAAATTCTATACGGATAACTTGGCCCTGAGCGTCATCAGGGATGCAAAGAATACATTTTATTGAACATGTTATTGAACTGGCACTTATCTTATCGGCCTTTGTCGTATCATAATATTTCCACTCAGTCGCGTTTGCAGTCTTGACTCCTTGTGTCCTGTGAAACATATTATTTCTTCACAATAATAGCTAGAATGTATTTTTGGTTACGATTCGTTGAGTTTTCATATCGTGCGTAAAAACTTGATTTATGTTCTTCGTACTGCAAAGCCCTAATTCCCGGATGTGGCGTGTTTAGCCGTCGTTTATCGGGTGACGTCATTGTTTACATACAAATTTACCATTATTTATCTTGTTAATTATCGCATGGTTCTGTAGTTATGAGACCTGCATCTTTAAACACTGGTTATTGAGGTAGATAGATCGATAAACTCTTTGTTGTACACCAAAGAAACAAAATAAACCGGTAAATATACAAACAATGGGCGGTCTTATCGCTTAAAGCGATCTTTTCCAGTCAACCTTCTCATGGAGGCTAAGAGATGACAAGTGTACGATGCAAAGAAAGAGAAGATTCGATAAAAAAATATACAATGCTATTCTCAAACATTAGGGAAGCATTATCGAATCGATTTCGGAAGCTGCCAATGGAAATTCCGAAAACGCTATTTTGGATTTGAAATCTAAAAAAAAATATATGAATACTCATATAATTTTTTTGACTGCCACTCCAGAAGATTTTCAGAAATAGTTTGAGAATAGCGTTGACGATCGATCGATCGGATTTTAAGTCCAATCCGACAAAAAGTGATGTTTCCGTTCTGAAAACTTTCCATGTGTTTGAGAATCGCTACATAGGTATTACAAGAACACTGTATTGTCTGTGTCAAACACTATTGGCGCTTCTAACTTCTTCCTCTCTCATGAGTCTAAACAGTATAATGCTGTAATAAAACTTTATAACCAACCAAACAATTTCATATTCGTTTTTGATAGGTTGATTGCCGTTATCAGCGTTGTGCATGTTAGTCGCGGACTAATCGTGAAAGTCATCTAAACATTTTCTCCCGTCTTTTTTTTCTGTTCGTGTACGTCCCGCCGTGGGATTGACAGTACCTTTGTCTAAAACCTTGTCTATCCATTGTCCAAAGCATTATAACCTCTATTAACTTGGACAACGGCGCTCTTGTTCACGATCTCGCGGTAATTTACCAATACATCATCACTCATTACTCATCTTGTACAGCGATAATATACCTCGTTTACTTTCTTTAGAAGACGCATTACTTTGTTGTGTAATATGAAATATCAGTGGTAATTAATGTTAAAGTACTTTACAAAGTTTCTAATGTGCGCCAATATAACGCCGACCGATCGACAGTAAATCGCTTGAGAACACTCATTTGCAAACCAATGAAGTGGTAAAGCTGTAAAGATGAAAGACAAGAGGTTGGAAGTAAAACTGAGCGTTCGAGGAGATGGTTCGTTGACTCGAAACGGCACCAGAAACAGTGCCAGAAGCAACCGCAGCAACGCGAGCAACAGCGGGCTGCCTCGCAGCGAAATATTCGCAACAGATCGATACTCCACACCTTACCACAGATCATTCGAAATACTCGACAAATATCGAAGACAACCCAACCAAGAAGGCTATCCTGCGCAAAGCCTGCAAGCTTTGAACCAGTATGAACAACAGCCAATGAGATACAGAGACAACCCGTACATAGACTACAACGAACCACCGAGAGCGCCTCAGCAATATCCAGTTGACCAACGAAATCAACCTCGTTACTATCCCCAACAATACACATTAGACCAAATCGAGCTGCCCGGATCACCATATCAACAGTACCGTCCACAAAGCGGTTATCAACCAGTGTACAATGACCCGATTCGATTCCACGGGACCTTGCCCCGTTCTAATCATCACAACCAACAAAGGAGTCCTTACGAAACCAATCATTATACGCTTCCTGCGAGATCGGGACCGAGACGTGTGCGCATCAGCGATCTTCAACCTACTGTGCATGGATACGGTATGTTTATGCATATTTTATTAATTAACTTGATCCTTTTCGTGACGGCTCCGGGATGGCTCTAGGACTAAAAACCGACTGGCATGTGTCACTGGCTAGTATTCGCTATGCGATGGGCTTGTAACTTAACAGTTTACCTTGTAAGTGTAGAGCCAGTGTCTCCATGTACACGGTAATTGCGGTAGATGTACCGTAATCTTTTGTAATCTACCGTCTACGGTAAAGGTAGAAACACCGTATTTTCACCCTATAGCAACACGGTAATTCTCAATGTTCACATGGAGACACTGAGTAGAGCTGCGAATTAGGGCGGGGAAACTACCACCATACCTATTTCGGCTGCCAAACACCATTGCTATGTTCCGGTTTGAAGGGTATGGTTTTCGGTACAATTACGGGCAACTTTATGCGTCAAGACGGGCGCAATGCAGTGCAGAGGTTTTTTTTGTGAATTTTGTCATATAAGGGCTTTGTCGTAGGCAAGAGTTCCACTTAACATCAGGTGCTATAATGTTCCGTCTCAATGACATATAAAAAAACTGGTCACGTATTGAATTCTGGCTATTGGCGAACCGTGGGCATGTGCAGAACGTAAGTTGGGACGTGCCTCATGAGTGCCTTAAGAGGAGAACTACCAGGGTGTAGCTGTATACACCCTGGTAGTTCCCCTCATAAGATTTGCTATGAGAAGTGATTAGAGGTGAATCCTCGACGAGGGAAAAAGTCGTGAGTCGGTATAATGTAATTCAACATGATGACAGCACAAGTCAGAGGCCAACCTGATGTTACGTGAAAGCTGCCTACCTGCCCAAGATTTTACGGCATAGATCTTTCTAAAAGATGGCCTTTAAGATAGGTCACCATTTTCTATATATTATGCTCCAAGTGCCTGTAATTTCCGCAGAACGATAATCGCTTGGCAGCAGATATTAATATGCTAACTTCTTTACGAGTATGTGTCCGAATCCTGGGCTATGACGGTTTATTTAATAGCAATAAACAGTATCTGTATTTATAAATTGAACTACACAACGCAGCATTTCATTCCGGGGAGAAATTCGCTGAGGTAGAAAGTCGCTTTGAATAGAAACTAATCTAGCCGCCAACCTGCAATATATCACGTTGTTAGTGTAACTGACATTAATATTCATTTCCAGCTCAATGTTCCTAGTCATTTCAGTATCAACCTGTTTGTTCAGGAACTGCCAATTTCATAGTTATCACGAGCTTGGGAGTGGAAGCTGAGCTTTCCGCCAATTACGTCGACGTCATTTATGTAATGAGATAATCTGCAATGGGCATTTATCCGGATATTACTTGAAATTGATATGTTTTGTAGCAGGCAAGCACTAAATCATTATTGCGTTCACATTCTGTGGGTTTTCTAAGGGAATAGTCTAAAAGTTGGTTTCATATAAATGTATTAATATATTAATCGTTTATATTATTCGGTGACAAAATGAGAGGGAAAGATGAGCTGTTTTTATTGCAAAAACACATTTTTAGTGATTCAAGTGATAACTAAAAAAAGGATTCCAGAACCAAGATATATACAAATTATAGCTTCCTATTTAACCAAAAACACTGAAAGGGTATCGCGCCATTGTAGAGATAAATGAGTGCAAAACACCATTTGAAAAAATTACACTGTTTCTGAAGGGTTTTCAGAAACACGATCGACGATAAAGATTAGTTACATGAGCCTAAACTTTGATCTGTAGCTTTTACAAGATACGAGAATTATTGGTGTAAGCCCAATTTTGTTTATGACAGCACGTAAATCTCTGATCGGAATATCACAGAATATAGAAAACTTGCACTATTATATTCTGTGATATCAATTTGATTCCGGATTGCGACCACAGACTGTAATCATACCCGATGTTCGGAAAACAATATCGGGTTCGCTTGCCAATCAACCGTGACACGTATTAATCTTAAGGTTCAACAAGTCGCTCAGCTTTCCATACAAACGTCGAAGGATGGCTACGCTACTGTTTGATGTTAATCATCCAAAATCATATTGAGTTTCGTGAGAAATTTCTTGCCACAAAATGGTCTCCAATGGTCAATGGTCGCCAATGTATTCCCCCAAGACTAAAGTAAGGTAAATATACATGCTCTGACGGTGAAGGTCATATCGTGAGGAAACCGACATGTCCCTAGGACCAAAAATCCAAATGACATGTGTCTGGCTAGTATTCACCTTCATTCAACCTGTCACGTATTGAATACTAGCTACTTGCAAACCGTTGGTATGTGCCAAACGTAAGTTTGGACGTGCCTCTGACTGCCTAGTAGGTGATCCTCATAAGATCCACGCCCTGAGTAGTTATCTGAAGTGAATCCTCGAAGGGGAAAAAGTCGTGAGTCTGTATTTGTATATAATCTTAAAAAAAAGAGGTTTTAACATTTCTAAAAGGGTCGGCAATGCGCGAGTAATGTCTTTGGTGCTACAAGCCTCCATAATCTACGGTGACCTGGGGCCTAACCACAACGTCTTATAGCATTCTCGTTTTGATCTAACATTACTTTTATCTCGTTTTTCTACATTGGATAGAGAGTGACAAAAGTAATGAAGTAATATCAAAACAAGAATGCTATAAGAGGTCGTGGTACTCCCCCTGGGCCTAACCACAACGTCTTATAGCATTCTCGTTTTGATCTTACATTACTTATGTCTCGTTTTTTCTACACTCGATAGAGAGTGACAAAAGTAAAGTCATATCATAACAAGATTGATATAAGAGGTCTTGGATCCCCCTGACTGCTTACTATCAGGTGGGCCGTATGCTTGTTTGCTAACTAGCTATTAAATCGTTGTTGATACTTCTATGGACATATTTGTGTGTGTGCGTATATAGGGCGACATCTGGGCCGACCCTCCCTGGGGACGTACAACAATAGCTGCAGCAAGGCACTCTCCCCGCGTTAACTGGTGCGCTCTAATGAGCCAGGCCAGCCAGGTGCCTCATTCCACAGTACCTCGTAAGCCTTTAATACGGTCCCATCGTAAGCCTCTTTCAATTTGCGATAGTTTTTAGTTAAACAAAAAAATGGCGGTCACAAAGTCTACGGTTCGCGGCATTATGTGTTCTATCATGGAGTTTACCTTCAAAGCAAGTAAGACAATCGTGTGAATAACAAGCATTACAGCTTAGTTGGTAGTAGCTCTGCCTTCTGCGCCGTAGTTTGCAGGTTCGATTACCACCCGTGACCAACATTTGTGATGAATGTAGATGTTTGTTCTGTGTTTGGGTAGTATTGTATCATAAAGTATGTAGTTACAAGAAATTGTATGTACGTATTCATATTATCCGTAATCTAGTTTCTGTACTTTGGTTTGTTTCAGGCTAGATCGCGTTATGTAAAAAGGCTTTTTATGTTTATTTATTATATGGTTTATTTGATATATAACAAAGAAAGTTTGTTCTGTATTCTTATCTTTCGATCCAGTCTACTTTACGTTTGTTAAATATAGCCCTAAATGTTACGTCATTGTCGATTCATTCGATAGGAAGGCAAATTGATTTTCGATCTATGATTACCGTAAATAATGTAACGGGCACATTGCCTCTTCATGGGACAAAATCCCATTAATTCTTCCATTTTGAAGTGAAAGTTTTGCGAATTAATTTGATTATTGTTCGTGGAGCTGTAATTCTGTTCAATTATTTTGTTATGATATCCATCAGCTGTAGGAATTCTCATGGAATGGAAGCATTCGACCGTTGCAGTTGGATCCGTTGATATTTCATTGTAACGATTGTCAGCTTTTTAGCATATCCAAGTTTATTATATTTTTATTTATATGTTTCGAATTATAACCGCCTCCGTGGTCTGTGCTTTGCCCACCGTCGTTAGATCCAGAGGTCCCGGGTTCGATCTCCAGGGGGAGTACAAATAACTTTATTTAAAGCCTGGCTAGCTACCACCATCTTACCTAATTCTGTCGCCATAATAACAATTCTAAAAAAATGTTGTGTTCCGGCATTTTGAGGTTCAGATAGCCAGTTCCTCAGTTGTAGAGGATTCCGGGTGAAGTGCGCCTCAACCTTTGGCCTTATCTTGTAACCAGGTGAGATGACTTGTAACCCCGTTTTACAATAAAAAATGAATAATTGCATATTCTACCAAGATTTTAACAATTATTTATTTTGAGTACCTCTCTCCAATTTCAGAAAGCATTTTTGCTCATATAAGTTTCATCATGTTTCTCACAAATTGTTGGTTTTATGTAATAGGACAGGATTGAATTAATAGTGGCCTACCCGTAATCTATATCTTGAATGTTGTGTAATAGTTTTGCATTTATCTGATAGAAAGTACAACGCGCCTTTGTCCGCGCGCTCAAGCTATTTAAGATAGACTTTAATATAAAAACAAGACTAGCTTTGAGTTTTGATGTCTTTGGATAATAAAACACGTTAAGTGAATATAAAATCTCCTCGACGTCACTTGTGAAATGAAGTATTTGCGAGCTGCTTATAGTTTTGAGTGAGCGCAGATATTCATGCCACCTGATTCTTAGCATTTTGAAAGCTCTGCACCGTACAAAGCTTATTCAAAACATTGAGTATCCTTTAAAGTTCAAAGCCTGAACCTTTCTAAGTTCGTGAGTCGATTCTCGATACTAAAGAAGACGAGCACGATTGGCACTAGTGAACTCACAAGATCACTGAAAATAACATTTCTAACTGGAATAAAGACAGATGCTGTTAGTTTTACTGTTCACATTGTTATTTATACCTCCCAAAATGAAGGAGGTTCTCTTTTCGGTATGTTTGTTACGCGATTACTCCGCCAAACTTGATTGATTTTGATGATTTTTTATTTGTTTAGTAGACCTACTAAACAAATAAAAAATCACCAAATTCAGAGATGGTACCATATAAATTTTATTGAAATTGATTTAAAAAAAAATCAACAATAACAAAAAATATGTACACAGATGACAAAAACACGGCCCTAAAAATATATAGAATCGGCAAGTGACTACATTAAAAAAAAAATACCCATGTAAATAAAATGTGATTATAAAAATACTCCCGTTTCCGCACTTAGGCTCTTAAATGGTCGATTGTGTGTATATTATAGTTGTTTTGGTGGGTACATATAGATAAATGGTAGTTTCAATTATTCGGTGTCGTGGGTTCGATTCGAGCCGAAGACCAAAAACTTTTTGGTGGTAAATCGTGACTAGTACGAGTGAACAAATCGTGTTTAAATAAAATAACTCATTGGTCCCATGTTAATTTGGTGAAAATGCGACGAAGATCTTAGGACCTAGGCACCATAACCTGAGTATATCATACTTAAATATCAAATTGATATTATATCTATCTGATGTGAATACAAAATCATTTTGGAAATAATAAAGTGTGTGACATATAAAGTGAAAGTCGAGATTTTTATTCAAAAGGTTTTTAGGATCGTGTAGAAACGTATTCATTCAAATTAGTGCACATAGCAACGAAAACCACTGTACAGGGGGGGGACTTATGAGGCTAAAGTTTATCGACAAGATGCATGGAATGCCAATTGTGGTCATCATCAAATAAAGTAATAAATAAAAACTTTTTAATGTCGCTAGGGATACGGCTGTCAGTCACGTTATACGAATGCAAATTACTGGGTATACATACTTTCCAAACTCAATATACAAATGTCATACTCTGTAATTTGGTATTAATAACGTTAGATACAAAACACCTTTCTCTGAAACAGTAATTACTGTAGAGGTACTCTTTTTCTTTTACATTATCAATCTTCGTGCTGCCTCCTATTCAACATTGTGAAAGTCCTTAAATTGTGCACGCTGGCCTCATAAACCATTAATTAGTAATGTAGTTTGAACCCATAAATTTGTGATAGATGATCGTTTGTTACGTCCTCTATGCATGGAATCTTCGGCATGAGAATCGGAGATTAGCAGCTATCTCGAGCGTGTAATCTAAATCGAGGCTCGCCATTACCTCGCTCATTCCTTTCTGTAATTCATTTCAACTGTCTAATTCAAGTAGTGGCTCTGAGGTTCGCTTTTCTCCCTTGGCTCAGAAAATCGCTTACCGCAGCCTCCGCTCGGCGCATACAATCAGCATAGGAAAATGTGAATTGCGGTTTACATTCGTGCTGCGGACTTCGATCTCGAAAGTGAACCTGTGAAATGAATTACTGAAGCGAATCTACAACGCGATACCCCGCAAACACGATCCCGTATCAATAATAATTCATTTTGCTATATACGTCTAGATAACCATTAATTCATCCCAGCTGGTCGTGCACAAGCGATAGCTTTATATTTAACGGGTAAAATTGCTTGATTTGGAGAGACGTGCTTAGCCGCCTCTGTGGTGTAGTGGTGCGCCCACCGGTGTCAGATCCAAAGGACCCGGGTTAGATCCTCAAGGGGAGTACAATGTTGTGCTTGGTTTGGTCGGTGGTAGGACTTTGTTTAAGTTCGCTATCACTGTCTTACCTGATTTTGTCTCCATAGTAATTAACAATTTTTGAGTGTGTTCCGGCATTTAGAGGTATTCATTTAACATTTAGCTAGTTTTCCTCAGTTTGTTGGGGGTTCCGGGTGAAGTGCGCTACCACCTTCGACCTTATCTCAACTTGTAACCAGGTGAGATGAAGGCCAAGCACATCCCCGTCAAGCAATAAAATAAAATAAAAAGTGGATGGTGTCATGAATTCGCTTGTTAGTATAAATTCTCGCCTTTCGTGTTTTAGTGTCATATCTACCTACGTTATAATCGCGTCAAATTCTCAGCGAGCTATGTCACCAGGAAGACCGTTATTTGAGTCTCAGAAATAAATGTTCACGGAGAAAATCGTCCTTTTGAGAACGAGTTTGAGTGCGGGTCTTGTGGGCCATAACTCTAACGCGTGCCGTATCTAATTGGCATCCTTGCATACATTTATCATACCGTGCAAGGTGTGTTCAGCGCTCGTATGTAGACCACAAGCCTTTCGAAAGCCGAGTGGCGCTAAGTCCTGTTTTTTAAATACACTGGTATACTGAAAGCCATATGCCGGAAGGCTGAGCTGTTTTCTTGTTTTCTACTTTACGAATTGTTATGCAATTGTTATTGCCCTCTTAATTTAAAGATAGACGTGACAGATAAATACGACTTAGCGATTGACCGTCAGCTATTATAACAATTATTCCCATATAATGCTGCTTATTTAATGTTATTTATATTATTATCTTATCCATGAATAGGTGCTTGATTTATGCGCACTGAGATTATTAAAGGTACTCTACCCCGGGCAACTCGGTGACTTGCTAGTGGGCTAGTGCTTTCTGGGAAAGCTTGATCTATCGTAGACCTCAACCTTGCTCAAGCTTTGAGGTCAAGAGCTAAACCCCATTATTTATAAACTATATTACCTAGTTTACGTCACAGGTGGATGCCAAAGTGTCTGCTAAAATAAGTATAACTGATATAACATCACAATGATTCCCCTAACAACATTCCAACGCATAATATATAATCAGAATGTCTTCACAACAATTTACCCTTCACGTACCCAGTTAATCAGTACCTCGAAGAATCGAAAGTGTTTATAATCAAATGGAGCCGTACACGATCTATCGCTGATAATAGGCAAGGGTAAAATAAAAGGAGTAAAGGTGCATCAGGTTGAGACTTTCTATTTTTAATCGGGTGGAGAGGTCGCGCTGGCGCCGGCGCAGCCTCCGCATCATGGTGGTTGCGCATTCCGTCGTTGAATGCGCCTCGGGCTGCGCGCGCACACCGATCGCGGCAACCACTCCCGCTTGTTTGTTTTTGTTTTGTTTCCACAACACCCGACACGCTCCTTCAAATCTGGATCCTGTTTCAATCAGTTGATTTTATTCACAATGGGACAACGACCTATTTGGAATTTCTGAGTGCCGGCCGGTGTTGGCGCTTGATGTCCGATACGAATCTAACATAGCCGGTATATCGACCTCCGTTTACGGAAATAGCCTCCCCTATTCAGGAAATAGACGGCAACAAGTTTGTGACGAGAAAATGGGGGTGATACGGAGGAAAAAGCGTAAGTTTACTTTCCCTTATTTGATCGGGTTGATAGGAATCGGTGATTTATTTTATATGAGGAGTAAATAATTTATCGGGTTGATAGTAATCGGTGATTTATTTTCTATAAGTAGTAAATAAATAAATAAATATTACAGGAAAATATTTTTTTAATTAAATATCACTTCAAAAATATTTTTCTTTAAAAAAATATCTAAAAAAAAAAACAAATTCACAGACAACATTTTGTAAAAAATCGTGGCTTTCTGCACTACTGCATACAACATTTGAAATATATATGGCAAATCTCACACACTCGCGCCATATTCTTGAAAAGGGTTGGATGTTTTCTCGTAGCTTATTATATAAGAAAGCGTTTAAACTCCTAGTTTTATTTGACACTAAGTTGATTTGAGAATGTTCTCATCGGAATCAACGCCGTGAGACTTTACTAAGTAATAATGGCTATATCTAGTAATAAATAATGTCTCTGCCTAAATAGGTATTGTATGATGATGTGTAAATTATTGCGTTCGCTCGCATTATATATTTTTTCACCTCGTATGTTTAAAAATGCAAAATTGACAATATTGTTTTGTATTTTAATCCCTAGCGTTTACTGGTATCGAATAATAAAATATTACTGTTAAATAAGTCATAGCTATTTTAGTGTTGCTTTTGAAATTGAATTAATGCCTAAGAGCGGAAATCGTGCTCTAGGTTGCAGTAGAAGTATATGAGTCACGGTCATAAAATCAATTGTTTCCTACAAAAATAGCAAACCACTATTAAAGAATTTTATAATTGCATTGGATAACGACAACTCTATATGAATTCACTATGAAAGCATATATGAAAACTTACTCTATAAAATAAACGATTAAAAGAAATAAACGTTTATTTTACAGAGACAGTAAGTTTTCATTCTCTTCTTTAAATAGCTGGGCTAGTTACCACTATCTTACCTCAGTCTGTCGCCGAAAACAATTCTAAATTGTTTGGTTCCGGCATTTAGAGGTAAGATAGCCAGTTCCTCAGACTGATGAAGATTCCGGGTGAAGTGCGCTTCCACCTTCGGCCTTATCATAACTTGAAACCATGTACGATTAAGGCCAAGCGCTTCCCAGTCATACAATAAAAAATAAAAGAAATTGGAAGCAACATTAAGCTTATAACCTCTTAACTTACTCCGTCGTGTACCGGTGCCATATACATTTGAGAAACAAAGTGGAAATCAACCAATGTACAATAGCTTGAGTAACCCTGTTCAGAATCATACATTTGAGTACTAGTCAAACTCATGATACATGATTATTTAACCACTTAGTTTTATTAATTACTTATAGCAATAAAAATGAAACTGAGATCACTCATTTGCTTAATGTGAGAGCGATTAATTATAGACGAGCTATTCATTAACAAAAACAGCTTCATTGAAAAATAAATAAATATTACTGTATATTCTTTCCACACGGCGCTATCTATTTCCAAACTAAGCCATGATACGGGAACTAGATTACGGATTTAATACTAAATATATAATACTAAATATATGCTAATAAAAATTTAATACTAAATATATGCTAACAAAGCAATACTACATACAAATACAGAACAAACCAAATGTTTGACACTGGTGGGAGTCAAACCAACAGCTACTACTACAACAGCTACTGAGCGGTGAGGCTTGTCAATATTATTTATGTAATGGTTTTAAATGTCTCTCACATTTATTCGAATAAGAAATGTACCGTTCCCCTGATTTATAATCCACCGAGTATGAGTGTGATTAAACAATACATGTAAATCAAATATGACGCTCGTTTAGAATATGCATGCTGGTATAATACGTCATGTGCCCATGTGGCTTTTGATATTTAGGACGAATAACAGGCCTACATCAGCATGAACACATTAGTGTCATTCGGTACAAGGCATCTTCATCTATATTTCCTAATATTCACAGCAAATCGCAAAATAATACCGCCTCTGTGGTCTAGTGGTTCGCCAGTATCGGGTCCGGGGCTCGACCCCCATTGGGTCAACAGTCAAATTTGTGCTTGGTTGGTGGTAGGACTTTGTTTATATCCGCCTGGCATCTGCCACCATCTTCTCCGTCTGTATGGGATTTTATTCGTTTTATATTTAATTCTGTATCTTTCGAAGTTCGATTTCACCTTCGTCCTTATCATAACTTGAAACCAAGTGAGATGAAGGGCAAGCGCTTCCATGTCTTAAAGTAAAAAATGTTTTCCCCGCCAAATACCTACGTCATACGGTGTGTTTATGTTCGTCAAAATCAAACAACTTTGAAGGTGACGTGGTAGTATGGGTGTGCGGTCATCGCTTAAGAATTTGAGCGTAAAGAAACACTTGTGATATGGAGTCCTTTGTGTTTCGCAACTGCGTAATAGCAAACAAGGTTTTGGGTGTTGCTTTTGAAGTAGCAGGCCCTACGCCTTCATAAGACTGACCTTTAGCGATTGTGTCATCTCCTAACATAGATAGAACTCGCTATCGACATCACGTTTGCTTAAAATATCGTACTCATTCTGAATAATCATTATTTTTAACTTGATTTCCCTTCGATGCAAAATGGTCTTAATTACTGACACAGAACCATCAGCTGTCTCGTTACAGGAAACTTGAATTATCATTATCAGATTTGGACCATCCGCAATACTTAACCTAGATTTAAAGTCAAACATAATAAATCACTTGTTGGTGCTCGGACAGATGAACAATTATTTTTACACCTTCATGCACACCGTGATTACATAACTGGGTCATACATACATTTTGTATGGAACATGAAGTCATGTGTTTGTGTGAATTTACGGAGTAGTGCTCACGAGGTCGCATCGGCGCCCCAGCTCCCGGTAGAGGCTACATTAGCGCTCATTAGGTACCTTATACAACGTATTACAGGCTACTGTCATTAAATCAAATTGCCCCTATTAAAGGCCCGCCACTTAGCTTTTACCTATCGCCGCAGTTTCTCATTGTCTTTCGCGTATGCTAGATGAAACACAATCATATGTTTACAAAAAAAAACTAACTGTCACGAAAACGCACATATAACCGTTAGGGTGTCCCGAAATATTTTTTTTTCTATTTTCCCTACGCAAGACCCCTCAAAAGTTGCGGTGTTATGTATAGATCACTGTAATAATATTTAAAAAAATATAAAAATATATCTCGAGGGCTCTACCATCCTTTTTATATATAAAAAAAACACCTAAATAACCTTCTGGACAATGTCTCTTATTTTATATTATTAATATTATTCCCATTTTATTTTTTAATTATTTTGATAGTAGAACCCTAAGTTACGATTTACAAACAACGACAGGTTGATTTCTGTTAAGAATTGTTTTAGATTGAACTTGTGAAATTCATGTTTTGACATGTTTTTCTCAAATTCTCTACTTCTACGGTGAGGCAGTTTGTCTCATTTCTATTACGGTTTTACTGCTGTAAGGTGTCGGCTGCGGTTGCTTCGGTAGTCTTAGCTGACGTAGGATTGGTGTCTTCGGAAGATCTTAGTCTTGTTATTGATAAAAATAAAATTCATAGAGCTGTTTCAAAAGTAAGGACCAAGGCCAGCAAAGATATTGATACAATGGAAGTAAAAAGTATCTATTTTGATGGAAGAAAAGACAAGACACTCATAAATGATAAAATAGGTGACCAGTACCACCGCAGAGAAGTCTTGGAAGAGCACATTTCAATTCTTACAGAGCCAGGATCGATTTATTTGGGACACACAACGCCAAGTCGTGGCACTGCCACTTATCTTTGTTAGAAAATCAAGGGTTGAACTAAAAAGAGTTGATCTGTGTGGGGTGCGATGTGCGATGGTACTGCTACAAATACTGGTTGGAAGGGAGGTGTCATTCAATACCTGGAAAATTGTTACATGCTTCACGCGAATGAATTAGCGCTACGCTATTTGTTTGAGTCTCTTGATGGTAGCACGTCTGGACCAAAGGAATACTCTGGACCTATTGGAAAACAGCTAGCTATTTGTGAAGGTAAACCTTTGACGTCCTTTAGTTCAGTGGCTGGCAATTTGCTTGAATTACCTGATAATATAGTGAAGGAACTAAGCACGGATCAAAAGTATCTCTACGAAATGTGTCATGCTGTGATGACTGGTTCCTGTTCCCCCGAACTAGCGAGCCGCCAGCCTGGAAAAATGGCGCATTCGAGATGGCTCACTACTGCCAATCGTATACTCAGACTTTACGTAAGTACTGTTTCACCGTCAAATCATTTGCAGCTGCTTGTGAACTACGTGGTAAAAGTTTACGCTCCTGTTTGGTTCCTCATCAAGCAAAACTCATCATTTAAAGATAGAGCCAAGCATATATTTCAAATGATTATGTATTCTCGATTTTTACCCGATAGTCAGAGATCTATTGTTGATTCAGTGATCGAAAGAAACGCTTTTTTTGCGCACCCAGAAAACTTGCTAATTACCATGTTATTTGACGATAGAGACCATATTCGAGAGCTTGCGTCTCGTAAAATATTAAAGACCAGAGAATCAGAAAAGAGCAACTCTCGAAGGGTATTTAAAGCACCAAAGATTAACTTTTCTGCACAAGATTACATTGATATAATATATTTGCAAGAGTGTGAGATATCACATCCACCAGTTCTGCGACACGTCTCCAACGACGAACTAAAAATTAAGACTAAACAAAATAACCTCAATCTTGCTGATTTTCCGTGTCACACACAGTCAGTGGAAAGATGTGTGAAACTAGTGACGGAGGCTTCTCAAAGCGTCACAGATGCAACATCTCGGGATGGCTTCATTAGAAACAAATTAAAATCCCGCGCGGAAATGCCTAATTTTGGGCACAAAAACCAGTTCCGTTTTTAAAGAACCTATTGATTTTTTTGTCTCATAACTATTGCCAACCTTTGTTTTACTTAATATTTGTAGCTTTAAATTAATAAAAACCATTTAAAAGTTATTTTTGTATTATTTATAGTTTATGTTAGGAACCTCTAATATTGGTCATTTTGAAAATTTTCAAGGACCGGTAGAGGCCTCAAGATGATTGATAACTAATTAAATTTTGTGATAATCGTAATATTTGTGTCAATACGCAAATTTTGACACCTCTTGCGTAGCCGTATCTCAAAAAAAAAATATTCCCATACAAGGACGGGACACCCTAATAACCGTCTCTATGGTCTAATTCTGGTTCGCCCACCGGTATCAGGGTTCGATTCCCATTCATTCATTCAATGAAATTAATGGCTTATAATGGCTAATATTGTTGTGTTCGGGCATTTAGAGGTAAGATAGCAAGCCCCTCAGTCTGTTGAGGATCTGGATGAAGTGCGCTTCCACCTTCGGCCTTATCATGACTTTAAACCTGGTGAGAAGGCCAAGCGCTTCCACGTCGTATGTCACGTGAAGGCGGGTGCTTGTGGATTAATTCGCCCGCTAATAATATCTCCATAAATGAAATACAACCACTTTCACCTGCCCGTTACATTCGGATTGAAAATAAATTACCATTATTCCACGTAAAGAGTATTTTCCAATAAGACTACTGTAATACAAGTCACGAATCCCACTAAACTATCACGACTCGTTGTATAGTACTACAATGCTTGTTATTTATAACGTTATCCAGGGGTGAAAGTGAGGCATCTGATTGGCTATTGTGGCGAACACAGGACGTGGATAGCCCGTTCGGGATCATGATTTCTCTGCGATCCATTCTTTCATCTAGACACGTTGATTGTCGTGCGAACGCCGAGTCTCGCGCGATCATTTGTTATTCAATTCAGTTCTTGCATTGAAGAGCGCCGGAATTAGAAACCATGTTGCGTAGAAAAGCATCATCAATACGTTGTCACATCATTGCCTTTTGTTACGGATGATTGATTGCAAATATTTTATCACGAAATTGAACTTCGAGCCCACATTGCAGTGCAAGTTCCTCGAACTTCACGGTGGCGGTATTGCGTTTCTGCCAAAAATGCCATTGTATCTTGCACGATGCCGATTGTTGCAAATCTGTTTGCTAAGCTGAAGTACGAATGTCACGTTGATGTCGATATCGTGATGGTACAATTTACGGGCGTGTATAACCGACCTTGTTACATGCATGTGCAACGCGTTGACATCATACTCATCTCATGGGCTCCAGTAATTTAGCCTCTGCATAGTGGCGGGCATTTTAAACGCCCACAATCAATTATCTTGAAACGAAACCTTGCGCAGTACCGTAATTCAGAACGGGATGCTTGCATCGAGTCCCATTGCTTGACCTATTTTTTTATTGGCTTTCATTGGAACGATCAGCTAGTTAGAGGTTTTCGTTAGCTCCAAAATGTATTTTGTCAGCAAACAAAGTAAATATAATAAACAATAATGTTTCATCCGATAATTCGATACCAAAAAGCCAGGTGATTGTGTGCAGCAAAAAACTTAACAACTTACTGTCGTATTTCGCCATAACAGTTGTATAATCGGGCCGTGCATTATCAACATAATATATGACGACATATTATGCTGTCAAAATAACTTTTTAGCTGATTTTTCTTTCTGAACAAATATTTAAAAAGTACCATCTAATTACTTGCCTTTTTGATTGAACACCGGTCCCTATTAAATGCTGCTTATAGCACCTGCTATCAGAATACAGTAAAATTATCATTTCGATATAATTTACTCATAACGTGTGTTTTATGTTTTGACCTTGCTCTTGGCAGTATCGATATTCATTGCGCAAGCGATATATGGAACTCATTAGTACGGAACAATGCTTGCGCATTATCTTACTACTATCGTCACTTTTAACAAGCCAACATTATCAACGGCTATTCTATTTGACCTTACTCGATAAAAAAACACTAGACATTGAAATTTCTGTTTTCGAGTACTTACGCGATTGTTTATCTTATGCCCTACCTTAAATTGATAAGTCGGAGAAACAATTAAATTTACGATGAAAGCCTATTTTAAGGACCTGTTAGTGCGCCACGCCCCAGGCCTATGCTCTACAGGGTCATCAAACGACGCGACAGGGACAAAGATTTTTCGAATTTAGAATAAGAAGTCGCCATTTTGAATTTTAAATTAGCCGAAAACGGGTATCGTTTATAATAAAAAAAAACAAACCAAAATGAACGGGGCAAGGAAAATAACTGTAAAAGAGCATTAAAGTACGCAATGTACTGTCTGTGTGTATGTGTACTAGTATCCAAGTATACAGGCACTAGATTGCCTCTGGCGGATAAGGTAACGGTAGCAGGTCGTGCGTTGTTTCATTTTCTTGTCATTATGCGTTTTCCTACATACGAGTTTTTGCCGTAACTAGGAACAGTAGGAGATGTAAGTGCCATAGCTTACGTCACACATGTACCGTTGATTTTGTTTTATAATGTTTTGGGAAGAGATGGTGTCATGTTTAAGTCTTTTTAAGGCACAGTCATGCCACACCTCATTTGGGAGAGATCCTTTATCGCCTGAACTGAACGTTGAATATAAATATTTCTGCATATTTCTTCTTATTTTTAGGCTTCTATCCGTTTTTTAGTTCATTATCGTGTTTGATATTTTGATGTTCAATAAGTAGTAATGGCGCTTAATTTGTTAAAACAATTAGGTGTAGAATTAATATCGTATTATTAAGCTCAGGATAGGACGGTCGGGAAGGAGTGGGGAGAGGGCTTTGCCCAGACAGTGGCACTTATGGCCAATAATAATAATAAATATCGTTGTCCCGATGATCGACCCGGTGATTATAAGAGAATGTATGAAAACATTCTGTTTTCACTCCATATCTGAAGAAGGTTACCTCTTTTTGTCTAGCTCCAGACCAGAGCAAGGTCTACGATAGAGCTTGTTATGTCAAAAAGCTTTGGGTTCTCCCGCGCAGTTGATCGCTAGCTAGGTGGACCTTTATTAGTCCAACAGTATTTTTTTTTGTTATTATACAACAGAGAAGCGCTTGGCCTTCATCTCATCTGGTTACAAGTTAAGATAAAACCGAAGGTGGAGACGCACTTCACCTGGAATTCACAACAGTGTGAGAAACTGGCTATCTTACCTCTAAATGCCGGAACACAACAATTTTAGAATTGTAGTTATGGCGACAGAATTAGGTTAGATGGTGGTAGCTAGCCAGGCGGACTTAAACAATGACCTCCAACCAAACAAGCACAATACTGTAATCTGGGACCTCTGAATCTGACACAGGAAGTTCGCCTCCCGGTGTCAGATCCAGAGGTTGTTAGCAAAGCGATTCCGTTGCCCGGGGTAGACCTCTAGTATTAGATCACCTATTTTTTTATAATTATCCTGGGGTGCCCCACTTGCAGGGCATAGGCATCGCTTTTTTTTTTTTTATTGTACGACGAGGAAGGGCGAACTTCACCCGGAACCCTCAATGAACTGAGGAACTGGCTATCTTACCTCTAAATGCCGGAACACAACATTTTTTTTAAGAATTGTTATTATGGCGACAGGATTAGGTTACATGGTGGTAGCTAGCCAGGCGGACTTAAACAAAATCCTACCACCAACCAAACCAAGCACAATATATTGTACTCCCCATGGGGATCGAACCCGGGACCTCTGGATCTGAAATCGGTGGGTTGAACCACTAGACCACAGAGGCGGTTATATCGCTTTCTCGTCGCTCCATCCATTGATCTCTATTGTTTACTAATTGGGCCCAATCCTTTATATACGAGTCTAGCTCATCTCGCCATCTCCGTGCCTCTTTCTGTTGGGCAACCATTCTTTTGTGTTTTTTGCCTAGAGTTCGACTGACATACGGCAAACATATACAGCGCAGATCTCCGTATACCTATAAAGTTAAAAAATATTTGTGATTGTCCACAGGCGAATCGGTATCTGAAAGAGCAGAAAGCGAAGCCAGAGTCGTGAGCGACCAGCGATGTATCGAGGTGCGGATAGCGCGCGCCGCGGGCGGGTTGGGGCTCAGCATCGCTGGAGGCCGTGGCTCCACTCCGTACATAGGGTCCGATGATGGCATATTCATATCGCGGGTCACACCTAACGGACCCGCGTATTTAGCTGGACTCAGGGTAAGGACTTTATTTTACTTCACGATGAGTCATCTTTTGACCTCAAAGATGCCTGGACAAGATCAGGACGGTCAATTAGATCGTTCTGTAAAACGGTGTGCATAGTAAATTATTTTTGACCTGTTCCTTGAACCATAAAAAAACTTCTGATTGACGTATTACATAATACAAATCCAACTAATGATCAAGGGCCTTCCCTAAAACTATAGGGTTTTGCTTTGTTTGTTTTTGATTTATTTGTCGAGTTGAAAACGAATCAGAATGTTGATGAAAAAAGCAAAATTCAGATTTTGTTAGTTTCGTGCAACATTTGTTTTGACGCCTGTCAGTGCAATTAACTATTTAGCAAAACATCAAAGGGTAAAAGCAATCAAATCAAACCTGTTCATTCGAGTTCCTCAACCTCAACCGTAAAGGTCACCGACAAAGTCGTAACAGCAATTACATTATGTTCCTTACCTATCAATAATAATGTTCACATTTACGATCTATTAGTTTTTTTTTTTTTTTGAAAACCAACAGCGCTGTTAGAGAGTTCGATTCCCACCCAGGTTCACAATCCAGTTTGTGTGATGAATAGTATGTATTTTTTTTCATTTTCATTTGCAAAAAAATATCTTACATTAATTTTACACAGCGCCATTTAACTAAGCATAGCTATATAGATTGTGGGGATCTAGATTACGGATAAAAATACTTAATTTTAAAAATATTTTTTATAAATAAATACGTACTATATGATACAACCCAAACACAGAACAAACATCTATATTCATATAAAATGTAACCTTTCTTTACCAGGTCGGTGACAAAGTGCTCTCTGTGAACGGGACCTCTGTGATAGAAGTGGACCATTACTATGCAGTGGAGGTTCTCAAGGCGAGCGGCTCCACGCTCCACCTTGTAGTTACCCGGGAGTCTCCCAATTCCACCAGGTAAATGTGATATATCACTTTCGAAACGACGAAATACGTCTGTGTTCGTACAGTCTTATACAAATGGAGAACCAAATTATGTTTCCAGATGAATCGTTCTGAACTGAGAGAAAGTTTTATTTTTTTATTATACGGAAAGACGGGGAGGTGATAAGGCCGAAGGTGGAAGCGCTCTTCACCCGGAACCCTCAACAAACTGAGGCACCGGCTATTACCTCTAAATGCCGGAACACATCAATTTAACAATTGTTGTTATGGCGACACACAATTTTGTCTTGTGTCTTGTGATTCATAATACTTACATTCTGTAATACTTACCCATTATTTTAGTTCCCTACACTAACCCTTATAAAAATAATTTATGATTTAACTACATATTTACTTTACTAACATTATCTGATAAGGATTAGGTTTCATATTTATAAGTTCAGTACCTACTTTTTAATTTTTAATATGCAATAGAAGGCAAATCTTTAGTGATGTACCTACTCTATACTCTTTTGTGTCACTCAGTCAGGAGTCAGAGCAAGAGCCCTCGCATCTACATACAAGTTTTCACTTAGCTAGAGCGAGGAACTCCCAACACAGATGCCTACTTAAAACTATAGTGAATCCTACCTACATAAGCATGTTTAGTACTAAGTCTAATTGTTTTATGTTTTAAGTTTTTACTGGAAATTGAAATTGAAATAAATGTTTAAAATTCACCCACCGGTGTCAGAGATCCAGAGGTCCCGGGTTCGATCCCCAGTGGAACCATATCGTGCTACGTTTGGTTGGTGATACCAACATCTCACCTAAGTCAATCGCCGTAGCAACAATACTAAATCGTTGTGTTCCGGCATTTATTGTGAAAAGGGTAGCTTCTCGATGTTAAGGTCGCTGAGACCCCTACAAAACCTTTGAGTTTAGTGAGTAAGTAAGCATATAAAAGTCTGGTTATTTTGACAAATTATATTGGTATGATTCACTTAGCACTAACACTCTAAATAATTATTACTACTAAATGAATTATGGTAAAACGGTTGATGGTAAGACGCGAACTGAACTAGATTTACTTGATTCGCAGCAAAACTGTGAATGCTTACAACGCACTATGCGTTTTGCTGCGTGTTCAAATATCTTGAACACAGAGGTTAGGTTCCTCAGTCTGTTGAGGATTCCGGGTGAAGTGCGCTTCCACCTTCGGCTGTATCATAACTTGAAAGGTGCGATGAAGGCCAAGCGCTTACCCGAAAAATTAAAAGCAAAAAAAAAAACAAGCCATTTAGAAATGAACGACAAACTCCGTTTGTACTGGAAAGCGAAACCTACGGTATTCCTATGGCTTATATGAGTAATATTGCAGGACTCACAGCCGCGCCGCCAGTGGCGCTAGTCACCATTCCGTATCAAGCACCATCGACACAGTTTCTACTTTGGAAAACGGACAGGTAATATAATACGGCAATCATAATTAACTTACACTTTATCACGCACATACTGGAAATTATCTTGTGTCGCATTCATATTGCGATACTTCCTCTATTTTACCTAACTTTTTTTTGCCATAAAAGCAAAAAAAAAGTATGCATTACTACTGTTCATGTACAAGAGATGCTAACCTAAGGACCGTTAAAAACAGTGTAATAGGTAACTCGACTGTTTCAGACCAGTTAATTAAATGGTTTGTCAGACAATGTTCCACAGTACGATAGCCCAAGACAAGCCTTAACAAGCCTCATAGCTCAGTTGGTAGTAACTCTGCCTTCTGCGCTGTAGGCTGTGGGTTCGCTTCCCACCCAGGACAAACATTTGTGTGATGAATGCATATGTTTGTTCTGTGTTTCGGTGTTGTATCATATAGTATGTATGTATTTATAAAAGTATTCTATCCGTAATCTAGTTCCCATATTACAAGCTATGCTATTATTTAATGGCTTTGAGTGTTCTCTTAATTAATTAGTTAATGTTTTTCATATTTTTATTTCGCATTTTGAGTTATTGCACGTCACATTTACAAATGTAATAATGACCAGCGTCAGGACTCAGGGTAAGAGCGTTTCCGGCTTATGGGAAAGATGCGGGTTCAAATCGCGTCGCGGGTTGTGAACTTTTGTTTCATAATAACATTTGTATAATGTTTTTGTTTCGCTAGTAAATATTTAAAAATATTTTTTTCCTGCTAAAGGATACATACTCACGCCTGTTTCCCAAAGGGGTAGGCAGAGAACGGAATTCCATTTACTACGCTCCTTGCACACCTCTTTTGCCTCATTCACTCTCATTACTTTCTACGTACATGCTCGTCGGTTGAGGGTACTTCTGACCTGGCCTTTCTCAAGAACGTCTCCAATTTGATCAGATAACGTCCACCGAGGTCTTCCCCTCCCAACTTCACCATACACACTCGACATATATACTTGCTCGACATATATATATAAAGGATAATTTTTGAAATAATAATGTATTTTCATGAGGCATTTGCCCACCAGTAGGCAGAAATGAGCTATAAGACATGTATTTTGATGTATAATTGTTGTGACAGATTCCCACGGGGCGCGGGATTGCATCAGCGATCTCCGCAAGGCCTCTCATCATCGGCAACCAATACGCGCAGGAATACGAACCGGAGCAGAAAGACCCATCGCCCATCAATACTTCGGTCAGCTTCGGGCAATCCCCGGCGCCAGCGCAAGTGCCCGGGGACTATCAGAGGCTGCAAGCTTCCCCCCCGCCTACTACCGCGCCTTACGTCCCACCCGGTATGTATTGTATACAAAGACATCATTCCCGGCCTTGCCGAGGTCTATTGTCCAAGCTAGGTCCCTGGGAACTCGGAGGCGCTATAAGCTGCTTCTCCGTCTACTACCGCGCCTTACGTCCCACCCGGTATGTATTGTATACAAAGACATCATTCCCGGCCTTGCCGAGGTCTATTGTCCAAGCTAGGTCCCTGGGAACTCGGAGGCGCTATAAGCTGCTTCTCCGTCTACTACCGCGCCTTACGTCCCACCCGGTATGTATTGTATACAAAGACATCATTCCCGGCCTTGCCGAGGTCTATTGTCCAAGCTAGGTCCCTGGGAACTCGGAGGCGCTATAAGCTGCTTCTCCGTCTACTACCGCGCCTTACGTCCCACCCGGTATGTATTGTATACGAAGACATCATACCAGGCCTTGCCGAGGTCTATTGTCCAAGCTAGGTCCCTGGGAACTCGGAGGCTATAAGCTGCTTCTCCGTCTACTACCGCGCCTTACGTCCCACCCGGTATGTATTGTATACAAAGACATCATACCCGGCCTTGCCGAGGTCTATTGTCCAAGCTAGGTCCCTGGGAACTCGGAGGCGCTATAAGCTGCTTCTCCGTCTACTACCGCGCCTTACGTCCCACCCGGTATGTATTGTATACGAAGACATCATACCAGGCCTTGCTGAGGTCTATTGTCCAAGCTATGTCCCTGGGAACTCGGAGGCGCTATAAGCTGCTTCTCCGTCTACTACCGCACCTTACGTCCCACCCGGTATGTATTGTATACGAAGACATCATACCAGGCCTTGCTGAGGTCTATTGTCCAAGCTAGGTCCCTGGGAACTCGGAGGCTATAAGCTGCTTCTCCGTCTACTACCGCGCCTTACGTCCCACCCGGTATGTATTGTATACGAAGACATCATACCAGGCCTTGCTGAGGTCTATTGTCCAAGCTAGGTCCCTGGGAACTCGGAGGCTATAAGCTGCTTCTCCGCCTACTACCGCGCCTTACGTCCCACCCGGTATGTATTGTATACAAAGACATCATACCAGGCCTTGCCGAGGTCTATTGTCCAAGCTAGGTCCCTGGGAACTCGGAGGCTATAAGCTGCTTCTCCGTCTACTACCGCGCCTTATGTCGAACCCGTTTTTTTTATTGTACGACGGTTCTCCTTTCGCGCTTGGTCTTCATCTCGTCTGGTTACAAGTTATGATAAGGTCGAAGGTGGAGGCGCAATTCACCCGGAATCCTCAACTAACTGAGGAATTGGCTATCTTACCTCTAAATGACGGAACACAACAATTTTAGAATTGTTGTTATGGCGGCAGAATTAGGTAAGATGGTGGTAGCTAGCCAGGCGGACTTAAAGAAAGTCCTACCACCAACCAAACCATGCACAATATTGTACTCCCCCTGAGGATCGAACCCGGTGGGCGGACCATTAACCACACAGGCGGTTAAAAGTCTAGTACTAGACAATATCTGAGGTCTATTGTCCAATTTCCGGTCCAAGCTAGACTCTGTAGACTCAAGGCTATAAGCTTCATTCCAGCCTATTTAAATAAATACATATTTTGGAATATTGCTTACATCGCCACCCAAACTCTGCTGAAAATTTGTGTTTGTACGCCAGTTGACATTTTGTGTTAGCAATGCATTTATAATTCCAGTGTACCAACAAAAGGTCCTCGTTCACACGACACGAATCCTCGACGTTTTAAACGTTTCAAAATGATCCCAAAAAATCTTAACGAATAAAAAAATTTTGACTTGATTTTGACTTTGACGCCACGGGCCTGGGGGCCAATAATTCCAATCTCTAAATATTTTTTAGCTGTCCTGAAAGTTTGCGTTCGTACGCCAGTTGAGGTTTCCTGTTTCAGCAGTGTATTTATGATTCCAGTGTACCAACAAAAAGGTCCTCTTTCACACGACATGAATCCGCGACGTTTTAAACGTTTCAAAATGATCCTAAAAATCTTAAGGAACAAAGAAATTTTGACTTGACTTTGACTTTGACGGCACCGGCCTGGGGCCCAATAATTCCAAACTCCAAATATTTTTTGGCTGTCCTGAAAGTTTGCGTTCGTACGCCAGTTGAGGTTTCCTGTGTCAGCAGTGTAACTATGATTCCAGTGTACCAACAAAAAGGTCCTCGTTCACACGACATGAATCCGCGACGTTTCAAACGTTTCAAAGTGATCCTAAAAAATCTTAACGAACAAAGAAATTTTGACTTGACTTTGACTGCACCGGCCTGGGGCCCTATAATTCCAATCTCTAAATATTTTTTGGCTGTGCTGAAAATTTGAATTCGAATTTGTGTTCGCACGCCAGTTGAGGTTTCCTGTGTCAGCAGTGTATCTATGATTCCAGTGTACCAACAAAAGGTCCTCGTCCACACGACACTGATCCGCGACGGCGCCGGCCTGGGGTTCAGTATAGCCGGCGGGAAGGGCTCGCCCCCCTACCGGGAGGATAGCGACGCGATCTACATCTCCCGGATATCGCCGCAAGGCGCCGCCTCCAAGGACGGCAAGATGCTGGTCGGAGACAAGGTGGTTTCGGTGAGGGCATCTTTACTTACACCCTGGGCGTCTGTACAGACTTTCTTGTCACTAGAGCGGCAGCAGTTTTTTTTTTTTTTTTCAATTTTCAATTTCAATTCATTAATTTATTTCTCTAAATTATTATAGAACAAGCTTTATAACTACACACATAGAAAAGTGCAACGTAAAGGTATACTTAAGTTATATCTATAACCTACAAGAGAATGGCTTGTTTTCTGCATCATCAGGTACTACACTAAGTCATCGACTTGTGTTGCAGATCCTGTTTGAATTCTGGAAGCACATTAAAATAGTCATAAATTAAATCTATCAACAAAACTATATTATACATAGGTATTACATTCGGTGTAAACGATCTGTAAATAATTTAGAATAAATGAATTATATTTAGCAAAATAGAACCATTAAAATTAAAATTAAAAATAAACCAAACAATAATAATTAAATTAACAATTAAATTTAGTATTGTACGACGGGTAAGCGATTGGCACGCTTGGTATTTGGATTAGGTCGCAGTAAATGTGTAGTATTATCTACACATAGAAATAAACTGCTGCTCTTCTGGTTTTAACTTAGTCGGCTTTTACGACATCCCTTGGCTGAGTTGGAGGAAGGGATTCAAAGCCGCGTCCGCCTCTAAACAATACACACAAGAAACATTCCAATACATAAGATAAAACCATTTAGATAACAGGTAAGTAAGTAGGAGTTCAACCGTTCTAGCTTGGCACGTATTTATATATTTGTTAGATGCGTATGTATGCGATATGTATTATTATGTATATATTCACGACACTAGTGCTATTTAAAATGAACTCATGCCGTATATCTGTATAATGTAAATAATATAACTTATAATAACTTTCATGATGTACCTACCTATTTTATTTGTAATTTATTAGGTAATTTTATTTTATGTTTGTAAATATCTCTGTTTCCTCGATGTGTGTAACATACCTATCGTATTTTGTTTTGTTTTGTTAGTATGTACCTATTGTCCAAATGTTTGTCTACACTTGGTGTTCACGTCAAATCGACCTCTTGTTGTTTGTACCGGTTTCCAAAGGTCTCAACGGAAGATCAGCGCAGGTTACCCGAACCTGCATTAACGCTGAGTTGAGACCTTTTTGCAATTCTATGCGTGCTAACTATTTCATTTTAATTTTTTTTTTTATTCTTTGTCTCTATTTATTATAATTTTTATGTTGATTTTTGTATAAGAATTGCAAATAAATGTCTTTTTGATTTTGATTTGATTTCGATATGAATATTGTTCTGAAATTTATAAAACTAAATTGACAGTGAAACAATATTGAATAGTTTTTTTTTATTACGTGACTTTAATTTCACATAGCGCCATCTCGCCCCAAACGAACTAAGTTATTCAATGCCGGTTGTTTTTTGTTCTCATAGAATAGAATAGAATATAATCATTTATTCAGTAACGTAAACACACAACTTATAATATTTACAAAATATTGTGACAACTGAGTGAATAACATTAAAATCGTTTTTTTTTTTATTGTACGACGAGGAAGCGCTTGGCCTTCATCTCACCTGGTAACAAGTTGAGATACGGCCGAAGGTGGAGGCGCGCTTCACCTGGAATCCTCAATAAACTGAGGAACTGGCTACCTTACCTCTGAATGCCGGAACACAACAATTTTTTATGTAACAATAACACAAAATAAAATATTAAATAATAACAGTACACAACGCAACGTAACAATAGTAATAGTAGAGTAAAAATATTATAGGTGGTAGATATTAATAATAAGGTGTTTGCAATTCATAATTGTTACCATTAATTTAATAAATATGTTTTTTAATTTGATAAATGGTGCCACAAGCCATTACATTCCTAATGTGTCTAATAACGGTAATCTAGTGTAGGTGAGTGCAGCACTTATGCGTTTAAGGAAAAAGTTTTTCACGGAAAGAGTTTAGTAAATATTAGCAGATCTCTTACCTCATTATTAATTGAGGCCATGATGAGTATTGAATTAAACTGTCATCTAAATAAACAACAATACAATTTTGAGAGAGATTTATGTCATAAAGTAAGTTGGTGGTAGGACTTTGTGTTGGTGGTAGGACTTTGTTTAAGTCTGCCTGGCTAGCTACCACCGTCTTACCTAATTCTGTCGCCACAATAACAAATCTAAAATTGCTATGTTCCGGCATTTAGAGGTAAGATAGCCAGTTCCTCAGTTTGTTGAGGATTCCGGGTGAATTCGCCTCCACCCGTCGAACAAAAAAATAGTTAAAAAAGATATCGATCTTAAGCTAAGTCCACCACGGCAACTGGTCCATATAGCTGATGAAATGACGGTATCTCGTTTGCAGATCAACGGCGTCGATATGGAGTTGGCGCCTCACGAGACGGCCGTTTCAATGCTCACGGGACACGAGAGATTCGTAAGGCTGGTGCTGCAGCGGACCATCACAAGCGATCAAGGTAACCGAGTTGATATGCGACTGAATCATCCCAAAGGTGACTGCAATACTGCATACATGACCGTACTTGAGCTTCATGTAAAAAAGTATCTGAGTATTATTGACAAGCCTCATAGCTCAGTTGGTAGTAACTCTGCCTTCGGCGCTGTAGGCTGTGGGTTCGATTCCCACCCAGGACAAACATTTGTGTGATGAATATAGATGTTTGTTCTGTGTTTGGGTGTTGTATCATATAGTACGTATGTATTTACAAAAAGTATTTAAGTATTTTATCCGTAATCTAGTTCCCATTTTACAAGCTATGCTTAGTTTGGAGCTAGATGGCGCTGTGTAAAAATGAATGTCCGGTAATATTTATTTATTTATTTATTATATCCATAATCTAGTTCCCATATCACGAACTTCGCTTAGTTCGGTTGGGACTAGATGGCGCAGTTTAATAAGTAATGTCCTGTCCTGTGATATATTCATCCGCTTTCGTAAAATGGAAGAGTTTCTCAATTCGGCTGTATATGTACCTACTTATGTTTAAAATAATTATGAGCTTAATAATATTTGTTCCCCAGGCGAAATACCACCCCGTCCAAAGTCAACATCCGAAGAAGTGAGGGAGCACAAGTCGAGCCTACAAAACGTGAACGCACCGAAAATAGTCACCAACTCGCACACGCTACCGAACCGCGCGCACGAAACGACCGATACGAACGACCGGGTTAGAAGCGCACCGGTTGTGACCACACCGGTTGTGACCACACCGGTTGTGACCACACCGGTTACACCCACACAGGTTATGGCCGCACCTAAGAGCACGCACGTTACCGCGGTGCCGCCGCAGCCCGCACCGAGAAAACTCAGTCAGACAAACGGACAGGTGAGGGGGATTGGTGGGTGATCGGATCGCATTGGTGACCGTCTTTTTATAAACAGGTTCGATCCCCAGGGGAGTACAATTTTGGGCTCGGTTTGGTTGGTGGTAGGACTTTTAAGTCCGCCTGGCTAACTTCCGCCATCTTACCTAATTCTGTCGCCATAATAACAACTCTGAAGTGGTTGTGTTCCGGCATTCAGAGGCAAGATAGCCAGTTCCTCAGTTTGTTGAGGATTTCGGGTGAAGTGCGCCTCCACCTTCGGCCTTATCTTAACTTGTAACCAGGTGAGATGAAGGTAAAGCATTTCCCCGCCGTACAAAAAAATACTCGACCTCTAGCTTTGTCTAGCTCTAGACCAGATCATGGTCTACGATAGGTTTTTGACAACGGAAGAGTTTTTTGACACATTTCGTATTTCCCCTTTGAAATAGAACTGACTATTGACACTAATCTTCATTCAATTACTATTTTTTGTCGGCTCTTGAGCTAGAAACTTGCAGACAAGAATAAGATTTACTATCTACCTACCCAGAAAGTGCCTATAGGCACCTCTTCTTGAAGCGAGCCTTGAAGACTTTAGCGGAAACACAGACGTATCTTTAGATAATATGCTAAGTAAATGTTATTTTACCGAAAACGTTACATAATAATAAATAGCAGGACTTTAATTTCACACAGAGCCCCAAACTCAGCATAGCTTGTAAAATGGGAACTAGATTAAGGATAGAAAACTTTTTTTTTTTTTGTAAATTTAAACGTACTGTTTGATATAACACCCAGTTAGTCGTAGATAACATTTTTAAGGTCACCAATGCTTGTATTTTAGATAGAACTTTACGTGTTGTTATATTTGATAATGGGTATTTATGTATCTACTAATGGATATTTTGATTTGTTTATTTAATATAACATAAATGTACCTAGGGATGTTATTGCACCTATTTAGATGAGGTTTTAGCACTTGTATTTTGGGGTATTCTTGTATGTCTATAATAATAAATAACTTGTTGTGTTTTATTTTATGTTGGTACTCATAGAACTACAAGCACTTTATAACAACATACCTGTTCATGAACTGAAATAACTATCATAATTATAAAACTTCCTGTTGTATGTATCACCCGAATATTATCCGTATCCAAAGAAGCTTGAAACTTGTCACCACACAATACTAAATTGGAATGTTGAAATTCACCACACAATATTATAGTTTCATCTTGAAAGTCATCACTATATTAAAATGGAATCTTGAAAGTCACCACACAATAATAAGATGGAATCTTGAAAGTCACCACACAATATGCTAATGGAATCATGAAAGGCACAACAAAAATTCAAATGCAATGTTGAAATCCACCACAAAATAATAAAATGGAATCTTGAAAGTCACGATACAATATGCTAATGGAATCTTAAAAGTCACCACACAATTTTCAAATGGAATCTTGAATGTCATCACACAATATTCAAATGGAATCTTGAAATCCACCACACAATATTCAAATGGAATCTTGAAAGTCATCACACAGTATTCAAATGCTTTACTAACATTTGACGACACATCCGATATTATATATATCCTTTGAATATCTATACTCATCCCGATGTAATATCCATTGACGTTTGCAAAGCTTGCAAGTGTGAAGCTAAGGTCAAACCAACATCCTTCCGACTGCGTTCAGCGCAATGGTTTGGTTGTATTGTGCTCAGACGAAAGCTCCATTTACATTGACGGCGAAGGGAAACGAAGCGAACAGAATTGTGTCTACGTTGCATAACTTGTATATAACAAGAGATACAAACTGAATGCCTAGTTATAGAATTTGACGCTGAAAGATGGATTGTTTGGGGTTTAACCCTTTGGTACGGGACCCTATTTCTAAGACTTCTCCGTTTGCTTCGCTTTCTTTCATCGGCAATGTAAATTGAGCCTTTGGGGTGTGTTCTGTATGCTCAGCAACTCATTACTACCAGCTGGTTGCAGATAGATGGAGATAGATATTGCAAGGGCGTTGGGCCCTGATTGTACTAACCCAATCGCATCACTATGACCATGGTATCGTCTCTGAATTGCCACTATAGGTACCTTTCAGTAGTCTTTCATACTGAAGCGATTGGTTTAGTAGCTCGGGCCCCTGGTTGGATGCATGGGTTTGACCTTACCTCGATAGTACGGCACGCCATTCGCAAACTAAACCCGACCCATTCGCAGGCGAACACAAAACCGAGCACGCCCCTAACGCCCGGCGCCAATCACACTCACGGATCCACAGACGACGTGTTTGAAGATATACAGGTACGTTGCAAACACGTTACTTGACTCGATTCGCAGGTGATGGTGCCGGAATAACACGTTCACGTCCGCGCTTTGGTCTCCGCTTCACATTGCATTCTCACTGTACGTAGTCGAGAGCGGGGTGTCGCATTCTGTTCGGAAACTCCCGATGGCTACCCGGCCGTTTCGTGCCGAAATAAAGAGCTCATATTTCGGTACGTCAGGTTGTGGTATCGATCGCGGCGTTCGCTCCAAGAATAGTATGTGATGTGTTTGCTTTCGTTTAGTTACACTTTTGCGCTTTTGTGATTCGCCCTCATTTCGGATCTTATGTTTTCATTGTTCAATCCAACTCCTATCATTTTGTTATTGCAGGTAATCGGCTGTATGGCTGACAGTTCAGTACGATCTGAAAGTCTTACAGGCGTCTAAAACTACGGTTCTTAAAAAATAACTCAGGCTTTCAATATTTTTCAGCAATAGTTTGCCGCATAATTACTGATTCACGTTTGCTGTGCAATTAAAATATGCACATTTAATTTGGCAAGCTATGATAGTGAAATTAATAGCACATTTTTTCATGTTGCATGTAAGAAAATGCCACTGATAAGGTTTGTCTTACATTGGCATTATAAAGAACGAATGAATGTCTCTAAAATCACATGATCACCTCACCAGTCATGAATAACAAGAACATTTATTGGGAAACTCAATCTCATTAGTTAATTTTAGATTAAGTAGTCTTAATTCCTAATTCGAATTATACGTTTTGATATTTTTTTTAGAAGCTAGCACTGTTGGTAATGCTTCGGAAATGCTGATAAAGATTTAAGCAGTATAGTATACCTATTCATGAATTTACCCTTCCCTTGTCAATCGAAACGCTCATATGTAGCTTTAAATTCAAATCACTATTCTCATTTCCTTAGACTACTTCTAGTCTTCCACTACTGAATATCGTTTATTTAGCTTACGTTTGGTACATCTGATACATAGGTTATATTTCTGGGATATTGAGATTAGCAGATCATCTTTAACTTTTTTTAAATAATCGACCGTGTTCTTGTGCAATTTTGTATTAATTTATAATGTCTGGTATACGCGTATCAAAAGTAAAAGTTATCAAAGTAAAGTGCGTACATTATTATGAAATAAAAAACAGTTATAATATGTAGTTGGTATAATACTTAAATTTATGCCATAAAGTGATTTGTTGCTTCAAATCACAGCGCGGATTAAAAGAACGAGTGATTCAACGCTAAGTACGTGTATCATAATAACAATAATATTTTAAATACCTGATTAATGTTGAAATTTTCTAAATAGGCTCCATATCTGAGTAAACTCGTAAAGATTCAGTAAATTAGGGAACCAAAATGGAAAATCTAAACGTTGAATTTCAAAAGTATTGTTATAAGGCATTGAATAGGCAGTATGTAGCGTTTAATATTACGTTACTGAATCCACGATGAGTTTTGAAGCACGATTTATCAAAAAGTGTTTCATTACTCAGAGAGACCATCTTAAGAGGGCGCCGGAGTACCGCCGATTTTCGCTCTCCAGTACAAACGTAGTTCCTTTTTCAATCCGAAGTGGTAAGTCGGATTCACTTGAAATTTTGCAGATATAATCGGAAAGAGATAATCTGTGTCTGTGGTGCGCTACTTTTTCTTAGAACGCAATAATATTGAAAATATATGGAAAAGACTTTGTATGGAAAAACTCTTTTCCATATAAGTATTTTGGTTTGTATTCGTTTTTTTAAAAAATAACTCACCACAGACACAGATTATCTGTATCCGATTATACTTGCAAAAATATTTTGAATCAGACTTACCATTTCGAAATGAAAATGGTACTACTTTTGTATGGGAAAGTGAGACTACTGGACCTTCTTAAGTTAGGACAGGACATTAATTTCACCATAAATAAATTAAGTGTGAAAATAGATTCTAGCTATTCAGATCTCAAAGCTCTTTCCAATCAATGCATAATAAAATCTTAAATGTTTGGTTTTTATATTCACTGAAAATAAAAAATAGTGTATTCTTTTGTTGACATACAATTTCCTATAACGGGTCGTTTCTGAAACTTTTGTGGCACATAAATATTTTAGTACAAAAACCTTTGCTAGTTATAGAAACCGAGCCTCAGAATATAAACACTCGCGAAGAAAAGCTTAGCTTAGTACGTGTATACAAGCTAGGTATCAGATGTACCAACCGCACAGCTCATCGGCAATCACTGATGCGATGTGAACGTGTTAACCCGCGCAGCCCTCGCGTCCGATCACGAACGCGGAGTTCCAAGCGATGATCCCAGCGCACTTCCTCGGCGGCGCTCGCCCGCCCGCTGAGCCGCCCTCCAGTGGCGTCAGAGTCACCGTAGAGCGACCTGCGAATCACGGAGTAGTGCTACCGCCACCGCCCTCGGCACTGGGGAGGGTCACCGAAACGATCACCAAGTCCACCTTCACTGAGACCACGGTTACTAGGACGACTGACAACCATCTCGCTGAGCCGCTTATTGCCGAAGTGAGTATGTCACGTGACTTAGTTATAGACGGACGTGTTTCTATGGCGGCCCCGTGCGTCCGGGAAGCGGTTCCTGTGCGTCCAACCAAAGAACGTGAGTACGCGAAACATGCGACAAGATCAATGATCAAATACAACGATCAATTTGACAAGCTGGTAGCAACTCAGCCTTCTGCGCTGTAGGTTGTGGGTTCGATTCCCACCCAGGACAAACATTTGTGTGATGAATATAGATGTTTGTTTTGTGTTTGGGTGTTGTATCATATAGTACGTATGTATTTACAAATTATTTAAGTTTTCTATCCGTAATCTAGTTCCCATATTAGAAGCTATGCTTCGTTTGGGGCTAGATGGCGCTGTGTGAAATAAATGTCCCGTAATATCATACTCCGTTCACCAAGTCTTATCACTACGTGGTGGGTTTGCAGCAGAAAAAATAAAGTAGGTAATAGCAATAGACTCACGACTTTTCCCCG
The DNA here is from genome assembly GCA_951394065.1 of Venusia cambrica. Classification (NCBI taxonomy): domain Eukaryota; kingdom Metazoa; phylum Arthropoda; class Insecta; order Lepidoptera; family Geometridae; genus Venusia; species Venusia cambrica. The sequence continues at coordinate 3,298,480 of OX596059.1, read as the reverse complement.
TCGAGGATTCACCTCTGATCATTACTCAGAGTGTGGAATTATGAGGGTCCCCTGCTAGGGGGTAACCAGAGACACGTCCAAACTTACGTTCGTCACACGCCCACGGTTTGCTAGTTGCTAGTATTCAATACGTGACAGGTTGCAAGCCCACCTCCGCTTAGCGGAATACTAGCCGACACATTTTGTCACATGACATTCGGTCTTCTGGTCCTAGGAATATGCCAGTTCCCTCACGATTTGCATGTCCACCGTCAGAGCATGAGCATGTAAATGCACATAAACTTCCCAAAAACCGAAAAGTCCATTGGTGTATGACTGGATTTGAACCAAAAACCTCCGGAACGGAAGTCGAGCCCAGAACCACAAGGCCAAATAGCTCTCCGAAAAAAAATATAGTAAATAATCCGGAAAGAAGATTTCGAATATCTGGGTTCGATTCCCTGATCATATTATTATAATAGGCTCTAAAGCCTGAAATTACCCTTTTAAAAAAACATCACCCGATTGTCCTAAAGGCAGATAGTCCGCTGGTCGTTATGAGCTTGTCAGTCGCATTATGGCGGTGTCACGAAGTTTGCTATAGAGTTTCCCCACATCGTAAGAAATAGACTACGACAAACGAATCCAGGTAAGTACGTGTAAGGTTTTAAATAAGGTACGTGAGCTATAAGAACGAATCATGTTCGTTTATAGTGGCATCGAGTCATGATTTCCATGAAGTAGGACAGACTAATATATGGTTTGGCAAATAGACCATTACTATTCAGCAGGACTTAAGTAAGTCCATTTATATTTTACTATTAACAGCTCGAGTCCTAGTGAATAAGTGATGTCATAGTCACCGATTCGATATCTAATAACAATTGACGTTATTTATATTTTTTTAAATATTTCACACATTTTTGCTCAACATTACTAATTGTTTGATAAAAATACCCAGGTATTAAGTGCCTATATTTTATAGAACTAACTGGAAAAGCTATCTACAAAAAGTTCAGCATGCCTAAGTGAAAAACAAAATAAAAAAATATTTTTTGCTATTTTCAATGGATGCACTTGAAATATCTTCCATCTTCACAAATTTGTGGGCTCAATAAATATCGAAAGCTAAACAACATGTCGCTTTACAACTGTCAAAAACGCGTCTATTAATCATTGCAATTTTGTTGTATGTTCTTGGCTTGTAAATAATTATGTTAATTCATGTGCGTGCTTATGTTAAAAGTAAATGATTGGACCTTAGATAAAAAAAAAGGATTTCGCACCATCCGCATGTGTTTTAGCTAAAACTCCACCAAAACGCACCGGAACAGCAGGTTTCATTCAGTTACTCGCTGTCAAGGTCGTAACGACCAGTAGCTTACTTTGTATTTCAATCCCTAATGTGTAATGTGCTAGAGTTTATATTCGTTTGAAAAGCAATAAATTTATATGTTGCTATCTTTTATCGCATGATAAAATATGCCACTATTTTCACAGTGCATAGCAACGCGTGCGATATTTTTACAAGATAAAAACAAAGGATAATTTAGCTTGAAAATAAATAAATACATTTTTCTCTAAGGTATCTTGCCACCTACGCTCGCTTAGAGATATCATTCAGTGGTCATTTTACTTTCACCGCAATCTTTTTTGTCACAAAACCATATAATAGCCATGGCAAACATTTTCATTAGCGTTGTCTGCCATCGCTAGCTTATACGTTGTTCCTAGTCCGCTGATAAAAACGTCATTAACGTCTTGTCTGGTGTTTATTTTACTGATAGAGAGCTACTGTCAGTAAAATAAAAAAATAATAGGCTCACGACTTTTCCCCTTCGAGGATTCACTTATATCGCTACTCAGAACGTGGATCTTATGAGGATCACCTAGGGACTTCAGAAGCACGTCCGAAATCGGTTTGCAAGGAGCTTGTATTCAATACGTGAAAGGTTACAAGCACATCGCCGCTTAGCGGAATACTAGCCAGAGACATGTCAATCGGATTGCCGGTTTAATTGGTACATGCACCAAATGCGCATTTAAACTTCCGAAAAAGTCTATTGGTGCACGACTGGGTTGAACCTACACTATCCAGATAGGAAGGCAGATAGCTGATATTATATGGAATCACTAAGGCTACTTTTAATTCAGAACAAGGCTTAGGGCGCAAAAATATTAAAACCCTTAAATACAAATAATAAGGGGTATGAAGTCCTTGGAGTGCCACTAGTTTTATTAACCGCCTCTGTGGTCTAAAAATTGAAAAGTACTAGTCATTTATAATTACAAATAGAGTGTATATAGTGATACGTATAAAAGTTACGTTGCATTGTTTCAGGAGGTGACGCTCCTCAAAGAAGGCGGCTCTCTAGGGTTCAGCATCATCGGCGGTACTGACCATTCGTGCGTGCCGTTCGGAGGAAAGGAGCCGGGAATATTCGTATCTCACGTAAGTAGGATTCACTACTCGCTATTCAGATAGCGAGTAGTGAACTAGGGACGGTACTGATCAGTCAGTACCGTCCCAAGTACCGCTAGAATATCGCAGTCAAATCGCACTATATCTAATGATAAAGATACATTTATTCTCAGAAATAAATGGCACAATAAACTATGTAACTAAGCTAATTACTGAAAATAGTTGTACGTTTGTAATTTATGCAGATCTGTCCAGCGAGTTACAACACTAACACTGTGTTACGGCAGGGTAAAAGCTTCAAAATTGACAAAAATAGTTTTGACGGACCAATGTAGGTACTTATTAGATGTAACTGTACAGTAAAATAAATTAAAACAAAGCAACACTCATCATATTGATACACAAAGTTATACCAACATCTTAAACATTAAAGTTCAAAATCTACCTCTATATAGTGCTGTGTTGCTGCGTAAGGTTGCCAGATCTCCTTTAAAAGTGTGCGAGTGATGCTTTTGGTGTAACAAGCGTCCTTAGACGACGGTAGTCGATTACGATCAGGTGAAACGTATGCCTGTTTGCAAGCTTAGTAGTATATGATGGCACTTTACACTAGTATAAAAAAATATGGAATTTTTCATTGGTGGAAGGAACTGTAAAGGTCCACCTGGCTAGTGACTATACGTTCCTGTCGAAGTCCGGTGTCAAACGGTTGGCATCATCCAAGGTTTTTTTTATATTGTACCACGGGGAGATGCTTGGCAAAGTCAAATATTTTTGGATCACTTTTAAACGAAATGGCCTGTATCTCTGATAAGGCCGGAAGCGCACTTCACCCGGAATCCTCAACTGTCTCGACTGTGAGGAACTGGCTATCTTACCTCTAAATGCCGGAACACAAAAAAATTAGAATTGTCCTTCCACCGTGCGGCAAACCACAGAGGCTCGCATCCTTGTCTGTGTAAGTTTCGTTTAATGTTTCTCATTGAAATGAGAAACATGTGTATATTATGATATTGTCTATGGTAGGTGGTTCCGGGGGGTGTAGCCGCTCGGTCGGGCAAGCTGCGAATGGGCGACCGCCTCATCAAAGTGAATGGGCACGAGTTGCACGGCGCGAGTCACCGTGACGCCGTGCAGCTGCTACTGATGCCCGGCCCCACTCTCTCGCTGACAGTGAGGCACGACCCTTTGCCGCTGGGATTCCAGGTCGGTACTGCGTGCTCGTTACTCCTTTCGTAGCGTTTTCTATTAATGTGTTGTTGACGCAGGATTGCAATTTTTATACATTCTATCATACGATGAATATTCATGTATTATTATTTTTTTTAATTTTGGAAAAACAATCGGTACAGATAAAAGGCTCCTAAGCCAAAATAAGTATTGACCTACGATAAATTCTTGTTTTGAAGTTCTCCTGCCAAGACAAGCTTAGAAAAATAACTGTCAAATTTGTGCATTCATTTGATAAGGTGTTTATGTATGTAGGATTATTTTTTAACAAATACGAATTTATTCGTCGTAAATTTGGGAAAAAATATTTCAAGAAAAGGCTCCTTGAATGTTAACCTGCATCAATATTTGTTTTGAAGGTCAATTGCCAGGAGAAGTCAAGAAAAATAATAATGATATCAAAAATTTTGCAATCCTGTGTCTATTGTATGTGTTATATATGATGATATGAATGTATCGAAAATAAGTTGACCAGTTATTAATCTATTGGAACCGTTGAATTTGCTGTGAGTTTAAACAATGTGTGTGATACATAATCTAGGAAGCGATGTTTTGCATGTAATGCAAGTAACCGAGTTGTTGTGGATGGTGGTGAGAGAAATCTTCATGTGAAATGATGAGTAGTTTGAATTGTCGCTTTGAAGTAGTCCTTTGGCGGTACAAGACAATGCGCATAACGCTTCAGCACACGATATTGTAACAGCAATCTTATTTCAGCTGCAATCTATCGCTACTACGAAGCGAGTGAAATAGTATCTCAATGATTTTTCTACCTATCAGTATTCTCTAGTATATAAAACTTTTCGCATTCGTCTTTATCTAATCAAGGATTCATTTACTTGTCAGTTTTAATTGGCATCAAGCGTCAAAGAATCATATCAAGCTCTGTTTTAGTACAGAACTGAATATTTGTAAAGTTTTAGTGCTGTCACTGTCCAGTTTAGGGCTTTGCATTAATTGCGTCAGATTAGCATTAACAATGGAGTTACAGTCTAAGTACAGTCAGACTGCTGCCGAATCTAATTCGAAATTAAAAACTGAAAATTTATCCATTCTTAGTTCTTCTTACTAATATAATTTAATATTTTTGAAGTTATACTTCTTTTGGCGCGATAGGGAAAAAATTACATGATATTTTAACACCACGAATTTCTCCCTTTTGTTTAGTGTGAAGTGATATTATGTATATTCTAGATATTTATTGCCATATTTCTATATACACAACACTTGTTTGAATATTTTACAAAAACATTATTTGTTTGTGAAAACAATTAAGAAAACATGTTTTTGAACAATGATTTTTTCCATTTTTTTTGTATTATTGAGGTGTAGAGTTGCGGTATGTATTATCTATTGGCTTAAAACTGAGGTAGGTTAGTACTTTTTTTTTATTAAATAATTTATTAAAAAGAAAATGTTGTACGACAGGGTTGCTCTTGGCCTTCATCTCACCTGGTTTCAAGTTATGAATATTTTTTTTTATTTACGATGGGTCGGCTCTTGACCACGAAACTTACACAGGTAAGAATGAGATCTACGATGGAGCGAGCCTACCCAGAAAGTGCCTATTAACTCTCTTCTTGAAGACATTAGGGTCGTAGCACAGCGGAAAAACAGACGCTGGGAGCTTATTCCAAGTTCTTGCAGTGCGCACAATAAAAGATTCTTGAAAGCGTTTAGTTCTTATGCGTGGGATATCAACCAGGTGAGGATGATAATAGGCTGTGCGTCTGAAATTTCTGTTGAAAAACGGCGAAGGCGGTATAAGGTCGTGAAGCTCCTGAGCACACTCACCGAAGTACAATCTGTAAAACACTGACAAACACGCAACCTTGCGACGATGGCTCAGGCTGTCGAGCCTTGCTTTGGCAAGGTACTCTTTACCTATGAGCCTCTTGGCTCTGCGCTCCACCGAGTCAAGTGCGGCAAGTTGATATTTGGCTGAACCATCCCAAAGGTGGCTGCAATACTCCATACAGGATCGAACTTGAGCTTTATATAAAGTCAAAAGTTGATCAGGTGTGAAATATCGCTTGACTTTATTTAGGATGCCCAGCTTTTTGGCCGCAATTTGCGCTTTAGACTCGATGGAGGTGCCAAAGTTGAGGCTAGCCGTCAACTCCATGCCAAGGAGGACAAGGCTGTCAGTTATTTTAACAAAAGTACCTTGAAAGGTAGGAGTCAGGTCAAATTGACGCTTTTTCGCCGAAAAGAGACATGCCTGAGTTTTGGAGGCATTGAAACAGACCCTATTAGCGTCTCCCCATTGGGAAACAAGACTTAGAGTCTGATTCGTCCGCTCAATCATGGCCTCTCTCAGAGAACACACCTCCAGAATATACCGAAGGTGAAACCCCTAAATGTCGAAACACAATAATTTAGAGTTGTTATTATGGCGACAGACTTAGGTAAGACGGTGGTAGCTAGCCAAGCGGACTTAAACAAAGTCCTATCACCAACCAAATATTTCTATGTTATAGGAGCTATTTTTCTTTTGTTGTGCCAAAGAATTACTGCCATCTCCTAGACTATAACTCTGACAGAAGTAAAAACACTTTCATAAATCGCAACTAAATTGAGAATAGTTAGCTATTCCACTACCAGTCTAAGTCTAACTCAGTACAACATCTCTGCAATCAAACTACTATCAGTCAAAGTTTTGTCGTACCTACACATGTAGTCCTATCTATTAAAGTAAAATCTATTTGCACTGACTTCGAACGTATACAATATAAATTGAATTAATGACTAGCCAATAAGATGTTAACTACTTTATATCTCATATTAAGAGAACTAACTGTAAGTTTTTTGTGATAAATAAACTCTTTAAACCGAAAGAAGTATAACTTCTTCCATGCGTATATTACACTTTTTTTTTATAAGTTACGTATTTGATAATGACGTTGTTTGTTCCACTCACACTTACGACGACGGCCATCGCTCGTTCAGGGTCTCATACAAGTTGAGATTGTTAACGCAACTGTAAGTGAACGTCGCCTCGCGAGCTCAAATATGTGTTTACTTTACCAAACTATGAACCCCCCAATCAGTGCGTGTGTCCAGCTATCGTGCTATTTACCCTAAACCTAGATCCGCGGACCCAGAGCTTTCTTTTTTCATTGCAAATCCAAAAATCTCAAAGTACAACCCGCTGTATGCTAGGATTCAATTTGTCAGTATTCCTTAGAACCAGAGCTTTGAATTGCATGCGACATGCTTTGCATGTAGTTATAAGTACGGGAATGTGTCTTGTGGATATGTATAGTGTTCTGTGAATTTTGTTGTCTTGTCTTACAGTGAAAAGTGTGTTCTCTTTTATGGTCTGAACCCATTACCCTGTAATATACTTATATATACTTCTGTAACATTTTGTTACATGAATTAACTGTTCGTGTATATAACCGTGTTATAGTATACTCAAGGGTAGTGGGTTTTGTCCTATATACCTGTTTATTATATTGATTCGCTGACTGAATTGCGGATAATGGATTTACAGGATCTCACGATCGTCAAGCAAGAGGGTGAAAAGCTGGGGATGCATATAAAAGGAGGGTTGAACGGTCAGCGCGGTAACCCAAACGAGCCTAACGATGAGGGTGTCTTCATATCGAAAATCAACAGCGGAGGTTCGGCTAGGAGAGATGGTAGACTGAAGGTAAGGTTACTGAATATTCCTTTGATAGTATTAATAATGTATTGGCAGCATTTAAAAAAACTGAGTAACTGCAAAGAGCAGCCTCTAAAGAACACACAAAAAGGTTGAGGAAAAGTTTCACTTCCAAATGGATGAGGTGTCGCAATACCTGGCAGATTTAAAGTTTTTTTTATGTTGTACTACGGGTAAGCACTTGGCCTTCGTCTCACCTGGTTCCAAGTTGAGATAAGGCCGAAGGTGGAGGCGCACTTCACCCGGAATCCTCAACCAACTGAGAAACTGGCTATCTTACCTCTAAATGCCGGAATACAAAAATTTTTTGAATTGTGATCATGGCGACAGAATTAAGTAAGATGGTGGTAGCTAGCCAGGCGGACTTAAATAAAGTCCTACCACCAACCAAACCAAGCACAATATATTGTACTCCCCATGGAGATCGAACCAGGGACCTCTGGATCTGAAATCGGTGGCATGAACCACTAGACTTTAACCCGTGGATAAAGTTGTGGGTCATATATTGATTTACCTACTTAGCTCTGTACTAGTTTACAATACACAATGTATGACTGTTTTTTTGTCCCTAATAAATAAAATAAAATAGACCACAGAGGCGGTTAACCACGTATGTATTTACAAAAAGTATTTAAGTATTCTATCCGTAGTCTAGTTCCCATATTACAAGCTATGCGTAGTTTGGGGCTAGATGGCGCGATATATTAATATTAATAGTTGAATCCTCGAAGGTAACACTGTCTGTGTGATGTATGTAGGTGGGGATGCGCCTGCTCGAAGTGAACGGGGTGTCGCTGCTGGGCGCGACGCACAACGAAGCCGTGAACGCACTCCGCGCGGCCACCAACGCACCGCTCCATCTGGTTGTCTGCTACGGGTACACCAGACCGGAGAAATACACAGTGAGTCACCGACACCAACCTCTGTGGTCTAGTGGCAAGTACGCCGGTGTCAGATACAGACTTTTTTTTATTGTAGTTTACAATAAAAAAACGAAGCTCTTGGCGTTCATCTCACCTGGTAACAAGTTGAGATTAGGCTGAAGTTGGAGACGCACTTCACCCGAAATCCTCAACAATCTGAGGAACTAGGAGACGGAACAAGCAAGTCCACCTGATGTTAAGTGCATCTCTCGTCTATAACGATGCCTTACTGCGTGTGACCCACGGCACTGCATTGCGCCAACTTGAGGCATTAAGGTGTTAAGCCTCGCGTGCCCGTAATTTCACCGGCAACCATAGCCTTCAAACTGGAACACAGCAATGCTGCTTGGCGACTGAAATAGGCATGGTGGTAGTACTTCCCCGGGTGATCCCTTTCACAAGGGGCTCTACTACTCTTAAAACTTCTTAGGTGCCGGGTCTCATTATGCTTGGTTTGGTTGTTGGTAGGACTTTGTTTAAGTCTGCCTGGCTAGCTACCACCAACTAACCTAATTCTATCGCCATAACAACAATTCTAAAATTGTAGTGTTCTGGAATTTATAGGTACGAAAGCCAGTTCCTCAGGCTTGAGGATTTCGGGTGAAGTGCGCATCCACTTTCGGCCTTTTGGCGTGCCAATGCCAATTCTCTCATTTGATTATCGATCTGTGTCTAGTGCGTTTTCTATTTGCTCCATACATACTCGAAAACGTTTGCGTTTACTACGATTTGCATGAAAAATAACACATAATCACCACTTGAGTGCAACTTGCACTTGGCACTCAGATTCGATTTGATATTCAAAAATACAAGTGAGCTTAGGATAAAACAATATTTTCTGTTACTTTATGTTAGATACTATATATATCTATATATAAATATAATAGATCACGCACTTATAGTCAGCTGAAATGCTTACACTGACGTGCAAAGCAAAACATGCAAATCACGCACCCTTTATATGATACACTTTGCCACTTGATTCCAACACGCTTGTCTCGCCCGTACGAAACGTGCGCGGGACATTTAGCTATAGAAAGAGACAGACACATGCTATGTTTGCACAGACCGGTAGCGAGAGCGGGACGGCGGATACCGGCGGCTCTCTGTCGCACTCAACGTCAAGCCTGGACCGAGATGAGCCTTTGCATCAGCAACAGGTTGGTTACAATGTCAATGTCATTTATGTTTTGTTTCATATATAGTTTACGATATGTTGGTATTATCCATTGGTTAATATTATCCTGGAAACGGAAAAATATTTAGTCAAAATAAATAAAAATAATTTATTTCAGACAGAGTTACAAAGCTACAAATTACAATAGGTTAAAACAAAATTACAATTATCGACATAAATATAAATGATTAGATAATAATAGAAATACGAGTAAATATAGGTAAAACAAGAATGAAATTAAAAATATAATTTGTATTTTGTTTCATAAAATATAGTTCACCACAAATAGCTAATTGATTCAAGCGTTAATTTGCGGAAATCCATCGTTCAATATTAACCTGAAAACGGAAGAATATTTGGTAACAAATGTAGCGCGAACTTGCGTCAGTTTAGCAGCAATACTATATTTCCTGAGGAAGCCTCGTGTAGAGGCGAGACACGTTTCGATTTCGAATTCCAAACTAATTTTGAGGGTATGTTATTAAATATTTTTCTGTTATCAAGTAACAAAACTAAATAGTTTACCAAGACAATCATCCTTTATCGATCGATTCAACTTATCTGTAATTTTGAGTTAGTGTAGTGTACACTATAAATAAATAAATATTACAGGACATTCATTTGTCGCGTATTTTACCTACATATATTTTTATCCCGACGTTTCAAAATAATGTGTTCTTATCGCGAAAGTTCAAAAAATACTTGCTTAAAATTAACGTCAATTGAATTCGGTTTAAACCACAGCCACAACCTCAAAATGCATGCTTGTTTTAATGTTATCAATCTATCCAGTATCCAGTGTGATAAATTCAACAAAAGTGAAGTGATATTCAAACAAGAATTAAAGCTTGTTTTGCCATCAGGCAGAAAAAAGTCAGTAAATGAATAAGATGCTTAACTGCTTATAAATAATACATAGCTTGCAAATAGCAGTTTTATTTTGTTACACTGTTTGCACGCGTTATTCTAGACTTTGAAATCACTAAAACGTTTGATATTCCAATCTTATTTTACACTGATCATTAAATTGAAATCGGTTGCAACCACAGCCATAACCTGAAAAACCAAGCTTGTTTTAATATTATTTGTCTGTGATAAATTCAAAAAAGTAAAGTGACTGATGTGAATCAATATTCACATCAGTCACCGATATACCGACACATAGACAATTCTATGTTTTTTTTTGTGATTTCAGGAGCATCACGTCCAACAGGATCTAGTTGAGTTTGAACACGAGAAACAAGTCGCCGAGCTTAGGGAGAAGTCTACTCCGGAGAAGGTGAGACCGAGTTCCGAATTTATAAAAGAAAAAAAAAAGAGTTTCAGGTTATGGTAAGGCAAGGTGGAGGCGCACTTCACCCGAAATCCTCAAAACCAACTGAGAAACTAGCTATCATACCGCGATAAATGCCGGAACACAACAATTTTAGAATTGTTGCTATGGCGAATTAGGTAAGATGGTGGTAGCTAGCCAGGCGGACTTCAACAAAGTCCTACCACCAACCAAACCAAGCACAATATTGTACTCCCCTTGGGATCGAAACCGGGACCTCTGGGTTAATTCCAGTACGCGAACCACTTAAACGCAGAGGCGGTATGGAAAAGACTGTCCATACACACACTCTTTTCCATATATTTTGTTTATAATATGTGTTTTAAGAAAACACAAAGAAGCAACACACCAGAATTATCCCTATTTTACATATTATCCTTATCCTACTTAAACTAAAAAAACTATTTTGAATTGGACGTGCTATTTCCAAATATATATTACACGACATTCGTTTCACACAGCGCCATCTAGCCCCAAACTAAGCATAGCTTGTAATATGGGAACTAGATTACGGATAGAATCCTTTTTTTTTTTGTAAATAAATACTTATCACACAATACAACACCCAAACACAGTACAAACATCAACGAATGAGGCGCTGCGTTTGTACTGGAGTATGAAAATGAGCAGTAGTTCGTCTTGTTGAGCTATGTTTCTTCACTAGGTACTAGATATAGTCCACGCCGTGGAGCACATGGCGATGGAGCCGGCTCCTCAGTCCCCGGAGCTGCATCACAAGACCACCACCGTCGTCATGTCCAAACACACGCTGCAACCTCAGGTCAGTGATAACAGGCGGTAGCTGTACGCGTTGCTACTGAGACCCCGTCGAGATAATACTGCTAAGTTTTTACCTACCAAGCCCATAATAATAATAAATATAAATATCACAGAACATTATTTTTTACACAGCGCCATCTAGCCTGTTTTTTTTTTCGATGTAAAAAATGCTTTACGCATACCCTCCCATCGGGGGTGGGAGGGTTATGTGGGTACTAAATAACCCGGCGGCACTCCCGCATCGTCTGTCCCACCCACACAGAACAAACATCAATATTCATCACACAAATGTTTGTCCTGCATGGGAATCGAATGAATGAATGAAAATTCTTTATTGTACACAAAAAACATATAGAACAATTGTCAATTTAAAACTGAAGTAAACAGTACAATGGGCGGTCTTATCGCTTATAAGCGATTTTCAGAAGGCAGAGTTACTACCAACTGAGCTATGAGGCTTGTTTGTAATGTCGCTATTTATTGCAGCAATTCGTGAGAATGATGCCTTGCATTTTCTTAAACAAAGCTTTTAATATGAGAACTAGATTACGGAAACAATACTCACCTATTTAGTTTTTTTTTTTGTAAATACATACTTATCATACAATACAACACCCAAGAATGTTTAAAAGTAACTTTTCCTTTTGATGTTCAAAGCCTATGATCAAAAAACAACGGATTTCGTCTACATCTGCCATAATCTGTCTTTCCTAAAACTCGGTCATAACGGACCAGCAATTTACATTCAGTTACTCGGTGTCTGGCAAGTTAGTTTACTTTGAATTTGAATCCCAGTAAGGCGTGCGATATCCTTTTTTTCTAAGGTCAAAGCCCAATTTTAACATTTAACTGATCGCTTGACAAAATTCTTTAATTACCGTTTTTTCTCAAAGATGTAGGGTACTACAGCATTTTTGTTTTATAAGCACATTAAACACAGTATAAAAAGAAGGTATATAAAGGTTTAAAAAAAGGTATACCTTAATCCTCAGATTAATAATTAATCTAACGAAAATTTTAAAGAGAACTTACAAAATGATAAAACATTATGGGCTTTAGAGCGATTTCAGCTTATGGAGTCGCTTTTAAAATAACTCAGCACTATTGTCTTTATGTGTGGTATATAAGAAAAGTATTTTCTGTACATAGAATATACATAGAAGAAGACAATGTACATTGTGAAATACGTTATCCAATTTTAATGAAGTAATTACTAACTGAACTATGTTTCTGAATAATGTCTTAACTATTTATTCTCAATAAAGTCGATATTTTCTGAGAGCATGTACTTTTAATTTTGAGGTTAGCTTTCTAATAATTATCTTCAACAAGATTACAGCATGAAATGAAATTGTAGCTTTCTTATTGCTAAGTGAATACTTATACGAGTATAGTTTTTGTATTGCTGCACGATGATTTTCCCCAATGTATAGATAGCATGCACTGTGTATATTTTGTAGATTGAATAAAACTATAAGCTTGCATGAAAATTTACGGTGAACTTATGATATTCGTATATTTTACCTTATATCTTCCAAAATAAATGTTTTAGCATTATTTACTTGGCCTTTTATGTAGAGGTTTGATAATCTATGGATCGGTGGCACCTTACTGAATATCCGAACACCTTTCTTTTTTTAATATCATCTCATAAGTCTTATTGAGACATATTGGACTATCTGTAAATGGTTTTGCATGAACTCTAAGTATAAGTGAAACCTTGTATTTCTGTATGAAAATGAACTGTTATAGTGTTGAGCTATGATTTGCTTGAAATCATAGCTGTGGTGCATAATTTGTAGCTTAGATCGATGTCGTCTGTCTTACAAACTGCTGCCTAGAGCAATATAAAATTACTTTTCTCAACGAAGTTTTGACACAGAAAATTAAATCCCTTGCAGAATGCATTCCAAGAAGAAATGGAAGGAAACATATAGTAAGATTATTCTTGACTCGATGTATTTGTAAATAAACGTCGTCTATGACTACATGAAAATATATTCTGAATGTCCATTTGATGTTGTTTTTTAAAAATATCAAAATATAATTAGATATATAGTTATATTTAAAATAATAAATCAATATAGGTACATTCAATCGTTAGAAAAAGGATAATCTCCAATAGATTTAGTGCAATTATGGGATAAATACTATCTGACCATTTTGAGTACCTATAAAAATGGTCAATACACATTTTAAAGATACCAAACTAATCAAACCTGGATAGGACTAAGGTTTGATACCTATATATAAACGCAAAAAAATCGATACCTTTTGCTTTTTTATGCTCATGTTATCAAACCATTACACCAGATATCGATTGAATGATATGTCACATCACGGCATTAATGTTCACGTTTTTTTGTCAAAAGTGTCATGACCGTGGATTGAAAATATATATTTACTTGAAATAAAAATGTTGAATTCTCTGTCATAACGCATTACAATTAAATACCGGGTGAATGAATAGGAATTAATGAAGGGATTATAAATTGAATGAACAATTTTAAATACTTTTAAAATTTTGTTATTTTGTAGTCTAGCTATTCATCGCTAGAGGGCGTGTGAATGCTGTCTTGACCAAAGGGTTTTACGAACTAGTTACATATTATTCTCTCACAAGGTCTATTGGGAATTATCCACAATTCGTTGTATGGAAATCCTATTGGAGTGAACTTTTTGTGTAATTAAAAGTGGGACATTGTGTCGGGTAGAGTAGATGGGAGGGTGTTGAAATTCTGATCCGCAACCTTTTTGTGTGACGAAAAGTGGTGGGGTGTCGGGTAGAGTGAGAGATAGTTAAAATGTTACCCTGTCATCCAAAAGTTTCACTTCTGTCGTGTGAATTTACGACACACCTTGTTCTTTTTTATTCGAATTATTTTCATAAAATAGAATATATTATTGCTCAATGTTTAGTCATTGGATAAATATAGCTTAAAATACACTTAGTGAAAATCATCCAATATTGTTGGTAATACATGCCAAACAATACAAAGTGATTATGAGCCAACAATCTGAATCATAATGAGCTTTAGATAAGGCTAAAATCTTAAATTCTAGGTTTAATATATAAATGAATATTAAAATGGATGTTAAATGGTTTATGTTTAGTATTAAGTGATTAAGTAACGATCTTCTTACCAAGTAAATCCTAGCAATTTGTCCTTAACCATACTTTTAACTACTACCTTTCAAGCAATGTATTCAATTACAATTCAGAAAATATATTCTCTTGCTCATATATATCTTGTAACTTTTTACTCAATTATATTGTTCCGAATCCAATAATCTTTTATCCATTTACTGACTTTTGTAACAGCAACCCTGTAGTCAAAATCAATTTTGTACTGGTAGTGTTTGTATTCAAAAGACCAATTTTATAACCAGTTTACCTATAAATCTAAGACTACGCTTATGATTATCTTACTTATGTTATTAAACTCGACTCTATATCACCTTACTTCCATAATCTGTCGATGTTGTGTTTCATTTGATTGGATATTGGTGTAAAGTAAATATAAATGATTGGTGGATTATTACAAAATTAGAATAAGTTAGCTCATAAGCAAATAAATATGTGTAACTGTCTATATGTACGTGACTGACTTGATAAAACTATTAGATTTTCCATAGTTTTAATCCTTTACCATCGTAAGTGAGCCTATGTTACTACGTGTTGTTGTTCAAGTTATTGTAAAATTGATGTATATTTTCCATTTAAGATTTGTGGCCAACTTTATCTGCCAATTATTTAACAATGTATTCCTTTACTCTTCCATCTACATATTGAATTATCGACGTTATGTTTTAGTGTCGCATTAAATATATGATGTTAAAATAACACGTTCTTTACTTTTATTGGCATTTTATGACATTTATTTTGGAAGATTTTTGTCCTTGAAAAAACCTTGCTGTTTTTGGGTTTCGTATATTTTCGTGCAAGTAGCTTGTTATAACGCGATTTACAGCTAAAGAATATCACGTGACTCGCTCCCAGCAGCAGAGACGAGCGAGCGCCTTAGAGTAGTGGTATGAAGCTAAGTTGTGATAGGTGGTGTATACTGTTGTTTGGTTTGGTTAGTCGTCCAGTTCGCCGGCCCCCGCGAACCGAGCGCGGCACCCCTCCGCCTCCGCCCTCGCCCCCGCCCCCGCCCCCTCGCCGCCGCATTCTCCGCAGCGCCCGCTCCACCCGCCGCCGCCTCCGCCCAAACAGAGACCTCAAGTGCCACGCAAACCGCAAACCAAGCGAGTTAGTTTCACCACCGACGAGCCCGAGCCGAGCCGATACGAACCTTACCAGCATGGAGAGCATGGAGAGCCGCCAACTAACGATGCATGCGAGGGAGTCGGTTCCATACTAATCCGCAATCGAACGCCCGCGACGGACCTGGAGATGTCGAGACCCGTCATCAAACCCAGTCGCGTGCTCCCCGCTGAGCTGATCCTCCCCCCTCCGCCTCTGTTCGACACCGACGTAAGTGATGCTGCGTTCGTTGACGAGGGGGAGAACGCGATCATCGGTCCGCCGATCACGGTCGTCCCCGAACGGACCTTGCTGCCCGAGTCCGTTGTCGCCGAAACATCCATGCAGTCCGTATCTTCTGACGCGACTGAAGCCGACCCCCCTCCCGTCAATTACGAGGCATATCCGGAACGGCCTTTGATCATCGCCCCCCACAACGCGACCGTTCTATCCGAAGTCCCTCCGCGCCAAGTCTTTCGTCAGAAAATTCCGTCTACTGATTATATCCACGAGCTCTCCGTTAGCCCCAGCGGAGAGCCCGATCCCCCTGCACTTCTCCACGCTCAATACGGAGTCTTGCCTTCCGTGTCTCACGTCCCTAACTCGCCGTGCCATCTGCACCCTGATCAAACCTACTTCGAGGATGTCCAGCCGTTACACACCTCTTTACGAGACTTGAGAGCCGTGAACTTATCACCGGGCATGGTGCATTCCAAAACCTATCCGCCTGTTAACCCGTACCCCTCGCTGACAACTGTCGCGGGCACGTACAATCCGTATACGTGCTTAGTACCCAGCGCTAATCAATCTTACCACGGCCGCAACACGCCACCCCCGATATCAATAAGCACGGTAGACAGGGACATCAATGCGAATGTCGCTCCGATATCTTACGATAGTAATGAGAATCCGCTGAAAATTGTTCAGTCAGAGAGGAGGGTTCGTTTCGGCGAGGTGACGATGGCGCCTGAACCCGATTCGCTGTCGAACAGTTCGGAACCGAGGGAAGAAACCTTTGCATCTGATGTACACAAACCCTGGAGGAGCAAAGTCAAAGCCTTCGCCATCGGCGAGGTAAACATCAGTGTTCGAACTCACTCTAGCACCACACTCTGCTTCTTTTGATTGTGTTCGTCGGCAACTCCCAACCAATACTCGACTACTAAAAACAAATACAGTCAGTCATCCTTTCATCTCGTTATCCCATATCTGTCACACCCACGATACGTTTATTTACTTGCAGTTTATTATATTTTGCATGTTCGATTACTTGCATTAACATTATTTACTTTAGTCATTTGATCAGTGTTGATTAACAATTACATTGACTGCATGGGTGTTCTCAGAATGGAGGTGGGTTATGGCTTGTTGGTATCATAAGCTTTTTAATTCATTGCAGTAATGTTTCATGTGATGGGTGATGGTGGCAGGTTTTTTTATTTTCCGGAATGTTCCCAGGCTTCCCCGCCTCATTCTGGTAATTTTGTGAAGGCGTCTGTCAGTGATAAGAAAAAGTTCTTCGAGAATGCTATGGAAGAAAGTCACAAACCGTCACCTAAGCCAGGTAAGCCAACATATTCTTTTGTTTACGTGATTTTCTTACCACAATCACATTGATTACTAGAATGTGTAATTCCTATGATCGAATTTGTTATGATGTAGACATCTATCACGCATCAGTATCTTCTCTTAAGAAGGCCCAGTAGTCTCACTTTCCCATACAAACGTAGCTACATTTTCATTCGAAATGGCAAGTCTGATTGAATTTTTTTTTTGCCGGTATAATCGGATAGGAATAATCTGTGTCTATGGCGCGTTACTTTTTATAAAAAACGAAAACGAACCAAAATATATGTAAAAGAGTTTTTTCATATATTTTCATTGTTATTGCGTTTTAAGAAAAAGTAACGAACTACAGACATAGATTAACTCTTTCCGATTATACCTGCAATATGTCATGTGAATCGGACTAACCACTTCGAAATGAAAAAGGAATCGCGTTTGTACTGGAGAGCGAAAATCAGTGGTACTACGGGGGCTTCTGAAGAGACTACCTTCTCCCGATGACGATTTGGTTAAATTCGTTTAATTTTAAACTTTTCGTTTTGTTTTAAGTCATAATTATATTTCTAGAGTCTAGTAACTATTTTCTAGTGTGTTTTTTTTTAATTTCATCAAGCCTTCTTGATTATACACTAAACTATTTTATTCATACATGTACCGTCTGGTGAAGATTCATTTGTGTTATTCCGCACGAGTACAATCTTGGAGTCTTCAAGTCCAGAGTAAATAGGTTCCTTTTAGGCAAGCGTGCTCCATCTTAGGCCACATCTTTGCTTGTTTTACATGTAAACTGGTGGTCAAACGCTTGACTATCACCAATAAAAAAAAAACAAAAAAAAGTGTAATAACCAGTTTTGAGAACAAACTTTAAAACAAATGTTCTTTCATTACTGTTATTATGATTTCAGAGAAAGTTTTCACATTCCTGTCAGCGGATGAGGTGGAGAAATTGAAGCAAGAAGAGGAAAGGAAAATGGCGTCTCTCTCCCGCTCGGAGCTGTCGTGGTCTCCGGAAGACCACAGCGGGTACAGCTCGCACTCCGATGAGGAACCTTACGAAAACGGACACAGGTGACATTCACTTTCTATGAATCAACTGTCTTCTGTGCTTTTGTCCTTTTCTTACGCTGTCACTTGCAATATTTCAAACTAATAAGTAGCGGCAGCGGTCCACAGCTACATCCTTCCTTGGGGGAGCGCTTGGCCTTCATCTCACCTGTTTACAAGTTGAGAAAAGGTCAAAGGTGGAGGCTCACTTCACCCGGAATCCTCAAGAAATTGAGGAACTGGCTATCTTACCTCAAAATGCCGGAACACATATTTTTTTTATTGTTATTATGGCAACAGAATTAAGTAAGATGGTGGTAGCTAGCCAGGCGGACTTAAACAAAATCCTACCACCAACCAAATCAAGCACAATTGTGCTCTCCCTAGGGATCGAACCCGGGACTTCTGGATCTGAAATCAGTAGATTTTCTCTTATTAGTCACTCTCATTTGGCACTCAGTTGTCAAGAGTGGTTTTGGTTATGAAGAGTAATGTTTATTTTTGTACGAAAGAGAAACGCTTGGCCTTCATCTCACCTCGTTACAACTTACAAGTTGAGATAGGGCTGAAGTTGGAGGCTTTAATAGTCTGAGTAACTGGCTATCTTAAATCTAAATGCTGGAAAACAACAATTTAGAAAGATGGTGGTAGCTAGCCAAGCGGACTTAAATAATGTCCTACCACGAACCAAACCCTGGGGATCGAACCCTAAAAATTTAGGTACAGGGCTTTGTAGAAGGATTTATTAAGGTCTGACCATTAAATCTACCAACATTTATTTATTAATAGGTGAGCACTTCCCCATAGAAAAGTAAAAAAATATGAATATCGAACGTTATAATGACTGTTATAATTAAACATTCACAACCCGCGCCGGGACTCGAACCCGCATCTTTTCCTAATGCCGAAAACCCTCTAACCAACTGAGCTATGAGGGTAATGACGCAGATTCAGAATGTTTGATGTCATATTGATACTCGGCTTGAGCGCTGATAATTTTTGTGTCATAACATTTATAAATGTAGTGGACAAGTGTAATCACTTGAAATATAAAAATGTTGTGTGTATCGAATATTTCTAAGCAATAGGGCTGAGTGATCGGACCATCCAGTTGAAGAGAGGCCTCGGGATCTTATTTATTTATTCATTATTATTAGGAAAACCAACAGCTTGTTACAATATATTAACAATCGCTTATGAAGTAGAAAGCCAATTAAAGGTTCCCACGTGTAGGTAGTGAATCAGGTAAACAACGGTGAAAAAACTCAAACAGAAAAAAGAGAAATAACTATTCTTAATATTTATTGAAAATGGTACGATTCAAAATTTACAAGCGAAATCTTTTGATACCTACAATGAATATTGACTTATGATTTACTTAAATGATAGGTTACATGTTGATCTACATTAAAGGTTAGCTAGTTTTTTGATACAAATTCAAATTTAATTTTAATCATGAATTATTTGAAAAACTACAGGCGCACCGCGCGCCCGTTTTTCAAACAGTAGTTCTGTGACCTCTGTCGACATCGGACGTGTGCTTGTCGTCGTCGCAGCGGTCAGACAACACCTAGACTCAGAATAAATATTAGGACGAATGTAAATAAGTTATTTGTTCTGTGCCAGTAAAGGTACCATCATATGGTCACATTACCTACCTACATACAAGCAAAGCGATCTCAGAATTTATTTATTTATTTATTTATTTATTTATTAAACACAATACACTTTACAACCAATTGAAAATACAACTAAAAAAATAAAACTAAGGTACAAATCTAGATTGTAAGGTAAAAAACATGTGCTTACAACTAAGTTAATACATTTGGTAACGAACGGAGACTAAAAAAAAAAAATGTGAACAAAAACATGACAACAATTAACATAACAGAGTTCTACGGGTTGACAAATTAGGAATTGGTATATAAAATAGATTTTAATTGTTTACTGAATTGGCTTAAGTTGCGAACAAAGATGTCAATTTGACTAAATTCTTTCAGTAAATCATTGTACTGGCGTAACATTCTAGTTAAAGGATTATAAAAAGAGATATTATTTTTATAAACTTGAAGTATAAATATATTGATTTTATTGGAATTTCGTGCTCTGAATCTAATGTTAAACGATATCATCGATAATAAATGAGGGGAGTCAATGAGAGAGTGAATTATTTTATAGAGATATATGAGATCAAAGTATTTACGCCTAGTTTCTAGGGATTCCAACTGAAATTTACTTAATCTTTCTTCGTAACTCAAGCTCAGACGGCCAGGTTGCAAGCGATAACATAATAACCTTAAACACTTTCTCTGAATCCTTTCAATATTATAGATATGCACTTTGTAATTAGGGGACCATATCGGGCTACCATATTCTAATATACTTCTTACTAGAGAGTTGAAAAGATATATTACACTGCGATTCTTCTTAAAAACTTTTGTCGATCTCAGAATGAAACCTAGAAGTTGATTGGCTCTTGTTATAATATGTTGATAATGCGCATGAAAGGTGAGTTTATCGTCAAACAGTATTCCTAAGTCCTTCACAATATAAGAGCGGCTTAAAGTTCGACCTTCAATTTTGTAGTCATTTAGAATTTTATTGCGTTTGTTTGTAAACGAAATTGCAAAGCATTTGTCAACGTTTATAGTCATTAGATTAGTATTGCACCATTGAAAAACGGTATCTAAGTCGTTTTGCAATGAATAACAGTCCCGTGTCCCAGAGATGGTCTTAAAAATTTTCAAATCATCAGCGTACAGGAGGCACTTACAGGACAAACGATTTACAAGATCATTCACAAACAAAACAAAGAATAAAGGCCCAAGATGAGATCCTTGAGGAACACCCGATGTTACTATCACTGGCGATGACAGAAATCCCTTTAAAGCGACTAATTGACTCCGATTCTGTAGATAAGAGCATATCCAACGATATAAAGTTCCATGGAATCCATATTGGAAAAGCTTATGACATAATAAACGGTGGTTAACTTTATCGAAAGCTTTAGAGAAATCGGTGTAAATTGCGTCGACTTGACTTCGCTCAGCAAAAGCCTGACAGAGATAATTTTTGTACTCTAGCAGATTACTTACAGTGGACCTATTTTTTACAAAACCATGCTGCTTATCAGAGATTAATGGCTTGACATGGTTATAAAGATAACTGTATACAAGAGATTCAAACAATTTGGCAAAACATGACAGGATACTTATTGGTCGATAATTTTCACATTTAGACTTATCCCCTTGTTTGAAAATAGGAATAACATGAGCTGTTTTCCAACGCTTGGGAAAAACACCATTACAAAGAGATTTATTAAATATTATGCACAAAGGTAAAGACAACTCTTTACTGCAAGATATCACAAACGACGGTGGAATCAAATCGGGACCAGGCCCTTTATTATTGTCCAATTGTTTTATTTTTCTTAAAATATCTTTTTGATTTAAAGTTACTTCGTGTAATGAGTATGAAATGCCACAGTCGAGTAAAGCAGAGGGGGAATCGTTACAAGCTGTGTCAGCTGATGTGTTATCTTTTTCGAAAACCGAACTAAAATAATCAGAAAACAGGTTGCTAATATCTAGACCATTTGACGAGGAATTATTTCCAAATGTCATAGTATTAGGTATTGATACCCTTCCCTTTCTATTGTTTACAAAACTCCAAAAAAACTTGATATCTTTTTCCATAGACTCCTCTGTAGAAGAAACATATCGATTATAACATTCGTTAATAAGAATCTTACATCTGGCACGAAATAATGAAAAGGTGTCATAATCACGGGGATTACCAAATCTTTTAAACAGTTTATGAAATTTATTTTTTTCGCCATTACATTTAATGAGCGCTCTACTATACCAAATTGGATAAGAAGATTTCTTCGGAGAAATGTAGGGAGTATGTTTTTCAATTATTTCAAACAGAATGTCATAAAATCGACTAGTACAAAGGTCAACATCCGAAGAGATTAGGACATCTTGCCAGTTTACAGAGCTAAGATCAGATCTTACACATTCAATATTACATTTATAAAAGTTAAGACGTTTAGATTTACATCGTTTCAGGGATTTTGAAACATTCTTAAGTGGTATGTTAATTAATAAAGCAGGGTGCATCTTGTCCAGTCGACTTAAGGGAAAAGCTTCAATGACAGAAATGTTATCAAGGCTGGATAATACTAAATCTAGTAAACGACATTTTACATTTAGAATTTTATTAGACTGTTTCAGGTCACATGTCGTTATAAGTTCATTTAAAGCACGATAAGTTTTACTAAGAGTGACGGCTTCTGTAGAAGTCCGAGATTCATTAGTGACGGAAAAGTAATCAGGTGTATTAAAGTCACCAACTAACAGGAAGTTATCATCTGGGTAATCGTTTAGTACTATTTTCTGACAATGCGCGTAAAATTCTTCTCTCTTAACTAAAGTTATGTCAGGGGGTAGATAGCAAACACAAATGTTTAGACGAGGAGAATCGCGAAATTCAGGCACGACAGATACCCAGATATCCTCTATACCGCTGTCCCAAGATGTCTGGCGGATAACCTCAAATTTCTTTAAAAGAGCTATTAAAACACCACCACCCTCACCCTTTTGAGAACAGGAAACAGATCGGTCCCTCCGAAAGATATTGTAACGGTCATCAACGACCTCAGCATCAAACACACTAAGGTTTAAATTTGATTCCGTCAAACATACTATATCAAAGTTAGAATTTAAGAGATTTAAGTAAAAAGTTGTTAATTTACTTCGTATTCTGTTGACATTTTGGTAATAAACAGAAACCATTATCAAATACCTAAAAATATATATCAAAACCCCAATAATCTGATGAATGACCCAACCTATATAGCAATTACTCGCAGTATAATTTATTAATACTTTCGTGATTTTTAATTAGAATAGCAAGACTCTTATCGTTCTTACGTACAAACACTTGACCATAGCGCACCCAAACAAACTGAAAACGAAGGTCTTTACACAATTTTCTAGCTAAGCTATGAAGTTCTTTGACTTCAGCAGAAAGGTGCTCAGACAGATATATTCTCGTGTTAGCGCCACTAATACCCAAGAGGGAGACATCAAGTTTGTCAGTGGGATGGGCTTTATTATAACGGAATGCAGCAGAAAGAAGAGTATCCCGCAGACGCTGAGAAGAGAGCGTTACAAGAATGTTACGCGGTCTCTTAGAGGCTGTATTCATTTTCGAAACACGGCGACAAACCTTAATGTCACTGTCGGAGATAGGAACCTGTAGACTCCCACAGAGTTTTTTTAGTAAGGCGACTAAGTCTTCAGTCTTGCTTTCAGGCACTTCATGAATTTCTAAATTGGAGCTCCGAGATATCTTCTCAATTATGGTGAGGCGGTTCTGAAGGATGTTGAGAGCTTCCTGAGATTTATAAAAGTCAGACTCCAGTTTCCTAATTTCTCTATCTTTTTCAGCAAGTTCCGCTTTTATGTCTTTTTGCTCTAGACATATATGATCTGTTGTAAACGAGAAATCAGTCTTCACCTTCTCAATAGCATGGGCAACCTCCACTGAGACCATATCCTCAAGGTCTTTCCTGAGTGCGGTACGAAGGTTTGACATAAAAGCTGAATCTGATGAGAGTTTCAGATCAAACAGTTGGCTTATACTCTCCATAGTAACGGGCTCATCAGGTCGAATGACGGCGGACGAAGCACTCACAGCAAACTGAGATGGCGATTCAGTGGATACTTGACTGAATGACACATTCAAGGAATCAGCTAGCGAGAGGTTATGGGACTTGACAGGAGTGTTGTCATTGAATCTTCGTTTAGTAACATTTTGACACGAGGGACAGCTAAGCGAAGCCAACTGTTCAGCACTCAATTGCTTATTTAGTTCAGTATTGATATTTAAGCATATGTAGCAATAAGTAGAAGCGCAGATGTTGCATTTCAAGAAGTTTTTTCCAGTAGTTACTGACTTGCAACCGTGGCAAAGCATTTTAAATATAAATCTCACCAAACGCACGAGGTAGATACTGATAAACACCGAGAAACAAATATAAGCAAGACTTAGCAAGTAAACGTAAAATCAAACACCGATAAAACCGTACACCAATTTCAAGCGCGCGCCTAATGCTTCCGTGGCTCAGTCGGCGAAGCTCCGTGTCGGGGCGCGGCGAGGGTCAAGCATCGAGTTCAAACCCCGGCGCAGGCGAGTCTTTGTGCACACCAATAATTCTTCAGACGCCGATCCGGACCAGTGTATGCAAGGCCCACAGCTCGAATCACGAATCCAAGCCGAGGCACGCCGACGACCAAGTGACAGGGAGGCTCGAGACCATCCAAAATGGCGTCAGTCACCCACAGCCACAGTCCTCAGTTATAGGAGCAAGAGGATCCGATGTACGCAGTAGGTGGCGCAGCAGCAAGCAGACACTTGAAAACGAGACGTCCGACACGCACCAATATGGCCGCTGGGTCATATGGACACATGCCCAAGAGTAAACGAGAGGAGCCGATATTTAATATTTCCGAAACCGCAATTTCACAGTATCAAACAAAAAAATTATATAAGCTCGAAAGCAACACAAACACGTCCGCTCGATACCAAGGAATAACGCAGAATAAGAATAAGAATTATCAAAAGGTTTCATTTACGATACGCATGCGCCACCTACAGCTTGCCGTTGTCAGCTCTCATAATCGTTTCTGCGATTTTAGGTGCATAGAGCGCCTTAACCAGAAGCAAAGAAAATGCTTATGGCGTTCCATTGTCATGTTTGCATGGTTCGAGCACAGGTTTTGTCAGCGTTGGTCATATTTTATGTTGTATATAGTGTGTCAGGCGGCGTGTCGCCATCAGCGAAGTCCCGGCGCCGCGCGGGCGCTGAGCACGAAGACCCGGCGGCCAGAGCCGCGAGGCGCGCCGCATGGCGAGCGGCTAGACTGCGGTCGCTTGAGCAGGTCCGTAACTTACTTTATACACACTCAAATCGAAAAATACTAATTACGAATTCAAAGACGGTTCTATACAGACGCACTTTATAAACGCATATACTTTTTTTTTTATTATTTCATTAAACTAGTCTATGGTTTTAGGCTGAATATGAAAAAGAAACCGCACGCATGCGCAGTACGAACTGTGAAAAAAATGGCGCACGCATGCGTAGTTTGAACTTAATTTCCCGCGCTTCCCATAATTTTTTTTGCCGATCGTGTTTTTGTATTCGGGATTCCAAAAAAGTTTACTAAAATCCTGTAAGTGATTAAAATATGATTGGAAAAGAGAGTAGTGACGGCGAGATTTTCACTCCGCCAGATATTCTAGACGCGGCATTGGCGTTAACTGAAAGTCTCCTGCCAGAAAAATCAAAAAAATTGTACGACAAAATGTACCAAGAATTTATAGATTGAAAATTACTTCCTTGTAACCTACCTACTTTGTTTAATTTCAATTTTTCCTATGAGTGAAGATAAAGTAGTGTATGAAACTGCATATAACTTAGGTATTAAACAGACTCTCGTGTTTTAATACCCCTTCTTATATGACAGTTGCATAAACTACTATTACTATTTTTTTAACTTTATTATAGGTTATGTGCTTGGCCTTCATCTCACCTGATTTGCAAGTTTAATGTCGAAGGTGGAAGCGCACTTCACCCGGAATCCTCAACAAACTGAGGAACTGGCTATCTTACCTCTGAATACCGGAACACAACTATTTAAGAATTGTTATTATGGCGACAGAATTTGGTAAGATGGTGGTAGCTAGCCAGGCGGAGTCAAAGTCCTACCACCAACCAAATGCACAATATTGTATTCCCCCTGGGGATCAAACCTGGGACCTCTGGGTCTGACACCGGTAGGCGAACCAGAAAGTATTTACAGCGTTTCTCAAACCACGATCTATTCGTTCATCAAACGTGATAAAAATCGTGAAACGAATCCAGTGAGATTCCATGTCGCATTTACAACTTCCGTGCGCTGAATTGAAAGGGTCATAATATGAGAAGAGAGAAAATAAATCGTCAAAGTACGCAACGCAGACAACTTAAAACAAACATCGAAATAAGTAGTATGTTGGATAATATTTTATTCCTTTGGTATTTGGCCGAGACCATTACGGTAATACTATTTGTGTTATTAGGCTTTATCCTATCATTTTCCATAGTTTTTTTTGTGTATTTTTTCTCTTTTTATTATTGTACGACGAGACAGCGCTTGGCCTTCGTCTATCCTAGCAAGCCTAAGGTGGAGGCGCATTTCTTCGAATCCTCTACAAACTGAGGAACTAAATTCTGGAGGAATCTCACCAGACTTTGTTTACAGGAAGCAATCGAATCGCAAAAGGTTATAAAGAGCATGGGGGGTCCAGCGAATAATATTCTAGAAGATGTACCACCGAGGGGTCACTCTCCGTCCGAGGTAAAGTGTCATTGTTCTAGATATCTGTAGCCTTTTCCATGGAATGTCCTTTTGAAGTAATGAATGACTTAGAAATGTCCCAGAATATTAACTGAATCTACCTGACTTTTGGGTTTCAGGTTCAGCAATGTTGTGTTCTAATAAACTTGAATCTTGAATGAGTGCAATTTGGTAACACTTATTAACCCATGTTCATCTTGTGCAGCTTTCTTGACAGCAATGTTTGAGTCAACTATTTAAATAATATATTTTAAGGCACTTACATGGTTCAAATGGTCAGATTTAGACGTATCCTTATTGACTTTGATAACTAGTAAAAAAATGTGGTTATTCCATTGGCTGAAGCTTTACAGATCGTTGCACCAAATCAACCATCTCTGTTTCTAATGTTCCACATTAAAATGTTATCTTGCAACAAAATTAGGCACATTTTAACAAGAGTCCAAATATTCCTACTTGAAAGTAGATATTTGAACTACCATTACAATTAGTGATGGGCGTCACCAAACAAGACCAATTTTGATACTACATATGAGCTATTAAGTCGTTCTCATTGGGTACCATAAGACAGTTTCATTGATAGTATTTTTTACGAAACATAAATATTGCCACAACAGAATCAATAAATAAAACTGTATAATGATGCCAAGCTAATGGAGAATTAGTCTAAATTTATGTTGGTTTTGGTTACGCCTTTAAACTTGTGCTGTTGAACTTTATGTCGTCCCGTTTAGGGCTACATGTCTGCTTAACCATGTTGTCTCTACTGGGGTGTGATTGTCAAAATTGGCTTTTATTTACGCAATTATAGAAATGGCCCCTGCCACGTATCGCGTTACGTACAAAACCCGGCCAGATATTGGCGGTGAAGGAGAAGGAAAAGCTATTAAATGAGCGCATAACTCTTCGCACGGAGGAGTTCCTCTGTCCCGTCACTGGCGAGGCCAGAGTGCGAACCATCGAGTACATTGAGAAACTCATTGAGAAGGAGGTACGCGTATCAACGTGTATATTGCTGCGACGCTGTACACAACGCAATATCGTGTGGTTTTTATACGCTTAGCTTTACGAGCAATACTAGAACGACTTGATTGATGACTGATTGATACAAACGACTGAACTGAACTTGACTGTCGTGTAAAAACACTTGGGGCCTTGCACAAGTACAGCACATCCGAGGCATTACAAACACGTACTCACTTAGATTAGAACATGTGAAGGCTTTTATGTAAATAGATATTTTATCCACGACGCGTACCTTTGTTGTCCAGTCCAGTGTTTATTTAAGTATTTACATGTATTTGTCTCTCCCTACACGTTTCGCATGATACTGTGGCATGGCATGATAACTTATTGTATTGTATGATTTGTCAGCGGATACCCGGATTCTAGACACGGAAACCTTCACCGAAATGCAATGGTTTGTTGAGTTTATTATTCGTATTTATGTTATGTGTTTGTAGCGCTTGGGCACGCTTAGTGCTGCTGACGCAACTAAACTACTAACGCATCGACACTTAATAACATAATAATATATCTGCTTGTGATCTGTGGTAATTCAGCAATTGCACGATAATTGTGGATTTTTCAACTTTTATTTCTTGGGATTGGTTTTATGTCACATTTTTGTTATAATTGGGTCAAAGCACTCCGTATCGTCTCCTCACCAACTGGTATGGTACCTATAAAGTAAGCGAAGTATGTAAGGTTGTTTTCTCGTGGTCCCATTAATGGGACCGCGTAATATTTGTTGTTAGTGGTCCCGTTGATTGTTGTTGTTTGAAATGGTCCATCCTGTATAAAATATAGATAAATAAAACCTTTATACTTATAGGTAGATAAACATTTTCAATTGCATACTTGTTTTCCCGAATGTCAAAAACAGTGCTATCCTAATTATATGCTAATTTTCAACCTTCATTTGACTATTTATGAAGCTAAAACAGCGTTTTACAAATTTGACCGATATCGCCTTTGATTATTATCGCTATAAAGGCTCAGACCGTTCGTCCGACTCTTATTTTTTTTTTATTAAATTAAACCAGCGTTCATGCGTAGTTGGTGTGGAGTTGATGAAAAGTGTTCTGACCCTTTGCGGAGAGCATTATCTATGTGTCACTACATATCTATAAACGAATATTTATAATTTTTATGATCAATAAATAAAATATAACAAACATTTTAACTTGGAATCATGGTTGTGTATAAGTAACTTTACTTGCCGCCCCTCGTGATGCTTGGCAATGTGTTGTGTATCATTGTAATAACTATCCAGAGCTGCAGTTCACTTGGTGAGCTGTGGATAAGTGGGGCAATTCATAATACATTGGAACTGGGTTCACTGGTTCATGCCATCATTATGTTAGCGGTTCTTAGATCCAGACTTCATATAACACATATTGAACGTTTTCGATGAACAACTCCCTGTGCAGGTGGAAACAACGCAAGAGAAAATAATATCACTGGAGTTAACGACGAGCCCTAGTAGCGAGACGGCGCCGGATCTCGAAGTCAGTTTAGGCGAGGGGGAGGGGGAGGGGGAGGCTGAAGACAGCTCGCTACAGCCTGACATCGTCCAAGTGGTCAATCCGCTGTTAGACGGGGGCGCGGGCCGCGTCACCTCCATTTCCGTGGGCCCTGCCCAAAAACTAACCGCCTACTCCGAGCAACTGTAGATCAACTTATTCGGATCTCCCTAGTTCAAACGATTCCCAATCTCCGGCCATTACAGGTAAACCCCCCATGACAACTCGACGTTGTCGATATAAACTCGATTGTAGATTTCTTCAAGGAAAAGAACGTCTATTTGTTGCGGCATTGATACGAGTTTCCATCCATACATTTTTGTATTGTAACTGTGATAGTAAATTTAGTATTCCACCGACTTATTTTACGTGAAGGTTTGAAGAAATCCACCATCCGAGATGCGTTTATTAATGGCATTTTTATACAGATCACAATTATTATTTTTTATTTAATTTTGCAATGGAGATTCTTAGGCTAGATTCTAGATATGTTACTGTGTTTGTGGTAATGATAATTTTATTCTTGAAATACATTATGTATTTAATTTTAATGACTTCATTCCGTGCAAGTTTACATTTTTACGACTGAATGTTGATGCTGTGCCTGCTGAATGGAAAATGTGAATGGTTTGAGATGTAATGTACATACATTATATGCCGTGTGTGAGATAGCTATGTGTATATATATACCATCGAGTATCGACGACGCAGTATTTTTACCTTGTAAATGGAAAGTGTAAATGTTGGCATCACATTACAAAATGAAACATTCAATTAAATCGCGATTTACTTTTTCATAATAATTATGTGATTATTTTAATTCAATTTTATTTGTGGATACTTCAGTATTTTCCGTGTATGTTTTATCCGTTAGTACTAAGATATTCGTGTTTTATATTTTTGTGGTGCCTAGTTTATCGTTCTATATTATAACAGCGGTCCTTATTACGTGCATTAAGTTATTTTAATCTTATGAAATGTTTTAATGTCTCAATATGTTGAAAAAGATATTGTAATATGAATAATATACATTTTGTAGATGTCATTTAATCTTTGAAAATACTTAATATTGAATTTAATTAAGTAAAAATTATGAAATATTTAAGCATTACAGTTTCATCTATCTCATCAGTTTGAGAAAGTGGTATTCTTATGCGCGTACTTTATACACTTTTAAAGCTCTTTTAGAGTAATATCCTTTGTAAACTAATTAAAGTATTGTATGTTTGTCCCTATAAAATGATTTAATATATATTTTAATAAAATGAAGACGTTTTTTTCTTTGACTTTGTATGAACCCTACATAAGCTAATAGAAATCTACAAGAGTTCTGTCCTTGCTAGAGTAGATATTTGTCACAATCTCAATTTGCCTAAATTGACCATTTTTATGAATACTCGTATAGCTATTCAGCGTGGCAATGCAGCCAGTGTCTTGGGCACGCTTCCGTCTGGTACTGGTCTGGAACTGTTTAGTTACCTATATACCGTTTGTAACGGTCCTTAGGTAAGCTAACTGATTCCTTTGTACATAGTTAGTTTAATTGTATATTTCATTGAATAAAGTAAATAAATCTTATTGGGTCGTAGAATTTTGTGTATAAATAAACATGTAAGAAGAGTATAATTTTGGCTTGAGACCTCCAAAACCATGTCTTGTCTGTTATTTAAATCAAGCCTAATTATCACCTGAATAATATATGGTACTAGCAAACGTCATCCTGTGGGAAATTCCCAAAATCCTTAGTGTGGCCTACGAAGGAAGCTATCCTAACAATTTCAAGTCTAGGACCTCTGGTTTGGACGGTGCGTGGATGGTCAGTCGGTCAGGTAGTTACCGTGAAGATTTATTATTTTGGGATATAAGCGAATAGTATAAAACATCATTTATTTTGGGTTTACTCGTGGTCTTCTCCATGATTTTGTCTCATTAATGGGACCACGAGTAATCGTTTTGCTCGTGGTCCCATTGCTATCTGTTGTTTTAATTCTTCCTTACACAGCTCTGTTTTTTGCGGGACATCCACCATTCCATTCCTCATCGAAGTGGTTGATTTCATTCCGATAGTTCTATTGTGGCACAGTTTTTTTAAATGGTATGTCCTGTTGCGTTCATACAGCATTCAACCTCCCGCTGTTACAATAAAAGAGGATTGTTAACAAGTAAATAATATTTTATTATTTGAAAAAACGTAATTCGATATATCTGCTACAGTAAAGAACAAAAATCTTAAAAGTAACCTAAAAATATGAAACTTTACTTCTTTGGCGCAATGATACCCTCCAGTTGAGCCTGAAACAAGATTATTTTCATATAGCAATGTTCAATACAGCAGCGATAGTTAGTGGCATTGTTATAGCGTTTGGATCACAATCCGTAGGATCTAGGTTTGATACCCGGATGGGGCGCATATCAAGGTAGTTTTTTTTTTGTGCCTCTTTGCCTTCGTCTTACCTCTTACCACTATATTCCAGAACGCAACAATTTGGAACCGTTGTTACGGTGACAGACTTGATGGTGGTAACTAGCCAGGCAGACTTAAAGTCCTACCACCAACCAAACCACGCACAATATTGTTCTCCCTGGAGATCGAACCGGGACCTCTTGAGATATGACACCGGTAGGCGAACCATAGACCACAGGCGGTCAAAAAGGTGCAAGGCAACCTCTACGATGGATGAAAAAAAATTTTTTTTTTTTATTTTCATTCTCTGTAAATAGTTGAAGTCAAAGTCAAATATTCAGTAAGATTTTTTAGGATCACTATGAAACGTCAAATCTACCGCCTGTTCGGAATCGCGACCAGCAAGGAGAAAGGCAAGAACCTCGGGCTAGTTTTTTTTTCATGATCCATTACAATAGCTTAAAATTATCTTATACTAATTACAATTTATTCACTGGAGCAAATTCAATTTTTTTAATGCCAGGCTTTCTTATCTTCTTGGTAATCTGAAATTTTATAATAAGCTTTCCTGGATAGCTTTAGTTTAAAAAGAAATTTGAATTTATTATTTGACAAGCTTAGCACATCACCTGGCAATTTATTATAAAAGCGTACAGTTTGCCCTATGAACGATTTATTAACCTTATGGAGCCTAGTTGTGGGAACAGCGAGTTTATTCCTATTTCTAGTATTATAATTATGTGTATCACAGTTTTTGTCAAATAAGCTTATGTTTTTACGCGCGTACATAATATTTTCATAAATATATTGGCAGGGCATAGTCAATATATTTATCTATCATTTACACGATCCGTTCACGACTTCGTCTGTACAATTTACCCACAAAATAATTTAAATTGAATTAATTTTTCGTTTCACTTGTTTATTTAAAATGTTAAAGTACCTATTTTTCATTTCATTATTTGTATACCAAATGCTATGCCCTGTATAGTGTACCTATGACTTGTAAACAATATTGTAACTGACTCCCGCGACACAGGCGAGTCCTAGTGCGGGGTCAATTAATAAATAAATAAATATTACAGGACACTAATTTCACACAGCGCCATCTAGTCCCAAACTAAGCATAGCTTGTAATATGGGAACTAGATTACGGATAGAATACATGGATACTATTTTTTTTTGTAAATACATACTTATCACACAATACAACACCCACACACAGAACAAACATCTATATTCGTCACATAAATGTTTGTACTGGGTGGGAATCGAACCCACAGCCTACAGCGCAGAAGGCAGAGCTACTACCAACTGAGCTGTGAGGCTTGTTAATTATAGTAATCTTACTGAAATGTAACACTTGGGAATAAATATATTTGTATTTGTATGTATAGGTACCTTAAGTTGAGCGTTGGTCTTCTTCAACGCCAACAACTCCTCCTGGTGGCGTTTCTCCTCGGCCGCCCTGAGCTCGGCCGCGCGCCGCTCCAATTGCTCCGTCTTCTGTTTCAACTCCATGCAAGTCTTTTCCAGCGCTGAGCGTTCCCCTTCCAGCTTCGCCACTTGGTCCATAAGGTCCGATTTGCCTTGCTCCGACTGTTGGTAGAATGGTCAAGTTTTAGATCAATTTCAACGAGAACGTTATGGAAAATAGCAGTGTTAACACCGCCGTTCACAAATGTAGTGCTTGGTTTGGTTGGTGGCAGGACTTTATTTAAGTCCGCCTGGCTAGCTGCCAAGGCCAAGCGCTTCTCTGTTGTGCGATAAAAATATAGATAAGTTGTGTTCAGGCAAATAGATGTAGGATAGCCAGTTCCTCAGACTGTTGAGGATTCCGGGCGAATTGCGCTGCCACCTTCGGCCTTATCTTAACTTGAAAGTCAGGTGAGATGAAGGCTAAGCGCTTCCCTGTCGTACAGCAAAAAAAAATGCAACTAGGTACTACCGAGACGACTGTACCAGTATCCCTGAGTCTAGCAAGCCGAGCATCGACGCAGAGGAAACCATTCTTAAAGTCCTTACTTGAAGTGCTTTCCTCATGCCGAACGCTATGGAGCTGCAGTACAGCGTCTGATAAGCCTCCATCGTGATTCTCGCTTCATCGCGCACCCTCAGTAGCAGCAACCCCCTTTCACCACAATTTATTGTCACCTGTAGAAATTAACTATATACTCATCAAAGAAAACTATCCGTATCCTAGAAAGCGACTTAGAGATACCAGCGGATGGCCTGCTGATTCCCCCTACGTACAGATATTTAATCCGCCAAGCGCCCTAGAAATACAATCAAATCAATGTAGTATTGATAAAACGACCCAGTCATCAGCTGACTGGGTCTGAAATAACAGCTAACTGTGAGGTTTATCACCTGACCTGCGAACATATCTGGAAGAACGGAATTGGGTACGAAGTGTGAACACAACCAACCTGTCGTATCAGCTCGTCAAAGCACTGGGTGTAGAGCTGCCGTCTCACAGGACAGATGCCTGTCTCCCGAGCCTGGCGCTGCTGCAGACGCGTGTCGAGCATCTCTTGGAGGTTGATCACGTCCAGTCGAGTCGCGGGGGTCGACGATATCTAAAAAATAAACGTACCACCAGCTGTTGGTACACGAAGACCACGAAAAAAATATTATACGTATACTTACTACCTAAAAATGTTGACGCCCGTTTCCGCACTTAGATTCTTAGATGGTCCATCATGCGTGTTACTTACTACCTAGCATACGTTATGGAACTAATTGAGGTTATACCCATCCTAACAATCCAAGACCCAAGCGTATACCTACGCATTATTTTACGATGGGGAAGCGCTTGGCCTTCATCTCATCTGGTTTCAAAGTATGATAAGGGCGAAGGTGGAAGCGCACTTCACCCGGAATTTTCAATCGACTTAGAAAACTGGCTGCCAGAAAACAATTTGGTATTTTTGTTATGGCCAGGCGGACTTAAACAAAATCCTACCGCCAACCAAGTTGGTAAATATTGTAGGTACTCTCCAGGGGATTAAACCCGGGACCACTGGATCTGATACCGTGGGCGAACCACTAAACCACAGAGGACGTTGAAACACATTTTCCAGTACACACTTTCCAAGGAAGGTAGACCTACCTTTAGTAGGTAGGGTAGACTGGGGTCAATTGAACCAAGTCATGGTTTAAACATCACATTTATCTCAGAAAGCGTGGTACCTAGGCGCGTGACATAACACTCGCCGCTCTGTCAGCCAAGTTCGATGGACCCTAGCGAGCAACGCAGACATGCATGGAGGCCCTTTTCATTTTTGAACCATAAAAGTAAGTTTTTACCAGATTTTTATTTCTTCTCTAACATTTTTTTATGATGTTTTAATAGGTGTAATTATGTTTCAAATACATTTGACTGGCGCTAATGGGAATATAAGCTTTGACCTTAAAGCTGATAGCGTCATATGGGGACATTAGAAACAACTTTTCAAGGGACCGTTGAAACGTTTCAACCTTCCCCGGAAAGTAGGCCTTGGAACTACGAAAACTAAGACAAAGACTGGTACTGGATCTAAAATACCAAAAAGAAGACTCTAATAGTTTCGGTACCATCGCATTTGAGTCTTTCCTGGGTAAAATTATCTACCTAGAACCACCAAGTTTGGATGCATTTGCCATCCTCCAATCCGCATTGGAACAGCATGGAGCATCAGATAGTCAAAAGACTATTATCCAAATAGTAGATACCAAAGGTTCGAGCTGCATGAACTTTATTATACCTTCTGGGTCCATATCTGACCATCTTCCTCCCATTCTTTTGGCGGCAGAATTGCGTTCAAGATTTCTTCCGTTTCCCTCTTGGCTTCTGTGGGCACGCATGGTTGGATGGACGCGCCAGCCCGAGGCGATGACTGAGAAAACAGCGCATTAGTAATCCTAGATTGCATTTATATACCTACCTATGACCTTATTTCATATTTTCCTTGTGTGAGAAACAGCCTCAAACTGTTTTAACTCGTTGAGTTCTTCATAGGTAGCTAGGGACTCAGCACTCTTAGTGTTAATCTAGCTTTAGCGTGGTACCCGGATAAGAAGTAGGTACCTAGTCTATGTTGCGCGTACCTATATAGGTAGGTACACTACATATATCCATTCCAAATTTGATTACGATCCGTGCAGCTGTTTCGTCGTGGAAAGGATATAAATAAATTAATTAATATTACTGGACATTAATATATAATTTTACACAGCGCCTTATGATAATAAATAAACAAACAGACACTTTCTGTGTGAAATTAATGTCCTGTAATAGTACTGGTCATTCATTTCCAAAAAAAAATATTGACATCCCATCCTACATGAACTGGTTTATGGAATAAAAGTAGTCTATTTCCCCTTCCTGCCCAGAGTACCACTATGTGCAGCTTCAGTTAAACGGCTTAAAAATCGACCACTCCAACACAGCCCATGGATGTCGTAAAAGCCGGCTAACGGATCTCAACAGAAGGGCAGCAGCTTCCTTCTGTGTATTATCTACACCTTTATTGCGATCACCAGCAACTAAAACCATCCAGCTTTGGAGGAGGCTCTTTACAGGCTGTTGGTGTGATGTGACATGCTTGCCTGGTATTTTTTTGTTAGCAACGAATTCAAAATCCAATTGATGGAATTAACCACCACTATAGTATATAGAATAAGTACTTAATCAGTGAAAGCTATCGAAAAAAAATGAATAGGTTCGTAAGAAATACGGGATATACGTCCGTAGATACCATAGAGTAAATAAAGCCTAGGTATAGATATGTTAAATGTGTGGGTACTTACGACTTTCTCCGGTTGTTTGGTGACTAGCACGGGGTTGTCATATCTAACTAGCGTGTCTTCAGCTGATACGGGAGCCCTTTCACCCATTTTAGCTCTTTCTTAACTAGTTTTGTGTTCCAGAAATGTTATCAAAATATAGATACCTGACACTGACGTTGGGGATAAACAATAATATTGATATCCATAGCAACCTCGTTGCTAGGTACGGATCCCTTACCACAGATTGGATATTTTCTTATTATCATCTCTGCCTACAGGCAGAGATAATAAAATACTAGGTAATCTGTGGTTGGAAGGGACTCTTAATAGGTGTGGTCGGAGGAAATGGATCATGTTTGGACCCACACCTATTGAAAAATTCACTCCCATATTTTTTCCCAAACGTTAATGAAGTTAAGCTTCATAATTATAAAACCATATAAATCATACTCACAAGAAATATTGATTATCTTCGATATCTTCGTTGTCTATCACTGTATATATTTTTTTTTGTGTGATTGCACTTGTTCACAGCGCACATTTTACACAAAAAATGACAACCCGCGACGACGGACTCGAACCCGCATCTTTGTGTCATTATAACATTTTGTCCATTTTTCGTTTTATACATCATCGATGCAAAGTTGCACTATGGTATTCATATGGAAAACATTCAGTTTAAATATTTTTATGTGCTAGGTACCTTTACGTAAAATAAATATTTCTTCTATATTTTCTTTCAAGTAAAAATATCTTCTATAATTTCAGACACACAGCCAATTATCATCCCAATCCCAAAGAGCAAAGCGCTTTCAAAAATATTTTATTAAGCGCACTGCAAGAACCTGGTACCAACTCCCAACCGGTGTAAGATCCAGAGGTCCCGGGTGCGATCCTCAGGGGGAGTACAATATTTTGCTTGGTTTGGTCGGTGGTAGGACTTTGCTTAAGTCCATCTGGCTAGCTACCACCATCTTATATTCCATCATATTATTCCGTCGCCATAACAACAATTCTTAAATTGTTGTTCCGGTATTTCGAGGTAAGATAGCCAGTTCCTCAGATTGTTGAGGATTCCGGGTGAAGTGCACCTCCACCACCTGGCTTATCATTACATGAAAATCAGATGAGATGAAGGCCAAGCACCTCCCATAACACCTACCTAGGTCAGTAGACATTAGTAATTCTGTCCTCGTTGGTTATGGGTTAGGTAACAACCTAAGATTATTATATGACCTAAGCGGAAAATGTTATGAATCTTTAAACCCTATTCTGAGACATAAAAATATGTTATAAAATAGTAAAATAAGAGACCTTGGTTTATACGTAGTATTCTTATAATTACTAATAACAATTAATTGAAAAATACTAACAAATTAGCAGATCACCGACATATTTCACTACATTATTGCTTCCATTTCAGTTCCAAATCATTACAGAAAACCAATCCACCGCTGACAAAAATTCAACAGCATTTTTAGATTCAGTTCAGACTAAATTAAGTCGACTTAAAAGACAGGTAGATAAAGAAGAGTGCCAAATGACGAATGGAGTGTACTCTGCCCAACAAACTCAAACACTTAAAATACGCTCATGACTCATGATACTGATTGCAGATAAAACTTTTAAAAAATCTCTAATTCAAGTATAAGATACTTGTATATACCTATACAAGTATCCATTAGACCTGAAAAAATGCAAAAATAAAATTTTGTGAATTACAAAAGAAATGCATAACAATTATCGGCAGCCTCAATTCTATACCATAGATATCTCACGTTTGTTCACCGCTCGAAGTTTAGTTTGCGAGATACGGCAGTTTCAAGTTTCACAGTGGTCAAACAAAGATCTCATTGATACAAAGATCTCGTTGATACAAAGATCTCATTGATGCAAAGATCTCATTGATATAAAGATCTCATAGATACAAAGAAATCATTGATACAAATATCTCATTGATACAAAGATCGCATTGATACAAAGATCTCATCGATACAAAGGTCTCAATGATACAAAGATCGCATTGATACAAAGATCTCATTGATACAAAGATATCATTGATACAAAGATATCATTGATACAAAGATATCATTGATACAAAGATCTCATTGATACAACGAACTTAAATTTCTCATTGTGAGTCACTACTAGAACTTGAACTGGAGTCTGTGGACATGACTTCGACGTCTTCTTGTGCGGGCGCGTCTTTCCCGCGACCCTCGATCGGCACTGAGCCGCCTCCGCCCACCGACATGTGCAGCTCGCCCGTTGGATGCCACGTGAACTGGTTTGGTGCGGATGCTGGCACCGCTGTAAAGATAATCACACTAATATTATAAAGGCGTTTAATAATGTTTGTATGTATGTTTGGCGCCCCATAACGCCGAAACGGCTGAACGGCTTGAGCTGAAATTTGGCACAAAGATAGTTCATACCCTGGATTACCACATTTTAATCCTGGAAAAATGCAATGTCCCCGTGGGATGACCTAATAATTATAAATATGTTTGTCACTCAATTACGCTCGAACGGCTTAGCGTATATGGATGTAATTTGGTACCAGGAAAGGTTATACTTTGTGTTAAGATATATGACATAAGATACACATATATGACATAAGACATAAGATATATCACATTGATAAGACTTTTACGCTCCACCCTGTTCAAAATGTAATGTCATTCCTTTTGCAAGGATCAGTTTAAATATTTCTTACGTGTAAAAAAAATTGTCTTTGCCGAAACATGAACATTGAAACTGTTGTGAGTTTTTCATGGTAGGACTGCACAGCGCTTGGCCCAGTTTAAGTATTAATAAGTTATGATAAGACGGAACATTCTATCTATTTCACGATATCTATTTTTTTTTTGGCGCATTCCGCATTACAATCTAAACCTGTTCTGATGTAGACTTATTTCAGGCTATATTTGAACCTCCCGTTCTATGCTACTAGGTATATACCGGTACCTATGAATCACAATCATTTGCATGCGCCGGCTTAGTGATCTTAGGAGGTAGGATAAATTAATTAGTGCCACGGAAAACCCTTGCACTGATGAATCAAAACTCACCAAATGTCAACAAGCCTTATAGCTCAGTTAGTAGTAACTCTGCCTTCTGCGCTGTAGGTTTTGGGTTCGATTCCCACCCAGGACAAATATTTGTGTGATGAATAGATGTTTGTTTTGTGTTTGGCTGTTGTATTGTACAAGTACTATTATTGTAATCTATTTTTGTATTACAAGCCTTGCATAGTTTGTGGCTAGATAGCGCTGTGTAAACTTAATCCTAAAATAAGTCCTGTCCTTAATCATTTTTACCATACAATCCAATCCATCCAATTATCATAACTGCTGTTTTTTTTATTTTGTATGACAGGAAGTACTAAAATTACTGAGAACATCGTAAGGAAAATGGTTGGAAAAGGTTTAATTTAAGGCATAGGAACATACCTCCGCCGGTAGTCATTCTGTGCAGCTCGTTCAGTGTGGACGGAGTATGCCCGTTGAGCGGCATGTCACTCAACCGGCCTATCATACCCACGCGCATCTCCAGGTCTGTGGGGTAAGGCCGGCGAGGGTCCCCCGGCTGCCACGACAGCGGAGCGCTCACGGCATTCGACGCGCTGATTCTAACGATGTTTTGTTTACGGTTAGTATATTATTTACTAGCCTGTGTGATACCCCGACAAAGAGCTTATACCCAATGTTTTGACCGCCTCTGTGGTCAACCCACCGATTTCAGATCCAAGAGTGATCATCCCCAGGGGTAGCAATATTGTCCTTGGTTTGGTTGGTGGAAGGATTTTGATTGAGTTTGCCTGGCCGCCATCTTATCTAATTTTGTTGCCATAATAACAATTCTTAAATTGTTGTGTTCCTGTATAAGATAGCCAGTTCCTCAGTTTGTTGAGGATTTCGGGTGAAGTGCGCTTCCACTATCGGCCTTATCATAACATGA
The DNA here is from genome assembly GCA_951394065.1 of Venusia cambrica. NCBI lineage: Eukaryota > Metazoa > Arthropoda > Insecta > Lepidoptera > Geometridae > Venusia > Venusia cambrica. Next base: position 3,258,046 of record OX596059.1, on the reverse strand, counting down.
AAATCAGTTGAGATGAAGGCTAAGCACATCGTACCATAAAAAATAATGTTATCCTACAGTTATTTTAGCATAAATATTAGCGTTATAACAAAGAATTAATCCATTTTGAATGGCGATGTTTGACATCATCATCACCTTCTGGCAACTGAATGCCTGATTCCCGATTTAATGCATCATTATGTGGAAAGATTCATATAAACCCATTTAGTAGTTTTGGCGTTTGGAGAAGGAACAACCATCCATCCAAACTAAACATCCAACTTCCCCTTTTATACCTAATATTCATGTGTTTCAAACTTTTTTGAAACAATTGTTTATTAAATGCAACTTGTATTCTAAAATCATCATCATAAAGCTCACATACATTAACAATTAACATAAATTAACAAGCCTCATAGCTCAGTTGGTAGTAGCTCTGCCTTCTGCTGGTTGTGAATTCGATTCCCACCCAGGACAAACATTTGTGTAATGAATATAGGTGTTTGTTCTGTGTTTGGGTGTTGTATTGTATGATAAGTATGTATTTACAAAAAAAATATATATCCGTAATCTAGTTCCCATATTACAAGCTATGCTTAGTTTGGGGATGGATGACGCTGTGTGAAATTAATGGCCTGTAATATTTATACATCCACTGCTAAACATTAGACCTCTTTCGACATCAGAAAGACCTATTCTGAGCCACCTCCAACCACTGACTGCCACAATATAGTTGATTCATCATAATATTTAGAAATATTAAAGCCCTAAAGATCTTCCTATGCTGTAATAAAAATGCATTGCATGTAAAAGACAATTTAAACCTCTGAAATTGATCTTTGGACCTACTACAAAACCACCAAAACCTCTTCGTCATAGAAATGAATAATAGCAAGTCAACTGGCAAAGAATGGAAGTCCTCAAACAATTTCAACCAAAAATATGTTGATGATGAATGATGAATAGGAATAGATGTCTGTTCTGTGTTAAGTGTTGTGTATGTGATGCATTGTATGATAAGTATGTGAGTATTGTATCAGCCCCCTTTCATCCTGTCGAGGAGATAAAATTTTTGTCCTCTGTTTTAATCCACCTTGTCAGAGCATTTTGTCTCCCGATGGTGGAATAAAACAGAGGACAAAAATTTTATCCCCCCCCATGCTGAGGGGGCTGATATCTAGTTGCCATAGTAAAAGCTGCTCTTAGTTTGGGGATTGAAATTGCTGTGGTGAAACAAATGTTTTACAATTTCTGCAATAATCTTGAGCCATCACTATCTTGCAACAACATGCTTATGCACACAACAGGTTTTAATTACCACAACTTACCTATGAGCAAACTTGATAAGTTCTTCAGAAGGTACCGGTTTTTTCCTGGATTTCTCTATAGATGCTAACTTCTGCCTAGCTTGGTATAATGAAGTAGCTAGGATTTGCTCTGCATCTTTAAGCTGCCTTTGTAATTGGTAAATATCTTGATCCTGAAACAATTGCAAGGGCTCAACTTTCATTACTTTGTTTTGTTTTGGATACTAGAACTATTTTACTGAAATATTCTTAAAGATTTAGCAGTAGGCACTTCTGCTGTATTCTATACAGTCAACATAGGGATTCAGAGTTCTTAGAAACTTAAAGAAATACTTAGAAAGTTGTCATTTAAGGTACAAGTTTTAAGCCAATGGCCGGCGACAGCACCATGTGACTGGTTCTCATACATTGTCTTGTGTTAATAATGGCCGAAGCTGTGTCGCTGTCGCAGCTGCTGCTGCCTGCAGTCATCTACGAACATGTAGGTAGGTACCTAAAGTTACATTACATACCTTATTATCAACTTCAGCTTTGAGTTCATTCATTTTTTGCTGTATATTTGCTTGCTCATCGGCCAGTTCCAGAGTATTTTTCAGTTCTGCATCTTTTGAAAGGAGTAAGTCTGTTAGCTGTGCGTGGTCTGCGGCGGATAGCTTTTGAGGTTTTGGTGCAATTGAAACCTCCACAATTTCTCTGTAAATTAAAAAAAACATTGCATTTACTGACTAAAATCTAAAAACGATCACGATATACCGATAAGTAGGTATATTATTAACAAAATGGATTGAAATGAAACATGTTTACCTATTAGGTTACTTACTTTGCTATTAGTTCAATATCATCGATTAGCGACAGAAGACGATCTTTGGTACTTAAATGAGAAGCCATCTCACGAAATAAATATGAATGGAAAATTAATATGTGTAGGTACTTTCGTATCGTAGATTTTAAGTTATGATTTACTTGAAAATCTTGAAATTGCAAAGCAAAGCACTGCAATGCACAATTCAAGGCAAATAAAAATAAAATAGTCAGTTGTTTGTTTTGATTGTAATGTGTTGTACGCAGAATAAATATATAAAGTTGGTCTGAATGAAGGTTCTTCGCTACAATAGTCACTTACTATTTGACATGATAATGTGACTGTTGAAGGCACCTTATATGACATTGACATAAAATTGACCTGATTCAACACATATAAGCGGACTGAAACTGACAGCAACATCACGCAACCACCGGACGTTCGGAGACCCTGGCCTGGCGACGCGACTACTGCACCGTGAAAACACTGGGTACACCTGACACACCTATGCAGTCAGATAGGAGCAACCTGAATGAAGCCTCTTGATGCTACAGATACAGTAAGGCACCTTACCAAATGCCCCGCGACTTCGTGGTAGTAGTCAAAAGAGGTGATTTGATGCTAGGGTAAATAGCACCAGTTGGAGGCCCTTACCCGCAGCTAGATTCAAGAGCAGACGAACCGATTACGATTAGACAAAAGTCAAAACCAGAGTCGGAGCCGTAGCGGAAACGACGGCAAGGCAGGCAGAATCAAATCAAACAAGCGAACGTCACGCGAGCGTTGCGTCGCTCATAATGCGCTCATTTACAATGACTATTTTTTTTTATAGGTACAATAGTATTTGCTCCTCTTGGAGACTTTTGCCCATGGGGACCGTCTTCCATAAATTCTCTTACAAATGTTACTAGAAACCTAGGGCTGGCTGCCTCATTTCTCGCTCAGATAATATATATTTATAACCATTCAACGCGGGAATACATTCATGCAATGCAATGCACTCCACAAAACAACAAGAGTAAAATTTGTATTTTTCTGAATGCAAAAATTTGCATAACCAGCTGTGTGCCTCAAACTAATTTAATAATCAGGAAATCTTAGGGACTCCTTATTCTGCTTGTGGTAGGCATACGTCTGTTTTCAAAATATCTTAAAATTTGGCACAGTTATCAGAATACAGACGTACCTAGTCCATTGGGCAATGTAGGTATATTGGAATAAGATGTAATGTAACCATAGCAGTTATTTCGAGCACGTGAACTGTGCGTGATCAGAGGGGTTTGGGGGTGAAGGGCGGGGGTAGGTAGAACCGTCGGTCGACCATGCACAAAACAAGGCAGGTACACGGAGCATGCGCTCACCACGTGCTAAGGGTCTTTATTACTGTTTCGTCGGCGCGGCAGCGGCACTGGCGGCCGGCGGCGGCGCGCTGTGTTGTACGTAGTACCTACATTATGTACCCAAAAAATGCTTTAAATAAAAAATATACTTACGCCAAAAATATTTCAACCAACAAGTCTTTTAAAATTTCACGTAACTAGGTATTTTGTGAGCCAATGAGCAGTAGCTAGCAAGGTGGACTTAAACAAAATCCTACCACCAACCAAACCTAGCACAATATTGCTGCCCCTGGGGATCGAACCCTCTGGATCTGAAATTTGTGGGTTGAACCACTAGACCATAGAGGCAGTTAAAAATTCATCAGATAACGATCTTATTATATCCTATTATAAAGTAATTGGATTTAGGAATAAGATCCATAACACATTATAATGATTAGACCAATAACGCATTCATACCTAAGTACTTTGAATCCAAAGTAAAAGTACCGACACTATCATTGAAGTAAAGCTTTTTACGGGTGATTTGATAAAGACAGAACCATTGATTTGGTCAATGTTTTTGAAAGTGTTAAAGGTTCACTTTTTTCGGATTTTAAAAGAAATCCCTCTTATCTCAGGGATTGAGCTTATGAGCATAATTTTTTTATGAAAAAAATGCCATTTGATAAGACAGTCGAATCAATACTTAAACTCACTTATAGCACCCATTACTGATTTAGTTTAGTACCTATGTATATATAATTCCAACATAGCCAAGATGCTTCTCGTAACTCTATAATGTAGGTATGCGAGTTCCATAATCATTAGGTATATTTATGAAACCTTGAGTAAAAGTGGGACAAAATTGGTGGGACCAATGTCAAAAATCGTTTACCCGACTGCCTCAGGTCAGGCCTGTATAATAATTATGATGAATTTTCACAGCACACTAATAAAGGCCCCTGCCTTGTAATCCGACGCAGTGCATAAAATCCAGTAAACCAACGCAATCAAATAGTAATTATATTATAATAGTAATTGTCATCTTGCTGGCAGGGAATCCCCGGAGTAGCCGGAATGCATTATAATAACACATACAGTACATCGTGTATTCTCCAAATTTGTGGAAGACTGGCAGATGACTGTGTAAGGTTATTTTATATTAGGTGTTATATTTGCTCTACAACATCCACGCCCGAGGATATTATGAGGAGCGGTCGTATTCATTAGTCCTGAGTTGTGACAACTCTCGCCTTATGAAGTTGTCTCGAAGTTGGCTGCATTGTTATCATCTACACTGTGCCACTGTTATTCGACGCGAAGTAAGCGGGGAAAACGAAGCGGGCGGCATGGGGGAGCATTGTTGACTCGATCGACCAAGTAACTCGCCGTCTGTGCTCGCTCTCACCAGTCACAGTCACTGTCCTACTGCGAGCGCGGCAGTAAAGACTAACTAGATTGGCATAGCCAATCTAATGGAACATCCTTCTAAAGTTTCCTCGCGCGTACTAGACAAATCAAACATACGTTACAAGAAGGACAGCTGTCGTAAGCAACAAATCCTGCTTCTGCTGCTATGTTGTTTAAACGGATCTTTGAAGGAAAATCCATGTTGAACGACCGGAGCAAACGGGCGGAGAAATGTTCTCGAAGGCAGTCCGAATGTATGGGGTGTGCTGAACATTCCACGTGAGTCTAAAACATAGTAGGTAGGTAAGTATACCTACTAAATTGGTGGTGGAAGTTATAAGACCTTGCTTGTTGATATTATTGGTCCAGATTAAAATGTCGACTTAAATAATTTTGTTACACCCTGCGAAGGACATATCGAATCGAACTCATATTAGGTAGGTACCTACTTAAACTTAGTACAAGGAACTTGCCTTATATTATACAACAACATGATAGGACGCAGTAGGTAGGTAGCAAAGGGAAAGTAGGCAGGTATAACCACGGTGCGCTGAACACAAACAACAAAATTAAATGCATACTCAGAAAGCCACCAGCAGGTGTGAACTTGGTTTGTGCATTTTAGTAGTACCTACCTACCTACATATAGGTACCTATACCACCTACCAGTATACATACCTATACTAACATAAGTAGGTACGTACCGGTAGTAGGTAGGAATTAAGGTACACTCATCCCACCTAGTTCTTACTTTAAAACTACCTACCTCTTGTTTGTAAACACTGACTGTGATAATAGGTCCAACCCTAATCTTGGTCAAGTTGGAATTTAGTAAAGTAAGTTATACCTACCTACCTAAAGTTATACCTATGTTAAATATACTACACTAGAACCTAGGAGCACTGCGTTGGTAGGTAGTTAGGTACCTATCCTACCTATAGATACTTACCTAGGAAGAAAGGCACAGGTGATTGGGAGTTTCGTCTAGTTTCTGAAAATAAGTGGAAATCGCCTGCTTCAGCATGGACTTTCAGAAAGCCGAAGATTTTCTCGATAGCAACAAAGTTGAAAAAACTGTTTGATACACATTTCCATATTTATTTCTGTAACGGTGCAACGTGATTACGTTCTAAAATAGGTAACGAGGTAGGTAGGTATCATGTACTTATTGCCCTTCGAAGGTTTGTTATCTTCCGAGGTAGGTACCTGCCTAGTTCAATTGATTACCAATCGCATTGGGCAATGTTGCCGTGTTTCGAGGTAGGAATCTTCCTTCATTTCGATCCAGTTTTACTTTGTGACGGCAGACATTTTTAACTTCGTAATCTTGCAAACATTCACTAAGAACATCAAATGATTTATGACCAATTATTACCAATTATCTGACTAACCAATGGTCCCGAGCTTGTTTATAGTCAACTGCCCAGTTACCGTTATTATAATTGTTAGATATTGTGTGGTGAGAAGTAGACAGAATAACCGTTAAATTGACCTTGGCATATTAATCTACCAAAATTAATATTATCGCCGTTCAGTCGGGAAAAGGAACATAGTACAAACAAATGACTGTCATAAATAAAATAAACAGAGTTCTTTACTCATCACAATATCACATAACATTTCACACAGCGCCATCAAGCCACAAACTAAGCATAGCTTGTAATATGGGAAATATATACTTAAAATACATTTTAGTTACTTATCATATAATACATACAATAAACACAGAACACACATGCAAGTATATTCATCACACAAATGTTTGTTGTGGGTGGGAATCAAACCCACAACCTACAGCGCAGAAGGCAGAGTTATACCAACTGAGCTATTTGTTATGGATAGTAGGTACCTCTGAGTATACATACACGTGCATACCTACCTACTCCATAATGACGTTTATAATGAACTTTATCAGGAGTTCATGAGTGTCAAAGGGGCTCGTCCAAGCCGGACATACCTACTGTACCGCACTCTAGTGACGAAACTTGTTGATCGTCAATAGTACAGGCCGTGATAACAGAGGTCTCTTGCGATACCCTTGTTGCTTTTATAAGGTCTTATAACAGAACGTCCCCCGATACATTGATCAGTTCGATTCTTAGCTCACCAGATAGCAGTGCTATGCTGGATGTTATGTCCTTTAAACGGTTAGTCATCTCATTTTCATACAAAGTGAATTAGTATTCCATTAACGTCTGCTGGTAGGTAATCGGTTTGTTTTGTTTCAGTATACTGGAGGAAATGACGAAGATGGTGTTGCTCGGTGTTGTGCTATGGGCGGGCTTGACCTTCGGGAGCCATGTTGCTCCATACCCATTGAACTTGTTGTTGTCTAGAGGTAAGATTCTATAGGCTTCATGAAACCTGAAGTCGCTTAGCCTCAGCGATCATATAGTATCCTTATTGCTGAAGGATTTACATTGTAATGAATGTATGCTATAGTTCATTGATGATATAACGCAAACGTTTCTAAATGACAATTCCTAAAGATGTTCTAATAAGAAAAATACCTCTAAAAGGACGAGCTTCTGGATTTTCACTTACCTTTTAGATTTTCAAAATTAAAACAAATTTTACCGTAAAAATAAAACTGAAGAATTCACGCTAAGTTCTGTCACTGGTGGTCATAAACGCCGTGGCTGAGCGCACAGCAATGTCACCGATGTACATATAATCGCTTGAAGTGACTACTAACTATATGTGATAATGCATACTGGATTCTGGGTACAATAGAAAGTGTTTTAATTATTTCTCACTTCTACAGATATGTCTCACCCACCACCGATTTACGATTTTCCGTTCCCGAGTACGGAGCAGCTGAAAAGATTGCCACAAGTGACAGTAGCGCACACAAACAAGTCCATCGATATTAGTAAACTGGAAGTGAATATGTTGGCTCGGCTGGAGATGAACTTAGAATCCGCTGGGATTACCCCGAAAGCTGGTACTGCGGCGCAAGCCTTTGCTATCCATGGAACCCCTTCGGATGATGCGATGCATTACGAGAAGTCTTCGTTTACCATCACGAAGGCGTCACAAAACTTGGTCTACACGAAATGTCGTAGGTGAGTAAAAGTTAAACACATTTTATCATCATCATAAACCTATCGCAGTCCACTGCTGGATGTAGGTCTCCCCCAAGGTGCGCCACTGAGCCCGATCTTTGGCCTTTCTCATCCACTCTCTGCCCGCCACTTTATGTGTGGTCGTCGCTCCATCTAGCCGGAGGAGAGAGGACGTCCTACACTACGCTTGCCTAGACGTGGTCTCCACTGAAGGACTCGACAAATAAGGCAAATAAACACATTTAGGTACTCACTTTTTCGGTTCTTTGTTTTAGATACGGCTTACCCAATGACGAGTGTGCCAGTTTCGTCAGCACATTGAATCTCAGAGAGAGCGCATTTGGAAGGGAATGCGCGGAGTTGGAGCAGTTTACTTGTCGCACTACCAAGTTAAAATACCGGACATTTGATGGTTCTTGCAATAACCCTGTGCGGTCTTCCTGGGGCCAGGGACTGACTGGGTATAAGAGGCTTCTGCACCCGAGATACGCTGATGGTATTGAAGAGGTTGGTGTTTCTATTCTTATATATATATTTATATTATTAGGTCCTTACATATGAAATTGGCGTTTTGTATGGGAGGAACATAAATGCAATTTTTTCATATTAAAATATATTTTATTAATCAAAGTATGTACCATTGCTATCTATACACTTTTGCCATCTTATAGGTAGTTCATTGATCCCTTTACTAAAAAAACCATTCGGACGGGAATCAATTAAATCTTTGAGAGCGGTTTGGACTGCCTCATCGGAATTGATTTTTTTTCCTTGCAAGAAGTTATCCAAATTTCGAAAAAAATGGTAATCTGTTGGAGCAAGGTCCGGAGAGTACGGTGGATGTCTTAGACATTCCAATTGAAGCTCCTCTAATTTGGTAGTCGTCTGTTGGGCCGTGTGTGGTCTAGCGTTGTCTTGAAGCAGCAGTGGCGTAGAGCGATTGAAAAGTCTCGGTTGTTTAACAGCGAGCTTTTCCATCATGGTTTGCAGTTGCTGACAATAGACATCAGCCGTAATCGTCTGACCAGATTTAAGAAAGCTACAGTGTACGACACCGGCACTAGTCCACCAAACGCTCACAAGTAACTTTTTTTGAGTCAATTTTCGCTTGGGGCAAGATTTTGCTGGTTCACCAGGGTTCAGCCATTGCGATGAGCGTTTACGATAATCGTACAGGATCCACTTTTCATCACATGTAATGATCCGATTTAAAATTCCTTCATTATTGTGCCGGTTGAGTAATGTAACGCAGCAGTCGACGCGCGTTTGTCGGGTTGCTTCACTCAATTCATGAGGTACCCACCTTTCAAGCTTTTTCACCTTCCCAATTTGCTTCAAGTGGATTAAAACGGTTTTGTCACTAACACCGCAGCCTGCAGCTAACTGTGATGTGGTTTGCGATGGATCTGCTTCCACAATAGCCTTCAATTCATCATTATCGACCTTGGTCTCCGGCCGTCCACGGGGCTTGTTCTGCAGGTCGAAATTTCCAGAACGAAAGCGTTGAAACCAAAAACGCACCGTGTTTTCTTTTGCGACACCACCACCATACACATCATTAATCCTTCGAGCCGATTCTGCAGCACTGGTGCCACGGTGGAACTCGTACTCGTAAATAATGCGATATTTTAAGTTTTCCATTTTGTGAAATGAGTGACGCAGAAAAAAAAAGCAAAAGAGAAAAAAACAAATGAATTACGGTTTTCGAAACACAAATGCATGAGTAAATAGCTGTTTAAATTTGAATTTGGAATTCTTAACCAAAGAGGAGATATTTAAGATCAAAGTGGCCAGTACGACAAAACGCCAATTTCATATGTAAGGACCTAATATTTAAGTATTCTATCCGTAATCTAGTTCCCATATTACAAGCTATGCTTAGTTTGGGACTAGATAGCGTTGTGTGAAATTAATGTCCTGTAATATTTATTATTATTATTATTATTCAGCTCAGTCTCACAAAACTCTCAAAAAAGTATTGCGCATTTAAATTCATGTAGGTACTAGTTACCCATTGGATCTTTGTGCTAGGAACGTTATTGTTTTCCACCTTTTTAAAAGATGTATTTTGCTTAGCCTCGTCGTGCTTTGAGCTTGAAGCAGCTGCCTTCAGCCCGGGTGGTGAGCATATCTCTGACAGACAACTTGGATCGTCCTGATGAATCCAAAACTATAGCTTTCGCGGTCTGGGGACAGTTCGTCTACCACGACTTGGCTCTCACACCGGTTAGAAAGACCAGTAAGTTTCACTTTTAATTTTGATTACTGACTTTGTTCTTTACCGAAACGCTAGGGTTATAATAGGTCCAATGTAAGTTACCTAACGCATTTTTTTTTATAATTTGATTTTGGTTGGTATAATTATCGTACAGCAGTATTATTTACAGCAGTGTTTGTTTCGCGGAACTTACCTACGTAAGTGGCAGGTCAAACATTTTTGCTTTTATTTTTGCGTCGAAAATAATTGTCTTCTAAACATTTCGTAATTATTAAGCGAATATAGTTAAGATAATAAATAAGAATCATATTCTTTAGAAAGAGAGGTGTATCTATACCAAAGATGTAAGTTGATGACATTGAATTTTAAAACTGTCATTGCATTGTACCCTCAATGACATGACGCGGCGCGACGGCTTAATTTATTGACATTCTTCAATATGACATTGCTGAATAAACATCCAATGCGTTAATATATAAATAAAATAAAAATAAAAACTAATCAATGGTAAAAAGAAATAGGTACCTATCTAATAGATACATATATCCATATAATAAACAAATGCTAATACATATACAAAGGTATTTTACTATCGCAGTAAGTGAGACCCTCTAATAAGTTATACCTAATACATTCTATCTGTCCTATGTATGCCTACATCCATATAAGAAACAGGTGTACGTAACACATTAACTATCGTAGCAACCCATAATTAAAAAAAAAAATGTAGCCAGAGATATTGTTTTGTTCAGTCCACACGAAGCAAGCAATCCGTTGCTGTGACCACTCGGGCATGGCTCTATCCCCCCGCTTCCAGCACCCCAGCTGCCTGGCCATCAACGTGCCTTCCCTGGACCCCTACTTCAAGGACCAGTACATCACCTGTATGGAGTACACCAGGTCCGTCACCACTTACAGAGGAGACTGCACTTTTGGAGCGTCTGAACAGGTGAGCTTTGAACAAAGACCGGTTTCGAGAGACTTCTCTCGTAGAATGGAAAGACCCCCCTCCAGTCATCGGTCCACCGAGTCATTGTAGCAGTCGCGGAGTGGATGGATGTACTCCTACATCCTGAGCTTCAGGCTGATAATGATGATGTTGATAACTGGCAGTCATCATCCAAGGCAAAAATATTACCTTATGTATGGATGTATGGAAAAATAAGGTAATATTTTTGCATTGGACGTTCCGATCTGCGTTGCTTGACTGGATAAGGTATGTAAAAGTTCAAAGTTCAAAGATCATAGTAATTTATTAGCCTTTTCCTTACATTGCTTATCATAATGTAAGTAAAAAAATTACAAAAATATACCAATTAGCTTCTAGTAAATTAGTATAGGTAAAATGTAGCCCTCCAAGATTAATTACGCTTATTATGAATCAATTTCAAAGGTAAAGAGTGAGATTTATCCATTTTGACGTCTTCATAATTCAATTCCATCTATTCATATTAGGTAGGTAGTTGCGCGCTTAGACGTGTACCTACCGTGTGCCACGCATAGATGTTTAGATAGATAGGTAGTAGGTACCATCTTGTTGATCTAAATTCCAAGAAAATTAATGTTCTCCCTCTGTGGTAGTAGGTACATTAATCATTTACAGATTGTAAATGACCTATTCTTGCGTCACTCATCGTAATATAATAGACACCTAGGTCACCATCCTACCTACAGTTTTATTGCGTTCTATTCTTGACAATGCTCCCTTGTTTGTTCACGTGATGATAACCCAGTTCCACAACAACCCTGGCAGCTCAGTTGGTACAGTAGCTCTGCCTTCTGTGTTGCAGATTGTGTGTTCGATTCTCACTTAGGGACAAACACTTTGTGTCATGAATAGGTAGGTACCTGCATTTTCTCAACAAGAAATAATTAGATAGGTACGATAAAAGTACTACCTCTAGCAAGCGATTTTTGTTAAAAGTTGCATTTCTGCTACACTAAATATAAATTAAATATAAAGTGTAGGCACATTGTACTGATGTACCTTTTCATATTCTCCTTTTATTCACCTGAATATTCAATCAAGGTTCTCTCTCGTTCTTAATTTTATTATATCCAAAGCCAGGATATAAACAAAACACCATAGCACCAACGGTACGTTTTAGTAGTTTAGTAGGTGGACAGAATACAATAAGTGAATAAGTCACCCCAGTGAAAAGGTTTCAAAAAACCGTTGCTGTGGTTGTCGTGATTTGGAAATCTACCCTTCCCGCCCACGGATGTCTTAGGGGTTTTACGTGAGGGTGAATTAAATTAAATCACGTGGCTGCGCAACTTACTTTAAAACTAGTATATTTATTTATTGTGTTTAAGTAAATAGGGTTGCCAAGCTAATATCAATAAGATTCAAGCATACCTTTGGCACAGATAATAAAATACTATAGGTATGAAATGCAAGGGGTTTGACTGCGCACATCACAATATATCAACAGCCCATATCCACCGCAATGTAGAAAGAGCTTTCTCCAATACTGAAAATATAAGCCATAATCATCAAGCTTGGTAGGCGGATTGGTGATAAAGGTGTAGATAATACACAGAAGGAAGCTGCTGTCCTTCTTCTGGTGAGATCCCTTAGCCGGATTTTACGACATCCATGGGTTAAGTTGGAGAGGTCGATTCTTAAGCCGCGACCACCACGGCATATTAAAATGCTTTAGGATTACCTGAGGTCGCTGAGGACAGGTACCTACCTACCAATCAATTATCTCATACCAAGCACCACTTGTGTGCTGTTCTATTAGGCAGTTGTATCTACCAATACATTGATTTCGAAACAATGCCAACCCAACTTACCCAACCAACGATCTAATAGCAAACCTATTCACTTCAACAAGCTGAAAGCGGAAAAAAAACTACTGATTGCAGATAAGTTTGCAACGTAGCATAACTTCCTATTGCAAAACGATAGAAAACAAGACGCTTTAATGAGGCTAAGAAATATGGTTTCTAGGTAGGTAACTAGGTAAACCTAACTACTAACTGTTACTATTTTATTGACAACAATATATGACTTCCCAATTATAACATTATGTACAATTTCAACAAAGTAGTAGGTACCTATCGCCTCTGAATATATTGCAGTTGTTGATTTCAATCATTTACCGGCGGTATTTTCCAGTTATAATATACGTAAGTAGGTATCTATATTGGCTCAATTGAATTCGATGACATGCCAAAACAAACAAACTTCATCAGGATTGGGATTAATTGATGCAGCTCTCAATTTATAGCTACTTATTCTTCCATGATTCAAGTATCAAGTTATTTTAATTATTGTTTTATTTACATGAATACATTATTTTAGTATGAAGTAGGCATTTTGATTTAGTATATCTACAGAGACGATGGCACAACCATATAGGAAATGACGCTTTTTTTATATAACTCGGAGACGGAACAAGCAGGTAGCCCACCTGAAGCCTTACTGTGTAGGCACATCCACAAAGAATATAGCCTACACGGCACTGCGTTGCGCCCGTCAACTTGAGGCATAAAGGTGTAAACCTTGCGTGCCCGTAATTTCACCGGCAACCATAACCTTCAAATCGAAAGACAGCAATGCTGCTTGGTTGAAATAGGTATGGTGGTAGTACTTCCCCGGACGAGACCTTTCACAAGGGGCTCCACTACTCTTTGTCTTGACTTTACTGATTTTCCATTGACTTCGTAGCCATGACGGATGCTTTGACACAAGACGAGAGTGTACTGTCGCGTTAACCTACCTACCTATATGTACCTGCAACGCGATCTTTTTTTTTTGTGAAATTGAGTAGGTAGGTTACATTTTCGGAATCTACGCAACGATATCCATATCTGAATCTGTTACGAAAAGAAAATAACGATTAGTGTAAACAGCGCAAGTGCAATATTTTAAGTGCTTTCCAGTCCAGTACACGCAAAGATCCTGTCATAAATTCGAGTCCTAAGTATCTTAGGAGCCAGTGCGATGGTAATGACTAGGATTAGTCGATATCGCTGTTAATACGTTACCTACTAAACGTAAGTAATAGTAGGTAATTTTAATTAGCCACATAGGATGTTTTTATTATTTTATGAATAAGTACTGGCAAAAAACATTTTAAAAGGCCATCCTAAAGCATGTGTAAGCAATGCGATGTTATTATTTAGTAAAAGACCAAGTGCTTGTGGTGAAGGGCGCTGGCAGGCGATTTTTGTTCCACAAAATCAGTTCCCGTGGAATGGAAATGCTAGTTCAAGCATCGCGATACAAAACTGTTTTTTTTTTATATTTTGCTTATTCATATAATAACTGCTGGCATATTATAACATATAAGTCATAATATAACATATAAGTCATAATATAAGCTAACAGTAGATACAAAACTATTGCGCGGGAGCTGAAACTTTGTACATATAGTATATGTTACTCTAGAACGAAATAATCATATAGGCTACTTTTTAAACTTTTTAACAACAATGCCGTGCTGCAATAATTACCTTATCCAAAATAGCACATTACGTTGATCTTTGACTGATTTACTTTTTTTTACGTGACTGAAACTATAAATATTCCATTCTCCTTTGCTACGCGAATGGAATATTTAGAGTTTGATTATTTTTATCAGTCTTGTTAACTGTGTCTATATTTTCCATTGCGATAAAATATTGAAAATTCCTGTATGACTGTGGCCGACATTTATTTGTTTATTTCTGTATTCTCTATTGAAATCACACATCCCGAGCCAATCGTGCGAGAGGGATAGTGATATATTAGGCCTCGTGTTAGCGAGAGGGATGCAAACAAATTCGAACAAAAAGATCCTTTTTTAAATTACAAGTACAGAAATTACAGATACATATACATATTGTATCATTATTTTTCATTCAGTATCTAAACAGCATCAGAAGGAAACCCTCCTGCTTTTCAAGAGCATTTATGTATGTATGGGATTTCAAAATTCCGGATGAAATTTGGCTTGTGATGTGTTATTTGATTCATCTGAATTGTGGGAGTACTATATGTCATAGGACAAGAAAAATTGGGGTGTAGATTTGGTGTTAGGTGCAATTTTTTCAATAGGATATTTTGCAGTCGGGATTTAGTTTTTTTCAACATTGAACTAGTTCATTAGTATTGCCATGCTTAGCTCAAAACATAGATACCTAAATATTTCAAGCATGATATTAACACGTTAGTATTTATTTGTCGGTCTATAGGTCTCCTATAGGTCTATGATATACCTATGTGTACTGGTTCATTTCAAGATTTTTTTTATCTAGGTACTAAAACGTGTATTGTAGTATTTGTCCTCTGTACAACTTAGATATACCTACCTACCTACTGGTAACGTCAAAGATTCAATAAATATTTTGTTCATTTTGTCATATTGATTCGTCAATGAGGAGATAATCTAATCATTAGAACTTACCTACTATTTACCTAGATAATGTATCTAAACAAAAAATATACTTACCTACTGGTGACCTCACCTATTAGTAGATACTTATTCTATACCTATAAAAAATATACTTACCTACTGGTGACCTCCCCTATTAGTAGATAGTAATTCTATGCCTATGCCTAGCCTACCTACGATATAGGTACAAAAGCAACATGGACAGATAGCCTACATATTACCTATCATAAGCTTAGGTATTGTATACATCATACCCATATGAATTTACTGACCTCGAAATCGTTTGTTTATTTTGCTCGTACCGACATACTAATACCTACCGTGATCCGTAATAGGTAGCTAGATAGGTACCTCTTGCTACTTGAGGTAGGTCGGTACCTACCAATTAAAAAAATAGTGGGTAGTAAATAACTCTCTCTGCCTTCTACGCTGTAGGTTGTTTGTCCGGTTTGTCCTATTGTATCAATACCAACTTTTTGTAATTGACGGAGAAACGCTTGGCCTTTATCGCATCTGCTTTCATGTTATGATTAGGATGGAAGCGCATTTCACCTGGAATCCTCAACAGACTGAGCTATCTTAGCTCTTAATGTCTGGCATTTAACGGCACACATGGCAATTTAAATTGTTAAAGCGGCAGACTTAGGTGAAGTGATGGTAGCTAGTCAGGACAAAATCTCTTACTACCAAACCACAATATTTTACCTACTTCGATGGCGATCCAATCCGGGACCTCTGAATCTCTGGACACAGAGGCGGTTAAAACTGATGAGCTATGAGGTCATTTGCACATAGGTACATAACATCTGTTCGTTAAAGTTTGCTCGTAGGTATCTACAATCAGGCTAATTAATAATGTTGATGCATTTATAGACTTGTTTACTGGAGATGTACACGCGTGCCCTCACTGATTGCTCTGGAAGTGATTAGGTACATGCAATGATAAAGTAAGGTACTTGAAGTAAGAACTTTTGACCTTGAACTGATTTTATACGCATGTACCTACATGTACCCACTTCTCACCAAAAGAAGGGCAGCAGTCTGCCCAATAAATATGCCCAAATATTCACCAATCTGCCTGCCAAGCTGGTCGATTATGGCAAAACCCTGCAGAAAACAGGATCTGTGTAACAATAGACACGGATGGTGATGGATACTTATTTTTCCGCTGTACGACCCTAATGTCTTCAAGAAGAGAGTCAAGGCACTTTCTGGGTAGACTCGCTCCATCAGATTTCATTCTCGCCTGTGCAAATTTCGAAGTCAAGAGCCAAACCGTTTTAAAAAAATGGTGTTATTCAACGCATCTTCTGACACCCGGTATTATAACAATAACTAAATCGCGTATTGTCGTGACATTTTTTTAAAACAGTGATATCTTTATCCAGATGAACCAAGCTACCCACTTCATGGACGGCTCTCAAATCTACGGTTCGACTAATAAAGACGCAGCGGCTTTGCGAGAGGGAGGTGGTCTACTGAAGACCTCATCCATCGGAGATGAAGACCTACTGCCTCTAGCTACTAATCCTAAGGAGAAGTGCCTGACCAAGGGAGGATCTTCTTGTTTTAATGCTGGTAAGTAGACCTTTCGGTTTTATATAATCTTGATGTAGTTTTAGCACGTTCTCACTGTCCATCACCAAACCATTACTTTATTTGGAAGAAATCGCTTCTAAGCAATGAGACCGCCCATTGAATTTTTTGAAGTAGGTAACGCAGTTATATTTAAAAGGTGTACAGTAAAGTTTTTTTTATCATTCATGAATTAATTCATCATCGTATTCTTTGAAAGTACTTCAGTAAAAACAATTTCTTTGTAGCCTAGTCTAAGCAGTAAATCAGTGTTGCCAGTTCTTTAGTTATTACCAAAATTACACAGACATTGGTGAAGCAACCTTACCTTGTAATCGTTAAATATGTAAAATATTCTCAAAATGGCGGTCTCTGCCCAAAAAGAGACCGACCGTTAGACTTCGGAATTCAAAACAGGGTTAAGTTAAGTCAGTAGAATCCTCTAGCTATATGTACCTACCATATCAACAATCCGCCTGTCAAACGTGGTAATATTAACAAACCCCAAATATGGAGCAGGCTCTGTCCGACATTGTACTTATACGGAGATATTGATTATTGATTAGTTCTCAAAGAAAACCATAAAATAAACCCACCTTAATGACGTCAATAGGTTCCATTATATAGGTATTTTGTGCGTCATAAACATAAAGCTAACTAAGTCCTTGTCGTCCTTGTGTCAGTACATGCACGGCATTCGTGATAGCTTACATTTATGGGCGTGTTAGCACTATGTAGCTTGATACTTAGCACTAAGTCAATTAAGGCTTTAAAATCCCCAGCAGTAGGTACCATTCTCCGCGTAATTTTTTTTTGGTTGGTGGTAGGACTTTGTTTAAGTCCGCCTCGCTAGCTTCCACCATTAACGTCTAACCAAGTCTCACATACCATTTCCACATACATACATACATACGTACATACATTCATTCATTAATATATACATACATATATACTTTCATTAATATATACATACATATATACTTACTTACATACAGTGCCGAATTTCCTAACTAAACTCAGAGATCTCGTTCGCTTGACTCACTGGATCAACTAAACCATTGATATAAATAGCTTTAGACCAAGTGCGTGCGAAAATGCGACATGAGGTATTATATCGAGTAAATAGTAGGTACCAGGAGAAATGGAAGCGATTGCCATTTCTTTGTTTTTTTTTCAAATTAGTTATCATTATTGCGACACTATGTTTTTCGGTAGATAGCATGGCATTGTTTTCAAATACATTTTTGATAGTGGATTCCGTTATCTTTGCCTATGCCTCCCCCTATAGGAATCAAGCGTGAGGCTATGTATATATTTTCACACTCTAAAAATACGCATAAAGTGGTCTCGACAAAGATGTTTGTGCTTTTTGAGGTTGAGATCTTCGTCCTTCGGTGACTTCGACACGCGACCCCAGGCCCGAGGGCCTTTATTTAGGGCAGCAAAATAGTATAGCTATTTCTTCGTAGCAATCTCTCTTTATAGACCGTAACGGTCCTCAGGCCCGACAGATTCTGTCATAAATTATTGGGATACTCAAAAAGTTAATATGTCATCCTACTATACATATTAATCATAATTATTTCTCACAAATTATTGTGAGACTTGAGACTAAGTATACATATTAAATATGTATAGTAGGATGACATATTAACTTTTTGAGTCAATAATCGAATAATTATTTGATTTATGTTTATTATTCAATAATCGAATAATTGAATAATAAACTCAATCATTAATATTATTGAGTTGACACATTTCCAAGAAACATTCATCTGGATCATCAAAGTGTAATGCGTCGTCGGAACAATGATCAACAAGTTAAATTTAGAACTTGATTTCTGTTTGTATTAAAATCAACACTAATATAATGCAATATAATATAAGTGTTGATGTCGTGAGGTGTTGTCATCGTCTTATGGTTGGCCATTTTTTTGTGCTCGTTTAAAACCAAATCTATGGAAAGGGTTCAAACAGTTAGGTCAAATCATGGGTTGAGAAAATCTTAGGTTTATGCATTTTTTATCTGAGAACTTAAGACATGTGGTAATGACATGTTGCTTTCATTGCCTTATCAGAATACTATCCTGATAAGGCAATGATAGCAACAATAAGAAGATTAAATAGGATTGTATTCATGCATTTATTGATAAGATAATAACCTATTAAGGTATAATATTAATTGGTCTGGAGTATAGAGTTTAGGAAAACTATCTCCAAGACTTTTTCTTTTTCTTTTACTTACCTAATGACATTGAGTTAGAATGTAGTCTAAAACGCAAATGGTCTGAGCATCAAAACAGGCCATGAGCAGACATGCCCACCAAGTGTTCCGACCCACATCAAAGAAAACAGACACGTTTATTGTTTGGGGCCCCCTTTAATTTTGTGAATTGTCTATGTATGTCTTTTTTTTTTATACTACTAGGAGACGGAACAAGCAAGTACCGCACCTGGTGTTAAGTGTACTCTTGCCTATGATAAAGCCTTAATGCATAGGTCACATCTACAAAGAACATAGTCTACGCTGCACTGCATTGCGCCCGTCAACTTGAGGCATAAAGGTGTGAAGCCTCACGTACCCGTACTTTCACCGGCAACCATACCCTTCAAACCGAAACACAGCAATGCTGCTTGGCGGCTGAAATAAGTATGGTGGTAGTAATTCTCCGGACGAGCCCTTTCACTAGGGGCTTCTACTACTCTTACTGTCTCATTTTTATTATCTGTCGTTATAGTGGCAATAGAATAGAAAAAGCACACTCTGTGAAACTTTCAACTGTCTACCCAATACGGCTCATGGGATATAATAAGCGGAGGCTTGGTAATAGGGTCCCATCGGCACCCTCTCGTATGGAACCCTAAAAACCAGCTAGACGCATTCATTTTGTCCAAAGAGTACATAGATACAGAAGAAACAGTTGGTATGCTTCTTAAAAATAAAATATGCCATGCGCACGCGTTTATGTCTTTTGTATAGTAACCGTATAAGTTTTGCCTACGAAGCTACGAGTCGTAGCGATTTTGCAATCAAAATGTCCCCCATCACTAATAAAATATGAATGCAAAACCTGATGAATATTGGTTTTTAGTAATACAGGTATTAGTATGAGAAATATTGGTATTTGATTGATTCAGGCGTCATTTTGCAGTCCATTTAAATATGAAAGCGACGTATTGACGCTCAAAACGCTGTTCACAAGTTCCAGTAACAAGTTCTGCAAAGCGACAACACTTTGGCCGCGCCGTCAATTTAAAAATATTACAGGACATTAATTTTATACAGCACCATCTAGCCCCAGACTAAGCATAGCTTTTAATATGGGAGCTAGAATACGTATAGAATACTTAAATATTTTTTGTGAATACATAAGTACTATATGATACAACACTCAAACACAGAACAAACATCTATATTCATCACACGAATTTTTGTCCGGGTGGAAATTGAACCCATCGCCTACAGCGCAGAAGGCAGAGTTACTACCAACTGAGCTATAAGACTTGTTAACATTTATCAGCAATACAAAATTCCCTAAGGATGCCTCGAATACAGGCAAAAACGTCTCCATTGATTTATTTCAAATGAATCTAGCGGGTTTGTTCATAAATATTAAAAAATATCTTAATTATTCCTTCAGGTGACATCCGCGCCAACATGCATCCTTGGCTCACTGCGCTCCATTCTCTCTGGGTAAAGGAACACAATCGCATAGCCAAGACCCTATCGACTCTGAACCCTGAGTGGAACTCTGACAAACTGTTCCATGAAGCCAGGAGGATCGTGGTCGCTGAGCTGCAGCATATCTCTTACAAGAACTGGCTCGCTGCGCTCACTGGTAAGGATAGATATTGTATGTCGTTCATATAGTACCTAGTATCTAAGCTGTGTGAATCAACATTTCTGTCTATCTACATCTATCAATTTACAATACGATAAATACAGAGCTTACATATTTGAGTTAATACATACTTATCATGCAATACCCTAACACAGAAAAAAACATCTACATTCATCACACAAATGTTTGTTCTGGGTGGCAATCGAACCCACAACCTAATAATAATGGAAGATGATTCGTCTATTCCAGGCCAGGCTTTCGAAGATCTCTACGAGAGCTATGACACCGGCTTCAACTCTGATATGAACCCCAGCATCAGCAATTCCTTCGCCACAGCTGGCCTGCACTTCATCAACAGTCTGTTGGACCAAGACATACAGCTGTTCGATGAGCAGAACGTGACGTCATCGCATAGACTGATGGACAATTACTACCAGTCGGAGATACTGCTGCAGAAAGGGGGGTTGGAGAAGGTTTTGAGAGGAATGGTTAACCAGAAGAGTCAACGCATGGACTTCAGTTATGATGATGATGTAAGTTTTTGGCTACCATTTAAATTAAACGCACAGATCCAAAATGTGAATGTAAAAAGCAAGGTGATTCTGGATTTATGAAGGAAAAACCTAACAACCTAGACCATCTTTGCCAAAAGTTCATCAGAAGGATTCAGGGTAAAGTGCGCCTCCACCTTCGACTTTATCTTAACTTGTAATGCTTCCCGGTCGTACAATAAAAAAAGGATAAGTTGTCATCAATAACTTTTTAGCAGATTGCTGAACAAATATTCAAACGTTACAAACACGGTTCTTAGTCTAGGTTTGGATCATGCTGACTGACAGTCAAACAGCAAATCAGTCGTAACAGTTATATTAATTTGTAAAAACATGTCCTAAATTTGTTAAATTTATATTTTGGTGATCTAGCTTTTGGGTAAGGCTATGTCGAGGTCCATGCTGTTTATAGGAAAGGTTTTTTTTTATTTGTACAAAATGACTAATTGCCAATTATAAAAAAAGTAATGACCTTCATCAAGAACTCAATACTTTTTACGTATCTACTAAAAGTTTTAAGGTCAATAAAATGTTTATGTACAAAATTACTCGGAAAATGATTGTGAATCGGTCGCCAAACAGCATTTGGCGTCCGATTTGCAATCGTATGTTGACAATAACACGCAAAAAATACTTGACACCCACAAGTCACGACAATCGCTCAGCATTTGCAAGGTTTTGAATAAACAGACGATAGGCATAATAACCTTGTTATTGTAGTAACGTCATCATTTGAATATAAGGTTGGCTGAGATGATTAGAAATGATAGATGATTACCAAATATCTTTTTCTATCGATCGATGTTTTATACTTCTTAAAATTTGATCGGTACTCAACGTATAATACATATAAGTACTAAAACTAAAAGTTTAGTTGAGTACCAATTTCAAAAATGTATATCCTGTAAGAGCTTATGATATCTTTTAAAAGATCCATACACGAATTATGTGGTTTATGAACCCCCAAACATAAAGGAATGACACGATGACGATATCAAAAGAAACGTGAGAAATTATTATGATAAATGATAAATTAATTTATTGTCTGTAGAGCTACGAAGCTCTAAAAGATAAAAATTGTCCTAAATGATCTTAAGAAGTATCTCTAGTCTTGCCTAATATGGCTTACAAACATTATATGTCAACTAAACATAATCTAATAACAATAAAAAAGTCCAAATTAATGTTCAAATAATGTCAAAGTAATTGATATAAATAAAATCCCGTGTTCAAGTATTCACGCGTAAATTAGTTAGTGTTCTCATTTTTAATCTATACTGTTGCTATCAGTGAAAACCTGTAAATGGCTATCTATTTCTATTATTTTTTATATTTATATTATTTAAATAAATAGATAAACAAAATAAACAAATATTTCAGGTCAATATTTTATAGATGACTAGTAACCCCGCGCAGAGTGCGCAGCTATACTTATATACAAATTTGCCAAACAATTTCATAGGATCACATGCAGGGCTAATTTTAAAATCAGTCTAGCCTTGGAGTCCATACACACAGTTTTGTGTGTATAATAATAATAATAAAGTTTATTAACCATAAAACTGTTTTACAGATCAGGTACATAACTTATTGAATGGAAGCTACTTAGAAGATAGTACGATTGTACCTTATAGAGCTCAGTTCTCCGCACTAGGTCTCTATTGAGCCTGTTTAGCAGTCACAGGATCTCGCCTCGGACTCGGTCTCGTAACTTACTCTTTAACATTTTACAAGAGTTTTTTTTTAAAAGAGTTCATGTTAAATGGAGAGATTTTAGTGTAATTTAACCAAGATTACGTGACTAAAAATTCTCAGTGATCCTACAGTATGAATAAATAATTGAATTGAGTCGAAAACACATCGACTTTTATGTAATACATTTGACTTGCCTGATGTTAATAATGCAGCCTGCGATGGAGCACGGTTACCTAGAAGGAATCTCTTTTGACATGAAGACTCCCATGTTCTAGAGTTCGGTAAACACATGCCTACGTAAAGCGTTCCACTCCTTGGCGGTGCTGATTATAAATAGTGTGGAACCCGCTTCATGCGGGGAAGGTTTTATCTAACATAAACCCACCACCGGTCTCCTATCCATACGGATTACAGAAATAGGAAATCAACTTGATATACCTAGGTATCGCTTAGGAAATGTAAATCATTCATTCTTAGAAACTGTGTGAGATTCTATAATTAGCTTCCTCAAAGCGCTACCAAACTCTGCTCGTAAATTCAAATTGTAGGTATGTGAATAATAATTTACTTAAAAGTGCCTACTACGAAATTAGTCATTGTATCGACGATAAGAACGCGTGGCTCGATGTTGCTATACCCACAGAACACATGATAGAGGTTAGAAAGGCCATCTAGAAACATTTGTTCTAGCACCGCTGTGGCAGGCTACACACACTCACGTAGCATGTCAAATTAACAACACATCCAACACTTATCATTAATTGGTCGAGTTTCCGATAATCGAAGTCATTGAAAATAAACCTTTATGTCGACTTGGTTATGGATGTCTTTGGCAGTTTGTAGAATCGTGCAATCTTTGATGCTACCACCTTGTGAAAACTGCATACTAATCGTGCAGTTACCATAGTTTCGTGAGGCTACCGAAATTTGCAAAATAGAGAATAAATAATATTAACATAAACGAATAATTATATAGTGTGTGCTTAATATTTTGTTTATTAATTATTAATAGACAGTTAGTGGATTGTATAAAAAATATAAAATAACTGATAAAATATAAATTGCAATACATTTTAGCTGGTATCCCGGTGATAGAGATGTACTCGTATTAATCGATAAAAATAACTTTAGCATTGATACTCAAAATTAAGCATGTGGCTCGAAGTAATACCTTACACATTTACTACGAGCACCGATCCATCTACCAAGCGTGGAGATTTTTCTCTATGTTTTTATGACGGGTTACATAATAAAATACAGTTAGCCCGTTGCTCCGTTTTTTATACTAATAATATATACTAACTCCGTTGCTAGCGCCAGCCGCCCGCAGCGCAAGTGATAATACGTGGTCACGTGACGTCACGATCTACACAACAAAATTTAAATCCATGAACGTGTACGAAGTCACGGGCTACAGCTAGTTGTATAGTAAAATGAGATTGATATAAAAACGGAATCTACCAACTTAGCTCAAGTGTGTCGTAAAAGTCGATTTAAGAATCTCATCAGAACAAGCAGCTCTCATCTGTGTATTTAACACCATATTATATCATTTTACTCGAGATTCGGAGGAGGCTCTGTCCAGTATTGGACATTAATGGGCTGATAATGTAATACATACGATACAAACTATTATTTATATTCTTGCAGTGTATGGTATCAAATAAAGTACACAACTAGTGAAAAAAATCACGGTTCTTGTATCCCTCGCTCCGTTAAAGATTAAACACAAGAATCCCTCGCTGCGTTCGGCATCTTACTTTGAAAGAGATACTTTGACAATGATATTTAACAAACAAATCGTATTCCACTAATGAATTACATGTAAGTATATCGTGACCATTCTATTGCATAATTAACTATTAAGTGATGAAAACCAATTTGATAAAATAAAGCTATTCTTTTCAGTTCAATTCCAGTCAAGATTGACCAGTCACCTCAATAGCACCCAATCACAATCATGACTCATAAGTCACATTGGGTTCTATTGTGTGGTGACTGGTCAATCTTGACTGGAAGACAAAACATGACATCACTTGCAATACAATGACATTTTTTGAACTATAATAAGGATATAAGTAAATGAAAGTAAGTGTATATATAAGTAAATGTTGTGAGCATATTGTGAAAGATGATCTAGGCATCCATTCAACTCTGCCCGTTGCCTCAATCCACTTTTTTTTTTAATATTTACATCTTTTGGGAAACTGAAAATATTTTTTTGTGTTTAACTAAGGGTTACAAACTTCTACATACAAATAAAATGAAATTCTGAGAAGAACTAAATTACTAATATAGTTAGATAACTTGTGTCAATAAAATATGTGTTGCGGTGAACAAATGAAACAATCCTTTGCTTACAAAATATATTAGGTACTAATCTTCAAGACTATGAAATAGAATTAGAAAGTGATTTGGTGTTATAATATTGCGTGCGCGCGCGTCTGTGGCTTTGTCCGAGCGGCGAGTGATGGTGGTCCCGTCCCCCGCGCCTTGTGGTGTGCCCCGCTCCCCTCACCTCTTCTTTTCATACATAGGCGGGCCTCGTCGCGAACAATATGATAAAACAAAAACACAGACAAATTTTATCGACATGAAACGCGTAATCTTTGATTGCACGAATCTCGAGCAACACTAGTCGATGCGCGAGCGTCTTGGCCATTACTACTAAATCGTAGTGCAAACAATACCTTCATCGCTGTAAACGCAATACACTGCGCGGTCGACAGTGTAAAAATAAGGTGGTATCCATGCATAGTAAGCAATGTACAAAATTACATCTGTTTGCGATTGTATCGTTTTCGTCTGTAAACTACATAATACTTTTACAATATCTTTAAATATCACGTTTATTTAAAGGTTTATGGACTAACCGGTGAAAAGAAATCCCTTCTTGCCTTTTACTACACACCTGGCTTATTTTCATACAGCTTAGGACAGCGCAATTCGGCACAATAATATATTTTATGCAGAGCTTTGCACTGTCACATCGCCCGAAAGCGACTATTACGTCGTTGCGAATCCAAGACCACCTATGTGTAAAAACATAAAGTTTTGGGAAAACGAAAAAAACTTTACCTTGAAAAAAAATCAAGGAGAACCTTAATAATAAATAACGCCATTTTATGCTTAAAAAAGTTAAACGTTTTAGATTGCTACAATAAATTTAAACAAAAAGCAGAAAATAACAAAAAACTTTTTTTTTGACAAATTTCTTGCACATAATAGGTTTTGGTTGCGAATTACAGAGCACATGTGAGTATTTGAATGGAATTAGTTTATTGGTTGTAGGTAAATTATCATGAATATACGTCTCAAAAAATCAACAGAATTGATTTATGTTAACACAAAATATTACTACAAAAAATTTAATCATTGTTCATAATCACGCAAATTTTTCAAACACTAAACGCACAAAAAAAAACACAAGTTCAAGACCAGCAGACAATCATGTAAAGAAGATAATCCTTATCTTAAATTGTTTTCAGTTCTTGCAAGTGCTTGTACTTGGTTTCGTTAATTTTCAATGGCTTCCTGTACATACGATTTGGTGTCACTAAACCTTGATTGTGGATTCTTCGCTGCGGAAGTGTAGCCCAATCTTCCTCTCTTCTCATGCGATTAAGTATTGATCCATCAGGTAAGTACTTTAGACCTCTAATGTCTACTACTACGGGATCTACCTTCTTTTTGCCTGGACGTATAGACTTCAGATGTGATTATATTCATAATGATATAATTTTATTTCATAAGGGTTTTGTGGATGTGCTTGTCTCATTTGCGTGACGACTACGATCTCATACTCGTTGTGAGCGTATATTGGCGGTTTAATATATCGTTGGATAGTAGAGTTAACACTGTCAACTTCCATCATGGTATGCCCTTTTTCTAGGTACAGTTGCTTAACATTTATATACAAATCCGATTTCTGTTCTGGTGTCCAGTGTCCACATCAATGTCAAAACATTAATTAGAAATGATTATAATGTGTTCAGTTGAATCTATAACACAACTCGTAAATTAATAAGCTGTAACAGCACCATCAGAAAAACACAGTTACATCCTTGAATTGCGAGTTGAGAGAGCAAGGGCACTTGCTAACAACTTTGGACCTAGTAATACGCTTTGAACATCAACTGTAATGACAACATTATTTTTGCTAGTACGAGCTATATAACATTTTTTTCGCTTGACGAGCTTCATCTTTCTTTAAAATATGATTATCATATTCTTCTTTTTAAATATTGCCAGATTTATAGTTGCTACACGTGTCACATTGGTCTTTGCAATGGCAATACTTTTTTCAGTCAAACACCAAAAAATTTTTTCTTGATGCAGCTTTAAACTGTTTTTCAGCGTACCATTCTTTAAACACTTACTGAATATGCAGCTCAGACCGGAAAGTTGACTCAACATACATTTTGATGACGAGGCACTGTAATAGTGGCTTAGAACTTGTGGCAACTCATCCAAGCCAACCAAGTTTTTACAGTATCTCTTAAGGCAGAGTTTCTACGAGTCCTTGGAGTATTCCTTGTAACAGAGCTTTCGGTGTTATCTTCGTCTCTATTCTCTTCTTAAGTTTCACGGATCCACCGACCGATCAAAATATTCAATTGATCCGGAATACTTTCTGGATCATCTTCACTATCATCAGTAACGTATGGCACTCTGATCTGATATTTATTCTGTACCGCACTAATCAGGATGGATCACCTTCTAAACTATAATTTAGGTTGTTCACAATCAAAGAGGTAAGATTTCGGTCTACTGGTGTTATCAAGGAGAAATCAGCCTAATCCCAATGTTCCTTAATTCTCGGGGATCATAAGAGGTACCTGAATCATCTTCTTGGTTCACTAATTCGTCGATTGAATCTAAGCGAAGTTGGTTACTCATTTTTAACAATATTTTTTCCAAAAAACCTCGATAAAACTTTATTTACATCAGCTAAAAACGCACTTCAATCAGTATCTTTAATTGTGAACATTACACTACACAAAACCATGAACAATGTAAAACTACCCTGATATTGCTGGATAACACTTAGCACATAGTACATTATAAACGGTGGTCTCGGTCTTATAATTGGTCTGGTCGCACTTATTAAAACCTCTTATGTGCACAATACACATAAGATTTTTTAAATTAGCAACTTATGAAGAGCAACCACATAGGATATTTTAAAATCAAGAGATTAACAGTGATAAAATTATCGTATTCACATGAGAGTTTTTTTAAACGATAGTGCGCAAAATTTTATACACGACGGTTCAATAAAAGTACTTTTGAAAAAAGTGTCACATAAGAGGTTTTAGATTCGCAACGACGATTAGCGGTTGAAGCGAGTTTTTTCAATATATGCCCATTTTGAGCATATATGCGGCGCGCCTGCCCCGCCCACAATGCCTTTCTATTAAGTAGATTCATTGTTCTGTGGCTATACCAGTTGACAGATAAATGGTGATTTTTCAATGTTAACAAACTGCCAATTAGGTAGATAGGTAATACTAAATGTTTTAAGATAGTATTAAGTAGTTAGGTTCATGATGTTGACCTAGAATGCTATTTAAAACTGTATATCTAAATAGATCATCAAAAAATAACCAGCCCGAGTTTTTTCCCTTTCCCCTTATGTGCTGGTCGCGATTCCGAACAGGCGGTTGATTTGACGTTTCAAATTGATCCTAAAAAATGTTGACTTTGACTTTCCTAGAGTGGTGTCAGGGCTGCATTAAGTGCCAGTTGATGTATTTATAAATGTTTATTTTAATTTCAGTTGCGTCACCATTGGCTGGGCGGCCTCGATGTATTAGCGATTGATATCCAGCGTGGTCGCGACCACGGCTTACCTGGTTATGTTCAGTTCAGAGCGCTGTGCGGACTGTCTCAAGCCTCCACCTTCCAACACTTAGCTGACGCCATTCCTCAAGAGGTATAATTTACATTAACTTAAATGTTCAATGCTCGATATAGGCATTCGCGATGTAACAAACTAAACTAAGTAAATAGTACCGCTATGCCATACAAACGTAGTTTTATTTGAATATGGGATGTGTGATTCAAACAAAATCTTTATTTTCTGTTACAGATATTGGATAAGCTTTCTAAAGTGTACGAGAGTTCTGGAGACATTGATCTGGTGGTCGGTTTGATGGCAGAAAAACCTTTAGAAGGCTCTTTGGTGGGACCTACTGCCACTTGCATCATTAGTAAGCCATTCTTACTTGTTTTATTTGTAATGCCTTGGTCTGCAAGATCTCTCGATCTGACCTGTCGAGACTTCTTTCTTTGGGGTTATTTGAAATCTCTAGTGTATGTTAACAAGCCACAGACACCCGCAGACCTAAAAGGAAGCAGGAAGTATTACGACAAGTTATGGAAAGTGTCATAAATAGGGCTCAAATGTGCATCAACTCTATAGGTCACCATTAAAAAGACATCATCTTCAAAAGTCACCTAGTGGATTCACCTAGTGGACTCAGGGCCAAATAATTGGATCGAACTGCACAAACCCAAGATTCTGTCCAATGAACGCTATTATCATAGGAGAATGGTTCGTGAGGCGATTGAGATTAGAAAGTACCCAAATTTCAATCGCGAAGACGGCTATAGACTCTTAGCTTCTTGGAACCGGATCATTAATAGGTGTTTTCGTCGTGACGATACATCGCAGTGCGAGGATGTAGTGCGTGCTGTGTGCCGCAGTGTGAACACTGACTCATCTGTTTCTGATAAACAAGTGAGGGTAGTTGGAGAAAACTACCTCACTACGACAACGACAGTAGCAGCGAGTACTTCAGTTTACCCGTGACCACGGCCGTTGTAACACGGTCGAAACTGTCGGGAATATACAAAGGTACGCGATGAAGACCCGTTTTTGTTATTAATAATGTATAATAATCGCGATAATTTTAAAAACGCTATTATCTTCAAATCCTAATGCGACGAAACTTCATGGCACAAACACCTATGCATATATAAAAAAATCCAGTTTTCTGATTTGAACTTTTGGCTGAACCAAATAGGGTCATTGCTTTTGCACTACCCAGTATAAGCATACTTTATATTTTACTGTACAACGGGGAAGCGATTGGCCTTCATATCACCTGGTTTCTATTTATGATAAGGCTGAAAACGAAAGCGATTCACCCGGAATCCTCAACAGCCTGGAACTGGCTATCTTACCTCTAAAAGCCGGAACATAACGATTTAGAATTGTTATGGTGACAGACTCAGGATGGTGGTAGCTAGCCTGGCGGTCTTAAACAAAGTCCTATACCAACCAAACATGCACAAAATTGTACTCCCTGGGGATTGAACCCGGGACCTCTGCAGGCTTCCCTCGAACCCAATAAAAATCGCAATCCAATACTCTTAACAATATTGACTGATTGCCTTTTGAAAAACAATTTGACAGCATTGGATTGAAATCGGAATTGCGCTATTATTGGATTATGTTTGTGTTAATACAATTCAAAATTTGGGCTTTTTATCAGCAGACAGTGATTACAAATAGTTTAAAACATCAATCTTATAATATTTTCAAACAAATCCAATACAAAAATCGTTGTTTTGACAACATTTTATTATTTATGGCGGCATGGATGCCCGCCCGTTGCTTAGGGCATATATGGATTGGACAATTCAATTCCAATCGCTATTAGTTCATTCAATATCCACACAATATTGAATCAATTTGGCACTAGGTTCGCATTAAAGAGTGTTCAAGTGTAAGAAATGACACAAATTTAATACCGATTCAACACCGATCGACGGGAATCGTGTTCAAGGGTAAGCCAGGTGGACTAGTAATTAATAGTATTTGTTGTCTACAGAGGAGCAACTTTGGAGGACCCAAGTCGGTGACCGGTACTTCTACTCACACAGCGACGAGGCAGGCAGCTTCTCGAAACGACAACTGGCTGAGTTGCGTCGTGCGACATTAGCGCGCGTGCTGTGCGACAATACCAATGTCGCTAGAGTGTCGCGAGACGTGTTCCAGCCTCCTTCACCAAGGTAAACCGGACATCCCTTCGGCTGTGTACGAAACCGGATCTTCGTAAACAGTCAGCAGACGTACGGCAGGCCGTTTCGCCTCTACCTTTATCATTAATACTGGTAAAGTATGGAATTCCTTGGCTTCGTCTGTTTTTCCGCACTAGTACAATCTTGGAGTTTTCAAGTCCAGAGTAAATAGCTTCTTTTTAGGCAAGCGTGCTCCATCTTAGGCCACATCTTTACTTGTTTTACATGTAAGCTGGTGGTCAAACGCTTGATATCACCAATTAAAAATAAAAAAAAAGTTGTGATCGAAGGCTTTTCAGCCTTGTTATCAATACACTTGAATACCGCACAGCGGTGGGCAGAGAGTGGATGAGGATGATTGAGCTCAGTGGTGCACCTTGGAATACCTACGTCCAACTGTGGCCTGCGATAGTTTGATGAAGATGATGATGAAAAGATACGTCCAACAAGATCAGGGCCACTCAAAAGACTATTTATCAGATTTATCTTTATCTTTTTTTGGGTTCCGTTTCGGATGCCCACGGGCCTATAATTGAGTCAATGCTGTCTGTCTGTCCTACTTTCTAGGGCGGTATCTTTTGCTTGTTCGTTGAAATTTTCATAAAATATTGAAGTACTTATATCGGATTACCAGACAAATTAGAAACGTTCAGGGACGAAAGAAGGAGAATAATATAAAGCATATTAATGTATTGCGTTTACACTTACAATGCTTTCTCATTGGTTGTTCAGTCACCGGCCTAACGGTTGTCATACTCACCATTGATGACTAAACAACCAATGACAAAGCATATTCATGTGTATTTTGTCTATACAACTTCTTTCATGTGATGTAACCGTTGAGGGACGTTTATTTAGGCTGGTACATTTATATCTTTTTATTTATTTACTTTTATAACACCAAATTAAGATTAGCGGTTTCGTTTACTATAATTTTTGATGTCTGTTTGTTTCAGTAATCCAATAGTCTCCTGCGACGCGATAAGGCAGGTCAACCTCGACGCTTGGCAAGACGCGTCGCTTCAACCGGATATACTCACTCGAACCAACAACTGGCTCAAAAACAAGGTCATTGTGGGCACCGGGAACGGCACTAAGTAACTACGTACTCATAAACTAAGGTTTAATCCTGCACTGATATGTGAAACTTGGAATCAGCTTACAGCGTCTGTATTCCTGCTGTGTTACGAGTTACGAACTCAATGTCTCCAAGACGACAGTTAAGGCATCCGTCTGGGTAGGCTCGCTCTATAGATCGTGGAAAAAAAACACTTTATTATTTATACTAAGCCATTACATATTCAAGTCTGATAGTTATATCACTCGAATACCAAATATCATATACATATCTACGGATGTAGATACACTACATTTTGAAAACTATAAAGTGTACTTATACAAATTAGTGCAGGCCATTGTATCTAAAGACGCTTATAAAAAAACACATAAATATCATACAAGTCATGACATTCTAAGTAAGGTGGGATAAATTAAATTAAATACGTTCATTAATTAAGACACTTACATCCATATCAGAATTTTGATAACGTAAACATACATGGTCAAAAATACAATATTATTATTATTATTTTCACATACAAATACAATTAATTTAATTTTTATAATAAATTTGTTTAGCGCAAGGGTTTATAAGATAAGAGGACTGGAGATTCTTACAAATTGAAATTAAATTACATTTTGTAGTTATTTAGCGCCGAGGTTAAACAATCGTTTCCGAATCAAATTACCTTATGAAGACAAACACTAATAAAACTTTAATTGAAACAAAAGAGGCACCTAAGATTTTCCTGAGTAACGCTCTCGTGTTGATTTTATTGAATTTGCTAAGATTTTTTGGCTTGTATGATATTTGTATGATGGATTTTTTTTTATATTCTGAGAAGGCTCGCTTAATCGCGGAACTCATCTATGCCGGTACAATTTAAGAGTTTATGAACGATGTAGTTTTTAAAGAAACGATGGGAGGTTAGAGATTTTATGATTTATCTTTAAGTAGTCCTGTAAGCAAATTGTATTTACTAAACGCGTATAACTTACAAATTTGGTGGGAAAATAACTTAACTTATTGTGTTTTGTGTAAATAGTACTTAAAATAAAAGATATAAAAGAAAACTATGTTGGCTTTTCCAACAAACTGAATTTAGTTTTAAGATTTAGTTGTGTGACTCAGTATTTGTTAGACTCTGTGATCTGGAACTGGACTCGTTTTATTCCTATGTTTCCAAAACAAGACATTAAAAGAGGTTTTTATTTATGTGTCAATTACAAACTATGTGTAGGTATCTACTTGTGGAAGAACCTTTTATATTTAAATAAAAAAAAACAAAGTAATTCGCGCCATCCACTTGAACGGTTACATAAACGTGTCTTACATAAACCTCCGCCAAAACTTACTTGAGCAGCAGTTTTCATTCAGTTACTCGTCTGTCTTTGACATAATGAATAGAAGCTTTCTTTGCATTTCAAACCCTAATTTCTTACGTTAGAGTTGCTATTTGTATGAGAAGCAGTAATAATATATATTGCTATCTTTTACTAGCATCGCTAGAAAAAATATGCCACTTTTTTCGCAGTGCATAGTAAGACATGCTATATTCTTTGTTTTTTTTATCTAAGGGTCCCATGCATATACAAATTAAGTTTGTTTCGAAAACTTTTTGCATAATCTTGCTATAGATAGATTTTAGAAAAATAAAATTCAACAAACAGAGGTGAAAAGTACTTTTAAGCAACACAAGGCTTGACCAAACCCGCCAAGTACCGCTGATTTAGCTCTCCCATACAAAATGTTATCCCAATTTATATATCCGATATACATGCAACATTTGCGTTGAATCAGACGTGCCATACCAACGAACGACACTCTACGTTGCTGTGGAAAAGCGGTTTTAAAAACCCTTTTAAAAATATCTCGTACATAGCTATCAATCAATTTATGACAAAGTTTTATTTGTTTGGTTCCAGAACTAGAGTCTACGCGTATGTTAGTGCTTTATTTAGTTTTAAACCTATGTTCCTTATGCTTGATCATATCGACGACACTATAGCGTCACCAGTTTTTTTCTATTAACTCAGAATGTTGACAAAAATGTAAAATTGCAAAATAGCAACATAAAAAGATAGCTAACTGTAGGTGCAGGTGCTCCTGAGACAATAAAACATTGTCCTATGAATATGTACTTTGTTATAGAATTGATTTGATAGATCCACTTTCTTGCATTTTATTAAGGAAAGACAAAATACCATTTTAAATCGACTATTGTGAAAATGATGTCCATTTTCTGTTCAATTTTGACAAAATTTATTTTTTGTTCACAAGGATTGGTTTTGTGGTTTGTTATCACTTTTTTTGTTATTTCTGTTACCTTTTTGTAAATCATTATCAGCATCGTCATAGCAAATATATCATCAAATACCAAAGACTGGAAAAGAAATGATTGTGGCTTATGTTAAGAATATGTGATTTTACTATATTTTCATAGGTACCTACGGAGTAAGTACATGTTTTCTGTAAGCTCACCAATAAGGCCTACCTAAGTACTTACTTGATATATTTTGTAACTACATAGATATGCTTGCAGCTCGGGTCATTATTATAAAAGTAAGAGGACTACCACGAACCTTATGAAAGACAATCAAACCAACATTAACTTCGGTCGAGAACGACCGAAGTTAATCGTTTAAATTCTCTTACTTTTCTAATTAACGATAGTAATTTTAGAGCTATCTTGCATTTAATTTGTAGAAAAATACGTAAATATATGTTTTGCAAACGTAATTTGTAATAGCAAGTAATTAATTGGTATCTATTTTTTTTAATATTTTAACAAGAAAAATCAGGTTAATGTTATTTTGACAGGATATAACTTGAACTTATTGCAGAGTACGTCAGGTTTTTTTACATACAGAAACACCTACCTTTATGAATTTACTTTGATTGCTGCTAAAATACATTTTAGAGCTGACCTTAAACTTATCTGACCGTTTAAATGATAGCCTTATATAAAGGTATTATCTATTAGGTATATTATTATTTTCTATAACATTACTGCCAATAATAAATAATTATTTAACTAAATTGTTGTTTAATTCGATCCAATCTTCAATCATAATAAATCGTGTGCTCGATAGTTATTATAAACATAGCAGATACGAGATTTCATAATACATAATTACGCATCAGCAAATAATAGGTAATAGTGATATAATAATAAATAAATATTAATAAATATTACAGGACATTAATTTTACACAGCGCCATCTAGCCCCAAACTAAGCATAGCTTGTAATATGGGAACTAGAGTAATCTAGTTAGAACAACTGGTTACAGGTGGTTCACCTGGTTACAATCCTCACCAAACTGAGGAACTGGCTATCTTACCTAAAAATGCCGGAACACAACAATTTCGGAATTGTCGTTGTGGCGACAGAATTAGGTAAGATGGTGGTAGCAAGCCAGGCGGAGTTAAACAAAGTACTATTACTATACCACCAACCAAACCAAGCACGATATTGTACTCCCCAGCGTCTCAGTTTCGAGATTTGCCAAAAATGCTCTTGTCAGTTGTCTGTCGGTCGTTTTGTTCTCTTCTGGAGAAAAAAACGAAAAAATGCGATTTTAATTTTTTTTTGTCGATCGCGATTTTTGATCGGGTGAAAAAGAGGGGAAGTTTGGATTTCAATTAAATTTGATAGACACACTAAGGATTTAATTCTACACGAAGTTGCTGTAGGATGAAATGCTTTATTATATTTTTTTCCGAAAATGTATACCTACGTTTACAAATCAGACTACGCAGACCTCTCCGCCTTTGCAAGACAAATCCGTAGAAACCAGGTTCGATCTTAGACCAAGGAAACGCGAGTAGGTAATCGCTAAGACTTACACCCCAATATGCTCGCTAGCTTGTAATAGTGGAACTAGATTACGGATAGAATAGTTAAATACTTTTTTTTTGTAAATACATACTTACACAACACCCAAACACAGAACAAACATCTATATTCATCACATAAATGTTTGTCCTGGGTGGGAATAGAAACCCACAACCTACAGTGCAGAAGGCAGAGTTACTACCAACTGAGTGAGAACTGTCCTTTGGACTTTCCATATAAAATAAAACATTGTTATCACATCACAACTCAGGTACAGCAAATTATAATGCATAATTAAAAACATCTGACTTGCTATTGCTACGTTAAAACGCAATATTTAATAGAGATAAAACACCTAACATTAGGCAGGCAGTGTGCATAATATCTTCCGTGATTTATCCAATCAATTTCACTTCACTCATCGTAATTTGTTAGCTTACACATCACACGCTTATGATAAACGGGCGTCATAATATTTATTGAAACAACGTGGAAAATGTCTAGGTACTGATTTACTACCAATTGGAGTACAAGCTTTTTGGAGTAAAAACTTCTTTGAGCGCGTTGGGCATTTTTTGAGATGGGAAAAAAACCATTGAACTCGCGACACTGTTATGCTTACCGACACCATGGCATTAGTTCATCTAATTCTCAATAGATGGCGCTATTTTAATTGAGATACCAAAAAACCCATTGTACTCGCGATACTGTTACGGTTACACTACGGTGTCACCTCTGTTAATTGAAAACTCCAGTCAGTATTAGTTCCGATAACTCTCAATAGATGGCGCTATTGTAAACACTGGGTAGATATAACACATTGAGATTTGAGTACTAACGATCTCAGCTGCTCTCTTTGGCAAAGATCGACCAACTTCATGTTTTCACTTCTGTCGGCACTCCCGGAGTGCCGCTGTTTTTTTATTGTACGACGGGGAAGTACTTGACCTTCATCTCACCTGATTTTCAAGTTGTGATAATGCAAAAGCGAAAGCGAACCTAACCCGGAATCCTCAACAAACTGAGGAACTGGCTATCTCTAAATGCCGGAACACAACAATTTTTAGAATTGTTGTTATGGCGACATAATTAGGTAAGATCGTGGCTAGCCAGGTGGACTTAAACAAAGTCCTACCACCAACCAAACCAAGAGCAATATTGTACTCCCCATGGGGATCGAACCCGGGACCTCTGGATCTGACACTATCTAACACTATACCACAATTTACTTTACACAAAAGCGCATGTTAACCTTATCAGCTGAGTTATTTAAATTAGAATTAGAAGAATTGCGGGATCTCCATCGTAACACGAAGGCGGTTTAAGAAATCAATAAATATATAAGTTACAACATAACTTGACATAAGCTTAGAAAACAGTTGCTCGGGTGACTGATTTGCTTGTGGTTATGAGTGGTAAAATTTATAGGCCCTACTACGAAAATCTAACGTCATCGGATCCGAAAGAACTTCTTTCATTTTCGTATCTAAAAACGTGCAATTCGTCATCGTATACGTCATGTTTCGTTTTTCGTAGTAGGCCTCCAGATACGAGAATATTGTTCGGAATATCGAGATCACAAGTAAAATGACAAGGTTGCTGAACTAAACTGAGAAATTTGGTCCATGTGATCGCTGAGTGAAAGTGGAGTTGGACATGTTGCTAGATTGGTACCTAGAGGTCACTGGGACGATATCCTTGAATCGACAACTTGGGCGAGCAGCTGACCCAACGCCAGTAAAGAGATGGATAGTAAATTATATAAAAGGTAGCGGGGTACCATTGGCAAGGCGATGGGAGAGGCCTGCGCTCATACATGGGCATCTAGTGAATGGAGATGATGATGATGATGATGATGATTAGTCTTGTCATATATCAATCATACGAAGTACAAGGTTGATTATGCGGTCATTTGTTACCCGACTGCGTTATAGTAATGTTTTCGAGAGTAGGTGTGTATATATGCACCTATGTCTATTTCATTGTTACACTCTGCCTCTGACGGTTTGATGGATTTTGACATGTAAGATTAGATAAAAAAAAAACAATCGTCCGTGAATGTCGTAGCTTTCTTAGCATTTTATGCTCTAATCTTATGTAAGAGTTGCTATTTGTTTGAAAATCAGTAATTATATAAGTAACATATTATGTTGCATGTGCTATTACTAGCATTACTTGACAAAATATACCACTAGTTTCGCGGTGCGATATCCTTTGTTTTTTTTAGCATTAGGTAAGTACGATAGTATTCTGATAACTGTGTGTAAGGTGTTGTTTGGTTCTTTTAAATTGAGGAAGTATCGAGGGTAGGTAAATCATTATGATATAGGTACGAGTAAAAAAATCAAAGATGGGGATACAATAAAATATTACATAACTAGTAGTTCGCCTCGAACTGAGATTTCGTGATGTCTGGTTTGTGTTTGGTATATAACCACGGCGAATATCTCACATTAAGAATTTGACACTAAGATATAAGTGTGCTTACATTACATTTTACTCTTCACACGTTTTCTCAATCTCACTTTATTTACTCTAAATACACATTTTCTCAATCTCACTTTATTTACCTGTATATTGGTTCTAGGTTCTATCTTGTTGCTAACTCTCATTCTTTGCAATGCCAGAATGAGAGCAAATCACCAAAACACCGATCGTTCGTCATAGTGGATGGGCAGGATACAATAAGTGCGTGCGTACGTATCCCCTTACTAATATGAAATGATATCGATTGATATCGATTTTTAAAGTAATAGTATGTACTCATGACTTTTTCCCCTTCTCACTGTGACTCACCTGGCTCCCCCCTGTGATTACTACTCATAGCGTGGACTATGAGTATCACCTACTAGAGGGTAGTCAGAGGCAGTAATATTGTAATGCTTTTAGGTCGTTTTCTTGATGGTATTACAATGAAGTTTTAAAATTCGCAATCGGTTCTAGTTTTTCAACTTTCAACTTGTTCAGTATCAGTCTTAAAACTAGGTTGAATCTGACGTCTGCAGACTCTTTTGCTTCCTCTGATTTATTTTGCATACGCTGCTACCCAACAGATAATTTCATTAGACCTACATCTATTCGTTGTTGGGAGCTGTGTAACTGCGTAAGCATGCCTGTGACAGGTTAAACAATGCCATACTTTCTTAGGAATAACTCCCTCAAACAAATTACGTTCTAATTCAAACGCAGCTTTTCAAACTTTTCATGTGGAAGCTGGAATCTCTAATGGAATTCAATTAGGGGACGCAGTGAATAGAGTATACTTTTGGAAGGTCAAAATGCGATGGCTCTAGGAAAAGCATTTCTAATAAATAAATTTGATAGAAGCATTCATTTGTTTAAAATCTGCCATATTTCCTCCTATCCAATTACAACATCCTATCAAATTTTTATGTTAGAAATATTTTTTATCATAATATCACATAGATTGTCTAATCGGTCGGCGTAATTGAAGTAAGTAGGTAGGGTATCTAATTAGGTTCTCATGTTATCCATAGATTTCAGCATTCCATAAAAATAAGAGATTTATATTAAATAGATTATTTTTCGTGACAGACATAGATAAGATGGTGGTAGCTAGCCAGGCGGACTTATACAAAGTCCTACCACCAACCAAACCAAGCACAATATTGTACTCCCTGGGATCGAACCGGTGTCAGGTCCAGAGGCGGTTAAAGTATCAAAGTAGGACAAGAAAGAAACTATATACGTTGAGATACCCTTTAGAACGTTCATTCACCGATATAAAAGGTAAATCGAACTACGCCCTTCTTAATAATTGCGTAACGCAATTTATCTCATGCCAAGGTGAAATACATAATGATAATGTAGTCCAATACACGCAAGGCGATTGTATGAGCCTCCGGCCGAAACAATAGGTTTAATGGCAACGCCGTGGGTACCCGATAGGTGTAGAATAGCTATAGAAAATGCCTTTACCATTACCATTCTCAGAGTCGATAACGACGCGGTATGTGGATTTATACAAGGCCTTTTCGCAGGCGGAAACATTTAGAGATCATTTTGATATTATGTGGTTGGGTGGGTTTAGGTATGCTTTGTTCATTGGTGTTTGTCAAAATAGGTTCTAGTATTTCGACAATATATAATAACAATATATAAAAAAATATTAGTATAATAAAAGTAGGTATTGCATCGAGAGGAAACAAGCCTCTATTGCCATCATGCCATTATAGTGCCATCGTATTTTCGAAGTTCCTCGTTATCTTTTGTACCTACGTAGAGTTTCAGATTAATTGGCCACATTGCAACAAAGATTGCCATACAAAGCAAGTAAGATATTTTTACATATTAGGTATTTGATCTTATGATAGTCAATTTTACGCAGCAAACAAATAACACTGATTTACAATATCTGAAAAAACAAGAATGAAAAATGAGTGTACTATTTGATGGATTATCATAAAACTAGCCCGAGGTTTTTGCCTATCTCCTCGTGTGGTGGTCGCGATTCCGAATAGACGGTAGATTTCACGATCCTTCTGTCCATTGTCCCCTAGGTGAGGTCGGCACAACATGTTCTCAGAGTATTGGCTGAACAAAACCAGCCACCTGCCTGTGGTCAACCCTCCTTCGGAATACTCAGTTGATTCGGATTAGGGGATAAGGATTCGGTTAATTTCAGAAAATGTTGTGAGACCTTTCTCACATATCTTATACTTCATTCAACCTCCTTAGGTTGAATGAAGTATAGGTAGTAAGATAGGTTTTTGGCACTATCGGCGTGGTATTGTTTGGACGTAGGTTAAACACTTGAATCAAGTTAATTGTCTATTTAATCACTTACAAATTAGGTATAGTCCATTTTAATGGGATATAATACAGTTTCTAATTAGGAAAGCAACAGTTATCTAAAAGCACACGTGAGATGTTGTGTGATGCGCAGTGGTGTTGGTGAAGACAGAATTGCGTTGACGTGAAGGTATATACACAGGCAATAGATTTGACGTTTCAAAATGAACCAAAACTAGTTTTTACAATGATTCTTTTACTGTGGAGGCTGTACGCTTATGGAGCGCGTTGCCGCTTTCAATTAGGCAATCACCTTCTCTGGCTGTGTTCAAAGTTAGGGTTAAATGTTTTTACTTAAATGAACCTGTTTAAATAGCATCCTTCGTCACCACAACACGTATTTGCTGTTTCTGCGCCGTTTTATATGTTTTTATCATGGTACTTCCAGAACATTTATTATAATTATCATCCATCGAAGTAAATATATATATAAATATTTGTATAGTATGTAAGTACATAGTGTATGTAGG
Organism: Venusia cambrica; assembly: GCA_951394065.1. Lineage (NCBI taxonomy): Eukaryota > Metazoa > Arthropoda > Insecta > Lepidoptera > Geometridae > Venusia > Venusia cambrica. The sequence continues at coordinate 3,216,690 of OX596059.1, read as the reverse complement.
TATATATATTTATATTATATAAGTAGTGTGTATATTTGTAGCATAGCTTTACTTATAATGTATGATATACGTATAGTTAATTTAGCTAGACCCTAATTAATATGTGCACCACCAACCACCTCTTTAGCCATGAAATCCTCTCCATTCAAAGGTTGTCTGGAAGAAATCGCTTCTTAGCGATAAGACCGCCCATTTTATATACATTTATTTTTAAGTTATCCAGTTTCTATTTTTAAGGTGTGCAATAAAGCATTTTTCATTAATTCATTCATTAATTCTTAATCAATTAAAAGTGATAAATTCTTCTTAGAAACCAGCTTTTATTTAAATGCGCTAAAAATACAAAAATGTACTTTAACTATTAACTTATAACGTCATTATACTATTTGTTACAAATGTTTGTCGGAAATAATGAGATCATCAGAAAAAGGACACTTGCTTACTTCTGTGTAATTGACCAAGCGAGCGAAGTGTCTCAGTTTCGAGATTGGCCAAAAATGCTTTTGTCCGCTGTCAGTCAGCTGTCGGTTGTTCTCGCCTACAGGTCGCATTTTCAACCGATTTTGATGAAAATAGGCACACATGTTCCTTGATTTATTAAAATTTTAAGTCAATCGTGATTTTTGATCGGTGGGAAAATAGAGAGGGAAAGGGGGATGTTTGCTGTTGCGTTATTTATCAACACACTAAGGATTTAATTCACAAGATGTCAAAAAAATCATCAAAATAGGGAAAGCATCGGTTATTGCATGGTTATAAGAGCTAGCGAGGTGTACTGTTCTTACAGAACCACTAGTTATATATTGTCTAATGGTAACTAAGTACGTAAATTACGTGTTTTATGAGAGTTTATGATAATCATCGTTGAAGAGGCTTAAAAACATATTAAAAAACAACTACACGCAGGGGTCTTATCTGTATGCGCTTTCCATACATTCAATTAAATTCGATTACAAATAAGTATTAAAGGGTTGGCTTGGAATTCCGTACCTCGTTATTTATACGAATTTCAAAAAGCATCTTTTATCTTGAACATCTGAGGATATTTTATGAAAAATGGGTTTCCACATATTCGCTGAAAATGATTTTCCGATAATGTGTGGGAAGCTGATGAAAGGATTATGTTAAAATGAGACTCCAACTTGCAAAGGGGTTGATGGTACTGGGTTATGCAAATGCTTTAAATGTTCACTGCAGGTTTTGAGTGCCATAGAATTTTATAATGATCGTGCTTGGCAAGCGGATAAGTGACCTTGGTATTGATGTTAGGTACTTGGCTATCCCGGAAACTAATACGGTCTTGCCGTGGATATAAGGACTAAGAGATTATACCGGGATATAGGTAACAACTACTTCCTTATAAGTAAAGGGGTTGGCTATGCCAGATGTGGTGTTTCCGGAAAACAAGCCTGTTATTTTTCCAGAGTTTAAGAGAAGGTACTTTACAAGAGTGGACATTTAGGTACGAGTGGCTAGGTATATGATAAAGCTAATGGACAAAAGTGTAACATTAATTTTGCAACATCATTTTATGTTCTTGAGTGGGGTTCTTTGGCACTACCCTGGCTAAAAACTTGAATTCAATTTTTGGTTCAAGGCTGGGGTATGTTTGCACGCCCGGGGAATATTTTTTGTCGCCTTCTGACCTTGAAACCGTGGATAGGGTTGCCAAAGTCGCCAAACAAGTCTAGTGGCAGATGGTATTCCAGCTTTAGTACTGAAGCGAGGAGTTCCTGAACTGTGTGTTGTGACGCGCCTCTTCTAGTTCTCGATACTATTCGTGGAAAATGGCCCGCTTACCCGGTTCCCAAAAAATGGTAATAGATCAGACCAATCAAATGAATGTCTTCGTTCGGTTCGTGATATCAACACACATTTTCTTAGATACCCGAGGCCCAACCAAATGCTTTAAGAGGTTGTCCTCTTAAAGCATTCTCGTTATGCTCTTACATTACTTTTGTCTCGTTTTTTCTAAACTTAATAGATAGTGACTAAAGTAAAGTAATATTAAAACAAGAATGCTATTAGAGGTCGTGGAACCCCTTCCCCCCCACCCTGGAAGGAAACGGTTTGTTCAGCGACCGTCAATAAGGCTTTCGTCACGGTCGCTCGCCTTTTAGTGTATTTAACGCATCATTGGGCCCAAGCCATTGAGAATCGTCCTACTACCTCAATTTACCAAAAACTGCCTCATGCAGTCTCCTCTGGGGTTCCACCTTAACATACAAAGTTTTGTGATTTCTTGTATCAGATTGGGCAGGCTTTCGGCTCACCTTTTATTGGAATTCAAACAAAGCTTCCACGGATCACCAGTGATTTCGCACGATTATTACAGTCAGTATCGAATTCCAATACTTGACTGGCAATTTGGTAATATAGCGGCGCCCCTATCGGGATGTAGAGTACATTTTAAAATACCTTCACCTCAGTCACATTATGCTGTTTCACTCGAAAGAAAAAACGAAAATAAACATTCGAAAATAAACTCTAATAAAATTAAAATTGAAAGGATATCTATCCTAAGAATTTATGTATTTTACATAACTTACCATCAAACAACTAAACTATAAACAAATAAAAAGTACAATTAAACTAACTATGTACAAAGGAATCAGTCAGATTACCTAAGGACCGTTACAAACGGCCTATAGGTAACTCAACTGTTCCAGACCAGTACCAGACGGAAGCGTGCCCAAGACACTGGCTGCATTGCCAGTGTCTTGGGCAATTGCTATTCAGCGATAGCTATGCTAATTCGTTGGCCTAAATAAGAGCCAGCCCTTGGGTCACGTGTCGCCTCAATCAAAAGCCCCGCAATATTTTTGAAAACCCGGAGGGCACCGGCTCCCCACGGACCCAAGGTCTCCACCCCAAAAGGCTCAAATAGGTAAGCTCTGTCGAGACCACTATATTTGCGCCTTTTGTGATCCTCGGCCGAATCAGCCGCCGCACCAGCCCTAACTGATGTCCCAGGCAGATGAGATGGCGCTAGGGTGTCGACGCAGGTAGCGTCCCACACCAAAGGCCTACCCATTTCCCAAGGGACAAGAGTCATACCGTCGGGCCGCTTACCATCATCACGTAACAGACCATTCGGTTCAAGAACGGCTGGCACATTGACACTGGTAAACGCTCGACGGATAATGTCATTAAGACTAGCGTGGCGCGAAATCCTGCCGGCAGACCTTGCACACGAAAGTCCGTGAAAACCAAATTGATCTACGGCCGCACCGCACCGGCACTGGTGAGAGGCGCAGCATCTTGCACCCAACCGAAGACAAGTGGCAATACGGAAAGTTACAGGATCCATAAGTGTACCGGTATTGTAAGATGGATGTGCTTGCAGCCAAAGACCTGATTCCCATTTTGAAACAGCTAAGAGACGAGCACGATCTGTGGAGGTAGAGCACGTATGTAATAGATAATTCCGTGTCAACTCGCACAGAGGCCCGTCCCACTGCCGTTGTGCCGAAAGGTGTTTTGGGGGATCGGTATTAGGGCAAGCACTATGCCAAGCATTTCGAGCCTCGTCAAGATAAGAAATTTGGAGTATATTGCCTGGAACAGCCAAAATTGATGGTGTTAGAATTTTCTTAACCAAAGAATGTGTACTATAGACGGAAGACAAGAACGCTGGCAAAGCAACACTAGAAATTTTGCGTACACCTAAGCCGCCCAATCGAATAGGCAATGAGGCCTGCGACCATGCTCTGTCATCCAACTCAATATTCAAAACCGTGGAAAGGGTGTTCTTTATTATGTTGTCTAAGCCTTCCACCAGCTCACTGTGTTTCCACAGTTGACAACATCGTAAAGCATAAGTAAATTTTGGGACAAAAAGGCAAAATTTTATAATGCTGAAAGCCATATGTGAGTTAATTTTTGCAAGTCTGTCCGAAACCTTCATAAAATTTTGAATTTTGTCGTCGACGAAACCCGGAAAAGATTCATCAAGAATTGGTGAACCTAGTAGGTGGAGTGAACTCTTATCTACAACAGTAATATTAGAAGCCAAAGTCTCAAACTTTTGAATAATTGAATTTCTATCCAAACATGTATCTGAAATGTATATTTCACATTTCGAAAAATTTAGTTCTAAGCCAATTTGCCGAAATTCATCTATAATAACTTTTAGATCGCCAAATACTGAGTCCACATCGCCAACCAGGGTTCCGTCATCGAGATACCAAACATTCAATTTAGATTTCAGGCGTTGAATAATTGGGTGAATGGCAAGACTAAAAATGGCCGGGCCTAGAGGGTCACCTTGCTGACAGCCAACTGCAGACGAAATAGTTTGGTTCTTGTAAATTAATTTAGATGGCGAACCATAACATTGAAAAAGAAAAGGATAAATTTCGGGAATTTTGGATTTGATTTGATTTAGCAAGGTGCCTCTGTCAACCGAATTAAAAGCATTTTTGATATCTACTTTTAGAATAACCCCCCCGTAATTTCGATCTAAAAATGTTCTTAAAGAATGGACCGCGGCCTCACAACCGCCTCGCGAACCAAAGCCTAGCTGCACGGGTCGGAAATAGTCGCCTAGATACGCGGCTTTTTTGCGACAGCAGACTTTGGCTGCAAGGCGGCGATAGGTGGTGCCTACGGCTATGGGTCTTATCCCGCCATTTTTTTTTTTAAAGCACAAAGTTAGCACCATACAAGATTTCTGTAATCTCGCTGTTGACTCGACTCGACAGCATGAGGTTGATCAATGCCGTCAGTTCTTCAAGAAGGACATCACCAAATGATGTACGAGTCAATACCAAACACTTGAGGAATCAAATGAAAATGTATTTCAATGTAATAAAACATTTTGAATGTCTGTTTATGATTATTATTATTTTTATATCATGTTATCTTGAAGTATTTCGGTGGTTTGATGAAGCACAAGTTTGCTTAATTTTCAGCGATTTGGGAAGAGTGTTGAGTATTGCCGCTTTCTGCATTGTAATGTAGATGTTACTAGGCAAGTCTAATGTTTTCACGCTTAGATGCAGGTATTTTGGTATTACTCATACGTTAGAAGTTATTGCTATACGAAATTTAATCTTGCTTGTGCCACCTGTCACCTGAATCATCTGCAAAACAATATGTCTTAAAAGACCAATGATGACAAAGAAATATCAATTACGTATAATAATACACGAACACATTTTAGTTAAGGCAAAACACAAACCTGTGTTAAAAGCTGTTATTAGCTTATTGATTCTATTGCTTACGTTATTTTAACTCAGTTGGTTTTCCAATAAAGAAATAAATAGCATATGAACAGTGTTAACTGCTAGTGTAGCTAACCTGTTGGAAAAGACTGGTGACTGAAATAGGTTTAGTATTTTTTTATTGATAATTAAAAAAATACTAAATAATGCGTTTGACCACCAGCTTACATGTAAAACAAGTAAAGATATGGACTAAGATGGAGCACGCTTGCCTAAAAGGAACTTATTTACTCTGGACTTGAAGACTCCAAGATTGTACTCGTGCGGAAAAAAATACGAAGGCAGGTAGAGGCGAAACGATGTGTTCGGCACAATGGAACATTTACAAGGTACGGGCTGTAGTCAGCTGTACGTCCGCTAGTCCGGTGGTGGAAAGGGGATGGAGGGGGGAATTAGCCTTAACGTAACTTGTACGTATTGCAAATTCTATAATAATCAAAATTCCGAAATTGTTTCATCATAATTGACATAATCCCGAATATTCAAAAGTGATAAACACTTTAACCATAGATAGGTTTATCATAACAGTCATGTTGTATAAAAATAATTTAAAAAGCAATCAATGCAAGCAGCATGCAAGCAGCAAGCAATGTTTTCTGGGACGAGCAAAGAAAGGTTGAAACCTACGCTATGCTATGGAGGTCAGCGGCTCGCTTCGCTCGCCACTTCTCCCCTTCGTCTCGCTAGGTTTCGTGGGCTCGCTCCTCTCAGGACCTTCTTTGCGAGCTTCTGGCTCCGCCTTTTTTATATACACACCCCAATGTCACGCACAAGACCAGATAGAGTTGGGGTTGGTCGTGTTGGTCCTGTCATTTGTTCGCTGCGGAGGTCAGCGGCTCGCTTCGTTCTCTACCTCCCCCCTTCGCTGCGTTTTGTTTCACGAGCTTGCGCCTCTCAGAACCTTCTATGTGAGCTGCTAGCTCCAGACCCACCGTGTCGGTTCTGTCATTCATTTTGAACGAAATCAATTGCTAGTATATTAAACAGTCCTGATGAGCTCGCAAATAAAAACTATGAAAATGTAGATCTGTCACCTAAGTATACTTGTAATTCGTAATACAACGAAATATGTTACATAATTAGTATTTCGATTTTTTTAATTTTTATCGTTCGGAATACTATGTATACATCAATAAGGTATATGAGTTTAGAAACATTGAAATTCGGAGATGTGAATATTATGTATTGCTATCTCATTCGTTCAGACACCTCTGTACAGGGCAGACGCTTGTAACTACTCTATTTTAAATTTGTGTTTGCTTTTTTGCCATTGGTTGAGTTTTAAAATCGGTGCCTCTCGTTTCCTCTTGAAGGGTTTGGACGGCATTGCTCCTCCCCTTGGGCGTATACCGAGTGAGATAGATATAAATTTGACAATCTCACCCTCCTGCGACTGCCTGGTTTGGATGCCCAAATATTAGAAAATATTCGAAGAAAGGAAAAAGTCAAGTCGCTCGTCGAGGCGCGAACCTGGATCCCCGGAGTAAGTCGGAGTAAGTCGAACACTCGCGCCACTCGGCTACGAAGTACAGTGCGCAGCCGTCGAAAATTTTGATACACCCGGTTCCTTGCATCCACTGTTATTTGTGCATACGACTTTAGTCACTTTTCAAAATATGTCTAATAATACCAACAACCTAGGTCCCTGCGCTGGGTGCTTGGGATCTTTGCATGAAGCAGATGCTATTGTCGTTTGTACTCGGGTGGGATGTGGGAACAAGTTCCATAAGGAGAATTGTATTGGTGGCGTCATACCGGGTCTTGACGATTTGCCGAGATGGATTTGTCCTGAATGCAAATGTAGGGAAAAGCGCGGTGGTGACAACTCCAGTACTCCCATTAGAAGTTCCACTGCTACATCTACTCCGGATAGTAATATCACATTACGGAGGAAAAATGTGACTTCGTCAGAACCACAGGCTCCTATAAATTATAGCTCTCCTGCGTCCACACTTTCGCTTGTACCGTCCACAAACCCCCCTTCGGAGATCACTGCACTCACCAGCGAAATTCGTCGTCTACGGGTGGAGGTTTCAACATTTAAAACAAAGCTTGATACCGTCTCCTCTGCAATAGCTACACTAAATGAACAAATGATGCAATTGGTAGCAACGTCGGCGATAAGAGATGAGCGCCTTGCAGAATTAGAAGATCGATACGATTCGGAAACTGCTCTTCTCAGGGGCCAGGTTAGGAAGATGGAGGAAAAACTAAATTCGCAAGCCCAGACTTGCCTGCGTAATGAAATTGAGATTGTAGGAATTCCTGAGTCTCCAAATGAAAATCTTCAACACCTTGCGCTCGTGGCAGCAAAAAAACTGGGAGCTGACCTAAAAGAAGACGACATTGACTGGGTTCTGCGTGCAGGACCTAAGAAGACCTCTTCTGAACCAAACTTCTCCCGGCCAGTGGTAATGCGTCTTATAAGACGTGTTAAACGTGACGATTTTTTAAAGTGCGCTAAGTCACGTAAGTCTATCACCACCAGAGATCTAGGCATCGACGACCTTGCCCGAAGAGTCTATTTTAACGAGCGACTAACGTATGAGAACCGCCATTTATTTCGTGAATGCCGAAATCGAGCATCCAAGGCTGGATATCAGTTCTGCTGGGCTTTTAACGGCTCTATTTTCTTACGCAAGCAAGAAGGTCGTAGAAAAATACAGATACGCAGCATCGGATACCTGGACAACTTACTCTGCTCATCGTTGGAGGAAACTTTTCCTAAACAGGCGTAATCAGACTACCAATGCAAGCTCATTCATATTTCCAGTCTTTAACAGCATTGTAACCATAGCTCTTAGTTTAATTTTGCTATCTAAATTACGTGGATCTTATAAACACAACCTTAGAACTTACACACACACTATTTTCTACACTTACATACTCCAAATAATAGCATCCAAGCCACAATTGTTTTCTCTCTCTAATACTCACCTAAATCAACGTACAACATTAATTACATATGTTTCCATACGTCTCAAAAAACTCAAAATTCTTAATTTATGGATTCTGTAGAGTTATTTGCTGACTTAGACGTAATTTTTGATGATAATTGTTGTCGTTGTGATATTCCAGAAAATTTCAAACTCTTTATTGGTGAGCAATACAATTTAAAAATAATTACTTTTAATATACGTAGCCTTCAAAAAAACTTTGATGAATTTACAGTTTTCCTGAAAAGATCATCAATAAATATAGACATAATCATCCTCACTGAATGTCACTTAGGGACTTGTCCTATTTTACGTACTCTCGCTGGCTACTCTCACTATAGCTCCATGCATATAAATAATAGTAAAGGCGGTGTTGTTGTTTATGTTCGTTCTGATTGGCAAATCAAGGTTTCGGAACCTAATATTTCTGAAGTTGACTCTCTTTTAATTGAGTTACCAAACTCTTTTCATATCCTCGGGCTATACAGATCTCCATCCTTTCTTAAAATTAATAGTTTTTTAGACTCACTTAATAACTTTTTTGAACAAAACTCTTCCTTTAAATCAAATATAGTAATCACGGGTGATTTAAACATTAATATAATTCCAGACTGTACAACAACTCATTCCCAATATGACGAATATCTATGTGCTGTGGCTGAACTTGGACTCAGAAATATCATTAATATTCCTACCAGAGGACAGTCTTGCCTTGATCACTTTTTAGTCAATGTTAAAGCCCGTGCGCGTAGTGTTGTCTGCAATTCAGCTATAACGGATCATGATCTTGTGTTATCAGGTATAAACACTACTTTAAGTTCTATTAAACAATGCTATAAAACAATTGTAGACTATGATGCAGTAACCCTCGAATTAACAAATTGTAACTGGTCTGAAGTTTTTTCCTGTGATAATGCTTCTACCGCTGCCTGTACTTTGTCCTCTCAGCTGGAATCAATAATCAAACGTCATACTAGGATAAAAAGAATAAGCCACCGTAAACAGACTTTCAAGAGCTGGATCACTCCAGGGCTTATAAAATCGATGAGATACAGAGACGCTCTTCACCTGCAGGTCAGAAAACATCCCGAAGACCAGAAGTTGCGACAGTCTTACGCTAGGTATCGAAACGTTTTCAATAAATTGTTAACTGGCTTAAAGACAGATTATAATAAAAATAATATATTACAAAATAAAAATAGCTCTTGTAAACTGTGGAAGACCATAAAAAACATCTGTGAACTAAACTCTAAAAAAGAAACGTCTAATAGCCTACTTCAATTCAAATCATCCCAGGCAAGCTCACTTGACAGTTGTAATGACTACTTTGTAAACGTAGGAAAAAACTTAGCCTGTTCGATTCTTTCTAATCTTAAAAAAAGCGAATCTGACCTTGCAGCTGAAGTATCAATTCAATTTGACTCTCCAAACTCGTTTTTTATGGCACCAACCGACAATCTAGAAATTTCATCATTAATAAAAAACCTTAAGAATAATAGTGCCCCCGGTAAAGATGGACTGACAAACTCATTTTTAAAAACATATTTTAACTTGTTTCTGGAACCACTGACTTACGTTATGAATCTAAGCCTATCCAATGGAGTTTTTCCTGACTGCTGGAAAATTGCGTCAGTTATTCCGATTCACAAGGATGGTGATAAAAGTTCCCCTTCCAACTATCGTCCAATCTCTCTTCTTCCAATTTTTTCTAAAATCGAAAAATTAGTAAACAAAAGATTAACAACGTACCTTGAGAAAAACAACATCTTATCATCTTGTCAATTCGGATTTAGGCGTGGTAAGTCCACGGAGGACGCGGTCCATGCGTTACTTGATAAGTCGGTCTCAGCTCTCGACAGTGGCAGGCAGTGTATAGGCGTCTTTTTAGACCTGGCAAAAGCCTTTGACACGGTGTCTCCCAGCATTTTACTTAAAAAGCTAGAATGCCTGGGAATAAGAGGTACTGCTCTTCAGTGGTTCAATAGCTACTTGCAAAATAGAGGACAATGCGTGTCAATTGCTGGGCTGGTAAGTGAAGTTAAAAACCTCTCATTTGGAGTCCCGCAGGGTAGTATCCTCGGGCCAACATTGTTCACAATATATATCAATGATCTTATATCTCTATTTGAATTTTCTCCTCTTAATCAAATTGTTTGTTACGCTGATGATACAGCTATCCTATTCACGGGTGATAGTTGGCCAGAGGTCTTTCAGCGAGCGCAGGAGGGTTTGGCGCGTGTTGCTGATTGGCTAGACACCAATTTACTTACGTTGAATGCAACCAAATCAAAATATCTGTGTTTTCATAAAACTAAAGTGTCTAGACCCCCTTCCAGTCTTACTGTACGTATACACAAATGTGGCAATACCCTGAATAGTAACTGTTCGTGTCCTAACCTTGAAAAAGTAGAATTCCTTCGCTACTTAGGACTTATTGTAGACCAATCACTAAATTTTAAAAAGCATATTCTTTCTTTATCTAATCGTGTTAGAAAACTAATTCATATTATGAAATTGCTCCGTGATGGCTCTGACGAGGAGACACTTAAACTTGTATATACCTCTCTCTGCGAATCCATCTTGACCTATTGTATTACTGTCTGGGGTGGTGCCTCCAAGACACATATGATTGTCCTTGAAAGGGCCCAAAGGGCTGTTCTAAAGGTAATGTATCGTAAACCTTTTCGTTATCCAACAGTTGCGATTCACTCTGATTCTCAGACTTTGAGTGTTCGCCAACTCTACATTCTCAGAGCAGCTTCGGCTTATCATAGGGTATTTCTGTCTCAGTTGCCCGTTGTTACCCCAACCAAAAGTCAACGTCGTACTCGTATTAATGTACCACGGGTCAGGACCTCATTTGCTAGGCGATTTAAAAGCTATTCTTTCCCTTTTATCTATCGCTGTGTGAACAATCACTGTGATATTTTGTCATGCTTACTTTATGGAGCAAAGGTAAAAATAAAAAAGTGGCTTGTTACCCTTGACTACAATGGAACAGAAAAACTTTTGGTAGCCATCATTTAATTTTTAATTCAGCTGGTTCCTGTAGTTGCTTTTTGTTTCTATCCTTACATACATGCACACACTCACAAACACACCTACACTCACACGCACACACACACCTACACACGCATACATACATACACAAGCTTGCTCACGTCTTTATATTCAACCTTGTCTTGATCCACTTAATTTAACTTAATTTAGTTTAGTTAATTTGTACCCACTATACTCGTTTCTAAATTTATATATCCTTTTTACAAGTGTCTTATTTCTCAAACTGTCAATCAATTTATCTCGGATGCCCGCAGCACAGGCCAGCCCTAGTGCGGGATCCATTTGTAATCTGTTATATTTTGAAACATAAATATATTGTAAACATTTGTTGGTAAATAAAGTAATTATCTTATCTATCTTATCTTATCTATCTATATAGCTGAAGATCATTCGGGAAAAAGAGTATTATAATAATCAAAAAATATTAGAATCTAGCATTATGGCAAGTGATGATTATAAGATGTCTGTGCGGGAAAGTGATTTTCGGACAAAAATGATTATGAGTCGTACGAGACTCTCCAATACTCCATACAACATCGGACCTGAGCTTTGTACAAACTTAAAAGCTGTCCCGGTGGGAAGTAGCGCCGAATCTTAGCAAGAATACCCAGCTTCATAGCAGCGAATTTGGCCTTAAACTCGATGTGGGACCCAAAGTTCAAGTTCGATGAAAGTTCAACGCCTAAAAGGGTCAAATTATCATTGAACTGGAGCGAAGTGCCATTAAAAATAGGTACGGGATGAAATTGGCTTTTTTTTAGCAGAGAACACACACGCCTGAGTTTTGGAAGCGTTACACCGCACAAGATTTGCGTCCCCCCATTCGGACTCAAAGTTTAGCTTGAGGTTCAAACGCTCCACCATCTCCCTACGGAGGCTGAACATTTCGTACTAGCACGTGGACTGGAAAAATATCTATCAACAACTGTGCTGTCATCTGCATTTAATTAACACAAGTCAATTATTATATCCAATGCTTTTATAATGAATGGGTTCTCGTAACATCTAGGTTTGTCTAGCTCTAAGCCAGCGCAAGTAGGGTCTACGATGGAGTAAACTATCCCAGAATGTAGGTGCTGGCTTACCGAAGGAATACAGCATACCGGATTTCGGCAGGAGGGTGGTGGCTAGCCATGTAGGCCAGGTTTTACCACCTAGTGTTGTGATCATTCATCATTACACCATTCGGACACTTTTGAACAGCCTTTGTGGTCTAGTGGTTCCACCCACCGATTTCAGATTCAGATTTCCCCGGTTCAATCCCCAGGGGGAACAATAATGTGCTGTTTGGTTGGTGGCCACCATCTTACCTAATTCTGTCGTCATAATAACAATTCTTAAAAAAAATGTGTTCCGGCATTTAGAGGTAAGATAGCCCCAGCTCCTCAGTTTATTGAGGATTCCGGGTGAAGTGCGCCTCCACCTTCGACCTTATCCCAACTTGTTACCAGGTGAGATGAAGGGCAAGCGCTTACCCGTCGTAAAAAAAAGAAACTTGTTTGGGATGCTACTTGCGTCGATACTGCCGTGCCGTCCCATATCCATAAAACTTCTGTGCCGGCTGGTTCCAAAGCAACATCAGCGGAGTCCCTTATACGGCGAGAATATGCACCGAATAAGGGGAATGAATCTGAATCTGCCCGTGATCACGGCTGGTGCGACCCCGCCGAAACGTCGGGATAAATATAGGTAAAATACGCGATAAATACCCGTTTTTCGAATTAAAATAATGTGTTCTCATTGCGAAAGTTTAAAAAAGACTAGATGGTAGAATGTTTTCTGTGGACTGTGTCCGGAACGTTCCTTGTGAGCTGTAACAATAAGATGCTTCAGATTACAATTTGAAAACCAAGGTATTCGAGGGATTTCATCTTGTGTTGTCCATCATTCAACCAACCAAACAACCAGGAACAAAACTATTGGCTTCTGCTAGCGGATACTAGCAGAAGCCAATAGTTTTGTTCCTCGGGTTAGTGTACGAAGTACATCACACCTACCCCAGACTGATGAAATGAAGGCCAAGCGCTTCCCCGTCGTACAATAAAAAAAAAGAGACATTTCGTCAGACCAATTTACCCAGTTTCGTAATTGCGTACCAATTGGACCAGCTCAATCCTCAATTTAAATTTAAAAAACATTTTTTTTATGTGTACATTAATTAAATTGGCAAAAAGAGACAATTTAGTGTTAAAAACCGCCAACTACCACTACTGACAAATAAATAGTTTGCAAAAATCAGCCATCATGGATTGGCTGCCTTTAACGTAACTTGAAAAAAGATACCGCCTAACATTTTCAAATTTGTAAAAATCAGCCATAAAGGTAGACTGACTTCTGCAATAAAGGTTAGTTAGTTAATGTCGAAATTGGCTTTATTCAGCACCATGATGACTGTTTTATACAAAAAAATATTGTTGAGATGGCTGCATTGGACAGCTTATATCTCCGTATCTAATAGATATATCGACATGGCTGTCTTTGCAAAAAATCCACAGTGCCGAAATTAATATGGCTGTATTCATAACTCATTTTTGGAAAAAGTGGCATATGGCTGCTTTCTGCATAACTAGGTCTATTTATATGTGTCATCTAAGTACCTGTGTACTTAGACTTTACTAGAGACTTATAGAAAAGTCATGTTAGGAGTTACGTGCTCGATTTAAACAAAAAATAAGTTCTGCATTTAAAAAAATCAATTAATTTTTATAGTTTTTCTGGAAAGTGAGTTAATGAAAAAAAATGTTTTTTTCATTTTTTAGTTCTTTGTTTGATAATAAAACTAAATAATGTATGATGGTTATGTGCCCAAAGTTGTTGGAACACTTTCAAAATTGATTATTTATAAATTCAACTTGATGAATTTTTTGAATGAGGTAAAGGTTCTACGTATTGTCTGAAATGCGTTAGCGAAGCTATTAAATTCTCTTTAGCTGTTCATGTTGAACTTAAAAATCGGAACGTCTTCAAAAATCTTGGTATCGTCGAATGCGAAGAAACAACTTTAGCGAACTCATAAATTTCAAAATTAGAATAAAGTTTGTTTTATGTCATGGATCAAATTTTGGATTTTCCTGGAGAATAAGCGACACCTACTGAAAAATTTGAAGTTCTTAAAAAATATTTTACAAATATATTTTTTCTATCTGCAATTGTACGGCGGGTACGATAAATTTCAATATGGTCAACCATTAGTGTGTTCGTGCTTTGTTATCAGCTGCGTTACCACGAAAAGCGAACGAGTTTTAATCTGCTGAAGATTAAATTTAAGCTCACCACGAACAGAAAAAAACAGTAAAAGTCTGAACGTACAACTTTTACTAAATGCATAAATTTGAATTTTTAAAGTTTCAATTTTGAAAGTGTTCTAAAAATTATCAAACAAAGATCTCAAAAGTGAAAATAAAAACAAAATGTTTTTCGTAAACTAAACTATGAAAAAAATAGTTTATCTAACATCACTTTTCGATAACTCTCACGGTTTCAAACTTGGCCTCAGTGGCCCTGGAAAAAATCTCGCCCTGTATATATCACACAAAATAATAATATTAACTTACTATAGGTACGCACTTACAAGTAAAAATATCAAATGGATTATCTACTTAACTAATATTTTATAGATAACCCAGTCGATTGTTGTCACCAATTTAAATTTAAATTTTATTATGTTTTACACCATAGTACAGAATAGGCGATATTTCTTTACACTGAAAAAATATGAATTATTTTACCTACTTGTAGGTAAAATCAGTTTGTCAATGATACAATTACATGAATTGCCTAAATCGATACAGCTATGATCTCTGCAAGCTTCGTATATATCTATATATATAGATATATACGTTAGCTTGGTACATATATACATATATTTATATAAATAAATAAATATCATAACTAATTGTCTTTTTGTAGGGGTCAAACGAAATGGAGTACATTTTCACTATAGCTAAGGTCTGCGAGCTTTTAAAGTGAGAATTTAATTATGCAGAGCTTTGCCTGTTTTTACCCTGTTTGAATCTGATCAATACAAAAACCAATTAATTTGGTTACAATTGGATAACTCTGTAAACTCCGGAGGCGGTTCATAATAAATTAAAAGGGAAACCCCTGTGTTGGATTCTGAATAAAACACCATGGAGAATGAACAGCGTAAACTATACTCACGATTAGTATATTCATTTAGATTATATTTACATAAACTATACTCACGTCTTGATATTTAGCATGTAAAACTTGCCTGCTTACAAAGTAATTGAATAGCAAAGATTTTGTTAAGTTTTCCCGTATCAGAGGTCCCAGGTTCGATCCCCGGAGAGTACATAATTTTGCCCAGTTTGATTGGTATGGCTTATTTAGACTGTTTGGCTATCACCTTCCCTAAGTGAACAAAAATTCTAATAAAAATGATATGGTCAAAAACATGTCAAAAATGTCATGTCTTTCATTATTCATTTGAAATGTGTGAGCTGTACGTAAAACTGGGTGTGACATTGGCCATAAACACCACACTTAGCACACGAATTGGCCGCATCCTAACTGTGATGTGATTGTAATTGGCGGTCACGTGGAGTTGATGGACAGAGGCGGCCCATGACCAGTGGCAAGGCCTGTTTTTTAAATACGTAGGGTCAGCCCTGGATCTCGAGGCTGACATGGGCAATTCTTTCAACAGTAAAATGCTATAGTATCAATGAATATATTAGATATTCATATTCCTTACAAAATCTCTAATTATTGAACCTAAGGTGAAGGAAAGTGATCAATAAAGTCATCACACCGAAAAATATTAATGATAGAACATAGTAATGTATCAACAGCTTTAAACAGCTCATATAAAATCAGCAATAGCATTTATGCCCAACGATTTCTAAAGATATGTCATTAGAACTACTTTTTTAACCGACTTTAAAAAAAAAGAAGGAGGTTCTCAATTCATCGGAATCTTATTTTTATGTATGTTTCCTGATTGCTCGGAGACTCCTGGATTTTCAATTTGGAATTTGTTTATTTTGTTTGAAAGAGTATTTTTTACCGGTGGTCTTATTGTCATCCATTATCATTATTGATGATGAAATCCTGGAGCAATCGAGGGAACTCTTCAAATATTATATGAAGTGATTTGGATATTTTTAGATTTGGTATACTTCTCAGGTGATCCCATCGTCATCAGGTCAGGATCTGATGATGGGATACTGGAAAAATCGAGGGAACTCTTCAAATATTATATGCACACTTGAAGTGATTTGGGTATTTTTAGATTTGGTATACTTGTCAGGTGATCCCATCGTCATCAGGTCAGGATCTGATGATGGTATCCTGGAGAAATCGAAGGAACTCTTCAAATATTATAGGCACATTTGAAGCGATTTGGGTGAATTACCTCAAAAGAAAGGAAATTACGGACCCCATATAGAATAACGCGTCTGTCTGTCAGTCTGTCTGTACGTCCATCTGTCATAAAAATAATTGGAAAAAATACGTCATCCAGGTAAACGTATCAATAACAATTAATCGTAACATATTTTTCATTGAAGTCGGTTTTTTTTTAGTTATTAAATTAAAAAGTAAATAGAAATGCCGGTAGAAACATTACTTTTACTTTGGTAATAAAGAATCAAAATAAATCACTTAGTATTCAAGGCAATTTTAAAATCATTTTGAATTAATCAAATTATTATTATGAGCGTGCACTAAGGGAGTGCTATATTTTTTACTATATAATGATCATGCTTTGCAAGCTGACCAATGATCCTCGTGTTGATGTTAAGTACTCGGATGAAAATTAAAATGAATTTGGTCCTGCCGTGGATGTTGTAAGAGTACTAAGGGATTATACCAGGAGATAACGTACTTCCTGATTACTTACTACCTTCTTTTTTTGCCAGATTTAGCGTTTATAGAAAACAAACCTGTTATTTTTACATAGTTTATAAATATATCTTACCTCCAAATGTATTCTGGCATTTAGAGGTAAGATAGCCAGTTCCTCAGTTAATTGAGGATTCCTGGTGAAGTGCGCCTCCACCTTCGGCCTTATCTCAACTTGTAACCAGGTGACATGAAGGCAAAGCGCTTCCCCGTCGTACAATAAAAATAAAAAAAGTTTATGAGAAGGAACTGTAATGTAATTAATGTATGCTAGGTATGTGATGAAGCTAATAGGCCCAAGTGTAACATCGATTTTGCAAAAAACCTTTCACATTTTTGGGTGTCTGGGCTTCACACTTTTGTAGCTTACTTTTGGCTTTGTAACGTCGCACTATATTCTCCAACATCAATGATTTTCCCAATTGTAGGAAGCGTTTGCCATAGCACCACTCTGGGCTGGACATATAATTGTAATTAACTGTGAAAAACTTTCTTAGTTTAAGCTTTAGTGTTTAGTTTTTGCTGACAAGCTAGTATACAATTTATATATATTTCATAGCGCATCGGGTTTATTAATTCAATGAGTTTGTTATTGATAGCTCTGCCGACGACACGCGTCCATTCGATTCGAGTCTTGGGGCAAGAATAATTATCTCAAATTAATCAGTTTGTGTCTGGGTAGGTGTGGAGTGAGTTAATCACTTTTTGTTCAATTGTCTTCCATTTTGAAACATCTGCCACAGACGGTGATTATCAAAGTAATCGTTGTTTTTATTGAATGGAGTTTTAAGCTCACGATTAGACTAGCCTCACAGGTCAGGTCTGCATAGCGATGCGTGATTGCGACTAACGCTAATGTCAGTAGTTGAATGACTGATTTGTGGTCTACGAACTTTGATAATCGAATAACACTATTACTAATTAGTAATCGCTAATAGATAGATAGACAGATAACTCTTTATTGTTCACCATTTACAAATAACATAACAAAACACAGATATTGGAAACCTAATCTAGTCACTAATCTGAATGTAGGGCAAGAATAGACTTTATTATGCTGAGTTCAGGCTTTGCATACACAAGAGAACGAATAAGGGAGCGGGACTGACAGTCTTGCGTCCAATCAACGCTCGAACTAGTGTTGTGGATTGAACTATCGATAAGTGCTTAACTTATAAACTGCGCATATTATACAATAAACAGAAAAATCAGTAACTCTTAACATCATCATCAATATCCTAATTTAAAAATATTACAATGACGGATGATCTTGTGCCATCTCCATCTACTGACTTTCCACAAAGATGCGTACACAGACACACACACCACATGTTTATAGATTTTATCGATAGTACCTATATATTAGTTTATTTACTGAAAATATTAATATCATAAAATAAGCAATACTATTGGTAGCTCATTAACATAATACTGTATTGCCGATATTATTTCTTATTGCATGAATTTCAAAAAGCGAAATACAAATGCATAGTTTTTTCACTTTGTTGTATTGTATGATAATATGGTTTTATAATGGTTTTGTATTTACAACATACATACCTATTTGCATAGTTTGGGGCTAGATGATTCTGTGTGAATTTAATGTCCTGGAATAATATAATTAATCAATGAATTCATGAGATTTCATTTTTAAGTTTGTGAGGTAGTACCTACATCGTTTGAGCGAAATGGGAAAATACAGTTTATAAGTCGCCTTCGGTATAACATAATTGAATTCTTTACCAGGGCTGATAAATCAGTGTTTTAAGAGACAATATAATAGGGTACCGTAGCTAGTCCTAAAAAAATGTAGAA
The DNA here is from genome assembly GCA_951394065.1 of Venusia cambrica. Classification (NCBI taxonomy): domain Eukaryota; kingdom Metazoa; phylum Arthropoda; class Insecta; order Lepidoptera; family Geometridae; genus Venusia; species Venusia cambrica. The sequence goes on along the minus strand of OX596059.1, from coordinate 3,197,789 downwards.
TTTACAGAACCCTAATCAGATCTGGATTCGTTCAAGCCGATATATAAACTATGCCATGAGGAAACATAGCAATGAATTCATTCAATGAATTCCTTGTGATCAAAGGATAATGAATTATTTATTGAAGATAAAGATAAAGACTTACAAAAAATTGTGATAGCACCTATTACATAAAACATCAACTGACTAAATCTTCAAAGTCCAGTATATTTATTATTAAAATGGCGTCGCCGAAATTCTTGGATTCTCATTTCGTCATGACCACTCAAATAAATTACCCTCGTTTATGGTAAATGTTTCGCTATGGGCCATTTACACGGGTGACGGAAAATAGGCCGCTTGGCGAAAAATTTACGGTTTAACCGCCTCTGTGGTCTAGTGGTTCAACCCACCGATTTCAGATCCAGATGTCCCGGGTTCGATACCATGGGGAGTACATTATATTGTGCTTGGTTTGGTTGGTGGAAGGAGTTTATTTAAGTCCGCCTGGCTAGCTACCACCATCTTACCTAATTCTGTCGCCATAATAATAATTGTAAAATTGTTGTGTTCCGGCATTTAGAGGTAAGATAGCCAGTTCCTAAGTTTGTTGCGGATTTCGGGTGAAGTACGCCTCCACTTTCGGCCTTATCTCAACTTGTTACCAGGTAAGATGAAGGCTAAGTGCTTACCCGTCGTACGCAAAATAAAAGGGCAAATCAAAAAACACGCAGTTATTTTTTATTCAAATTATTATTATTACAGGACATTAATTGCACACAGCGCCATCTAGACGCAAACTAAACAAAACTTGTAATGGGAAATAGATTACGGATTTATTATTTTCTATGAAATTGCCGTTTTGTATAAAATCAATGCAAGTAATTTTTTAGATCTTATTTATTTCCGTCAATCAGAGTAATCGCCCATGCAGTCGACGCATCTTTACCAGAGCAGTGGCAATTTATCGATGCGCTTCTTGAAAAAGTCTGCTGACGGGAGGCAACAAACTCTTCGAAGGCATTTTGTACAGCCTCCCGGGTATTGATTTTTTTTCCCGTTAAGAAGTTGTCCAAATTCTGGAAAAAGTAGAAGTCGGTAGGCGCAAGGTCTGGTGAGTACGGCGGATGACGAAGAGCTTCCAGCCCCAGCTTTTGTAGAGTGGAGACGGTCTGTTGAGCAGTAACGGGGATGATCGATTCACCAATGCTGGTTGGCGTTGTGCGAGATTCTCTATTATTGTGTTCAGTTCTCCACAGTACATATCTGCAGTAATGCTCGTCCCGTTCGGTAAGAAGCTGTGATGAATCATACCGGTGCTAAACCACCAAACAGTGACCATCACTTTTTTACGTGTAATTTTTCGTTCAGGGCATTTTTAGGTGCTAAACCAGATTTCTAACCTACTCAATGAGCGCTTACGATTGTTTAAAAGAATTCATTTTTCATCGCAAGTAACAATGCGATTCAAAATTCCTTCGTTTCTGTGCCTGTTGAGCAGCGCAAGGCAGGCCTAAACGCGCACCTAGCGCTGGCGTTCATTAAGTTCGTGGGGCAACCATTTGTCAAGCTTTTTTACCTTGCCAATTTGACGCAAATAGATTTTAAGATTGTTTTGATGTTAACTTCGAAAGCTAAAAAGAAAAATTCGACAGTAGACTGAGTATCATCAGCTTCCACAAGTGCCTGTAATTCGTCATTGTCGACCAAAGTTTCCCGACGACCACGGGGTGCATTATTCAGGTCGAAATTTCCAGCACGGAAGCGGGTAAACCAATAACGGGTTGTGCGTTCGTTTGTCGTACGTTTCTCTCCGTATACGTCGTTAATGTTCCGTACCGTTTGTGCCGCGTTGCTACCCTTTCGGTACTCATTTCCATGATTACTCGAATTTTCAACGTGATGAAAAAGACCCAAATGAGATGAAAACATAACGCTAATCAATAAACAAACTGATTTTGAAAATAGAAAGTCATGTTTAAAAATAAAATTTATTTGAAATTAGAATTCATAGAAATAGTTTTTATTCGAAATGACCAGTACTACAAAACGGAAACTTCATAGGTGAAGACTATTAATACTTACTTAAATACTTTTTGTTGTTGTAAATACATACTTATCATACAATACAACACCCAAACACAGAACAAACATCAATATTCATCACACAAATGTTTGTCCTGGGTTTGAATCGAACCCACAATCTACAGCGCAGAAGGCAGAGTTACTACCAACTGAGCTATGACGCTTGAAAATAAGTACCTGATTTGACCGGCCAGCTACTTAAGTATATACGAAAAACTGTAATGGTCCCAAGGCGAATGGCAGTCGAAAAGTCATGTTTTAAATCGACCAGTGTAAATGGCGTTAATTTATTCTAAGAGCCGAGTGAATCGAATTCGTCGTAACAAGGTTACGAAAATATCGAAAAAGGTTAAATGAGTAAATAGTACAGGACTTTAAATTTTACACAGCACCATCTAGTCCCAATCTAAACTAAGCAAAGCTTGTAATGTGTGAACTAGATTACGGATACAATACTTGCTTAAAAACTTTTTTGTAAATATGTGCCATAATCATATTATACAATACAACAAAACGCCAAACACATAAACAAACATCAATGGGTGGGAATCGAACCCACAACCTACATCGCAGAAGGCAGAGCTATTTCCAACTGAGCTGTGTGGCTTTTTGATTTTAAACACAGTTTTTACTCACTCTCTATCTAAGGGTGATACCGAAAAGTTTTTTTCAAATCTGGCTTTTAAACATAATGTTTATGCCTCATAGGGTCCGACACCAAGTAAACAATCAACAATTTAATACAAAAAAGTTATAAAGTAAAAAACACCACTTCTTTTTTTGTACGATGAGGAATCTCTTGGCCTTTATCTCAACTATCGTGTACGTGAGTAAAACCCTTGTTTAAAAAACTACATACTAAAGTTTTTAAATACGGTATATACATTTTGTTTTAATATTTTTAATAGAATTAAAAGATGCATTAAGTGATTAGTTTAATTTTAATTATATCAATTTCTTCAGCTGGGAGTCTTTTCAATGACTGTATTGTTTTCTCGAATTTAGAGTCCAAATTTTTGCGGGTATGACTGTGACATGGTTGCATGAGTAGTTTTTAATCAGATTAGGATCAACGAAATATATTTTTTGGCGAATATCAGCGACAATAATTGCCACAGCTATAATTTCATACACTTTGTCACGCAGCATCTTTATACTTTTTCTACCGCCGGCTCTCAGTCTACTATTAGTATACTGATTTCTGCATATTATTGTTTTTGTATCCGCTTGCGTAATGTCATTTATTTGTTTTGATTGTGACAAAGATTGCCTTTTATTTTGGAAATTGGTTTCGAATAATTTGGAAAGTTTTTGAACCCGCAGGAGTTCGGACTTTTGTTGTTTTGTTTTTTTACGAAATTGATTTCTGGTTGAATGTAATTTAAGCGTTATTTAAAACATAGGTACTAAGAATTACGTTTACTTACTATTTTTCATTATTCGGATTTTTTTAAATCGACCCCACGATGAGAAGCTTTAACAGAAACGGTTGCGTAATCTTTCTAACAGCTAGATAGTTTTATTTAAAAATTGGTTTTGATGTACAACCAGTTAAATGTTGTAGGTTCGACTCCCACCCGGAACAAGCCCGGGTGGGGCACATCTTCGTGATATGTGTTCCCTGTTTGGTTAGGACATTGCAGACTCGAATCAGCTGGTTGCCCGATAAGTAAGATGCTAGTAGTCGTTAATGAGCCATGGTAGACGCCTACGGCGGCGGCTCGTAAAGTCTGATACCAGAACTGTCACACAGTCCACACGAAGAAAAAAAGAAAAAATATAAATATTGTAAATATTTGTTTATAAAAAATATATAAGTATCATTACTACGATCACTAACACGCCTGCCAAGCGTGGTGATTATGGCAAAACCCTTCATTGCTTTCATTATCATTGGAGGAGGCCCATGTCCAGCAGTGGACTTTTATGGGCTGTTGATGATGATGATTATACAAGTATACGGCATTTATAGTCAGAATGCATTTTAAGTCAATTCCACTAAGCCCAAACAATGCTAGGTTACATTGTTTTTTTACGCAATTTCGGTGAAATGCCTACCCTTTGGCTTCTATATCAGATTTCAGTCTACTACGTAATCATTATTACTGCAATCACCAACACGCCTGCCAATGATGATGAATCAAACCCTGATAATGATGATGATGATACTGGAAGGTAAGCAGTTAAAAAGGTCTACTCTAGTGACCGATAACACCACAGGAAAGCAGAATACTCAATTTTGTTTACTATTGGATGACATGTTTTTTCCAGTTAGATTGATATAAAAGCCAAATTTACCGATTTTAATGAAATTTTTATGGGGCCACCTCAAAAGTATGGCCATGTTAAGAATCATCAAACTCAATTTCGAATTGGCGGAGTAATCGAGTAACAAACAAACAAAAAAAACATAGAGCTGAATTGAGCGCCAGCAGTCTTTTTGAAATCGGTTAAAAGGAGTTGATAATTACACTCCAATGCGTAATTATGTTATTTCCGACAGCGATCGCAATATCGAACCGAATTGCAACTACTCAACAATCATTCAGGTTGTCAATATGTACCTAATACCTACTTACCTAGTACCTACCTATCTAATGATTAGGTTGTTTAATTGTGGCAATGCAGCCAATGTCTTGGGCACGCTTCCGTCTGGTACTGGTCTGGAACAGTTGAGTTACCTATAGGCCGTTTGTAACGGTCCTTAGGTAATCTGACTTATTCCTTTGTACATAGTTAGTTTAATTGTACTTTTTATAGAATAAATGAATTTTAATTGATTGTCTAGATACTGAAATAATAGAAATCAAATGGCAAGAATCCTATTTTAAATGTTATTTCAATCATTTATTCACACTTTATTGTAAGATAGTGAAGCGCTTGGCCTTCATTTTACCTGGTTACAGTTATGATGTGATGGAAGCGCACTTCACCCGGAATCCTTTATAAACTTACCTCTAAATGGATCACATCAATTTAGAATGGTTGTCATGGCGACAGACTTAGGTAAGATGGTGGTATCTAGCTGGACAAAGTCCTACCACCAACCAAACCATGCACATACTCTGGGGGATTGAGTCCGGAACCTCTGGATCTGACATCGATTGGCGAAACACTAGACCACAGAGGCGGTTAATCACTATCGAGGCACCAAATACTATTTCACTTACTTTCTTTGGCACTACAGCCCTTTGTAGGTCTTGAACTCTTCTACAATTGACTGTCACTGAAACATCCCTGGCTCTCCTTCTCTAGGTGGTAATCTTCCTTGATTCAGTCGCGCCATTTCTTTTTCAACCTTCCTCACGGCATCTTCTTCTGCGTATTCCAATCAGTAACCCAAAGAACTAGTTTAGAACCAGTAAACATAATTATTGTTTCAAGTTGTATATTGGTTTAATAGGTATGTAACTTCTTTATGTTATCCTCTTTATCCAAATGGTCTCTGGAAGAGATCGCTGTTAAAGCGATAATACCTACCATTGTATCATATTTAAATGGTTTTATAGGTAATAATAAATATTACAGGACAATAATTTTACACAGCGTACTCTAGCCCCAAACTAAGCATAGCTTGTAATATGGGATCTGGATTACGAATAGAATACTAAAATACTATTGTAAATGTATACATACTATACGAGTATGATAAAACACCCAAACACAGAACAAACATCTAAATTCATCACACACATGTTTGTCCTGGGTGGGAATCGAACCCACAGCCTACAGCGCAGAAGGCAGAGTTACTACCAACTGAGCTATGAGGCTTGTTGTTGGTAAGTACCTACTTTATGTTATTCTCTTTATCCAAATGGTATCTGGTAGAGATTGCTGTTCAAGCGATAATACCTTGTATAATAGTTCAATCTGCTTTTATGTGTTAATTGTTGTACGATACAGAATTTTCTTGCTATATATGCTGGTAAGTTATTGAACGATTTAATGAGGCTCAGGTAATGATTAAGTGCTGACTATAAACGATTACCTAAGTCCGTATTATGTAAATAAACACGGTAGAGATAATCTTTAAATTACTAGGAAATTATAAGCTGACGTAAAAATTCGCTTTCAAATTCTCTTGAACATACCTGCCATTCATACGTTCCCATGAAATACATGGATATGGAGAAACCGGATGATAAGGTATCATAGCTGCCATGCTTTAATTATGTTACTACTTAGGAACTGGGTATCTTACCTCTAAATGTCGGCATTTTATAATCATTTTTATTACGTTATTTTAGCTGGTGATGTATCTGGTCGGATATTTCTATAGTTGGATATTTATATGGATGCACAAATTACTGTTTGGACATTTTTGAACACTTGATTGTTTTTAATATTTAAACATTAGTCGTGCGAAGGCAATTTAGTTTTAGTTTATTTATTTATGGTGACAGAATTTTTGATGGTAGAATTATTTTGGTGATAGAATTTTTTAGACCTAGTGGTCAACCTAGGGCAGAGCCGACACACACTCCGCTCGCGCGTCAAAAAAAATGGGGGTGAAAGGGAAAGAGAAGCAGAAGAAAATAAGAAAGAAGAAGAATAAAAAGAAGAAGAAAGAAGCTTCCATTTCCACTTTATGGCGCTGACTGTCCAAGGTGGTCAACCTATGCGATTCTATGAGTAGAAGCTTCAATGTGGATATTTAAATATTGGAAGGGGACATGTTTTTTATTCAAAATAGGTAAACGAAAACCTGTTTAACTTTGAAAAACCACATACCTAGAGGTTTTAGAGGGTAGAGGGTTCGATTTTCAAGCCGCGATAACCAAGTTTAACCTGTTTTAACACTATTTTATCATTTGATTTTACCTAAAATGTTAGTTTTACGATTGTCGCTATGATATAAAAAAAAAAACAATTTATTTCAAGTTACTCACTCATAAAATACGCACAAACAAATAAATGGCACAACTTAAAAAATAGGCCTATGCCTCTAGGGGCATGCCTACCACCACAGTGGCGAATATACGGGAAATCAATTTTGCCAGCTATCATGGTCAGGACAGTATTGAATTGCTGGCCCGCAGTAATACCTACTATTAGTAATACCATTATTTAAGTTTGTTTAACGCAATCATTATAAGAACTTCTAGGAATTGTACCTACCCACATCTTAGTCAAAGCTGTAAAGGCTTATTAGGTGTGTTCTAATATTATGTAAAAACTGTACATACGTACAAAAGACGTACTACAAAAAAAAGCCTTACAGGTTCCAATTTATGGTACAATTTATGAAAATATTCCTATTCAGGATTTGAAGAAAGGCCAATGTCATATATCATGTCAATATCCCCGCTAATAGTCCGTATAAAGTAGTAAGTGCGCCTTTCCTGCGGTTTAGTCCACATTGTTTTGTGTCTGTGACGAGCTGCGCGCGCGCCGAAATCAAATGCACTTTGCATAGTCTGTATATCTATTGTGGTGATTTGTGGATGTGATTTTTTGTGCTGTGATTGACAACGGTAAGTTTTATTTTATTGCTTGTAGCTCATGTCGTACGCAACTTTGTTGCTGAAATTTTGAAATCGGGTAATGTAGAGCATGGACTCTAGGTACATTATGTTTATGTTCCAAGACACGAGTTTCGTAAGAGATAGTAAAGTATTCATGGTTCATAATTGTATATTTGAATAGTAAATGTTAACTTATAAAACGACGTGTTTCATGCTTACCAACGACCAATAGTATTGCTATTATATTTATATATTAGTTATATTACAAAATGACACGGCCGATTCAAATGAAATTTTAATTGAACCTAATAACAGTAGTTAATATAATATATTTAAATCGTCAAAAGTCTTACGACTTTTCCCGTCGATTCAACTCTGATCAGAAAATATGGAAAAGGGTTTTCCCATACAAACACTCTTTTCCATATATTTTGATTTTCATTGTGTAACGCACCATAAACACAAATTATATCTATCAAAAATATGCAAAAAGTAATTTGAATCCGTCTTGTAATTTAGAAATGAATGACTAACTGCGTTTGTGCGATTGAAAATGAGTGCTTCGAGGCCTTTCATCTGTTTTTCATGTTTACTGTTTTATTTGTTGACTTGGTTTTATGATAAGTAATTGTTTTAATATTGAATTTTGAATTTTACCAAACACATGCATGAAATAGTGTGAATTGTAAACTTTTCAAATCACAAAATGAACAAGACTAGATTTTTTTTAACTTCAAATAGATTCCAGCAAGTCTCCGTGTCAGTAGTACTACTACTAAGTACAACTAGTTGTACAAATGACTCACTTTTGTATCTCTAGTACTACCAGTAGTACGAGTGACCTTATGCGGCATTGGTAGTACAATTGAACATTTACTAAGTGTCGAGAGGAAAATAACATCTAGGCAAGAAGGGCTTGCTGTACCTAATCCCAGAGATTCTACTTATTCTGTTACGCCACTCTTTTGTTTATGACATTCTTTTTTATGCAAATCTCAGCAATTCTTTTGTTTTTTTTAATGTTACACGAATCGAGCAAGCTACTGAGCTAAGAACGCGAATTTTGATTCCCTTTAGGCTGCGTCGGAAGATCCATATCTTTTACGCCAAATCACGTTCTTTGAGATAAAAACACCTTCAATTGTCTTCACGTTGCGCAATATCGTTTCCTTGCTCCATGAGTACACACTCACTATAGCGATTTTGCAACAAAGGCTGAATTCTATAACAATTAAACCAGCTATAACTTAGTACTTGCGATAAAACAATGTCATTTTGCCTGTCGCTACGAAAATCGCAATTTCCTCAACGCATTATCGACTTTATAGCCCAGATTGTAAGATAATTATTTGCCAGGCACACCTATTATTATGGTAGCTTATTGTGAGTTCCACAATGACTTATTATTTTCAATTCTCGCACGTTTTTCCTCGACACTGTTACGGCTCGATGAAAAGACGATTGTTTCGTAATGTGCAGTCTGAGCATAGATTCAAGTACCCGGTAAAGGACTTTGGTAATAGTAGGTACTGCTACGCTGCAGTTGTATCAAAAGGTATTCTTTATTGTACGCTTGGCCTTCATCTCGCCTGTTGATGTCTTCGAGCCACCAGGCACCTCTTGGGTAATCTCGCTCCATCGTAGACCTCTTCATTGCAGGAGTATATTTCGAGGTCAAGAGCTGATCCATATTAAATAAAAAAAAAGAAGTACTTACAAAGCTCCTACTGCTATATTTCTTGAGTAAGCCTATGTACTGTAATTTGTACCCCAGTAATACAAACAGTATTTCTGGCTGAACATTTGAGAAGTTAGTATGCCTGTTTGGCCTTGGTAGTTGTATATATATTAAAAGAAAAGGAGTCCTGAATATACAGACATATACAAGATTAATAATAATGTGACAGTTTGAATCTATGTATGTTCCCTTAACTACGTAGGTACTGTATCATGCTGAAACTTAATGACTGAGAAAAGGACATACGGTTATAGTCCTCCATTATGTTATTTAAAATTAGATTAAAAAGGTTTCTTACGCAAAAAGCCTACTATCGTATAAATGACTATTTGGACGACAAATTATAAACCAGTAACATAATATAGTAGTTTTAGTATTTATTAACATGACTGTGCATTTTAATTTATATTCTATACTATTTCTTAATTCATATATTATACGAGTTTGATCCAATTTCAATTTTAATTTAACAATTTTTACACTTTGACATTGTAATAATTTTAATATTTGCATGCTGTTAAGCATGCAAAATGTTAATCATGGCTGTACAACCTAATTACAATTTGTCATCTATATATGTTAAACCCATGTTCGCAAATAAATGATTATTATTATTAAATTTTTTTATCCCATAAATAAAATCCATCCAAAGGTCGTCTGGAAGAAATCGCTTCTAAGCGATAATTCCGCCTATTACATATAAATGTTTTGATGTAATCTAGCTGTATTTTAAAGTGTGCACTAAAGTTTTTTCATTCATTAATTCATTCAAAACGGGTTAAGCTTAAATTTCGTCAGACCAGCAGCATTGCTTTAGACCAGGTTATATGGTATCCGGATAAACACAGGCAAAGACGTGGGCAAGCTATACTTATTTAAAGCCCCAAGTTAAAGTGCCTGAAGGTAACACCGAGGAAACATTTCTGCTTTATCCATTTCAGCCGTAATGCTACTGAGGGTAAGATAAGGGTGGAATTACTGGCATCGCTGAACATTTTTAAGCGTCTAGGTGTCAGGCACTACGTTGAGCCCAGTAATGGCTTACGAAGGCAGTTCTGGGTCACGTACAACATGGCATTATTATTTGGGTTCCGTTCACAAAGAGTTAAAACGGGAACCTATTACCGCAGGTCGGCTTTTTGTCAGCGGCTTGTATCTCATAAACCGGAAAATGAGAAAAAAATAAGCTGAAGAAATGAAAGAAATTAGTTGAAAGGAGACTATCGGATTTAGTATCGCTCTCAAATTGGTTGTGTCACAATTAATTATAGCTTAATTTGAAATTCAACAATAGAACTTTTAAATTGATCAACAATTTGATGATAATTCTCCGTATCCCAGCAATTTGTTCATCAAATATTAACGAGTCTCTGCCTCACTATTCACAAAATCTTTATCGGAGTCCATCTCACTACTCTCTCGATATAAACTGAGTTTCTATTTCACAAAATTGTACTACAGAGTCTCTTAACTCAAACTAAACTATAGAAAATAACAATTATGAACGAAAACTCATTTTAAACATTTCTATTACTTCAAGAACTTAAACTTTTATGTTATCAGTATAAGTAATCATAAATACGAGTTATTAACATTTTGAACTTGTGACACAACTTAGATTAGCGATACAACCAATGGTAATTTTCCTTTACCTTGGTATGTACTCTATCTATTGCCACTATAACAATAAATAATGAAACTAAAATAAAATTAAAAATAAATCTGATAAAAAAAACGTGTTTTTTTGGCTTTAAATGTGGGCAAATGTGGGAACCCTTGGTGTGCGTGCTCGCACTTGACCGGTATATTTGTTTTACTAACCCACGTAGTAAATGTCAATGCTTTGTGATAGACAAGGGTTGGACTTGATATTAGGTGGGTTACTTGATGATCCACGTGTCGTTATGTGAAAAGTAACAGACTCACGACCTTTTCCCTCTGATCACTCAGACCATGTACTATGAGTATCACCTACTGGGTAAACAGGAGCACTTCATTTCGTTCGGCTCATGCCCACGGTTTGCAAGTAGCATTCAATACGTGACAGGTTGCAAGCCTATCACCGTTTAGCGGGATACATGCAAGTGACATGTACAATTTCTTTATTATTCCATTATTGGTCCTTGGGATATGCCGGTTTCCTCATGTTCAATATAAGCTTTTCTAAGAAATACTCTGCTAATGCTTTTGTTGACCTATTCTATAGAACAGGTATCTCTATAGATACCTGTTTAGGTGTTTATGTATCTGCAAATGTCACTCGTTGACGTATATACCACGTTTTTAGCTTTAGGATCAGAAAGTTTCATGCCCAGTGTATAAATTCCCAGAATGTTGAATGATGGAATTAATTTTCTTGGTAAGTAATTTTAATACCTAGCGAGGAAAAAAAATAGCGTCGTGGTCATCGCGCGCCTTTTGTTTTTTCTAAATCATTTCTTGTTCTTAGCTTTAGATACGCTTATGATTCATCAAATTGTTGTTCCAAAACACATAGTGGATTCAAAAACCACTGAAATTTGCCACTAACATACAGACTAAATGCTTAAACACAACAGAATATTAGCTATTCCTCAGATTTTCCATATCGGTTCCCTAACAGAATCTTTACGAGCAATATTTGCTTCGTAAGGGAAAATCTCATTCAATATTATATCTCACAAATCATCTCTTTTCACGTTTTTAAATCCACGTGTCTTGAATATACAATTTGCAAAGACCGTCTCTTGCGTTCTTACCCCTGAGGAAACACCTTAAAAGCTTTCATTCACTCAGCACACGCAGCCGCCCTGATGACGAATGCTCGTCGGAAGTATCCTTCAATTTCCCTCATTTTATTTTTTCTTTTTCATATGCCTGAATGAGCCAGTATTCATACTGACTGGGTTTAATAAAATCTATTATATAGGTATTAACTCCTCAACTCGCATCGGGTCAAGGTACCTATATAGGACAGAACCGACAGCGGCAATGAGTGGGAGTGGTAGCTTTTTTCGTATTATTTTTCTTCTTCTATCTTCTGTTTTTATTCTTCTTATTCCTTATTTTTCAAACTTCTTTTCTTCGTCTTCTTCTTCCTTTCCACTACTACTTTTTTGACGCGCGACCTGCAATAGAAAGTATTCTGATATGTAATAAAAAAGAAACCGCAGATGTATACATAACACAGGCCCAGAAAAGTAGCGCCAGCGACTGATAAGATAAGGACTAAAGCATGAGCAGGAGGCTAGCATGGTGTGTCATATTTTGTCTAGTCTATTATCGTTTACTATGGCATGTATAATATTAAAAAACGCCCGGGATATCGTCTCGTCATCCCGTGGGATTTTCCAAAAATCCTTTCTAAATACCCCTATACCACTCCCAAAAAAGTCTCGGTGAGCTTCATAATGATTTTACATATTTTGATATTACATTATATAAAGCCAATGTCATTGTAAAAAACTAGCATTATGACATAACACACTCATTATAGCAATGTCTGGGCACAATCATTACTTTCATGCTCGATGCGCTCGGACATATGCAATCAATTATTTACTCGTGCTAAAATAATAGCCACTATGTACTACATACATCAGTCAAGTGCGAAACATGATTGCGTACTAAGAGCTCCGCCACATATATGATAATCGTGGTTAAACGCTTAGCTATCACGAATAAAAGAAGCGGATTTAATTCACAGCACATTATATCAAATTTATTGTAGACATAGTAGGTACTAAAATATGTTATTCGGTAGGTAAATCTTCATAAAAACCATACATATTTGGTCTGTTTTTCTATTGGAAGAAGATTGTTTGAAAACTGGCCTATTCGAAAAACTGACTGGCTGATGCCTAAGATAAAGCATCATTGTCTATGAGCAATATTTTTACTGTACTACGGGATTTGACCTTCATCTCACCTGTTGGCAAGTTATGATAAGGCCGAAGGTATTTAAGCCCACTTCATCCGGAGTCTTCAACAGTCTGAGAAACTGGCTAAATGCCTCTAGATGCCGAAACGCAACAATAATTGTTATGGCTATAGAATGAAGTAAGATGGATGTAGCTGATCACGCGGACTCAAACAAAGTCCTACCATCAACTAACCAAGCACATTATTGTGTTATCTGACACTTCGGATGAATGAAGGATGCTCAACCTCCTTGATTCATATCTAGAACCTTGATTTCCGCACAACATATTTTCACCCAAATAGGCGCTCCTGTTAGGCCAACGTTTGCAGATAACTGTCTCTGTTTACATAACCCCAAAAAGTACAAGTGAGCTCAAGCTTATTCATTCAAGGCATTTTAATTTGCACAAGATTATGCATGCATAACCGTAATATCTGTAATACCGCGTGCATAACTTACTGGTTCGCTGATGTAAACGGAAAACAGCTTTTGGAAAGTTGAATGTAGAGTACCTACCATAGAGCTTTGACATAACAAACAAACAATGTACCAATATTTCGAAATCATCTTCGATGCTTTGTAGCAACTCAAGTCATTATTATTTTGGTGGTAATTTGTGACTGCAGACTGCGGGTATAAATCAACTATTATTGAGGAAAGGACACCAAATTTACCAGTATGACATCATTTCTTCGCTCAATTTATAGATACCTATAATTATAAATTGGTAGGTATCGTCTCGTTTGAGAGATACCTAACCGCTCACACAAACCGAGTACCACTGATTTAAGCTCTATAAGTAGTACAAAGATAGTTTGGAGTTCGTTTTAAAATAGCATGTCATTTCTTTATTTTATTGGTTATTGCCAAGCATTGACCACCTGCTTACTGTCAATGTAATGTAATGTATTAGACTCCCGTTCCGCACATATACTCTCACCAGCTTAGTCTATAAGGTCTTAAAGGCTCTTGCTATAAGGAACTTATCCACTCTGGACTTGAAAGATTGTACTGGTGCGGAAAAACAGTGGAGAAACAGTTGTCCTCTGTGTTCCATTCCCGTAGAGGCAAAACGATGGCACAATGAAACATTTACAAGGTACGGGTTACAACCCTCACCTTGTAAATGCCTACAGCCTGCCGTACGTCTGCTAATCCGGTGGTGGAAAGAGGAAGGAGGGATTTGTTCAAAGATGTCGTGCGCACACTTGCCAAAGTGGAATTTATAGAACTAAACATTAAATATAAATAGAACAAAGATATTTTTTCACTTTTTTGTTTTTATTTATTTATTATTTATGTATTATACACATAAAGAAAAAATACGAATATATATTATTTATATATATCATAACCTAAATAAACCACGAAGGATTGAGCAAAGGTACACGCTAAGCTAAGCTATAAGTATAAACGTTTGCATATTTTGTATTTTATTATGTTTTTAGAAAAAACAAAGCGACCTATTTTAATCCTATCATAATATGCCTGCAAAATGTTAATAGAATAGTACAATATATTTTGAAATGAGCGACAAACAAACGTTAACTGAACTACGTTTTTATGAGAAACTGGTGGGTATTGTGGCAGGGCCTTTTATTTTAGTCAAATAGCGCGTTTTTGAAGGTTTTATAGGAGCTTCGCAAATTGTTTTACTTAGAAACATATAGCTGGATAAAACTATTTGCGAGCAGGATTTGCAACTGTCTCTAGTGCACTATATTTTATGGAGACGCGATTCGAGACATTGTGTGAATCATCCCGTCTGGACAGACAACAAATTGAAAACTTAGAAACTGCTGCTTTTGTTAAAAGTAAAAAAAAAAACGTTTGGCTTACTCTTCCCCAACAAGTTGAAAGGATGAAAACCTTCATAGTTTTACGAGATGGCTTGAAATAATGTTAAAATCTATGTATATTTCCAATTGACACGTTATCACCTTTCATTTGATATCCATATTGTTTTTATCTCCATTTTTATTGTTTATCCGCACCTCCATATTAAATTTACATAGCGTATGACATTCCCAAAATTTGTTAAAATCCTTGAAGCCGTCTAGGCTGCAGATTCTTACAATGAAATAGACATACATACGTAATCTCAAAAAACATTACCTTAATTCTGAGGCAGTCGGGTAAAACACATTACTTAAGAAGTTGGCACTAGAAATTCATTTTGGTTTAAGTCAGTCTGTCAACATCAAAAATGATTTCATCGATTGGTATACCTACTTAATCGCGATTTCATCGGCCTTTTTTTGCTGCTGCAATTTCGTAGAGAAGGTAAAGTGAACGGATACATGTAGAAGGTAAAGTCCCCCTACAATTACATACTAAAAGTGCGGAGGTACTGACAAAATAACTGGTAAAAACCGGCATTAATTATTTTAGGTCAAGGCTATCCTGGTAAAAGTGCTATTGATTGGGGCCAATTATTATTCAGTGGTACATGGATATGTTAACGAATGTGTCATAAATTACCTGAGAAGGTATTTATTGTGGTAGGTTTCCACTCACAAACAATGCCAAAACCTCTCTAGTAAGTAGATCTAGCATATTATGCCACAAATATAAACACAAAAATACACAGTATAATTGTACTCATATGTATAATTATACAAGTTCTAAACATAAAAAAAATAAGAGTCATACTTTTACATGTATAATATAATCACGTACATAATTCTATTTATACATTAAGTATAAAATCTCTTTGTGCACATACACATAAATATTTCTAAATAGTATTGTTTTTGGCTATATAATTGTGTTATATTCTTTGTGTTAATAACTTCTTCCATGTAAATAATAACTAAGTTAAATTAGTATCTGCTTTATAATGCAAATACTGAGTTTGATTATTATTGTAAGGAAGAGCAATAATGCCGTGAAGGAAAGCTGATACTGAGGGAAGTTACTCGCCTAAACTATATTTAAACTTTTTATACAAAATAAATTTTAATTAAAGTCCTCTGGTTTGGGCTGTGCGCTGATTGTCAGTTATTCGTTCAGTAAAAAGACGATTTTTATAATTAGATATTATGTTGCCAAATGCTAAAGATGTCCGATTATATTTCATACCTTAGATATCCGTCAAATAAATAGTTTTTCTATAAAAAAAAAAAAAAGTCCTTATATTATTGTGTGAATGTGTGAATATGATAGTATATGGTTCCAGCAACTTCACAATATAAAGGGAACATCAATACTCAGCAAAATGGATGGATTACATCTGGGTAAACCATTTACGTAACCATTCTCACCAGTTTACAAGATAAAGCTTCGTAAGCACCTTGTCATTTGTAACGATTCCTGAAGTAAACGACCCTCTATTCACTATGTCACTGGCTTCTACAAACAGAGATAGATGCTGACGATTCTTCTTCTCAGCTCACTTGGAAGGTTACATGATCAAATCCTAACCATATACCGTGGATTATGCGGGGATCTCGATATGCCAATATCGAACATCGATGTCAGTCAACTTTGCGTACCACAAAACCGTTTTTTTTTTTGTACGGCGGGGAAGCGCTTTGCCTCATCTCATCTGGTGTCAAGTTATAATACGGGGAAATTTGGAATCTCACCTCACCCTGAATCCTCAACAGACTGAGGAACTAGTTGTTATGGCGATATATAAGGTATCTAGTCAGGCGGATTTTAAACCAGTCCTACGATTAACCAAACCAAGCAAAAATTAGTAACCCCATAGGGATCGCTTCCCTACCTTTGGTATTTGGTAGTCTAATATTTGGTAGTCAATGGGCGAACCACAGATTCTGACCAGGATGAGTCCTTTAGTTGGCACCACTTACCACTCATGGTCGTACAATAAAAAAATATGTTTTTCTTTAATAAATACACTCACGACTTTTTTCTCTAGGAGAATTCACCTCTGATCACTACTCAGACTAGACTACGCTTAGCTTAACTAGCCTTGACACATGTCATTCGGACTTTTGGTCCTAGGTACATGTCAGTTTCCTCACGACATTCATTTCCTGCACATGCACATGCACGGTGAAGGTCACACTTCACCGTCAGAGCATGTGCATGTGTCAAAGTACTTATAAACTTCCCAAAAACCGAAAAGTCAATAGGTTCACGACTGGATCTGAACGCACAAAATCTAGATCGGAAGGTAGGCCCATACCCACATGGCCACACATCATTATTAGCATTGGTATATTTTATTTCTAGTATTTATTTACACATTTAATAAGGTCACACGTGTACTAACAAATCGCTATAAACCTTGTTTCTGTGTCTGAACTCTACAGCATGAGAACGTATCCTCAGTGGAATACGCTCGTTAACCAATTCCTTATTTTATGGGCCTGTCTTCGTGCCTACCGCTGGTCTTTGCAATGCTTACGTACATATCTCCTGGGCCTTACAAGGCTCACATAAAAAGAAAAGTAGTCAAAATGAAAAACCTAATCAACTCAGACTCGGCAACGGTGCCTTCTCCGTCTGTGGTTTTATTATGTTGGGAATGAGTCTAATAAAACGTTTTCAAAGTCGAATTCTTTGCTAGATTTATAGGATTTTGGTCACAATTCGAAGCTGCGGGTGGAAATTGCGAGTGAATTCCAGAAAATTCCCTCGTTTCAGTTGTAATATCCCATCAATGGATCCAGATCTTCACAAGGAAGTTTTAAATTAAAATGGTATTACATTTTATCGTGAAAAACGTAGTTATAAAAAAAAAAGCTGCTGATTACACAACAGACAATTTTTTTTTTGCAATGGGTTCTTCCATTCGTCCTTCCTAGTGTTTTTCCGCACGCGTAATACAATCTTGGAGTCTTCAAGAGTGAATAGGTTCCTTTTATAGCTAATTGATTCAGGCGTTATTTTGCGGAGATCCATATTTCAAAATAAAATCTGAAAACAGAAAAAATATTTAGTGATATATCCGCCAAATCTCTCTGAAGAAAATCAAATCGACGTGAACGACGGACTTGCAGCGCAGAGCTCGGAGCGGCAACACGTCCACAGAGGGCTAGTCAGTTAGCAAGACTATATTTCCTGAGGATGCCTCGTGTAGAGGCGAAACAAGTGTCGATTTGATTTTTTCAGAGAGATTTGTCGGATTTATTACTAAATATTTTTTCTGTTTTCAGATTTTATTTTGATGTTCCTTTTAGGCAAGCGTGCTCCATCTAAGGCCACATCTTTACTTGTTTTACTTGTTGGTGGTCAAACGCTTGACTATCAATTATTATATTGAGAACCTCCTCCTTTTTTTGAAATCGATTAACAATGCAGCAGATCGAACACCTGCTAAGGTCAAGGTTAATCAACTCGTTTACAAGATCATGAATTCTTAATTTCTATTTAATGGTACGTGAGTACCTACCAATAAGTTGATTTCGCATTCGTCTGGCGGCCGATATCATTCAATGAACGAAAGTAAAGCATCTAAATAAATTTGTAGAAGCCGAAATGAAGATAAAACGGGTTGTCGACCTTAAACGTGGGTCACAAAACATTTACGAATCCATTATTGTGAATAATTGCTTTATCCGCTATCAAGTTTGGTTTAGGTTAACTTATTCACGGGCTTATTATCGCAAACGGAATAGGCCGCCCTTTGCTTTGTGGCTGTTTGAACTTGAGTAGCTAATCAAGAGTTATTTTGAAGTGAAGACTTCTTCAGGCGCTTTGGGCATTCTTTGAGATGGGAAAAAACCATTGAACTCTATTGACTATTGACGCCAATTTTGACACATTTGACTTTAAACAAACACATTGTCACGTTATCTTTATACGATCCTAAAGGTACGGGTAAGGACCGTTCGAAGACTGCCTCTACCTATAGACAGACGGTTGACAGCCGTGACAGGTATCTATCAACGTCAATTCTAAGAAGACATTGTCAGTTGTGGTTGCAAAAACAACCCTCATTAATAAATATCGCGACAAACGAGACAACATTGAGATATAAGTAACTAACAATCTCAGATGTTCTCTTCGGCAAAGATCGACAAACTTTTTTTTTCATGAAATGGGTTTGAGATGAGGTACGACGGAGTGAGCTTGCCCAAAGGTCACTCCGTCCCAAAAGCTCCGAGCACCAATGGAACACTGCAAGCGGTGTTCCATTCCGGAGGTCGGTAAAAAGCCATTCCGTTACTCAGGGTAGATCACAATGGTTGATCACACAAGGGTTGACCCCAAATACTCAAAATATTTAGTACTTATCTCAAAATTTTAGTCTGTTTTACTTACTATAACGCTATCATAACAAAAATTCCTACAGTGATATACGATTTATTTATAGTAGGTACCTAGTGGTCTGCCATAAGTCTAGTAGACTATACGTATACTACTAATTTACCAATTTATATTAAATATAGTAATGAATCTGTGTCAAAATCGAAGGGGGAGCGCAGATGTCATAACACAGGCTTTTAGTCTAGCATAGACATATGATGCTAAAACAATCCTTTTTCAATTACATTCATTTTATTTGACATTAAATTTTAATGTTAAGTCGATTGTATTGAATTTGTTACCTATATTTAATTGAGTCTAAATAAATTTATAATTTATTAATTTTACTACTGATCTTAGTGATGGAACCTTCTATCCCTAATCTAGTTTATTTTTTTTGTCTGCTTTGCTTATTTTGAGACTAGATGGCGGTGTGTTAAATAAATTTTACATGACATTTAAAAAAAAAAAGTTATGTAAAATTGATTTATATATTCTCCTACTATTGACTAAGGAAGTTGAGTAATTCATCACGCGGACCCAATACGTTTCTCTTTAAAATTAGTGTTTCAGGCATACGACACAAGACCTCCTTAATGTTGGTAAATTCTGCACGCACATTTCTGCTTAAAAACGAATTGAATTGAATTGAAATTGGGATATCATTTTCGGGGTATAATTATTGGGATAAATTGGTCATAACGATGGGAGATGTGTAGTAAGTGGCGATAATAAAACGTGACATTGATGTCCTAACCTTGAACGTAAATCCTTTTCGAATGAGGCATATAACTTTGGTCTGACTTTCCCAAATCTTAAAGTATCTTCCCTCGAGATTACTCTTAAAGCCTTTGAGAAGTCATGCTTATTGTTCAGCCTGAGCTGTGACTAGGCACTTTAGCGCTTCAGGAATCCAACCAAATTATCATGGAGCTTATCAAATTATTTGTTTACTATGGATTATAAGTATATTTCAGATCCAGAGGTCCCGGGCTCGATCCCCACACAGTACAATATAGTAATACAGTATAATATGGGAGTACAATATATTGTGCTTGGTTTGGTTGGTGATAGGATTTTGTTTAAGTCCACCTGGCTAGCGACCACCATCTTACCTAATTCTGTCGCCATAATAACAATTCTCAAAAAAAAAATGTTGTATTCTGGCATTCAAAGGCAAGATAGCCAGTTCCTCAGTTTGTTGAGAATTCCGGGTGAAGTGCGCCTCCACCTTCGGCCTTATCTCAACTTGTTACCAGGTGAGATGAAGGCCTAGCGCTTCCCCGTCGTGCAATAAAAAAAATATATGTACCTATACCTACCTACCGAGTATAATATCTGTCTGTATTTTTTGTACTTTTATTATTTGACTCAAGTTAGGATAAGGCCGAAGCGCATTTCACTCGTCATCCTCATCAGTGCGAGCAGCTGGCTATCTTACATCTAAATGCCGGAACACAATAATTTAGAACTGTAGTAATGGCGACAGACTTAGGTAAGGTAGCCAGTCGGACAATAAAAAGTCCAACCACCAACAAAACCAAGCACAATATTGTACTCCTGGGGATCGAACCCGTGACCTCTGGATCTAACAACTGTGGGTGAACAACTACCACAGAGACTTTCTAATGAAGACAGCCTGTAAATAAATAATAATTATTACACGACATTATTTTTTACACAGCGTCTTCTAGCTAATCATAGCCTGTAATATAGGAACTAGAATACGGATAGAATACTTAAATACTTTTTGTGAATACATACGTACTATATGGTACAATACCCAAACAAAGAACAAACATCTATATTCATCACACAAATGTTTGTCACAGCCTACAGCGCAGAAGGCAGAGTTACTACCAACTGAGCTATGAAGCTTGTCAAATGTAAAGATGATGAGTTCAATGCAAATTATAAGAGTTCAATTCAATGGGGGACTTATGCAAGAAACTTTCATTAGCGTGTCAAGTCACATGCTCCCTTTCTTCTACTGCAAGTCACCTTGAGCAGTCGTGAGTCAGACCTGTCCTTGTCTTTCGGTCAGTGTAGTTATTTAGGCAATAATACCTACTTGTGTGTTCGTAAACCAGTTTGGAAAGTATACCTTTGTAGGTATGTCGTACGCAACATGCAACATGCAGCGCGAATGTAGACAATTGGTACTCGATAGCGCAAGCAAATTAAATTGCAAATTAACCAAAGGATTCTCATCGATTTATATAGAATATCTGTAAAAAATCTTTATTTGATATCAGTTAGCGAAAGCGTGTTCGTTTTTTTTTTATTGTACGACTAAAAAATACACTAAAATTGTACAAAGGAAGCAGTCAGATTACTTATGGACCGTTACAACTGTCTATAAGTAGCTCAACTGTTCCAGACCAGTACCAGACGGAAGTGTGCCCGTGACACTGGCTGCATTTCCACGCTGAATAGTTATACTTATACTACGTTGTAGGTTGTGGGTTCGATTCCCACCCAGAACAAACATTTGTGTGATGAATATAGATGTTTGTTTGATCTGTGTTTGGGTGTGTATGGTATGATAAGTATGTATTTAAAAATATATATATATATTTAAGAATTCTATCCATTATCTGGTTCCCATATTACAAGCTATGCTTAGTTTGGGGCTAGAAAATTATTGATATGATATGAAATTATTGCCCTGTAATATTTATTTATCAATATTAATTCACTGGCCCAAAGATAAGCTTGGCTCTTGGTTCTCCTAAATTATATATAAGTTTCACCTATAAATAAAAATATATTAAAATACCTGCATAAAAATTTAAATCATTGTATAAAGATTATAGGACATTAATTATAGAGCATTGTTAGATTAAGATATTCCATTGTTAAGTATATGATTATGTTTGCACGAAATAAATGAATATGAATATGACCTTAGTGCCAAAAGTCTTATTCCATTCAAGCAACGCTGACATAACAGCGATAAGCGATTTCGCGCATCGTAAACATTCGCAAGCAAACTTATCTACGCATGTGTCATAACGTTATCAAAGTTTATAGCTTCCGTTTATGTATTACATTCGCGTGTGAAGATGTTTTATCAGTGCCGTGTGAGTCTGTGAGATACAATGAACCTTGATACGTACGTGTAAGTGCCTATTCTATCAGCGAAAGTCTTACAGAACGGAATATGAAAAAAAAAAAAAATTCTACCATACGCCCCATACAATACAAAAATGCTTGTCTCACTTTCTATGAGAAATAAATAATAATTACAAGACATTAATTTGACATAGCGCCATCTAGCCCCAAACTAAGCATAGCTTGTAATATGGGAACTAGATTACGGATAGAATACTTAAATACTTTTTTTTTGTGAATACATATATATCATACAATACAACACCCAAACACAGAACAAATATCTATATTTAACACACAAATGTTTGTCCTGGGTGGGAATCGAACCCACAACCTACAGCGCAGAAGGCGAGTTATTACCAACTGAGCTATGAGGCTTGTTAAATTTAACTTATGTTGTTATCATATTTTATCTTACATTTATGTACATTTACAGCTAGGTTTCTGTGGTTGTCGCCTCAGTTGCGTAGGGCTCCCTTAAATCCCTCTACTGGTCCCTCACACGCCCCTTTCTAATCCAGTCTGGTCCGCATCGTTTGTCGAAAACATCCCTCCATCTTTATTTCGACCTTCCTGGCTTTCTTTTCCTTACTGAACGGAACACACTAGAATATACTTGATGGCGTGCCGTGGCGATCCCGGTTTAAGAATCAACCCCTCCAACTCAGCCCACGGATGACGTAAAAGCCGACTGAGTGATCTCACTAGAAGAAGCTGCCTCCATTACTGCATAAAGGTGTAGATAATACACAGATATCACTCCGCCTACCAAGTGTGGCGCTTTAACCACCTTTGTAGTCAAGTGGTTCTTACCTAATTCTGTCGCCATATAGCAACAATTCTAAAATTGTTATATTCCGGCACATAGAGGTAAAATAACCAGTTCCTCCGGTTGTTGGGGATTCCAGGTGAAGTGCATATCATACTTAAAAATCTGGTGAGATAAATGCGGTTGTTGGGGATTCCGGGTGAAATGCGCCCATTATCATCCTTAAAAATCTGGTGAGATAAATGCCAATCATTTCCCCGTACTAAAAAAAATAAAAAAAGAGTTAAAATACAGCCTGACGGATGGATGGGCGGACGACAGCGGAGGCACCCTTCGGGTACGGAATCCTGCTTGGTCAATTTTATATTTTCTTGCGCGTCAAATCAATGATCGGTAAATACCAACGTCACACAACAAAAAGGCACTCTACAAGGAAGGCCATAGTTTTTTAAACGGGTAAACCTTCGACCTTGATGCTTGCTTTCGCATTGCCTGGTGCGGTCTGATTGAAATGATCATAAGTACCTAACTGTATTTCAATATACAGTGCAATATCCTTTATTTAGTACCAAACGTAATTAATTATGAACTAATTAATTACAAAAATGAAAATGTATATGGATCTTACCGTTAAAAGCAATCTCTTCCAGATAACATTTGTATAGTTAGGACCAGGAGGAATAAGATAGATATATAGATGGGCAACGAAATAAAATAAATAAAAATAAAATATTACAGGACACTAATTTCACACAGCGCCATCTAGTCCCAAACTTAGCATAACTTGTAATATGGGAACTAGATTACGGATAGAAAACATATATACTTTTTTTTTGTAAATACATACTTATCATACAATACAACACCCAAACACAGAACAAACATCTATATTCATCACATAAATGTTTGTCCTGGGTGGGAATCGAACCCACAACCTACAGCGCAGAAGGCAGAGCTACTACCAACTGAGCTGTGAGGCTTGTTAAATTTTTTTGTTTAAATATTATGAAAATTTGTGTGTGTAAGTACCTACCTACATATGCGTAGGCTATGTGTAGGTACTAAATATAAAAAACATTCGCAATTCAAAATACAAATTCCAATACAATATGAATAAACATACATATATAACAGCCTCTGTGGTCTAGTGGTTCAACCCACCGATTTCAGATCCAGAATTCCGGATTCGATCCCCAGGGAAAGCAATATTGTGCTTGGTTTGGTTGGTGGTAGGATTTTGTTTAAGTCCGCCTGGCTAGCTACCACCATCTTACCTAATTCTGTCGCCATAATAACAATTCTTAAAAAAAAATGTTGTGTTCCGACATTTAGAGGCCATTATTAAATATTAAGATAGCCAGTTCCTCAGTTTATTGAGGATTCCGGGTAAAGTGCGCCTTCAACTTGTTACCAGGTGAGATGAAGGCCAAGCGCTTCACTGTCGTACAGTAAAAAAAAATATATAACTCATTTATATAATAAGTACGGAAATGTATTAAAAAAAAACATATGTATATGAAAAACGATATGTATGATATGATATAATGATAAAAAACGTATCTTTAATAATTATATTTGTTAGGCAGTTCTCATATCAAAAGTTTTGTTTAGTTTGGTGCTAGATGGCGTTGTATCAAATAAATGTCCAGAGATAGCTAATATTTATGTTTGTATTGAGGATTCCGGTGAAGTGCGCTATCACCTTCAGCCTTATCGTAACTTGAAATAGAAAAATCAGGTAAGATGAAGGCCAAGGTCGCATTCTTAAAATGTTTTAGTATACATAATAGGTACCTATACCCAGCATTTGTGTTGTACCAGCAAATTGTAAGTTTGATCAAAACCTACACACGTGATAATGAAATAAAGCAAACGCGAGATGAAAGGTAGGCTTTTGTAAACAATTAACCAGCTACCTTTCCACAATTGAAGATAATTCGAGACATTACTTGTCTGATAACTACTTTAGACAGCAGGGTTTTGCGTACAAATCGCTAACTGTACGATTTTTTTGTAGGTAAATCACAACGGGACAAATTACTGGTGTGTGTTTGACTCGTTGCGTGCTGAAAAACACTCACGATGTGGTACAACAGTGAGTACTCAGCACCCAACGAGTTATCATGACTATTACTGCTTAAGATTCTGTACATTTGGTTCCAAGCTAGGTATTCGCATGAGTTGCTCAATAAAAAATAGACCCACGACTTTTTCCCTTAGAAGACGCTCTGAGTATATTGATGAAAGGTGATATTCATCACTCTCTCACTCAGAGCGTGGGTCTTATGAGGTTATCATGTTTCACATGATTTCACCGGCGCGGCGGCATGTCTCTAGGATAAAAAATGCTATAGACATCTGCCACTGTCACGTATTAGATGCTAGCTACATGCAAACCGTGGGCATATGCGGTCAGTATGAATATGCCTCTGACTTTGTACGTGATACTCATAAGATCCGCGATCTCTGAGTAGTTATCAGAGCTGATTCCGCGTAGGGGAAAAAACTGAGAGTTTTTTACTGTTACTTTACGGAGCTCGTCCTGGCTTAAACGGCCTGGGCCGGAACTAAGATGTTAGTAGTCTTGTATGACACGACAGACCCCTTTTATTACACGTCGCATTATTGTAGAAAAGAGTCCTTTTCTACAATAATGCGCGCACGGAGGACTATGAGTCTTTAAAGTGACCGCTCTGGGACTTTTAAAAGTTTATTACATAATTATTAATATAATAGACTAGAAATATATTTAAATTATATAATTACCTACGATAGAGGTACATGCAGATTGTTAGGTTATTCAAACAATTATATTAACTTTTTAGATGAAAATCATTAAACATTATTATTAACACACAACTTATAACGAATGTCAACAAAATCTTTTCGTAAATAAGTATAATATTATCGGTCATCATCATCATCAATAGCCTATTCGTGTCAGGCAGACAGTCAGACGGAGCCTCATCCAATTGTTGTTTGTGTCCAGCTAATTAATTAGGGATTTGCTATTAAGTAATAATAAATACCGCTTACATTACATATAATTATCAAAAAATCATGTTTATGCTGCACGTCTGAGGGCTTTTAAGCTATTCAAAGCCTTAAATGTCGATTTCGAAATAGTATAATTATAATTATATGAGGGTGACTTAACATAATTGAAATGAAGTGAAAAATATTTATGGAACGCCAAAAACATACAGGATAATTGAACATTTTTAATAACTAATGTTCTTGTTTTTATCGCCTAAAAGCTAACTCTTCCAGACACGTATAAATAACATAATTGCTAGAAACACGAGATGATTCAATTAATTCTGTTATTGTATCATGACTCAAAAGTTTGTAAGCTTCAAAGTAACCGAGTGCCTTAATATTCAGTGTCGTAGAAGTACTCATTACTAGAATAGCAAATCTAAGCGTGCTATCATTTCTGAATAGGCACCTACATCTCCAAATTATCCTAGATGTTAACCGCATCTGTGGTCTTGTGTTTCAACCCACCGATTTGAGATTTGAGATCCAGAGGTCCCGAGTTCGATCCCCAGTGCGAGCAATATTATGCTTGGTTTGGTTGGTGGTAGGATTTTGTTTAATTTCGCCTGGCTAGCTCCCACCATCTTACCTAATTCTGTCACCATTTTGTTTTTAATGTTGAGTTCCGGCATTTAGTTTCCAGCCTTCGACCTTATCTCAACTTGTAACCAAGTGAGATGAAGGCCAAGCTTCATCTCATCTCGCTACCCCGTCGTACAATATATAAAAAAAAGAGATTATTATCAAGCAACTATTTGATTCGGCGCTGGCTTTTGACATCAGTACATTTGACTTTGTAGAGCTAAGTACATTACTTACGTCAAAGGATGTATCCCATCCCATTAGATGTATTGGAATTGTGCTTATCCATTCTATTCAGCATTCAGAATTTCTGATAGTACCTAGTACCATTATGTCACTCTAGCTGCGGAATATCACAGTCAAATCATTATATCAATATATTGCTGTGTTTCTGCGGTGAGATAGGTACCTAATATTGGCAAAGCTTGCAAGCGTCTATACGCAACGGTAACTGCAAAAAATAAAGTAAGAATAAGGTGGCCAGTTCCTCAGTTAATGAGGATTCCGGGAGAAGTGCGCTTTCACCTTCCACTTTATTCTACCTTGAACATCTGGTGAAATGAAGGCCAAGCACCTCATTCCTGTCGTACGATAAAAAAAGGAGTTGAAAAAAAAGCAGAAGCGCTTTTGACAATTACTTTTGCTATTATTTGTGCTTTGATATAATACTTGATCCAAAAGTATTAGGAATCAGTTGAAGCATGACTAGGTACCTGGTGTAAGTATCCCATGCTTCTTCCAGGGGGAGATCTAAATGGAGAATGGGTCCGGTGACCGATTGGTTATACCTAACATTATATATGAGCCACTATATTGAAATAGGTCGAATTTCTTAGTACCGCAAAGGTTAAAATTAACTCACGTTATGCCTAAAATATATATATCTTCTTATTATTATTAAATCTTTGTACTTAGCGAAGAGACTTACTTTGGCATACAATATTGATAAAAGAGATCCAATCAAAGAGTATTTAATAAATCCAGCACGCCGTTTCATACAAGATTGCTGGAGCGTTGTAATGTTCCAAATTCAAAAAACGCTCCAGCAATGAATGGATTCGATTTTCTTTGCCCGTAAATTCGATAGGTACTTCACGTGTTCTTTTTTCATAAATGACAATGCATGTTTGAGAAAATCTTAATGAATATATAATAATAATTAAGATTTTCTCAATCTAAGGCAAAATAATATTAAAAGCTTGGGACTTGCGACATCGTCTTGATTTAAATGCGTGTAAAATCTAATTATTAAACGGAAATATTAAAATTATGTTTCTGTATCATCACGGCAAGATTGCAAGCTTCGAATGCAATAATGGATTTGCGATAATCACCACGAATGGCAGATGGGCTTGGAATCGACTTTTACATTATGTAATGTACAATATCTTATGAACATCCAGACTCCTTTTTATTTCTCTCCTCGGTGAGCAAAGTATCTACAAGGTAGAACTTAATGGTTTCAGGCTCAGTGAATTTAGTCAACTAAATTTACGGGCCATAGAGATTTCATACCTATTACAAGGCTTGACTGGATTGGTCGCTTTCGAATCCGAAGGGCAAATGATACCTTATAGCTAAGGAAATTATTGTGTTTCTGTAACTATTATTTAAATGGTGAATCTCTTCAAATATAGGTAAGTATTTGAGTTCAATATCCTTTTCAATATATTAATCTCGATTTCATTCGATACTGCTTCTGTTTACTGTCTAGCCGTTTTAGTTAACCCCTTTGTAACCTCCAATTTTGATTTCATCTCGTTTAGTGATGCATGGAATATACTTAATAAGGTTCTTGCATCGGTCCAATTATTTCAATCCCAAATCAACATGCTTTGGAAAATATCGAATCAATATTGTATTCTCAATTTTCGCCAAGGTCACAATCCCACAAAGGAAAAAACGAATAAACCAGGACTAGGTCATAGTGATAAAATCAATGTGGATAGGTATCCATGAAAGAACCAAGCTACTGACATAACTGTTAAAATAGCAAGCTAAAGTGGCAGTGGTCGGTCAAATAGCTCGCTGTACTGATTACTGCTAGGGAGCAAAGGTTTTCGCATGATGATTGCGATTTAACGCGAAACGAAGTGTAAGAAGACCCCACTTGACATGGCAGTCGTGGAGTCCATTCGTGGAAGCGGTTCAGTAGTGCAAGTATCGTTCAGATCGTTTGCTTCTTTCCGAATTGCAACGGTCGATTAAATTAAACGAATCGTATCGTTTCTTGCGAGTATGAAAATCTGATCGGTTAGTGATATCAATGCTTACATAATCAACTTCAATTGGTAACTTTTACAGAGACTTCTTCAAAGTTGATAAAACAATCGTGTCAATTGTCGAAATATGTGTTTTTTTTATTTATTTTAGATGGTCAGCTATTTACCATGATGGCTTGCCTAGGTTTGCTTGCCTAGCCAAGGATGAGATCAACGAAGCTTACCCAAAAGGCACTGGCTCTCCCGCGCACCGACGAAACACGGTGAATCGTTTGGCGCCGGACTTCGGCAGGAGGGTGGTCGCTAGCCAGGTGGCGTGTTAATCTATTCTGTAAAAATAAATGAATTGAATTGAAATAATCACCGACTATCACCTGCATTAACAATGGAACGGTAGGATATAGATGTTTCTGCATCTCAAAACTGGCGACTATTGGACTTTCGTCTAGAGACTTATGAATGACGCAAGAAACTCCTTCGTCTCTTTGCGCACGATGGGTTTTGAAAAACAAACTCTTCAACATGATGATATTGAGATATTTCGATATAAAATAAACTAAGACCGCTACATAATGATCCATTACAAAAAACGGAAAAGAATTGAATATGTAGGTAATTAATCATGTAGGTAGGTACATAAGCTGAAATCATGATGATGATGTTATTATTACTATTTACCGTTTAACAAGCGACATATACCCGAGTACCTAGGTACCTACAGTAGGTATTAACCAGTCCGTTTGAGCGTGTTTGATATTTTTCGTGTGGCCTGTCTAACAACCCTGGTTTTAGACCTTACGAGCCGCCGTCATAGGCGTCTGACATGGCTCTTTGACGACCATTACCAGTGGCAGTAGGTGCCGAGGACCGACGACGGGCTTCCAAAGCAATCAAGCCTGCAATGTACTCACAAAATCACGCGGCGACCAAACCTCACAAAGGAATGCCATCACCCGTGAATCGGACCTAGGACTGCTAAAAACACAAGACAGGTGCGAATCTCAAATACGCTGAGGATTCCAAAGATTATTTTCTATTGTGTTATTCGAAATTAAATGATGCTTATGCCCACTACCAACCAAATAAGCACCAGGTTCTTTTTCTACATACTATATTTTTATACCTACTAGTATAATTAATATTATCTGGACATAATATTTCAGCATTGCCAGGACGGACCATGTAGAAACTAGGAACCCTGTCGTTCTTTACTACTATAATATAGCCAGGTATTACAGCCATTCCGCTTTTCTTATTTTGCCGTAGCGAAGCACGGGTATTTTCAGCTAGTTCTTTTATAAAGTTACAGGACACTAAAATACAGGACACTAATTTCACACAGCGCCATCTAGTCCCAAACTAAGCATAACTTGTATTATGGGAACTAGATTACGGATAGAATACATAAATACTTTTTTTTTTTTTTTTTGTAAATACATACTTATCATACAATACAACATCCAAACACAGAACAAACATTTATATTCATCACATAAATGTTTGTCCTGGGTGGGAATTGAACCCACAACCTACAGCGCAGAAGGCAGAGCTACTACCAACTGAGCTGTGAGGCTTGTTAAAGTTACTAGGCACATCGATATAACATTGCAAAAAAAAAAAACAATATTTTCTTAGTCTCTAGGATCTTTAACCGCCTCTGTGGTCTAGAGGTTCGTCCATCTGGTGTCAGATCCAGAGGTCCCGGGTTGATGGTTGGTGGTAGGACCCTCCAGGCTAGCTACCACCATATTACCTAAGTCTGGCGCCACAAGACAAGATAACCAGTTTCTCAGACTGTTGAGGAACGTCGATTGTTTTACCACTTTAATGATTGTAATTTCCTGAGAACTTATTTATAGTTACTTTCTGGGATGCCTACTGCTTAATTATCATTGTATAGGTTCTTAACACTGTAATGTACGCAATCACCATAAATGTTATTTATTTCTCCTTAAATTTAACCGCCTCTGTGGTCTAGTGGTTCAACCCACCGATTTCAGATCCAGAGGTCCCGGGTTCGATCCCCATGGGGAGTACAATATATTGTGCTTGGTTTGGTTGGTGGTAGGGCTTTGTTTAAGTCCGCCTGGCTAGCTACCACCATCTTACCTAATTCTGTCGCCATAATAACAATTCTTAAAAAATGTTGTAAATACCGTTACAAACGGTCTATAGGTAACTCAACAACAACAATACATTTATAACTTTTGAAACTGCCATGGTAATAGGCATACTATATCTAATATGAACGGGATGTACAATATTTTTTATGTTCCCTTTCTTTTATTTCACTTTTGAATTTCGACCACTGCATAGTTTCTAATAATGAACTAAAAAATATCTATCAAGAAGCGCAAACTTTGTTTCGCATTAAAATGTTCCAAATTGCCAAATGATTTCATTTTAAGCGCAAATTTAGTCTCGCATCAGAATGCTAACCAAACAAACATATTCATCATTCATCCATTCAATAATAAAATTAAATACATTCATTTTAAGACGATTTTATTAAGAGTGTCGTAAACCATCCATACAGTCTAGCGCTACTACTTTTCAAGACGTTCTCATAAGTTTCTTCTGCAATATTCCTTCGTATCAAAGTTAAAATTTAATAAAACAAAGTTACTAGTTAGTTTGAAATAAAGTGCTTTCAAAATCCTTGATTCTTGAAAAATTGTGAATGCAGCTCGTTTCTCGCAAATTGTTTCATTATGGTATGAAACAATTAATATGAATATTTTGTACCATTAAAATGCAAAAACTCACATTGGAATTTGAATTAATATGTTTTTGCTATGTCCATTATTATTCAATGCAGGCTACATATTACGGTTCCAAAGAAGCTTTCAAAGGTTGCCATCAAATCCTAATAACAGAGTCACGTTAGTATCCACCCTTTGGGATAGATCATTATGTTTTTGCTTTCTAACTCTATTTTTGTGTACAGAACCCTAATTACTTTTTGATATTGCAATGGGGTATTCATATTGAGTCATTAGCTAGCAGATACGGCTGCATACGCTATACGTACAATAAGGCATCTTACTGATGAAGCTACGGCGAGGTTACTTTATTTTAGTTACTTTCACAGTATTATGTCTTATGGCATATTTTTATGAGGAAGTGCAGCTGATATTGAAAGCATTTTATTCTACAAAAGAGAGCTGTACGGGCAATTTATAAAATGAAAACTCGTGACTCTCTCAGGGAACGTTTTAAAGAGATTGGTATTCTTACAGTCAGCTCCCAATACATCTATGAAAATCTAATGCACGCTCGCAGAAACATTGATGAGTTTAGTAAAAGAAGTGATGTACACAGTGTTAATACTAGAAATTAAAATAAACTTGATATACATATATATATAAATGTTGAATGGATCATCAAAAATTTAACCAGCCCGAGGTTCTTGTCTTTCTCCTTGTGTGCTGGTCGCGATTCCGAACAGGCGGTAGATTTGACGTTTAAAAATGATCCTAAAACAATTTAATGAACAAATTTAAAGAAATTTTAACTTTGACTTCGACTTTACAGCAACTTAAAAGTCCAAAACTGAATAAATTTTTTTCAGGAAGTCTCAGTATTAAAACATATGTCAGTAAGAAAGGACGTTATACTGCGAGGACGACTTCCGCTATTTCGTTTTTTCGGTAATCATGTGTCTCGAAAGATAAGTATATTCCAATCTGAGCCCTTATTCTGTACGACCAATCGTGTCTTAACGCGCCCGCGTTACGATATTTGCATGGAAGTATCGTATTGACATATCGTAACGCGGGCGCGATAAAACACGATTAGTCATACAGAATAAGGGGGCAGGCTCTAATATTACTGGCTTTAGGTGGATCGTCATCGTAACCTACAGTAACGTCAAGACATATTTCCGAGCTACTTACAATTTCACACAGCGCCATCTAGACGAGTATATAATGTAATCTTATGCGTACCTATAGTACCAGCTTAACTTGTTTGTTGATTGAACACAACCATTTGATTACGAAATGTAAGACCTGATTTAGATTAACCCAGAAGCTAGAAGCAATTGTAAATTATAATGAAGCTTCAGGAGTACCGGTTCAGAAGCAATTGTGATCTGGTTAAAAGTTTTAAATTCAGTTTCATGTTATCTTGGCAAACAAGTCTTGTTGTCATGAAATATCAGGATAATTCTTAATAAGATAATATCTATTCAAACAGTACGTACAATCGCATGCAAAAATGTGTATTATAGTGTAATCTTTGAATCCATATCTGGTAATATGTTACTGGTTTGATATTAAAGTGTTTATTTTTGTTTTATTCTACGACGGGACTTGGCCTTCATCTCCCTGGTAACAAGTTGAGATAAGGCCGAAGGTGGAGGCGCACATCATCCGGAATCCTCAATAAACAGAGGAACTGGCTATCTTACCTCTAAATGCCGGAAAACAATTTTTTTTTAAGAATTGTTTTTATTGCGACGGAATTAGGTAAGATGGTGGTAGCTAGCCAGGCGGACTTAAACAAAATCCTACCACCAATCAAACCAAGCACAATATGGGCACCCTGGGGATCGAACCTGGGACCTCCGGCGGATCCTGACGCAGATTCCGTTTTTGTTTCATATCCAGACTTATTAGAGTTTCAAACAATCTAAAATTAAACCGGTGTAAATAATTAGCATAAGTTCGTTTAAATGTATTCATTATAGTTTGTTAAAAAAAGCTATTATTATTATTATTTTATCCAAACTCATATAGGACACAAAAAATTCGAATCAAAAATTCGTTGCTCAATTGGTTGAGAGTTTCCGGCTTGAGCAAACTATGCGGATTAAAGTATCGTCGCGGGTTGTGAATTTTTGTGTCATTACAACATTTGTTAATGAAAGAATTGTCTTTTTGCTAATATAAAAGTAATGGCATAATTGTCAAACTGTATCAAATGATTTCAGTCAACTGTACAATTAAACTATAAGCGCCGTATTTAGGCCAGCGAATAATATTAGTAGCGTGGTTAGCAGCCAGTGTCTTGAGCACGTGTCGCTGACAAAGCCAAAGTTTGATCAAGTTGTCTGTAAAATATAATGTTAATTTAAAACTTGAATCCTAATCCAAACCTACTAAGTATGTACAGTCGCCGTAATATGGATACACTCCAAATTTGCAAAATGATGTCGCCGTACTAAATTTCATTGATATGTATCACATTTTTTTTTTTTTAAATGACACCATTATTTTGTGTCATCCACCAATATCCTTTTTTAATTCATACCACCATTTATCTGTTGGTATCCACAAAAAAATGATAGTCTACATTTGGTGGTCGTGTGTTTGATTCCGGCTGGACAGCAAGGTTTTTTTGTTGGTAAATTGTGACTACAAGTGATGAAATCGTGTTTCAAATGAATCACAAAAGTAAAATTATACCAAAAATATATTTGAAAACATTTCAACCGATTTCACAAAAAACTTGAATATAATTCTATGGATAATTAATATATTTTAGGAGCAGGAAATTTTTGCTCGACAATATTTGATCCTACCCTATCGCAAAGTATTGAACTCAAATTCAAAAGCGAACGCTTTCAGGTTCAAAAGAACTTTTTTGCTTCGTGGCGCTTTAAACGCCAACTTTGACAATCATTTTAAAGCTCGGTGATTCGGAAAACAATTACTTTCCCGGGACAAAAATATATGGAATAGAATAGAATAGAAAAAAACTTTAACATACTTTTTACATACACTTTCAGTTTGCGCACTCAATGCGCATGTTGCTGTTTTTATGTTTGCGACTTGCTCACGCTAAATTAAAACATCTGTGTTTGGATGTAGTGTGTGCTTAAAAAAAGCATTTAAGTAAGTATTCCTTTTTTATTTCTTATTGTACGACGGGGAAGCGCTCGGCCTTCATCTCACCTGGTTATAAGTTGAGATAAGGCCGAAGGTGGAGGCGCACTTCACCCGGAATCTTGAACTAACTGCGGAACTGGCTATCTTACCTCTAAATGCCGGAACAATAATTTTAGAATTGTTGTTATGGCGACAGAATTTGGTAAGTACCCAAACACCTACCAAACATCTACATTCATCACAGAAATGTTTGCTCTGGGTGGGAATCGAACCCACAGCCTACAGCGCAGAAGGCAGAGTTACTACCAACTGAGCTATGAGATTGTCCACCAGGTATGTACCTGGTAAATACCTAGAAATACCCAGGTAGTCGCCTACAATAATAATTACACTCCAAATAAGCAAAATGATGTAACGGTAATAAATTTCATTAATATTGTATCCAAAAGTAATTATCAAAATAATTTCACCATTAATTTGTGTCATAATTATGTATCCATTTTCATAACAATTATGTATACACAATACTTTTGCAGAGATACAGTCATTTGTTTCAAAATGATCTAACCAGTGAAAATTTCAATATTCTTATTTTCACATCTAGATATGAAAATAAGAATATTGCCGGCTCTAGAGCCGTATGTCATACGTATGTTTACATATTTATGAAAATATTTTCATAAGTATGTAAATGTAAATAACTTTTTCCTAGTGATCTACTACTTTATATTTACACATGGTACGAAAACCTCTTCACGCGATTCACCGCTTTATTTATTTGCAGTTCTAACTCATCAAGTTACCTATCAAAAGGTCCCGTATCCTCTCTTCG
Organism: Venusia cambrica; assembly: GCA_951394065.1. Taxonomy (NCBI): domain Eukaryota; kingdom Metazoa; phylum Arthropoda; class Insecta; order Lepidoptera; family Geometridae; genus Venusia; species Venusia cambrica. The sequence goes on along the minus strand of OX596059.1, from coordinate 3,162,013 downwards.
TTAGATCTTTGGAATAAATGCTTCGTGTTCCGTCTGTCTGTCTCTTGCCCTTTATAAGCTACTACCTGACCCCGCACGGTAACACTTGTAATTCCACCGCTGAACAATTTTCTCGGAAAGCTTGCTCTATTTGATTGTAGACCTCATTCTTGCCCAGACAAGTCTTGAGATTCACAGTTAACCCTTCGTATATAATGTCCCGCCTCTATCCATCTATTCCACGTGATCGTTGGTCACAACACAGCCCCCGGTCAGGTCGAACCAAATTATTCATGTGTTTATGGCGAATGCTATACCCAGTTTAAGAGCTCACCCATTTCAAATGAAAAAATAAAACATTGTTTTATCCCGTCACTGAATCTTATGGGTATTAAACTCTCCCAAATTAATATTATTATTTTAAAGTCGACCCTTTATCACTTATTTGCAATGGAATTGAATTGAAAAATAGAACATAATGAACATCCAGGTACAAAGATGATTATCACAATCTCAAAGCGGTAGATTTTCATGATATCGATCATGAAGTATGTTATCGTACATCATACAAAATATTAACACTTTTTTTTGTTTCGTGTTCTAATTCTTTTACAGTAAAGTAAAGAAGAAAATGTTTGTATGTTGTACAAACATTTTAACCCCCAAAACCTCTGAAAGGGCGCATTCAGAGGTTTGAGGGGATTTTTATATGATTCGAGCCAATCAATGATATCAGTGATAATTATATAGTCCGTAGTTTTTGAGCATATTCACTACAAACTTAAATACAAAACTGTATCAACGAGATTTTTTGGAGAATGAGTTATCCGATATTTCAATGCAATTAACAAGCCTCATAGCTCAGTTGGTAGTAACTCTGCCTTCTGCGCTGTAAGTTGTGGGTTTGATTCCCACCCAGGACAAACATTTGTGTGATGAATATAGATGTTTGTTCTGTGTTTGGGTGTGTATTGTATGATAAGTATGTATTAAAAAAAAAAAAAAAAAGTATTTATGTATTCTATCCGTAATCTAGTTCCCATATTTCAAGCTATGCTTAGTTTGAGGCTAGATGGCGCTGTGTGAAATGAATGTCCTGTAATAATTATTATATTTAATTGAAACCGCCTCCGTGGTCTAGTGGTTCACCCACCGACTTCAGATCCAGAGGCCCCGGGTTCGATCCCCAGGGGGAGTACTAATATTGTGCTAGGCTTGGTTAGTGGTAGGACATTATTTAAGACCACCATCTTATCTAATTCTGTCACTATAACAACTATTCTAAAATAGTTGTGTTCCGGCATTTAGAGGTAAGATAGCCAGTTTCGCAGTTTGCGCCTCCATCTTTGGCTTGTAACCAAACTCCTGACTTGTAACCAGGTGAGATTAGGGCCAAGCGCTTCCCAGTCGTAAAAAAAAGCAGTTACATGCGCCATGATTCCAGACACACATCAGATCATGGTAAATGTTCCGTTAATATTAGTAGGTAAAAGTGTTCATAATCAATCATAGCCATTGTATCAAAAGTTATCAAAATACAAATATCCAAACCTTACCGGTTTAGTTATTATGTTCATACTAGCTTTACTCAAACAAATCCACTAACTTTCCTTGCGACAGGTGCTCTTCCCTTCATGCTAATTATTTTTTGCACTTTAATTAAAGTAAAAACCTTTTACCGCAAAAATTTGCTATATTCATTAGACAGCAGATAGACGTTAGGCTAATGTCTAGGTAGACGTAATTCTTGCTTGTCTTAAATAAAAATAGACTTGCCTTTTTCATTACCTACCGCATTTTAGAAGTAGTGAGATCGAACACGAAATCTTCAGTACCGGGGGCGATGGAAAAAGTAGTTTCATCTATCCCGATCGAATAAGTAAAAGAAACTACGCTCTTATATATGCTTAATTTGATAGTTGGGCTGGTATTGAAATCGGTGCTTCGAGAGCTCCTAATAAAAAAAAATCGAAAACATACTATGACTTTTTCACATTTCATGTTAATAATACTTTAAAACACACATGCAAATATTATTTGTAATGTATATTCCAGGGAGGTTAATAAGATATGCAATACAAGAGCCTGATTTAGCATGGCAGCTTCTAATCTAATCTTACCTCTCCTTTGTTACCGACTATAAGACAGGCATGAACCGCCCAACCCCTATATCACGTACCTTCTTACAGTAGTTAGATACAACTAGTTATGACTAACTCATAACGTAGCTTTCAGTACCAACTAAAGCTTTTTTGTATTGTACGATGGGGAAGTGCTTGGTTTTCATCTCACCAGGTCCCAAGCCTAGATTCGTAAATCGTAGTTAACCCGGAATCCTCAACAGTCTGAGCAACTGCGTACACAACAATTTAAAATTGTTGATATGGCGACATACTTAGGTAACATGGTGGTAGCTAGCCAGGCGGACTAGTCCTATTACCCCAACCAAAACAAGCAAGATCTTGTACTCCCCTGGGGATCGAAGCCAGGAGCTCTGGATCTGACACCGGTGGGCGTATCACTAGACCACATAGACTAGCTCTGGACCTGGAGGGGTAATTCGACTCTTCTGGTTCTGAGGTAGCAGGGAATTGAGCAAATAGATGGCCTGGATTGTAGGTGCGTGCAATGCGGTGGGTGCGCAAAGGTGCAAAATAGCTACTATTAGTTTTACGTAACATATAACTTTTGAATAATGTTGATTATTTTTTATAACTATTAATCATAGCTCAGTTGGTAGTAACTCTGCCTTCTGCGCTGTAGGCTGTGGGTTCGATTCCCACCCAGGACAAACATTAGTGTGATGAATATAGTTATTTGTTCTGTGTTTGGGTGATATCATATAGTACGTATGTATTTACAAATGTATATATTCAATCCCTAATCTAGATCCCATTTTAATGCTACTTAGAATGGGGCTAAAAAATGTAGTCGTAAATAGGTACAGGAGATATAGAGGCCATACTGTACCCATTATAACCAATATAAAGTGATTAGTGAAGGGTCACCCGAAACTATTCCAATCAATGTTTTGCAAAAGGTTCTGATACAAATACAAAGGCGTGTCGAATCAATTCTCTTCCGGCCAAGATCCTCTATTCTATTGAAGGTCGGCTGCAGAAGCTTCCTCTTGCCACTAAGAAATAGTTAACAAGGTAAAACTAGCTTTACTACACCAGTTTTAGGTATAATTACCCTAATTTCAATGTTACGTGTATGCACAGCCAATATTCATGTAAGTTTTTTTTTGTTATTTTGTTATTTTGCCTCTTTGGTCTAGTAGTTCGCCAACCGGTATCAGAGTCAGAGGTCCCAGTTTCGATCCCAGGAGGGTACAATATTGTGCTTGGTTTAGTTGGCGGAAAATTATGAATTGCAAAATATTTTGCTTCGCTAAATTTGGTACAAACTGAATTTACCAGAAGCGAATGTAAAAGTAATTACTTCATTTTAAATATTGATTGTGAAAATTATGATTTGAATACATACTATTGTAGACTATTATATTAGCTACATCATCATCATCATCAATAGCCCACTAGTGTCCACTACTGGACAGAACCCCCTCCAAAGCTGGAGATTTGCACTAATCACCACGTTGCCTTTTTCTAGTGAGATCCCTAAGTCGGCTTTTACGACATCGTCGATTCTAAAGCCGCGACCGCCAAGGCATATATTAGCTACATAGAGTAATTAATTTCTCAGCTGAGACTGTTACGATTAATAGGGATATGATAAATTCTCGCTGTCGACATTAACAGTGAAATCAATCAACTGAATCGACCTATTAGAACACTTCCTGAATGAGACCGATGCTCCATTGGTATTCATAGCCAACCCTTACTAAGTTACAAAGCTATAGTGTCTCTCGATTGAGTAATAAGTGACTTAATTCGAAATCCTACTAAGTATGCGTGTGCAATTATATAAAATAAAATCTTAGCACATTAATTTCATACAGCGCTATCTAGCCAATTAAGCAAAGCTTATAATATGGGTACAAGATTACGGATGTAATACTTATATACTTTTTTGTTAATACATACTTCTCATATAGTACAACACCGAAACACAGAACAGACATGAATACACTAATTCACCACTCAAATTTTAATGTTTGTCCTGGGTGGGAATCGAACCCACAACCTACAGCGCAAAAGGCAGAGCTACCTAACTGAGCGGTGAGTTTTTTCAAAATGCGCATGCAATTACAATAAAATAAATAAATATTTGCACGTATATACCACCATCTTACCTAATTCTGTCGTTATAATAACAATTCTTAAAAATGTTGTGTCCGGCATTCAGAGGTAAGATAGCCAGTTCCTCAGTTTGTTGAGGATTCCGGGTGAAGTGCGCCTCCACCTTCGGCCTTATCTCAACTTGTTACCAGGTGAGCAGGCCAAGCGCTTCCACGTCGTACAATAAAAAAAAAAAACGTTTTCTCACAGCGCCATCTAGCCCCAAACTATGCAAAGCTTCATAAGAACTGCATACCGGATGATATATATGCTTTTTTGTAAACACATACTTATCACGTAACAACACCAAAACAAAACAAACATCTATTTTCATTATACGATTGTTTGTTCTGGGTAGGAATTGATACCCACGACCTTAATCACAGAAAGCAGAGTTACTACTAACCTTTTTGTAATGCTGATTATTTGGCTGTGTGTCAGATTTTATGAGCCGCCATAGACGCCTGCTAGGAAAATAGCTGCAGTACCCAGGATCGACGGCGTTGGGTCTGTTGCTGGCAACTTGCTCTTCTACGATGAACACTCCCTGAGTGTTTCACAGCACTCAACGAGTTTAGAAAGCCCAGTAGTACCACTGTCTCATACAAACGTAGTTTATCATTCATTTCCGAATGTTATTTCTGATTTGAATACAGTTTTGCAAGTTTAATCGAAAGTAGGTTATATTACCCTAGAGTATGGACTTCAGTTTGTCTAACGTAAATGATCTTAGATAATTAATATTTCAACTGTAATTATTAAGTTTAAGGTCCCTTTAAAACTGGGGCTTAGAGCTGATGAATGTATAATCATAGTACGAATGCTGCTTTACGGACTTACACCAAACATACCCAAGAACTATCCCAAATCACACAATCAAGGTTCTCGCATGGCGACCACGATTAAACGCGAAACGTGGTGTAGGAAGACCCCCCCCCTCGATAGACCGATGGTATCGGCTCATGTTATCACTATTTATGGCGTCGATTGGGGAAGGCCTATGTTCAGTAGTATGGACGTATGTGAGCTGATATTATGATAATGATGATCCCAAATCAATTATCTTTCTTTAAAAAAACGAAATCTTCCTAAATCGAAATCGGCCGTCTTGTTTCTGAGCTACGATACCACAGATATACAGACAGACATTGGTACAATTCCTCAAACTTAAAACACCCCTTTTTTGAGTCGGGGGTTAAAAAAGAGAATTCTACTGTCTACTGCTGGACAGAGCCTTCTACAAAGGCAGAGGGTTTTGCCATAATCACCACGCTTGTAAGGCAGATTGGTGATCGCACTAAAGGTGTTGATATTACGCGGAAGGAAGCTGCTGCCCTTCTTTATGATATCCCTGAGTGGGATTTTACGACATGCATGGACTGAGTTGGAGGGGTCAATTCTTAGGCTGCGACCGCCACGCCAGAAAAGAAAAAAAGATAATTATCCTGAAACAAATCTCTCATTACAACATACCTACATAGATTCAAGAAACATGCCCTCTAATTAGATACTTACTTGGTAAACGAAATTCGCTTTAATTAGCTAGTTTCCGTTGTTAATTAAAAAGTGGGTTGTTGGGAGTTATAAGGTGGGTTACGTAAGAACAAAAGGTTATCAGCTGTGGGGTCTCCTGTGGTGTTATTACGTAATCTGACATCTGCAAGCTGTCATTGACAGCAGTTGTCAAAACTGACGCAAATAATGATGTACTGAATTGACAATAACTATGAGATAGAAACGTATTATTTACTTCATGTTTACAATATTCTTCACTGTTCCATCAAAGTTATTTCATCATTTCATTTCATTTCATACATTTTAAAAGCGAAAGTTTGTTAAGTTGTTTAGACGGATGTTTGGTACTTCATCACATCAAAACTTGGACAGATTGAGCTGGCATTTTGCACAGCTATTGCCCTAGACCAAGAGTATTACATATAATACATTTTGTCTCATAAATCAGTTCCCGTGGGATATGAATGATAGATATACCTAGGTATAGGTATTTTGAAGTTGAAGAAGGTCAGTGACATACAGAACAGACAAAACCTAGGAACAGACTGACGGCGACACTATCATTAGAAGAAATTAAAAATATTCAAGAAATAAGAAGTGTAAACATTTAAAACGAGTACATATCAACTGTGTAACAGCATCTACTGTAGTTGATGATGTGTTGATGTACGGCTTACAGTGACATATTCGTCATTTTTACATCATTACATTCTAAACCATTCACAGAGCAATTTTATTAAATAAAATAAACTTTTCCTTTTTTGTTTGGATGATTTGATAGATGTCTGTATTTTATTCACGCAAAATCTTACCTAATTCTGTCGCCAAAATCACAATTCTTAAAAAAAAAAATCTGTTAATATGTGTAAGATGAAGTCCAAGCGCTTCCCCGTCGTACAATAAAAATAAGAATAAAAATTAATAATTAATTCATGTTTTGAGGGTTGATAGGAGTATTCTGTTCTGAGGTCCCGCATTGTGATGTAATGTGCATTGCCTCCAGATGAGCTTACCTGGCCCAAGCCAGCTGAGCTTAACAAATAGCGGAGCAGGTCCTCGGATTGATGGTAGCATTGCTCGAGAGTGAGAGTGAGAGAGATAAGAACTATAATACTGCGAACAAGCGAGCGTTTCACTTGTATAACATACTTACTCTCAGTTCTCTAGAGTCTAGGCGATCAGATTGATTATTGGCTACGGGGGCTTGGCCCTCCGGTGGCTCCTGGCACTCTTTCTTTGAAGGTTCGATCCCCAGGGGGAGTACAATATTGTGCTTGGTTTGGTTGGGGGTAGGACTTTAAGTCTGCCTGGCTTTAAGACCAACGTCTTACCTAATTCAGTCGCCTTAGCAACAATTCTTAAATTGTTGTGTTCCGGCATTTAGAGGTAAGATAGCCGATTCCTGTTTGTTGAGGATTCCGGGTGAAGTGCAATTTTACCTTCGGCCTTATCATAACTTTAAATCAGGTGTGATGAAGGTCAAGCACATGTCCGTCGTACAATAAAAGAAAAGTTTATATTTGTTTCACATGCTTACAATTTTTAATAGGACATACGAGACTCCTGCACCTTACAAGCATTTTGCGACTGAGGTCAAAGTAGTAAGCTTTGTCAAGCGTCGCCAGACTAAAGCCAATAAACGTTTCTTTAATGTACATGTCGTCCATATTATCTCCTATTTCGATCGGTATTCCGCGGAGGTATTCCGTGGAGGTATTTGACCCCAGCATGTGTTGTTCCCATATAAGTTCACAGACGGTAAATTGAATTTTCTGCTGACAATACGACACGATTGGCGTCGCCGCCAACATTTGCGAAAGCCACATTTAGATTGAAATCGGATGAAGGCAGCCTTTTGGTTAGGCTTCCTAAAACTTATTAATGGGGCTTTGCGGTGATTGAATTTTGTACAACCAATCAAGTTTTATTATTACGTTAATCACGGCTGTATGTGTGATATGTGGATGTGTGAGTGACGATATGCAAGTGAGGAGTAGATGAGTTGAGATGAGGAGTAGAAGAGTAGTAGAGCTCCTTGTGAAAGGGCTAATTCGGGAACTTTTTCCACCATGTCTATTTCAGCCGCCAAGCAGCATCGCTGTGTTTGAAGGGTATGGTTAAGGGTGAGGGTATGGTTGCCGGTGAAATTACGGACACGCGTGGCTTAACAACTTTATACCTCAAGTTGACGGGCGCAATGCAGTGCTGTGTATGTTCTTTGTGGATGTGAAGAGATGCACTTAATCAGGTGGACTACTTTCTTGATCCGTCTCCTAGTTGTATAAAAAAAAATAAGATGAGGTGGGGTGACATGAGGTGATGGGTGACATCATTCCACAGATTGGAAAAAGAACGTGCATATACTTATAAGCAACAACGAGTAGAGAAAAGAGAGAGTTTCGAAGCAAGTTCATACCATTCTTCGTCTGCCGGTGTCAGATACTGGAAGAACAATATTGTGCTTGGTTTGGTTAGAGGTAGGACACTGTTTAAGTCCACATGACTTGCTACCACCATCTTACCTAACTCTGTCGCCACAGCAACAATTCTAAATTGTTGTGCCTGTCGGCCTTAACATTACCCAAAACCAGATAAGATGAAGTCCAAACGCATTCCTGTCGTAAAAAAAATATAGTAAGGATAGGCAGCTGGGTTATTAACTAGATAGGTACAATAATAGTATAAGCAAACGATAAAATGAAACAAATGAAGCAAAATTTATTGTATCACAGCAATATTTTAGTTATTCGATTATTAGATTTATCACATTGGTTTCTCAACTGAGCAACTTTGGTCATAAAGATTCAATCGGTTGGAACCAATGTGGAAAATGTCAATAAAGAATTTCAAAAATTTGTTGTTACTAGATACATGTTCCTGTAAGTAGTGGCGAATTTCACGTTTTTCATCCACAACGTGTTGTGAACCTTCAATTTCCCCTCCTGAGTTTCCACTAAGATAATTTGTGTGGTGATTTTCCCAGGACAATTAAGTGTCCACATACACCATTGAACCTTGATCTCGATTTGCGTGGCTTAAGTACGAAATTAGATTCCACGGTCGACAATGACTGTATCAAGGCAGTACAATAACTATCAGAAAAACTTCTCGTGACTAATGAATAATGATAGTTTAAGAAGGATTACTAGCGTAATGACACATTTAGGTAGTCAAACGCATAATGGCTCATGGTGTCTTACGCGAAATGACACATCGTGAACGATTACGCGAAATGACATGTGCCAAAAACAAAATCCTACCGGTGGCAGTTACAGCAAATAACTACACTTTGAAAGATTATAAATCAGAGAAAAAAACGGTTTTTATACTCAATGCACTAAAATATGTTAGAATGATGTGTGGCCTAGTGGGTATGGGCCCGTTTTACGATCGAGGTTGTGAATTCAAATACAGTCGTCCACGAATGGGCTTTGTGATTTTTCTTTGACTTAAGAATATACTTTGAGGGTGAACGTCACATCGTTATGAAACCGGCATGTCCTCAGAGTGCCTAGTGCAAGTTGCAACGATTCACGTTTGCTCTCCGTGAATGATGTTATTTTTATACAAATCGTCGTAAACGCAAACGCGTTCGAGCAGGCATTGAGCAAGTATAAAACTCGCACTAGACACCAGAAAGCATGCGTCACTCGCTAGTATTCCGTTATAGACGATGAGCTTGATGGAATACTCTGAATTTGGCTTGTTTATGCTTAGCAAATAATATTTGGCTTATTTTGAGCATTTACTGAAAATAATAAACGTATACAATTTCTTAGTGTTTTTAATACTCTAGCTAACTATTTAAGTGAGTCTTTGATTCTCTGACAAAAATATCGCTGTAGCACTTTAACAATTAATGTGCACATTTCAATATGATGACCTAGCTCCAGACAAATTTAATTTACCGAGTTAATTCTTTATGAGTAGCAGGAGTTTTTTAGGAACATTGTATTTGGTGATTATTTTCTCAGAGACTATAAGTTAATTGAATTAGTGTTTGCAGATTTTTTTGTAAAACTGTTTTAGATTTTCTAATTTGAAATTTTATTAAATAACGAATCAATACTATATTTATGGACGAAAATACTACTTTTGATGAATATAGACGTTTGTTCTGTGTTTGGGTGTAGTATTGTATAAATAATTTGTGAATACATACGTACTTACCATAACTATTTACAAAATAGTATTTAAGTATTCTATCCGTAATCTAGTCCCCATATTACAAGCTATGCTTAGTTTGGGGCTAGATGGCGCTGTGTGAAATTAATGTCCTGTAATTTAGTTTATTTAATTTATATGACTACTACTATATCGAGCTGATTGGAGATTAAAAAACACGATGGTAGACAAATAATAAACTGGCCACACTTGAAACATCAAGCTTAAAATCTGATTTCAGATTTGCGACTGAATGTCGCGATACATACATATGGGGGTGAAATCGATAGGCATTGACGTTCTCCATCGCTTGGCCACCGTTAATCCACCCTCTCAGTTACACCGATAATATTTTATAATTATGCATTTATTAATGTGTCATTTTTGTATTCAATGTTTTTAAATTTATATTATACTTAGTACCTACCTATAAAACGTTACCAAGTGTCCGGTCTGTTCCTGTGGTATAATTAAATTGAAACTGAAACTGAAACTGAATTCTTATATATCTAACACTACATATCAAAACTACGATCGTAGATCATCATAGATAATAACAAATATTTTCGAATATAAGATATTAGTTTTAAAAGGTACATGTAAAAATTATCATAACATTCTGAATTTGAATTAATCAATGGTTAATATAAATACATTATATAGGTTGCATTCCTGATTAAAACAAGTGCTAAAATAGCGTGTTATATAGATGATAAGTAACAGAAATGTCAGCTACTTTCGCAGAGCGAGAAACTCTCTATCATTTTCCAGCTGACCGCAAACAGATCCACCTGAGGTTGGTTGGCTACAAGTATACGTTGAGGTTTCTTTGTGCTCTACAGACGGGGGATTCTTGCAGAGATACAGTTCTTGCAGGAGTCGGTTCCAACAAAGGGACCCGTCCTGGGCTTCGGTTTTTGGGGTACGCAAAGATGTCTGAGTTCACTCAGTAATATTGGGCAATCGAGATCCCTCTTCATACATGGGATATGGTTATGATTTAATCAAGCAACCTTCAAGTTTCAAGTTTCAAGAGAGTTGAATCCAAGTGAGCTGGGATGAAGCATGGAACATTCCATGAAACTGTATTTATTCTGACTTTTCATGTACATACATGAAAAGGCAGAATATTTTTGTGCTCCCTAATAATTTCAAGAGCAGATATCTTATTAAGTTTCATAATGTTTCTTATATTGCAAGCACTATAGTCAGTTAACTGCATCAGGCGAGAAGGCAGTCAAACTTTTAATAGTTAAAAATAATGTTTTAATATTAAAATAGAATATCACATTCATAATTATAAAAACAAAAAATAAATAAACTAAAAGTACATTTTGAAAAAGAGCAGCCATATTTATGAAGTTGATCCCATTTTAAAACAATTTGATACAATAAAGGATAGAAAATTGGTTCGTAGAGTGTTCTCGGAAATAAAATTATACCAGATATAGAATGGTGTTATAAGGGATAACGCGCTTTTTGCGGAGATACAGTCAACTAGAAAAAACAGCAACAACAATAAAAATATGCATAGAAGGAATCCTGGTTTGTGAGTCGAGGGTGAAATTAAAATATGAATGGCTTTGATTAAGAACGTATACGAATCTGAATCATGGGATCAACCTGATAGAGATCAGGCTTTTGCCGCCAGACCCAGCCCTTGGGTCACGTGAGACACTTGACCAATGGGATGGCTCTTATTAAGGCCAGCAAATTAGCATAGATTTTCAGAGTGGCAATGAAGCCACTCTGAAAATCTATGGCCACTGGAAATGGTCCTGAACAGTTGAGTTACCTATAGACCGTTTGTAACGGTCCTTAGTGGTCCGACTGCTTCCTTTCTACATAGTTTATTTATACATATTATTTTTAATTGTTTGTGATTAAAGTAATAAAATATCTTTCAGTTATAGCACGTGATTTATAGGATTATGATTCGAGTGAGAGTGACAGAGGCCTGCTGACGTTTTGATGTGGGGTGTATTGTGCATTTTTCCCTATAGTTTTAACTAACCTTACCTCAGCCAGCCTGCCTTGAAGTAAGGTTAACCGCCTCTGTGGTCTAGTGGTTTAACCCACCGATTTCAGATCCAGAGGTCCCGCGTTCGATCCCCATGGGGAGTACAATATATTGTGCTTGGTTTGGTTGGTGGTAGGACTCTATTTAAGTCCGCCTGTCTAGCTACCACCATTTTACCTAATTCTGTCGCCATAATAATAATTGTTAAATTGTTGTGTTCTGGCATTCAGAGGTAAGATAGCCAGTTCCACAGTTGATAGAGGTTTCCGGGTGAAGTGCGCCTCCAGCTTCGGCCTTATCTTAACTTGTTACCAGGTGAGATGAAGGCCAAGTGCTTCCCCGTAGTAAAAAAAAGAAGTACCGGAGAAGGACTTTGGGTTGTTATTGTATTATATATTATATTAAATTGTGACACTTATTGAGCGCAGTCACGATAATAATGACGATGATATGATCGGGACGATACTTGCTTCAAGCCAGGGCCAAGCATTTTTCGAAGGGCCGTCTTCTCCTAGCTGATTCTGTAGCCGAGTGGATCCAGTAGAGAATATTTCTGAAGTTGGTTTCAAAAAGGAAGATCAGCCGAAGTGTTGTCGCGCTAGTAATGTAAGAGCCATGTCACACATTGCGTAAAGTTTAAAGTAAAGGCACCGAAGGGTTTCCAGGAAGGAATCCGAGATACAACCGAACCACTTACGTAATAGCACAGAATAACTAATAGTACTAGTACAGAAGGATCACTCTCTAGTAAAAGTAATGTTTAGGTATAAAAATGTATCTACTCTTACCACTTGCACGCGAAATTGAATCTTATCGTGTGGCGCTAGCGTTCATACTCCGTTTGGCATCGCTGACTTGTAACCAGTTTCGCGGTCAGAGCATAGGGTTTTCACTCGCCGATATAAATATACTTAGGTGGTTGGCGAGTTAACTGCAAACATAGGCAACTAGGTATTACTGGGTGGGTCACTATTAGGTACGGCAGCGCGTTCAAGTTCTACAAACATGATTGTATCGACCTGTTCAGTTGATCCGCGTGGTTTGAAACGAAGGTAAATGAAATGGCAGTAGGTATGTGTAGGTACTTATTTATTCAATTATCAATCTATTTTTATTTGTGAACGATCGGAATACGAAAATAAACATAAATCAGAAACTAGGTAGGTAAAAAACTATTAACTAAGTAGGTAGGAACCTAAATAATAATATTTCACACAATTATTCATTCCTTTAGCCGTCCTATAATGTATATGTACTTAGGTATACATCTTTATTCAATAAAATGTACAATTAAATGTACAAGGGAAGAAGTCGGATTACCTAAGGACCGTTACAAGCGAACTATAAGTAACTCAATTGTTCCAGACTAGTACCAGACGTTAGTGTCCCAAGGCACATATTACGTGTATCTTAATATATTTCTTATTATGTACCTAGGTACTACATAAAGTTACAGAGTAGGTAGGTTTTATGTGATGGTTTCAATATAAAGTACCTTTCAATATCTATAGGATTGTTCAACATTTTACTGTAGTTACTCATAGTTTGGTTTTTGTTTATTTTATCACCCGTATACAATACATAACAGTATCTTTTATACGAATGATTATGTTTCGAAGTCATAATAATTTTTCGATCCAAAAATCACAAAAATAACGCACGGTGACGATGACGATGTCGACCCGAGACGAGAGCCGAGTGGCAACCTGCCGCCGTCATCCTCCACGGGAGGATATCCGGCCAAACGTATCTAAACTTCGGAGTGACCCCCCCCTGGTAATAGCTCAAAGTTCAATCGAAGTTATAAACATAAATCAATGTATACCTACTACTAGACTTATACCACCCAAATACGGAACAAACATTATATACACACATAAGAAATAAGAAACAAATCAACTACTTATCACATTTATGTTTCATACAATTTATAGCGTGATTTTTCCTTAGTCGTGTTTAAGTTTTTGAACTCACTTTTGATGTTTTTAATTATTTTGGCGCGTTTAGGAAAAATGATGAGATTGTTTTTTTTACGATGCGCGCGCACACCGACACCAGAAAGCGACACCATGAAGTTGGTTGGTAATTGTCTATATGTATTCTTATTATTAGTTTAGGTATAATAAGTTATCATTCATTTTTTTTATTCTTTACGCTAAAGAAGTATAACTTCTGACGTGCGTACGTTTTTTTATATCAAAACGTGCAGGTTGACTGTACCTATTCTCAACACTCGGCTGAACTGAGATATTTCCCTCCTGTTTGTTTTGCAATCCCATTTCCAAATTCGTTTCGATATTCAAGTAGGCACGAAAGAAACGAGATTACGTAAGTACATCTGCAATCTTCAATCAGTATTTGTATCCATAATCGTCCTCTTTATACTAACGAGTCAAACAAATTAGGCACCTAAAATGGCTTTGAAATCTTTTTGCCGGAATGTATTCTAGCTTTATTTCCCTTTTATTGTCATAGCCCGATAAAGTCCACAAGAGCCATGGTGTAATGGGACATTTGCCATAATCCCCACGCTTCGCTGGAGGACTGATGATCTGATTGTGTAAAGACACGACAAAGAGTATAAGTATATTGAGACAATTTATCATTATACCCACCGAAACTATTTTCAAGTTGGTATTTAGCAAACGTATTGCTATCTCAGCTGTCATTGTAGCCACCCTATGCGTCCAACAGAGACAGTTGCTGCACGTGTGATTAATAGGTACATATTTTGCTTGAATTTACGTTTCGGGGCATAACTCATTTCACCCCCTAAATTGTAACAATTTGTTTTGTTATTGGAGTCAATCGCTTAAATATAATGTATTTTGGTTTAAAAGTTTTTCTACATGTGAAAAGTTTTTAGTTTTGTCAATATTTTGACAAAACCAATAACTATGAACAAAAACTAAACAAAGAAAAAGTGAATCTATAAACTCATCGAGAAATAGTCATTGTTTCAGTGCAAAAACATGATTGGTTAAGATGCTTTTAAAGTTATTTAAAAGCCTGGCAAAACATAGACGTAAACCTAGATAATAATGAGTAGATTACATAAAACAAACACCGAAATCGGACAATATTAAGTAGGTTGATAAGGTAGAAAACCACTTTTTTTTTACTCGATAATATTCTGCTAAATAGGTCTACGGAGTACAGCTGATTTTCACACATCAGTACAAACGTAGTTTGTCGGTCGTTTCAAAATGGTATGTCCAATTCAATAAAAATTGAATCTGGATAGTCTAGGTTTACTTTTCTATAGGGATGAGGATATAAGGATATTGATAGGGAAAGAATGAGGCTACTAATGTCCCGGGTGTTGACACTTGCAACTAGGGAAGTCCGGGGTTGCGTTTTCAGTTTAAAAAAAACCGATAAAACCGACCGACTTCAAAAAAAGGAGGAGGTTCCGATTGAGAATATTATTTTTTTGTTTGAAAGGGTATTACTTCACAGGGTTCAATGGTCACGATCTAATGATGAGATCTTGGAGAAATCGAGGGAACTCTTCAAATATTTTAGGCACACTTGAAGCTATTTGGGAACTTTTAGGGTGTTACCTTAAAAGTAAGGAAACAATGGACCACATCCATCCATCCATCTGCCATCAAAATAACTGAAAAAAATACGTCATCCTGGTAAACGACATTGTATCATATTCTACATTGAAGTCGGTTTTCTTTTTATTATTCAAACCGTAATTATTAAGCACCATCAAATAATCCTGATACCTATAGTGGCAGAATTTCCCAGGTAATCAAAATTTTACTACCTAACGTTCTATAGGGTACTCTGGAAATGCAAGCGAAACGTGAAAACTTGTCTATGGTCTTAAAGTCACAGGCGACAGGCTGTGACGTATTTTGGTTCACAGTAAATTTAGAGTTTTACTTTATGAAGAAGTGTTGTGCAAACTTTGAACAAATTAAGTTGAACAATACGACTCTGGTAATAGGATTACTGTTTCTTTACTTTACCCTTGATAATGAACCTATTTCTTATCTAAGTAAACTTATACTAGAAATTCGCCCCGAACTGAGATCTCGGGATATCTGGTTTGTGCTAGGTATTGAAAAATAATCTCTGTAACCACAGTATTTTTCAATCAGAACGTTATTAGCACACGATAAATGTGTGCTTTCATTACACCTTACTTACATTACCTATGCACTCTTTTGCTCTCACTTTATTCACCCGAGTGTTCGAGGCTCTCTCTAGTTGCTGACTCGTTGCGTATTCTAATTCAATACTGTGCGGTACGGCCATTATCGCCACGCTAAGCAGACCTATTGGTGCTCACAGTTAAAGTTTTGTTTACACAAAGAAAAAAGCTGCTACCTTTTTGGTTCACTTTACGACATCCGTGGGCTGGTGGGTAGATTTTTAAACCACAAATACTAAGGCAACAGTTTTAAAAGTACTTTTAAAAACGACATCAACCTTTGTTTCATGTTAGGAAGGATACATTACGTTAGCAACAAGAGAGAGCCTCGAACACTCAGGTGAAAAAAGAGAGTTCGAGAAAAAAGTGCTTAAGTAAAAATATTACAGGACATTAATTTTTATACAGCGCCATCTAGCCCCAAACGAAGCATAGCTTGTAATATGGGAACTAGATTACGGCTAGAATACTTAAATACTTCGTAAAAACATACGTGCTATATGATACAGCACCCAAACACAGAACGAACATCTATATTCATCACACAAATGTTTGTCCTAGGTGGGAATCGAACCCACACCCTACAGCGCAGAAGGCAGTGTTACTACCATCTGAGCTATAAGGCTTAGAGTAAGGTGAGAAAGTTGTAAAGAAAGCACACTTTTATCGTTAATTATTGTTCTATTTGAGAAATAATCTCCTTCACAAACCAGACATCACGAGATCTCAGTTCGGGCGAACTACTAATTATACAGTGCCGGATTTCCCAACTTAACTTGGAAAACTCATATACGCTTTGCTCACTTGATCAATTAGGTACCTACTAAAAGGAAATAAAATTTAAATTAAAAGATTCCAATATTATAACATTGACTTGGACTTGATATCTACTTTTGCAAGCTTTGGAATACTAATATGGATTCGAGTTATGAGCTCGCCTCCTTGTGTACGTCATATTTACGACATTCTAAATTAAAATTGCTAGCGAATCGCTCCGCCTTTCCCGTGTTACAAAACACAGGCAATGCCAAGCGCTGGCCATACTGTTAATCTGTTTAGACCGCTTTGATATCTTCTATCTTCAACGGTTGTACAAAACCAATTATTTTAGGCCGCTCCAAACAACAAATGAATGTTTTATTGCTGGTAACTTAACCCAAATTAAAGCGCCTTTTCCACTAAGTTCAACTCGTTGAACTAATTTAAGGCTTCACTTAGCCCGTTCTTGTCCATTGTTATTTGTCATGAATCTGTAGCATTACCTTTATAGGTAATGATTAATAGATATATACTAAAACAGAACAGATTTACTAAAATGAGAGGATTTCTCTTCAAAACTTGTTGTGTCAACTCGGCATGAAAGACCTCGGAATCGGCGAGTTTGCGGGCTCAAAGCGTATTGTGTTTCCAACTTCGAATTGGACATAATTTCTGTAATTTTAATTAAAGTTAAGTAATTTAACTTTGTTAAGACTTTGACTTTGTGCTACGTAAACAAAAAGATAATTTGCCTGTTCCAGGTTAGACAAATCGTAAAGTGATTGCTGTTTTTCAAGTTCTCGTCTTGATGGGTAGGTATCTGGGATATAATAGAACGAGTAATTCTTAAAAAACGTCGTAATCATTTGTAGATGTTCATTATGAAATTAGGTCAATCTTTGTTTACAAGTCTAGAGTTAGTTATGACCATTAAAAACCATTTACGTACGATGCACTGCACAATTTTCATGGGAAGTAGGTACTTATTTGTGCCTCTGAATTCGCACTGAAGGTAACAAGAACTTCTTAATCTTGTTTGCGAGTTTCGACAGTTCAATTTTGCTTGATAATGCTGCCTTCTCACTCATAGGTACATCTCGCATGGATATATTGTGAAGCGAGTCGTTGTGAGAATATTGACATTAACATTAGCGATGTGGCGGCCACACTGAATCTTATAGACTCAACATATTTTAAAACACGGGTTTCTCAATCTGTGCTTAAAATGTACAGTCGTATCACGGATTTTTTGAAACATATAGACTCTTCTTAATTTTCAGCCATCTTTTCATACATTCACATCCTCTTTGGATATGAATCTATGCACTTTTTTAGTCTGAAGGACAACAAATCCGTAGATAGAGTTAATTATTTAAGACGTCAACAAAACAGCGAGTCTGCACTCAAAATACATAGATAGGTATCGCTTCGTTATGACTCATAACATTTAATAGATAACTTACCGTTATTATTCATTTGCAAAAAGTATAACGATTTGTGGTTTGCACAATTTTTATTGAATAATCTTCACCAACTATGTTTTTACAAATAAATTCACATAATGTCAATTCAAGGCTCGAATCGAAATTGGTCGGAAACCTTTTATTTATTCACTAAAATTATTAATTATTTCTAATCTACCCTCGGATACTTCACTATTCTCAGTGAAAATACTACGTAAACAAAATGCGCTCCAAGCACGCTACTACTATAAAAATTCGATTTCCGGGTTACTAATTTCGTGGAAAAGTTAGGTATAACAGTGGTGTTTTATTATAATTGCGTTTCGACGTAGCCCTATTCCACTAAATTCAACTCAAATTTCAACTCTTTTTTTTCCAATTATTTCAATAATGTAACTTTTTTGTAAAAGTTGTAAATTTTTTTATTAAAGGAATATTTTTATCCAGTACGTTCAATTGAAACTAAATATTGTTAAATTGTGTATATGTATGTTTCAGCCACCAAATTTGGAATGTAGACTGAATTCTTTTTATTCCATCCCAGCTATTCATAAATTTTTGTTTCATAGAATTTGTGTTAAAAGTTGTATTTCCATTAAATATGATACAACGACAACGATGCAGTGAAAACTTTAAAACTTTAGCTATTAGAATGGCTAAAGTTTTTAAGCGAAAATTAAAATTAATGGTTGTAATTAGATAGTGAGTGGAGTGACACAAATATATCATGTAAATAATATAAGAAAAACCACAGTTTTTTATTGCTTTTTTTAACACTATGTGTGTTAACAAAAGATGAGAAAAGGAAAATATGTGATTTGACATAAATAATAAGGAAGGATTCCTTCAGCTAAATTAGTTTTACATCAAATATTTCATTACCTCTTGTAGATAATATTCTCATATTCAACATACAAGCTTAGGTTTGTTATTCTAGATTGGATAAGAAAATACTCTGAATGGCCTATGGCTGTAGGTTATAATTAAACCACTAGGTACCTACAACACTCAGCAAGGTATTGGTCGATTTGCATGACGTGGTTTATTCACAATTTTTGTGAGAGAAAATTAATGTTCAAAAACTCTGCACCATTCCTTTTTCTGAACTAAATTTTTGCGCATAATTGTATTTTATGACAATTTATAAATAACATATACAAAAAAAGCTTACAAATTACTATCGATGACAAGTCAACGGTAACTCTGAGTAACGAAATATTGATGTTGTTTTTTGCTTATTATATGTAATTTTATTTCCAAAAATTTATGTGTTTTTTATTGATTCAAAGTTGATTCAAAAGAACACTTAGACTATATTTTTTATAGATTATTACTACTTTGACTATAAGTCAAGATTTGACTAATAATAACAATTACCATTAAGAAAAAACATATTGCAACAATAAAAAAAACACAAAACAAACCTACCTATTATGAATAACATTAATAAAAAAGTACAAAATAGGCTGTAGAGGGGCCACGTCAATAATAAAATAAAAAAATAACATAATTAAATTAAATTAAACTAGAATTTATTAAGAATCGATTACACAAAAAGTTTTGTCGCATAAGGCTTCATTTAGTGTGTAATAACTTTTGTGAATGATTTTTTTTTACAATGATCTTAAAACGTGTACAGCTTAAGTTTTTAATCTCATCAGTTAGTAAATTATACAACCTAATCCCATTGGCTGCAAAACCCTTTGAGCTTTTACTAAGTCTACACAGTTGAGTCTGTAGTTTACCTCCATGTCTGGTATTGTAATTGTGGTTTGCCAATAATGTTGTAAAATCATTACTATTATTTTTTATGTGCAATGTTGTGGAGCAGATGTGCAGACATTGTAAGATATAAACTCCTGTGAATGTGAGAATGTTTAACTGCTTAAACACATTTAGGCACGTGTCTCTCCATTTTAAACCCAGAATAAAACGTATGCTGCGTTTTTGCAATAAGAAGATTCTATTGGTGTTCACTGCGTTTCCCCAAACCAGTATACCATAACTCATTAAACTATGAAAATAAGCAAAGTATACTGACTAAGCTGCTTCCAGACCACAAAACTCTTTTACTTTTCGTATTGCGTAGCATGCCTTTTAACCTACCGTTGGTATCGTTGTAGGTCTTTTGGTCACTTGACCAAAAGACCTACAACGATACCAACGGTAGGTTACAACGATAGGTTTGATACCTACAACTCCCAATCACAGAACAAACATCTATATTCATCAAAAATGTTTGTCCTGCGTGGGAATCGAACCTATAGCGTATTTTATTATCTGTGCCACAGCCTACAGCGCAGAACGCAGAGTTACTACCAACTGAGCTATGAGATGAAACAATTAACTGTGAAAAGTTCGTAATTTACGATCTCAAATGACTCGCGAGTAAGGATGAATACAGCGGGGTACAGGGTTCACCTTTTTACGAAACATTGAACATGAACACGTATGTTTAGAGACAGATAGGGACTGCTACGTATCGTTTTGGAGACAGATAGGGGCTGCTACGTAACGTTTTGTGTATCACAAATGCGACAATAAATACAAATTAAGAGTGATGTGGGTGAAACGACCATTAGGGCTAAGTTAGGGAAAAGGGTGAGAAAATATTCCAAACGCAGAAATATTGTCTATAGATACCACTTGTAGCGGCAACACGTGTCGTGATGAATCACTCAACGTATGGATTATGTGAAATACGTAAGTAAATGTATCGTACCCATGTATAGCTGTTAATCTTAATGGTAAGGATCGGGTTCGTCTCTGGGGTCGGACTCTGTTTACAATAAAAGTAATGCATAATCCGTTTTATTCATAGACATCAGCTAAATCTACTCGATGTTTATTCTTTGATCATAGTAGAATTACATTTTTGTAATTTTAGAAACGGTGGCCGTACTTTTACGAAGGTTTGTCCAGAGAAGGATCTCAGTCTTTAAGGTGAAACCTCAGGATATGATACGATAGAGACTGTCTCTTGCTTGTCTAACCCTTACTTAAATTGTGGTTTCAAAATACATCGTGGATTTTAAAAAGTATTTTTCTATTTATTTTTTTATTGCGCTTAGCCTTCATCTCACCTTGTGTCAAGTTATGATATGGGCGAAGGTAGAAGCGCACTACACCCGGAATTCTCCACAATAAGAGGAACTGGCTATCAAATCTATAAATGCCGGAACACAACAATTTATAATTTTTGTTATGACCTCAGACGATAGTAGTAGCTAGCCATGCGGACATAAACAAAGTCCTACCACACTGCATAACCATACACAACATTCTACTACCCTGGGAATCGAACCCGGAAAGCTAAAGCGCGCTAAGCGCTTCAATCTTCGGCTTTATTATAGCTTGAAACCAGGTAAGATGAAGCTCCAAACGCTTCTCCGGCGTACAATAAAAAAATAGGTGAACTATAACTTACTAAAAACTAAAAATCGGTACCTTAAGTTCAGAAACAACGAATTATCAACAAACATTAGTCTTTAAAGCGAAGTAAGCAATCTGCTAAAAAGACTAAGATAGTCCTAGATATAGGCACAGCTAATAATAATAGCATTAGGTACACCAGTCTTAAATGGCGCCATCTAGAACTAGATTACGGAGTATTATTACTACTTTTTTTTTTGTAAATCCATACCCAATATGTGTTTTTGTTCGGGCGTTATATTGTAAAAAAAATATAGCATCCCAACACAGACCAAACATATTTAATGTTTTAACTTAATTTCATCCTTTAAGTTTTGCAGATTATTATTTAGGTACAATTACGGGGGTGACATAAATATTAATTGATAAAAAAAACAATTGATAATATTTCGCATACAGCAAACAGGTGGAAGATTTGACGTTTCAAAATGATTCTTAAAAATCTTAATAAATAAAAATAATTGACGTTGACTTTGAAAATTTACACAAATGTTTGTACGGGGGAGAATCGAACAGAAATCATCAACAGCGCAAAAGCCAGAGCTACTACAAACTGAACCAGTTTTTGGAGGTGACCTTTACCTTTTGATATGAAAGTATGTCTAAGTAGGTATGTAATAGATATTCAAATTTTGCTTGACTTTGCTTTAATATTCTTGTGAAAATCGTTCATTAACATTTGCGTAATATGACACATTACTGAATTTCAAATTTATTTATTTTCTCGGAAGAAATAAACAAAGTTGTTTTCTAACTTTCTCAAATATATTATGTTACTAGCTGAAAGTGGCTGTGATACCTGGCTATAATACAGGGGTAAAGAATGACAGGGTTCCTAGTTTCTACACGGCCCGACTCGGTAATTCTGAAATCTCTGTCAAGATCCTATTAATTATACTATTAGGTATAAAAATAAAGTATGTATGTAGAATAAAGATAACCTGGTGAAATACATGAAAATTTACAATGCTGGCTATATTGCGAGGAAACCGGTATGAAGCTTGTCTCTAGGACTAAATATTCAATTCATTTCAAAGTTGTAGACAAATGAATTAAAATATGATACCTACATCAAATGTAATAAAAATATCTCTATACTCACTTGATCAAATGATAAAGATTTTAGATGCATAGAGTTTTGCCCCATTTCACCCTTTGATATTTATACTTTCTGATATAAAAATATCTCTATACTCACTTGATCAAATGATAAAGATTTTAGATGCATAGAGTTTTGCCCCATTTCACCCTTTGATATTTATACTTTCTGATATACATTGTTTTAAATAGGCATTTAAATTATAGTAAAAACACATACCAAATTTCAACTGGATTGTATCAAATGAAAACATGACAAATGAAAGACTTGCCTCATGTCAGAGAAGAATTACAAAGATTTTTTTCATAATTAAATTGCATTTCAAAGTTACTACATATCTACATGCAAAATTTCAACTCAACCGAATAAAACTCAAGATTTTGAACTTTAAAGAAAATTTCAAGACTTCTTCAGTTCACCCTTTCAGAGGAATAATAAAAAATACATGATAAGTATCTCAATAGTCTTTGAAACACAAATATGTAGTAAGTACCTACATAAAACATATGCACTAAATCGAATTATAAAGTTTTTAGTTGCATGTTTTACCCTTTTTCACCTTTTAATAGTAACACTTTTTGACACATCTCTTATAAATAAGCTTCTATTTATAATAAATACTCATAAACAAAATTTCAACTCGATCGGATCAAATAAAAAAATTCATTAATATGAAAGTACCCCGTTTCACCCTTTGGAGGAGGAATTAACAAAGTTTTTTTTAGCATTTCATAGTTATTTATAAAATACACGTTCAAAATTTAAACTCAAGCGAATCATTGATAAAGATTTTGCCTACAAACTGTTTTGCGCCATTTTACCCTTTATTAGTAAGATTTTTCTGTTTTTTCTCATACATTTTTAAGATAACATTATAAATACATTAAAAAAAATTCAACTCGATCAGATCAAATGTCCTACAAAAAATGTCCTAAAACACCTTCATACAAAAAGATTTTCCCCGTTTCACCCTTTTATAGGTGAATCTCTCAAGTTTTTTAATATTTGCATTTAGTAAGTTATTAGAAATACACGGACAAGTTTTCAACACAATAGGATTATAAATATAGATTTTGCATCCAAATTGTTTTGCCCCCTTCTACCCTTTTAGATTTTAAGATTTTTTTTTTCTAAATACCCATTTGTAAGCTATAATCAACACAATGTACAAAATTTCAACTCGTTAGGATCAAATATAAAGATATCTCCATACAAAAGTTTTGCCACTCTTCACCCTTTTAGAGGAAGAATCTCCAAGTTTTTTGTTCATAATTAGCATTTCTAAGTAATTACAAATACACGTACTAAATTTCAACATAATCGGATCATAAATAAAGATTTTGCATACAAACTATTTTACCCCATTTCACCCCCTTAGGGTAGGAATTTCCTAAAATCCGTTCTTAGTGAGCACCTACATGTCACAATAAACACCCTGGCAAAATGTCAAGTCTGTAGATCTTACAGTTTCGGCGCTAGCGTGATTATACCTACAGACCTACCTACCTATCACGTCAGCGGTAAATCGATTTTATATAATAGAGAAGAAGAGAAGATTGAACAATGAGCGTCGAATAATAAAAACAAACCTGTTTGATCCAGCGCGAACTCATGTTTTCGGTATCTTTACTTGCTTTTTATCCAACTGCCTCAAAATGGTAATGTTTTTAGACTAAAACAATAGCCAGCCCTTATATCACCTCGATCAAAAACGAATAAATAATAAACAAAAGTTCATATTAACCCTCGACATTATTGATGTGTGTATTGATAGTGATGCATTAGAAAGAAGAACGAAAGATAGATAGACGGCTAGATGGATTTTGACAAGTACAAATGAGATGTCGTTTGGTTCCTCAAAATTTTGTGGATATATATAATTTAGGTAGGTAAGTAAGCAAAATAATTTTCAGATAGGGGTACGAATAAATATATTAAGGAGGTGGGGAAAATTAAAAAAAAAAAACAAGTAATGGTATGCCGTTACAATATAGGTATCACTTCATGTCTAGCTGATTATATAGGTAAATATAGTTGGGTAAACACTTTTTAGACAGGGACTATGAAGTTTGAACGATTTTTTTAACAAGACTCATATGCTCAGTTGGTATTCTATCCGTAATGTAGTTCCCATATTACAAGCTATTCTTAGTTTGGGGCCTAGATGGCATGTGAAATCTATGTCCTGTAGTTTTATTATTATTTATTTTTTAAACTTTGAACTTTTCAACACATTAACTTTGATATTTTTCCATTAATACACGAGCTGAACCCGCGGCGTTGTCCATGTGGAATTCAGGTGAAAAATGCTCGCCTGTTTTTTGTCGACTTTATTTTCAAATTGGTCGCAACAAAAAGCCCTTTGATATTTCTACGGGACCTACCCCGGCGACCATCCTGTCTACAAAATTATCAAGAAGTAAAAATTAGAAGTAGGAGGTAATAGCCGAAAGCGCTCTTCGGATATTACCTCCTACATCTAATTAAAAAATTCTAAGTTTTACTTCTTGATAATACCAGTGTTGATTGTTTGAATGCTATTCCTTGTGTAGATCTATTCTTAGAGCTGTGGCCAAAGAACAATAGGTAACCGGTTAAATTTACACTGGAGCCAATTTCTTTTTTTTAGGTCACATTAATTCAAGAAATTATGTTATTATAACGTAAATCCTCACATTTCACGTTCATTATATAGCAAACTTGTTATACCTAATTGCAACCTGTAATTTGATCATAATTATGTAGATGTCCAATTGATTGATTGGTGAGCAGAGCATGGAGTAGTCGCAATTAATTATCACAAACATGATAATACCAATATTGTTACACTTACTTACATTTATGTTTAGGTACTTAGTTTTTTATTACGAAGGGGAAGTGGTTGGCTTTCACCTCACCTGGTTACAAGTTAAGATAAGTTCGAAGGTGGAGGCGGACTTCACCCGGAATCCTCAACCAACAAGAGATCACATACTATTTGGCTGATAAACAAGATACTGAGCAAGTATGTGTTATGTAGATATTGGTAAGGTTCCTAGTACTGCAGAATGTTTATCTAGCTGCCTAGATAAGATGCAGGGCATTTTTTTATAATACGACATCGATTGTGCACTTGGCCTTAATATCACCTGGTTTCAAGTTATGATGACGCAAAAGTTAGAAAAGTACTGGAGGAACTTATCTTATGAGGCTATGTTACTCATTGACCTACGCAGGCGAGATTGTTATATAGTTTTAGGCTAATGTTACCTCTATGCCAGAACACAACAATTTTCGAATTAAAAAAGATGTACGGTAAGATGGTGATAGCTAGCTAAGCGGACTTGAACAAAGTCCTACCGCGAACTAAACAACGCACAATAGTGTACCCTCTGGGGATCGAACCCGGGTTCTACGAGTCTGATACCAGTGGGCGAACTATTAGACCACAGAGGCGATATATTAGTTCTGTGTGGGTCTCGCTAATGTAGAATCACGGAATGCAATATACAAAATTATAGTTTCACGCTACCTATGTGCGTCGTTGACACACATTGCTATGAAATAAATATCAGTTGTCAACCGAATCTGCCAAGTAAGGGTCATTTGTGCTCTATATCAAGACGACATGATGATTACAGCTTTCCCCCTTACTTCGGTTATTTATCTCTAAAGAAAATTAAACTTGGGTCAATGCTCTGGAAAATTTATCTGCTGGCGCTATCTGTGCACACGCTGTTCTTTATTTGTTCATTCATTTTTTCTCAGTCTGTTGATACTTTATATTATGATATTATTTCTTGATCTTGATAGTGTTTGAAGTTTGACTACTATTTCTGTGAAAGCCTACCTTTGTATATAAAAAATATTATCAGTAAAGTCTAGTAATATTGTGGCCGCGATTTCCACTTTAATGCTACAGTTAACCAAAAACCACCATCTGCTTACATGACATAAGGTTGTTTTTGGCACCTAAAAATATTTTTACATTGACGCTAAAAGCTGCGTTTTAACAATATACTTGAAGCTGTGGGTATAGCTTTTTGAAAAGCTAGATAAGCTATGTTCTTGTTCATACATTTTACAGGTGAATGCTTGGATTCACCTGAAACTACCTTACTTAGAGTTTTTTTTAGCTCAGCTTAGCTGGGCTTCTGGCTAGTGTCGCCTGAGCCGGTACGTCAGTCAAATAATGATATAACGTACCTTAGAAATATACTGGATAGAGTCTAGTTTGGCTCAGCACTTGGCAATTTTATTATTATGATAAATGGCAACTTTCCACGCTTGTGATTGAAGGGAAAACGATACGATTGTCATTTCCTCGTAGCTTATTGAATGGAATTCCAAAAGTAAAATATCTTTGGACTATATACCTACTTACGTAAGAGGGATAGGTTTTATGAGTGGGCTTGGTCAGGGGCATAAACTGATTTAGTTTACGATAGAGATAGGACAATGGCCTCATTCAAAGAAAGTAAAGTCAAAAATATTGTCTGGTTTTACTTTTAAATACATGGTCAGTTCGATTAGAGTTAGTTCGAATTGTAATTATAATAATAATGCTAAACGAGGTCAACAATTGAACATAGGTAAGTAACGTAAATTAAAAAAAATAACCAACCACTTTAAAATTTACAAGGTCAGTAAGCCTAGTTTTGAATAAATACTTATTACAGGACATTTATTTCACACAGCGCTAGTCTTAAACTAAGCAAAGCTTGTAATATGGGATAACGGATATTATACTAAGATACTTTAAAAAAAATACTAATTATCATATATTAAAATCAAATATTTGCCCTGGGAGGAAATCGAACCCACAACCTACAGCGCAGAAGGCAGAGCTACTACCAACTGAGCTGTGAGGCTTGTTAAAATGTTTGAACGTTTCTCACACTTTGTATTGTTTGGGGCCTACTCTTTTCGAATGAAAACACTATAAGCGATACATATAAGTAACAATGTGCGTAATATCGCTAGTAGGTACATAATATGTGTTTATATGGTGGTTTACGCAATTCGGTGCAGCAATTACGATATTGATAGCATTTTTACGGTTTACCCAGATCACAGCTTACGTGTCGTGTGTATCGATACAAATAAATGAATAATAAATAAATATTACAGGACATTTATTTCACACAACGCCATCTAGCCCCAAACTAAGAATAGCTTGTAATATGGGAACTAGATTACGGATAGAATACTTAAATACTATTTTTTTTGTAAATACATACTTATCATACAATACAACGCCCAAACACAGAACAAACATCTATATTCATCATCACATGCGAGAGTGTGTAATGGTGTGTGTGTGTGTGTGTGTGTGTGTGTGTGTGTGTGTGTGTGTGTATAAGTGGGATCGTGTGCGGGTGTGTGTATATGTGAGTCGTATACCAAAGACCTAAACTTCTACGTAAACACTACTTATGGGTACTATAGGATGGGAGCCATAAGACCGTCAGTCTCCCGGTAGGTGAGTGTCTTAAGCCCACAAGTAGTTGCCCTCTTACACAGATATAAGCACATTGTGTAAATACTCAGGGCAGCGTTCACTTTATTATAAATGCAAGGTCCTAGATAGTATAAGAAGTTACTGGTGAGAGAAGTGCGGAATAACTCAGTTGGACAAACTTTTCCTTTTGTTCGTCTATCTCTCAACGAGTCTGAGTCATAGGAGCGCAAGGAGTGCTGAGTGAGAACCACTTGCAGTAAAAAGTACTGTCTGACAGTCAGCGCATCCCAACTAATATTTCGAGTGAAGGTTTTCTTAGATCTTTTATTTTTTTATGAGTACATATTATAGCAGAACGTGAGGGTGTTGTGGGAATAAACGCATAATACATACCAATATTTTTACAAAATGATACCTCTATTATATAATAATATCTCTTTGTGTGACGCGGAAGTTATATATTTAACCTTTATCTCACGGTTTCAAGTTATGATAAAACTGTTGGAAGCGCACTTCACCCAGAATCCTCAAAAGTTTGAGGAACTGGCTATCTTACCTCGAAATGCTGAGACACAAAAATTTTGAATTGTTGTTAGGTAGCTAGTAGCCAGGCGGACTAAATCAAAGTCTTACCACCAACCAAACCAAACACATTATTGTACCCCCTGGGGATCGAATCTGGAACTTCTGTGTCTGGTGGGCGAACCAGTAGACCACAGAGGCGATTTAGTAGTAGGTATACAGAAATAATGTAATTCAAACTAAGGTATATAAGTCGCTGTTTCATAGCTCTCAAGGCACTCGCAATTATTCATCCACTTAGAATTTCAACATTTTTCATTTATCATTATTTTTGACAACTTTTGAATTCACAGCCATTCATGGAATCCCTTCTCCCTGCTTGATTTAAACTTTCTGATAATGTTGAAAAATAAATGGAAATATTGCTTGAACCCATTGAACCTGAGTAAATAGAGTTATCAGTCATCAGAGAGATCTGATAAAGCCTTGTTTGATGTTTGTCGGGAGTTAAGAAGATCTGTAGGCATCCGGCTTATTGTCTGTGGCATAATTTGTAGTTTCTACCAACTTACATGCAAAACCGGAAAGCACAACTGTAGAGTTGCTAATACTATTTAGTACTAGCAACTTTCATTTATTACAGATAAATAACCCTTTTTTTATTCTATGACGGGGAAGTGCTTGGCCTTCATCTCACCTGGTTTCAATTCATGATAAGGTAATTCACCCGGAATCCTCAACAAACTGACGAAATTACTATCTTTCATAATGTCGGAACACAACAATTTAGAATTGTTGTTATGGCGGCAGAATTAGGTAAGATGGTGGTAGCTAGCCAGGTAGACTTAAACAAAGTCTTAACACGAACCAAACCAAGCACAATATTGTGCTCCGCTGGGGATCACAGGATCATGGGGGCACAGACTTAGGATGGTGGTAGCTAGCCAGGCGAACTGAAACAAAGTCCTACCACCTAGACCTCTGAAAGATCTAGAGGTCTAGGCTAACCAAATTACTTATCGATAACATTTTTACTGTACGACGGGTAAGCACTTGGCCTTCATCTCACCAGGTTACAAGTTGAGATAAGGCCGAAGGTGGAGGCGCACTTCACCACGAATCCTCAACAAACTGAGGAACTGGCTATATTACCTTTAAATGCCGAAACACAACAATTTTAGAATTGTCATTATTGCGACAGAATTAGGTAAGAACGTGGTAGCTAGGAGCCATGCGGACTTAAATAAAGTCCTACCAAACCAAGCACAATATAGATGGGGAGTACTCCCATGGGAATCGAACCCGGGACCTAGACCACAGATGTGGCTAAAAGTTAAATTATGCGCTTTTTATGATATACGGAGGTGTCACACGCTTTAAAATGCTCAGATGGCATACAAGAGAAAAATTGCATCCAAACATCAAATTGTATCTGTTGAGAAAGATTAAAAAAGTTATACAAGAACCTTTCTCCCCGACGTCGTAAAGTTGGATTCTCTTTTGTGTAACGGAAACTAAAATAAACATGAATTATCAAATGTTTTTTCCTGAAAATTTATGTTATGGGATAGGCTTGCATTTGGCTGATCTCGCCTGATTTTAAGCAATGATGCATGATGGGGCACGCTTGCTTATAAGGAAACTATATACTCTTGACATGAAGTTGATCTTTTCTTTCATATTGTTTCAGCCAAAATGATATCAGCTCTGGTGAGCCTGGCGCTTTGCAGTGCAGTGTCGAGTATTAACCTCAACTTCCAAACCACTCCGAACCAGATCTTCCTGCCCAGCACTGCTCAGAGTACAGTGCCACAGCTGCAGTACACAGGTCCTGCTGCAACGCTAGCGAATATTCTGGTGGAATCATTGCCAGCACAGAGGTTGCCTGTCAACGGATTTGGGTGAGGCGATTTTTGCAGAACGGAAGATGAAAGAGCGGAAATTAATGTATAAATGGAGATTCATTGAAATTTATTTCTCGAAATCTAGTTCAGCAAAGTTGCATTAGCCAGATCAGGACGAAGCACAAATCATAATTAAATCACTGTCTTTAGCAAAAAGCAAATCAGATCAGTCGGTTTTTTGTTCAGGTGTTGTTGATAGAATGTTCTATGATATTTGATACAGAGATTAATTGAGACTAACCTTGGTGTAAACAAATTAATTAAATACAGGTAATTATTGTACGCGAATTAAAATTAAGCAGCATTTTTATCATGATTTATTACCTCACAAAAATATATTTACACATAAGGAAATGAGAACAAAAGGGTTTCAGCAATAAGTAGGTGTTGGGCCGAAATAAAATGTATGTACCTACATTGACAGTTACGCATTTTATGACTCAGTAAACCTTTTTTTATTATTCTTTTAATAATAACCGTACATAATTTGTTGATTTTCATTGGAAAAAAAGTGAATGTACAAGGACAATTTCAAATCTTGTTTTATAGTATTAACATCAACAATGTTTTAAGAATGAATTTTCAGGCTATAAACATGTTATCGATTGGCATAATTTATTTCTGGTATAAAATTTGCATCCAAGCAAAAATTAAATGATCTGACTCTTATATTAACCTTTTCTAGTTAAAGTCCACCAACACCTTATTAATTTACTACCTACCCGGTACTACTTACTTTGTTCTAAAATGATGCACACAGAATATCAAATCACGATATAAGGCCAGGTATGTATATTTTTTTAATCAATGTATAATTGTACAAATTGATTATGTGTTTGTATGTATGTGTTAACTAATAGCAACCTCCGGTCTTACAATTCACTGCAATTGTTGCACTATTATCAGGAAAAAACTATTCATCTTAAAACAGGACGTACTTTAAAAGTAATTCGGCCATTATCATGTAATCTGTTGGTTTGTAGGAAAGATAAGAAGCCTATGAAAAATAATTAATAATACCGTAAACTTTTAATTACATTTATTAAATAATAAATAAATAAATAAATATTACAGGACATTCATTTTACACAGCGCCATCTAGCCCCAAACTAAGCATAGCTTGTAATATGGGAACTAGATTACGGATAAAATACTTAAATACTTTTTGTAAATACATACGTACTATATGATACAACACCCAAACACAGAACAAATATCTATATTCATCACATAAATGTTTGTCCTGGGTGGGAATCGAACCCACAGCCTACCGCGTCGAAGGCAGAGTTACTACCAACTGAGCTATGAGGCTTGTCAAATTATTTTTTCTATTGTACGAGGGGAAGTGCTTGACCTCCATCTTACCCGGTTTCAAGTTATGATAAAGCCGAAGGTGGAAGCGCACTTCACCCGGAATCATCAACAGTCTGAGGAACTGGCTATCTTACCTATCAATGCCGGAATGTTATTCATATTTTGTAATTACGTTTATAAAAATCTATAAACGGATCGTCAAAAGAACTAGCCCCAAGATCTTGCCATCTTTTGATCTGGTCTCAATTCCGGATAGAGCCCTTATTCCGTATCACCAATCGTGTCTTAACGCGCCCGCGTTACGATATGCAAGAATTTTCGTATTGACATATCGTAACGCGGGCGCGTTAAGACACGATTGGTCATACAGAATAAGGGTGCAGGTGGTAGATTTTATGTTTCATAATAATCCAAAAAATCTAACTGAACCAATAATTATCGAACTAGATTTGATTTCAGAAGTTACTTATAACAAAAGACAAATCAATCATGATAAGAAAAGCGCTGAATTAGGCAAAGAAATCTATTCATTTCAGTTCTGATTGTGAGTGGTGAGACCTGTATGTATTTGGTGAACTGTTTGCATTCACCCAAAGAGCACTGCCCCTTGTCCTTCGTCCCATCAATTTTAAGGACAAATATTTAACCAAAGCCCAAGCAATCCCTGAATGAAGCTTCTCAGAATCCTTTTAAGTGAAGGTTTAATGCAAATAATACGTATTTAATCCCTAAAAAGTTTTTCTACATTATGCTCGAGCAAAATTTAGCAACTTTATCGCACATCACATAAAAATAAACTTCTGCAGGCACCAACACGATTCGAAATAAATTCGCAAACCGTGTTCATAAAACTGCAAAATGTGGCTCGAGTAAAATGTATCTATATTATTCATATTATTTTGTATAACCACTGAAACTAAGAGGGATAATAGTATGGAGCGAGTGCGGGATACTGGTTAACACATGAACTACTTAAAACATTGAAGCGCTTTCAAGATTAGCAGCGTATGCATTTCCACTGCTCTGATGTCTTCCATAAGAGAGTAAATAGACACTATCTGGGTAGGCTCGCTCCATCTTCGATCTCATCCTTGCTCATGTAAGATTCGAGGACAAGAGCCGACATACCTGAAATAGGTCTATATCCATAAAATGCCATATGACCAAAACTATTCTAGAACATAAATATCTATCACAATTTATTTCAGACACAATATTGTGTAAGGTATCAGATCAAAGCACTGTCACCAAAAAGTAGTTCAAACATATGCATCAATTGGAATATTCATATATTTTTTGAGTAAATGGAATGGTTTTGCTTTTTTAGCTATTGACCTCGAAACTTATACAGGCATAAATGAGGGCTACGACGAGCCTAGAAGGTACCTAATAACTCTTTTCTTTAAGACATCAGGGTGTTTCAGTGATTCATATAAAATCTGACTAAATTATAAATTCATCGCGCTCTACCATCTATTTCCCCTCCATGCACTGATCCTGTAGCTAGATGTATGTTGCATGCCTTGTTGTAAATTGCACTGATTCTGTCCACAGCACCACACCAGCCGTCACAGGAGCACAGTCCGACGGAGCAGCTAAAAGGTTAACCGTTGTTTATGTGTTTAATAGTGCTTACCCCTAGATTAACATGCGAGTAACAATGTTCTAATTTAATGCAGTGCACAAATTACAAGGTTTCAAACCTTCGTATGATTTGTGGTTAAGTGGAAACCTCAAAAATGCAAGAGTAAGGGTGATTTATTCCATACATTTTGTTTATTATGATTGTGATAAAGATCCCGATACATACATACGTATATTTATTTAATGTCAGAGACATCGGCGATCTACGTAGTAGTTTGAACCGGTGGATGATATTATCATGATTTGTCGTGAATAGGCATTGCCAGTTCCATCACAATAATGTCATACATTTTCAGTGTAGTTGATTTAAAAAAACAGTAAACCGATTTGAACGCTCCTTCGTTCCCTTGTGTCGCAGAGTCATTAAAAGCTGTAAACTTATATACCTACCCCCAAAATTAATATCACCTACCATTTGGAGGAAGTTCCTTCTCAATACCTATTTATTCATTTATGAATCTTTTTTATATCAAAAAAAGACACCTTTATGAAAAACATTCATGAAAAGGGTTGCAGATTTCCTGGAAAGGAGATGATAAAGATACAATCCCATCTCACCTACACGTGTGGAATTAATAATAAGTCTTGCTGAGCACTTTTTATGAAATAGGTTCATTCAGCCCACGCACTTGTACAAATCATGGCCGGAAGTAACGATGTGTTTTCACAGGATAATTATTCATTTTTAAACAAAGTTTCGTTTCCTTACCTAAGGGCTGTTTTCATCCATTGTTATAGTAGCCATAAATATTGTTTCAACGTTCCAGGAACAGGAGTACTTAGCTAGTTACTCTAGCAAGTGAACTTTTATTGGTATATTTCTTTGAGCGAGACCGAGTGATGATTAAAATTTCGCATAAAACACGCCTTTGAACATTGTTGCTTTTATTGTTCTACAGGAATGCGTTTGGTATTCATCTCACCTCGTGTCAGTTATGATAGCGCCGAAGGTGAAAGCGCACTTCAACTGGAATCATCGATAGACTGCGGAACTGGCTATTTAACTGTAAATTCCGGAAAACAATTTTATAACTGCTATTATGGCGACAGACTTAGTTAAGATTGGTAACCAAACTTAAGGTTAGGTTAGCCATCTTAACCTCAGGCGCGGTGGCACTTGCCATTTGTCATTGCAATATTCAAAGGCCCTGCCGGTTTCCCAATCCACCTCACACAGACGATGCAGAAGAGCCGCTGGATTGTTTAGAGGGTATAACGGGCAATCGGGGAGTCCCAAATTACCATAACGGGAGGGTAAGCAGCAAAAAATGGGGTATGCCAGTTTCCTCACATTTTTTTTGTATCCGCTCTCCCATCTAAACAAATTTATACATAATCGTGTAGCTGGCTAAATGACAATCAACGCACAGCCCAAAAACAAATGTCCTAGATTTTTTTTTTTAGATTAGCTTCCTATAATAGTGAAGGAGTGCACGAAGAAAATGTTTGAGGAATTTCGCTCGTCTAGTTTTTTCATAAGTCTTATAATGAACAGTAGCCGATAAGATAGAAGAATAAAGTAACTTTGGCATAATCTTATAAAGTTATCTTCGTTACGCTTATGCGGGGTGAAATTTGCCTATTCTCTGTCTAGTAGTCCAGGGTCGATAATTTTTAAAACCAAAAAAAATCATAGTAGGATGAAACCCATTAGAAAAGGAGGGAATTATTATAAAAATGAAAGGAAAAATAATTTACGGGCGATCTGAGGTCGGGAAAGGGATGGGGGTGAGTTTTTAAGGGTAAAAAACGGTTTTTCCCGATTTCCGTCAAAACTAAAAGTCCTATCGAAAAAAGTCAAATGGCAAAGTTGTAGATAATGAAAAGATCTAAAACTTTTCTATTGATACTTTTTTCACATAACCTCAAAATTTATGTGAAAAATTCAAAAAACCAAGTTTTTGGTTTTTTATTTTTATCTTTTACAAAAAATCTTTTTTCTTAACGAAATTTTGTGAAAACTTACCTTTTTATGTCCCAAATACGCTGTAATTTATTTGATTAAAAATATTTATTTTTTCACCTTATTTTGAATTAATATCGAAAAAACACCCTAATTTTCAATCGAAAATTCACCCGTCAAAATATCAGCTTTTTTCAAAAAGTTGGTATGGTTTCTGTTCGTTGAAATCTCTACTTTTCGATGGTGAAAAAAAAAAATATATGTTACTATGGTAAATCTTCTCAGAAAATGCAAAAATTCAAAAAAAACTTGAATTCGAAATTTTTTTTTTTATTATTATAAATAATTTTGAGCTATTTATTCAAATTTACACTTTAATTACTCGAAAAACGTTAGATTTCATGTGACGTTGATAGCCAAAAAATTGCAAATAAAAATATACTACTATAATCAAGAAACAAATAAGTTAATTAAATTAATATTTAATAAGACATCTACAATATTTGGAGAAAGTAACATTTTTTACATACATTTATACAGATACATTTTTTATAGATTTATAATATATTATTCATACATTTTGACATTTATTTCTTTAATATTTTTTTTTTCATGAGAGTTTATTCACGATTAAATAGGGAAGACATTATTAATTCGATTTTGTCTTTTCAGATTATCAGTATGGATGAATCTGTTTGTATCATTTGCAATAAGGCAGATGATAAGCAAGTGTATGCAATAAAAAAAGCAGCTTTGAATCGTTTAGTGGTATCCAGCAAGAAAAGAATCGACAATAAATACAAAAAAATTGAGACTTTAACATCAGCTTTTATTCATCGAAGTTGTCAAAGTCAATATAATGACGAGACCGCAATAGCTACATTTTGTAGTTTAAGACAAAAAAAAGCAAAGGAAGGAAAAGAAGTAATTAAAGATGCTCTTGAATTTAATTTTGAATCTCATTGCTTTATCTGTGGTGGATTTTTCGGTAATATCTCAAAAGAAAAAAAATCATGTGTTCAAAGCAACGATACAAGAGATAATATATTACAGTAATATATAGTAATAATAATAATAATAATAATAATAATAATAATAATATTAAGTAATATATATAGCTATTCAGCGTGGCAATGCAGCCAGTGTCTTGGGCACGCTTCCGTCTGGTACTGGTCTGGAACAGTTGAGTTACCTATAGGCCATTTGTAACGGTCCTTAGGTAATCTGACTGATTCCTTTGTACTTAGTTAGTTTAATTTATTGAATAAATGTATATAAATAAATATAAATATTATTACAGTATATTCAAAAACAGAACACATTAAATGATTTTGATAAAAAGATTTCAGCTCGTTTGCAAAATGTGCCTGATTTAGTCGCAGTAAAAGCGCATTATCACACTGCTTGTATGGCTATTTTTTATAACAAAAGAACAGAAAAAAAAGGGGTCGCTCAGCATGTGAAAACACTGAAATGAATTTTATTAATTATCTTGTTAATTATATCGTTGACAACGAAACAGAATGTCAATTTTCTGTAAATGAAATAAAAGAGGGATTTTCAGGAGATCTTCCAGACTCCACAACTATTAAAAATAAATTGAAAGAGCATTTTCAAAACGATATCGAGTGTCATTTTATTAAAAGGGACGGGAATTTTTTTTAAAAGGGAATTTTTCGAATTCAAGTTTTTTTTGAATTTTTGCATTTTCTGAGAAGATTTACCATAGTAACATATTTTTTTTTTTTCACCATCGAAAAGTAGAGATTTCAACGAACAGAAACCATACCAACTTTTTGAAAAAAGCTGATATTTTGACGGGTGAATTTTCGATTGAAAATTAGGGTGTTTTTTCGATATTAATTCAAAATAAGGTGAAAAAATAAATATTTTTAATCAAATAAATTACAGCGTATTTGGGACATAAAAAGGTAAGTTTTCACAAAATTTCGTTAAGAAAAAAGATTTTTTGTAAAAGATAAAAATAAAAAACCAAAAACTTGGTTTTTTGAATTTTTCACATAAATTTTGAGGTTATGTGAAAAAAGTATCAATAGAAAAGTTTTAGATCTTTTCATTATCTACAACTTTGCCATTTGACTTTTTTCGATAGGACTTTTAGTTTTGACGGAAATCGGGAAAAACCGTTTTTTACCCTTAAAAACTCACCCCCATCCCCTTCCCGACCTCAGATCGCCCGTAAATTATTTTTCCTTTCATTTTTATAATAATTCCCTCCTTTTCTAATGGGTTTCATCCTACTATAATTTTCTTTCACTTTTCATTATTTTTAAAGGCTTCTACCCTGGTCTATAGGGCATTTAATAAACTTCAATATCATGCTCGTTTGTTCAAACTTCCTAGTTTTGCTTGTTTTGCGAAAATTATTCTTGAACGTTAGTTATACTTGTACAAATATTTTTGCTCAATGTTTTTGCATGGTTATTGTATAATTCACCTTTAACTTAGCATTATTTTTTTACGGAGATGGAACAAATAGCGCTCACAGATGAATCGCACCAACAAGCAGACCACCATCTCTTGACTATATCAAAGACTTACAATGAAAGTCTCATTCACAAAAAGCATGACTGCACAGCATTGCGCCTGTCAACTTGAGGCATAAAGGTGTCAAGCCTCACATGCCCGTAATATCACCGGCAACCTACCCCAAACCGGAGAACTGCAATGCTGCTTGGCGGCCAAAATAGGCATGGTGGTAGTAAAATTGTTGTATTTCACTGGGTCAAAACATTTACGTTTGTAAATGTTTTAGTGACACAAAAATTCACAACCCGCAATGGGACTCGGAAACGCTCTCTCACACCAACTACGCCACGAGGGTCCTGACGCAGATTCCAAATTTTTGTGTCATATTGATACTCAGCTTGAGCGCTGATGGTTTTAGAAAAAGATGCGGGTTCAAGTCCCGTCGTGGGTTGTGAATTTTTGTGTCATTGTAACATTTGTAAATGGTGGTAGTAATTCCTCGGACGAGCCATTTCACGAGGGGCTCTATTCTTAAAATATGCTTACGTTACACAACAGCACTGACATGACACCTAACTGACTTACTGGCTACCGAAAGGTTGTTACCACCACTACCACCATACCTATTTTGTGAGATAGGGCTTGATGGATACCGTGAAATCTCTAGCACCTGCAAAGAACCAGAGTTTGTAATTAATAGCAGCGCAACGACAAAATACACGACAGAGATATTAGGTCCTTACATATGAAATTGGCGTTTTGTATGGGAGGAACATAAAGGCAATTTTTTCATATTAAAATATATTTTATTAATCAAAGTATGTACCATTGCTATCTATACACTTTTGCCATCTTATAGGTAGTTCATTGATCCCTTTACTAAAAAAACCATTCGGACGGGAATCAATGAAATCTTTGAAAGCGGTTTGGACTGCCTCATCGGAATTGAATTTTTTTCCTTGCAAGAAGTTATCCAAATTTCGAAAAAAATGGTAATCTGTTGGAGCAAGGTCCGGAGAGTACGGTGGATGTCTTAGACATTCCAATTGAAGCTCCTCTAATTTGGTAGTCGTCTGTTGGGCCGTGTGTGGTCTAGCGTTGTCTTGAAGCAGCAGTGGCGTAGAGCGATTGAAAAGTCTCGGTTGTTTAACAGCGAGCTTTTCCATCATGGTTTGCAGTTGCTGACAATAGAAATCAGCCGTAATCGTCTGACCAGATTTAAGAAAGCTATAGTGTACGACACCGGCACTAGTCCACCAAACGCTTACAAGTAACTTTTTTTGAGTCAATTTTCGCTTGGGGCAAGATTTTGCTGGTTCACCAGGGTTCAGCCATTGCGATGAGCGTTTACGATTATCGTACAGGATCCACTTTTCATCACATGTAATGATCCGATTTAAAATTCCTTCATTATTGTGCCGGTTGAGTAATGTAACGCAGCAGTCGACGCGCGTTTGTCGGTTTGCTTCACTCAATGCATGAGTTACCCACCTTTCAAGCTTTTTCACCTTCCCAATTTGCTTCAAGTGGATTAAAACGGTTTTGTCACTAACACCGCAGCCTGCAGCTAACTGTGATGTGGTTTGCGATGGATCTGCTTCCACAATAGCCTTCAATTCATCATTATCGACCTTGGTCTCCGGCCGTCCACGGGGCTTGTTCTGCAGGTCGAAATTTCCAGAACGAAAGCGTTGAAACCAAAAACGCACCGTGTTTTCTTTTGCGACACCACCACCATACACATCATTAATCCTTCGAGCCGTTTCTGCAGCACTGGTGCCACGGTGGAACTCGTACTCGTAAATAATGCGATATTTTAAGTTTTCCATTTTGTGAAATGAGTGACGCAGAAAAAAAAAACAAAAGAGAAAAAAACAAATGAATTACGGTTTTCGAAACACAAATGCATGAGTAAATAGCTGTTTAAATTTGAATTTGGAATTCCTAACCAAAGAGGAGATATTTAAGATCAAAGTGGCCAGTACGACAAAACGCCAATTTCATATGTAAGGACCTAATATTTCGTAGTAGGTATAGGTACGGCCCATTGGTGAAATATGTTTGTGATCTGTTTGTTCAGGCTGACCTCGAAAACGGTCAAACATATTTTAACGGGACTTTCACGGATAGCTGAAGGTTTAAGGATTAACTATGACCGCTTAATTTTATAAAATGAATTGTGGTTCCGCGCAAAAAATATGATTCAATAAATCCAATAATACTAGATTTTTTAGGAGTAGCTTCCTTTCGTGGTATGAAGGTGTAGAGGGAAAAGGTTTTGGGAAATTCCTACAGGATGACGGGTTCAAAGTCCCGGGCCTTAATCAACAGCCCCTTAGTGTCCACTGCAGAACCTCTGTCCTCCTCCAAAACTGGAGGGTTTGTCATAATCACCACGCTTGGTAGGTAGATTGGTGTTCGCAGTTTTGTTGATAATACACAGAAGGAAGCCGCTGCCTTTCTGGTAAGATCCATCAGTCAGATTATACGACATCCATGGGCTGAGTTGGAGGGATCGATTCTCAAGCCGCGACAGCCACAGCAAAAAAAAAACAGGCCTTAGCTTGCCTTAAAATCAAGTATCTGATCGTGATCTTTCAATTCCAGTTTTAGCAACCCTCCTCCTCCACTGGGGTCCACGGTGGACCCGGCCACGCTAACCTGTGGGATCCCTCCACCATATTGCATCAATTCCCGGTACCGCTCAATCGATGGCTCTTGCAACAACCTGGTGCGACCAACGTGGGGAGTTCCTCAGACCCCATATGGAAGACTAGTGCCATACAACTATGCTGATGGTAAGTTCTGTGCTTTTGAACAGATCTATAAAGACTTAAATCCATTGAATCCACTGAATTTACGGCCTTATCTTAACTTGTTACCAGATGAGATGATGGCGAAGCGTTTTCTATCGTACTTTCAAAAATCTTTAATTCTTCTAATTTAATCTCTCTTTAATCTTTCTAGTTTTTAAAGTACATTATTAAAAGGAAATTTAAAAAGTAATTAAGGTTATGTAGGTCATTCCTTTTGAAGATACAATAACACCTTATGGCTTGGGTTAAAGCTTGTAGCTAAATTAAGCTTCAGTAGGTGTGCCGTCAATTGGCCGGGTTGATTATTGCAAAGTTAATTGGAAATTTAATATTGTTAATGGTTTGCACCGTTGGGATTAATGGAAAATTTATCGATGAAACTT
Source organism: Venusia cambrica (assembly GCA_951394065.1). Classification (NCBI taxonomy): domain Eukaryota; kingdom Metazoa; phylum Arthropoda; class Insecta; order Lepidoptera; family Geometridae; genus Venusia; species Venusia cambrica. Next base: position 3,120,760 of record OX596059.1, on the reverse strand, counting down.
TTTAATTATTTCTCGGAAATCAACAACGCAATACAAATAGCAATAATTGTAGGTATAATGCTTCCTATATACACAGGTAGCATACATGTACCTATACACCTGTACAGTGTTCATCTGCACTAGTTTCAATTTCAACTTATTCAATTGTGACGCGAAAGTAGTCTAAAAGTCCGTGTGACCTTTGAAAAGTGGATATTAATTTCAAATTACCGTACTCAGGTAACTAAAACGCTACAATATCACAGAAACTAAGGTAAAATCTTTATCAGCAATTCTATAAAGCTCATGCCACTTTCTAAGAAAAATACTAACATGATTTGTTGAGTAAGTACGTAGTCAGCAACAGCATATTTTACATTTTCGACCAGAATTAATCATAATCCATAAAAATATAACAGGTTCCAAAGTTGTTTCTTTAATTGTTTGTTTGATTGTAGCCTGTTCATAGCTAGATGGCAAACTGATCCTGATGAAAATAAGCATGAACATTGGCTACTTTTTAAACATTGCCGAAGTCGCGGGCAAAAGATTAGTAACTAAACAAAATAGTATGTATATAATATTTAGTAAGAAATTTGCTTTTTGTTTATTGTACGACGGGGGAGCGCTTGGCCTTCATGTCACCTAGTTTTTCAAGTTATGATATTCCGAGGGTATGGAAACGCACTTCACCCGGAATCCTTAAAAAACTGTGGAACTGGCTATCATACCTCTAAATGCCGGATCACAGCAATCGAATTGTTGTTATGGCGACAGAATTAAGGTGGTAAGATGGTGGTAGCTAGTCATCGGACTTAAACATAGTCCTCCCACCAACCAAACCAAGCATATACTTTACTGATTATTGAACCCAGGACCTCAAGATCTGACACAGGTGGACGAACCACTAGACCACAGAGGCGGTGAAATACTTTGTTCCGATCAAAGCTCAACATGTTAATCGACTCGACTGTCACACTAGGGATGCTCAGGAAGTATGTCGCTTGAGCTCTGCGCTGCTGCAGGTTTCACTAGCAAGTCTAGGGCGGTTGAAGATGAACATCACGAACTGCGAGCAAGTGCCACAGGCAATAAGCGGTGAAGGGGGAGGGGTGTGGAAGTTTTAGGAAATATCCTTTTAAGCATCGAGCCACTGAAGGGGTATTAGTGAGTCGTCGCATATAGATAGACAATCTCGGACAAGGGAATCTTGTTTGCGATTTCCGGGGGGGGTAAAATAAACATGCCTACTTGTATGTTTGTACTTGTATATAATGTACCGTGATAGTCACGATATAGTGCGATAGTTCTATGCACACCCGACTGATAACAACACACTCATTTTAAGCTCAGTTGGTAGTAGCTATGCCTTCTGAGCTGTAGGTTGTGGGTTCGATTTCCACCTGGGACAAACATTTGTGTAATGAATATTGATGCATTGCTGTATTATGTATATCATAAGTACCTATTTACATAAGAAGTATGTATGTATGATTTCCGCAATCTAGTTCCCATATTGCAAGCTTTGCTTAGTTTGTGACTAGATGACGCTGTGTAAAATTAATGTCCTGTTAAGAAACTGATGGTTGGATGGCTTTTACTTGGAGATATTAGTTTCAGAAGAAAACAATATACCTACGAAGAACAATATCTGCAGTAAAATTATACTGCCCAGGGTTCCTGAAGTAAGCCTAAGGTTCCATTATCGGCTATAAATCACTTACTGCCATTTGTGCGCCTGGCGGCCATTTCTTGTTTTATTATAATTCTCGTCAATCAAACTTTTGTTGATATTGTATATTATTTCTACTGAACGCTAGGAAAATTTATCCAATTTCCGTAAATTATGTAAGCCGTATTCATTATTCTATGACGGGAATAGTTATTTGTTATACAAGAGTGCAAAGTTGCTTTTTAACCGCGTGTTCAATTTTGATGACCGAGCAAGCGAAGGATTCTAAAATTGAATCACGAGCGATTCAAAAGAGCACGAGGTGAAAAATCTTTGCACTCGAGTGCAACACGTAACTTTTCATTCCACCTCAGCGAGGAAATGACTAAATGCAAAAAAAAACGTTTACAATCACAAGATAGGTACTTTTATTTCAGTTTAGGTATTAACTACTACATTATGACAGGTAAGTATTACAGAATAATCTTTAAATTATAACAAAATAATACTAAGGTATAATTAAGAAAATATGAAAGTAACGTTGCTACAGTTATTTAAATGGAGTGTAATATTTTTGTTTGGTACTGTAATATTGGTGTTAGTCACTTGTGTACTGTTTTTCGGTAAACTATCTGTCATACTTAATAGTTGTACCGATTCATCGGATTCCCTTGGCGTAAATGTTGGCATGAGAGGGCGATGGTTAGGTGTTTAGTAATGGCTCATTTTTGATGTAGAAGGGCCAGTCCAAGGATCTGACTGAGGCTTTTTCAGTGTAATGGCTCCTACGATGCCTTTACAAATAATACACCAAGAAGGTTCCGATTTCGAGTTTTTAACAAATTAGAAAAGGTTGTATGATGAATTCGGCACCATGGAGGTAGAAGTAAATAGGTTTATTGATGTTTTGAATTCACAAACTTAGTGCACACGATGTTCTAAATTCAATTTTACTTTAACCTCTAGCGGATAAAAACGGCTTTTGCACTCAGATATCTAATAGTAAAAATACTCTTTCCGAGATGGAGGGATGAAAAATAATATATTGCCAAGTTATATGTTCTTTATCATCAGCTCATCTTTTGCGTTGTAGGTTGTGGGTTTAACCCCACAACCTACACCCAGGATAAAAAACGGTGTACTATTTATAGATTTATATTCTGTGTTTCGGTGTTATATTGTGTACAACTTAAAGAGAAACTCAGTATGTATATAAACTAGTAGTTCGCCCCGAACTGAAATCTCGTGATCAGGTTTGTGACGGAGATTATTTCTCAAACAGACTTTATACACGTGTGCTTTCATTACACCTTTCTCACTGCACTTTTTTCTCGAACTCTCTTTACTCACCTGAGTGTTCGAGGCTCTCTCTTGTTGCTAACGTAATCTAACGTGATCTCGTAGTTTCGTGGTTTAAGATCTACCCCTCCAGCCCACGGATGTCGAAATGTCAACCAAAACGGCATCAGCTTTTTTCTTTGTGTAAACAAAACTTTAACTGTGAGCACCAATCTGTCTGCTTAGCGTGGTGATAATGGCCGTACCTCACAGTTATAGAGGAAGTTATTTCCATATTGTGGTGGACAATAATGTACCTACTATTGATATGGAATATGCGCCGTCCAACACTTGCATGAAACCCCAAAAGTAATTATCGAATTTTATCGATACCCTTCCCTATTAAGTGAATAACAATAGATAAATAGACCAGTTCTTTTGAAATTTCGAATACCGTCTCTTATCTTACAAGACCTGATGATCATCCTTTGCCCCTTCATCTTAAAAACCACCCCTAATGAGTGCAAAATAAACTTATTATGAAATCTGCAGTCTCAACCCCTATTTCATATAATATTTCATGTTTTAACGCATTTTCAAGACTTAAATCTTATTTACCCCTTAATGTAAATATAGGTGGTTTCAGCAAATCAAAAGAAAGTTCATTGTGAAGTCAACCCCTTTTAACAGTCTATCCTACAAACCATACCAAGCATTTTAACCCCTTACTGTGTCTCTTTGTTACGAAAACCATCCCTATTTTAAAGTAAAGTATACATTTTATGAATGTGCAGCCGATACACTTTCAAATGACACCCCACAAGCCAAAAATCTTCTCGTCTCACTTAACATCCCTATTTCTCAAAAATTATCCAGTGTCAAAAAAACCCTCGTACCGATTGATGAGTATTAATATAATCTCTGCATATTAAAAAAAATAATTGATCAGATTAGCCATTCTAAAGATTTGGGCGAAAAAATGTAATTCTTTTCACCCCAATATCTCAAAAACTACCCTATTTATCGAAAATCTCCCGCGACAGTCAAATTATATTTATGTTATCTCTATTCAGTTTAAATTTCATGAAAATCGGACAATCAGTTCGAGAGTTATGCCGTCACAAACATTGCCACAAAATCAGAGATCTCGTAAAATACGCAAATCGCTTCAATTGTGCCTATAACATTTGAAGAGTTCTCTCGATTTCTCCAGGATTCCATCATCAGATCTTGACCTAAAGTCGATGGGACCACCTGTAAACCCTTTCAAATAAATTAAGAATTTTCGAAATCGGTCCAGGCGTCTTCGAGTAATCGGGAAACGTACAAAAATCTGGATAAAAAGTATGAAAAAAAAAGTTAAGTGTAAAAAAAAAATAAGTTAAGCGTTCAACTTTTTATTATATATGATGGGTCAGCTATTGGTAAAAACATATGTGTGATGAATATTAATGTTTGTTCTGTGCTTGAGTATCATATTTAACCGCGTCTGTGGTCTAGTGGTTCAACCCACCGATTTTAGATCCAGAGGTCCCGGGTTCGATCCCCAGGGAAGCAATATTTAATTGTTCTTGGTTTGGTTGGTGGTAGGATTTTTCTTAAGTCCGCCTGTCTAGCTACCACCACCTTACCTAATTCGGTCGCCCTAATAACAATACTTACAGGCGGACTTAAACGAAGTCCTACCACCAACCAAACCGAGAACAAATTTGTACTCCTCTTGTCATCGAATCTGGGCCCTCTTGAGCTGATACCGGTGAATGAACCACAGACCACAGAGTTGGTTAACATTTCTAGTAGATATCATATATATCATTCATTTGCTATCCGCCAGAGTTCGAAGTTTCAACTTTGCTAAAGAATAATACGCTTTGTTGGATTTGTAAGACATCATATTTTATTACCAAGAAACATATCATTTACGCCTTTGTTCGTTTTAATATTTACCTTAAACAATCAAAAATGTTTCGTCACAAGATCTATTTTTTTTACAGATATACGAATGTAGTATATATAGTTTTACATAGATATCCATCCAACTTCTGAAACTGCACGGCATAGTAAAAAAATCGCGCAGAGCCGTTGCCTTGTATTGAAATGCACAGTGTTGAAAAGTTCTAATTGTCTGGTTTATACAAACACACGGATTTATATAAACGGTTTGATGTAAACGGTTTGAAATAAACGGTTTGATATAAACGGTTTGATATAAACGGTTTTATATAAACGGTTTTATATAAACTAGGTACCCTACCTAGCTTTTTTAAAATGTATGATGAGTTAACAAGTGTCACACCCACCATTATCCCGTTAGTATCCTCCTTATCCTTATCCTCTTATCCCACACAAACAAGTATAACTAGAGGGTTGTCGTTAGACAGGCAGTTGTAAAACAACATGCTAAACCCATAACAACAAGATGGAGAGCCGAAGATGTTGTGCCGACCCTGCGGGATAAGGACAGGAAGTTGAAGATGTTGAGGCTTGCCTGGGCAAGGATAGGGTTTACGATGGAGCAAGTTTTCTCAGTAAATGTGCAATTACTCTCCTTTTGTCAAAATTGTATGTATTTGAAAAATCGGATACAGGTTTTGCAGTGTGCATTGCTAATGATTTTTGGTAGCGCTTATTCCTATATAGGGGTAATAATTACACATGACAAGCACCATCTAGCCCCAAACCAAGCAAAGCTAGTATTTTGGGACGGTGCTTATAATCTTATGCTGACACGTGTGCAATACGCCGAGGCATATTACAAACGGATGGTGTTTACAATCTGACGGTGACAGAGGCATATTACAAACGGACGGTGTTTACAATCTCATGGTGACATTTATAAGGCAGAGTAACTGCCTACTGAGCTTGTCAATACCTGAGAGACATTTTGATGCGGTAAGAATCTGTGCATTTAACACATTATTTCACTTGGATGAAACACTGTTATCGATACTGAAGCCAAAACTTTGTAAGATTTTAGTTTGTCTGTATCATGAACGCACAACACGCTGAAACTATTGGATATATTTGAATTAAACTTTACACAATTATAGCTGAGGCGATTGGGGCGACACGTTACTACACGCTGGCTCTTATTTAGACCAACGAATTAGCATATCTATTCAGCGTGGCAATGTAGCCAGTCTTGGGTACCTATATTACGTTTGTATCGGTTCTTAAGGTTATCCGACTGCTTCCTTTGTTCATAGTTATTTTAATTGAATATGTTATTTTTTATGTTTATTATAACTGATATCACTAGCAAGGATCATACAAACTTGTTATGGAGATGATGTATAGATGTGGCTCAAGATTAGTGACGAGGCCTGTTTTTATTTACAATGGGACCTGGATCTCGAGCCTCGTCTGGGGTATTTTTTTCACCAGTATTTATTTATTTAATTGTATGACATTACGTAAGGCGTAAGGTTAGCAATTTTTTTTTATTCACCAGTATTACAAAGTAAATTAGCTTATGTTTTTTATCAGGCTATATTAGGAATTCTTAACAAAACTCTAATTATATAACTCAAGGAGATTTCTTAAATCGCGAGCCGTATGAAAACAATTGATGGTAGAACAAATTAACGTTCGAAAGTTTTAGCGAATACATCAATATCTAAAAAAAACACTGCAGGCTATGAGCGTCGACCAAAGGAGTGCTATTGAATTTACTCTAATTATCATGCTTGGCAAAGCAGATTGGTGATCTTTGTGTTAATGTCAAATACTCCTTCCATAGATATTGTACGGTAGCACCGTATATCTATTATGGGATTTTACCTGGAGATGGGTAGGTAATAGCTACTATCTGAGTACCAACATACTTATTATTATACGATGTTGTGATTATGGGTTACATAGTTTAAGTTATACTTTTACGTAGTTTAATGTAATGTAAGTAAGTTATGTGATAAAGATAATATACCAAAGTGTAACCTTTTGCAACATCATTACACATTCCAGGAGGTGGAATCTCGGCCGCACACTTTAATAGCTCATCAGCTTTCTATAGCGTCGAACTATATTCTCCACATTCAATTATTTTCCTATTTGTAGGAAACATTTGGGAACAATGGGCTGGTCATATGATAGTGATAAAATATGCGCAAGTGTACTGCGTGGGGTCAGGTAGTATTTGTAATATGATAGTCGATTCTAGTAATGTTTGAATGCCATTAGGCAAGCACTATGCTGCAATGTGCAGCAAAGATATATCTGGATGGTAAATAAAGGTGATGATAACAATAGTTTGGCACGAAAGATGCAATTTATGTTCACCGCTGCTTTTGGCGTATAAACAAATTGAAGATTCTCAGTAAACCTAGAGATCATTTGTTTCATCCTTCAGAAATGGAGAGGAAAATAAAGGCAACGATTGAAATTCAAGCCCAGTCGTACCAACATGCTTCTACAAAAGCAATTTTATTAGAAGTATATAAATCCTATCTTTTCAAACTATGGAGGTCACGTAAGGATAGTGGGCGATTGAGGGTAAGGTTCATATTTTATTCCTTTTTTAGTGTTTACATTTTGTTTTCCGCATCCGGCATTTTTATACCTGTAAGATTGAAGTTATGTAAATTCAGCTTTTTAACCATCTCATAGGAATACTACATTATGTATCAGATAATTTAAGATGATCTGGCTAGTAAGTAAAGGGCAAGTAAGAGGGACGCGATGTATATTTACGGGTTGAATAGGTATTTAAATAGTGCAAATATCAACATTTTTTTTTACACAAAAACAAGGCTCTATACTTTAGATTACTATTTACGTAAATGTTTAAAGCAGTTTAAAAGAAGATTAAAGTGTGGAAAAATCAATGGGCCTGGAAATCCTGATGATAGTTTATTTTTTGTACGACGGTGACGGTATAAATGATGAGATAAAGGCCAAGCAACTGGCCTTTATCTCATCATCATTATTTAACTGAAAGACAATATTCCATTGTTTTTAATTCCATAATTATGAAACAAAACTGCATTCAAAGATTTTCCAAAATTCACTGGCGTCAGCCGGTAATCAAAACCAGCTAAATTTAAAACAATAAACACTTGTCATACCACAAAGTAGTCGATACAGTCAGTGTTAAGGAATCAATTCATTTTATAAACATTTGATATTAGAAATAAAAAGATGGGGATTGGGATTGTGAATAGTAACTTGTGTGTGTTTTTTTATTGTACGACGGGGAAGCGCTTGTCCTTCATCTCACCTGGTTATAAGTTGAGATAAGGCCGAAGGTGGAGGCGCACTTCACCAGGAATTAACAATCTGAGGAACTGGCTATCTTACCTCTAAATGCTGAACACAACAATTTGCTGTGTTCTGGCATTGCTTAGGTCAAAGTTTGGCGAGTACCAGGAGTGGCCGCAACGCGACGGCTTAACGACTGTTTCTTATTGCAGGTGTGAGTGCCATGCCGCGGTCAAGGTCAGGCCGTCCACTCCCCAACCCTCGAGACATCAGTCTGCGATTGTTCCCGGACAGACAACTTATTGACCCTATTTGGAATCTCAACACTCAGCAGTGGGGTCAAATCGTCACGCACGATATGTCTCTAACCGCTGGGGTTGCTCAGTCCCGTAAGTACTGAATTACTGATATTATTTTAGTTGATGTTCGAAGACGGAAAAGGATCAGATATATCTGATTTAGGTATATCTAAACATGATGAAATGCATGCGTAAAAAAAGAATGGATTAAAAGTGAGTCATGCGACAGGTTTAACCTCTTTTTAACTCGATGGATGCTGTAAAACACTCACTGTGTCTTGTCACTGTGTTTTACGTAGAGAGCGAGAAGCGCAGCATCCAACGAGTTAAATATCTCTGGTTATAAAAATACAATATCTTAGTGCCAAAGTTGTTATAAACACAGCAGACGGTCTTATGCTAGATTAATTATAATAAAATACTCCCGGGATATTCATTAGAATTTTGTAATTTGGACAAGTGGAATTGTTTTCAACACACGTTGTGTTCCATAAAAATAAAAAAATCCATAAAAATAGGTTTCGGGATTTTGAGTTATGTGAAAGTACAGTAACAAATAAAGTGTAGTAACAAATAAAATTCTAAATTTGGATCAGTAAAGCATCTTTATCACTCGATTCTACAGCTAATCGGCCACTAACTTAATGTCCAAACCACACGCAAGTTTTTTTGGAATTTTGTTATGCTTTCAGATTCTCTTAGGTCCATCACAATTATATTTCTGCAGTAGTCCTTTTTACTTGCCAAGTAATACGTACAAATATAATATTGGTAACGTGTTTACATCGTTTATGGTCTGGTCTGGCAACATCTACGCTTTTACCTGATAGATATGGCAAGAATTTAACGGCACGGAAAAGTTAGATTTAAGCGTGAGTGGCGAGCCGAGAAAAGTGTTATGTTATTTAGCTTACCACACATCAATGTATATCTTAGAAGGTTCAGTAACCTACAAGTCTGAAAGCGTTCTGTTGAACCGTAGAAAATGATTCGTAAAGCCTTTTCACTGTTATTGAGATTTAGCGCAACAGCTACATTAGACATCAAGTCGTTTAACGATCTTATTACAATCATTTTATTAAACTAGACACCTGACTTGGTGAATGAAAGCGTGTAAGGTGATATTTTTTTTCGCGTGGGTTCTTTTCGCCCTTTGTTTTTTTCTCCTTCGGACGAAAAATTATTCCATTAAATTGAGATAAGCATCCTCATTATTAAACTGTCTAAAGATATTTTGCCGGGAACTCCAATGCAGACGTTTTTCTTTACCTTTTCCATAAATAAATAGCTTTTTAGTGATAAGACCGTCCATTATGCTGGCCCTTAATTTTTTCAGTGTTGTAATAATGTTTGTTTGTGTACAATAATATTCACATACGATGTTAACTAAGTGCACTATATAGGTGTATTAATATTTTGTATTACAACCATATTTTACATGCATGAGCTGGTTCAGCCATTTCAAATTCAATGCTGCGCTGCATCTTTCATTCCGCTTTAATTTGCCTTCACTGGAACAGTTCACTAAAAAAAAAATTCAAAGGGTTCAGTTGCAGTATCATTGATATACAATATGCTTGATTTACCAGATAAAGACCAAGTCACATGCTGTGATGACAACGGCCGACTGTCCAGTGACGTCACAACAAACCCTTTATGTGCTCCAATTCTCATTTCTCCCAACGATCCGGTCCACGGGCCTCAAGGGACTCAGTGCATGAACTTTGTGAGGACAGCTACAACGAGAGATCGGGGATGTACTACTTTCAATGCGCCAGCAGAACCAGTAAGTTTGTATACGCGAAATATATAAATGCACAGCCACCTATTTGGTTTGATTTGATCCCTAGGGGGAGTTCACTATTGTGCTTGGTTTGGTTGGTGGTAGGGATTTGTCTGGCTCGCTACCACCACCTTACCTAATTCTGTCGCCATAACAAAAATTATAGAATCGTTGTGTTCTGGCACTTAAGAGTTAAGATAGCCAGATTATGCTGCTATCCGAAGAAGTGCTTCTGGCAAGTTCATCTACCATCTACCAGAGTTGGGATCATTTAGCCATAATTACTAGCTAAAATCGAAGAGAAAAGATAGAAATTCCTTTGCTCGGGGTAGACCATTAAGAGGTTGATACCTCCTACCCCCTAACTATTTCAGTTCAATGAGTATTAAGTATTAATTCAAACAGTGGTTTTACCAAGGGGTATTTTAGTATTATTAAACACGACTAAACATGCGACTAAGGAGTTGCATTCTTGTGATATTGATTTTCACACATTAATTATATCCTCAGCTGTCAACAGTAACGGCATTCATGGATCTGTCTCTGGTGTACGGAAGCAGCCAAGGTCAGGCTGACCCTATCAGGGCAGGAGCCGGTGGTCGTCTTCTCACGGTGCTGAGAGGAAGCCAGGAGTGGCCTCCACAGGAACCTAATATAACTCTCACGTGTGAAAGTGCTCAGTCACTTAACGAACCTTGTTATTTAACAGGTAATTTATTGTTTTTCATCTCGCTTCCGTAACTTAGTGGTTTGCTCACTGGATATAAGATCCAGAGTACCTGAATTCAAACCCACGGGGTTGGGTAAGAACTTGTGGTCGGTTCGGTTGGGTTAAGGTAAGTTACCACCATCTTACATAAGTATGACGTCATAATAATAATTAAACATGTTGTTTTCCAACATTTCGAGTTGAGATAGTCAGTTCCTCAGTCTGTTGAGGATTCTGGGTGAAGTGCGCTTCCACCTTCGGCCTTATCATATCTTGACACCAGGTGAAATTAAATCCATGCGGTTTCCCATCTAGACATAAAAAAACAATGGGCAAAAGGGTGGCACTGACCATTGCCCCCGGTCTTATTCCTATAAAAACGCAGGCAAAACTTAAGAATTATATTATTTTTAGTTTAGTTTGGAGTTGTGATGTCTTCATATTCCAGCACTGTTTCAATATTTGCTTAGAACCTGGTGTGTCTAATGGTGTCTAGACATTGACAAGATCCAAACCTATTATCAGTTTGATGAAGGCTACAGGTAAACTAACTAAACATAGCATATCCCCATTACTTATTTCCTGTTGTTAAAGGAAAAAGCCAGGGTGTAACAGGATACATGCTACGCAAACGGACTCGGAAAACCGTTAGTTTCCAATGCGACTGTAAAAAGGCAGCGAGGCGTACGTCCAAAATGTCAATATAGAGAACGGAAGTTTAAAATTGAAAATCTTTACTGGCTTGCCGATATCCTGGTTCTGGAGGAAGGAAACTTCTATATCGCTACTTATTACCATAAAAAAGCAATTGCCTGAGAATATCTAGTAGTTTCTCTGGCATTTATGTGGCTTGGAGTTTTAGATATGGTTTTCAATATTTACTATAAGTGCTAAATAAGGACCTTTGTATTTTCAATCTATGAATTTGGTGCTGTTAAAAATATGAAGGCTGTAATTATTCCTTTTTCTTGAATATCTAGCTGACTTGAGACGAACAATAACGAAATAGTATTTGTGATGAATAATGCTACAGATTGTAAAAAGCTGGGTTTGAAAGTGGAATATACTTTACATTAATTATTTTCACGTACGATGTACGAGTACGAGTACGATGGGTAAGCGCTTGGCCTTCATCTCACCAGGATTCAACTTTATTGTTTGTCCACAGGTGACATAAGAGTGAACCAGAACCCGCAACTAACAGTCCTTCAAATCATTTTGATGAGGGAGCATAATCGCATTGCTGATGCACTTCAATCTCTCAACCCTCACTGGAGTGACGAAACCATCTTCCAGGAAGCCAGGCGAATTCACATCGCAGAAATACAGCACATCAACTACTATGAATATCTGCCCATCCTTTTAGGTGCTTATTTTCGTATTTCCGTGTAAGCCTTCGCAAGTAAAACTCATTAGAAAGAGCGACCACCCCAGAAAAAGTTTTCAAAAGAGTGTATAATGAAGCGTCCATGCCACGGTCCGCGGATCGCTTCAGTTTGAGTTGTGTGGTTGTTATTATACAGAATTGAGTTTTCAAAGAGGTTTGTCCCTTGAGCCAGTTCCTTACCTAATTATACGGAGCTCAAAATTTGCTGGGCAATTTATGAGCTCGTAGAATTTTCAAGCTGTAAATACATAGGAATATAGAAACTCGAAACTTATTTGAAATTGGGCAATGTGGTCTACCGCTGCGTTTAGTGAGTGTGTTAAGATTTTTGCCTGTGATGTAAATCAGAAACGCCGGATGTCGCATTCTAGTCAATTTACTTATTTCACTTTCAAAGATTTTTTTTATAATTTGTAGGATACCTACGTCAATTGACTGATGAGCAGTAGAGCTCCTTGTGAAAGTACTACCACCATACCAATTTCAGCCGCCAAGCAGCATTGCTGTGTTCCGGTTTGCAGGGTATGGTAGTCGGTGAAATTACGGATACGCGAGGCAACTTTATGCCTCAAGTTGACGGGCGCAATGCAATGCCTTGTAGACTATATTCTTTGTGGATGTGACCTACGCAGTAAAGCATTGTTTTAGACAAGAGATGCACTTTATACCAGGTGGGCTACTTGCTTGTTCCGTCTCAAAATGTATCAGTTTGATTAATTGCAGGCTATGAAAACATGGTGAAAAACAAGTTGATATACCCTGGAGCTCACGGGTACATCAATGACTACAATCCCAACGTAGACCCGTCTGTCTTAGACGAACATGCTTCTGCTGCTTTCAGACATTTCCACACCTTGATTCGCGGTTATCTGAAGTGAGTATTTCCCTTCCAGCTATATCTACGTTCATATATCTCGACTATTAAGCTACCATGTTTAGACGTTTTGCACGACTAACGTCAAAAATGAAAAATAATAGTAGTAGTTATTATAGTACATAGCGATAGTAGTTGTTAGTTGTATAAAGTATTCAGAATATCTATCTATAGATAAATAAAAAAATAGATAGAGTAAAGTAATAATTTTCAAGTTCAAGAAATCGGTATAAAATGTTAAATTTAATATTTTTTTAAATGCCAACACTTACTTTACTTAATTTAATAATAAACAGGTTTTATTATCATTTCAAAATTTAAATTATATAGTATACATACTGCCAAGCCTACCCTAAACATTTTAATTACCGGGTATTTTTACTATTAGACATTTTTACTATGAAACATTTTTACTATATGATATTTTTACTACTCGACGTTTTCATTATTGGTCATTTTCCTTTTGTGACATTAGCCTTGGAAATCGTACAGACGAGTAAAGTGATAAAAAGAGCTTTTTAGGGTTCCATACCCAAGCCATTAGCCTCCGCGGCTGTCCGTTTCAACCATTCTGTCTGTCAGCAGGCTATCTTATGAAACGTTATATGTAGACAGTTGTAATTTTTGCTGATTGTTTATTTATATTGCTACTATAGCAGCAACTATCATAAATTAATCAAGGCCAAAACACAATATATGGGAGTTTTTTCTCTCTTTTAGGCAATATTTTATAATCCTAGAGCACAGTCATGTATCAAAATATTTTGTTTATGTCCTTACCTTACCGAAACTTAGATCAAAAACAGAAGGACATCGCACGTATTACTTTGCTATGCGAAAAAAGTGTCATATTTTGACATGCAATGGTAGCAAAAGATAGCAATACATAATTGCTGCTTTTCAAACATACAATACAAAATAAGCTACTGTCGACCTTGACAGACAGGTCTTTTCTTGTCTTCTTCACTTGGCGATGCTTTAGGTAAGGCGCATTCGAGCGAATGATGCGAAACCCTTTGTATTTTGATCTAAGGTGTCAACAATTTTGATCTATCATGTGCCTGTTTTGCAGACTGATCTCTGAAAAGCGCCGTCTGCTTGGTGCCGTGCGAATGAGTGACTGGTTCAACCGCCCCCTGTTACTGGAACTGGATGATTCCTTCAACAATCTGGTGCGAGGACTCACCACGCAGCAACAGGACTTCAGTGACCAGTTCTGGGACTCTGAGATAACGCAGTTCTTATTCAAGTGAGTTCGGTTCTTTGTTGGTCCTATTTCTTTATATATCGACCTGGAAAAGCCGAATTAAACGAAACAGTAAGCACAAGATATATTTGGAGGAAAAGCGTAGAATGTTTCCCACGGCAAGACAAATTGTTCATCACTCAGCTGCCTGATGATGTAATTTAAAAGCCTCAAATCTCAGTTGGTAGTAACTCTGCCTTCTGCGCTGTAAGTTGTGGGTTCGATTCGTACCCAGGACAAACATTTTGTGTGATGAATATAGATGTTTGTTATGTGTTTAATATTAATATTTAATAATAAATAAGTATGTGTTTACAACAAAAAACAAAAGCATCTAAGTATCATATCCGTTATCATCGTTCATTCCCATATCACAAGCTTTTTAATGTCCTGTAATATTTATTTAAGTATTTATGAATTACTACTTATAATCACTATTGACTCATGCGATATGATTTCGTCAATGGCTTCATTCAGTCGCATGTGTTCAAGGAATTTGCTCTTTACCTATATTTAGACGACTTTACAGTAACTATAAACAACAGTGTTTTGATATTCACTTCTTATATCTATTTTATTGGTTCTTTAACTGACTCTATTATCACCATAGCCTGTGTTCAATATGCACATTAGCGTATTGAATTTATCTTTTTAACCAACTACCCAAAAATGGAGTTGTATTTTATCTTTGTTCCTATGTCGATCGATTTCTCCGTGACTTCTTAACCTACTCGAAAAAATATAATTTTTTAGGCTAAAATATGTTTTATTTGAATTTGGTGAAAAGCTCATGAAGATCTTAGGACCTGGACACCGTAACTACTAAAAGGACAACAGAAAATCATAGATCATCCATACCAACTGAATGACTTTGACTTGGACTTTAAAGTTATAAAAATGTATGTAGTATAACTTCACTTCACTAAAAACTTAAATATAATTCTATGGGTCTGTTCATATATTTTGGAAGGTGTTTAGCGCTATGTTATGAGATTACCTTACGACAACGACCCTATCATATAGCCTAGCAAGTCAGCACTAACTAAAAAATATAAAAATATGTGAGCCTACCATGAAATTATTTTCAAGTTTTTTTAAGTCGATGCCTATTTAACAACTTAAGGATATATTTTTTTAGTGTTACATGTAACCAATAACCATCTTGTATGCACTATAGCAATGAACACAAAGAAAATAATATATCAAACCGATGATTAAAATGTAGTAGAGATATTGTACAAAAACATCTTTCAAATATTCGAGTATTTATTGCCCACAGGTTGTTATTGCGTTCGAAGTGTTATACGCGCGTTTACATTACCTAATACATTTCTGTAAACAGCAATATCTGGAGCCACAATATCAAACATTTCCTGTTAACTTAAATGTAACCACATTTAATATAATGGAAAATAAAAGGAAATCCGTTCAAACGTTTTCACCACTTTTAGTCTTATACGGAATTTTTATTATAAAGAATTTTTAAATTCAGGGTTGCAACTCGTTCGGAGCGACAGATTTATGAGACCATGGAATTCTAGCGGTCTTTTAGTAAAATACCGACGTAACTACATTTTTGGAACTAAAAATTGTGTTTATGTTTGAAGAAATTGAATTCAAACTTCAAATTAATTTCATAGTACCTATCGTAAAATTTGAAAATAGTAATGTGAAGCATTACGCTTCACATTACTATTTTAGTAAAGTAAAATGCCTTTTTTATATTAAATTGGACGAACCCTTAATTCTTTGTCCTTTTGTCGGCACCGACGAATGCTTGACATGCCAGTTTTTTTCCTTCGGATGTTTAGTATTCATAGGCAAATAGTGTTTCTACATAAACCAAACATTATAAACATTTTGCTATCAGTGTAGATTTCGTTCTGTTATACATATCTGTTCATTTAATACTAACTATTTATTTCACCCCACCTGCTGTACTTCTGATTTCTGAGTTAGTCTCGCTTCTGTTTTAATTTAGATTTTATCAACTCTCCTGCCAAGCCTGGAGATTAAAGCAAGAATACCGTTTTGGAAGAGGTTATCTTATCTTGTTCAACAAAGGTACTTAGACCTTGTACATACTTACAATACAATACAATACAATATACAATATTCTTTATTGAACACCAAATGGAAATAAAATTATGAATTAATTCATCTAACAAAAAAAAAAAAGCACAGTGGGCGGTCTTATCGCTAAAAGCGATCTCTTCCAGACAACCTTTGCATGGACAGAACCAGTAGACATATAGACATATAGGCGCACAATAAAATATTTACTTACCTAAGGTATATAGTATGTATTCTGTGAAAGAGAATATAATAATATGATATATAATTAATTCCTATCACGATAGCTATTCAGATATATCGCCATCTAGTCCCACACTAAGCAAAGTTTGGAATATGGAAACTAGATTACGGATATAACACTAAAAATACTATTTTGTTTGTCAACACATACTTATCATACTATACATCGATAATGTGCTTATAACAGTTGACAAGTCTTGTTCAATCAAGTCGCTGTTATTTTTTCTGGTTGTCGAGTTGACCTTTGAATTTCGCAAATAACGATGCTATCATTTTATATACCACCGATAGATAGGTAACATACATACTACCAAAAATTGGTGTGCGCACAAAAATGTGGCTTAGTTAACTTTCATCCTCATAAATTTTTATTTGAGCCTTATGAAGCGCACGCAACTCTAGATTGCCCTGAAAAAGATGAAAGATTATTATACCTCTATACTTACTTGGAAATGTAAAACTGAAACTATTTTTATTAGAAGAAGCGTGTCGAAATCAGCTCTATTATTTTTCTATGTTCTTTAAAAGGTCAAAGCTGTTTTTTTATACCACTAAGGTGGCAAACAGGCATACGGCCCATCTGATGGAAAGCGGTTACCGTTGCCTATCGCTTGCATCATCAGAAGCATCAGACGCGCATGGGTCCATCAAAAACTTCAAAATGTTAAAAACCCAATTACTGTAGCTAGTAGGGAAAACCTCAGCAGGGAGACCATTTTTTTTATAGTACGACGGGGAGGTGTTTAACCTACATATCATCTGATTTTTCAAGTTATGATAAGGTCGATGGTGGAAGCGCATTTTACCCGGAATCCTCAACCAACTGAGGAACTGGCTATCTTACCTCTTATTGCCGGATCACAACATATTTTAAGAATTGTTGGTAGTCGTACCACTAGACCTCGGAGGCGGTTAAGCATTCTAGAATTGTATGGTTCACGTCACAAGAGATGTCGATATCCAGGATCATAATGCTTTTTGACAAGTTCATTTTGGTTTTATTTTGAGATTAATTTGCTCCAGCGAATCAAATGTACCTATTTAGTATAAGAGGTACTTTGTATTTTATTTAAAAAATAATATCCAAGGTTCTTGCCTTTCTCCTCGTGTTCTGGTCGCGATTCTGAACAGGCGGTATATTTATTGTTTCAAAGAGATCTTTAATCCAAAAAAATCTTGGTGTTCGATTCTTATTTAAAAAAAATATATGTGACCAGTCCCTATTTTCTTCACAAAGTTATTATATTTTATAATCTTCGTGCAGTAGGAACACAAGCCCATCTTTATACATATGACTGGTGGTCCCACTAGGAGTGGGACCACGAACCCTATAGTTCATGACTAGTGGGACCATGAATAATAGTGGGACAAAATTGATGGAACCATGAGGCAAAAAACACCAATGCTTATAACAGACAGCTTCTAGCAAAGCTCGCTCTTACGTAAACCTCCATCTTTGCCCAGGTAATGGCCAGGGGAGCCTCGAGGTCTTAAGCCTACCCATTTTGAAAAGATGAGGCCTTAAAAAGGGTTTGTAAATGTCTAAAAGGGTCGGCAACGCACCAGTGATCAATAGACTAGGGTAACTGATTACCATCATGCAGACCGTACCTATGTAGGTGCTCAGCAATTCTTAGGCCTTCCCATATCTCTTAGTACGACAAATGTATAGCTCATAAGCATGCTTACCATGCCACACTAGGAGAAATGGGAAGGCCTAAGAAGTACTCAGGCCCATTTTATATGCTAATTGACCCAATTGGTCTTTTACCAGCTACCAGAAAGCAGAATATACCCATCTTTGTTGTATCCGTTCTTTCTATAAGTACAATTTTATCAGCGGATGCGGAAAATAAAACAATGGGTTCTTGGTGCATGGGATTCCCCAATGCGTTGTCCTAGATAATGGCGCTCAATTCTAAAGTATTTTCTCTTTAGACCTGTGTGGCAAAGTGGGTGTGTGCCCGCCTTCCGATCCGGAGGTTGTGGGTTTAAATCCAGTCGTGCACCAATGGACTTTTCTGTTTTCTGAAGTTTATGTGCGTATATGACACACGCATGCTCTGACGGTGAAGGTCACGTATTTAATACTGGCTACTTGCAAAACGTGCACAATGTGCCGAACGTAAGTTTGGACGTGCCTCTGAATACCACCTCGGAGGTGATCCTCATAAGTTCCACAGTTTGTTTCTAGCTTGTAAGAAAAATATATTAGCGATAGGCATCAGGTATTTTTCACTATGTCAGCTAACATTTGTATAATTCGATCGAATTTTTATGTATCGTAAACTAAAGTTTCATTTATTAATTCGCGGTATTTCTCCAAGCACACCCATATTAAGCGCACCAAAGTATTTTCACATAGCGCACCCATTTTGGTGCGCTTCATTCGGTAGATATAAATGGTAAGTTTTTATTCCTCGAAGCGCACCAATGATTCCTATAATCATTCTTAATTCACGAGCGTTCGAGGGAACAAAATATGATTTCGACTTACATTGATAATAATACCAACACATACCTATAAAAGTTAAGGCTGTGTTAATTTTTATCATAGACGAAACAACACGTTTGGCGGTGACCTCCGAGCAACAGACATCCAACGCGGACGAGACCACGGCCTGGGGACCTACCTCGCTACCAGGGTTGCCTGCGGACTGCCTGTGCCTAAGAGCTTCCATGACTTCCAGGACTTTGTACTACCTGAGGTATAGAATAATGAGCGGACTTCCTAGTTCTAAGCATGTATCACTTTGATAAAACAAAGAAATTGTACCTTTATGATAGTGCATCACCGGTAAAAAAAAAAGATTTGCGTAGAGATTATGACGAAATCTTAAAGGAGGCTTTTGTTAAAGAGACCTGAAAATGAAAATAATAATAAGTAGGTACATATTATCGTTCTTAAAGTTTACGTTGGTCATTTACCGAGTGCAAAACTTAAAAATTGTAACAGGCGATGCGCGGTAATGAATACAAAAATAAAGTCCTTTATTTTACCTTAATAATGAACACTTTACAAAGTATTCATCATCGTTAAAATTAAGAGCTGGGCTCTTGTCGGGAAATCTGTTGAAAATCTCCATTTGTATTTATTAAAACGACTTTAACATCATTCTTTGGTGGCTGAAACCGAAAGCAGGTGATCTACAGCTATCCGGGAGCAAATGTTGTACTGAATTGATTTTTTCCCCGCGGACATAATGATATTTAAATTTGGAACTTTTGTAGGTTCTAATTTCAAATTCATCTATAGGTATGAAAAACTTAGCCAAAGAGTTTGAGGATCCAAATTCAAATCCATCTATATGAAAACTTTATCCAAAGAGTTTGAGGATCCAAATTCAAATCCATCTGTATGAAAACCATATCCAAAGAGTTTTGATCTAAATTGTTATCGATTCTATTCGTGTTCTTGAAATATGCACAGAACACAAAACGAACAACGATGGACATAGGTAGGTATCGACCTAGTTTTGCTTTCTCTTTTCTCGCAGAGAGTCTGACCACCGTATCTCCAGTGATAAGGCCCTGTTGTTTTATATATTATATTCATATCTTTACAATGTTATACAGAATATTCCAATCCTACAAGCCATGTACGAGAGTCCTGAAGACGTGGAGCTCGTGGTAGGCGGATCCTTGGAACGCAATGTGCCTGGCGCCCAGGCAGGGCCAACCTTCCTCTGCATTCTCACTGAGCAGTTCTACAGAACGAGAGTTGGAGACCGTTTCTTTTACGAAAACGGTGCAGATAGAAACACGGCTTTTACTCCCAGTAAGCACTATTTTTACTTAAATACTTCTACAACATTTTCCGGCTTTTATAGTTAAGACAGCCAGTTCCTCAGTTTGTTGAGAATTCCGAGTGAGGTGTGCTTCCACCATCAGCTATGAGTTAACTTGACACCGGGTGGTTAAGGATTAAGGCAAACCATTATTTTTGAATCCAGTTTCGTTTTCATATGCTTTTAAATAAAAACAGTGATTCAGATTGTGGACTGAAAGGCCAAGCGCTAGCTCTTATTTAGGCCAGTGAATTAGCATTGCTATTCAGTGTGGTAATACAGCCAGTGTCTTGGGCACGCTTCCACTTGGTCTGGATCATTTGAGTAACCAATAGACCGTTGTTAAGTAGTTAGTTTACTGTACTTATTATTTACTTTATTGAAGCAAGAACATGTTTAAATGTCCGGTGTCTCCTTACATTGACTTGAAAGAAAGAAAGAAAAATCATTTATTTGACACTTACACAAGCTGGCAGGACATAACAAAAAAGAAAATATACAACAGGTATGTGAGAAAACACAAACAATAGGAAAAAACATATAAAAACACAATAAAAACTCACACACAACAAACATTTTACAAAAAAAAAAAACTACCTACTGTTAAGTGTCAAACTGGCGTCCAACTCAGCAAGTTGTTGTGTTACATAAAATGCAACACAACGCTGATCTTCCGTTGGAACCAAGAAGGTGCGCCGCGACACGTCAAATAGTCGTCGAGGCACCATAAGCGTCTGCGCCAAATAAAGTGGCAAAAAAGGGCCACCAACAAACATACATAAAAACTTATGACTACAGATTTATAGTCAAAACACAAAATACATATAATAGGCAAATTTAAACACTATGTCAGGAAGGGAAGTATGGACTACTCTCCGGAATATAGTAATACTAGTATATAAATAAAATAAATGAAATGAAAGGGGTACACACATTATGAACAGTATCTAACAAATTTAGAGGATAAACTTAAAAATATAAAAGTACTTAATAAAAAACAAATGAAAATAAAGAAAACTATAAGATGGAAAACTCATTTTTTAGAATTATTTATTAAATCTATTTGAAGACTTCTTAGAGATCACAATAATTCGTGAGGACCACGGGACAGGATGAATCCCAAAATAGGATAATTAAAACGACGTCATATTGAAGAGACCCGCAAAATTCACGGATGCTGTCGTAATCTGAACATAATTAAAAACGAAAGAAAAGGAATTTTGTAGAACTTTACTTCAACAGTAAAAGTGCCTTCAGCCATCTATAGCCATTTCATGACCGTTTCTTGGAAATATATTGATGCACACATTTAGCTTGTGACTCACGTATAGCTCGTGTATTTTATAAGATGAAATAGCATCGTATTTTAAAAAATACACAGTGATATTGTCGTTTGAAAACCCACACAGTCTGCTGGTTTTGGGTAAATATTCAAAATTTAAGATAGTAATATCACAAATCACTAACCACTGAGGTTCTTGTCTTTATTATTGTGTGCTGGTTGCGATTCCGAATAGGCTAGCTATTATGATGATATGATGTTTTTTGGATAAATTATCATAACAATCTTACTGAATAAGCATTGATCCAAACGATAGTAATTGGAGACAATCTCATAAGTTTTAATGATTTTTAGACTAATATTATTTATCCATAGCTAAAGGTACGTTGTAACAACGACTGCTATTTGTCAGATCCAGAGGTCCCGGGTTCGATCCCTAGGGGAGTACAATATTGTGCTTGGTTTGGTTGGTGGTATCACTTTGATGAATTCTCCTGGTTTGCAACCACCATCTTACCTAAGTCTGTCGCCATATTAACAATTATAAATTGCTGTGTTCCGGCATTTAGAGGTAAGATAGCCAACTCCTCATACTGTTGAGGATTCCATGTGAAGTGCGCTTCCACCTTATAATAATTTGAAACCAGGTGAGATGAAGGCCAAGTGTATCCCCATCGTATAATAAATAAACGGAATATGTAATAGTACAAACTATTAAAGTTAACGAAGGTAACCTAGCAACTGCAGACCTTTGTTATTGACTGAGAAAGTCTCAGTCAAGTGAAAAATACGAAACTGGTGTAATGTTCTTTTAATATTGTGTTAATATAATAAAGTTAATTTGGCCTTTCAAAGCATTCTTCTTCTGTAAAATCCACCACCTCCAAGTCAAACCATTTTATTTGAAATGAGTAAGGACTTAAATTCAAGGCTTGACTGGGTATTACCTGGGCGAGAATAAGGTCTAAGATGGCTTGAGCTGGTTTGCGCACCAACGGAACACAGTGAACTGCTTGGCATCAGATTTCATCAGAAGTTTTTTGGTGGTTGCGAGCCAAGTGGACCTTTATAGGTCAGCCACCAACGACAGGGATCTTCAGCCGTAACCGCTACCTAAAGGCCAACGATTTCGTCATCTGGGGTCAACCCACCCACTCCAAAGATTAGAATGTTATCATAACAATTTGATATTCACCTGTTTATGGTAAACTAAGGTATAACTTCTGTGTTCACTTACAAATTCTCCTTACTGTTCCGATAGTAAGGGAAATAGGCATCAGAAAAGGAATCTAATGTATATTTATTATTTGTAGGTCAGTTGCAGTCCATCCGGCAAGGCTCCTCTATGTCTCGGCTACTTTGCGACAACTCTAACGGAGTGCACTCTATGCAGCCAAAAGGCTTCCAGCAAACATCACAAGGGTAAGTCTATCTTATACTCTATCTTATTTTTCACTACGGACATCACTCGTGGAGAACTTAATAATTGTAAAACAAAAATGAAAAGCCCGCGTCAGAAGTAATGTCTGTGTATGCTGTCGGTTTTTATTTTTTTTCCTTCAAAAAAAGGAGGAGGTTCAAAATTCGGTTGAATGTTTTTATTAATGTTTGTTGCCTAAGAACTCTGTCATTTCTCAACCGACTTGTAATTTTTTTTTTATTGAAAGGATAAGATTCCAGACTGGTCCCATAAAAAATATCAAAATCGGTACAGTAGTTTTTAAATCAAAAAACAGCATAATGGGAACGAAACATCGTTCCTATTATCCTGACATAGTGCACTGCACCAAAGTATGAACCAACTCTTAACATTTGGGTCATCTGTATTTATTTTTGTTCCCATTATTGCCATCATTGCGTAGATATTTCCTAGAATCCCGTGTTATTGCACCCTCACACTACTCTCAAATAGGGTGTCTTAGACGTCGTGGTGTCGTAGATTGAACAACGAAAAAAGCTAAAAATAAGTTATTTTTGAAAAAAATGGCACCGACTTCACCACTAAAAACTTTATAATAACTTTAAAGTTTTTAGTCTTCAAATTATATGAACTTACTCAGTTCATATAATTTGAAGGCGGTGCCATCCAATAAACATGTGTTTTTGCTTGGCGATCCGGCACCAACTTAAAGTTTTTAGTGGTAAAGTCGGTTCCACTTTTTTTTTTTACAAAAATAATTTATTACCTGAGAAGGTACTGCTGCACTTGTCGTGTCCACCACGGAGCCATTACAAAGAAATGAGGTGTTTGAAGACTAGTAATTGTTCTTCAGGCATATTTTTTGAGGTTGATTTTATTTTGAATCATTTTTACTGCCTGCCTGACTGCCTCAGAAAGAGTAATATTAGTAGCGTAAAAATTACAAGCAAATTCATTTCACATAGCGCCATCTAGCCCCAAACTATGCATAGCTTGTAATACGGGAACAAGATTACGGATATAATACTCATATACATTTTTTTTTACATACTTATCATACAATATAACACCCAAACACAGAACTACATGTGTATATCTTCATCACACATCACTTCATCACACAAAAAAAAACTCTATATTCATCACACAAATGTTTGTCCTGGGTGGGAATCGAACCCACAACCTACAGCGCAGAAGGAGATAACCTAACCAACTGAGCTATGAGGATTATTAAAAGATGTATCTGTCTATTTGATTGGCACGCTCAAGCGTCTTATTGGATTTGACATGAGGGGTGTCGTTTCATTTATCTATAGGCATATTAAAATTAGTGATGCGGATAAAAAATGTTTTATAAGAAAACTAAGAAGTATGAAATTTTGCATTTTGGTTTTACTTTTTTTAGTTACCTAAACTGATTCGAACTAAATATCTTTTTATTTAGTTTTATTTTATAAAGTCTCGGAAAAAGACTTATTTTTTTCATGAGGCAGAATGTACGCCGTTACTGTTGAAATAATAAGTTTTTGCAAATCCATCGTTAACATGCTGTTTTTTTTATTTTGGGTTGTATCAGCATAAAACCTTACCTCATGTAATGCCAAAAAACAAAAAAGTTATAACACCAAATCTGCAAAATAATACTGGCCACTTTTTTACATTTATAAAAAAAACGTCTAAAAAGTTTGAATATTAGAAAAGCATAAAGCACTATGTATCCCTCGACAGAAAGTGCTATTCCCAACTCGTGTGTATAAAATAATAATAATATAGAATGTTACCGTAGCGGTCGCCTCCGAGGACCCCTCCAACTCAGCCCATGGATGTCGTAAAAGGCGACTCAGATATCGCACCAGAAGAAGGGCAGCGGCTTCTATATGTGTATTATCTACACCTTTACTGCGATCACCAAACTGCCTGTCAAACGTGGTGATTATGGCAAATCCGTCAAGCTTTGAGGAGGCTCTTTCCTGCATTGAACACTAATGGGCTGAACTCAAGCTAGTTGGTTATCGGCCTTCCTCCCCTCTCGGTGTAAATTGATGGTACCTTCTATTGCTGTCGTTGTTTGTCTACAAATCTATGTTTACTTTTGTACTCTTGTTCACAGGAACGATATAGTGCCCTGCAATCAGTTGCCATACGTAGATCTAAGCCTATGGCAGGACACACGAGGACATTTCAAATAGAACAATACTTTCAATTTCAATCGAAAAAGTGACGACATAATATTTTGCATCGGTAGTAAATTATTTATCTTTGACTTGCAGCAATATTTTTGTAGATATTCTGAGGTTCAATCCTAATTTCTATTGGATTTAGTTATGAATGTTGCTATTTGTGGATGGAGCTTGTTAGGTTAATTAATTTGTCTACTTTATTGTAAATATATTTTTTTATTGAATTATTGTAAACATAACATTTTACTATGGTATGCTGAGTACCATAGTAAAATGTTGTGCATTGCGTCTAATTGGATTCTGTGAAAAAGTACAAACTGTTTGTTTTACGTGAACATCTACATATATATTTTATGTATGTACATAACATGTCTTTACAATATGTAAGTACATAGTACAACAGTAGAATTTTTAGTAACTTAACTTGTGTACTTACTAAGTGAACAAATGAATTTGAATGTGAAGTTGCTTGATTTGGTGGATTAGTGTGGGTTCGATTCCAATCATGGACAAAGATTTGTGTCATGTTTGCTGTGATTGGGTTTTATTTTGTTTTATATAAATAAATAATAAATAAATATTACAGGACATTATTTTTTACACAGCGCAATCTAGCCCCAAACTAAGCATAGCTTGTAATATGGGAACTAGATTACGGATACACTACTTAATTTTTTTTTTTTTTTTGTAAATACATACTTATATATAACACCCAAACACAGAACAAACATCTATATTCATCACACAAATGTTTGCCCTGGGTGGGAATCGAACCCACAGCCTACAACGCAGAAGGCAGAGTTACTACCAACTGAGCTATGAGGCTTGTCTATGTATATGAATGTATTATAACAAAACAATATTTAAGTTCTTACCTGTTCGAACATAATTCCTTTTTTTAAGTTTCATAATGATTACTTTAGCATAAAACTGTTAACCTCAAAATCACAATAACATGTTTTGCATATTCATTTTCTTTTGCCTCAGATTTTATCTTCTCTGTTAGAGTTATTTTTGTGTTAAATGTTGATGTTTTGTAAGAAATATACTCAGTGACTTTTAGTAGATATACATTGTAAATAAAAACTTTTAAATTGTATTACCTATGTCATTTTATTTATTATAACTATTTAAATAATAACATGCCGATTCTATGTATCATAGATTGTTATTTTTTTTGTGCGACGGAAATGCGCTTGACCATTATCACACCTGGTTTCAAGTGATAATAATGCCGAAGGTGGAGGCGCAGATCACTCGGAATCTGATACGTACTGAGAAACTGGCCATCTTATCTCTAAATGCCGGAATACAACAGTTTTGAACTATTGTTATGGCGACTATATAGACTTCGGTATCATGGTGGAAGCTTACCAGGTGGACTCATACAAAGTCCTACCACCAACCAAAGTATCGAACCCGGGATCTTTGGATCTGACACCGGTGGGCGAACCACTAGTCCACCGAGGCGGTTAATATAATGTATGTTTTTTTTTATTGTACGACGGGGAAGCGCTTGGCCTTCATCTCACCTGGTTACAAGTTAAGATAAGGCCGAAGGTGGAGGCGCACTTCACCTGGAATCCTCAACAAACTGAGGAACCGGCTATCATATATAAAAAAAGCTGATTCGAATGATATATTATCAAAATAAAGGATTTATTTAACATCACATTATAGTTTGAAATTATTACAGGCAGAAAAGTGAACCCTATCACTAATAATTGCCATAAAACAAAGAAGTTGAAGTTGATATCCACGTTCGTAAGTTGCTAGATTATTTTGCTCTTGCTCTTTTAATTCACATTATTTGCTGATCAAAACCTCATTAATTAGATTGATAGCCGTTTTATGCTTACTCTTGTTATGATTATATTGATTTGAAGGTAATCGTTGAATACTCCTGACCTTATGAATATCCTTGCTCTATCATTCGGTCGTGTCATAAACATTAAACTGGCACGGAATTGCCGTTAGTTTTGGTTATCGGAGACCATAATAGGTTGGATGGATCATACTTAGCGTAATTTGTTGATACGCCTATTACTCAACTACTAAGCCCCTATTTCACGAAGTCTGAATACTGCTACTTGGCTTTTTTTTTAAATAAGAAAATGAGAGAAATGATTTAATCTTTAGTTTAAATACGATAGACCTGACCTAGCTTTAAAATCGTCCGAACCCTATCGTATGAAAGTTCCCTCGATACAGGCTATGCCTAGTGAGGAAGCTGACAGATATTTACCCATTTGTTCTCCGTGGTCTGTAATATAAGTTACCTAATATGTAAATTTTATTATCTCACTTTAGTATCAAGTAGTATCACCGTTATAGGTAACATAAAATATTTAATTATTGACTCACACTTTAGGATAATGCTTCTATAACAAATTCAATTCTATCCATCTTCGGTGATATACCCTGCTAAGTGAATTGCCTCTCTCATATCAAAGGTTTCCTGAAAGAAACCTCTTTACAGGGTTAAGCCCGCTTCTGTACATGCCTTGTATAGTATCTACTTTTTTGTGTAAATATTTTATATGTACAATAAAGAATTACAGAATTACAGAAAATGCAGTGACGTTCTTGTGGCGGGCAGAGAGTGGATAAGAGAGGCCAAAGACCAGGCTCAGTGGCGCACCTTTCGAAAGACCTACGTCCAGCAGTGGACTGCGAGAGGTTGATGATGATGATGATGATGATGAATCTATCCAATGTTTGTCGTTCTGTGTTCCCTTGTTGTATAGGGATAGAAAATAGAAAAAAAAACATGAACGCTGTTTAATCGACTGACTGACAAATAAAAACGCTTCACAGCCAGGTTGTGAAATACAGGCCTGAAGAAGAACAACAGTGAGTGATTTGGAATGATTATGTGTATATTAGATACACGTTTGTCTCGGTGGAGTGCACAACTACGAGGCTCATATAGGTGAAGAGTATCTTGCCAAAGCAAGAGTCAAAAGCCTGAGCTATTGTCTGGCCAGGGTATGGTGGATCCGGAGTGGCGCGAGCTTGCGAGTTGTCGGTTTTTTACAGATTGTACTTCGGTGAGTGCGCCTAGGAGCTTTACGACCGAATACGATCTTCACCAGCACTGCAACCGTCTGGCGCCAGAATTCAGCAGGAGGCTGATCGCTAGCCAGGTGTATAGCTAGCTATACAGGTTCTTCCACCACTTTTATCAACCGTTGGTTTTGCCAGCGATTCTGTTGCCCGGTAGTCTACTAGAAGATAGATCAAACCTTTTTTTTTTCGAGGGAGA
The DNA here is from genome assembly GCA_951394065.1 of Venusia cambrica. Classification (NCBI taxonomy): domain Eukaryota; kingdom Metazoa; phylum Arthropoda; class Insecta; order Lepidoptera; family Geometridae; genus Venusia; species Venusia cambrica. Next base: position 3,092,086 of record OX596059.1, on the reverse strand, counting down.
AATCTTTATCAAGATACACCACCGCATTAAGGTTGCGATCAGGTTATGTGTGGTTTACGCCAACGATTGACTAAAACCCCCCGGTGAACGGCCTCGATGCTGAGAAAGGCCCTGGGATGTTTGTTAATACTTCTTCCAGTGCCTCCCCGCATATTGCCATAGCACATCCATGGGGCATTTTCGCCGCCCCATATACTCGCGGCCCGCGACAGTACATGCCACCGTGTACTGTCGCCTTTCCCAGGATCCATATAGTCAGCTTATGTAGATTATCTGTGAAAGTTTGTAGGATACAAACTTTGGTTGGTAATAAGTAGGTAACTTATTTATATATGTACAAACGCCAGGATGTCATTACCCGTGGCTGTTAGGTATACCCAACAATCCGGCTTCTCCAATTGAGCATTCATCCGTGGTCCCATTGACTAGTTCCGAGTTTCGACAGTCGATAAATCTTTGCTTACACTGCGTACAGTGAACCTTGATAAAACGGGTTCATTGTTTGCTTACTCCGTTTTCCACTATTCGACTACTGTAATTATAAAAATGAACAAAGAGACTCACGGCTTTTTCCCTATCGAGGATTAACCTCTGATGACTGCTCAGAGAGTGGTTCTTATGAGGATCACCTACTAGGCGGTAGTCAGAGAATCTTCCAAACTTACGTTCGGCACATGCCCGCACGGTTTGTAAGCAGCTAGTATTCAATACGTGATAGGTTAACCGATTGAATTGAGCTGTAATTTGCCACAGATATTTTTCTTAACCGAGAATAATATGCTACTTTGTATACGGGCACAACGCGGGAAAATCCATAATCTGAAGCTGGTTATGGATTGTAGGCCTATTTATTGTATTAACGGTCGGTATACCCAAGTTGTACCTTTTTGTAAACGTGACAACGGTGAATCTACGTGAAAACGTGATATTGTGATTTGAGAGACACTATTTTCAGCAGTCACGTTGACACACATGTTACTTATAGGTATTTTTAGATACAGTAGGTACCTACATTTATTTTTATTCAACTTAGAGACGGAACAAGCATGCCCACCTGATGTTAACTGTATGTCTTGCCTATAAAACCTTTGCTGCGTTGGTCACGTCCACGATGAAAATGACTTACTACATTGCGCCCGTCAACTTGAGGCATTAAAGTGTTAAGCCTCGTATATGTAATTTCACCGGCAAACATATACTTCAAACCAGAACTCAGAAATGCTGCTTGGCGGCCGAAATAGTAATGGCGGTATAGTACTTCCCTGAACGACAAAAAGAGCTTTGCTACCCTTAAATGTTACGTAAATTCTTATTGGAAAATTAAATATTACAGAACATTCATTTCATGTAATTTTATATGACTTCATATCAAATGATATGAAATTCATAAAATATATAAAATAATACAAACATTCATTTTCAACTGGCAAGCAAGGTATATAGTTTATATTAGGTCCTTACATATGAAATTGGCGTTTTGTATGGGAGGAACATAAAGGCAATGTTTTCATATTAAAATATATTTTATTAATCAAAGTATGTACCATTGCTATCTATACACTTTTGCCATCTTATAGGTAGTTCATTGATCCCTTTACTAAAAAAACCATTCGGACGGGAATCAATGAAATCTTTGAAAGCGGTTTGGACTGCCTCATCGGAATTGATTTTTTTTCCTTGCAAGAAGTTATCCAAATTTCGAAAAAAATGGTAATCTGTTGGAGCAAGGTCCGGAGAGTACGGTGGATGTCTTAGACATTCCAATTGAAGCTCCTCTAATTTGGTAGTCGTCTGTTGGGCCGTGTGTGGTCTAGCGTTGTCTTGAAGCAGCAGTGGCGTAGAGCGATTGAAAAGTCTCGGTTGTTTAACAGCGAGCTTTTCCATCATGGTTTGCAGTTGCTGACAATAGACATCAGCCGTAATCGTCTGACCAGATTTAAGAAAGCTATAGTGTACGACACCGGCACTAGTCCACCAAACGCTTACAAGTAACTTTTTTTGAGTCAATTTTCGCTTGGGGCAAGATTTTGCTGGTTCACCAGGGTTCAGCCATTGCGATGAGCGTTTACGATTATCGTACAGGATCCACTTTTCATCACATGTAATGATCCGATTTAAAATTCCTTCATTATTGTGCCGGTTGAGTAATGTAACGCAGCAGTCGACGCGCGTTTGTCGGTTTGCTTCACTCAATTCAAGAGGTACCCACCTTTCAAGCTTTTTCACCTTCCCAATTTGCTTCAAGTGGATTAAAACGGTTTTGTCACTAACACCGCAGCCTGCAGCTAACTGTGATGTGGTTTGCGATGGATCTGCTTCCACAATAGCCTTCAATTCATCATTATCGACCTTGGTCTCTGGCCGTCCACGGGGCTTGTTCTGCAGGTCGAAATTTCCAGAACGAAAGCGTTGAAACCAAAAACGCACCGTGTTTTCTTTTGCGACACCACCACCATACACATCATTAATCCTTCGAGCCGTTTCTGCAGCACTGGTGCCACGGTGGAACTCGTACTCGTAAATAATGCGATATTTTAAGTTTTCCATTTTGTGAAATGAGTGACGCAGAAAAAAAAAGCAAAAGAGAAAAAAACAAATGAATTACGGTTTTCGAAACACAAATGCATGAGTAAATAGCTGTTTAAATTTGAATTTGGAATTCCTAACCAAAGAGGAGATATTTAAGATCAAAGTGGCCAGTACGACAAAACGCCAATTTCATATGTAAGGACCTAATAAATTTAAGTGATTTAGCTTATCTATTTGAGTCTTTTGGGGTCGAGACCTTGGGTCCGTGGGGGGCCGGAGCCCTCCGGGTTTTCAAAAATCACGTGACCCATGGGGTCTTGCTAAGGCCAGTTATTAACAGCATAGCTATTCTGCGTTGCATTGCAGTCAGTCTCACGGGCACGCTTTTGTCTGGTACTGGTCTGAAATAGCTGATTTACGTATAAGCCGTTTGTAACGGTACTTAGGCAATACGACTTCCTTTGTACATAGTTTCAGTAATAACAAGTTTTCTTCTAAGCTATCCCATATTACAAGCTATGTAATATAAGGATGTGCGTGACAAGATGGCGCTGCGTGAAAGCAGTTTCCTGTTTTATTGAATCCTTCGGGACTGACGTGCCCTTATTTTTACATTTCTGCTGACGTGGTAGTACATCAGACACCACTTTAACGACTTATAAATTTATAGTTTTTTTATAAAAACCTGATTTAACTATTTTTGTTTAAATATTACGGTTTCCTTTATTATCTAAATGCAGTACTCAGTTCCAGAAATATAACAAGGTGATATTTATAAACATTTATTACGTACGCCCAAATCAGTCTCAGAACATAGACATCTACTAAAAATAGCAGCTACTTGCTCTTATTCAGCTGGTTCTTGAGATGAATGACCTTTCCTGAGATGATTCTTCAGTCACTGAAATTTCATAATTACAAAAATATTCTATTATCAAAAATTTTGGTTATCATCTTCAACATCAACATCCTAAAACGTTTAAACTCAAAAACACATTTATAGTAAATTAGGAATTAGCAAAGCCTTATACAAAAAAAAAATACTGTTACAAAAACAAAAATAGTGACGTGAAGTCTAGGATACACTTTGAAAATATAATGATTTTACTGAGATGGTGGTTTCACAGACACATACCTTAAAGCTGACACTTTTCTCTTAGCGTGACTGTGGTGACTTAACTGCACTCGGGTCACTGATCAAAGCCTAAGCTTTCGCTCAGACGGTACTGAGAGTGTAGCGGTCGCAATTTAAAAAATAACGAAATTACAAACGTTTTTACATTTTGCGATATCTGACAGTGTCAGTCCCAAAGGGTTAAACTAGATACCTAGCTTGGGCACAGCGTGTATGGAGTTGACAGCGTTGTGCTACGTGAGCTCCAAGGCCGAGCAAGCCACACGTGTACCTATGACGTCAGTTCATGAGGAGCGTGTCCATCGGTTGCAGTGGACACAAATACATACATTGTCTTGCAAAACGAAGATTGACGCACGTAGCCTCTCTGGTGGGTAGCACCAGGCTTTTAATACGGGATGTACGCAGTCGAACACCTTGCAACCCATAAGTAGATCTTGGATATTAACATCCTTGGCTTGGCAACCCAAGAATAAAATAACAGATAAAAATACCAGTTTTCACAAATTTTACCTCTTGATCGTCCTTTGCGTCCATTATGTTGAAAACCACCCCTATTTAGTACAAAAATAAACTTATTTGGAAATCTGTGGCCTAAACCCTGTAATTATGATATTTCTAACCCAGCCATTGGGATACCACCCCTGGTTTTAAGCAAATAAATCAGCAAATATAATATGAAACCCCCTTTAACATTAAATCCTACAAGAGATGCCAAGGCCATCGTTTATTCTCTGAAGGAGCCCTCATGTAACAAAAACCACCACACTTAAGAACTTAAATAGCGATTTAGAAATGGTTCTTTAATACATCAAATGTTACGGGAATATGGGAGAATCTCACGTTGTTTATTCAAATGAAAAATGAAAATGAAAATGAAATTAATTTATTTGCACCTTGTTAACAATAAGTCTTAGGAGTATATATTGTTTCTATAGTATGCTTATGGTATGTATAAGGTACATTTAAGTGTACAACTAATTCCTAAACTAGGGTAACAATTACCCTGTGTGATAGGAGTCAGCGCCCACTCTCGACGATTGCAGTGAAGCTAACCTAAGACTCAGTGGCCAAGATATGTTTTTTTTCATGTGAAATAGATGAATCTTGACCTGGGTATATTGGCCATAAAACCACACTCAGCAGAGGTCTACAAGAGGAGCGAGCCTTTCTAGAAAATGCTCGAAACCTGAGGTCCCGCTGTGGTGTATTGTGCAAAATGCAGTGACCAGTTTTTTCAGCAGTGAGCTTATATGGGATGAAATGTTAGTGATTAATTTAGAATTTAGGAGCAAGATACTGCGCGGGGTCAGTTAGTTTGTAATTATATATAGTATGGATGGATTTAGCGGATAATAAAAAGAAGATTTCCAAGTTATAAAAAATACGGGAAACGATTCAGCCAAGATGAATTAACACTATACGTCTTGTATCTCTGAACCATTCAAAAGGAAGCCTTCATCCAAATGGTAGCGGTGTAAATACTTACCCACTTTCATTCTTTGTATATCGGTAAGCTCTTGACTTGACCCTAGCTCTAGGTAAAGATGAGGGATATGATAAAGGGGGTTTTCCCAGAAGGTACTGTCTTTCCCACGCATTGACAGGACACGGCAGCACAATGGCGGCCTTCTATTAAGTTCCTATAATGCCTTTGCAAATGTACCAGAGAAAAAAAATCAAGGAGTCGGAGTGTGCATTTGTATGCATGGTAAGTGCATTACGTACGACTTGAAGTGGCGAAATGGAGCAAGGATTCTTTCTTTTCTCTTAGAGTCTGTAATTTCTCGGAGCTTGGTAACTTTGTAGGTTAGGTATTTGTAGCCAAGTTCTTGAATAATAAATTAAAAGGTTACTTGATGTGGAGCTGTGTGATCACGTCAGTCACAGCTAAATAAAGCATATATTAATAATATAGAAGGTATAACCTACCTGGACAACATCCGCCAAACTTAGGTAAGTATACAAAGTTTACTCATTTTATGTACTTGTGAGACCCGAACCTCCGTTGACGGATCCTGACCTTTCGTGAGGAGTTCATAAAATCCTTTCTACTTTTTTATACAAATAGGAGGAACAAGCAAGATGTTAAGAGTATTTCTTGATACCTTACAGTGTACATACATACCTTCAAACCGGAACACAGCAACGCTGCTTGGCGGCTGACATAGAAACAGACTACGCCGTAACAGAGAGATTTTCTGAAAATCTTTGATTGGTGGAAGGACTTTGTTGAAGTCTAATTCGCTAGCTACCACCATCTTACCTAAGTCAATCGCTATGACAACTATGTTAAATTGTTGTTAGAAGAATGATAGCCAGTTCCACAGAGATGAGGATTACGGGTGAAGTGCGTTTCCACTTACTGTAAACTAGTTGAGATGAACGACGCTTCCCCTTCGTACATAAAAAAAAAACAACATTGAAGCCATAATATACACTATAGCTTCAAAATCAATTGAAAACCTGATGTCTCTAAAGTGTAACATGCGGTGTCCGGGTCAATTTCCGTCTACCTGACTGTGAATGAATGAATGAATAAAAATACATTTATACACACCTTACAAATAAAACTGGATTATTTAAAACATCAATAAACTATGGACAGACTTATCGCTTAGTATATACATGCGATTTCGATGGAGAGAATGCCTGATGATCTGTGTTTTTTTTTATACTACTAGGAGACGGGACAAGCAAGTAGCGCACCTGGTGTTAAGTGTACTCTTGCCTATGACAAAGCCTTAGTGCATAGGTCACATCCACAAAGAACATAGCCTACACGGCACTGCACTGCACCCGTCAACTAGAGGCATAAAGGTGTTAAGCCTCACGTACCTGTAATTTCACTGGCAACCATACCCTTCAAACCGAAACACAGCAATGCTGCTTGGCGGCTGAAGTAAGAATGGTGGTAGTAATTCTCCGGACGAGCCCTTTCACTAGGGGCTTCTACTACTCTTAAACCTCAACATAGTATAATGATGCTATAATGTCCTTATTTGTACTTATATGTCCTTTAAGAATTCAAAATCGCTCAGCTGGTACGGTCAGGTTATTGATAATAGCCAAGCTACTGGTCACGATTCCGAACAGGCGGTAAATTTGACGTTTCAAAATGATCCTAAAAAATCTTAATTAATAAAGAAATTTTGACTTTTGACTTTGACTTTGACAATGTTTTGAAATTTAAATAAATATTACAGGACATAAATTTCACACATCGACATCTAGCTTCAAACTAAGCATAGCTTGTTATATGGAACTGGATTATGGATAGAATACTTGTATACTTTTTTTTTGTAAATACATGCTTATCGTACAATACAACTCCCAAACACAGAACAAATATTCGTCACACAAATGTTTGTCCTGGGTGGGAATCGAACCCACAGCCTACAGCTCAGAAGGCAGAGTTAGGTTTCTACAGATGTTTGGAAATCAGACTTATCTCGATAGCATGACAGCCTGCTATCTATGATATAAGTACTTCTGCCCCCTCAGCACGGGGCGGGGATAACATTTTTGTCTTCTGTTTTTATCCCCCCAGAGCATTTTGTCTCCCGATGGTGGAGAAAAACAGAGGACAAAAAAAATATCCCCGCCCCGTGCTGAGGGGGCTGGAGGAGCCATCGCACAATTCGCAGGTAGTGATGTGACTGCAGATTACATCATACTGAATACAGTAAAGCTATATTCAATATGAATATAAACAACTGCAACAATTTTATTCTATAAGTTTTGCAGTTATTTGCAAGTCAAAGTCAAAATATTTTTTTTATTCATTTTGTAGGAACATTTTGAAACGTTAAATCTACCACCTGTTCGTAATCGCGACCAGCACACAAGGATAAAGTGTATCTATTTTAATAACAATAAAATCTTATGTTATCCTATTATGTACTTAACTTGATGTTTTTTCTGAGTTATAGTATTTTTCATTCGTAAATACTGCTTATTTATGTAACCACGTTGTGTGCAAATATTTTGCAACATGCTGATGATGAATTTAGGGTACATTATTCGCTGGATGTAAGTAATGTACCCTAAATTCATTATGTAGCGATTGTGCTTTGTTTTGTATGTATAATAAAAGAAAATAAATTATAAATGTTCGTTAATTTGTTAAGACATGTCAATGGAAAACTGTGTTGTTGTTTGTGGTTGTCGGAGAAAATCTGCTTTGTCTTAACTTGCTATTCAAGAAAGCGGTAGCGGCAAGCGTACCTAGGCAACTGCCTTTGATTTTGTTCAATCTAGTTGCCAAATTGTATCAACAGACTATGTTAATTAGGCTACGTCAGGGAATAGCGTTCTATCAAAATGTTTTCGTGGCTAAATTAATTGATTGTAACCAAGCGATGAATTGGAAAGGTATTGTTGGTTTTAGTTTGGAAGCTACCTAAGTATATATATTGGTGCTACCTAGGGAGCTTATAAAGTACACATTTTAAAACCATGCCTATTTTGTTGATGTGTTTTGAAAGTGATATCTTATTGATCGAGTGAGCAAAACGAACGATATCTCTCAGTTAAGTTAGGAAATCCGGCACTGTATGCATGTATGTGGCAATGTTTGTGACGGCATAACTCTCGAAAAAATTATCCGATTTTCATGAAATTTAAACTGTAAAGAGATAATAAAAAAGAGTAAATATATTTTTTGATAATATGGGTAGTTTTTGAGATATTGGGGTGAAAAGAAATACATTTTTTCGCCCATATCTTTTGAATGGCTGGTCTGATCAATTCATAATTTTGAGTATGCGGAGATTTTATGTATATGACTCACCAATATGGATGATGATTTTTTTGACACTAGGGTAGTTTTTGATAAATAGGGGTGTTAAGTGAGACATGATGTTTTTTGGCATATGGGGTATCATTTGAAAGAGTATCGGTTGCACATTCATAAAATATAGATTTAACTTTTTAATAGGGGTGGTTTTTGTAAGAAAGGGGCGGTTTATTAAGGTAAAACGCTTAATAATGTCTTGTAGGATATACTGTTAAAGAGGGTTAACTTGTTTTTTTTATTTGCTGAAACCACCCCCGTATTCACATTAAGCTTTGCAAAAGGGTCTTGAAAATGTGTGAAAACTTTAAATATCATATGAAATGGGGATTGAGACTGCAGATTTAAAATTAGTTTATTTTTGCCCTGTATAGGTGTGGTTTTCAAAGATGAAGGGGCAAAAGATGATCATCAGGTCTTGTAATATAGAGGGTACCTATTCAAAATCTCATGAAAACTGGTCTATTTATTTTTTGTAATTCACTCAATAGGGTGTCAAACCAAGGGCGTCGAAAAAATCAAAGAATTACTTATAGGATGTTATGCAAGGGGTTTGACTGCGCATATCTCACATCAACAGCTAATTATTGTCCACCACAGTATGAACAAAACTTCCTCTAGAACTATAAGATTTGGCCATAAACACCACGATTGGCAGACAGTTTGGTGCGCACAGTTAAAGTTTTGTTTATATACTAGAAAAAAGCTGTTGCCTCTTTGTTGAAGCCCCTTGGGCATCCGTGTTCTGGAGCCCACGGATGTCGTAAAGTGATGTCGTAAATTAGATTATTAAGGGTAGATTTTAAAGTTAGCAACAAGAGAGTGTCTCGGATACTCAGGTGAATGAAGAGAGATTGAGAAAAATAGTGCTTAAGTAAGGTAAGTAAGGTGAAATGAAAGCACACTTTGATCGTTTGTTAATTACGTTCTATTTGAGAAATAATCTCCGTCACAAACCAGACATCACGAGATCTCAGTTCGGCGCGAACTACTAGTGTACCTAGTGTTATAAAATTCATCAACAACAATGTATAATAGAGTTGATTCTGCCAAGCCATATAGAAACCCAAACCTATCTAAAAAATTATAGAATAGAAACACACTTTATTATACACAAGAATTAGGACATAGGACAAAACACAGTGTTACACAATGTTTTGAACGAAAAATTAATTATTTCTGCAACACTTAAATCACACATTCTTCAGTGCTAACGAGGTTTTTTTTTTATTGTACGACGAGGAAGCGCTTGGCCTTCATCTCACCTGGTAACAAGTTGAGATCAAGGCCGAAGATGGAGGCGCACTTCACCCGGAATCCTCAATAAACTGAGCAACTGGCTATATTACCTCTGAATGCCGGAACACAAAATTTTTTTCAAGAATTGTTATTATGGCGACAGAATTACGTAAGCTCGTGGTAGCTAGCCAGACGAACAAAATCCTACCACCAACTAAACCAAGCACAATATATTGTACTCCCCATGGGGATCGAACCCAGGACCTCTGGATATGAAATCGGTGGGTTGAACCACTAGACCACAGAGGCGGTTAAAAGTGTCAGAGGTGTCAGGTTTTCTCTTCACCATAATATGAACTTACGTATTTCAGTATTTCATGAAGTCATCATGATTTTCAGTCGTAGTACATCCAACTCAATCAAAATGACTACAAAGCTCTAGAAGGGTGGATAAGTTAAAACTTGCGCTGATTGTGCAATGAGGTTCTCGCAATTGAATTGGGTGTTCTGCGAATCGAATTCCCTCGCTATTCATATCACAAAGCTGGTTTTAAGTAGTTACGTAACAATAGTTTTTCCAATTAGACTTAGGAATCTCTTGAATTGCAAAAATATTTAACCCACAACATCTGAATCACAATCATTTTGTGAAATGAATGTCCTGTAATATTTATTATTAATATTATCTGGATTGGAAGGCGGCATAATACTTTTTATTAATAATTGTTAGTTTGAAGAGCTAGTAGTACCGAATGATGGTCTGTAACCGAATTTAAATGTAACCGGTTTGGGCGGATAGCTGAGTTTTTAAAAATATATGGTCTAGGCAGCTTTCATTTCTTGTAGGAAGGGTGTGAGTAGGTAGAAGACCATGGAAAGCAAGACTATCGACATAATCAGCTGCTTTTCGCGTTTCAATATCATCCTTAATTATTGTTGTATTTTATGTTGATGTCCCCAATCACGACAATATTTTTATATATTTCTAAAGTAGAGAGAATATCATTCAATTGAGGTCACAAATTTGTCTGTATTTTGATGAGAGGGAGATCGGTACAGGGAGACAATTGCAATGTTATTGTTAACTATTGATACTAAGCAGTGTGCATTTGCGAATTTCGGTTCATAGGTGTTAGTGATTAGCTCTGTTTTGAGTTATATCCGTCTAGAGCTGGTATGTAATGACATTGTGGAATCCTACATTCTGTGAGAACTATAATATCCATGTGTAAGTTAGTGCGTTTTATTATAACAAGAAATTCATCCATGTTTTTGGATATGCGTCTTATGTTTTTTTGTTATAATAGTAAGTTGTTTGCTAGAGTTTTGTATGAAAGACAGTCAATTTTCTGGCGTACAAGTGAGCGTCTCTGATACTTTCACGTTATCTATGCCATCATAGAGTGACTCTATGTTTCTATTCATGTTATAAATAAGATTTTCGCTGTGGTAACACTGTGCAGAAAACAGTGTATACCAATGTCAGTATGATGGGTACGTTTTGGATTATTGATAGCATAGTTCACGTTGAAAGCTCGTTGCATTGGAAGTGTACTTGTTTGCTTTTGTGTTTGTCTATCATATAAATATTTTTTCATACAGAACTATAAGAGATTGTGCGAGTGTGATATTATGTGAGTGTGTGTGCGTGTGTATTTTAGGTTTTTAATGTGTGAGTGGGGTGCGGTGTGTTGTTTATGTATTATACTAAGTACTCTATATTCTTAAACTAAATAATATGCTAAGTAGATTCTAACATGCCTGTATAAGTGTAGTCTAGTCACGGATCCTGATTTATGTTCTGCAGCTGTTCTTTGTATTTAGTGCATATTCTTTTTGACCCTTCTTTTACACGAAGAAAAACGTGTCCACCAGCCGTTCAGTAGTAGGCATAGTTGTTTTGTTTGGCGAATTCTTTAGCTTTGTGGAAGAGGCCTTTTGCTTTGTAGGTCAAGTTGTCGCTGACGTATATAGGTTTAGACGGGCCTGGTAGGACTAGATGGCTGGTGTTAAGTTTTGATGTGCCTTTCGTCCTGTTCTAGGTTTTGGCTTCTTGAATAATCTTGTTCTTCAATTCCGTAGTTGCTACTTCCATGACAATAGGCCTCGGTGCATCAGGTTTTCCTGATAGTCTTCGAATGTTACGAATATATGTGGGTTGAACATCAATCTTCAGCGTAGCTAGCACACTCTACTATTTTTGACAGAGCTGCTGGATTCTCACGCTCCTTAGATGGAATGTTTCTGATTTCAACCTTATACGCACATGACTGACGATTTAAGTCTTCAATTTTATCTTCCAGTGATTTAACTTTGTAGTTTTTGTGCTAACATTTTCGCAGTGCGAAGACAGCATATTAACTTTTTCCTCTATTTGTTCGTTGAAGGTTTTTATATTGATTAATTCCTGTTTAATGACGTGAATATCTGTCATTGGGGTTTCAAATGTTGTATCCCGGTTTTGATGAAGGCAGTAAAAAGTTTTTTTTTGAGTGGTCTGTTGGTAACAATCGATCCAGTACTAACAAGTTGCGGGGATCTGTGATCCGCCACGTCGAATCGCGACAGAGATACTTTGCAGCTGTCAACATAAGGACGCAGGACAATTTTCATAGCACCATCAAACAAACTGATCGCTAATGTACTAAAAGAATTCGATTTCGAACATACCCAGAGATAATGTAGACTAGAAATTGAAGATAATGTAAACTAGAAACTGGCGGATTCGACCGAGGATCACAAAAGGTGCAAATGTAGTGGTCTCGACAGAGCTTACCTATTTGAGCCTTTTGGGGTGGAGACCTTGGGTCCGTGGGGAGCCGGTGCCCTCCGGGTTTTCAAAAATATTGCGGGGCTTTTGATTGAGGCGACACGTGACCCAGGCTCTTATTTAGGCCAGCGAATTAGCATAGCTATTCAGCGTGGCAATGCAGCCAGTATCTTGGGCAAGCTTCCGTCTGGTCCTGGTCTGGAACAGTTGTGCCGTTTGTAACGGTCCTTAGGTAATCTGACTAATTCCTTTGTACTACATAGTTAGTTTAATTGCAGTTTTCATTGAATAAAGATAAAAAACCTAGAATAAGACCTAAAATAGACTAGAAGAAATAAACTGTGTTATACACATAATTAAACTTGTTTGTTAATTATTTAAATGAGGTGATAGCCCCATTAAATTTATATTCGCCCCTTTTTGTACGTGGATGTCCTAAGATGCGTCTTAGAAGTTAAATGGAGAGAGAAGATATTCACGTGGCTTGTTAATAATTCCACTCCATCTTTTCGATAAACCATTTGGCGGAATTGAATTTAAAAGGGTTGCTTTTATCGTTCGTTTTACTGTAAACAATACAACAAGGTAGGAACATACAAAGAACAGTTTTTACGTGACTTTTCTAGCTACGAACACAGAAATTAAAAGAAACAAAGAGAATTTTCTGGGAAGGCTAGCTCTATTCTAGGACTCATATTTGCCGGTCAAATTTTATATTATTTAATCTGTAGTTGGTGAAAGTTAGCCGAGGTTCGTCAAAGGATATCGCACTCTCCCTATCCTAAGCATATCGTAAGAGTCAACTACGGGGTTTTTTTATAAACTAGAAGACGGAACAAGCAATCAGCAGTCTTACTGCGTAGGTCACATCCACAAAGAACATAGCCTACACAGCACTTCATTGCGCACCACAATTTAAGGCATAAAGGTGTTTAGCCTCGCGTGACTATAACTTCACCGGCAACCATACCTTTCAAATCGGAACACAGCAATGCTGCTTGGTGGCTGAAATATGTTTGTAAATACTTCTTCGGCTGAGCCCTTTTACAACGGCTACTATTCTTAATCGGGATTCGACCAGGTGAATATCCCCTGAATATTTGATACTGATATTGCGATCACCAAAACCTACCACGCTCTTAGTAGTGATCAGAGGTGAATCCCCGAAGGGAAAAAAGTCTTAAGTCTAATTATTTATTCATTTTAACATCTATCAAGTCCAATTGTGACTCTTAACTATCAAGGGATCTACTCCAATACACACGAAAAATTCAAAACTGTTTCAGCCATACTGGGAGTTTCAAACACTCGCAATAATTATACATGTAGATGAAAATAAACATGTTTTATCAGAGATTTTATAGTTACAAAGACGAGCTGAAATGATTCCAAATCGTCATACTCGAGGATTTGGGTGACAAATTCTACAATGTATTTTAAATAAATAAATTTAATTGAAGTTTTAGATCAGATTTCACCAAAGTCCTATGCTGAGTTGGATCACTTTAATCATAAAATTCTTTATGTTCAGCTTACAAGTCTTAAGTAGAATATATTCAATTGAATGTGAGCTTGTTAGTAAGGTATATATATTATTGGTACTTAGGTACATAACCCATAACAAATTGTGTTCTAGATTTGTGTCACTTATATTTTTTAAACTTTGATTGATGTTTTGGTTGTACGACGGAGAAGCACTTGGCCTTCATCTCACCAAATGTCACTCGTTACATCAACAACCCATAAGTTTCCACTGCTGAACAGAGCCTCCTCCCAAGCCGGAGGGTTTTTGCCATGATCACCACGCTTGGCAGGTGGATGGGCAATCGCATTAAAGGTGTAGATAATACAAATACAGAAGCTGTTGCCCTTCTTCTGGTGAGATCCCTTAGTCGCCTTTTACGACATCCGTGGGCTTAGTTGAAGGGGTATATTTTTAAGCGCAGCCTCTTTTTATGTTATACTAAAGGTGGAAGCGCACTGTACCCGAAACCTCTACGGATGAGAAACTTTCTTTCTTACCTCTAAATAAACAATATACAATTTAAAATCGTTGTTACGGTGACGGACAGGTGATATGGTGGTAGCTAGCCAGGTGGATTTCAAACAAGTCCTACCAACTTAACCAAGCACAAACTAGTACCCCACTGGAAATCGAACCCGGGACCTCTGGGTGTAATACCGGTGGACGAGCCACCATACCGAATGGACATCTCCAAGTAAAAACTTCTCACTCTATGCTCCTCAAAATAAAGGGACGAAAGGCGACGCTGTATACTCATATGAAGAATTTTGCTAGTTGAAGTTGAGAGGTAAGCAAAATGCTTTTAAAATAAATGTATTTTCCACCGGCATTCGGAAAGCCTTATCGGATTGAATTCGGAAGCTTCCGTTGGACATTCCACGAACGCTATTCTTTGTGTTGTGATTCACAAGCACGTGGAATGTTTTATCATACCATAGCTGAAAGTATTCTGTAGAAGTTTTGAATACTGACTACTGTATTTTTTTCTATTTATGATTTTCTATTTTTAATCTCCATCGGAATTTTTCGATTTGTTTCAAAGCGAAAAATACTTCCTTTCGTAGTCAGTTCCTCATTCGTAGAAGGCAAAGGTATGCAAATACCTTTGCCTTCTACGAAATACGAAATGAAGTGTAATTGGAAATAGCATACACTTACATGCATTACCTTCATAATAAGGCCGACGTAGACGGTAAAAGGTTTCGTGTGAGTTCATTAATCCAAGATTTGCATAATCCGTCTGTTGTTATCGGTTTGCTGTCTCAAAAGTAAACCTATTTGAATAATCGGACTCGATGACATATAAAAATATAATATTACCCCGAGAGCCTATTTTAATACTCCATATTTGTACAATAATCTTCCTCAATAAGTTACGGGTTGATTCTTATCAGAACAAACATTTGTGTGATGAATTGTTGCTGTTTGTTGTTTTGGGTGTTGTACTGTAAAGATATTCTATCTGACACAGGTTTTCCAAAACTTAACTGAAGGATTTCCACCCCTAGTTTAAATAATTTATCTTTTAAAGAAATAATTAATTTTTGTAATTTTTTTTGTTAATCCGTAATATATTTCACATTTAACAAGCTTTGCTTTGGGGTAAAATAGCGTTTTGTGTAATTATATATTATTTTTTTATTGTACGTCGGGAAGGTGCTTGGCCATAATCTCACCAGATTTTCAAGTTATGATAAGGCCTAAGATGAAAGCGCACTTCACCCGGAGTCCCCAACAAACTGAGGAACCGGCATCTTACCTCTAAATGACGGAATATAACAATTTGAGAATTGTTGTTTTGGCGACAGATTTAGGTAAGACGGTAGCCAGCCAGGTAGACTTAAACAAAATCGTACCACCAATCAAACCAAGCACAATATTGTACTCCCCCTGGGGATCGAACCCGGGATCTCTGGATCTGATACCGGTAGGCAAACCACTAGACCACAGAGGCGGTTAAAAATATCACAAAGAAACGCTTGCTTATTAAACCCGTCAATGTCCCTGCCATAGCATGACGAGTTCAAATTATAATGGTTTTGTTAATTGTCAAAGGAGATGAAAGTTGCCTATAAAGACAACTCTTAAGGAATACAAAACCCACACCAAGTGGGCTTAACATTAATTAAGGAAAGTTGATAATCATGTAAAATTCAATAAACTCAATTACAGAATCGCTTTTCCGTTTTAACTTTAACCTCGATCTCGGGGTAGCTCGTAAATAATGCTTATTGTTTAGAAGCGTTTTTTTAGATAACCTGTTACTTTTAAAGTTTACGAGTTTTCAGAGAACACGTAAGAAGTAATGTTAGCTTCTATTTTCCGCGGAATACTAGCCAGTGACACATGCATTAAGCATGTAAACTTCCGAATATTCGAAAAGTACACTGGATATGAATCCGCACTCCTCATCGGAAGATAATACCGAAAGTAAACTGGTTAGTACTGGTGAGATTCCTTAGTAATTGCACAGAATAACTAATAGGTAATTGTTCCTTATATTCCTTGTTTTAAAATACATAAAAAACAGAATGTGTCGTCAAGACACACAGAAGTGAATGTTTTGCATCACAAGGAAACATTTTAATTATCTCCCATCCCGACACAGTGCCCAACCACTTTTCATCACACAAAAAGGTTGCGGATTACAATTTCAAAACACTCCGATAAAATGTTTCACTTCAATAGAATAATTTCGAACTAATATTGAAAAATATCTAAAAAACAGCAGACGAAGTATATACAATTTTAAATAAGACGTATCAACGAAACCGATTTCGAACAGCACCCAAAATGAATATCAATCACAATGATTGAAGAGCTTATTTTAATATCAACCTTTCAGATGCACACTTTTAGATGTCAAACATTTTATAAAATATTGTACTCATAAGTCACCTCCTATATATAACCCGTAAGATTAGTGCTGAGCTATTCTGCCAGAATTTGAAAAAAAAAGAACTATTTTGAATAGCATTTTCGGCAAACCGTAATTAGGTAGGAGTTTTTTTTATACAACTTGGAGACGGAGCATGCAAGCAGCCCACCTGATGTTAAGTGCATCTCTTGCTTGTAACAAAGCCTTACTGTGTAGGTCACACCCACAAAGATCATTACCTACGGCACTACATTACGCCCGTCAATATGAGGCATAAAGGTTTTAAGCCTCGCGTAAAATTACGCTGGAGTGAGATGGTAGTACTTCCCCGGACGAGCCCTTTCATGAGGAGCTCTACTACTCTTAAGAGAGGTCATCATAAAAGCATAACAATTATATTCATACCCCTACCACTACGGTCAACGTATCCTCAACCTCGCTCAACGGCATATTGTATTCTTATCATGAATAATGTTTTCTCTGACATCAAATTTACATGAATGCTTTGAGAGGCGACTGAATGTTTACACTATTGCTAATTGATTCAGGCGTTATTTTGCGGAAATTCATTGTTCAAAAAACTTGCAGCGCAGCGCTCGGCAACACGTCGGCAGAGGGCACGTCAGCTGAGCAGAAAGACTATATTTCCTGAGGATGCCTCGCGTAGAGGCGAAACATTGTGTCGATTTGGAATTTTTCCAACGAATTAAGCGGATTTGTTACTCAATATCTTTCTTAATTATTTTAATCTTTATTCTTTATTGCACACACAAAATACAGCATATATTATAAACATATATAAATTAATGAGCACGGCAAAGGCGAGCTTAACCCTGCAAAGAGTTCTCTTCCAGCAAACCTTATGAGATAGTGAAATTTAAAAATAGTGGGTATGTGCAAATATCTGAATATCAAAGTAAATTAAAAGTTATACAACAAATACAAAAGATACGGACAGTTATGTAATTACAAGCGTACATTATACAATATAACACAACAAATACTTACTAATTAACATAATATATATAAGTACATAATGACGATACAATAAACTTAATAAATATTTATTATTTTATAAATACATATACGTAAATAACTATAGAAATAAATATACATAATATATAAAATAAACATACTTACATAATAACTATACATGTATAATTTATAAAGAAAGATAATGCTCTTTGACTTCACGTTTGAAAATAACAAGCGAGGGACTAGCGCGGATATCATGAGGAAGAGAGTTCCATAGCTTAACGGAAAAACAAGTGAAGGAGCTTCCATATCCACTGGAGGAGTGACGGGGAGTAGAGTATCTTTCTGTTTTCAGATTATTTATTTTTACCAGGGGATTGGCAACACCATCCACCATATGTTCCTAGCACCAAGCGACCACCAATCTAATCGCCAGCGTGGTGAATATAAGAAATCGCTGATGAGGGAAATCCTGCTGTGAACTTTGTCTGTGCTGTTAAGATGACATTTTATTTTATTGTGTTTCCTAATAACAGAACCTTGGTAAAACGTTCAGAAAAAGCATACACGTGTAAAAACTTAAATTATAAAAACTTATTTTACACGTAATTTAATATGAAAATAAATAAAACTTATTTTTATACTCTTGAAACGGAAAGAGCCATGATTTAATATCATTAGTTGCAAGCTGAGGTATGGTCCAGAAACATCTGTCTATCTTCATAAAGACTTCCTGACAAGATAAGCTGCCTGATAGCGCCATTCGTGAAACACATTTTTTCTCTCATTGGTTGCTCTTAGAAAATTCACTCCCAAAATGAACAAAAATCATCACATACCCAATATTTTACGAAGCATTGAAGCATTTTTTTGTGAGATGCATAAAATTGATGTGCCTATTATGTGCGATGGATTGTGCGTGGTTAGACAGGAATTCGTTTGACCTCTGGAGGAATAGAGTTCAGTTCAAGTCCGACCGCGGTCGCGATCACACGTGAGTGCTTCGTTAGCTCCATCGATACAGCTTCGAAGTTTGAATCATATAAACCGAGCATGATACGTTCGATGTATAAAAGTTCAAAGTATTTTTAAAAGTTTCATGTGCGTGGAAAAAGTTTTGAAAAGTTTCGCAGGTAAATCTTCGTGGCAAAATATTTTATCTTTTATTTGTTTCAGCGCCTAGAACTTCGTATCTGTCATCACGTGAGAATTTCCTAAAATAATTTCGTAGTGCACCCCTAAACTACAAAAAAATCTAATCTTTGGAACCTGGTTTGGGTTGTGCGTTGATTCTCTGTCAGTCAATCAGTTACAAGATGATTTTTTAAATTAAGATAAGTAACAGTCCCAAGTTCATTTAGATAACCAACCGTTATCATTATTGGTATCATAATATGATATTCATAAAAATGTTGAGCGGTTGCGGCTAAAGAGTTGACCCCTCCAACTCAACACGGATGTCGTAAAAGTCGACAAAGGGATTCACCAGAAGAAAAGCATCAGCCAACTTCTGTGCATTATCAAAACATTTATTATTATAATAATTGACTGCGATCACCAATCTACCTGCAAAATTGCGTGATTGTGAAAAAACTTCCAACATTGGATGAGGTTCTGTCCTGCAGTGGGCCGTCGAAGTACCAAGTAAAGTACAAACATGCCTTGTTCCCATATCGCTACGCCGTAGCACTGTCGCTACCAAATAAAATGCAAACTACAAACACATAGGTTTGCTCTCTGTTATTACTTTGATATAATCATCATGTAATTAGTATTAGATAATTTTAAGCTATTGTAATGGATCGTTATAAAAAAAAAACTAGCCCGAGGTTCTTGCCTTTCTTCTTGTGTGCTGGTCGCGATTCCGATCAGGCGTAAGATTTGACGATTCATAGTGATCGTAAAAATCTTACTGAATAAATATATTTGACTTTGACTTTGACTTTCTCACTTCTAATAGGAACAAAAATCGTCTTTAACATAGTAGTAATGCTAAGAAAATGTAAATACAATTTCAACGAAAGTAAGCGGAACCATTGAGTCAAAGGAACTATCTGGAATCAATTATTTATTTCCCGCATGACGTACATTTTATGTCGGAACAAGGAACACAAATACTAGATTTTTCTCTTTCAGTAAACTGATCTTAATATTAATGTGACATGACCTGACACAGGCTTACAGTATACAGTTTCCTTTTTTTTTTATTTTTTTGTGTAGTTGGCCGGTTAATTACTTAGACACGTTTCTGACAGACTAAATTAAACGGCTAATTGATGTCCACAGATTGGAAAAAAACTTGTAGTAAATCGTATCTATATCCATCAACTAAGCTTACTCCATTCATCGACTTCGAGTGACCACTATAATTTCGCTGATTCATCGAGTAAAAGGTTTTTCCATACGAGACCGGATATCGATTCTGCAAGATATATTTACTACGTAATCATGGATATGGGTATTAATCGCGCAAACCTTTTGATGATACCTTGATGTACGTGCGAAAAATATTCATATTCATAATTACTATACAGGTTGAGTTTTTTTCCAGGGCCACTGAGGCCAAGTCTAGGCATTAAAAAAAGTTTATTTGTTTTTATAGTTTTTCTGGAAAAGTTAGATTTTGAAAAAAAAATGTTTGCCTATTTAAGTTATTTGTTTGATAATAAATAAAATAATGTATGATGGCTATGTGCCCAAGTTGTTGGAATACTTTCAACATAGAAAATTTATAAATTCATCTTAATGCATTTAGTAAAGGTTTTACGTTCAGACTATGCGTAAGCTAAGCCATTAAATCCTCTTTTGTTGTATTTTCTGTTTAAGATAAGCTTTAATTTAATTGTCATCGGATTTTAAAAAAAATTTCGCTATTCGTGGTAACGTAGCTGCTGACAAGGCACGGACACCCTAATGGTTGGACATTTTGAATAGTACCGTACCCACCGTATAGTTGCAGATAGAAAAGAATTATTAAAAAAATATTTATTTAGAACTTATTTTTTTTCAGTATCGCTTATTCCATCTCACCAATCCAGAAATTTGTTCCATGACATAAAAACAACTTTATTCTGATTTTGAAATTTATGAGTTGCTAAAGTTGTATCTTCGCATTCGGCGACATTCGGTCGTTTTTTGAAGACGTTCCGACTTTTAAAAGTTGTACACGAACAGCAAAAGAGGATTTAATAGCTTCCCTTGCGCATTTCAGACTATACCTACATACAACTATTACTAAATTCAGTTGAATTTATAAATTTTAAATTTTGAAAGTGTTCTAACAACTTTGGGCCCATGGTCATCATACATTTTTTTTTTAATCAAACAAATAACTCAAAAATGCAGAAAAAAAAGTTTTTCTATAACTCACTTTTCCAGAAAAACTATTAAAAGAAATAG
Source organism: Venusia cambrica (assembly GCA_951394065.1). Lineage (NCBI taxonomy): Eukaryota > Metazoa > Arthropoda > Insecta > Lepidoptera > Geometridae > Venusia > Venusia cambrica. The sequence goes on along the minus strand of OX596059.1, from coordinate 3,070,841 downwards.
ATTTTCTTAAATGCAGAACTATTTTTTTTTTAATCGAGCACGTAACTTCTAACATGACTTTTCAATGACTCTCACGGTTTCAGACTTGGCCTCAGTGGCCCTGAAAAAACACTCCCCTGTGTATATATATTTTTTTAATCTTGCGGGGTTTTTAATTAAAGTGACACGAGACCCAAGCGCTGACTCTTATTTAGGCCAGCGAATTAGCATAGCTATTCAGTGTGGCAATGCAGCCAGTGTCTTTGGCACGCTTCCGTCTGGTACTGGTCTGGAACAGTTGAATTACATATAGGCCGTTTTGCAACAGTACTTAGGCAATCTGACTGGATACTTTGTACATACTTAGTTAAATTGTACTTTTTATCATATATTATAAATATATACCTATGCATAATAATAGTATATATATTTGCCCACCCACTGCCACTTAACTTGGTGGTTCTAAGAGCTACTCGTATCACAGTCATTTCCTTTATTTTTCTCATTGTAATATTCATATTCATTTCGGATTTATTTATACTCGAGTTTAGCTCTAGACCCTTAACATTAGTTTAAAGAATGGGGTTTATGATGAAGCAAGCTTTCCCAGAAGCTACTGGCTCTCCCACTAACGGGAGACGGCAAAACGGCAAAACCTTTACTAGACCAGAACCTTTAACAGCGATTCTATGGGCAGACCACTAAAATAGTTATTTTTTTATTGTATCACGGAGAAGCGCTTGGCCGTCATCGCACTTGGTTACAAGTTAAGATAAGGCCGAAGGTGGAGGCGCACTTCACCCGGAATCCTCAACAAACCGAAGAACTGGCTATCTTACCTCTAAATGCCGGAAAACAACAATTATTTTAAGAATAACAATTATTCTAGCGGCAGAATTAGGTAAGATCGTGGTAGCTAGCTAGGTAGACTTAAACAAAGTCTTACTTCCAACCAAACAAAGCACAATATGTACTCCCCCTGGGGATCGAACCTGTACCTCTGGATCTGAAATCGGTGGGTTGAACCACTAGACCACAGAGGTGGTTAAGATCACACCTATCCCTACATTTCGTCATTGTATTCACTTGTGTTGTATCGGTAACTATTAGGTATAAGCAAAGGGTAAGACAAATAGCTTTACTGAGAGTATCTCGAAGATCTTAATGGAGCCTCCATGATTTATTACTGGCGTTGTTTGTAAATCATAAAATAGGGCTATAAATTCGACCTGACTTCCTGTTAAAATAGATCATTTTTTATTTTATTGGTGATAGTTAAGCGTTTGACCACCAGCTTACATGTAAAATACATCATGTAGCTTATATTTTCTACTCTGAACATTCTAATGGACTTACCTAATGTCGAATATTTGAAGATAGGTCTCGTAATGTGCGGTTTTCCATCCGCAGGTAATTGAATACGGTGGTCGACGGTTTTAGGGTTCCTTACCTAAATGTTGTCAACGGGACCCTCTTACTAATACGTCATAGTCCGTATTTTAACCACCTCTGTGGTCTAGTGGTTCAATCCACCGATTTCAGATCCAGAGGTCCTGGGTTCGATCCCCATGGGAAGTACAATATATTTTGCTTGATTTGGTTGGTTATAGGACTTTGTTTGGGTCCGCCTGGCTAGCTACCACCATCTTACCTAATTCTGGCGCCATAACAACAATTCTAAAATTGTTGTGTTCCGACATTTAGAGGTGGGATAGCCAGTTCCTCAGATTGTTGAGGATTTCGGGTGAAGTGCGCAACTGTCTTCGGCCTTATCTCAACTTGTAACCAGGTGAGATGAAGGTCAAGCGCTTCCCCGTAGTACAATAAATAAAAAAGTATGTCTGTACAAATTTTAAAAGGCTTTATATTTCGAACTGTAATAGAGGTAGCCGCCAAAGTCCACCATCAGCTTAAAAAATGACAAATTATACTTCATTTAAATAGTGAAAAATTCAATTATTAAATTTAAAGTTTCATTTAACTTACCAAATAAATAAAATTAATTTTAGTAAACTAACTATGTACAAAGAAACCAGAAGCGTGCCCAAGATGTATAAATGTGTAATAAATGTGTAATAAATGTGTATTAATGAGGACTTTTATCTAACTTCATTGTAAAAAGATAGCATGAGTCGAATTAAATCAGTAGCTCAAAGGTGACGAACAAAGGGATTCGTACCCACGCCGAAATATGCTATGTTCCGCTCCAAATAAATGTGTACATGTAAGATCAATGCGAACCTAAATTATGGTAGATCATTAAGGTAGGCCAGCCGTACTTGAACCGAATGGTCTGTTACGTGATGATGGTAAGCGGCCCGACGGTATGACTCTTGTCCCTTGGGAAATGGGTAGGCCTTTGGTGTACGACGCTACCTGCGTCGACACCCTAGCGCCATCTCATCTGCTTGGGACATCAGTTAGGGCTGGTGCGGCGGCTGATTCGGCCGAGGATCACAAAAGGCGCAAATATAGTGGTCTCGACAGAGCTTACCTATTTGAGCCTTTTGGGGTGGAGACCTTGGGTCCGTGGGGAGCCGGTGCCCTCTGGGTTTTCAAAATTATTGCGGGGCTTTTGAATGAGGCGACACGTGACCCAAGGGCTGGCTCTTATTTAGGCCAGCGAATTAGCATAGCTATTCAGCGTGGCAATGCAGCCAGTGTCTTAGGCACGCTTCCGTCTGGTACTGGTTGAACAGTTGAGTTACCTATAGGCCGTTTGTAACGGTCCTTAGGTAATCTGACTGATTCCTTTGTACATAGTTAGTTTAATTGTACTTTTTATTGAATAAATTAATATACATAAGGTAGATCATTGAAATTGATGGCATACATATATCAAGGGACGTCGCGAAGTCGGGAAAATTTGCGATCATTAGTCATATAGCAATAGTGACCTTGTCTAGCCTATCTATTTGGCTAATTCACGATCTGGATTGATACCCCAAACGAGACGTGAATATTGCACGCGATGTCGATAAACTTTGTTTCACCTACAGTCATATTTATTGGTTGATTCCAAGAAAACGGTTCTCGATACGTGCAACCTCAGGAGTGAGTAGGCATGAGACGATTTTCGGTAAATTGTAGCAAAGCACAATGTGAAATCAAAAACGTTAGATTCGTCTCTACAAAAAGCCAACGTGTAACATTGGATTCGATAATGGCTAATCCAATGTTATATATAATAGATTCGATAATGGCTAAGGCTGCATTAACGTCATTTAACGCGATAATTGGTGCGTGAAAATACGGTAAGTACACAAGTACTGTGGGTTTCAAATGACAATTTCAAATTATCAATTTCTAATCCTTTTTAAATATTCTCTTTGATGATAAAAGATCAACATATTTAATTATGAATGTAATTTAAAATTAACGCATTAAGACGTGACAACCAATTATTGACACTTTTTGCATGTTTTAGCTTTTTACTTACGAGAAAAGTTTGCTCGGTAAGGGAACTATAGAGAAAATCACAATATTGGACATCTAAATTACTAAAGTAAATATACATAAGTTGCCTGTATTTAGACCCAAATTTAACTTTTTTGAATCAACAATAATGTTTTGAAGCTGCCATTTTCCAATAACCATAATGATAACGCGTACGTACCTATTGCTGAGCTTATCAATAAAACAATAAAATGCTTTGCTCATTTCGATCACAAAAATCTCAAGTCCTTTTAAAAATAGACCCAAAGCATATTGTCATAAATGCTTTCATGTTTTCATTCATTCCATGATGTCGACTACCAACAAGTGTGGGCGTAAGCAAAGTTGTACATATCAAAATGTGTAGGTACCATTCCAAATTATGGGACATCATGTATAACGTATTATTTTTCAGTACTTATCGTATTTGATATTTTTGTACACCTGCATTTGTAAAAGCTTTGACGCATACCGTATGTTGTGTTCTTGCCTACGCTTAAATATTTATATTCAATTGGACGGTTGGATTTGCACACTTCAACAATAAATAAAACTAGCGTAAAGTGCGGGCATGATTACTGAGGATTCTGACCCACATTATGAAACAAAAATATCCTTTTTTGTTGAGGGCCTTCTATTTTTATTTTTTTCCTTAATATTATTACTTGCTGTTTGGCAATAGACACACACTTAGTGAAAAAATCAACTATCTACCAATTACAAACAATCTAGAAATGCAGATGGATAGAAGTTCAGTACAAAAAAAGAAATCATGTGCGTGCATACATAACATTGATGACAAAATACAAAATAAGTTTCTTGAGTTTCGCATCGATTCGAGCTCAGAAGCTTGGAACTCGAGTCACAAACCAAAGGGCGTACACATCAGGCGTATTTGCTGCACTCGCTCAGAAGCGAACGGCTCTTGTTTTTTTGGCGCTTGGCTTTCATCTCACCACAATACATACAATATACATAAACACAATACATTGTATACCCGATGGGGATCGAACCCGGGACCTCTGGATTTTAAATCGGTGGGTAGAACCACTAGACCATAAAGGCGGTTAAAAGAAAGGTTTTGTGTGAGTGTTACTGTGGGATTTTCAAGGAACAGGTCACGCAAGGGTGGGATTTTCAAGGAACAGGTCACGCAAGGTTCAGCTTGCTCTTATAGGGCTCGTACAGATCTGGTAATTGTACCGCAAATGAGCCTCTTCGCAAAAGGCACGCGTGGATTACATAGCATGACTTGTTCACACCGCTTCTGTATCGTGAGAGAACTGTGCTAGAGCTGTCTGCATACAGCACGCGCGTGCAAAGACGAAACTGAACTGATTGCGCGATCTGCACACGTATCTTTACGTGTGCAGATCGCGCAATCAGCCTTGCGTGAGTTATTTGCGTAAAACAAACACAGTAACTGCACGCGTACAAATCTTTCGCAGCGTGCATATTAAGGTGCGTACAGATCTAGCTGTTTGCTAGATCTGTACGCACCTTAATACGCACGCGCTATACGCAAGCAGCGCTAGCGTAGTTCCCGCGCGGCGCATAGCTTGCACGCGTGCAGAGCTGTAGCGGCGCGTGGACAGATTACACTACTCTTAAAAACACACGATTTTTAATAGTAGAAGCCCCTTGTGAAAGATCTCGTCCGGAGAATTACCACCATACTTCTTTCGCGACGCCAAGCAGCATTGCTGTGTTTCGGTTTGAAGGGTATGGTTGCCGGTGATATTACGGGTACGTGAGGCTTAACACCTTTATGCCTCAAGTTGACGTGTGCACTACACCGTGTAGGCTATGTTCTTTGTGGATGTGACCTATGCAGTAAGGCTTTGTCATAAACAAGAGATGCACTTAACACCAGGTGCGCTACTTGCTTGTCCCGTCTCCTAGTTGTAGAAAAAAAACGTGATCCACGCGTGTACAACTTGCGAGCCTTTCGCATACAGACGCATTCGCCAGATCTGTGCACACCCTATGCCACTCAAGTCAGGCCTATGAAAGCGAGTTACTGTGACCTGATACGTGATATGATTTCTTTCGCTTTATTAGTGATTCATACGGCGTAAATTGTACGAGGTGACGTTTGAGGGCCGTGAAATACTTCAGTGGTTCGACTTAGGTTTCACGATTTAGGTCACAATGCCATAATTTTCATTACGAAGCGTAACATAAAAAACCGTTTAGTTATTGTACTGGTAGAATAGGTAGATCGAACTCTAGTGTTCCTACTTTCTTTTTTTTATATAATTAGATATTCGTTTCTTAGCAGTGAAAATCACGGGCTGATCTGAATCTGAGGACAACTAAATTACAACAAAAGCTATAGCATACAGATTTTCCTCAACGAGGCTTCTAATTCCTGGGTTGGTTGTTTTGAGGTTCACCATTTATTTTGTACGACGGGGAGCGCTTGGCCTTCATCTCACCTGGTTTCAGGTTATGATAAAGCCGAAGGTGGAAGCGCACTTCAACCGGCTATCTAACCTCTAAATGTCGGAACACAACAATTTGGAATTCATGTTATGCAACAGACATAGCACGATATGGTACTTGGGATCGAACCTGGGACCTCTGGATCAGACACTGGTGGGTGGACCACTGGACATTCAACCACAGTTATCAGCAGCACGTCCAAACATTACGTTCGGCAAGCCTACTGCCTAATTGATTCTCTGCTAAAATTTGTTTGACCTCTCTAGTATAATAACAGTCATTTAATTGGCCACTGATATATGATACGACGTGGGTTGCCCTCACATTCATTACACGTTCGGTCAACATGACATAGAGATGCTATTATGTTCGTTAGTGAAACAGTTTGTCTGATATAATTATCTACATAGTAATATTTGTAGCGAAAATAATTTACACTTTTGAGATAATTCAATGAGTAAATGCTCAAAATCCCTTTTAGTTTTCCGAATGGACAAAGCTGTATTGACGATAATCTATGATAAGTACGCATGAAATCGCTGTTGAAAAATTGTAGCTTCATAACACATGGCGTAGGTATTCTTGAAATAAAAATTCGTGCGACCATAACCAAACTGGAATAAAATGCACATGGGCTTTTGCAAGCATTGATATAAAATAACGATATGAAAAGCTTTTTTTAGTGAAAAAAGCATTCTTTCATCTAGGTCGAGATAAATTTTCTGCCTTAAATCAGTCATCCTCAAGTTAAAAAGTACATAAAATATGAATTCCTATCTGCATTCATATAGAAAAATAAGCAAGCAGGTCAGATAGGTACTGAAAGAAAAAATAGGTCGTCCCTATACAAGTTCCTTTTAAGACCATCACAGCGACACACGGAAAGTTTTCGTATCGGAAACATCACTTTTTGTAGAATCCGATAGATTTGAACGCTATTCTCAAACCATTTTTGAAAATCTTTTGTAGGAAGCATCGAATTTTTATTCAAAATAAAATCTGAATACAGAAAAAATATTTAGTCACAAATCCGCTAAATCTCAGTGAAAAAAACAATAACAACACAAAAAGCCAACTTCGAGTTGTTTGTTTTGTGTCCGAGATGTATGAACATCTTCTTGCATTGCAGAACTCAGAGCGTTAACACGTCCACAGAGGACTCGTCAGTTTAGCAGCATGTCTATTTTTTCCTGAGGATGCCTCGTGTAAAGAAACACGTGTCGATTTGACTTTTTCACAGAGTTTTGGTGGATTCGTTACTCAATATTTTTTCTGTTTACAGATTTTATTTTGAAATATGGATCTCCGCAAAATAAGTCCTCAATAAGTTAGCAAATTATAATGTCAAAATATTTAGATTTCAGAGTTAGGAATAGCTTTCTCGGAATCTCCATCGGAAGCTTCCGAAATCGATCCGTTAAGGCTTTCCGAATGTTTGAAAATACCTATACTGGTGTCGTAATCTGTACGTTTGACAGACGGAGTACCTACAGTCACTTGTTAGTGGAAAGGGTTATTTTACTGCTATTCTACACCGTCTGACCCTCAAACAGCCCTTCCAAGATCACTGCTGGTCTACGAAAATGGACGGTTGATAATCGTCACGCTTGGCTGGCAGATTAGAGATCGCAGTAAAAGTGTTAAAATCTACAAATAAGAGAAATAAGATCCCTTAGTCGGCTTTTATGAGGTGCGGACCGAGTTGATGGGGTTGATTTTAGCCCCAAAATCGCCACCCACAATAACGATCGTGACAAAATGACAAAGCATACATGGATAACCTTTAGCTTGGTAACAATGTAAATTTGAAACTATTACCAGGCTATATGATAACTTTAAAGACACTGTCCAAGAATACTTATTCTAAAATCGCTATTTCTATGCAGTTTCACGCATAAAAGCTATTACCTACTTTATATCTAGTTATTACTGGACCAAGTTTAGCTTCTCTACTAACTTTGTGTGAAACTTGTCCGGTGGTTTCGTTGATATTTCTTTGCTGTTCTGATCAATTGCCTTGTTCAACAAATTAGTATCGCGTATGAACTTCGTGATTCCAGCTTATTAGGTATGTACATGCGATCAAGATTTTAGATTTTACTACAGGAAAGCTTTTAGAATTCGAAAGAAGTTAGTAAAATTTGTAAGGATGCGGAGAAGCGGATGACCGCAAGTCTTGGAAGGATATAGGGATGACCTTTGCCCTACAGTGTTAATGATAATTATAAATATTTTTATAACATCAAATCCTCCGCATGTTCGGAATCGTAGTCAGCACACAAGGAGAAGGGTAAGAAAATTAACTTCAATCCATTTTGATATGATCAAAGTACATGCAAACGGCTATGCGCTGTTAGTAAAGGCAATACAGCTTTCGCTAGACGTCAAACCTTTTTTGTACTATCTTAAAAACTTTAAAACTCAATAATATCTTATATATTATTTTAAGATCAGCTACAAATGTTAAATTACGCTTGAATATTGGCTATTGAAACAGACTTATGATTCAATTGAGAGTTTCTTAACCATTCTTACTTATGTAAATTAAATTTTACTAACTATGCATTCATAAAAACTTACACGCCCTAATGACCTGACACACACTCACATAATTAGATTCAGTTTTATAAAACTACAACAATGAAATATAGGATATAATAATATTACGAAATGTACCTAAGTTTGAAAAGTTAGGTTTTCAATTTTATGTTATCAAATTTTAAATGTGATCTGTTCATAAATTTGCTTATATTTTGGCGTAAAGTGTGTGAAGAAAAAGAAAAGCTAGTAAGTTATTTTTATGATCAATTAATCCTTAAAATAACTTTGAAAGAAAAAGCCTCTGTGGTCTAGTGGTTTGCCCACCGGTGTCAGATGCAGATGCCCCGGGCTCGATACCCAGGGGATCAATATTGTGCTTGGTTTGGTTGGTGGTAGGATTTTGTTAAAGTATGCCTGGCTAGCTACACCATGGCAACAGACATGGCGACAGAATTACAATTACAATTACAATTACAACAATTCTTAAATTGTTGTGTTCCGGCATTTAGAATAAGATAGCCAGTTCCTCAGTTTGTTGAGGTTTCCGGGTGAAGTGCTTGAACTTGCTAAGAGTATAATTTAATTTTATAATTTTAATATAATTTATTTTTAGAAATTCACCAAGTCATGGTCTCTTTAATAGTGCAATAGTTTGTGATGATCTACAAAAAAAACTGAATTATAATAATATTTTACAGAACATTTGACATCAGGACAGGACATCATGTTTTACACACATCGCCATCTAGCCCCAAACTAAGCATAGCTTGTAATATGGGAACTAGATTACGGATGGAATACTTAAATACTTTTGTAAATACATACGTACTATATGATACAACACCCAAACACAGAACAAATATATATAATAATATTCTACACAAAAATGTTTGTCCTGGGTGGGAATCGAACCCACAAACTACAGCGCAGAAGGCAGAATAGAATACCTACTTGCTAACTTTTCTAAAATACTTATTAATTATTGAAAAACTAAGTGAGAATGTTACTTTATTTTCACTTACTTATTATACAGTTCAACACTCAAACATCGAATGTCAAATATGGATTACACAAATAAATGTTTGTATTCGGCGGGAATTGAGACCATTAAATACAGAGCCGATAATTGGAGACAAATTAGACCGATGTTTTGTACCAATAATTCACTATCAAATATTATTTAATTGTTTAAAAATTTTACATGAGCATTTTTCTTATTATTTGTCCTTTTTTGAGGCTAATAATGGAATCGGTAGAAGCAGTAATAAATCGATACCTTAAATATTTTCAGAATTCGTTTTGATTTTTCTTCAATCTCTTGAGTGTGTTTATTGAATTGTGGATTCCAGACTATAGAAGCATTCCCGCTTGTTTGTCCTTGACCTCTCCAGGCAACCAAAATTTCCTACCCCTTGTTTGTCCTTGTGGATTTCCGGTCGATTATAATTCTTATTTGCTTTAGTTATGGTATATTGTTCGATTGTGAGAATCCCTAGAGTATTGTTTGATGGTAGTCTATAGGGTCTTAATACACGAAAATGTCAGTGTAACTTGAAGCTTTGTCAAAATCAGCAATTTATTTTCTGACGGCTTTTTTGTGTAACCGTGGTGTTTTGAGTTCGATAATACATTTTGTTTCTATGAAGACACCTCTTCATTTGTATTATTTCCCAAAGACATATATCATACTTTATTTCCACGTCAAATCGTAAATATATGGGACAAAATAATAAAAACAGAACCCTTTAAAAAAGTATTTTTTTATATGTATGATCTACATCATAGTACTCGAATAGGAAATAGGGAAATCCTAGAGATTTGTTACCAACTTTTTTACCAAAACCTTATTTTTCTGACATTGACAGATTAATTATGCTTGATCTATAGAGCAGAATGATTTAGGGTTGTTTAAATCACTGCCCATCTTCAATACAATACCAAGCATTATATAAGCTTTAGTACTGATGGTGCTATAATGAGCATTGAAAAATAGTTACTAAGTATCTTTTATAATAGGTACTATAAAATGAAGAATACCTAAGTTCCAATCATCTAACGCTCTGGCAATTAAGGTGTCATTGAAATTATAACAATGAGCGTTGTTATTCGTTTTTCTGGTAAATTATGTAATGTTGCATGTTTTGACGTAAAAAAATCATCGATTGAAAGTATAAATATAGTATATAAATTAAGCAAAGCGGTGGAGATGACGGTGTTACCTTACGACAAAATATTTGAAGGGTGCGTTCCGTTATGAGACAATTTCGTCGCGGTCGACCGTTTTGGCGTTCCATTAGTAGCCGCGGTCGAGGTCAAGAATGATCATGATGACGTCACTAACGTCGACTGCGACGAGCCGTGGATGCGATGTGGGTCGGAGCGGTCGTCTAGTGACAATGACAAGTGAGTGTAAAGAGCACGAGATGCAAATCGTGGAAAACGGAATTTGCATATTAGATTATTTTATCATTACAGGACATTAATTTCACACAGCGCCATCTAACCCCAAGCTAAGCATAGCTATATGGGAACTAGATCAGGGATATAATACTTGACAAATTTTTTTTATAAATACATAGGTACGTACAATATGATACAACACCCAAACACAGAACAAATATCTATGTCATCATTGTATAATGTAGGCTACAGGCACTACTTACCGCTGAGCCAGCTGTTTAAGAGAGTAATTATCAACTGGCTCGCTCGAAGGTTTAACGACTTTCAGCCTTCTTAACAAGCCGGGTTTAAGTACTAAAGACCATAGATTAACAAGAAGACCGAAGAGTTAATCGGCCGGTTGTCTAGCGTTTGTGGATTACGAGAAAGCCTTTGATTCAGTTGAAACCTGGGCAGTGCTACAGTCACTGCAGCGGTGCCAGATCGACTACCGGTATATCGAAGTGTTTGCAAAGCCGCCATTTTTATTCACCTCCAGGACCAGAGAATAATCCCTATCCTGTTGCAAAAAAGGGTAAGACAGGGAGACGTTATCTCTCCTAAACTGTTCCCCTCTGCACTGAAGGATATATGCAAGCTCTTAGACTTGGAAGGATATGGTATCAATAATAATAGCCAGCAAGATGCTGAGAGACCTCAACATTGCTTACCGAGAGGAAGACGGAATCAAAAATCCACTGATAGCCTTCAGAATTAGCAAACAGAAGTGGTATTGGACAGGCCATATAGCTAGCAGAACGGATAGATACTGAGGAGTTAATAAGAAAGGTTAATGCATGGCGAGCACGATTAAACGCGAAGCGAAAAGTGGAAAAACACCCTTTCGACGATATTGCAGTGGTCGTGGGAAGTTGGTGGGTAAAGAAGGCTTAGGATTGCTATTCGTTCAGCAGTGGACGTGTGTAGGCTGATATTATGATCAATATTATCACACTTAATTCCAAATTAAAGCATATCTACCAGATGTGGTTCCAGTAGGTACCCATTTTAAAATAATGAAATGCATGCTAGTACAGACGACTAAAGATACCTGTGGTAGATATTTTTATAATTCATGATAAGTACAAAGACCGACAAGTACATGATTGCCAATTCCAATATTCAAGCGGCGCAAATAAAATATTGTACAAATCCTGAACTTTAATCCGTTAGCTCTGTAATCCAGTTTTATTTTTATTCTCAGCACGCATTGACGGCTTCGCACCTAAATAAGAGCAATTAATTAAGCAAAAAATTCTATTTGAAGCGATTCTAAACAAACAGAATATTTCATTTGTATCTTGATACCCTATTAGTTCAGCTTGTATTAGTATATTTTTAATGGAGCTATGTAGCCTATGTGAGTTTAAGTCCAGTCGCGCATCTGCTCTGACAGTGAAAGCCACATCATGAGGAAACCGGCATATATCTCGGATCGATAATCTTTTGTGTATTCCGTTGAGCGGCGATGTGACACCTAACACGACGTATTGAATGCTAGCTACTTGCAAACTGTGAGCATTAGCCGAACGCTTTTTTCCCTGACTACCTCCTAATAACTGATCCTCATAAGACTAATAATCTGAGTACTCATTAGAGGAAAGGTGCACGACATTTTTCCCCTTCGAGGATCCATTGAAGATGAATCGTGCGTCTCGAGCTTTTTTTTCGATTACGATTTTTAGAACCTTTTTTGGTACAAAGACGTCTTGATTTCTATCGCAACCATACTATAATCCAGTTAAGAGGAAAATCGTCCCTTTTTGACTTAAATGACGTTGATTTTTTTTTTTTTTTTAATATTTACAGAAAGGTAGATACCTAATTAAATAATTCAGATATAAATAAATAAATAAATAAATATTACAGGACGTTAATTTCACACAGCACCATCTAGCCCCAAACTAAGCTTGTAATATGGGAACTAGAGAGGATTTCCCTGAAGGCAGTATGGGGTTATCAAAACGTTTTAGAATGTTAAAGGGTTGGCAAGTGATATTTCTAGTGTAGCGAGGGTCCAGAGGCATAGCGACAGTGACTGACAAAATAGGTTAAGATAAGCTTGTTTGCCCCCTAAGTTGTATTAAAAACAGTTATCGTTTGAGGCAAAATTTGCTGCTATGAAGCTAGGTATTCTTGCTATGGTTCGCGGTACTTCCCACTGAGACAGCTTTTAAGTTTGAGCAAAGCTCAGGTCCGATCTTGAATGGAGTACTGCTGCCATCGCTGAGATGACTCAGCCAAGAACGCCGCGCGGTTTGCGCCCATTGCGCAAGCACTGAGATCTCTGAATACTCTGCTTGTTCAAATACTCGAAGTAGATTTGTTTAACATACATTTTGATAAAAAATGTTACATGTGTATATATTTCTTAAGTCATAAACTGTTATATAAGTCTTAGTTATTTAATTCATAAACGTGTAGGCTATCTTGCTGTAAGTTTATGAACAAAACGAAATAAATGAAATGAAAAGGCTCAGCTCGAACTCGAATGAGCGTCGTGCTGCTAGGCTCAGAGGTGATGATTCGCTTGTTGAGGCCAATTCACAGAGCCTAGAACATAGGTAATGGATTGCCAGGCTGTCTGTGTCTATAAATTTCACTTTGGCGAGTGCACGCACGATATCTTTGACCTAATCCCTCCATCCCCTTTCCATCACTGGACTAGTAGACGTACTGCAGGCTACAACCCGTACCTTGTAAATGTTACATTGTTCCGAACTCATCGTTTTGAGGCTTATCATTAATACTGGTAAGAAACAGAATTCCTTGCCTTCGTCTGTTTTTCTGAGTACAATCTTGGAGTAATTTAAGCCCAGAGTCAATAGGTTCCTTTTAGACAAGCGTGCCCCATCTTTTATTGATTTTCAAGTAAGCTGGTAGTCAAACGCTTGGCTATCGCCAATAAACATATTAATATATATATTTCAACTCTGAACGAAAAATTCTACTTGTAAAAACTATACCATTTCTAAAAGGGTTGGCAACGCGCGAGTTATATAAAAGCCATTCTTTGGTGTAGCAATGTTCCATATTTTCATTACAAAATTACAAATTAAACATTCATATACTTATTTGGAATTAAAAACATAGTGTACGTTACAACTGATGGCAACTATGCCGACCACAAATAGTATTAAACTGTATCGCGGCCAGTATCGCCCTCCTGACACGAAGGTAGCTAATTATCCCTATCAAATTAAAAAAGTAAAGTAAAAGTTAAAATCTTGGGAATGTGAATGGTTTATATATCTAGTTCGAATAAGTAAATATCTGTGCAGTCAATGAGTTGCTGAATGAGAGTTACTGGTTTTATAGGCTAATATTGGCGGTACGTAGGTAAGCTTTTCTGCTGTTATTATCGAAACAAAAACAAATTTGTTTATTTCGTTAGAGAGATTCAACAATACTAAATAATATAAATATATTACAGGACACAAATTTCGCACAGCGCAATTTAGTCCCAAACTAAAAACCAAGACTAAAATATTGTAGCTGGATTAATAATACTTTTTTTGTAAATAGGTACAAACTTGTCATACAACACCCAAACACAACAAATATCAATGTTCATCACAAAAATGTTTGTCCTGCCTCTAATCCATATTCTAAAGCGCCGACGGCAGAGCTACTACCTACTGAGTGGTGAAGCTTATTTAATACACATATATTCAGAAATGCTCATCGCTGAATTCCCAGTTCTAAGCCTATGTTCCCCAATGCCACAAAAAGCGGCTAAGCTCGTTTCCATCCATTGATTTCTCCCGACCGCAACTGTGTCGACAGTCTGTGGGTGTGGTTGGGGGTGCCATAATTTACTGAGTGAAAAGAAAATACCTAATTAGAATAATTATTACAATGGGTTTGCGCAATTAAAGTGGAAAACCGCATCAATTTAAGAAGAGAAGGGATGATGTATCTGCGATAAAATAATCCCATCGCCCTAATAGGTAATGGAGTCGGCTGGGTCTACGATCTCTATGAATAGTAGGGTTTACGGCGTAGCAGCGTAGAGGGTTCTACGGCGTAGCAGGTTTTAGATCTAAAATCTCACAAGGATTTTATCATATTTACCCACCAACTTACCTACTACTTTGTCTGTGTGAAGTTTTGATCCGTGCGTGTTTAATAATTATTTTCTTCTTTCAGATTAAACGGATTGACTTTCCCGAGCGGAGTGTTAAATTAATTGATTTCTGATATGACTATTGTTATTGTGACAAGTGAGTGAATTCGTAAATTGCAATGGACTCTGAAAGTGATATCCAGCATTTTATAAACTGCACTCAAGAAATTTTGGGCCGGCAGAAGGCTTGGGATAACTTGAATGTTACGCAGATTCTGGACGTCCTCTCAATTCAAGTGCTAGAAGATATCAACC
Source organism: Venusia cambrica (assembly GCA_951394065.1). Taxonomy (NCBI): domain Eukaryota; kingdom Metazoa; phylum Arthropoda; class Insecta; order Lepidoptera; family Geometridae; genus Venusia; species Venusia cambrica. The sequence goes on along the minus strand of OX596059.1, from coordinate 3,055,621 downwards.
TAAAGTAAGTTTTCAATAGTTATTGACATTTGTTTTATGATATTGCAAAATTTTAAGTGATCTTGTTTTTTCACACCAAACGAAAACTCTCCTTTTTTAAATATGTGTACATACGTCTACAGTAAGACCTCCAGAGAAAAAACAGATTTAGAAAAAACGGTTTACGGTTTAAGATTATTTATTTCTCATCAAGATTGTAACATAATCACTTACTGAGTAACTATGACTAATTGTTATATAGATGTAGTGAGCGTTACAAGATTAACAGAAGGTACATGCAGATTACGTATAGATTAACGATTTAACAAAATATCATGCAATGTAAATAACAAGTACTTAATTTGTTTTCATTCTAGTTTGTTTTCAAATCTTAAAAAGTGGTCAGTTTGGTGAAACAGTTGTCAAATTGCAAAGAAATTACGCACACAAAAGATAAAAAGTCGGATCGGAACCTGTTATTTTAAGTGAGTAAACACACTGATGGACCAAGAAACACCAATATGACATATAAACAAACCAAGACATATAAATAACAACCATCGCAATAATGGGCGGTCATATTGTTGATAGAGCGAGCATCCAAAGAACCTTTGGATGAAATGAACTGTCAAAACAAACATAATGGAATAACAAAAATCTCTCAAATGTTCGTCCACAGTCTAAATAGCGAAGCGTTTTATAAAAAAAAAATTAAAAAAAAAAATGTATTTCAGTAATATCACTCTCATAGTTTTCTTAGTATTGGGCTAGTTGGCGCTGTGTGTATGTCTTCCATAAAATCTGGGACGCTACCGCCGACGGCGAAGCCGATCTCCATTGATGGCTTTAAATTAGCTCCATGAGAACTAGAAACGATTTTTACCGATTTAGGTATGTGTCATATCCGAAATGGCGTTTCCCATCTCAAAAGTGTACACATGTTATGAAACCTATCCGTTCAGTACATTTGACGGTAAAAATCGTTTCTAGTTCTCATGAAGCTAATTTAAAGCCATCAATGAAGATCGGCTTCGCCGTCGGCGGTAGCGTCCCTGGCGGAAAATCGTATCAGATTTGTACCAATCAATCAAATCACACTTACTTACAGTAAATACGACTACTGCTTGTAATTTCAAGTTGTGAAAGGTTGAGGTTTGACGAGCAGCGCCTACCATACAAAGTAAATAAGATAGCCTGGGTCAGGTAAATATAACGTTAAGCTTCCGGGTTCGTGTTGAATATTAAACTCCTGTACTTATGTTGATTAATAACAAGGCTTTAGTTTACAAAAACAGATTTAAAGACCACAGGGGTTTGATTCACACCCAGGCCAAACATTTGTGTGATGAATATTAATCAGTTTGTTCTGTGTTTGTAAAAGTATTAATGTAAGACATTTGTTTGTTATTCCTACTCAATTATGTATGACTATCCTTTTTAAATTCACTAATCTTACTTCTAATGATTATGAGTTGTCTTGATATTCCTGTGTTATCTTGTACTAACCATAACTGTAACTTTTAATAATAATTATAATAATGTAATTTGTAGTTTATAAGTCGTTTAAGTTATTTTTTCAATACGATTGTAAAAAATTGTTTATGAAATAAATATGATGAAATATTAGATCCGTAATCTAGTTCCCGAATTACAAGCTATGCTTAGTTTGGGGCTACATGGCGCTATGTGAAATGAAATGAAATGATTTATTTCTCTCAAAACATACAAAACAATATATTGCTAATGCCTGAAGGTTGTATGAAAAAACCTGTTTGGTAGGGCACTAGGCCCTTCGCCCTATATCTGACTGACGGGCTGAATAAAAACAAACGCATAGTCAATGAGGGGCTTGGAGATTTAAGAGAGCTTCCTTTTTTATTGATTGATGAACTTACGATATGGCTTGAACAAGTTTCAAAACGAAATACATACCTACACGTTTACCATCCTTAATGAGCAATATACTGCGGACTCGTGGTTACACCAGATTGTCACACTGGTGGTAACTATTAGGAATTTATTTTACTCGTGGTCAACACGGCCGCGCGTCTTAAGACATCACACATCAACAGCCCATTATTTTCCACTGCTGAACAGAGCCTCCTCCAAATTTGGAGGGCTTCACCATGCTTGGCAGGTGGATTGCTGATGAAGGATGTTGCTGCTATTCTTCTGGTGAGATCCCATAGTCGGCTTTTATGACATTTGGTTGTTGGAGATGTCGATTCATAAGCCGCAACTGCCATGGCACTACACGTCCTGTATTGACTAATAATGTGCAACTGCGACACATAGATGAAACGAACAAAAAAACAAGCGGTAGTTTGAAATACGAAAAGATTAAACTCACAACATTATTATTATTATTCTGAGTGGTGGTGATTTGAAGTCGCCAACACCCAACGTAATGATGAAGTACCGGCCGTTTATCTACAAAAAATATTCAGTATTCAATTCAGCGATCACCTGTAGGTCTCTTTAAAGTCAATTGAGGGATCATAATTAAGAATCATCCACCAAAAAAGGTAGGTACTTACTTTCATTACAGCATCATTATTTTGCCTGCCAGGCGTTATAATGATGATAATGGCGTGGCCAGGCGTGGAAATACGGCCCCTCTTGTCATTGTGTGGAGGTTGCCTGTATCCTACGCCTATTTAGGTGACATAATAAAATATAGTTTGTAGGCTTTTACAATCTTTATTTGAAGTGCCAAACATGTCTAAGCAAACGAACAAAGCTGATGAAGCTGGGTCAGCTTGCTATTATTGAACGACGGGGAAGCTTAGCCTTCACTGGTGTCAAGTTATGATAAGGCCGACGGGGGAAGCGCACTTCATAGGAACAGGCTATCTTACCTTGAATGATGGAACACTACAATTTAGAATTGTTATTATGGCGTAATACTTAGGAAATATGCTGGTAGCCAGACGGATTTTAACAAACTCACTGATAATTAGTCACTGGTCCGGATTCAGTTATTTATTTTCATATGCAACAGTGAGACTACACTAGTAATCAGGCTACCCGATGATAAATGCTACTATTGCCTACAATAAAACCTTACTGCGTACTTAAACCACAAAGTACAAGACCTACGTAGCACTTTATTGCGCCTGTCAACTGTCAGCGAGGATTAAGGTTATAAGCCCCAATTCCCTTTATTTCAATGGCAACCATACGCTTCGCACCGAATCATAAAAATAGAACAATGCTGCTTGGTAGCCAAAATAGGTATGCTGGTAGTTCATCCCCGGACGAGCCCTTTCACAAGAGGTTCTTCTACTCTAAGTATAGTTGTACGCGCGAGATTTGAAAATGCGATGTTTTTTGAATAAAAAATGTACAGTAAACCATTTTTGAACTTACCTGCTACTGGACCGTCCATCTTTAGATTCAATTCAATTTTTCAATTTAAAAAGTTCTTTATTTAATACAAACAGAAGCGGTGATACAGATCCAGTGTAAAGTAAATCCTTGAACGAATCTTATGGGAATTACACGTTTGTAAAGCCGTTGGGTTTTAAAAAACTTATAACCATCTTTAAATTGATGATGATAAAAGAGTTCAAGGTGATGAAAAAAGGTGGCATGTCCTAGGTAGATTATACCTACGCTGTTTACATTTGTTTCATGCAAGGGTGGCATTAAGCATTTTGGTTCAATAAATCATAGATAATTATTGTAGTGATTGGATTCGATGTCATATTGTATGATTAATTGTTTTGATCCTATTATAGACCCTAACAGTAACTGCTTGGTCATACATAATGGTATTTACAATCAGATAAAGTCAATGCTAGCCGACCCTGCGCTGTTACACTTACAGCAAAAAATCCAAATTGATCACTATCAGATCTTATAAGCCTACTGCTGAACAAAGCATTTGCTGGGAAAGCTTGCTCCATTGTAGAACCCATTCTTGCCCAGGCAAACCTCGAGATCGAGGGCTGATCCTATTTATACTAGTATAGTTCGCCCTGAACTGAGATCTCGTGATATCTGGTTTGTGTTATGTATTTAACCACGGAGATTAAATCTCGTATTATTATTTAATACGTAATTATTATATCTCATATTAAGGTTTATTATTACTAGGTACCTATATATATGTATATGTAGTATTGGTATAAAATTAATTTACAGGTCTTACATGACATCTCAATAAAAACAATATGAAAATAAATTTTGAATAAAAAAAATGACATGTCATATATAAATTAATTATTGACATAAAATGCTTACTCCACAAGCCATTATGACCCTAAAATGTAAATCTCGTGAGACTAGGTGCGTTGATTACATGCTCCGGTAGATGAATGTACACGGTAGACTCCAGCATGTACTTCCTATTTTTGACTTGTTTAGACTTGTTAGATTATTATCAGCCTATAACAGTGTACAGAAGCTTCTTGAAACATAATATAGTTTTGCCATAATCTTAATAAACTTTGTACAAATATGGTCTGCCTTTAAGACATTAGTCGTTTTGTATCTAACCTTCTCGTAAAAAGGTTTGAATTCTACTCTGACGATACGCGCAGTGGTATTAAAGACTCGATAGTCATCACAATCACCATCATTCAGCCTATATACGTTCACTGCTAAATCTAGGCTTCCCCAATCGACGCCAAATAGAGATCGCCGTCTGGAGGGAGTGTGGCGGTCGCGGGGAGTTGATGAATGGATCCATCGACTCCCCGCAACCGCAACAATACCATGGTTGTCATCCGAGAAACTTTGCTCCCCAGCGGTTATCACTTCTGAAAGTTATGTCGCCTACCAACTACCTTGGTTCTCTTACGGATATTTTCTGTATTTCACAACATAAAAAAACGATAGTAAACCCTATTATTTATCATGAAAGACAGACCGTTACGAACAGTGTATATTCTCCTATCTCCTTCAGCCAAGTGTCATTACCCGCTCTTTACTTAATCAAACACATGCGTTCCTCGCGATTGGAAGTGTTTTACTTTTTATGATCGTTTCCAAGGGTCGGGTAAGGGTTCGCGGAAGGTCAGCCTAATGGTGCTAAAGCCATGCCGGATAAAAAATGGCCTGACTCATTCCATGCAATACTTTCCATTTAGGATGTAGTCACACTGAAAATTTGCAAGCACGTTCGACATACGTTCACAAATTATTTGAGCGTGAACACACGCCCCGTACTCGGAAACCCTAACACCGATTTGACGTTGAAGCTTGCAAATTACCAGTGTAATAAGGCCTTAAATTTGGTAGATCGACACCAAATTGATAGTTTCTTTCATTGGCCACTTAAAGGTCCAACAGACCCATAGCAACATCAAAGTGCTGTCAGTTTCATTATAATATACAGCTTCCTGAACTCCGCGTATTCTTTTAATTTTCTTTACATGAGTACGATGAATTAATAACATATTTGTTTTTATTTTTATAAAAATGACATGCTCCTGTTGAATATTTCTTAATTGAGATAATTCAATACAAAAATAAGTTAGTATCAAAGTTCTGACTGGCAGACATCGCAATGGCTGTGCGTAGCTCGTAATTAAATTAAACTGAGAGTTCCGACCAAAATTTGAAGGGAAAAGGGTTTGCATTGGGGCTCCATTTTTCCCAGGAGTATGGGATGGTATCGTTTTTTCGCTCTTTATTTTACAATGCATGACAGCCCACGTCAACAAATAAGAAAGCGAAAGTGGTTGTTTTCACACGATAACAGGAATATGAACAAAGCTGCCAAGGACGGATCTTTCGGTTTCATGGCATTTTGCCAAGAAACCGAAAGATAGGCTTATATCTTATATCTTGCTTAGACCACTTTTTAGACGATGTAAGGGCCCATGCATGTAGTGTTGTGTGCAAGACAGGCGTAACCGACCATGATGTTGTCATCGCTGGCATGAATATCTTACCCTGTACTACGCGTCAGTACTTTAAATCCATCATTGACTACGAAGCCACGACGCTGGAAATTACCCAGGCTAACTGATCAGAGCTGTTATCTTGCGAACATACCTCAACAGCTGCTAGTCTGCTCTCCTCTCAGCTCGAGTCAATCATGAACACAAGGCAAGTTGCTATTAGCCGTCGCAAACAAATACATAAGAATTGGATAACTCCGGGGCTCATAAAATCTATGAGGTATAGAGATGCGCTTCTTCTAGAGTCCAAAAACATCCTAATGATAGAAATCTACATATCAAGTATTTACGTTATCGGAATACTTTTAACCGTTTACTAAGTCAACTTAAAAAAGAGTATAACAAAAACCGACTCCTAGAAAACCAAAACAACTCTTCTAAAATGTGGAAAACAATTAAAAATACATGTGAATTGAACAACAAAAAGGGCGCTTCTACTAACTTGCTTGGAAAAATCTACGCCTAAAAGCTCTCTCGACACCTGTAATGAATATTTTGTTAATGATGGCAAAGACATGAATGGCAAAACTGAAGACGACTTGGCTGCTGAGGTCATGTCCATGTCACCCACTGATCCCCTTGAAATTTATTCTATTGTAATATCCCTTAAAAATAACAGAGCGCCTGGTAAATAAAGATGGTCTGACTAATATTTTTCTAAAACAATATCTTCATTTAATAATACAACCTTTAACGTACATCTTGAATCTTAGCCTTTCTATAGGTGTATTTCCCGATTGTTGGAAGATCGCATCTGTTCTTCCAATTCACAAGAACGGGGATAAGACAGATCATTCGAATTATCAACCGATCTCCCTGCTCCCAGTTTTCTCCTTTATTTTAGAAATAGTTTAAAAATAGTAAATAAAAGGTTAACGTTAAAGTATATTTGGAACAAAACAATATTATTTCTCCCGCTCAATTTGGTTTTAGACGGGGTAGAACCTCGGAGGACGCAGTCGATCTATTGCTAGAAAAGGTGTCAGTGTCAGGTCTTGACAATGGCAAAAAATGCATTGGTGTCTTCCTGGATTTGGCAAAAGCCTTTGATAGAGTGTCTCCCAAACTTCTGCTTAAAAAATTGGAGTGTCTGGGAAACAGGGGTGTAGCGCTTGAGTGGTTTCGTAGTTATCTGAGTAATCGTGGATAGTGCGTTTTACTCGTATATTTGGGCAAGTGAGTGGTACAAAAGAACTGTCTTTTGGGGTTCCACAGGGTAGTATCCTGGGAGCTACTCTTTTTACGCTCTACATAAATGACCTTATATCACTTTTTGATAATTCTACCAACGGCCAAATCACATGCTACGCCGATGATACAGCTATCGTTTTCCAGGGAGATAGTTGGGCGCAGTTTTAGTAGTTTGTTCTGTATTGCTGCGTGGCTTGACGTTAATTTGCTTACTCTTAACGCTGCTAAGACGAAATACTTATGCTTTCATAAAACCAAAGCATCTAGTCCTCCTCCTCTTCTTCCAATTAGAATTAATAAATGCCATAACCGACTTGCAAATAATTGTATGTCCTTCTATTGAAAAAACACTATGCCTGCGATATCTAGGTATAAACCTTGACCAAAATTAAACATTTAAGCATCATATTCTTCGCTTTCTGCTAGAGTCAGAAAACTCATTCACATAATAAAGCTTCTCCATGATAGTTCAGATGTAGATACTCTGATGTTGGTGTATGCATCTCTTTGCCGGTCTATCCTGTGTTATTGCATTACGGTTTGGGGTGGTGCAGGCAAGAATCACTTAACTACCCTTGAACCGCTCACAAAGTCATGTTCCGCAAGCCATTTAGATACCCTACTATATCACTACACACCGATACTCAAACACTGAGTGTTCGCCAGCTCTACCTTCAGCGTATTTCGCTGAAGCTTCAGAAGTAGCTTCAAATAATCACCTACGATAAGACTTTTCTGGCTGAGCAGAAGGCTGCTCCCCCGCCTGTGAAGCGTCGCATTAGAATAAATGTTCCTGCTATTAAGACCTCTTTGGCAAGACGGTTTAAATTATTTTCCTTTCCGACCTCTTTCGCAAGACGGTTTAAATTCTTTTCCTTTCCATTTATATATCACATTGCTAGCAAACACCGTGAATTATCTTGCTCATTGTACGGCGTTAAAGAGAAAGTGAGAAAGTGGCTTCTCACCATTGATTATGATGATACAGAGAGACTTTTAGCAATTCTGACGTGAATCCCAATAACTTTACTCTTTGTTTCTCATCCAAGTTCCTTACTCCTACTTATCCGAATAACGCATGGACACTCACATATACACACACACCCTCTCTCTCACAAATATACACACATTCACACAACACACACACATCCCTTTTCACTGTATTACTCAGTCATTCTGTTTTTTAATTTAATTTGGTTTTGCCCTGTTAGTAGCACAAGTTTGGTAATTCTTTAAATAGACTCTATAGGCTATATATATATATATATATATAAATATACATATATATATATAAATAGGCTAGCCCTAGTGTAGCCCTCTTGTAATTGTATAATTAATTAAACTTATTGGCAATAAATGAATTTGAATTTGAATTATCAACTGTGGTAAACAAACAAAGACCTTCAAAATCGTCCAACTTTTAGGCGATAATCGGTAACTAAGGAAAACAAAAATATACAATAAGTAAAAATTGAAATTGTTAGAAAGCTCGATTGAAAAGGTTAGAGATTAAACTGAGGCTCAAAGCCTTAACTTTCTCTTGTAAATAAAAGATTTGTTTCTATTGTGGTTCGTGATTGTTTTCAATTCGAGCGTCCTAGTTGCAGACTATGTAGAAACAGTTCGAATTTTAATCTTGTATTGCTATAATCAATTCGTACAGAATAGATATTTAAGAAACTATATTGTACAACAATAATGATATATTTTCCTTCGAAGTTGTATTGTGTTGATGTCCCAAACTGAGAGCTTGTAGCCAAAATTGCATTAAATGACTAGTTAAACACTTGCGCCAAGGTTAGTTATTTTAGTTGAAATTTCAGTTAATTTCTGTTAAGACCACTGCTAAATAGTACTAGCCTAGAAGGTCCACTCCATTATAATTTATTTAGGTTTATATGGAAAACAGGTACTTGTAGCCAAAATTGCATTAAATGACTAGTTTAACACTTGCGCCAACGTTAGTTATTTTAGTTCATCACTAAAATTTCAGTTCATTTCTGTTAAGATCACTGCTGAATAGTACTAGCCTAGAAGGTCCACTCCATTTTTTTTTTTTTTTTGGTTTATATGGAAAACAGGTACTTTAAAATATAGAACAGGTACTTAAAAAAATAAATTCCGCCTGGCTAGCTACCACCATATTAAGTCTGTCGGCATCCATGTCCATCCATTATTTCGTTATACGATTAAAAATTAAAAAGGTTGAACTTATGATAAACGGTATTGTGGACTCTTTTGTTTGTAATTATCTGAAAATGCATAACATGTTATATTATCTAAAATTTTCACAGTGCACGCGACGTAAGGAGTTTTTTCTGTGTATTTCCCTTCACCTTGGTACTGCTGTCCATCCTCTAAAATATGCATGTTTAGACCAAACGAAGACCTAAGGGTTACGTTAGCTTGATCTAAGCCCCACTTATCAATTCTTGAGACTTGATTGTCATTGATTCTATTAGAACGCTCTCTTAATGTTAACTAATTGGTGTTTGGCGTTTGCCACGAAATAAAACTATTGAGAAAGAATGAGAAAAGATATGATTTGATATACAAAAACACTTTGACGAGACTGCTCAAGGAGTGAGCACGTTCGAACTTTTATAAAAATAGCGCTCTAGGCACGTTCGCAATCTTTTGCGCATTGCTTTTATATTTACACTAATTAAAAAAAAATGCGTAAGCAAAACAAGTTAATAGTCAAATAAGATTAATATTAAAATAACTAAAAACACGCTACGATTTTGGATCGATTTCGTTCGTTTTTAACATTTTGTAAATTCATTTCACTCACACGTTAGAAGTAAGGCCTATTATAAGGCCCATTTCACTCGAAATTCTGAACAGTTAGGGGAACTGGCTATAAATGTCTTTAAATGTCGGACCACGACAATTTAGAATTGTTGTTATGGGGTCAGATTTAGGTTAAATGGTGATAGCTAGGCGGACTTAAACAAAGTCCTACCACCAACCGCAAAGCGTCATCATGCGTAAAGCCATGCGAAACTTGACTAATCTTATATATATTTGCAATCACGCAAGTTTTTAAAGTGATATGTTCAAAGTCAAAGTCAAATATTTTTATTTAGTTATCATTTTTAGATTTATTTTGAAACATCAAATCTACGGTTAGTAGTTTGTAGGTAGTTACCAATCTTTTGGCAATAACTATGCTTTTCAAGTCCTTAATACTAGCTTTATATATTTTTTTTCTTGTTCCGCCTTTTTTTTCCTCCGATATAGATCGGAGACATTGTTCAGGCTAACATTTTGACAAGCGGTTTGCTCTTTTTTATTTTTTTTAGCGATCAGAGCAATATGCATCTGGTCGTATATGAAGCCATTTTTGACTGAAAATGTGAGTAAATACCTTGAAATATAGGTTTTTTTTTTACTCAAAATTAAATAATTACACTTATATATACCAGTTTACGATTACAGTTCGAATATTCTTGCTCATGTATACATGCAATTTTTTTATTTTTTTTAAATGACAGCAATATATAAACATATTAGTTTGTAAATCTTATTGCACTTAATACAAGTATAATCTCACAATTATAGATATAATGTGTACAAGTATAATTTCATAATTATATTGTACCCATTTTATTGTTATTAGATGCTATGTGTTGTTTGTTCATTTCTAGCCTACACAAAATTTAAAACATCTCTTTTATAATCTATATATAAGTAACTTATACATATCTATATATTTTATATATAGTTTTCTTATCGACCATTTAAGTTATTAATTTAACATTTTACCTCCTAGAAATAGATAACGTAGGTAATTATTAATTAAGTAAATACAAAAGATACCTACCATAACACCAACAGTAATTTCTGTATTATTAAATGGTTTTCTTTTTTTTTTAATTTCCTACTTGTTTCTTTTAATGGCATCATCCTCGATCCAGATGCTAAGTCTAGTTTTATAAATTCGACGGTGTCTTTATTTGCACAATTATTCTGACTGAAACAATTTCCTTGTGGAAGCTCAGACTACTTTGAATAAACGCGGGCGAAACCACTCGCAACTATATGTCTATCATTATATGCATTATTAAATTCAAACTCATGCTAAGATTACGAAAAACCGCAATTTATTTCCGATAAGCATTGATTACATTTTATAAAAAAGCACTTCAGCAAAAAATGAGCATTCCATAATTAAACGATCACTTTGTTATTTTAAATGTTGATGGAAAAGTTAAGATTCTGCAAAATGAATATTCGGTAGTTGCACAAAGCTCATCCCAGTATATATTTATGATACAGTAAGTTCGATAACACGCTGTCATATAAGAAATTATGATATGTGTAGGTCATGACCCTAAGACATGAGGTTTCCGATGTAAAGAGGATGAATGATCCATTACATAAAACTTAAAATTATCAAAAACGTTTTTTTTTTATTGTACGACATGGAAGAGCTTGACCTTAATCTCAATTGGTTTCAAGTTACGATAAGGCCGAAGGTGGAGGCGCACCTCACCTGGAATCCTCAACCAATTGAGGAACTGGTTATCTTATTGAACACATCAATTTTAGAATTGTTATTATGGCGACAGAATTAGGTAAGATGGTATGTACTAATTCCAATTCATTAATTTTAGCAAATTATTCTTAAATCCCAGGCTTTATTATCTTCTACGTAAGCAGAAATTTTATAATAAGCTTTCCTAGATAGTTTTTGTTCTACAACATTTTTGAATTAATTATTTATAGTGAACCGTTACCCGTGGTAGACCACTAGAAATTAGAACAAACTTAGGTACCTACACACGCATGCTTTTGTTGAAACCTACCAGCATTCTAATTTAGATCAGGTCTTTTATCAACAAAGTTTGTACCGAACTTGTCGTTGATATTAAACTCTCTTTAGTTCATACTTCTAGAGATAAGAAAGGGAATAGGAGACGTACACTTGAAAACTTCTGCTCAAACTTGTCCATCACGAGTGCTGCGAAGCTACGAACTTTCAAAGCGCCTATGATCTTTGGGAGAAGTAAAGGTTATCAAATTTTAATATAACTTGCATGTTATATATAGGTCGAAACATAAAGTAATATTTGTAAAATCACTAGAATTAGGTTTACTAGATCTAAAATTTTAATAAATTTTCTGAATGTGTATATTTCATATTTCCTAGTAAAAATTTGGACATTTAAGAGACACAATTAAGGACACGTGGCTATGCTAGAGCATATACATATTTTTAGATTTTTTTGTCTGTTTAACACCAAGTAAACAATCAACAATATAATCTAAAACACAAAATAAAATAGAAAATTTAACAAATCTACCTTCTCACAATCATACATGCGCGACATGGTACGTAAGTAGGGTACCTGAGCCCAGCATGCACGAATGTGTGCACACATACAATAGGTAAATAATTGTCATTAAAAATTCTATAACCTGATCCTTATTATCTAATAATCATTTGTATGAACCAATTTAAAGATCATTTTAGCTCCACCTGAATATGGCTCAGATAGGAGCTCAAGAAATACACCAATATCCATCAAATTTATACCTAGCTTATTAATGTTCCTTTGTCTTTCATTGTAGTTTCAAATACATTCTAATAATACATGGTACACATCCTCGGGTTCGTCACACAATTCAAAATAAGGGGATGAAACTTTTTGCATTAAAAAGGCAAACTTCCTCATTGGTATATGTCCAGAACGAAGTCTGTGTGCCGTTACAACCTGCTTTCTACTTAATCACCCATGAACCACGGTGACCGAGGAGTCAACCGACTCTGAATAATTTTGTACCATATTCCTTTAGATTTCGACCTTTCATCAAAGTATTCTCGCCAGAGATCGTACCATACTTTTTGATATTAAGGTAAAAGTTCAAAATACGAGGGTATTATGTATACTTCTGATCCATCCACGGTCGCTGACTTCGCTAAGCGATCGATCGGCCTCCTCGTTGCCCGTTAACCCAATGTGCGATGGAATCCATTGTAATGTTTATCCTCTTTACTACATTCATACAAATTTCTTATAATCTGATAAGCTACCGGTATACCTCTTTGTCCTCTCACACAGCGCAAAATGTGTTGTAAGGCACTTTTTCTATCAGTACATATGTACTGTATAAATAATATTAGCGGCTTTAAGAGCATAGTTATATAACTATGCTCTTAAAGCCGCTAATATTGCAAACGATTCTACTGTCATTATTGATACTAAAGATGTATTTCTATAACAATCACTCTGCTTATTTGAAGAAACATTAAATGCTGCTCCAGATACATTATAATTTCTCGAGCCATCTGTATATATTTTAAATGATTTTTTATATATCTGGTTTTGCTCACATAATATGTCACTTCGCAATAAATATTGATCATAGAATTTTTAGCAGCTGTGACACATTTCAAGGAATCCTTAACAATATCTGTTTCAATAAATTTTGATTGCCAAATACTAAGGGAGAAACATTTCTAATGGGTTTGACGAAGCTATTCGTTCTTCTTTTACTATGTAATAAATCGTACTTAAAAGACGTTTTTTCTTATTCAACCAATAACTATCCGAAAAAAGGGCAATAAGTGTGTTCAGGTATTCTATAGTAATGGTATTGGTCCACAATTTTGACTTTAAACAAATTTTAATACCAGATATCGTCTTCTTATAAATAAAGGAGGTATACATATCTCACTTTCCATAACATGAATCGGTGTTGTTTTAATAAATCCTCCTATGATTCTTAGATTTGTATTTTATCTATTTTGTATGTGTGTGAAAACTCACACACATACATGGTGCAAACGCACTATTGTCATTAAGATAGCTACCAAAATCAATGCGACTTCTAATAAGAGAAGATACAGCCGTCTCAAATGCTTGGATGTACTCCCCAGCCAGACCCTTCTAGGACTTTTAAAATATTTTAAAACTTTCTAGTTTCGTCACAAATTTCATTAATATGTTTACTTCAGCGAAGTGATCGATGTAGCCAAATACCTAAATATCTGATATTTGTATCCCATGCTAACAGTTGTTTGTTTACTTTTTGCTTAATTTGATGCCTATGACTTCTCCTGAAAAGACAACATTTAGATTTATGAGCCGAGATGTCTGAACCGATTCTGACTAAAATTGTGCTAATAATATCCAGTGAGTTTTGAATATTAAACCTGAAATGTTCTATCTTTCTATCACTAGTGCAAATGACAAAGTCATTTGCGTACTGTGCAATCCCAATAGTAACACTTTTACAGATTTCGTGTGTTACAATATTGAATATCAGGGGCGAAATCGGATCCCCTTGGTCTAGGCCCTTGGAGGTCCATCTCGTCAAACCTGTATTACCTGAAATGTCACTGGTTATTTTAAGAAGTCGTTCACTTTAAAACTCCCATAAATAGTTACATATATGACTCCAAATTTTAGTTCATCCAATGTTAGCACAACTTTATCTATAAGAACGTTATTATACGCATTTTCAAGGTCAAGAAAGCATGCTAAAGTAGGTATGTTCTTGCTGAAACCTGTTTAATTTGTCGTCACTATACGAGCCAGTGAATCTAAGCATGATTGAGCTTTCCTAAAGCCGGTTGTATATGGCGACAATATTCTGTTTCTTTCACCGAACCATTCCATCCTTTTCGTGAGCATTAAGTGGAAAGTTTTACATAAACAAGATATTAAGAATATTGGTCTTAATTTAGCTTCAGCGGGTTCAGAATTACTTTTCGGAATTGGTACTACTTTGATATTTCTCCATTGGTATGGAATAAATGCAGACGTAAAAAATGAATTGTATAAAATTAATAAATTAGTTTTTTTTTTCGGTGGTAAATTGAAAATCATTGTCATTGTCAATCATAGGTAATATTGTCATCACCAGGAGCCGAGTTTTTTTGTTTTAAACATACGTCTAACTCATGCAAACTAAATGCTTGGTCCAATAATTGGTTATCTGATACAAACATCGGTTTTTGTGGGTTAGCAAAGTCTGGAGCTAAATTACAAAGTAATTCTTGTTTCTTATCGTGTGATGATGTGTGATGTGATTTCATAAAATCTATTGGTGCGATAAGCTTTTATCCATCTCATTCGGCGCCACATTTCTGACATAGATGTAGCTTCGTTAGTGGAATTACAAAACTCTTGCCATTTGTCATATTTCGCCCGCGACAACTCTTTTTTAACAATTAAATTCCTATTTTCCAATTTAGTTAGGTTATCGGGAGTTGGATTCCATGGAAAAGTAATGAATGCTAGACCGTCGTTGAGCAACCAATTTTGAAAGACCAGGATTTCAGTAAGGTTGAGGTATAAACTGGCGCTGTGGGTCAGAGTTTGTTTTCGTCCTTGGAATACTTTTATCGGCTGATTGATTAATTATATATATATACGCGTTATATCTGTCCTGCATACAATTTTGACTTGATATCAGGAAGTCTGTATTCATTAGTTCCTCCGCTGTTTTAGAATAGGTTTCCCAGTCAGCCTTTTTAAAGTTACGTTTTTTTGAATGTCAAAGATCCAACATACATCGTACTAATTTTAATATCAAAGTGGTCACTACCTAGATTTTCGTGTAATACTTTCCAATAAAAGTTAATAATGATATCCGATGATGCAAATGTTATATCTGGGGAGGATTCTTGTAGTCTATTATTGACATATTCCGCTCGTGTTATGCTACCATTGTTCATATAGATAAAGCCGTGATCTAGTGACGAATCTAGGATTTGTACCTCTTGACTCAATTTGATATGACCAATTCGTGTGGTGTGCATAGAAGTCACTGGCTATTAAAATTTTACTACTAAAATGAGAAAATAGTTGGTCCCAATCAGACTTTGTGGTACGGACCGATGATGGACAATAAACAAACTATGTTATGAATATTTTTACAGTTAAGAGTCTTCATTAACAGTATGAGTCACTCCTATCTTTTCGGTACCAACTATAGTCAACTAATATTAACGTTTATGTCTTTATTTAATCATGTTTCACTGATTAAAGCTATGTGCACTTTATGTTGAAATAGTAAACATTCGAACTCTGTCTGTTTCGGTTTTAGGATCCGAGCGTTCCACTGGATTACATTAATAAAACGTTGCGAACTACAACTATTATCCATTATTAAAAATGGAAAGGATTTTACTAAGATAATCCTCTATCTTGAACAACTCAGCTACATATGTGTAGCATTCCTCAAACACAACCCTCAAAAAGTTTACGATTTTTTCATCCAGCGATTTCTCCGAAGTGATAACCTCCCTTGTTGTAAATTCTCATGAAACTAAATCCTTTCCCTCTCTTTAATTTTTCGTCAGGCATGCTGTCATTTTCTACTTCTGTCATGCCTTCTATCTCTTATATATAAAGGTATTATTCTGCTCTTTAGCGTTCTTTATTGCCGTCTTTGTTTTTTTTTCTTTATTTCTTGATATTCATTCTTCTTTGTTCCCTCTATTGGATTTATTTCACTTTCTTCACTTAGCCCCAAAGTGTAGCTTTTTTTTTGTCGCAAAGCAAAGCTTGTCTGTAATCTCCAATCACTGTTGACTGTCTTACTTCATTATTCTCGTGCAGTTCAGGTTCTGAACCTGAACTGCACGAGAATAATGAAGTAAGAATAATTAAGTAAGAAAAATTAAAGAGAGGGAAAGGATTACATTATTAGGCAAAATTTATAGAGAATGTTGTCAGAATAATTCTGACAACATTCTCTATAAATTTTGCATCCTGCATAAATTCCATCGCTTTTTTATAGGTGCAATTTTCATCTCGCATGACAAATCGGATCTCTCTCTCTTTGTGAAATACTGGATATTTCGATTTTTCTAATGACATATGGGTGCCTTTACAGTTTATGCACTTAAAATCTGTCTTTTCATAGTTAGCGTGATTCGCGCCACATTTTGGGCAGTATATTTTCTTTAGTTGGCAAAATTTTTGCCTGTGTCCGTATCTCCAACATCCCGAACATTGTGATACCGGAAAAATGTATGGTTCCACTATAAGTCTGCAATCATATGCTTCAACATTTGTAGGTATAGTGGTACCTTTAAAACATAGATGGATGGTCTCGCTATCTATCCAACCTTCAGTGGTTTGTCGTTTCAAGCGCCAGACAGTTATAATTTGCGCCTCACTTTCAAAAGTTTTTTGTAATTCCTCCACCGCAATATCCAGGTCTACTCTTTTGACAATACCGTAACGTATATAAGTTTCGTCTGTCCACTGGCATTTAAAGCCCTTTTCTTTAAGATCCTCGCATCGACGTAGCGTTTCAGCCATCCTTTTATTGTCAAATGTCAGCAATACTTTATAACTAATTTTAAATTTTATCCGTATAATACCTTTGATATCTAGGCTTCTAAATAACTTTGCTAAGGCTATTTGCTTGGGTAATATCTCAGTAGAAGTCATACTAACTTCATATGTTTCGTTGGTCGGCGATGAGTAAGAATTTGCTTGGGCTTGCAAATTGTTTGTTAGTGTATCTGACGAGGCTGGCGTGTCTCATGATAGTCTTAGATACTTTTTCCCGGCTCCTCGTCACGGTGTCCCACCCACTATTTGCGTCAGCACTTGCTGTATCTATTTGAGCTACGTCAATTTCATCAGATCATTGGCTCACTTTTCTTTTCCTCAAAGTCACTTCATTTAAACTAATTTCATTCTCATTCTGCAAGAAACTCTCGATCTCCTGCAACGGTATAAGTTCATTTTCCAACTCCATCTGATCTTCCTCCATTCCGCGAGTCCGCGAAGCTAATTCGTTCGAGTACGAATAAGGCCTACTAAAACGCGTGCGCTATTCGCAACGATCAGCGCGCCACTGATTGGCAGAGACTTTGATTAATAAGTTTGATCATGTTTGCATCCGCAACTTCTCTTAGCCGCTTAAAGATGGACATTAGGTTTTACTCTGCCGGTAAGTGTTCCTATATATGGTGAGTCCAAGTTCACATGTTTTGTATATCGACGCGAAGATATTTGAGAGAGTGAACTTGTTGAAGTGCTGAGCAGTTGCAAATAGCGCTAAGATTACTACGCGTGCAATTGTGATTTTTACACTGAGTGGGTA
Organism: Venusia cambrica; assembly: GCA_951394065.1. Taxonomy (NCBI): domain Eukaryota; kingdom Metazoa; phylum Arthropoda; class Insecta; order Lepidoptera; family Geometridae; genus Venusia; species Venusia cambrica. The sequence continues at coordinate 3,037,466 of OX596059.1, read as the reverse complement.
TGATGGTGCAGTACGCTTAGAAATACTATATATTAATAATAACACTTGAAAATCAGGTGAGATGAAGACCAAGCACATCGTCTAAGAACAATAAAAAAATGTACTTAAAGGTATGAGTTACGTTTAGTGTGAGAAGATTTTTTTACCCACTGCATCGATTCCTTTTTGACTGTTTCATTTTACCAAATAACCCCATAAAAATGAGGGTAGTGTCATCTACAAATGTGAAAATTTGACACTTGGCAATATTCAGGGTACAAAGATCATTTGATGTAAACCAAGAATAACGTTGAACCCAAAATTTACTCTGAGGCACTCTGAAGTCTATATAAAGATAACTACCATAATATTATCTACTATGAAACTCTGTTTTCTACCTGTGAGGCACGAGATAATCAAATCTAGCGTAGTGCCTTGTATTTCTAATATTATCATTTTTTACCTATTATTTGACGGGATTTGTTATCTTATGCTAGCTTGCTGGCCGCGAGATCACATAACAATGATACAGCATTCTCAGTTGTTTTTTTTTTACCTAAAGCCATAGGTATTATTTTGTTGAAAGGAGGTAGTTTGTGTCAATGCATTGTGGTTTTCGTTGATTTACTATCCTATAGCTTGGATATTGTCTATAATTAGACGCAACAGTATTTTGCCATCTTTAAATATCAGTGTTGTTTTATATGCTTAGTTTGGGCCTAGAAAGCGCTGTGTGAAACTATAATATGATATAATAATTAATAAATATACTGTAACATTAATTCATTATTATTTATTATACTGGCCAATATGAAACTATTTGGAACAGCACCGCTCTCCATACTGACGGCCCACATCAGTCCTTACCTATAAAATTATTTCGTGCATGTGTTTGTTACTAAATGTCTACAAAGCGGATGGACTGATTTTGATAAAAAAATGTGTGTTTTAGTGGATTATTATATGGTTTAGATCTATAATTGGTTCCAGTAGGTGGCACTGCAACCACCACGAGATGGTGGGAACGAATTCCCACCGAACGAATTATACGATAAAAAGCAGGAACCTTTCCATTCATAATGCCTTCTTATTCAATGATACTATTTTTGCTCAACTATTTAACTTTTTCTTTGAGAAATGAATGACATTGAATATCCAACTAATTTCAAATAAAAACTGAAAGAGCGGGAATTAATTTTTGAAGCGAGCAAATTGGAATCTTCGTTTTCGTTTGACGATCAAAGAGATAAGTTATTAGATTTCACGAACTGAAAAAAGACACGCGCAAGTTAATTATTTTTGGTTTTAAATTCATCGAATATAGTTGATAATTTATTAAGTATTGACATTTTAGTAACATTATTGCATGTCATCGTATATTTTTAAACTTTACAATTAATGTTATTAAATTGAGGTGCCTCTGTGGTCTAGCGGTTTGGCGACCTTTTTTTTGTTTATTTTTTTGTGTCATATACAGAAATTCCGGGATCAACCGCCTCCAGGGAAGTACAATATTGTGCTTGGTTTGGTTGGTGGTAGGACTTTGTTTAAGTCCGTCTACCTGGCTACCACCAGCTTACCTACGTATGTTGCCAGAATATTCTAATATGTTGTGTTCTAGCATTCAAAGGTAGCCTGTTAAGATAGCCTCAGTCTGTTGAGGATTCCGGGTGAAGTGAGTTTCCACCATTATCGTTATCATAATTTTAAACCAGATGAGAAGATGGCTATGCAAGTTTTTCATAAGTCATGAGATTATTCCGATTGTTATTTATGTAAAATCCGTATTTGTAGAAATAAAAAGTTTTTATTTTATTTGAAACCTTTACGTACTTGAGATTACTGATTTTAACTATAACTAGGATAAAGTAAGCCTACTTTTACTACATCACGTGTGAACATGATGTAGCTTGTCTACTAAAGGATTCTCTTTTAAAGAGTGGTTCGAATAAATTGCAATCTTGTTATTGAATTGATGTTTTGTATCAAGCTAATCAATATACAGTCATATATATGGCGGTTTCTCAACCAGGAGCTACGAAATTCGAAGGAGCCTCCTCCAAAATTAGAAGGTTTTGCCATAATAACCACGCTTGGCTTTTATTGGTGATCGCAGTAAAGGTATCGGGTAGTATACAGAAAGAAGCTGCTGCCCGTCTTCTGTTGAAAATAACCCTTAGTCATCACTGGTCACTTTAGCCACGACCATTACTGAGTAACATTGGCTTTAATTTTTCCCAGGCTACATGAGGCATCCTTACCAAAACTCTTATTATTTAACGCAAGGTGAAGGAAAATGATTCATACAATTTCTGCCATCGCGTTTATACCTTTTTATGCCAGATGTGGCATAAACAGTCTACAGTGAAAGTAAAATAACTGGAGTGTTTTCCATATTCAATGGGAAACACTCCAGATATATTTACATATTTTAAGAAAACGTACTTTTCAACAGTAGACATGTACGAATATATATTAATGTTATATGAGTTAGGTGTTTGGTAAAGCTAATAGACATACCTAATGATAATGCTGCCCCCTCTAAATTCGTCACACAAATGTTTGTCCTGGATGGGAATCGAACCCACAACCTACAGCACAGAAGGCAGAGCTACTACCAACTGAGCTTTGAGGCTTGTTTTACAAAATTATATACTATCATAAAATCAGTTCATTTTATCGTTCAGTTGAACCTTGAAAGGAAATTAATGACCTTTGTCATTATTGTCGTCGAGTACATATAAAAAAATCATTTTGTATAAGTGGACAGTATCTTGAAAGATTGATAAGTATATAATTACAAAAGCAGTTTGTATAACATTATGTTGGACATCTTTGTATTTGATTTTTTTTTTCTGGTTGGCTATTTACATTCCTTGTCAGTTTCCTCGAGGGCTTTTTCTGTATCTGGTAATTATTCTATGTAGTTGAATGTTTTTATACTTGGACGTTTATCTGATCGGGTGTTTCTATATTTAGATATTATTGAGCATTTGAACATTATTTTTTGACATTAGTCGTGCAAATCATTAGAAACATATTTTTTTGGAAAATTTGTTGTGTTACTGTAATGTTTGCTATCAAATATATATTTAAAATAAACTTTTTTTTTTTTTTCATTTCGTTTGTCTATTATTATTGTACGACGGGTGCTTCGCCATCATCTCACCTGATTTAATAAGGTTATGATAAGGATGAAGGTGGAAGCGCACTTCACCCGGAATGCTCAACAAACTGAGGAACTGGCTATCTTACCTTAAAATGCCGGAACACAACAATTTTTGAATTGTTGTTGTGACAGAAGTTGGTAAAATGGTTGTAGCTAGCCAGGCAGGCTTTATATTGTACTCCCCCTGAAATTGAGCCGAGGATCCGACACCGGAAGATGAACCACTAGACCACAGAGGCGGTTAAAATTTTAATTTAATGTATTGAAATAGCATCCAGCCAAGACCCCTTGCACGTAGTAAACTCTTTGTACAGAGAGCTCATAATAGATTTTTTTTTCAATCCCGATATTTTAACACGATGATTAGATCGAATTCGTTTCATTACTTACTTTGTTCAGTGAGCAACTTTCAAGGCAATCCGTCAATATACTTAATTTATTACAAATCTTTGCAACTCTGTAGATCTGCTACGGGATTCAAGAAATGTATGATGGGAAATTGTTTGCCATAAAACATATTCACACTAAGCTTCATGTTCTGAATTCTTTCGGTAAAAAGATACATACAAAACAATGTTGCACCCTTTTTCGCCCATTCAGAGGGGATGATGAAAAATAAAATGTTTACATGGCAAGTTTATTTTAACTTTGTCCCTAGACTATTGAAATTTTGGTGGTTACTAGCTTGGTCTTTGGCGCAGTTTTTGAAGTAGCTAACAGAAAAAATATTGCGTTTTTTTTTTATTTTGCTTCATAAACTTCGTGTAAGAGGTACGAGTGATAGTTTTAAAGGTTTACTGTTTTTTGTTGAGATGTTGTACTTTTAAGTAACAAAATGATAAAGTTATTCGATAAGAGTACTTATTCAACTATATTCATAAAAAAAAGCACCCTAAGCAAAGGAAAAAAATATAATTTATTAGAACCAATCTGTAGATTGACAAATATTGTGATTTAACAAATATATCTCCTAAGCTATCGAAAATGTTAGAACATACATGGGGGTCCAATCCATGCATGTTGTTTGATCAGGTAAAATGAATCACCCTGTATAACTCTGATAGATAGATCAGTGATCAACGAAAATAGAAGCTTCAATTTAATTTTAGGGAACAATGGAAAATATTTCTTTGGCGCCAGAATTGAAAGCACATTGAATGGATGATCGATTATGGTTTCGAAACTTTTGAATACGGTCAGGTGCAGTTAACTGAGGCCGTTCAAATAAAGTTCAAAGGTTTTAAGTGAAGCCATTTGTTAAAATAATTGGGGATTAAATCATAAAAGACTTAGTTAAAGTAACTGACTAAAAATAGCTATGTAGCTAGATTAAATAATATTGGTGCTAATAAATAAGTAATAAACTCACGACTTTGTCCCCTTCGCGGATTCACCTTTGATACTCATACATATTACAGATAGATACTCGGAGTGATTATGAGGATCACCTACTAGGGGGTAGTCGTTTCGTTCGGCCCACGTTTTGCTAGTAGATAGTATTAAATACGTGACAGGTTGCAAGCTTATCCCCACTTAGCGTAATTAGCCATAATGACACATGTCATTCGAACTTTTTGGTCTTAGGGACATGCCGGTTTCCTCACGATGTAACCTCCACCATCAGAGCGTGTGTGCAAATTTGGGTCTTAAATTTACATAATAGGGGTAAATTCACTGCATTTAGGCGAAAAGCAGTGCTGATTATCTTTGTCTTGGTTGTATGTTCTTCAAAGAAGCGCGTTGTCATAGTACGGTAGATAGTCAGTACTCTGTTTCGAGTATGATCTCGATAATGTTACAATAAATAAAATTACAAATTCGAATGCAGTTTTGACTTTCGAATATGTCATTTTGGTCTGGATTGTAAAATTCTACGGGAAAAACAAGGGTACCTATTATATTCTACCAATGAAATGAAATAAAAAAAAACGAATAAGGGGGCTCAGTTGGTAGTAGCTCTGCCTTCTGCGTTATGGGTTTCGTTCCCACCCAGGACAAATATTTGTGTAATGTATATTTATATGTTTGTGAGAGAAATAAATACATAATTTAAAATATATATTTGTTATGCGTTGGGTGTTGATATGTATATATATTATGTATGATAAGTATGCAATTACAAAAATAATATATTAAAGAATTACGGATATATAATAATAATAAAGAATATATTCTATTCGCAATCTCATTTCCAGATTAATATCTTTGCTAAGCGGGGGAGCTACACGGCGCTATGTCATAGTAAAGTCATGATTTTTTTTGAACATTATAGGTTACTAGGTAGGTACAGTTATAGGGAATAATATAAGTCCTACAACTTATATATCTTTAAAATCCTCCATAAAAAACAAAAATATTAAAATAAATATCATTAGTTGTATCATATGTTTATTCATGTTTTTGTTTTTTTAGGGGAAAAAATAGGCATTATTTTGGCTTCTCTGAATAACAAAGATAAATAGATAAATATTACAGGACAATAATTTCACACAGCGCCATCTAGCCCCAACTAAGCATAGCTTGTAATAACTGATAGAATACATAAAATCTTTTTTTTTTGTAAATACATACTTATCATACAATACAATTCTATATACATGACACAAATGTTTTTCCTGGATGGGAATTGAACCCACAACCTACAGCGTTGATGGCAGAGCTACTACCGACTGAGCTATGAAGCTTGTTTAAAGATTAGATGACCTGGGGACTGTGGTCAGGGCCGTCGCTCATGTATTACGACATTCATTACCTTTCATAAGATTTTATTTGCAATCGTAGCGGTCGCGTCCCAAGAATCGAACCCTCCAACTCAGCCCACGGATGTCGTAAAAGCCGACTAAGGGGTCTCGCCAGAAGAAGGGCAGCAACATTCTTATGTGTATTGTCAGCGCCTCTACTGCGATCAACAATCCGTCTGCCTAGCGTGGTGAAATGGCAAAACCCTCCAGCTTTGTAGGAGGCTTTGTCACTAATGGGCTAACATTTTAAAATTGTTTCTAAATTAAGCTCCGAGTTTTCATCAAGCTACGTGCTCGCTCGTCGTATTTTATTGGATTCATGTACTTAGACCCAAAACAATTATGTCATAGTTTACAAGTTAAATTGCCTGCCGAGAGAGGCTCAGATATAAAAAAACGTTCATTCCTTTATACTTGAAAGTGTTTTGCGCAGTAAATGCTTTTGATCTGAATACGATCTATTCACATTAGACGTGAAGGTCTAATGTGAATAGATCATGTATTGTATGTATTGTTAACCCTTTTAAGGGCCTATACTACCTCAGATTAGCAACTCAACGCAACTTTGCTCTAGTTTCGAACTAAGATTTGGTAATAATAAAGGTAACATTGCTGTGCGCTCAACCACGGCGCTAATTGTATTGTATTGTATACAATTTATTTCAGTGTTACCATATTAACATAATAATAATCATAATAACATAATAATGAAAAGACAAATAGGTTTACATTAGAATTAAATTAAAGTCAAATTTAATAATTAGCATTACATGTACATACATTCATAATGACCAGTTAATGAGCAGATAATGACCTGAAGGCGCAAATTTCTACGTTTTGTTTTTTTACAGCAAAACAAATATTAATTTTGAAAACCTAAAACACAGACTGTTTGCTGTATAACGTATTTATTTACTGTACAAAGTGTCAAGGCCGTATCTACCAAAAACTCGAAAATCATTTTTTTTCATAAATGGACCAAAACGACGATGTGCCAAAACGACGTAGCTGTAAAATCAATACTTCACTAGTTCAATAATAACGTAACAGTAGATAAATACTTTTTATTGAACTAGAAGAAAAAAGATTCCGCCGAATTGTGAATGTCCTTTTTTATAGGTTGGTTAAAAAGAGTATGGGATTTGGGGAATGTGGGGGTGAGAAACAAGTAATTAATGGAACTGAACTGAAATAGAAACTATGACTCGATTACTAAAAAGTTTTCAGTTTTGTCATAATCGAGAGTGAGAAGTCACTTTCTCATTCATTCTCTTACTCCATAATCCCGCCACGCTAATGGGAACTCCTGTTGCCCGAACTCTTAAGAGATCGATGTTCTCAGGAGTCCCTAAAACGAAACACACACATAGGTACACACGCACACACACATCTCCACCCACTATACTACAAAATATCCCCCCTCACTTTCATACATACACATACTTACTCCCTATTTTATCGAACTTTATGACTGGTGTGTTAGTATTATAGTATCTGAAATGTTTTTCTCTTTCCACACTTATTTTCCTAATGCAAGAATACTCTAGTAAATTAATCAACAAATCAAAATCAAAATGTTCTTTATTGTATTAATCAAACATTTCAAGTAATAGTAAGGGTTGGGGTCTCCATTTAAGTATAAGTAATACTTGTATTAGAAATCACCGATTTTCCATATCTACAATATATATTATTGGTTTTTGGTGCTAATAATAGAATAGGCAGGTAGTACATTTGCAATTAATTCAAGAAAAAAATATAAAATTAATTATGATTAGTGACTATGCGATTTAATTGTCTGAAGTGTGTGTAAGCATGTATAAGTGTAAGTGTAAGGGGGGTTCTCCTGAGGATATCAGTCTCTTGTGTGTGTGTGTGTGTGTGTGTGTGTGTGTTTGTGTGTGCGAGCGTGTGTAGTGAGTACAAAGTGTAGTGTGCGTAAAAGGGTGGGTAGGGGGTCCTTGTGTGTGTTATTAATGTTTTTAGTTATGTTTTTAGTTATACATTTACTGAATATAATTAATTATATAAATAATTAATATATATTCATATACATAGTACATATAAGTAACTTGTCAATAATGCGGATAAACCATGAATGAATAAATTGATTACCTACTGATAACGAATACGTTAGTAATAATATGATTAAATATAAATGATAATATTTATTTATCATTTACATATACTTTTTCCGTTACATCGTGAGCTCAATATTCAAAATATCTAACACCTTTTATTCATTTATCCATTAATCCAACACCATCCTGCAAATCATACCTGGCAGACACGACTTGCCTGTACTGGAGGCTTTTCTTCGGATCTTGATCTGATGAACTGTTCAGGACTTCATTCCAAAATTAAATTTCGTTTTCAATAACATTGTATGTACCTACTAACATTATATTTTTAAGTATTTACACGTGACCCAAGGGCTGGCTCTTATTTAGGCCAGCGAATTAGCAATTCCGGCAATGCAGCCAGTGTCATGGGCACGCTTCCGTCTGGAACAGTTGAGTTATCTATCGGCCGTTTGTAACGGTCTTCAGGTAATCTGACTGATTCCTAGGTAATTCGTTTAATTGTACATTTTATTACAGTAATCTGAATAAATAAATTCATTTTTTTTTATATCAAGTGATCATAACATTTACAAATATTTTATTGACACAAAATTTCACAACCGGCGACGGGAGTCGAACCCTTTTAGGATAAGATGCGAGTTCGAGTCCTGTCGCGGGCTGTGAATTTTTGTGTAATTAAAATTAAAATTTGTAAATAAATTATGATTATTATTATTATATCTCCTGAGATTCTTTGATTTATGCCATATTCGTCCCGAATTTTCTGCCCACGCTATTAAAAAGTTTTTATTCGTCCCGCACGATAACATTTGTCCATACTCGTCCCGCATACCAAAATTATTCTAAGTACAGTTAGCGACAAAAGTATAATTTATCACCTCGTTATAGGCTGAAGACGAGAAGTGAGTTATCTACCACATAGCACTTACCACCACCCAATAGTGATGGCCATTTATAATAATAGTCGCTGAGATTCTCATGAAATGAATGTTTCTGTACAGGGTCACGCTTGGGAACTGCATGGGGTTGGGCGAGAGGCCGTACAGTCCACCATGGTGGGGCCAACTCGCCTGGTTCGTTGTGTTTGCCGTGATGCTACTACTAGCAGTGCTGGGGAACTCACTCGTTATATGGATCGTTTTAGGTAAGTTCCAAGACAATCATTATCTATAACAAGCCACACAGCTCGGTTGGTAGTAGCTCTGCCTTCTGCGCTGTAGGTTGTGGGCTTGATTCCCACCCAGGACAAACATTTGTGTGATGTAGATGTTTGTTCTGTGTTGTATTGTATGATAAGTATGTATTTTACATTAAAAAGTATTAATGTATTATATCCGTAATCTAGTTCATATATTACAAGCTATGCTTAGTTTGGGGTTAGATGACGCTGTATGAAATAAATTACCACAAAAAAAAAATGATATATAATAATTTTAATTCGAGAAACGGGTATTTATCGCGTATTTTACCTCTATATTTATCCCGACGTTTCGGCAGGGTTGCACCAGCCGTGGTCGCGGGCAGACTGGAACTTTGGACCATGTTTTTGTGACCATTTTTGTGACCATGAACTTCCTGATCAACTGCTGTTTCTTCTAGAAAATTGTCTGGACGGAAATTACTTTTTATACCAAGGGCAACATTACCTTCAGGTTGATGGCGTGGCTATGGGTAGTCCTGTGGCTCCTGTACTCGCTAACATCTGGATGGAGCATTTTGAAACTTTCATAGATTATACAACCTACGGTATAAAATTGTGGAAAAGGTATGTCGACGACGTTTTCTGTGTGTTGAATGGAGGTAAGCCTGAAGTTGAGCTGCTAACTAAATACCTGAACTTCATACATCCAAAGATAAGATTCACGTATGAGTTAGAAGAAAACAGATCGTTAGCTTTTCTGGACATGAAAGTTATGGTTAGAGTGGATGGTACCTTGTCCCACACTGTATATAGGAAACCGACACATACGGACAGATACCTTAACGCTGCATCACATCATCATCCGCGTCATTTGCAGTCAGTGGTATCATCCCTCGTGAACAGAGCCGACGACCTTTGTGACCCTGAACATTTGCAACTGGAGTTAAAACATGTTCAGGAGGTACTTAAACGTAATGGCTATGAACCGCGTAGGTGGAAAAATAACCATGGACGCAAAAATAAACTGACTGAGGCTAGTAGGCAACCAGCGTTTTTGCCTTATGTGAAAGGGGTGACGGATAAAATTGGAAACATCCTAAAGAGATTTTCAATTAAGTCGGTGTACACCCCACTCACTAAGGTTGCTAAGCAGCTACGGACACCGAAGGATGTTATGCCCTTGCAAGTACCTGGTGTGTATAAGATAGATTGTAGCTGTGGTCGTTCTTATATAGGACAAACGAAGCGTACTATAGCTGAACGCGTGAAGGAACACATAGCCGCTGTGAAAAATCGCCAGGTCAACAAGTCAGCTATCGCGGAGCACTTAGTGGACTCAGGTCCTAATCACTGGATAGAGCTGCATAGCCCGAAAGTAATTTCCAATGAACGGCATTACTATAAGAGGATGGTTCGGGAAGCGATTGAGATTAAAAAATATCCTAATTTTAATCGCGAAGACGGTTTCAGACTCTCTGCCTCTTGGAATCCAGTGGTAGCACGGTGCACTAGGTGTGATCCTAAGAAAAATTGTTTTGATACTGTCAGTGTTGTTTGTCGTGCTGGTGTAAATGTGGCCTATTCTAATAATCAAGACCAAGCTGAGGGTAGTTGTTAAAAACGCCTTCACTTCTCGACGGTGGCTCCAAAGTTCCAGTCTGCCCGCGACCACGGCTGGTGCAACCCTGCCGAAACGTCGGGATAAATATAGAGGTAAAATACGCGATAAATACCCGTTTCTCGAATTAAAATTATGTGTTCTAATCGCGAAAGTTTAAAAAAGACTATGATATATAATAGTGAATTTTAAGCGTTATAGGACTGTACGAGCTGTTTTACTTGTACAGTACTTGTCTGTATGTAATTGATGTGTTGAGTGCTGTTGCTGTAAAACCTCTGTGGTCGATCAGTTATATGATTTACCAGCTGTTGCCCGCGACTTTGTATTTTTGATAAATAAATTTGCTAGTGCGGGCTTTAAGCTACTGTAATTGAAAACTGAAATCCTTTTCCTTCTCATGTTGTCTTTATAGTTATAGCCATTTTTTTTATATATTTTGTGTGCAAAGTATGTTCATTAATTCGTTTAGAAATTAATATCTATGAACGGAAAAAAATACGACTTTTCTTATACTAAAATCGTGGAAAGCTGTGTCTGTACATTTAATATTTTCCTTTGATTTGATTGAAGCCCGCTGGTAACCAGTTTAATTAAATTAATTTGAGGTTTACTTGATATCCAACTCACCTGAGCACCTGATATCCAACTTTCGTCTTTAGATTTAAATATTTGGATCTGTTCCACGGCTGTTTGTGCCAATTTCTTCCAAACAATAAAATTTGGCACGAAATAGGGGTTCGTGGTGAAACAAGCATACAAGGAACCATAAATTTACGGGACGGTGTGTGCCGAAGCGCACTTGTGACAAAGCACCGCATCGGACTTACGTATCGGATTTTAATGTGACATGCAAATTGCAAACATGATACAATACATAGAATGTGTACAGCACTCTTGTTGATAGAGCAGACAGTAGAGATTACGTGTGAGTCGGCATACTTTTCAAGAATGTATTTTATTAATACTTCTAGAAGTCGGAGATAATCGCAACGAAAAATTAATTTACACCCAGACGTCATTATACAAAAATCCACCCTAAACCATTAAATTTAATCTGGGAACAGGGGATACTGAGAAATACTTTTGATTTATAACCCACTGTAAAATCTCTCTGGAGTCTAGAGTAATTTACTCTTATTGAGTTTCGTATTGGCCATTTTTTTACTTTTACTGCTCATTTCGTATTCTGTGCCGGCCTAGGCTATCGAAATGTGAAAGTCCTTGAGTTTTTTTCGAGGGCTTGCAACTTTATTGAGACGTTTGATCGTCGAGTCAGGATAAATAAAAACGTTGACTAAAATCCCGCGAGTAATATTTTTTTTATGGACGACAATAACTAATTTGTAATCCGGGCTTCAAGTTCCCTCTGATACATGCTTATTTACCGGAAAATCTAACAGATAATTCGAAGAATACAATGCCCTAACCAAATCTAGAACGAACCTTACAAATAGCGCTCTAACCTAGAAACAATGACTCTTGAATGCTAAGTATAGCGGCTAAGTTAATTTTAGAGTATTGTGACAATTTTTACGAATGTAGGTCAAATTGTCTAAGGAAAAGACAAGGGATTGAGACAATAGATTGGATTATGGTAAAAGGGTTTTGGCGGCACACTAGGCACTTTCTTTTAGGTTCCTTGCAAAAAAAATTGAGAAAGGAATTGGTGATATTATGTCCATTATAGTACGTATCGATACAAGTTGATACGAATTATTTTTAGAGTTACCATTTTAGAGTTCCGTACCAAATCGGTACTAATGCAATCTTGTGCTGTCTTTCCGCGTCTGGCTCATTCTTTTAAACCGTTATAGGGTTATATATTGAGAAAAACAGCATTAAATACTGCGATACATATTTTGTTTTCATATTAATATTCATATTAAATAACATTTCATATTAAATATTTTTTATGAATTTATATTAAATTTAAACAGTTGTACATAAAATATGAAAATACTGAGCCCTCGTCACGAAAATAAATCAAAAAAAGCTTGTTGTTTGGCGTAATACTTCCCATATAAAGGCAAATAAAATTGGTAAATTGTGCTCATAGATTACTTAATCAGATTTTTGATTAAGCTTAATTTTATTAAGTTATTACAAATTATACATATAATGAATTTTAATTAATGAATTATATACCTACCTATTTAAAATGTAAATTATACTTACAGCTTTACGACATTGATTATTAATAAGTACAAAAACGAATTAAGATTACACTGAGTTTAAAAGTTTTCACTATATGACAATCTTGATTGTTTCTATCATATCAGCACGTGAAATGTAAATCAGTCCAGTTTAGTATAATAGTTTAGAGTAGTAACGTGACATTGAAAACAACTTAATACTCACAGCTCGCATTCTCGCTGAAGAATTTTCTGTTCAGCCACTGCCTTGGTGAATTGACGCTTGTGCAGAATGTATAGAGTACATATTGCTTCGTTAGCTCATTAAAATGTTCACTTGCTAGCCACAGAAACGTGATATTCCGGTAATTGGTACTGGCAGATGGAAGATGGATGACAGGGTTGAATCGTAAACTTCTCGAAGGAATAATCAAATTTATTTTAATATGGTAAATTGGGACAGTTGTCAACTGAAATAGCTCCAACATTACAAAACGATAAAATAGTGATGCAGTGATAAACAAATGATCTTGGAAACTACCAAAAACTGCCGAATCAAAAGAACTTTACAAATAATGGAACGAAGTTGCAGATGCTTCTATAAAAGTTGGAAGAGAAACTGGATAAGATGTTAAACCATCATTAAAATCCAAAAAATTGTATCGCCTCTACACGAGGCATCATCAGGAAATATATTTCTATTATTTCTATTTATATTATTACTATTTCCCGAAGGGGCTTTGTGTAGAGGCGAAACACGTGTCCATTTTGAATTAATTTATCGGATTTATTGCTAATATCTTTCTGTTTTTAGATTATTTATATTGAACTATGGTTTTCCGCAATATAACGCCTAAATTAATAGCTACTTAAACTTAAAAAAACGATTGATAGAGATAAAAGTATCGGAGAAGCAGACAGGGTTATTGAAGCAACAATTACTTAATTTAATATTTTATTAACTGTCTTTATGAAGGCTTTCATGATTATAATAATTATCAATTTGTAGCAAGTGATATTATTGTAAGTAATTTTGAGCAGAAAAGTTATATCAGCGATCTCACGCCGGAATGTAAAATCGCTCACATCATCATCATCAACAGCTATTAGGTAGCCCACTGCTGGATTTAAACCACATAGATTTACGTAATTATACCCAAATCCATAAACGAATCCATAAATGGATTTGTTTCTACTTTTTTTCCGCTCTAATCCATTATCGCAACGGATTTTATTCCACTTCATTCTACATTCTGCTCTAATCCATTATCACGATGGATTTTGTTCCACTTTTTTTTTATATTGTAGGACGGGGAAGCGCTGGGCCTTTATCTCACCTGGTTACAAGTTAAGATAAGGCCGAAGCGCACTTCACCCGGAATCCTCAACAAACTGAGGAACTGGCTATCTTACCTCTGAATACCGGAACACAAGATTTTTTTAGAATTGTTATTATGGCGACAGAATTAGGTAAGATGGTGGTAGCTAGCCAGGCGGACTTCAAAAAAGTCCGACCACCAACCAAGCACAATATATTGTACTCCCCATGGGGATCGAATCCGGGATCTCTGGATCTAAAATCGATTGGTTGAACCACTAGACCACAGAGGCGGTCCACTTCTTTTTATATTCCGTTCCATTCCATTGCTGTGATGAATTATAGAATCACCTACTTTTTATAGCCTTGATCTGTATGCAATTTTCAAACGAAAGCATAGGTACTTCATCGATATGATTTGAATGTCCTCGATTTTATCGATAAATAAATCGTAACTCCATATCTGCGATACATACTCAACAATACATATTCAACGATGCTTCTGACGAAAGTAAAGTATAGACTTCATTTTTATTAATGTTTTGGGACGATGAAACCAAGCTGCACTTCACATGACTACACCCAAGGCTCTGGTGTCTTAAGAGACGATTGATGACAGAGAAGACGATCAAGTTCTTATCTAAAAAGGAGTTTTCATGGTTAAATTCAGAAAATATTTTGTTGTTATGGTTAATTACTTTACAAATGGTGGTGGTAGGATTTTGTTTAAGTCCGCCTGGCTACTACCACCAACTTAACTAATTCTGACGCCATAACAACAATTCTTAAATAATTGTTGCGTTACGGCATATATAGATAAAATAGCCAGTTCCTCAGATTGTTGAGGATTCCGGGTGAAGTGCGTCTCCACCTTCGGCCTTATCTCAACTTGTTACCAGGTGAGATAAAGGCCGAGAGCAAAAAAAAAACAACACACATTATTGAAGTGAAATCTTCTTTGCTGTTTCGCGTTTTTGCTGGGGATTGAATCGTCAAGCTCGTGTTGGTAACGCTTAATCGAGTCAACTTGCCTCCACTCGGCATTAAGCGCGCCCATGTCGGTGATGTATTGAATTCTAGGCTCCAGTTATAATCAACCACGTCCAAGCATTGTAGTATGATTATAATACTTAATCAAATAATGGCACATAAAAATGCGTATCTCGTTTTTTATTCAAAGTGCTTAAAATTATATATTTTAAGCACTTTGAATTTATTTTTATTAATTAATATTTGCTTGGAACTGGCGATAACGTAAGAAACGTTGGGAACAATAAAATGTAAATAACACGATAAATGCCCGTGATACCAACATTAAATTTAAACAATTGTACAAGAGTATGTTTTCGGATGCGATATAATTTAAATTTTCTGTTTTTGGTTAAATAATTGGTAAACGTAAATCAATCTCAAGTTCCAAGTTATGATAAGGCCAAAGGTGGAAGGCACTTAATATTTTTTTAACATTAACGCGGAAATACAGACGCTGGGAGATTTTTCCTAGTTCTTGCAGTGTATATAATTAAATATGCTTGAAAGCGCTTAGTTCTTATACGTGGGATATCAACCAGGTGGGGATGATAATAAGCTGTGCGTCTAAATCGTGAAACTTCTGAGCACACTCACCGAAGTACAAATAAGCAACCTTGCGACGGTGACTCAGGCTGTTGAGCCTTGCTTTGGCATGGTACTCTTCTGAAAAAATCAAATCAAAAGGTACTCTTCACCTATGAGCCTCTTGGCTTTGCGCTCCGAGTCAAGCGTGACAGCTTGATATTTGGCTGAACCATCCCATAGGGGGCTGCAATAATCCATACAGGATTGAGTTTGAGCTTTATTTAAAGTCAAAAGTTGACCAGACTCTCTCGACAGAGCTTACCTATTTGAGCCTTTTGGGGTGGAGACCTTGGGTCCGTGGGGAGCCAGTGCCCTCCGGGTTTTCAAAAATATTGCGGGGCTTTTGATTGAGGCGACACGTGACCCAAGGGCTGGCTCTTATTTAGGCCAGCGAATTAGCATAGCTATTCAGCGTGGCAATGCAGCCAGTGTCTTGGGCACGCTTCCGTCTGGTACTGGTCTGGAACAGTTGAGTTACCTATAGGCCGTTTGTAACGGTCCTTAGGTAATCTGACTGATTCCTTTGTACATAGTTAGTTTAATTTATTGAATAAATGTAATATTTGTCAGTAAACGTCACTAAAAAAAAAAAAAAAAAAAGTTGACCAGATGTGAAATATCGCTTGACTTTATTTAGGATGCCCAGCTTCCTGTTCGCAATTTGCGCTTTAGAGTTTCCAAACTTGATGCTAGCCGTCAACTCCATGATAAGAAGGGCAAGGCAGCTACACCCAGAATGTTCAACACACTGAGGAAAAAAATATTTTTATCTACGTACGTACTAAGTACCGTAAAACTACCCTAGTTTTTAAATTTGGTACACAAAAAAAGCCGTTGGCCCATATTTGAAACCCAAGTATGAAATTAAAAAATAACTGTCACAAAAATTGAAATCGGCAAAACTTCACAGTAAATTTTATGCTGAATACATGCTCGTTATATTACCTTTCATAACAAACCAACTCTCTATATTTTCCGTCACTTCAACCATACGCTGAAAATAAAAGTTTGCGGAGCTCGAAGGACAAGTGCACACTGGTTATTTATGCTGAAAATTTAATTAATTGAGTCGAGTGCAGACATCAAAGAAGGATGATTGCTCAGAATCAAACCTTATTATGACTACAAGTCGAAAAATATTAGATTTTGATGGATTATAGTTGGCACACAGGACTATAGTTAGGTAGTTACGGTAGTCATTTTGATAAGACTTGTCTTTACTTTTTATTGATATTTTTTATATTGACAAGCCTCATAGCTCACGTGGTAGTTACTCTGCCTTCTGCGCTGTAGGTTATGGGTTCAATTCCCACCCAGGAAAAACATTTGTATGATGAGTATAGTTATACTTATATATATTATATATATATATATAGTATATATATAGTTATACTTATCATACAATACAACACCCAAACACAGAACAAACATCTATATGTTTGTTCTGTGTTTGGGTGTTGTATTGTATACAATAAGTATACAAAAAAAAAGTATATTACTCTTAGTATTCTATCCGTAGCCTAATTCCCATATTACAAGTTATCCTTCGTTTAAGTCTAGATGGCGCTGTGTGAAATGAATGTCCTGTAATTATTATTATTATTTTTGTTTTATGAGTGTAATCAACTCGGCTCAGTAGAGCCGGAATTAAATATTACAGGACATTAATTTTACACAGCGCCATCTAGCTCCAAACTAAGCATAGCTTGTAATATGGGAACTTGATTACGGATAAAATACTTAAATACTTTTTGTAAATACATACGTACTATATGATACAACACCCAAACACAGAACAAACATCTATATTCATCACACAAATGTTTGTCCTGGGTGGGAATCGAACCCACAGCCTACAGCGCCGAAGGCAGAGTTACTACCAACTGAGCTATGAGGCTTGTCATTCCTGTGAGCACGGGCCTAAGCCAAGTGTCCCTCGGTGGTAAGGGAAAGTATTTATTATTATGTGATTTTCCTCAACAGCCCATCGCCGCATGCGGACAGTAACCAACTGCTTCCTTGTAAACCTGGCGGTGGCCGACCTGCTGATGGCAACCCTGAACGGCGCTCCGAACTTCGTGTTCCTCGTGACTGCACACTGGCCATTCGGCACGTACACTTGCATCGCCAGTAACTTCACTGCCAACTTGACTGTCTCCGCGGGAGTGTTCACTCTGGTCGCTATCACTGTTGATAGGTAAGTCATACTTTTATCCGCCTGCCAAAGATGGAGGAGTATGTTTTTGAGAGTTTGTTTGTATATGTATGACTATTTAATAAAAAAAAAATATTGTGGGAGTGTTGATGCTATTTTGGATCAGAGATTTGGGCAATGAAGAAGACGGATGTGAGGAAAGTGCATGTTTCTGAGATGCGAATGTTAAGATGGATCCTTTAGGATCAGAAAGTTGAATTGTGGGGTGACAAGGTTAGATAATTTATGAAATTAGTATTTAAGGGGAAGTTGTAGAAAAGACGAGGAGTAGGCATGGTATGGGCATGTTATGAGGAAGGATGATAGTTATTGGACCAAAAGGGCTATATATATGAGCGTGGTTGGACATGCGAGCAAACGAAGGCCGAAAAATTGATGGACGGATTGTGTGAAAGAGGACATGGGTATAAGATGTGTAGATGCAGGGTTGATGGTTGATAGGAGTGAGTGGAAGAAAATAACATGTTGTACCGACCCCACCTAGCATGGGGTAAGGCCATTTCTGTTATTTAGTTCCCAATATATTTTATACGTCTGGAACGTGCCTTAAGGACAAAAATTCATTTTTGACGCGCTCGATTTTAGGTATCTAAGCCAGGAAACTACCAGCAAAGAGTCCACGCACACATCGAAACCGCTTGACGCCCGATTTAATACATAAACAAACTAATCTTGATACTTGAAGGTTAAGTAGGGTAAATAAGGATAATAAAAAAAAAATCAGATAATAAAAATTCATATGGGTTAGTAAGTAAACAATACTTAAAACTAATAAATTAATTTGCAAGCGCTTCCCCGTCGTACTATAAAAAAATTTGCAATAACATTTGATGTTACACGAGTATTTATTTACTTCTTCTTTCTATACTATACCATAATCTGTTTTATAAAATGTAAAGTCCTGACTGACTGATAAATATATTATCAACGCACAGCCTAAGCCACTGGTCCTAGAGACATGACATTTGGAGGGTATATTTGTCTTGGGCACACCAAACGCTCACTAAGAAAGCAATTTTGAAAATTTTCACCCCAAGGAGTTCAAATTGGGGGTTAAAATAATTTTAATCTGATTCAATTTATATTCTTTGATATTATTAACTTGTGACGTTGACAATTTTCTTTTTTTTCTAATATTTTATCTTTGATATAAATTGTATTCTATCAACTATGTTTTTTTGATTGTTCTATATAAATCACAAAATATTGTACACCGTTATACGGTAGAATACATTGATGCACATTCTGTCATTGTTACCATCTCTATTTTTCAAATGTATTCATGAAATAAATATTACTTTACTTTACTTTAGCATTTTTTTCGATATTAATTAGCTATATCAATGAAAAGTATAAAGTTATTAACAGTTCTATTAAAAACTATTATCACGCACTTACTTTTTGAACAGGTTTATGTGTATACCAGTGATGCGTTGAAAACAGTATTATGTAAACTTTATTTTTGTTCAACAGTAAAAAGTATAACGTAGTGAAAAACAGTATAATACTGTACAGTTGGCAGCCCTATACAAAATTAAAAAATGCGAAACACCCGTGCTTCCATGAATGGTGAGCCGAAAAGTAATCGAGTCTATATAAAGCAGATTTCCTTTGAAAAATGTATGGAGAAATTTTAGTGCATTTTCGATTGTTCATTTTTTCTCATAGTTGGAAAATTAATTTATTTGAATACAAAATAATAAGAGAGACGTATAGATAGACTATAATAAAATACACAATTTAATATAATTTTCACGATTAAATATGCAGCGGATTTAGCTATTTATGTACCTATCCAGACACCATTTTTCGTCATTTTCATCGATTCCTGCGACGGTAAACACGTATTTATGTGAAAATGTTGTATAGAACTGCCCAGTTTTTATTCTTTCTATTTATATATTCATCTATATCTTTATAGATGAATATATAAGATTTAATTTTTTACCATGACATCTCTGCAGTTGTGTTTCCTGGTTTATAAAATGGTACCTAAAAACCATTGATATTTGTTGATGCGTCCTCCTAATATTATATCTTCAATCCACCATTTTGGTATTTTTTCCTAGACTCGAATGAAGTACAGTCACGAGCGTCATGGCATTACGCCATCAGTTTGAGGATCTACTCAAATCCATAAAAATCAGTAGTTAACAGCTATATTGAAACGACTTAAGATATGGCGGTAAAAATATGTAAAAACATTTATGTTTTTTATGCCACCACATTGAATGACTCACAAATTGTGTATATATGTATATATGCATGTGAAAGTAGTGTATGCCAAAATAACTGATTATAATTATTTTAAATATTAAAAATAACTGGTTAGCGAGAACCAAAGCTATATTACAAACGTGTGTGTAATGTATAATGTAATATTTTATGGAAAACCAGCGTTTATTTATATTTTTCTCATTCTCATTTTGTATTTTTCAACTTTCATCTTGTTAATATACATTTTTTTATATAGAGAGATAGAACAGGCTAGCAGCCTACCGGATGTTAAGTGCATCTCTTATACTTATAACAAAGCCTCACTGCGTAGGTCACATCAGCAAAGAACATGGCCTATGCCGTACTACTTTGCGCCCGTCAACTTGAGGAATAAAGGTATTAAGCCTTGCGTGTCCGTAATTTCACCGGCAACCATACCCTACAATCAGAACACAACAATGCATAGTAGTACTTCCGAAGAGCCCTTTCACGAAGAGATAACGACTTATTATCAACGTTCGTTGATAATCTACACGAAACAGTTTACTTATTGACGTTGATAATCTACACGAAACAGTTTACCCCCAATACATAACAACAATAGGGAATTAATACACGAATAATAACGGACGTAGTCATCCATATTTTTACGATTTAGCGAATTATAACTAAGAAATATTGCTTAGTAATCAAGAAAGTCAATGACTCAAAGGTTTGAGTCATTGTACGGCTGTTGTTTGCGTTGGCATTATTTTTATTGGATTTCTACTATATTGCCACAGTTTATACGGCAGGATAAAATTAATGTATCCGCCTAGTCAAGTTCTGTCGTAACCTCGGATGAGCTAAGCCTTCCGGAATAGACTGGTCGTAAACCTGTTGTGATCTCCACGATACGGGCTGTGCCTAGTGTGGGGATCAGCAGACAGTTAGTACTTGATACAACCCACTCTACATAAAAACTTATATTGCGTGTTACCTAGAATAACGTTGTTTTTTTTATTCCATGAGTTTAATAAAGTTTTTTTTTTCATCCATAAAACAATTAGTGAGCTACTTCGTCCTCCGTCCGTCCAGGATTTCAAAAATCTTGCGGATTTTGACTAAGGTGACAAGTGACTCAATGGATGCCTTTTTTAGGCCATCAAATACGTTGCTACTAGAAAAAATAAAATAAAATTGTTGACATTTTTATGAACAACTAACTAACTAGTTTTTTATTATTTTATTTTATTTTATTTATGGTACGACGGGGAAACTCTTGGCCTTCATCTCATCTGGTTACAAGTTGAGATAAGGTCGAAAATAGAGGCGCATTTCACCCGGAATCCTCAAAAATCTGAGGAACTGGCTGTCTTACCTCTAACAAATAAAAAAACTAAAAATTATTGCCGGAATACAATAATTTTAGAATTGTTGTTATGGCGTCAGAATTAGGTAAAATGGTGGTAGCTAGCTAGGCGGACCCAAATAAAGTTCTACCACCAATTCCCCATGGGATCGAACCGGAGACCTCTGGATCTGAAATCGGTGGGTTGAACCACTAGACCGCAGAGGCGTTTAAGTTTTGTCTATTAGGTACCTAAAGTGATCATTACACAAACATATCATCGACAATTTGAATCAGATATCGGTATGAACCAGGAGTATGAATCATTAAATCAAAACGTCAATCAGGGTATGTGTTTGACGAAAGGCAGGCCTCATAGTAGATGTCCAATAAATCCCATAAAATATGTACAGGGCCTTGTAGATACAAAATCACAGGGCAGATCAATATTTTAACGAGGTTGACTTCTTAGTTGAGGGCACTCCTATCATGTAAGACACACAGTTTTAAATCAGCAACGCTTTGGTAGAACTTGTTTCAAGTCTGCGTGGCTACCTACCAACTGAGTCTGACGCCAAAATATCAATTCAAAATTGTTGTGTTCCGGCATTTACAGGTTAGATAGCCTATATTCGATAGTCTGTTGAGGATTCCGGGTGAAGTACGCTTAAGCTTTCGGCCGTATCATAACTTGATTACAGATGAAATGAAAGCCAAGCACTTCCCCATCGTTTATATAAAAACAAATCAAAATATTATATATTTTAATGTAGGTGCCTACTTCACATTATTCATGAATGGAGTCGCACTACTTCTTATTAAACACAATAAAATAGCGGTTTTTAACGATTTACATGCGCTTACTTTTAACATACTAATTATGTATGGACTTAATATGACTTATGATTGTCTCTAAATTGTCTAAATTTTTTGATGCATTGCAGGACTACTAAAGTAAATATGACATTTATTATATTTATTAACTGCACTATTAAGAAATACGAGAAGTTACAGACGAGATACTGTATATTTTTTAAAGGGAAAATATGCTATTGTGCGTTCAGGCTATGTAAATCAAACTCCGGTTTGAATTATTGTTTAAATTGATATAATCATGAATCCGCGAATGAAAATGAATGAAAACGTTTTACCAATATGGTTTTAAAACGATATCGACTTTTATTAGACCCTTTTAAGTGGAAAAGTGGAAATATGTAAAACGCAAATTGCATTTGCTGAGGCGGAAATAAATAAGGCTCAAAAGGTGACAAGATAGGAAAAGGCAAAATATTTTCCCTTGACATTTTCCCCCGCGGTAGCGATGCTCCATTGAGCGGTATACGCGGCGAGAAAATTGTCTGTTGAGTTCTGTGGCGAATCATAAATCATCGCTTGCAGTAACTTATAGCTTTACGGAAGTTTTTGGTTGTAAAAGGTTGCAATAAATCACCAAATAAATTTGGTAATGGATTAGATATTACTGCTTGTACAGTTTTTTTCCGTAGCAGTCGCAGCTTAAGTATCGACGCCCATGGATGTCGTAAACGCCGTTTAAGGGATCTCACCAGAAGAACACGCCAAGCGTGGTGATTGTGTCAAAACGAGGCTCTGTCCAGCAGTGGACAATATGGGCTGTTGATGTAATGTAAATGTTATATTACAGTCATATTCATTGCGTGGAGTAAGCGTATTCTACCGTTTTTTTTTATAGTACGACGAGGATATGTGCTTGGGTTTCATATCATCTGATTTTTCAAGTTATGATAAGGCCGAAGGTGGAAGCCTACTTTACCAGTAATCATTACCTCTAGAAGAACACAGCAATTTAATGAATAAGATAAGATGGTGTTAGCTAGCACGACTAAATGTATGCGCCGGAATTGGATAAATTTTCTAGCGCTTACGGCTAAATGATCACAACACTGGTGGTATGCGCACCTGGCACCTGTAGAGGCTTGCTAGCGACCACAGACATTCCTGCAGAATTTTGGCACCAAACGCTTTGCCGTGTTCCATCAATTCGCGGAAAAGGCAGTGCCCTTTTTTTTGTACGACGAGGAAGCACTTGGCCTTCATCTCACCTGGTAACAAGTTGAGATAAGGCCGAAGGTGGAGGCGCACTTCACTCAACACTATCCTCAACTAACTGAGGAACTGGAGGAACTGTCTTACCTCTAAATGACTGAACACAGCAATTTTAGAATTGTTGTTATGGCGACAGAATTAGGTAAGATGGTGGTAGCTATATAGACAGGAGGACTCAAACAAAATCCTACCACCAACCAAACCGAGCACAATATTGCTCTCCCTTGGGATCGAGCCCGGGACCTCTGGATCTGGAATCGGTGGGTTGAACTACTACACCACAGAGGTGGTCTTATGGGAAAGCTCGCATCATCATATACCACATCTGTGCTCTGGCCTAGAGCCTAGAGCCAGATCATTAAAAAAAAAACTTAACATTAAATACCATGTGTGACCCCAAGGTATCACATTTATAAAATTACGTTTTCTTCGTTTTTTGTTTATACAACTAGGAGACGGAACAAACAAGTAGCCCACCTGATATTGAGTGCATCTCTTGGCTATAACAATGCCTTACTGCGTAGGTCACATCTACAAATACAAAGAACATAGCCTACACGACACTGCATTGCGCCCGTCAACTTGAGGCATAAAGGTCATAAGCCTCGCGTTCCTGTAATTTCACCGGCAACCATATCCTTCAAACCGGAACACAGCAATGCTGATTTGTGGCTGAAATATGTATGGTGGTAGTACTTCCCAGGACGAACCCTTTAACCCTTAACCCGGGTCTCTAAACTTTTAGAGTTTAAATCATGCTGGACAATATGTGAAATTGTGCATACAATACCCGCTCGTAATAACCTGGTTCAACTAAAACAGATGTTGCCAACGATACTACGGGATCCCACGTATCTGTATCAGAAGTTGAAAGTATCGACCTGGCTAAATGAAACGAGACGGCGGCGTATTCTTGAATATTGCTATTTAGAATGCTGGGGTATTCATGAGAGTGTTTTCACTTACAATGTAAATTGATTTAAATTAAATATGAATCCGCGCGATCACTTTAGCCTATCAGTAATCTAATTTCAATTGAGTTTTACATATTAAAAGGAAACATATTTCGAACGGTCTTTTTTATTTACAAATGTGGCAAATAGGCATACAGTCCATCTGATACTCTCTTCATTTAAAAGGAGGTTTTAAAGTTTCACCAGTTCCTTTAAAAGGAGCTCACCTTACTCACCGCAAAGACACACCACCATAGATAAAGGGCTATTTGGCTGCGATATTCTATAACGCGGAGGTATTTCCCCACGGGCTGCTCAAATAGCCCTACTATATCCTACCTCAATGGAGCTCTAGCAACCTTATGCACTGCAGCAACACAGTTCATGTATAGAGCGGGCGAAGGGAAAATTCCATAAATATTGAGGTAACAACCTCCTCTGTGGTCTAGAGGTTCAACCAGTTTCAGATCCAGAGGTCCCGGGTCCATACCCCAGGGGGAGCAATATTGTGCTTGGTGGAAAGCCACCTTACCTAATTCTGTCGCCATAGCAACAATTCACATCATAGCACTACCGGCAAAATACGTATCTGTGCGATTAGCATGTGATAACTTCAATGCGCTATGTAATCCTCCTAAGCTATGTGCTCAAGGTGCGATAGAGTATGTTGGTGTGTGTGGTACCCAGCAGGTTATTGTGGATAGGTTTACCTTTCCCGATGTAGTATTAGCGCTTAAGCATTACTGGACCATATCTGTCTTATCATCGTGCGCAAAGGTGTTCGAATCAATTTTGCACCGGCACATTTACAGCCAGGTTAGTAGCTATTTATCGGACGCTCAACATGGGTTTAGGCCTGGTCGGAGTACGGACAGCAATATGCTGTGTTTTATGACATATGCTGTCCCTGCCTTGGACTCAGGGGTACAGGTGGATGCGGCTTATTTTAATTTTCGCAAGGCATTTGACACGGTAGGTAATTATGTTCTTCTAAAAAATATATACCTACCTAAAGTCATTAAAGACGCCGTCTGTCTACTATTTGTGTATATTGTTAGCATCCAGTGAATAGTCATGAAGGATACATAGCTTAGGAGGATTTTCGCTGTAGACTGACTGGAAATACAAAGTAAATTCTGCCATTGAAGACAGTTCTTTACCCTCCCGCGTTAGACGTGTACGCGCGATATTTGACCGTTTCGCTTTCATGAAGGCCCGAAACGACTTAGGATCGCTAGAGAATCGACATCTGGTGGGCTGCTTGCTTGTTCCATCTCCAAGCTGCATGAAAAACCCCGGAATTTATACAAATAATAGGTAGGCTATTCAAAACAATACGCTTCCAAAAAAGGCTCTCAATAAAACACTGCGAAAGCTAAGCCTGCCGCCCTAGGCCATAGCCCTCAGTAATTTCCCAACGGTAAATACACTGAACGAAAGTATAAAACGAAAATAGGTAGAAAATTATAATAATATGAATATTACAGGACAATAATTCCACACAGCGCCATCTAATACCAAACTAAGCTGACCTTGTAACATGAGAACTAGATAACAGAAATTTGGACGTGCCTCTGACTACCCCCTAGTATGTGTTCCTCATAAGATCCATGCTCTGATCTGAGTAGTGATCAGAGGTGAATCCTCGAAGGGGAAAAAGTCATGAGTCTTATTTATTTTATTAATAGACTACCTTATGCCCACGACTTCGTCCGTGTAAAGGTTTTTAACATTGATGCAAGGAAATATAGGCTGGGATTTCGAATTCTAGAAAGTTTCAAGCTAACAAAGGCTATGCCTAAATTGCCGGACCAGTCAATAATAATTACAGGATATAATAATTATAAATAATTTGAAATTAATGTCCTGTAATAATAAGCCAAGTGCGGTTCTGTCACACACACCGAGGGTTCCAACCCACATTTCTAGGCAAATAATTTAGATTTTCAACCCACGTCCAACTCACGCTTGGCCAGGTTTTATTATTTATTTACCTCAAATCATGCACAACACTTACACTTAGTTTGATTTAGATAGGAAATAACAATAAATTAAATCGTTTCTTGTGTGAACTTTCTCTCTCTCTTTCATTTCTAATTTCTGGTTTAAAATTTGTTAGGTCTGAAAATTTCAACCTTACTTTTTTTTTAAATCTTTTATTGTAAGGCTTTTCAACATAATGCTTATGTCAGCCAAAACCTGCTTCTTGTAACAGTGAAAAATATATAGCTCTATAAAGGGGGTTTCCATAAATGCCAAGTACACTTTATTTTTGAAAATTCTTAAAAACCCTTAACACACACCACACCAAAACAAACATACCCCTGTACAATCAGCAGCTTAGGCTGTGCTTTGATATATCAGACAGTCAGTCAATCAGTCATAACTTTGAACGCGTGGGGCATGATTTTGGAAAAACTGTGATACACGTAACACATAATTTTAATTGAAGAGAATGTATACCAATTTTTGAATCAATCGACCTATAGAATAACAAGTTTCATGGAAAATAAACCTCCTTTTTCACCCTTTGAAAAACCTTTCCTACTCTTAGTGGATATATACGCATCACAAAAAATACACCCTCCAAATTACATATCTCTAGGACCAGCAGTTTAGGCTGTGCGTTAATATATCAGTCAGTCAGTCAGGACTTTGAATGTTATATATAGACTACGGAAATAATACTCATGTACTTTATTTTTTGTAAATTCATACTTATCATACAATACAACACCCAAACACCGAACAATATTCATCACACAAATGTTTGCCCTGGGTGGAAATCGAACCCAAAACCTGCAGCTCAGAAGGCAGCTACCAACGGAGCTGTTAGGCTTGTTAATAAACAAAATAATAAAGTATTTTATGTTACACACGTAAGTCGCTGAAACTTCATCAGGTCTTGGAGACGTGGGTCATCTTTCTTTTTTTTTGTACGACGCGAAGCACTTGGCCTTCATCTCACCTGGTTACAAGTTAAGATAAGGCCGAAGGTGGAGGCGCACTTCAACCAGAATCCTCAACAAACTGACGAACTGGCTATCTTACCTGTATATTAATCTGCCGCGCTTTAGTAAATCCCGAAATCCCCGCTTGGGCTCCCCTACTATTAAACAAAGTCCTACCACCAACCAAACCAAGCACAATATATTGTACTCCCCATGGGGATCGAACCCGGGACCTCTGGATCTGAAATCGGTGGCTTGAACCACTAAACCACAGAGGCGGTTAACATGTTTTCCTAAAAACCGGAAACGCTCTAACCAATTGAGCAACGAGCGTCCTGACGTTGCTCAATTGTTTTTAAAAGGTTTCTGAATTTTTGTGCCCTACTCAACTCGGCTTAAGCGCTAATTTGTGCAACAAATTTGTATATAGTTTTCCCTTAACACTATTACTCATAAATTTCAAATTTTTATGTGCAAAGCACTAATATACACATGATTATGTCATTCCGATTATATCGGCAAGATTTCATTTAAAACAGACGTGCCGTTTCATAATGAACAACACTGTATGTACTGGACAGCGAAAATCAGCGAAACTCCCGGCATTATTATGTAAAATCGCTTAGTTTATTTCAGGGTTAATGACTCCAACAAACCTAGGCGAAAACACGATTGCATAATAAACGTTTTTTGAAAAAAACATTGAATCGACTTAACAACGAATAAAAGCTAAAAATAACATTTTTTCGAATAAAAATGGAACCGACTTCACCACTAAAAACTTAAAAATAATTCTAGGGTATTTTCATATAATATGAAATTGGTGCCGAATTGCCAAGCAAACAACATGTTTATTGTATGGCACCGCCTTCAAATTATATGAACTTACCTTTAGAGTAATTTTTAAGTTTTAAGTGGTGAAGTCGGTTCCATTTTTATTCGAAAAAAGGTTATTTTTAGCTTTCATTCTTTGTAAAACCTACGACACCATGTCGTCTCTAACGCCCTATTTAAGAGTCGTGTGAGGATACGGGGTTTTGGGAAATATCTACACAGTGATGGGAACGAAGATGACCACACATGACCTAAATAAATGATTAATGATATAAACAAGTATTCCTACAATCTGCACTATTGTAGGGGTAGGGGTGCAGTATGTCAGTATAATGGGACGATCTTTCGTTCCCGTTATCCTATTTTCGTGTATTTTGATTTGAAAACCAAACTACTAGACTGATTTTGATAAAATTTCTATGGGATTGGTCCCTCAACTCAATTCAACAGATTTGAAAAAATATTTTTTTACATGATAAAATATTTTTTCAAATCGGTTAATGGTCTGGAATCATATATTTTCATACACAAAAAATATTTTTTTCTATCGGTTGATTGGACTGGAATCATATCTTTTCATTAAAAAAATATTTTTCAAATCAGTATGCAGAAGCCGCAAGTGCAAGATTTTTAACCATTTATAGATCAAACCTAGGTAAAAGCTATCCGTGATGTTTAATCATGTGGATAGCGATACCGTGAAAGATCGCGTTCGCACTCTAGATGATCAGTATAAACCACGTTAGTAATATAGGCCTAATACAGGTGTGGCGTTGTTATACTATACAAAGAAAGCTTCCTTTGTTCAGACGTTACCAAGGTTCGGTACTAAAAGTGAAATAAAATCATGTGTAGCTTGAATTCTAGTCTACTTCTTATTATTTTCACATTACTTTTATATTTCAAGTGATTGCTTGGTTACAACATTTACAGATGATGAAATTGAAACTGTGGCTGGACCCTCGTTGCTCAATTGGTTAGAACGTTTCCTGCTTGAGGAAAATATACACGGGTTCGAGTCCCGTCGCGGGTAGTGAACTTTTGTGTCATTTTACAATTTGTAAATACTTCTTATTCATTAAGGTTCAAAATAACAGACAACTGGCGTACGGCAACGAGATAATTATAGTCACGACCACACGTTCAATGCTAATCACGGACCTTTGAATCACAATCCGGAATTCGAATTTAGATATCCTGTTATCTGCATTAAGCTTCGTCAAAGTCTACACGTTTAATGAATATCACGTATTAAATGCCACGGTATACTATATATTGTTCGACCCTCTGATTTGACAATTAATTAATGAATGGATGAATAAACGAATGGATGAATTAATGGATGAATGACTGGTTGAATGAATGGATGAATGAACGAATGAATAAATGAATGAACATTCTTTATTGTACACCAAAAAACATAATGAACAAAAAACTAAAGTAAACAGTACAATGGGCGGTCTTATCGCTTAAAAGCGATCTCATCCAGACAATCTTAGGATGGAGAAGGTAGTACAGATAATATGGTGCGTCAACTGGTAGCTATAATTAATATCCTAGCTTTATATTCTCCCATATACAATAACAAGCCTCATAGCTCAGTTGGTAGTAACTCTGCCTTCTGCGCTGTAGGTTGTGGGTTCGATTCCCACCCAGGACAAACATTTGTGTGATGAATATAGATGTTTGTTCTGTGTTTGGGTGTGTATTGTATGATAAGTATGTATTTACAAATTTAAAAAAATAAATAAATATTTAAGTATTGTATCCGTAATCTAGTTCCCATATTACAAGCTATGCTTAGTTTGGGGCTAGATGGCGCTGTGTGAAATTAATGTCCTGTAATATTTATTTATTTATTTATTGTATATGTAGAAATTTGCCATTTGCCATAACATAACACTGGGCTGGACATATGATAGTGATAAGCTTTGAAAATCTTTGCGCAAGTGAACTGCACGGGGTCAGCTAGTTATAACTATGTTAGTTCGAAACTTGAACTAGGTCGCGTCGATTTGGATATCTATTGTGGTATAATGCCTTCAACCAAATACCAATATCTAATACCCAATACCAATACAACCGCTCCTGCAGCGCGTCAGCTATGTTCGCGGAAGCGCGCGGACGACTTCCACGCCATTATGCGAAAGCGTGTCGCCTTCTTGATGCGGCGGGTGCGCGCCAGCCCCAAACCCCAAACACACAAAACACTGGACCAAAATGCATGTGTTGCCCTGCAA
This sequence comes from Venusia cambrica, assembly GCA_951394065.1. NCBI lineage: Eukaryota > Metazoa > Arthropoda > Insecta > Lepidoptera > Geometridae > Venusia > Venusia cambrica. The sequence goes on along the minus strand of OX596059.1, from coordinate 3,006,839 downwards.
CTCAATGTGTTGTCTTAAATAATTCATGGCATCATTAAATGTATTTGAAATCGGATTTAATTATTTCTATTGAATTTGACATGCTATCTAAGAATACGAATTAAGTCTAATTTATGTTGTCGGTACTAACCCATTTACATTGTAATTACTAATATTCATGGATTCAAGATATCTGAATAAATAAACATTATTATTATTATAAATACCTGTAACGTTGTTCCTAACGAGATTACTACTAATTTGAATCTAATTCCGTAGCTAACCATAGAATATGTGTGCTTAAGATGGTAATCCTGGACAATCCAGGCCTTCCAATGTGATTGATGAGATGCCGCCGGGTTTTAAGGTGGATCTGTCGAAATAATCCAAACCAGGGTGTTGTAACCTCACATAAAACTACTGTTACCTACAGATTTGTGCAAAGTGCACATTGCCCTAAAGAAAATGTAAGCACAAAAACGTGTTTTTATTCTCGGCATGTCTGTGAAATTCCCAGAATATGCAAGCAAAATTAATCTTGCTAAATGAGACTGAAATAACGTAGTCTTTTCGTGATGAAACAAAGGATTAGAAAGGTTGCTATTAAATATTAAGTTACGTTTAGTCTTGTTTTCTCGTGGCAAAAGCATGCATAATTATTTTAGCCAGTACACATGCGATAAATCGGAGTGTAAAAGCAATTTTGACGTGCCATCCTGTTTTACACGAATGTCTCAGAAGGAGGGTCAGCTATGTTTGTCGAGAGTTTGTATGTGTATTTAATTGTAACGCTCTGCGTCCTATATGCCTTGATGATTTTAACAGGTTTGGTATCGACTGGTTTTACTAAATTGTGGATGTAACGTAATCTACATAATATACCCTGATCTAGCCAAGTGGTAGATAAATGAGTATTCCCTATGTAATTCATTGTATTTCCGTAGGTTATATTATATTGTTTATGTATGACGAGATTAATCGTTTTTTCTTGTTTGTTTGTTATTCACAGATACGTCGCTATAGTGAGGCCCCTTCAGCACAGACTGAGTCGGACTATGGCGCGTGCTGCGTTGTTGACCGTGTGGTTTGCAGGCACATTACTTTCGCTGCCGAGTCTTCTCTACTCTGATACATATAAGAAACAGTAAGTACTATCTTTGTCTGTAGTGTATTTTGTTTATTTATATCATATGTTATAGTTAACAATATCTGTATTATATTATATATACCTACATAAGTCTAATTAATGTTCTGTTTGTTTAACGTAGTTTAAAAGGCACTGAGGACCGGGACACAGAATCTCTTGTCCAGAATTCGGGGCACCAAAGTTAGAAATATTTAATGACCTTTAATCATACCTAGCTATAGTTATTTTATGTATGCTAATGTTTTAAGAAAAAATAAAACCCACCTGATGTTAAATGCATATCTTGCCCAACAATATCTTACTACGTAGGTCAGAACCACAAAAACTACACAGCACTGCATGGCACCCGTCAACTTGAGGCATCGGCAAAGGTGTTAATCCTCGCGTGTCTGTAATTTCACCGGCAACAAGAATACTGCTTGGCTACTGAAATAGGCATGGTGGTAGTACTTCCCCAGACGAGACCTTACACAAGGAGCTCTTCTACTCAATCCGACTATTTTAGCCTACAGCTATTATTATTGTTTTCCTGTTTCCCTAATTAGCTCTCTATAAGCGGGGACAGTACAATCTGTTTATTCTTTCTATATCCTCTATCAAACGTCATCTCAACATTTACTGACCCCATTTGTAAATGTTGTTCCCTTAATAAATCAGGATATACATTTGTTTGTCTTGCTTATTGGTATCGGGTTTGTGTGGTAACAAAACCCACCAAGAAATGTGTTAAATGTGGTTACTGATGTCAGATTGATAAACTGATGGCTATAGATTGCCATTTATCAATGTGACATCAGTAATCTTGTGACCAGGGCCACGGACTGAAATGATACCCAATCCATCATTTAGAATCCGCTTTTCACTGATGTAATACTTTAACCGTTTGCTATGGCGTAGCAGCTCTACGGCGTAGCAGCGCTATGCGTCGTAGCACTGATCACGTTGTGTTCATGTGTTTACTACGAAATTGTACGTAAAATCGATTAACCGTAAAACTAAAAATGGTCAAGTGAGGGTATATATGCCATTGAGGGTTCCGATCCACATTCCAAGGCAAAAAACAAGTTTCTTGTTTATATATCCCCATTTTTATTATGTATCTTCATTAGTTGTTTCATCGCTGAGAGACAGACTGATATCCGTAAGAATGGGCAGCAGAGGCTTTGTAAAAGGGTGACTTGCGGGTGCCAACAGGAGTTGGCACCCGCATTACGTTGTCAGTTAGTTCACTTTTTAAGTCTATGTTTTAATAAACAAAATTTAATTATGAACCCTAAGAAGCTGTTATTTTTTTATGTCAAACAACTCGTAACATAATTAGGGTAGCGCAACATTGCGTGTTTTAGTGAAATAAGGCACATTGCCGCTGGCAACCCCATTTTAATTTGTACACATTTCACTATAATTATAAATTGAAAACCACTACGGGACTGTTATATACGTACGACGAAAAATGTCCCAAAAATATTTTTTTTAATATGTCAGTAATAAATATGAATAAATTTTAGGATATTAATTTTTAACAGTGCTATCTAGCCCAAACATAGTTAGTTTAATTGTACTTTTCATTGAATAAATGTAAACTGTATAATTAAAAAATATATGCCCAAACTAAGCATAACTTAAAAGGGTAACTTTATTAAAATAACTATCGTGGATCAACGAATTCATTTTTGGACACACGGGAATTTCCACGGGAATTTTCCAATTTATGTTAGTGTTTTACATCAATAATAAGGTTCGTGGAAATTCCCGTATGTCCAAAAATGAAAGGGTAACTTTATTACGGATAGAATACATAAATACGCTTTTTTACACATACTTACTATATGGTATAACCCAACCACAGAACAAACATATATATTTATCACTCAAATATTTATCCTGAGTGGGAATCGAACACACAACCTACATCCCATAAGGCAGAACTACCAACTAACAAAATAAGTACAGGTTGTATTTATTTTGCGCCGTTACAAAGCGTTTAGGTAACATCTACCGTGTGTTTTTCCAATTCAATTGTTGTTTTGATGTTAAGTAAATTCACAGATTTCCATCTTCTTCATTTAAGATTGCTGGTATTTGAATCTCAATGTAGACGCGATATTTATAAATAAGGGTCGTTTTTGCAATACAATGAGCTCTTAGAACTGACGTGATACCTGTCACGGCTGTCAACCGTCTATCTATAGGTAGAGGCAATCTTCGAACGGTCCTTACCCGCACCTCTTAGCATCGAAAAGATAACGTGACTTGTGTCTGAAGTCAAATATGTCAAAAGTGGTGTGTAAGGTGTCGCGATTTCAATGGTTTTTTCCCATCTTATAAAATGCCCAACGCGCCTAATGTTTTTTTTTAATCAGCTACTTTATTAACGAGAATGACGCGTGGCCTGATGTTGCTTTACCTTTTGTCAGCTTAAGGATGATGACGCAATGTAAACAAATTGTCCAATGTTATCCTAGTGAGATAAAAAATAAAAATAAATAGAGTCACGGAATTTTCCCCTTCGAGGAGTTTTTTACCTGTTATCACTACTTAAAACGTGGATCTTATAAGCTACTAGAGGGTAGTCAGAAACACGTCCAAACTTACGTTCGGAACATGGCCACGGTTGCCAAGTTGCTAGTACTCAATACGTGACAGGTTGCAAGCCCATCGCCGCTCAACGGAATAACCTAGTAACATTGTGATATAAATTTGTATTATTAAGCTACAGCTTTTGATGTATCACATCACACATCAAAGCCCATTAGTGTCCACTGCTGGACAGAGTTTTCTCCAAAACTGGAGGGTCCATAATAACCACGCTTTCAAGCTGATGGGTGATCGCAGGAAAAATGTAGAAGGAAACTCCCTTAGTCGGTTTTTAGTGTTGTAAAAAACAAAGAACAACTTGGGCTAAGTTGGAGAGATTTTTAAGCTGCGACCGCCGAGGCAATTTTTAAATTATGCATGTAATTTAATAGTGTTATTTAAAACTTTATAAATACCTATTAAATTTATGTCATTAAACGGTTCACACAAAGCTAACTAGCCCGAGAGGCAGTGTTTTTAGGTGCTGGTCGCGATTTTGAACAATATAATAATAATATGTTCGGTATGATTAGATAGGTACTATTTTATTTAATCGTTTTAATGAATTTCGCTTATGTTTTGTCTCTTTGTTTCTATTTTTTTTACAAAAGTAGAGTCTACAAAACATCTAAATATATTTAGTTTGTTTTTTACAAAACTTAATGATGGGTAGCAACAGCATCTGAGCGCAGAAATAAAGAATGGACGGGACCGCTGGTCGTTCTGCCCTGCAGCAGGTGTCCATAATTATACACATCCGCGTAGCTCTCCGAACATTACATCTCGCTTTGCAACAAAAATGCTTCATTTTTTAGTATATTTATGAAAATATTATGTACGCGCGTAAAAAAATAAGCTAATTTTTTTAAACATAATTATAATACTAGAAATAAGAATAAACTTGCTGTTCCCACAACTAGGCTCCATAAAGTTAATAAATCGGTCATAGGGCAAACTGTACGCTTTTATAATAAATAACCAAGTGATATGCTAAGCTTGTCAAAATCAAATTCAAAAATGTTGTTAAACAAAAGCTATCCAGGAAAGCTTATTATAAAATTTCAGATTACCTAGAATATAAGAAAGCCTGGCATTCAAAAAATAATTAGCTCCAGTGAATAAATGGTAATTAGTATTAAATAATTTCGAGCTCTTTTAATGGATCATAACAAAAAAAAAAATAGCCCGAGGTTCTTGCCTTTCTCTTTGTGTGCTGGTCGCGATTCCGAACAGGCGGTAGATTTGACGTTACAAAGTGATCCTAAAAATTTTTACTGAATAAATATATTTGACTTTGACTTTGTATCGTCTCCTAATTGCTTAAAAAAAAATCTTTCCTAGGTCTCCGCACGTCCGTTTTGCTTGAAGCCAGTTGATATATGATTGAGTTTTCATGACGGATTACCTCAAAATCAGACTCCATAGTCTGAAAATTTACTGTTTATGAGGTAATTGTTTTTTTATTTGTACAATGGGGAAGCGCTTGGCATATTATAAGGACGAAGGTGTCGCTCCACTCGGAATCCTCACCGGTTCAGTCTGAGGAGCTGGCTATCTCATCACTAAATGCGCGAACACAACAATTTAGAATTGTTATTATGGCTACAAACTTAGGCAAGGTGGTGGTAGCTTGCCAGGCGGACTTGAACAAAGTCCTACCACCAACCATACCAAGCACTCCTCTGGTGATCGAACCCGGGACCTCTGGATCTGACATTGGTGGGTGAACCACTAGGCAACAGAGGCGGTTTTTTCATGTGAGGTCAAACGCTTGGTTGGTACTTACTAATTCTGAGGTATCATTTAACATTATATTGTAACGGTTCTTTCACTATGTAGTTAGTGATATCTAGCGGAAATATTAATAATTACGTAAGAGCGAAGGAAAAGTTCGATATTTCTTAACTTAACTTTCTTTCTTTTATAAAACTGCCCATATTGAGTTATAATAATACTACCTACTTGGAGAAAGTGTTGAGAAACACCCGTTGTCAGCACAGCACGAAAAAAGTCAAGTGTGTTGCAATTCGAACCCTCGGTGTATTTCCCCGTTTTGCACTTATCCCGATTAATTTAAAACAACGTTTGGCGAAATACAGCATTACGGGTCGCACTTTTAAATTAGAAGACGCCAGGACTTTAAAAAAATAGCGCAAATTGTGAGACCAGTAGAGCGTGAAGTTACCTTTGGGTATAAGGAAATTCTAAAAGAAAATCTAATCTTAGTAACAGCGTGTGCATATCTTTCGATATTATTATTGTATTTTAAGTGATTGCCCTTGGTAGCCATACATAAATGTTATAACACAAAAATTTACAACCCGAACCCGGAACGCTGTAACAAATAAAGCCACGAGGGTCATGACGCTGTTCCCGAACTTTTGTGCTGTAGTAAGAATAATAATCAGAATAAGAACAGTTTATTTGGCACAGATAAATTAGTAACTATTGTCCCTCTTTTATTATATGTCGGGGAAGCGCTTGGCCTTCATCTCACCTGGTTACAAGTTGAGATAAGGCCGAAGGTGGAGAATTGGCTATCTTACCTATAACCGAAACATAACATTTTTAGATTTGTTGATATGGCGACAGAATTAGGTTTGATGGCAGACTTATACAAATTCATATTACCAACCAAACCAACACAATATAGTACTTACTCTGGGTTTGATCCCGGTACATCTGGCTCTGAAATTGGTGGGTTGAATTGATCTCGTTTTGTCTCAATCCGTCTCCGAATAGTAAATAAAGTGATAAAAGCGTTAGTATTTTATTATTTGTAGTGTAATAAAGTGAGAAAATATTATTAGCTGGTATATACTTTTATTTGGAGCAGGAGTTTCAGTATAAGAGTAGTAGAGCCACTTGTGAAAGGGCTCGTCCGGAGAAGTACTACCATACCTATTTCAGCCACTAAGCAGCTTTCCGGTTTCTTTTTCCGGTTCCTGTTTGAAGAGTATGGTCACCGGTGAAATTACGGGCAAGCGAGGCTTTATGTCTCAAGTTGACAGGTGCTATGTTCCTTGTGGATTTGACCTATGCAGGAAGGCATTGTTATAGGCAAGTGTGCACTTAACATCAGGTGTGCTACATGCTTGTTCCGTCTTCTAGTAGCATAAAAAAAAAGGAGTATACTTAGAAAAGGCGTATTTTTCCCATGGGCAGTAACATAGTCAGATGCTTACTGACGGGTTTCCAACCAGCAAAGCTTACATATATATGTATAAGTCAGAGACACAAAAACGTAGAGGAGGAAACAGTATTGAACTCAGTTGGAGACGTTTCTTGGGTGTACACTACGTTTTTGGGTGATTGCTTGACTAATGTCCCCGTTCAAATAATGTTCAACCACTAGAAATATTTTTGTAATAAAATGGTCTATGTAAGTAGTGTAATGTAATAAGTCTAGATAAGTCCATATATGTATCTATATCTCAGTTTCCTGTTAGGTATAAAAACTTCAAATAGGTAAGTAATTTTGCCATCGATCCGTAGTTAATATAACAGTCCTTCTGCAGTCTTAAACTGGAATGGCAGATCTGTCGGGATTATTAGGATTCGATCATTCAAGAAATCAAGACATCTTCATTTTTCGTACGTTACGTTGAAATTTTTACGTCAATAGTTTGTACTATAAATAGGTACCTAAAGTATACAATTAAATAATTATAAATGAAGGTTCTCAGTACACGTGTACAAAGGCGCGGGTAACAGCTAGTATGTGCATATACTCGTTAGAAACAGCTCATTAAGGGTCAGCCAGACGGTCGGATGGGCAACGAACTCTTTCTTTTCTTCTTGTCTCTTTTGTTTTGTTTGTTGGGTATGGAACCCTAAAAAGACAATGCATGTACATTTTGTGTGGGTGTATAAAATGACTACGCGTAAAGTGAAGCTCGGAATTTCTATATTTTCCTTTAATCAGAGCGTGAAACGTTCACAGCTAACATCAAACCTTGGAAGTAACTTACCTTGTCATGTCAACAAGCAAGACTTGGTAAGTCAGAAGTAAACACATCATTCACATTGTGGCATTTCGGTGAATAGTGCACAGACTGTGCTTTCCGTTGTTCTTTGTTCTCAGAACTGTTTGCACAAACGTTCTGTCTGGTAAAGAGAACGGTTACTTACGTTTCTATTGTTCCAGGTACATTAACGGGGAACGGGAGATTTGCTTTATAAAGTGGCCGGACGGAAGCTACCCAACATCAAGGACTGACTATATGTAAGTCTGTATCATTATCTGTACCACAGTAAACAATACTCATAAACTGAGGGTCACAGATATAATTTTAAATTGACATAAGCCTAGTCTAGTGGTTCAACCCACCGATTTCAGATCCAGAAGTCCCGAGTTTGATACCCAGGGGAGTACAATATTGTGCTTGACGTGGTTGGTGGTAGGACTTTGTTTAAGTCCACCTGGCTAGCTACCACTATCTTACCTAATTCTGTCGCCATAAAAACAATTCTAAAATTTCGTTTCCACATTTAGAGGTAAGATAGCCAGTTCCTCAGTTTGCAGAGGATTCCGGGTGAAGTGCGCCTCCACCTTCGGCCTTATCTTAACTTGTAACCAGGTGAGATGAAGGCCAATGCTTCCCCATCGTAAAAAATAAAAAAAAAGCTCTTGAGCACACTCACTGAAGTACAATCTGTAAAACACCGACAAACACGCAACCTTGCGACGATGGCTCAGGCTGTCGAGCCTTGAACTAAACCCGGGAACTAACTTTCAAGTAGTTAAATAGAAAAATATCAAATGGATTACCTATCTATAAAAGTAATATTTTATAGATAACCCAATCGAACAAACAAGCCAGAATACTGGCGGTATTAAATAAATAAATAAATATTACAGGACATTAATTTGACACAGCGCCATCTAGCTCCAAACTAAGCATAGCTTCAAAATAAAATCTGAAAACAGAAAAAATATTTAGTAATAAATCCGCTAAATCTCTCTGAAAAAATCAAATCGACACGTGTTTCGCTTCTACACGAGGCATCCTCAGGAAATATAGTCTTGCTGCTCACTGACTAGCCCTATGTGGACGTGTTGTCGCTCCGAGCTCTGCGCTGCAAGTCACTTGCAGATTTATTACTAAATAGTTTTTCTGTTTTCAGATTTTATTTTGAAATATGGATTTCCGCAAAATAACGCCTGAATCAATTAGCTAAGCATAGCTTGTAATATGGGAACTAGATTACGGATAGAATACTTAAATACTATTTGTAAATAGATACGTACTATATGATACAACTCCCAAACACAGAACGAACATCACACAAATGTTTGTCCTGGGTCGAACCCACAACCTACAGTGCAGAAGGCAGAGCAACTACCAACTGAGCTATGAGGCTTGTTAATATGTATCTATATAAACCCACTCTACCATTACGTTTATTCAATTATTTTTGATGTAGGTACTATTTTCTTTCTGTTGTCAATAGACTAAATATACTGTGTAATGTAATATACTGTGTTATTATACTTTCCTTATTTTTTAATATTTATATGTGGATACTTGTAATTGGCCTTCAACATCAATATGTGCCTGCATTTATTTTTATGTAAAATTATTATTATGTACCTAGCTGTAAGTTTTCTGAAAATTCTGTAAATGTATATAAAAAAAAACTCCTCGTTAGATTTATAGTAAAAAACCTAAAAAGTAGAACTGCAGAGTTGAAAGTTGAAAACTTACCGTAAGTTGGTAGATACTTATAACAGATGATTTATTTAATAAGCAATAAAAGAAGATTCATTTAAAATATTTAGTTGCATTGGTAAGAAAAAAACCATGAATATGGAAAACCTAAACATTTTTCACAACAATTTTAAGTTTATTTTTATTATTAGTTGTTTACCGTTACGTTTACTTTAAATAATGTTTCCTTTCTAAGCCATCATCAAAACAACATTCAATTTTTCTGCTTCTTCGTTTCCAAAATCGTAAACCTCTAAACAACGAATTGATTACATTACCAACCGTAGCCTGCCCTACATACAATAAAACAACTTCGAACCTACTTTATTCAAGGCGGAATGCAAAAATCTCCGTTGCCTCTAGATTTGAATAAATAAAACGAATTCGGAACACTGAATAAAACTATCGGTAAAACAACACAACCAATTACCCGAGAAGAACTTAAGGTCATTGTTCTGGCTTGCAACACAATAACGTAAAGAATGCGACTGACAAACAGATACCTACGTGAAGCTTGAAAGCGAACAATGAAATTGCTTGGCCGAGAAAAATTACAACCATGATGATTTCTCATGCACAGAAAAACCTCTAGGACATCGACTTCCAGTAACGGCCATAATATACGTGACAACATCAAACAACATTTATCGACTATAAACAACAAGAGTAGATTATTGTGATATCCTGCAATAAACATTTAAAGTAACGACTGCAGTTAAACAAAAAGTAGAGCTAGATGGGCAAAAGATAGTCATTCAAAAACTGCTGGAACTGCCATAAAAATAACAACAACTTAATCGGAAAACAAAGAAAGCAGCCATAATAGCCTACTAAAAAGTAAAAAGAAAATACAGCGCTTTTAAGAACACGTTTTGAGAAAATTTACCTGAAACCCTGTATACCCAAGAAGTTGATATGTTGATATGAGTTCATACATGTAATCAAAATTATAAATAAAACAGCAACAACAGAGTCAAATTAGAATAGATCGGCCGACGTTTTCTTATAAAAAGGTGTTATATTAAAAATATTAATGAAGTCCAATCTGCTTTTTATGTCGGGAGTACAATATTTTGCTTGGTTTGGTTGGTTGTAGGCCTATGTTCAAGTCCGCCTGGCTAGCTACCATCACAGAGTAGTAGAGCCCATTGTGATAGGGCTCGTCCAGAGAAGTAACACAGCAATCAGCATTGCTGTGTTCCGGTTTGAAGGTTATGATTGCCGGTGTACTTACAGGCAAGTGAGGCTTAACACAAGGTACAAGTGTAGGCTGTGTTTTTTGTGGATGTAATCTACGCAGTAAGGTATTATTATTGCAAGAGATGCACTTCAAATCAGGTGGGCTTGTTGCTTGTTCCGCCTCCTAGTTGTATAAAAAATAAAAAAGCACATAACCTGAACACCCGAATTCCAAGCGCATCCCCGTCGTACAATAATAATAAAAATAAACATCCCAATATCTAAAAAAACTATTACATTTATCAAAAGTCTCAATTTATATTTATGATATCTTTATAAGCATTTTAAATTTCATTAAAATCGAATAAGCCACTCAAGAGTTTATTATTATATATTATTAGATATGCCGTCACAAACATTGCCACATACCTACATATATACAGTGCCGAATTTCCCAACATAACACGGAGATCTCGTTCGCTTCACTCACTCGATGAATACAATATAATAATACAATGTTATTGCAAACAATATTTTTTATTACATTTTAATATTGTTTAGAAGTCAGTAAAGCCGGAACATATAATTTCACTATAACTTTCATTCTGAAAGAAAAAATCTAGTTTGACACAAATTTATAATCCGTGTACACGTATAGTCAAATTAACAGCATGATCATAAAATAACATACCGAGTTAGCTAGTACGTCTTGTACTGGGTTCAAGATTCATCGATTAAAAAAGCACCCATTACAAGTGGTAAAGGTATTTTTTTATTTAGGTGTGCAGGTATACTCATAATATACTTTTTCAGTAGATCTCAGTTTGGGGTGAACTCTCTATACTTGAGATCTCGAGAAGTACCTATGTTAGTATATTAAACAAAACTAAATACCTAGTTGAAACAAAAAATCTTATGAATTGATTCGATAAAACCATTATAAAATATTAATAGAGTTACCTACTAACTCATCTTAGTCAACCACTGGAACAGAAACAAAATTAAATAGTTGAGGAAGCGACTCCACTGGATCTTCCTGTTTTGGATGACAAGTCAATCAAAACTTCTTTCTGTCATTTTCGCGCGTACACGCGAGCTAAAAAAATATAAAATTAGAGCGTAAGGTCCGCTTTCGTTGGCGACTCGCGCTGTACTTTTAAAACGTAAATGGGAGCGCTATTAGGTTGAATATCGCTTGCCCTTCTTTACCCTATTCCTGCTCGGAAGAAAAGGACGTAAGTACCAAATCTAATTTCGTTAATTATAAGAATAATTATAGGTCTAGAGAAATTTTGTCTTAGTACTGGAAATGAAAACTAATTTTCTTACTGTAAGTATTTATTTTAGTTTCTAACTCGAGTTTTTTCATAGAAAATTGCAAAAAAGAGGTAAAAAGAGCATGATTTAAAAAAGAAAATGGATCGAGAGAAAATCTTTCAATTGTGTAATCATCTTAGTGCTGGATAGATAAAAGTCTGAAAAATAACATGCCTTCAGTTTTACATTCATTGAATATTTGGTTGACTTAACGTAACACGGCCAATCGTTATAGCATTTAGGGAGCCTCCTCTTAAGTGAAGTATACCAAACATCAGAAGAATGTAAAAGCAATGTTTGTAAGAGCAATGTTCAATTTTAATGGAAGTGGGCTGGGCATATTGTGCGACTACAAGATCAAAAGTGGACCGAAAAAGTGACATGGCAAGGACCACGAGGCAAGTATTTTAAAGGGCGCCTACACACTCGCTGGGGCGATGAAATAAAGAAAACAGATGGTGCAAACTGGCTACAATTGGCATTACACAGAGAAAAAAAAAATTTTTGGAGGAGGCCTTTACCAGCAAAGAGGTTCTTGTAGAATAAAATACTTAATTTATTTTTTAACATATTACCTACATCTTCCAAATCAATAGAAGTAGAGGAATACAATGGAACATAATTAAATAAGAAACAGTTTATAAAACAGAAAAAACAGTTATTTGACTATAGAGATAACATTTTATTTAATTTAGGGATTGCGCTTGGTCACAACATTTACAAATGTTATAATGACACAAAAATAAAATGTTATCCCGTCGCGGGTTGTGATTTTTTGTGTCATTATAACATTTGAAATAATATTTGTTTCGACTAAATACAATATAGATTAAATAAGAAACGTTTTTTTTTTTATGTAAATTGAAAGAAATAAAAATAATTTTTAGTTTAATTTTATTATTATTGATGTATTGATTGAGGAGTTTAACTTGATTTGGCAGTAGGTTGAAATATGCCAATAGGTACCCAAATTAAAATTAAGCTTCACCAAACCCCCGCTAAAGGACAAGTGCAAGAAAAAATAGAAGAAATGTTTGAAATGCGTTTCTTTCCTTCTTCTATCTTAATTGAGCACATGAAAACGGCCTCGGAACACGGCGCAATATGACTTTTTGCCATTTTATATAATAAAGGCTCCTAAGGACTACAAGCAGTAGTGTTAGTAATCTGTGGTTGCTTAAGGCGGGCTAATACAGGTCGCTGGACATAACCGCTAGGGTATTAAGAATGTCAGATAGCAGCAAATAGAGCTAGCAAAACCTATTACAAGTATAATTGCTGAAGTTGGTTTGAAGGTAAGTATGGCTGTTTATTCACTTCACGTCTGTATTTATGCTAGTTAACAAGTGGTTGAAGCCGCGAGGTATACTAGTGATTAATGAGCATATAGATTTTTTTGCATAATTATTACAAAATTACATTACTTATATCACAATTTTGTAAATTTTTGAGCGCAATGTACTAATTTTTATTTACCATTATTATTATGGGAGGATCTTTGCCAAAAAACACATCTTGACTTCTTTATTTTGGTGACATTTTTATGAATTTTGAACAACAGTAACAAATGATTAAAAAAATAATTAAATTATGTTATTAAATGTAAGAAAATTAATCAAATAGGTACGTCAAAGAATTTGTACAATGAAACTAACTATTTACAAGGGAGGTACCTTAGAACTGTTACTAAAGGTCTATATCTCAACTGCTAAGGACTGTTACTAACGGTCTATAGGTAACTCAAATGTTTACCAGTACCAGACGCAAGCGTGTCCGAGATGGAGACACTCGCTACAATGCCACGCCGAATGAAGTAATGCTAATTTGGTGGCAATGTGTGCTTAATGAGAGCTATAGACAAACAGCCCTTGGGTAACATGTCACCTCAATCAAAAGCCGGGATCAAAGGTCTCAACACTAAAAAAAAAAACAAAAAAAAAGGTTCAAATAAGTAAGATCTGTCGAGACCACACTATTTAAAGTAGGCAGCTCATTAAAAGATAAGTTGGTGTAGGTACTATAGGCATTAAGGTCTCGCGTAAGCCTAAGTAAGAGGTTTAACATCAAAAGAAATTCTTCAAAGAATCAGCCTCCAACGTTTTAAAGTGATAAAACGATGTATTGTTTATTTAATGTTATATGAAACATAATTTTTACATTGCTTCTAAGCCTAAGTTCTGAATCATAATAATTGGCATTTGTAGCAAACCGCAATAAATTATCTAAGTTGAGTTTTGGCCATTTTTTCCAATGGCATGGATGGGTTTGATAAAAAATAGCTGTACATCGTTACACTGTTCGTTCTTCGTATAGATTCATTTATTGCCACGTTTTGTGAGATATTTTCATTTATATTAATTTTGAATACAGTTTACAAGCCGGACAAGTAAACGCACGCAATGGTTTCCCACTCACATTATAAAAAAAATGTATGAGGGCCCACTTGAATGACAGACGAATGGACGGATGTATGGACAGCGGAGGCTAAGCTGAGGTACCATTGACACACATTGTGTACAGAACTCTTAAAAATGAGAATCTGAAGTGCTCGGTTTAAGCCTTAGCATAAGCATACCCTTTATAAGTTACTCTTTTGTACGTAGGAATTTTGATTGGATTCAGTCACCAGCGCTGTTCAACTTGTATCTTATTAGTGTATATAAAACCTTATCATCCATCTTTCTTCTTGGCCTTGATTGAGGTGACAGTTTATCTGGAGGGATGTATATTTACTTATCTCTAATTTAACATAAGCCTCACATCTCCGATGGTAGCAGCTCTGCTTTCTGCGCTGTAGATTGTGGGTTCCATTCCCACCCAGGACAAACATTTGTGTGACGAATATTGATGTTTGTTCTGTGTTTGGGTGTTGTATTGTATGATAAATAATGTATTTATAGAGAAAATATGTTAGTATTATATCCATAATCTAGTTCCCATATTTGCACCTTTGCTTAGTTTGGGACTAGATAGCGCTGTGTGAAATGTCCTGTAATGTCTTTCTTAATAAAAAAAATAAACTGTCCGAATTTTGGCATAGATATAGTGTACGCCATAGGGAAAGACATAGGCAACCTACTCTTTATTCGAGCACTATATCGTGGAAGCACACTCAGATCTCGGTTGAACTGAAAACCCGGGATTTTTTATCGCACTGTAATAATGTAAAAAAATGTTCGCAGCTACAACCTAGTGTTCCTGGCGGTGACGTATGTCGCTCCGATGTTGGTGATGGTTTGGGCCTACGCGCGAATGAGCAGCGCTCTGCGGGCGCGTGCCATCGGCGAGTGCACTCATCACCAGATGCAGGTTGTCAGAGCTAAGCGGAAGGTATTTATCTATCACAAATGTATTCTATAGCTTAACGGGCGACACGTGACCCAAGAGCTGTTATTTAGGCCAGCGAATTAGCATAGCTATTCAGCGTGGCAACGCAGCCAGCGTCTTGGGCACGCTTCCCTCTGGTTCTGGTCTGGAACAGTTGAGTTACCTATAAGCCGTTTGTAACGGTGCTTAGGTAATCTGACTGATTCCTTTGTACACAGTTAGTTAGCTTAATTGTACAGTTTCTTAACGGGTATCTATCGTGATTTAACTTTTTTACTATCCCCGACGTTTCGACTGGGTTGCGGCAACTAATTGTACGCTTTACATACGGTACTTCTACTACAGGTACCTGAAAGTAACTTTTGTTGCAACTTAAGAATTGACCGCTCCAACTCAGCCAATGGATGGCGTAAAAGCCGACTAAGGAATTTCACCAGAAGAAGGGTAGCAGCTACCTTCTCTTCATTATCTATACCTTTACCGTGATCACCAATCCACCTACCACGTGGGGTGGTAATGGCATAAACCCTCAAGCTTTGGAGAAATCAGTCCAGCAGTGGACGCTCAATTGCGGCTCATAATGGTGATGAATTCAGTATTTATATGAGATAGTAACCTTGCTTTATGGCGCAGAAGCGAAGCCATTACGTTTATCCAAATGTGTCTTTGATATTAGTTAAAACGTACTCTGTAAGGTTGACAAATCGAGGAAAATTGGAAAATTTGATTCCTTGATGAAGCGATTGATTATGCACCAACCAAAAGAATACTTTTATTATATTTTTTATGGGCTTCAAAACATTTTTATAATTTTCCTCTCCTTATATCGGATATTTTCACGACATTTCGATAGATGAAACAGAATACAACTGGCTGGAAACACAAAAGAAGACCAGCTGGCCTATTCACCTAACTCTGTTTCATTTGGGTTTCAGTCAGATTAAAACAAAATGGCGGCATTTCGTTGACTTGCTTGAAATTGAAAGCGAAATTGAAATCATTTATTGAAAAAGAAATACATATTAAAAGTGTCCGTTTACAAGGTTAACTGTGATCACTTTCCACTAAGCAAAATGAAGTACCTACATTATATTAAATTAAACTAAATTACCTTAATTATTTATTAATTAATAATTAATAAAAACTTTAAAAATATAAAATGTATATTCGAACGTCTTCAAAAAATCGTATATCGCCGAATGCGAAGATACAACGTTAGCGTTTGATAACAGAATTACTCATAAATTTCATAATTAAAATGAAGTTGGTTTTATGCTGGTTTTGAATGTTGTCTCAGCGCATTAGACTCGTACTTGTCTAAGTGTCTTTAGCATTCCTAGGTCCGATTCCTGGGTGGCGGCATTCCTTTGCGACGTTTGGTCGCCGGGCCGTTTTGTACGGACGTTGCAGGCTAGAATTACCTGATTGCTTTGGAAGGCCAAAGAAGTCGTCAAAGAGCCATATCAGACGCCAGGGTTGTTATACAGCGCACACGAAATATCTGAAACACGCTTAAAACGGATTGATTACCGCAGTCTTGATATCACATACCTACTGTAGGTACCTACTCAGGTGGATGTCGCTTGTTAAACATTAAAAAGTAAAAACATCATCATCATTATGTCATCTTACGTACCTACATGATTAACTACCTATATATTCAATTACTTTCGGCTTATTTTATAATGGCTCATTAAGTCTTGATAAATGTTTATCGAGATATGTCAATCTCGTCATAGAGTGTGTGGCATATTTTATTTGATGGTCACGGTTTCAAAAGACTTTTCGTTGTTTCAATATGCATTTTTTCCCTTTTTGATACGTTTAAATTTACTACTTGCCGCATCGTTACTGGGTGTCTAAAACCAAAAGACTCCACTTAGAATGCTGTATCCCTTAGCTGGCATAGCTAAGAAGGCCCTCCTGAAATCCACCGTGCAATTACCTGCTGCATTAAAAAGAGGAAGTAGGAAACAGACAGTCGTCATCCTTTGTAAGGGGTATCGGCCATACCAGCTGGCCACCAGCCCAGGACATGATCTGCAGTGGCTGGGGCAGAAATCGCTGAACCGACTACGGACTCAAGTTGCCGCCAACTGCAGTAAACATCTAGCCAAGTGGGGTATAATATACAGCTTTTCAAGCGTACATTGCTAGTGGGAGCCCCCGTACAGCAAAGTATGGCCCACCTTCTTTCCTGCCCGCTATGCCCCGTGGATCAGTGGAGGTTGCTTATTACTGGTCGAGGAAGATTTCAAAAAATCTGTGTACTTTAAATGTTTTGAAACGTTTGAATCGAAAAGGAAAATTTTCATTGAAATTAACATGTTTTTTTTTATTGTACGACAAAGTTAACAAGTTAAGATAAGGCCGAAGGTGGAGGCGCATTTCACCCGGAATCCTTAAGAAACTGAGGAACTGGCTGAGGATCTCATTATATCAGTGTCATATTAGGACAGACTTAAGTTAATAGAATTTAATAGAAATTATACCTGTCGGGGTATGTCCTTTAGACTTAGCTCTTCTACTAAACTCTCCCAACCCATACACTGTAAAGGGATCGCAAGCCTATGGCCGCGCCACCCCGAAGTTTTGTGTTTTCTTGATAGACAGATTGTTCCGTTTCTGAAAACCAAATTTTACTTACTAACTACTCATTTTTCGTCGAATATCATATACATCCCAGAATTAATTCAATAAAAAGTACAATTAAACTAACTATGTACAAAGGAATCAGTCAGATTACCTAAGGACCGTTACAAACGGCCTATAGGTAACTCAACTGTTCCAGACCAGTACCAGACGGAAGCGTGCCCTGGCACTGGCTGCATTGCCACGCTGAATAGCTATGCAAATTCACTGGCCTATATAAGAGCCAGCCCTTGGGTCACGTGTCGCCTCAATCAAAAGACCCGCAATATTTTTGAAAACCCGGAGGGCACCGGCTCCCCACGGACCCAAGGTCTCCACCCCAAAAGGCTCAAATAGGTAAGCTCTGTCGAGACCACTATATTTGCGCCTTTTGTGATCCTCGGCCGAATCAGCCGCCGCACCAGCCCTAACTGATGTCCCAGGCAGATGAGATGGCGCTAGGGTGTCGACGCAGGTAGCGTCCCGCACCAAAGGCCTACCAATTTCCAAAGGGACAAGAGTCATACCGTCGGGCCGCTTACCATCATCACGTAACAGACCATTCGGTTCAAGAACGGCTGGCACATTGACACTGGTAAAAGCTCGACGGATAATGTCATTAAGACTTGCGTGGCGCGAAATCCTGCCGGCAGACCTTGTGCACGAAAGTCCGTGAAAACCAGTTCCTAGAATTACGCGTAATAAGAATAGTTTTGGTATTGACAATCAAACATAACCCCTTTTTCACCCCCTATTATGACCCCATATTTACCTAAACCCCTATGGGTAATTAGCATATTTCTCAAGTGCAATCTTTTGTACACGTAAAATATTTAATGTAAATATTAATTAGCATTTTAAAGTTATTAGATAACACACACAATATTTTAAGTTAATATGTAATCGAAACATAGTCGTGTTTCGATTATGTTCGAACAACGATACAAACAAAGATATATATAGAAAACAATAGTTTCCAATGAGATATTCGCTCACTCTGTTATTTTTTTATCGATATTTACTTGAATACAGGTTTTAAAATCACTGGATTTTGGTATCTTTTTACAAAAACGTTGGGGCAATTATGGCAGCGTATTCCTACTACCTAAAATTACATCGATCAACACTTTTTGGGGTAATTTTATCGAACTCAATAACAGAGTAGGACAAGAGTAGGGAGGAACCATACTGTATAAAAATAATGTCCAGGTTAAAAAACATTTACTTACCTTGTCCAATCTACAATATAAGTACGACAACCACTTAATTTGTAGAAAAACTCTAGGAGCTCGAATTTTTACACGCGCTGACAACATGAGGTCTGTCAAAATTGTGCAGTCAATCTGTCAGTTTTCGCGCTATAAATTCCATCTGTAGTTATAGTTATTCAAATAATGAACATTGCCTCTACGCCTACATAAATGTCTCTCCTGAGTAAAAGTACGTAGTACTATTAGTCATTCTGTGGTAAAAGCTAAAAAAGTATTAAAACAATGCGTCATGATTACCCCGCCGCCAGAATAGCCCCTCACCTTATATGAGATAGACCAAATATAATTATCAAATTTAAATAATTGATATCCATAATCCCAAAACTGGAGTTTGCAGAAGGTTGCAGTTTCAGAGCTGATTAATACCAGCACTATGACATGGAAACGGTTTTAAGCAGCTTTGTAAATATTACACCATTTCTCTAGAAATGCCAAGTCTCATTCTAAGAAAATAGAACAACGATAAAATTCGCAGCAATTTGTCATTAAACTAGCACGAGAACGGGATTCTACGGCTACAGGAGGAGTAAATATCAACAGAATGCAGCAAGGAGAAAATGTATATTGCGTTGGCAATGCAAACTTATCTAATGTGTACCTTGCACTACCGGATGTTCGATGCAGTATAATGCGAATCAATATCAGTATTCTGCACAGAAAATAAAAGAGTTAATGGATATGTTCGAAATTCAAACCTACAAAACTCGCTAAGTTTTTCGTACTATATCATTTGAAATTTGTAAATGTCCAAATGTTTCCTTTTTTGATGCATGAAACTTGACTAACCCTCGTTTGTGAGCTTTGTCACGAACGCCAAACAAACGTCAATTGGACCGGTCAAAATAAATCGTAATTCATGTTAATATTTTTTAATATTCATATTTATTATAAACACATGTAAATAAGATCTTATCGTGCAGGTAATGTGCAATGTGGTCTACCCTATTGGGTGTACAATATTAAAAATTAATACCGACTTACAAACAAAATATTTTTGAAATTCGATCTTATGATTCAAGTTGAGCATATCAAAAGTAAAATATCATATAAGTTGTATTCTTGCAGTCAAAAAATTCTGTCATTGAGCCCAAACTCGAGGGGCTTACGAAACTGAAGAGTACTACCATCCATTTCCTGACGTGAAGCGATTAAAGTATACTTCAACTATATACTTTAGGATCCTAATATAAAATAATCCTGGAGAAATCGAGGGAACTCTTCAAATATTATATTCACACATGGAGGTATTTGGGCATTTTTAGGGTCGGTATACTTCTCAGGTGATCCCATCGTCATCAGGTCATGATTTGATGATGGGATCCTGGAAAAATCGAGGGAACTCTTCAAAAAATATAAGCACACTTAAGCGATTTAGGTACGAGTATATTACCTCAAAAGTAAATAAAACACGGACCCCATATAGGATCACGTCCAGGATATCCTTGGATATGTCTGTCTGTCTGTTCGTCCATCTGTAATCAAAATAATTGGAAAAAATATATCATCCAGGTAAACGAAATTGTATCATATTCTTCATTGATGTCGGTTTGCTTTTAAGTTTTTAAAACTTAATTATTGTTAAGTATTAAACCTAACACAAACCAGAAAAGAAAGGAGATTAATTCTCATAGAAAAAGTTTTAAAACTTTTTGCCTTCTAGTGGTTAGCCCACCGGTGTCAGATTCAGAGGTCTTGGAAGGTTCGATCCCCAGGGAGAGTACAATATTGTGCTTGGTTTAGTTGGTAGTAGGTGTTTGTGTAAGTCCTACCAATTTTTTTTTTTTTTTTATTGTCCCTGAACGTATACTGAATTAAATGGATTCAATTTTGAATAGATTTTATAATAGAGTTTGTTAGAAAGAATATAGAAAGAAAAATCGTTAAGTTGAGGCATAGAAATGTATAAAATTGGCGTTCGTCTCGGCAATATGCTGTGTTATATTATAAACTACAACACACAAAGCTGGTCTTCCGTCGAAACCAGTTGAGTGCATCGCAAACGAGAACACACGTACTTACATTTAAACGTGCAAATAAAATAGCACTCGAATTAAATGAATGAAAATACAGTAAGTATTTTCATACTTTGCACCACTTAAAAATAAAACTGGATAACTTAAAAATGTATATACAATGGGCGGTCTTCTCGCTAAGAATCGATTTCTTCCAGACCTTTGGATGGATCGCCATCATGAAATCATCGGATTTCATGGCAAAAGAGGTGGTTGGTGGTGCACATATTAATTATGGGTCTAGCTAAATTGACTTAATATATAATACATGATAAGTAATCACCCTCATAGCTCAGTTGGTAGTAGCTCTGCCTTCTGCGCTGTAGGCCGTGGGTTCGATTCCCACCCAGGACAAACATTTGTGTGATGAATATAGATGTTTGTTTTGTGTTTGGGTGTTGTATCATCTATATGATACAACACCCACATATCAGTATCAAAAACATATCAGTATGTATTAAAAAAAAAAAGTATTTAAGTATTCTATCCGTAATCTAGTTCCCATATTACAAGCCATGCTTAGTTTGGGGCTAGATGGCGCTGTGTAAAAATTAATGTCCTATAATATTATTTATTTATTATTTATTTAATGCTATGCTACAAGTATAAAGATATAAGAATATAAAAATAAGAGTAGCAGAAGGCCCTAGTGAAAGGGTTCGTCCGGAGAATTACTACCACCATACTTATTTCAGCCGCCAAGCAGCATTGCTGTGTTTCGGTTTGAAGGTATGGTTGCCGGTGAAATTACGGGTACGTGAGGCTTAACACCTTTATGCCTCAAGTTGGCGGGCGCAATGCAGTGCCATGTAAGCTATGTTTTTTGTGGATGTGACCTATGCAGTAAGGCTTTGTCATAGGCAAGAGTACACTTAACACTAGGTGTGCTACTTGCTTGTCCCGTCTCCTAGTAGTATAAAAAAATACCCACTACTTATATAATTTAAATACCTACATATACACTATAATATGTACCTACATACTATACTATACAAATATATTATATATATGTATATATTTCCTTATATGGATAATAATTATACATCATATAAAATCTAAATATAAAAATGTACCTTATTACCAACATGAAAGAAACAAAATAATATAATAAACTAAAACCATATATTTTTAGTCATATTGCGAGTGGTCCCAAATGTCGTAGAAAATGTATTTTTTAAAATCAATCAGGCGATTTAGACCGCGGTTCCATTATGGCCTGAGCACTGCCATTATGGCCCACGGTCCCTTATGGCAGCGGTCCCAAACGCCTGTCTTCTCGACGTTTTGTATTTAATTTCAATTTCAATTTTATTAGTTTGATATCACAATGTTATTAATTTGTGATACCTTCCTAATTTTAGTGTTCCGAGGCCTTAGTATGAGTTTCTGACAGCAAACTGAAACCATTTACGTTTTCGTATAGGTCGCTTATTTCCATACATTAGGTTAGCGGAATAGTAAAGCAATTGTAGTTCCTTTCAATGTCCGCTAACCAAATGTATGGAAATAAGCGCCCTATTCAAAAAAAAAAAAATAGTTTCAGTTTGCTGTCAGAAACTCATACTAAGGCCTCTGTAGCTAGTTTTGTGTAAATTTTGTATTTTCTATGATTCTGTGTTAATAAATGGTTTGAATTTGAATAACGCCATCATCATTTGGAGTAGATGGGATCTACATCCTAGTTGGTTGTTGATGTCTGCTGATTTTGTTGCTGTTGTTTCAAGTCAAAATTATACCTGGGACGCTACCGCCGACGGCGAAGCCGATCTCCATTGATGGCTTTAAATTAGCTCCATGAGAACTAGAAACGATTTTTACCGATTTAGGTATGTGTCATATCCGAAATGGCGTTTCCCATCTCAAAAGTGTACACATGTTGTGAAACCTATCCGTTCAGTACATTTGACGGTAAAAATCGTTTCTAGTTCTCATGAAGCTAATTTAAAGCCATCAATGGAGATCGGCTTCGCCGTCGGCGGTAGCGTCCCTGATATAAATCTCATGTCTCATGACATGTTTGCATAATATGGTTGGACATCGTTTTTCCAAGAGCTGGAACTGGGTTGAGTGCGAGCTGAATTTTAAGCTGTAAAACAAAAAGCTCCAAATACATCTGTATCATGCTCACGTAATATCCGAAACAGAAAATCATTATTCAGTGAGGAGAAAGAGATCGTACCTACAATTATTAATTTTAAGTCTATTAAGTTTGGCAGGTAATCGTATTGAATGATTTAAAAATATTATGCAAGAGAAAGATTCTCTGGATGTGCGCTGCCCCTTCACAACAAAACTGACCGGACTAAACTGAAAGCCTCTGTGCTCTAGTGGTTCAACCCACCGATTTCAAATTCAGAGGTCCCGGGTTCGGTCCCCATGGAGAGTACAATATATTGTGCTTGGTTTGGTTGGTAGTAGGACTTTGTTTGAGTCCGCCTGGCCAGCTACCACCATCTTACCTAATTCTGTCGCCATAACAACAATTCTAAATTTTTTGTGATCCAGCATTTAGAGGTAAGATAGCCAGTTCCTCAGTTTGTTGAGGATTCCGAGTGAAGTGCGCCTCCACCTTCGGCCTTATCTCAACTTGTAACCAGGTGAGATGAAGGCCAAGCACTTCCCCGTCGTACAAAAAACCTTTGTTCCCTAGCGGTTATCGGTTTTGCGAGCTATGTAGCCTATCCACTGCCACTTTAGCTTGCTAATTCTGTGAGATATGTCAGTAACTTTGGTTCTCCTATGGATATCCACATTTCGAATTTTATCACGTAGTGAAATTCCAAGCAGAGCTTTCTACATAGCTCGCTGTGCGACTTTAAGCCCATTCATAAGGCCTATAGTTAGATACCACGTCGTCTCGGATCCGTATGTCATCACTGGTAATACACACTGGTTTAAGACTTTCGTCTTGAAGATATTACCGATCGCTGCCCATCCATGTTCGATTCGTCGGCTGACCTCTTTATCGAAGTTGGATTCATCTAGTTAGATCATCTGGTCTAGGTAGACGTAGTGATCTACAACTTCCATCGTTTCAAACATTGACAGCATTCGTACATGAGCGTTTCACATGGTGTTTGTCTTACTTATATACATTTTAAGACCCACCTGTCGGGACGCGATGTTGAAGTCTAGAGCATTTTGCTAAGGTCTTCCAGCGATTCAGCCATAAGGACTATATCGTCAGCAACCCGAAGGTGAGTGATGTAATCACCATTGATGTTGATTCCATATCTTTCCCAGTCCATGACCTTGAATATATCCTCCAGTGAACAGCTTTGGAGAGATAACTGTCCCTGTCTCACCCCTTTTTGCAACGGGATAGGGATTGTGCTCTGGTCCTGGAGACGGAGTCATGGTGGCCTTGCTATATAAACAGTACACTTCAATATACCGGTAGTCGATCTGGCACCGCTGAAGTGGTTCATCCAGCTACATATAGAACCTACATATAAAATAACATGACAATATAAGTATAAATAGGTAATCTAGAGACCCAAACAGGTTATATTTAAATGGTTCAAGGTTGCATTTGTGAATTTCGTCAATATTATATTGAATACCACATCATCTAGCTCACTTAAACTTTTGATTAGTCGCAAAGACCTCGTAAATGTTGCGTTACTCAAGAGATTGTCCGGCAAGTACAGACTAACATATATCAACACGTGTAGATTGTGAACCTCGGAGTAGTCGAAAAATGTATGTTCCCAACAACATTTCCCGTCTCAATTCAGTTTTTTTTTTAATAACAAAATAAATATTTTCACACAGCGCCATGTAGCCCCAAACTAAGCATAGCTTTTAATGTGGGAACTAGATTACGGAGAGAATACTTATACTTTTTTTTTGTTCAGACATACAATACAACACCCAAACACAGAACAAAAATCTATATTCATCACACAAATGTTTGTCCTGGGTAGGAATCAAACCCACAACCTACAGCGCAGAAGGCAGAGTTAATACCAACTGAGTTATACGCCTTATTGTTAAATGAAATATCCTTCCATACTAAAAACGTATAGTGCCGGATACATTAACGGGTAATAAGGGTAAACCCTATCAAATGGAATGGAAATGGTCCATGTAGGCTTTGACAGTTTCGGTGTTTCTTGTTTTAATATTATTAGAATATTCACTATATAATTATAAAATAGAAAGGAAAATCGGTGGTCCGAAAAAATCAAACGTTGCCTTGTATATATTTCTGGATGCCTCGAGACTTCGTCATACCGTGGAAATTTCTTGAATTATTTTTTTGAATGCATTCCAACAATTCCAACATAGGTAACTACAAATTTGTCAAAAGTCGTCATTTTTAGTCAGTCAGAGCTTCAGGACAATTTATATAACCATAATATGGTTAATTTCTTGAATCATAGCGGTCATGGTTTTGATAAGGGTCCCTTTTACTCGGGTTGACATCGGTTTTGCAAACTACTTTACCTGCCAAATTGTCTCTATCAACAAGATAATTCTCTTAGAAGCCCTTCCACCGAAATTGGATATCTACAATCAAACAACTCAAGTCCAAACTAGCATAATACCTTACCCCGGATATGAGACTCGAGCACATGATTTTCCCGTGATTGCTATCAAAGTCAAAGTCAAATATGTTTATTCAGTAAGATTTTTTAGGATCACTTTGAAACGTCAAATCTACCGCCTGTTCGGAATCGCGACCAGCACACAAGGAGAAAGGCAAGAACCTCGGGCTAGTTTTTTTTTTCATGATCCATTACAATAGCTTAAAATTATCTAATACTAATTACAATTTATTCACTGGAGCAAATTCATTTCTTTTTAATGCCAGGCTTTCTTATCTTCTAGGTAATCTGAAATTTTATAATAAACTTTCCTGGATAGCTTTTGTTTTACAAAATTTTTGAATTTATTATTTGACAAGCTTAGCACATCACTTGGCAATTTATTATAAAAGCGTACAGTTTGCCCTATGAACGATTTATTAACCTTATGGAGCCTAGTTGTGGGAACAGCGAGTTTATTCTTATTTCTAGTATTATAATTATGTTTATCACAGTTTTTGTTAAATAAGCTTATGTTTTTACGCGCATACATAATATTTTCATAAATATATTGGCAGGGCATAGTCAATATATTTATTTCTTTGAACTTGTCTCTTAATGATATAGTTACGTAGTTAGTCACATAAAAGCAGCATCTCGTTGAAATATCAGACCTTTAAGTTGTAAATTATTTCCGACAAGCATAAATCCACCAGTAGCAAAACTGACGGATTTTCAATCAACGCAGAACCCAAAACAGAGGTTCTTGAAAAATTGTTTTAGGGTTGTTTCCTTTTGACATATAAGGGTGCACTACGAAGAAATAATTTTGGTAAATTCTCACAGGATGACAAGAAAGAAACCAAGGGCGTTTGCTAGTTGTGTGTACAATACCATCTGCACGCGAATTGAATGTATTTCCGCCAGTTTCTGAGCGAAATGAATGCGTATAATTTCCGAATGATTTCATTTACTATTCATTTTGCTATTTGTCGCATGTGAAATTTAAATGTATGGTCCATTATCTGAATATTTATAGCCAGAAAAGGATTGTGTTGTGATAAAGAGCTGACATGGATTTTTGTGACATGTCTTTGTTGAAGTAAATATCTATGTAAATAAGCAATGTGACTGTCATAGCTCTCTTAATCAGAAAAAGCAAGATGAAATGGCAGTGGGTACCCGCATAGCTCGTAAAACCGATAGCCCCTGTGGAGTAACGATCGCATGGAGACCACGATTAATCGCGATACGGAGTATTTGAAGACTCGATATTTATACCCATACGGCATTGTGGTGGTATCGATTATTATAGCGTCGATTTGGGGAGGTTTATTTTCATCAGAGGAAGTGTGTGCTGATATTATGATGATGAAACTTATGAAGTAGGTACACACAGCTCCTTGCACACCACTTTTGCAGATGTTACAAGTTTACCTGTAGTGAAATAAATGGAATGAATGATACAAAGTTCTTGCCTCATAAAATTATTAATTTTAAACCTTAGCTTATGTCCAATATTGGACGGTTTAATACTATCGATGTGAATAAAGATGGCTGCACATTTTTTTTTAAATTCTAGGTTAGTATAAAAAACTTTACAACACAGGCTTTTACTAAAGGATACAGTTATTGATATAGCAGCATCCAAAATACCAAAGATATGTGCAAAAATGGTAAAGAATGAAACGGATTAGATCAATTAATTGCAAAAGCACAATATATAATAACAATATTACAGGACATTCATTTCACACAGCGCCATCCAGTCCCAAACCAAACAAAGCTTACATTGGAACTAGATTACGGATAAAATACTTTTAAACTTTTTTTGTAGTAAATACAAACTTATCATACCCCAAACACAAAACAAACATTCATCAAATGTTTGTCCTGGGTGGGAATCGATTCCACAACCCGTAGGTTGTGGCGCAGAATGCAGCGCTACTACCAACTGAGTTAATATTATCAAGATAATAATACACATTGATATGTGCCTATTTAGCTTAAAAGCGTCATTATATTTTAGACATAATTCCGGGTGAAGTGCTTCGGCCTTATCTTAACTTGTAACCAGATGCGATGAAGGCCAAATGCTACCCCGTCGTACAATAAAAAATAAAAAAAACTATTTTTTTAATCCAGAAATGTTTCACCAAACTTTTTTTGTAAACCAGATTAAAGACAAAGCCATTCTAAATTATACTATCTTATTGGTATATGGTACTAATATGAATATGTAAATAATAGGCACTAATAATCGGTGGTATTGTTTTTTAAATAATTATCTACCATACTACTACCACTGGGGATGGGCGGTGGTACGGAGGGTTTGCAGCGATTATTTTCATGATCCCAAAAATTTGATGCACACCGAAGTGTTAATGTCTTATTTTATCATATTTGCCCTCGGGCATTTATGAAAACGATGTAGATCATGAAACGTTTGTTATAATATATTACATGAAAAATTATGAACGGTAAGAGTTTTTGGCGAGGACTTATTAATTAAGGATGTTTCGGAATGGACCCCAATCAAATTATTAATAAGGCCTGTATATCATTACTGCCTCTTCTTTTAATTACGCGTTCTGTCGCAGTAATAATATCGCCGCCCAATACATCCGCCGTTGCTATTTTTGTTTGAGTAGCTTCTAAATGTACCAATGCAAACACTCAAATTTTCATATAATTAAATAAATACACACAATTACAATTACAGGACATTAATTTTACACAGCGCCATCTAGCCCCAAACTAAGCATAGCTTGTAATATGGGAACTAGATTACGGATAAAATAATTAAATACTTTTTGTAAATACATACGTACTATATGATACAACACCCAAACACAGAACAAACAATTATATATTTAATTAGAAATTTATTAGTTGTTTTACTAGATATTATTCAGGCGAAAGTTTGTTTGGATATTTAGATGGATGTTAGGTACTTCGTCACGCCAAATCTACTGGAAGGATTGAGCTGACATTTTGCACAGTTATTGCTATATATACACCAGGAATAGAACATAGGGATATACATACATATTAAATCAGTTTCTGTAGGATGGTAAAGATAAGTAGATATAGATATAGGTATTTAAAAGTTGTAGTGTCAGTGACGGGCAGAACAGACGGAACCTTTATTTTTACACGACGGTGAGGTTCTTGGCCTTCATCTCACTGATTTTTCTTGAAGTTATGATAAGGCCGAAAGTGGAAGCGCACTTCACCCAGAATTCTTAACAAACTGAGGAACTGGCTATCTTAACTCTAAACACCGGAACCCTACAATTTAATAATTGTTGTTATGGTGACAGAATTAGGTAAGATTTGACGTTTCAAAGTAATCCTTAAAAAATCTTGAATAAAAATATTTGATTTTGACTTTGAGACGTACAGTAGGTTGCATTTGCCTCTATCTTTATCATGAATACAGGTATGATATGGAAATCGTTGCCCTCGTCTGTTTTTTGCACGAGTACAATCTTTAAGAGTGAACAGGATCCTTTTAGACAAGCGTGCTTTATCTTAGGTCAAATCTATACTTGTTTTTCAAATGAGTTGGCAGTTGCTTGGCTATAAAAGTTTTATGAAATATACGAGTTGTTCGATAATAATGAGGGTTGGACTAGTTTGAAAGTGAGTTGCTGTAAGAACGATTTACATAAACAAAACTGCGGCGTGTTCGTAGCATGTTGCCGGATGCTCTCAAGACACCAACAAGCGGGATTCATTTGCATAAGCATATTCACATCTTTTCACAAGTTTTCTCTTCGCTTGCGTACTAGGCAACCTTATTTTAACTTATTACTTGAAAATAACATTTGTATGCATAAAGTGAGATAAGTCCACATTGAGAGGATACGGGATTTCCCAAAAAATTTAATAAATTTTCAGATCCCAAATCTCTATCTTTGCTCTTAAGCTGAATGCGAACATTCGAAAAATTGTTAAATAGTTTCCACTTTGCGCACGTGTTTTGGAGCTTAGCTGCTACGAGTGATTTATAGTCGAGCCATTGATGAAAATGATAAATTAAATAATACTGTAACTCACCATTCATAGGGCAGAATATAACGAGCATTGAACGATGCTAATGATGTTATATTACACAACAGATGTTCCCTTCAAAGCCTCCATGAACTCCATCTTCGTCAGTGTCAAGAATACTCTATATCCATTTTGTTTCAACCCGAGCTATATCTTACAGAAATACTTAGATTTGAGTAAAATATGTAGAAATTTGGCTGGTTCTTAAGGTTGAAAGGGTTGGATAAAACAAAAAAAGGCTATATTGAAATACCTTACAACATTTTTTGTTGTTATTTGAAAGGAAAACCAAACATAATGAAACAGCATATGAAAAAATGAATAAGTACTGAATACCCATTTACAATTCAGTTATTTGGCTATATCGTAACTCGTTTGAGTGCTACTGTAGGTAGGTAACTGTTAACATCTGTAGTCTGGTGGTTCGCCCACTGGTGTCAGATTCAAAGGTCTCGTGTTCGATCAATATTGAGCTTGGTTTGGTATGTTGGGCTTTGTTTTAGTCCATCTGCCTAGCTACCACCATATTTCCTAATTCTGTCACTATGACAACAATATAGATAGCCAGTTCCTCAGACCGTTAAGGATTCCGGATGTGTGCGGCCACCTTCAGCCTTATCAGAACTTGTAAACCAGGGGAGATGAAGGCCAAGCGCTTCCGTACAATAAAAAAGGTACCTACAATGGTAATCGCTTTTGGGCATTTAAATTATAATGATTGATGAACATTGGGTACATCAGCTGTGGGAGAAAAAATTGTGGTGGAGAATAATGAACTTACTGTTGATAAGGGATTTGCGCAGTCAAACCTCTTGCTTGACACCCCAAAAGTAATTCTTTGATTTTATCGACCCCCCCCCACCCCTAATTTTGGCAACCCAATTAAGAGAATAACAAAAAATAAATAGATTCGGTTTGATGAGATTCCGAATACTTACCCTTTCTTATCATACAAGACCTGATGATCATTCTTTGCCGCTTCTTTTTAAAAACCGCTATTATAAGGGCAAAAATTTATTATTAGGTCCTTACATATGAAATTGGCGTTTTGTCGTACTGGCCACTTTGATCTTAAATATCTCCTCTTTGGTTAGGAATTCCAAATTCAAATTTAAACAGCTATTTACTCATGCATTTGTATTTCGAAAACCGTAATTCATTTGTTTTTTTCTCTTTTGCTTTTTTTTTCTGCGTCACTCATTTCACAAAATGGAAAACTTAAAATATCGCATTATTTACGAGTACGAGTTCCACCGTGGCACCAGTGCTGCAGAAACGGCTCGAAGGATTAATGATGTGTATGGTGGTGGTGTCGCAAAAGAAAACACGGTGCGTTTTTGGTTTCAACGCTTTCGTTCTGGAAATTTCGACCTGCAGAACAAGCCCCGTGGACGGCCGGAGACCAAGGTCGATAATGATGAATTGAAGGCTATTGTGGAAGCAGATCCATCGCAAACCACATCACAGTTAGCTGCAGGCTGCGGTATTAGTGACAAAACCGTTTTAATCCACTTGAAGCAAATTGGGAAGGTGAAAAAGCTTGAATGTCGGGTACCTCATGAATTGAGTGAAGCAAACCGACAAACGCGCGTCGACTGCTACGTTACATTACTCAACCGGCACAATAATGAAGGAATTTTAAATCGGATCATTACATGTGATGAAAATTGGATCCTGTACGATAATTGTAAACGCTCATCGCAATGGCTGAACCCTGATGAACCAGCAAAATCTTGCCCCAAGCGAAAATTGACTCAAAAAAAGTTACTTGTAAGCGTTTGGTGGAATAGTGCCGGTGTCGTACACTATAGCTTTCTTAAATCTGGTCAGACGATTACGGCTGATGTCTATTGTCAGCAACTGCAAACCATGATGGAAAAGCTCGCTGTTAAACAACCGAGACTTTTCAATCGCTCTACGCCACTGCTGCTTCAAGACAACGCTAGACCACACACGGCCCAACAGACGACTACCAAATTAGAGGAGCTTCAATTGGAATGTCTAAGACATCCACCGTACTCTCCGGACCTTGCTCCAACAGATTACCATTTTTTTCGAAATTTGGATAACTTCTTGCAAGGAAAAAAATTCAATTCCGATGAGGCAGTCCAAACCGCTTTCAAAGATTTCATTGATTCCCGTCCGAATGGTTTTTTTAGTAAAGGGATCAATGAACTACCTATAAGATGGCAAAAGTGTATAGATAGCAATGGTACATACTTTGATTAATAAAATATATTTTAATATGAAAAAATTGCCTTAATGTTCCTCCCATACAAAACGCCAATTTCATATGTAAGGACCTAATAATTTAGAAATCTGCGCAGTCCCAACCGCTATTTCATATGATATTTCACGATTTCATTATTTCAATCTTATTTACGCCTTTTGCAACCCTAAATTTCAATACAGGGGCGGTTTCAACAAATAAAAAGAAACTTAATTGTAAAGTCAATCTCTCTTTAACAATATCCTTCAAGACATACCTACCAAGCGTGTTAACCGCTTAACGCTCCCCTTCGTACACGAACCCTATTAAAAAGTAAAATTTACATTTCATGAATGTGCAGCCGATACTCTTTCAAATGACACCCTACAAGCATGGACGAATTTGTTTCGTCCATGCTACAAGCCAAAAATTTGCTTGTCTCACTTAAAAGTTACAACAGTTTACTCAAAAAATCCTCGTACCGATTGATGAGTATTAATATAATAGATATAATGTCTATTTATTCAATAAAAAGTACAATTAAACTAACTATGTACAAAGGAATCAGTCAGATTACCTAAGGACCGTTACAAACGGCCTATAGGTAGCTCAACTGTTCCAGACCAGTACCAGACGGAAGCGTGCCCAAGACACTGGCTGCATTGCCACGCTGAATAGCCAATTATGTAATAATTTATTACTAATACTTAATATTACTTATTTATACCTACAACAAAATATATATATATGCATAGTAATAAATAAAATAAAAAGATAAAATACCTTAAATACGATTAAATTACTTATAATACATAGACATACAAATACATAATATATTACGTAAATAATTAGCAGAATTTTATAAATTTTGTTTTTTTTTTTAATATTTAAAACTTTAGATTTGAAGATACCTAAAGAAGGAGCAGTGCATATCCACAGACAGTGAGTTCAAGAGGCGGATGTAGAAGGATGATTTATAATCTCTGCATATTCAAAATTTTGAATTGATCGGATCAAATGATATGGTTGAAAAATTGCATTTATTTTCACCCCTATATCTCAAAAACTACACTACTTCTCTTTGCTCACTCGATCTATAAATAAATATGGCAGGAAGTTCATTTCACATAGTGCTAAACTAGTCCCAAACTAAGCAAAGCTTGTAAATTGGAAACTAGATTACGGAAATAATACTGACATGCTTTTTTTTTTTGTAAATAGGTACATAGGTAGGTACTTTTAATACGATACGCACCCTAACACAGAACAAACTATTAATCACAAAAATGTTTGTCTTGAGTGGGAATCGAACCCAAAATCTACAGCGCAGAAAGCAGAGCTACTACCAACAGACCTGTAAGTTTGGAAATTAGTTATAGAAACTTTGTATTGCATATTGAGTATTTTCCTTTACTTGTATAACCATATAGTTACTTTGGTATCCAATGTGTCGTTTGCACGCTCCAATTTTGCTCGGCCATGCTTTGGGCGTTGGCTCTTTGGCGTTAAATTATTTCCACCCGGTTTAGAACGCTGAACTATGTAAAATAGGGCGTATATTAAAACACTGATCATTCATTCACGGTGCTTGCAATAGCTATAAATCTTTTTAAGAGACATAAAACTTTGGGGTTTGGAATGGGGAAAAAAAACTCGATAAAAATAAATCATATATTTTCATAACTTTGTATTGCACATATTTCCAAACATATCTATGAAATGGCGTAATTATTTTAAGTTATTTTCAGTAAAAAAGGTAGCTTTGATGTGTATCTGGGCGTTGAATTATCAACACCACTGTTATTTATCACGCCATTTACAAAATTGTATTTTTTTGTGATAAGTGCTAAAGTGAAATTTGCAAACAGAATTGTATTAGGTTCAACAAAGCTTATTATCTTAACTCATTACTATACAACGATAGATGCTTATTGTAGTCTAGGTATCCCCTCCAAGTTAGTAACTCAGTACTTTTATAGTTATATGTTAGGTATATATTTTTTTATATAGTCAGTTTTTATGAAACGGATGTCATAAAAGTTGACTAATGCGTCTCACTAGAATTTCATTCTGGTCACCAATACACATGTAAACACGGTAAACATTATCCAGCTTTGCATCAGGAGGTTGCGTTCAACTGTTAATATGAATTTAGCTGCTGATGATGATGATGACGATAGTTTAAGATCATTTCGATGATATTTAAATAAAGTTCTAGGTATGTCCAAAAAATGTATATATACTCATATAAGCATACCGAAAAGTTTTTTTTTTGGGAGAGAATATGTGATCAAATGAACTTCAGTGAAGTTCGATCATTATTGTACGAATCGCTTCATTCGAATATATAGTATAATAACAATGTAGATATTTAGAGTAGGAATGTTTGTTTCCCTTCTTAATTGATATAACTATAACATAGGAAAAATTATAGAATTTTTCTGTCAAATCAACGAAATCATGGATATCTATGTTAAACTATTTAGTGTAGGTATCATAACTAAACAGACTTGTTAATGCACAATAATAATAATAATGGAAATAATCATTTGGATGAATAAACAACCGCCCTATCGAAATTGTTTTCATCAGATTTTAGAATTGGCCGCGCGGTTATAAAAACGGACAAAAGCTGTGGAAGTACCTGTCCAACCTGCCGTCTTCCTAATAGTGTCAACGTGGAGCCCGTGGCTGCGTGCCGCGTGCTGTGCGCGCTGAACGTGCGCGTGTCTACGCCGCTCTCGGACAACACCTGCTTAATCAAGCGACTGATGGTCTGAGCTGATGCAGCTTTGTGTGCTCGTTTTGTATTCGAATCGTTCGCGGTTCTCAATTTTTGTGTCACAAAAATATAATCCTTGAGGACTGAAGCGGGACAAATATTCACGTTTTCCCGAAAATACGGCAAAAACAGCACCGGCTGTCGCAACCGGACCCAGAGGTTTTAATTAGGTATGTTTGATAAGGCAAACTTAATACCATTTTGTACTAGTGTAATATTTTCGCGTTTTATGCGCTGTGCACAGTGCTAATAAAATAACTTTTTTTTTTTTTTTTCGATACCTAATTCTAAATTTGGATGCCAATTAGAAACATAGTTTAGTACTAATTGGGGGTCCCAAGTAGTTGTATATTTAGGGTGATTAGGTTGTAAGTCCCTTTAAGGAGGCGTTTAATGCGATCGACCTAGAAATAGTGACAACGCGGAGCGGTGACTATTAAGGGGGTCCGCGTGAACGCTGACCGCAGAGCTTCGCGACTCCCAGTGTAAGTTTCGCATTCAGGGGGTTAGTATCCCTGAAATAAAATTGTAGCAGAGACTTACTGGGTTTGAAAAAGTATATCTCAGATACTCGTAAGTAATGTAGGAGAGGGAACCATGCTTGTGACAGCCAGTGTGGACAAAACAGTATTCCGGTAACTTCACCGTCGACAATTTTTCGCAGGCATTACAAAATTAAAGAAAATGGCGGAAAAGCATTAAAATACTTAGATTACCCGTTTATGGTTAATGCATCTACGGTGATAGCATCTGGATCTGGTTTCCAGGAAATGAAAGCTTCACATTTAGCATTGTTGAGAAAGAGAGGCAAAAAGATCGTTCCCGGATAGCCAAAAAGTTGTATTATAGTTTGAAAGGCATCATTGGACAATTCCCATTCGGTGTCTGGGTTGACCTTTCTAGATTTTCTTTCGTATTTACATATGAAGCGAACAACTAAATACTACGTCTCTCGCACCACTGCCATATGCTTCTTGCTAAGCTGTTCAAATGAGGAAATTGAATACCTCCTATCCTATTGACATAGCTTATAGCTGTGGTATTATCAACTCAGGTTAATGTGGTGTTCTTTTTCAGATTTTTCCAGATCCCATTACCTCGCCTATCATTGGAAGCCGCGCCCCAACCATTTCGGGATGCGTCTGTAAATATTTCATAGTTGTAATCTAGTTTTTGGAAACTATAAAAGGTGTAGAATATGTTATCTCTCCACCAATGTCGATCGTCTAAAATAACGTCCGAAAGCTTAATTTTGGCTTCATAGTTATTGTTATGATCTTGTAAAGCACGAAATGTATGTCTTTCTAAAAGCTTCGTGTACACAAACCCATACTTAGCATAGCACATTATACATACAGCAGGGCAAGCTGAGACGAGAACAACAATTAATTTTACGAAATCGCGAATAGTACATTTCGGCAGGCTCTTTTTTTGTACTATTCGGGTAATTCTGTTACGCTTTTGCAAAGGTAACGATAGTGATTATGTGTATCGTACCTAAAAACGTTGAGACCATTTGTTTTTTTTTTCATAGTTACTACGAAGTCTAGGCAATTAAGTAGCTGTAATGTTGAATTAACATTGTGCTTGCATACATCCTAAGTGTCACCTATGCAGGATATCGTCGAGATATATAACTGACTTGTGACCTTGCCTTTGTAGCTATGTTATGATATTTTCATATTTTTTGTAAAAACCCTGGGTGCGACTGAAAGTCCATAGGGCATAGATATGAAAACATAAGTTATTCGTTTCCGGGAATTAGGATTTCAAAATTAAAATCTTAGGTATTTTTTGTCTTCAGGATTATTAGAAACTAAAATGTAGGCTTTTTTTAGGTCAATAGTGGCTAGGAAACCATTATGTGGAATAAGTTTACATGCTGCTATAATCCTCCATTTTAAAATGTGTATTTAGGATTAAGGAACGGCTTTAAGTTAACTATGAATCTATTGCTACCATTTAGCTAAGTGGCCAAAAATATTTAGAGATATACTGATCGTGACATGGAGTGCAAGGATGTACAGCACCCAACTCAATGAGTTTTTGAATAGCATTGGACATACCTCGACTATCATCGAAAGTGAACGTAGAACGTGGAATGACAGATTTGTGTCATGTTTTTATAGAATGGGATAGTATATCCTTGCTTAATCCATGTCAAGATTACAACATTACTTGTTATATTAGTCCAACAGCTATAGTGAGATGTTAACCGGCCCGAGTGTACCTGCGTCAATGCAGCCCCCCCCCCACACATTTCGGATTTGTAGGCCTTGCTTGCTTTGATTTTGTGAGCAAGTGTGTTTCCAAAAAACATTTCGTCACGCTCACTATCTTGTATCATATGCAAGAGTCCCTTTTTTATGCTTGGTGTGGTCAACTTTAATCTGTCACAAGAAAATCAATAATGTAGGTCCGTTAGTAGCCATCACGCAGACTCTTTAGGGCTCGGACCTTATCACCGGTCTTTGGTATCGTGTCCATTGCACGATTTATCGCAGAGGTACCTGCGCCGAGAATTTGTGGAAAACTATTCAGTTTTTTTTTCTCGTATTCTAACAAACTCTGATTCTGCGGCTGCAAATTCAGCGTTAAGTTAGTGCTTGTAATAATTTGGAATTGGAAGGAGTAAGGTATTCCATAATCAGATTACTCTTATCATTTTTGGGTAACCCTTTTCTCAGTAGCGGTTGCCATAGGTCAGCCAAACTATGATGGATTAGCTCAAGCTTATATCAAGAGCTGATAGAAGTTCTGGGTCCAGACTGGGTTCTGGTGGAACGTCAGTTGCGGCCGCGCCAGAAATTTCTTGCGCATCATCCAAAGCAGGCAATGCCTGTGGAGACGGTGGCGGCAGTGATTGACGCTCATCCAGTTCATTATAAGCAAAAGCAGTATGTGGTTCTTCAACCTGCGGTTTGCCATCAGTTATACCTATAAATAAAATAACCGTGTTGGCAATTTTGTTCCAATAATCATAAATAATCGCAATGATTATTGAGGGTAGTTCAAAATAATGCAAGTTAAATGATTGTCTCGCAGACAATAATGAACAGATGAACATGAATCAATTAGATATCACGTATTTACTGCAAATCTTTAGCCGTGTTATCGCAATTGACTCGCAGTCAATCCCGATGTATTGCATTTTATAGAACTTATTTTCACACAAACCTACCTTGAAGGTTTTCGTCGCCTGACGAGTCCAAGGGTCGTCGTATACGACGTCTTTTCTTTTATTTTTCTTCTAACTTTCTTATTTTCCGTAGATAGTGCACAAATTTATCTTGGGCACTGCGTTTTGTCATTTTTGCGAAAGCACGTGCGCTCGTTGCCGTGCACAAAAAGGAATGAGGTAAAGACGATACGCACTGGCTAGGGATGGGCATACTGATAACGGTTCGATGTTTTAAATCGAGTTATTTCTCTCTGAAATTGTGCAAAGTTGCTTGCAAACTAAAGGCTACATTGTTATTATACCATATATGAAGAATGAAGCGATGAAGTACCAATTCAATAACAATGAGGCGAAACTGACTTAGTGGGAAGGCACCTACAATACAATTCTCTCTCGATCTGTTAAATAATAATATTAGTGTGCAAACTATACCGATATATATCCCGATATTTTTCGATTCATATGTATCAAAAAAACGTTTCAACTGACTAGGTATTAAAACCTGCAAAAATCACGGAAATCTGTTATACTTTTTTTTACTTTTAAAGATTAATATGTGTGTGCATTCACATAATTAATCGAGCCATCGTTATATTCTGGTTAGGTACCTATCACTCAATACCAATACTATGTGTCCGAACGCACTGTCAAGGACGGGTTGATCTCGCGTAGAGAGACTTCTGTACTAGGTATAGGTATTTATATCTTACACTAGAAGAGCCATGGCCGGGTTAAATTAAAAAGATGAAAAGAAGAATGTAAAAAATTTATTGAAAGCAATTAGGACGGCCGGCCGCGATTAAAACGTTCCTTCCCTTTAAAGTTAATTCGATAACGATTGACGATTGGTTCAAAATTAGACAACATTATATTGTATGTATTGGCTCTCTATGAGTATTTATCACTTCCCACAGCAAATCCCCCCCTAGGCGGTTTTATAAATTTTTTCTTCAATAACTTTCAAACGAAATCAATACCTTCAAAGCCTGAATTTACTGATACACTTTTCATGCATGATAACTTCATCAAATTTATATACAATCTACCCAATTTCAACTTCCGTCAGGTGGTGTCAGGGAAATGGAGTGTGACAGACAGACAACTTTAGACATATATAATCTTATAAGGAAAAATAATAAGGGTTCAATATATACAAAGACATAACAGAATTGTCTTTGTATACAGGTGAGTTTTTTTCCAGGGCCACTGAGGCCAAGTCAGAAGCCGTGAGTGTTATCGAAAAGTCATGTATTTACATACATTTTCTATCTGCAACTGTACGGTGGGCACGACAATATTTAAAATGTTCAGCCATTAGGGTATCCGTGCCATGTCATCAGCTGCGTTACCACGAAAAAGCGAACGTTTTTTAATCCGAACAGAAAATACAGCAAAAGAGTTTTTAATAGTTTAACTTACGCATAGTCTGTACGTTTAACCTTTACTAAATGCATAAAGTTGTATTTCTAAATTTTTAATTTTGTAAGCGTTCCAAGAACTTTGGGCACATAGTCATCATTCATAATTTTTTTTATTATCAAACAAAGAACACAATTTTTTTTTTTTTAAATTCACTTTTCCAGAAAAACTTTATAAACAAAATAAGTTATTTAATGCAGAGCTTATTTTTTTTTAAATCGAGCACGTAACTCCTAACATGACTTTTCGATAACTCTCACGGTTTCAGACTTGCCCTCAGTGGCCCTGGAAAAAACTCACCTGTATATTGAACCCTTATTTATAAGTTAAAACGTCTAGCTGAAAAAAAGCTTAGGTATATTATATTATTCTATTTCATTTTATTATTCTATGAAATATTCTGTTATCTTATTATATATTAAAAAATCTTCTAGCTTAAAACTTCTTCTAAGCGTGTTGAGCACTTTTTGGGTTTACAAAAATCATGGAACTGGCGTCATCGTCACCGAATGCTTTCCGTGAGCTGTATGTATACTGTGCATAGAGGAGAGTTTTTTTCCAGGGCCACTGAGGCCTAATCTAAAACCGTGTTAAGGAAAATTCATGTTAGGAGTTACGTGCTCGATTAAAAAAAAGTTCTGCATTAAAGAAAATAATTTATTTTTATAGTTTTTCTGTATAAGTGAGATTTTGAAAATCCTGTATATGTGTACTTTTTGTGTGAACAAAAAGCATGATACCCGCGCCATCGTCACCGCACGCTCCTGTGAATTATATCGTCGAGCTATTAGATTATTATTTTCGAATTATTTTTGGTTTATAATAGGTGTTTTTGATCAATGATTAAGGCTTAAATTGGTCATTAACACTTCTTTACAAACCAAAAATAATAATCTAATAGCTCGACGATACAATTCACAAGTATAGTTTTCAATAGTTTTCATCTATCGGCAGTCTCCAAAGACTGCACCGCAAGTTTTTTATAACCCATTCTGTCCCATTTTACGTTGTAGGGAAAAGGTCTCCCCCATATCCTTCCAAGACTTGCGGTCATCCGCCGTTTCCCACAGTCCGAGTTAAATGCAGTCAGGTCGTCACGTAAACGTTTTATAGGTCTGCTTCGACAACTCAGCCTTCAAAAAATTTATTGAGAAACTCTAAAAAAAAGAAACCACAAGCTATTAAATTATCATACAATAAAATTATTCACAATTTCCGCATCAGCGGAGTTGACAGGAACAAAAACAAGTAAGTGCAAACAAAGCTGAGACCCATTTCCAGGTTTCTATTCATGTCGTACATACAAAGGCAGTCGGAATATCAAAATAAGGCCCTTCAGGGTGTCAAGAAAAACAAATTGCTATGATACACCAACATTTTCAATTACGTAAGGTGTATTCGTATCGAATCCCAAACACATATTTCTGGCGCGTTTACACCTCAAAGAAAAGATGGTCTTCCATCAATAATAAGGCATTACATTAGAGGAAGCGTCTTGCTGTGAAGTGAACTTGGATTTTCAAAAGAGACGATATTTAAAAAAATAATGTATTTAGGGCGTAACATTTAGATCGGTAAAGTCTGAAACTATAAGACGTTGGTACGAAGATCTGTTCTTAGAAACCATGTCATTGATTTTAGTAACAAGGAAAACTGTATTCATACATTTAATAAAAACTTGTACTCAGCTCGGGAAACGAACCTGGACGTATAAAAAAATAAAAATAGCACTATTTCTATTCCGATATCGATTGTAGGTCTTAAGCAGTCAATTATACTATGAAACATGATGTCTAAAATTAATAAAATGCATTGTTTTAATATTTTTAACTATATAGGAGGAGCAAATAGGGGTAGCGTGAAAGTAGCGCCAGTGACAGATAAGTTAGACCTTCAAATGAGATGGCCTTACATAAAAGTAGAATAATAGTTTATTATTGAATTTAGTATTATGTATAGTTTTATTTAGCTATTAAGTTTAATGCGCCTCCTAGTGTAATATTGCTGTGCCCTAACAGGGTTTATGTTTGAAACTTTTATCCACACAACATGTTGTTATTAGGTATACAGGACCTAATAACAACATAAGTGCAATAAATAATTTTAATTTTAATTTGAATTTAGTAGTATATAGAGGAAGCGTGAAAGTAGCGCCATTGACAAATAAGTTAGACCATCAAATAAATGGCTTTCAATAAAAAAATCGTTTATTGAGGAAGCGTGAAAGTAGCGCCAGTGAAAGATAAGATAGACCTTCAAATGAGATGGCCTTCAATAAAAAATAGTATATTGAAGATGCGTAAAAGTAGCGCCAGTGACAGATAAGATAGACCTTCAAAAAAAAATGTAGATGGAGGAAGCGTGAAAGTTGCGCCAGTGACAGATAAGTTAAAGCTTCAATGAAGACATCCGATAGAGAGTGAGTGTAGGCAGAAGACGTGTTGTGCCGATCCCGCTTAGTGTCGGATAACGGACAGTAAAATAACCATTCAACTAAATAAAAAGTAAAAACATTCGTTCTATATTGCTGACGGGTCACTTCGTGTCTGAACTGAAACAAAGAGGTATTTAATTTAAGAAACATTTTTATTATGTGATTTAAAACAATTTAATTGAAGCTCTCAACAGCGGACTGATTAAGCCGACAAAATAGATGAAAATAACCTACATGGCTTTCAGAAAAAAGTATTTGCTTGCTACGAAATTATCTGAGTAAACTGGTATGAGTGTTCAATTTGATAACCAACTATTATTTGACGAACATTTATCAGTTACATAGTTAAGAAAGCGTCTCGTTCATAAGGATTTGTTTATGGATGTCTTCTGAATTTATGATTACGGGAACTTTGTCCCTGCATCCCCTTTCCACCACCGGACTAGTAGACGTAGGTACGGCAGTCTACAACTCGTACTTTGTAAATGTTCCATTGTGCCGAACACAAGTGATGTAATGCAGTCAATTTTTTTACTATATTTTATATTTTATTTTTATATGTAGGTATATTTTTTAAATGGCGAATCATAAATTCAATGGTCTTTGTTACGTGCCTCATAAAAAACAGGAAGGGATAAAAAGGTTTTATTACATCAATAAGTACCTATCACATGAAAAGTACCTAGGTATGGGTAGAACATGCGGATTTTTATCATTGATACAAAACTCGATTTTTTATTAAAAAAAAATAATTAAAAAATTAGGGTCTGTAGTGTACCCCTACGTACCCTTATCTTATAAGGTTTGTTGAGTAAAATAGTTCGTGAAAGGTCACCGTTTATTTGTTCGGTTTAGGTTAGGTATGAGTTGCGATTGCGATTGTGCGCAATGACGTGTAGCCTTAGTTATAGGGCAACTGCCCACAATGGCAAGAAAACCACGTCATGGCGTAAATCGCTGACCCGCGAGAACGTGTACAATATTGTGTGGTTTGCATAAACCGTACAAGTACGTATTTTCAACTTTTAAATATGGTTTCCTTACGATTTGACATGAGGACGGGTCTTCACAGCAT
This sequence comes from Venusia cambrica, assembly GCA_951394065.1. NCBI lineage: Eukaryota > Metazoa > Arthropoda > Insecta > Lepidoptera > Geometridae > Venusia > Venusia cambrica. The sequence continues at coordinate 2,964,003 of OX596059.1, read as the reverse complement.
ATAAAAGTTTGAGAAGGTTCGCAACTAAAAATAAAATTTCACTTTGCTTCAAATTAACGTATAAGATCAGATCAGATCATATAAGATCCAGAGGTCCCGTGTTCGATCCCCAGGGGAAGTACAATATTGTGCTTAGTTTGTTGGGGGTACGGCTTTTAGTGACATTTAGAGGTAAGATAACCAGTTCCGGGCAGATTCCGGGTGAAGTACGCGTCCACCTTCGGCTTGGCTTGTAAATCAGGTGAGATAAAGGCCAAGCGTTTTCCCGTCACAATAAAAAAAAACGGTGATTGACATCACCTCAAACCCATTTTTGTTGGCAGGTGGTTCGAATGTTCGTGTTGGTCGTGATGGTGTTTGCGCTGTGCTGGCTTCCGTACCACGCGTACTTCGTGCTGGTGTACCACCACCCGTACCTAGCCTCGGCTCCGTTCGCTCAGCACATATACCTAGGTTTCTACTGGCTGGCGATGGCGAATTCCATGTTCAACCCGCTCATTTACTACTGGATGAGCAATAAGTGAGTATTATTTACAAGCCTCATATTTCAGGTGGTAGTAGGCATGCATGCTGCGGTGTAGATTGTAGATTCGATTTCCACCCAGGGCAAACATTTGTGTGATGAATATTGACGTTTGTTCTGTGTTTGGGTGTTGTGTTGTATGAAAAGTATGTATTTATAAATAAAATATGTCAGTATAATATTCGTAATCTAGTGCCTACATTACCAAGCTTTGCTTGGTTTGGGACTAGATGGCACTGTGTGAAAATAATGTCCTGTAATATTTATTTATATGACGATGTCCCACGTTGCAATTTCTCCTTGTTATCTGTATAATTGATTTATTGAGAGAAGCGAACGAGATCTCCGAGTTAATCCGGCACTGTGTGTATGTATGTAAGCTATGTATGTATGTATGTATGTATGTGGCAATGTTTGTAACGGGCGGCATAACTCTTGAACGGGGTACTTGATTAATGTTATTCAAACTGTAAAGAGATAATATAAAGATAAATCGATAATCGCGGACGATTTTTGATAGGTGGAGGTACATTTGGCGATTTTTGTCTTGTGGGGTGTCATTCGAAAGAGTATCTATTGATTGCACATACAAAAACAACTCTTTGATAAGGGTGTTTTCAGTAACATAGGGGCGCATTAAGAGGTAAAAATGCTTGGTATGTCAAGACTTACCAAGCATTTTGACTAAACGTTTCACTTCTTGTTTTTATATACATAAACCCCTGTTCATTTAAATATAAACTATATAACACTAAAGGGTTGCAAAGGGGGTAAATAAGATTGTAGTAGGACTTTGTTTAAGTTCCGTCTGGCTAGTTTCCACCATGTTACCTAAGTTTGTCGCCGAATAACATAATTATAAATTGTTGTGTTCCGGCATTTAGCCAGTTCCTCAATCTGTTGAGGATTTTAGGTAAAGAGCCCACGGCCCTATCATAACTTGAAACCAGAGTGTCTAGTGCAAGTATTCTAATTGCTCCATCCCGCTCGAACGCGTTTGCGTCTTGTAAAGTGTCTTATGACCTATCATATGACACTTCACAAGACGCAAAAGCGTTCGAGGTTTAGACAGCAGCTTTCATAATAAGTTTATAGTAGTATAATTTGTCCTGAATAGGGTGACGTGAGGGTATTTGGCTTCTCATCTAAATTAATTGGTCTCTTTATTGATTATAAATTCTTCCAATAGGGTTAATTGATGCTAAGGGTCGAAAATAATTACTTTTTGGATGTCATGCAAGGGCTTTGACTGCGTAAATAAATAAATATTACAGGACATTCATTTGATACAGAGCCAATGTAGAAAGAACTTACTTGAAACTGTAAGGTTTTTAGGTTTAGCCATACACACCACGCTTGACATATAGATTGGTGTTCACAGTTGAAGTTTAATTTATACACAGAAGGAAGCCATTTTGGTGGTTTCACCAAAAAGGCAGGTCGATTTTTGCGACATCCGTGGGATGTATGGGTAATTTTTTAACCACGACTATCATAGCAACGGTTTTAAAACGGTTATTTTTTTAATCAACAAAATAAAGATCAACTATTCAATTTAGAAAGAAAGAAAGAAATACCATAGGGGTGACTTATTTACTTATGGTATTCTGCCCACCACTCTGGACCATAGCAACGACCGTACGTCATAGTGGGTACTATGACGTACGGTCGGTGCTATGGTGATTTGATGTCATTCTGCTTTTGCATAGAATGAGAGTTAGCAACAAGATAGAGCCTCGAGCACTCATGCGAATAAAGAGAGATTGAGAAAGAGTGTGTTTAGAGTAAGGTGTTTTGAAAGTTCACTTTTGTCGTTGTGTTTGTGACAGAAATAATCTCCTTTGGTTAAATATCTAACACAAATCAGACATCACGAGATCTCAGATCTATATAACTGAGTAAGTTAAATAGATCGTACATGTTCCGAGGAAGCCATGAAGCTTAAACGTATCCCGGAAACAAGATTTAATCTATGCAAACCGCTACACTGACTTTAGGTTAACAACCCCGGTTACAATCTAAAGAAACCTTGAAAGTCATGAAAAATATTATGTTAAGAAAATATGAAGAGATACAAATAATTGCATGTAATTATGTTTTTCTACATCCCTATTAGTGCTTTTTATATAAGTTTGAGGAAAATGTGTTACTTTCACATAAACAGAGCTATGGGTTTTGTATTGTATGATTCAAATTAAAATTAATTTATTGTCAATGAGTTTAAATTAGTTTCACAATTACTAGAGGACCCCACACTAGGGCTAGCCTGTGCTGCGAGAGTCTATATATAGAGTTACCAAAAGACTTGCACTACTTATAGGGCAAAACCAAATTTAAAACAACAGAATGACTAAGTATGACAATGAAAGAGTGTGTGTGTGTGTTTGTGAGAGAGAGGGTGTGTGTGTGTACATGTGAGTGTGCATGCGTTATTTGGATAAGAAGGAGTAAGGACCATAGATGGGAAACAAAGAGCAAAATAACATTCGGATTCACGTCAGGATTGCTAAAAGTCTCTCTGTTTCATCATAATCAAGAGTGAGAAGCCACATTCTCTTTAACGCCATAAAGTGAGCAAGATAAATCACAGTGTTTCCTGGCAATGCGATATGTAAATGGAAAGGAAAAAAATAAACCGTCTTGCGAAAGAGGTCTTAAGAGCAGGAACATTTATTGTAATGCGACGCTTCACAAATGGAGGAGCAGCCTTCTGCTTTTTTTTTTGCAGGGCCTATGAGGCCAAGTCTGAAACCGTGATAGTTATTGAAAAGACATTTTAGGAGTTACGTGCTCGATTTAAACTCACTATTCCAGAAAACAATAAAAAAAAATCGATTTTCTTATATGCAGAACTTATTTTTTTTGAGCACGTAACTGAAACCATGAGAGTTCGAAAAGTCGAAAAGTCATGTTAGGACATGACGATTCGATAACTCTCATGGTTTCAGACTTGGCCTCAGTGACCCTGGAAAAAAACTCAACCTGTACATGGGAACACGATTACGGATAGAAGACAAAATTGTTTTTGATTCTTGTTTTTGTGTTGTACTTATACAATCTTATCTATATAAATATAAATACTTATAACAGCACTCAAACACAGAGCAAACATTTACTTTCAATATAATTACATCTACGGCGTAGAAGGTAGAGCTATCTGAGCTCTGAGGCTTGTTCTGGTATGATAAAAGTGATAAATGCGCTTCCTTATTTTCGTATCACAACTGATTGTAAACCTTTTTAGGCTGTATTTTTTTTTACTTGTGGAAATCTTTGAGGATACGTCCTGATCGGGAGCTTATGCCAGACTGGCTAAGCCCACACGGGGTTCGACCTTACGTCACTTTATTTTCTTTATTTTTATTTATTAAAAGGTCGTTTTACCATCCTGACCGAGAGTTACAACCTATTTTATAAATAATAATAATAAATTAATATTTCATTTTATTTTTTCCCAAACTAAGCATAGCTTGTAATACGGGAACTAGATTACGGATAGAATACTTAAATTATTTTATTTTGTAAATACATACATACTATATGACACAACACCCAAACACAGAACAAACATCTATATCAATCACACAAATGTTTGTCCTTTGTGGGAATCAAACCCACAACCTACAACAGCGCAGAAGGTAGAGTTACTACCAATACCAACTGAGCTTGGTTCGTGGCTTATCGTGGGTCGCTATCTCAAACTCTTTCTAACTCAATAACAATAAATTTTGTAAACCAAATTCGTTAAAAGAAACGAGGGTAAAGTTAAATATTTGCGCCAAACGTTTTACCACTACTAACAAAAAAACTTTTTGTTAGTCGTCTAGGGTGGTAGAGCTACTTGTGAAACGGCTCGTCTGAGGTTCTATCACATACCTATATCAGCCGTCAAGCAGAATTGCTGTGAAATTACAGACACGCGAGGCTTAACACCTTCATGCTTCAAGTTGACGGGCGCAATACAGTAGGTCATGATTTTGTGGATGTGACATACACAGTTTTGATAGCCAAGATGCTCTTAACGGCCCATAGTACCTCGGATTAGCAACTCAACGCAACTTTACTCTAGTTTCGAACTAAGATATGTAATAATAACATTTACTTGATGTGACATTGCTGTGCGCTCAACCACGGCGCTTATGACCACCAGATGTCAGAAATATGTGCGTATTTATATGTTTTGTTTTTTACCGTAAAACAAATATTAATTTGGAAAATCTAAAACACAGACCGTCTGCTGTATACTGTGTTTATTTACTGTACAAAGTGTCAAGGCCTAATTGGGCTTAATTATTGAATGGCGAACATTTTTGGTACAAATTTGAGTCAATTTTGTTTTTTTTCTTTAGAGAAAACTTTATGAAATCGTGTTTTCAAATCATCAATCGTTCTAGCATCAATCCAATGAACTGTAACATAATTTTAATTTCAAAGTAAATGCTACAGTATTGTGGAAGATATGATCGCTGAAGCTAAGCCATTTCACGTATCGTAGACTCTTAATATCAGATGGGCTGCTTGTTTTTTCCATCTCCAAGTTGTATACAAAAAGAAATGTGAGCCTAAAAATGTATTTGACGCAAAGATAGCGGTTTTGTTATTCCGTGGCAAGTTTTGTATGTTATGATAATCAGTGCCTATCAACGAATCGCTAATTTATGCTGGAAATTGATCAGCATTAGGATAACATGTTAGCCAGTGAAGGTCAAAACACATTGTTTTGAAATAAACCTACCCGTGCCAAACAAAACTGATTACAAATTAGCATTAATAGTCACAGCCATGTGTTTTGTCGTATGCTGCAGTTTTATCATCATTCAATAGGTAGGTGCCAATCAGGTACATTCACAAAATGCTCTGACGTCTGCAATATATTTGCGAGAAACATTCAACTTGTATTCTTCGTTTCGAAAGTTATATTTAACTCTAATTGTCTCTTGTCTAGTCAATGAGTACAATTACAAAGAAAACATTTTTTTAAGTTGTAAAAGGACAAAGAAAAAGACGAGGACATTGTCACGAAATACCTAGATGTCTGTTCGTTAGAGGCCATGACGCGAAATGGCAACAAACGCTGTTTACCCTCTAATTGGCTGAAGTAAATTCTTTCCCATTTAAATGCCGTCTCGGTGATCACAAACTAGGTAAGGAAAGGATCAGGAAACTTTTTGTTTGACTATAATTTCTGTTGAATTTCCGGTACTTCGTCCCTGCGATCCCTTTTCATATGTAAATGCACATTATCAGTTCAAAAATAAATGTTTGCTTTACTCTGTTTATGCTGTACCTACCTTAGTTCAAGCAAATTTTTCATACATCAATTTAGCCCACTATTGTCCACTACTGGACATAGCCTCATCCACTGCTGGAGGGTTTTGCCATAATCACGTTTGACAGGTGAATTGGTGATCGCAGTAAAGGTGTAGATAATACACGGTAGGTAGCTGCAGCCCTTCTGGTGAAATCATTTAGTCGGCTTTTACGACATCCAAGGGCTGAGCTGGAAGGGTCGATTCATAAGCCACAAACGTCATGGCACGTGAATGTTTGCCACGCAAATGTTTAGTCAGATAAAAACAGTTTTATAGGTTCCGTACCCAAAGTGTACTAAAGGAACCATATATCTAAGCCTCCTCCGTTCGTCCGTCCGTCTGTCTGTCTATCAGCGGGCTGTTTCACATGAACCGTTATAGGCAGGCACTTGAATCTTTTACAGATCGTGTAACAAAATAAAAATAAAGAACATGATACGTGTGTTTTGCATTGAAATGTGATTCAGATCCTCGGTGTGCATTTTCGCACTTGGCCGTGTCGCTTTATTTTATCTTGCGTTTATTTATATTAGGTTCCCTATCTTTACAGAATGGGAACGATAAAATAGCAAAACTTTAAATAAACTGTAAAGCAAATTCAGCGCTCGCATCCAGATAAACAAAACAGTTTCAAGTCGGAATCTTCACCAACCATTAACCCCAACTAAAAATGAACTGTCTATCAACGAATGCTTTCCGCTTTTGGTATCGCATGAATAGAATAAGAAAAAAATCATAACAAGGTCGCTGCTGCAATAACTATTTCGTTATCTGCGTAGTGTGATGATGGAGCTGTCTGTAATTAAAGTAGACAAAAAAATTGTCGTGTCTGTACATAAACGTATTTTTATCCGACATTTTTTCAATGATCGTCAGAACCTCGCCATTTATTGAAGTTGTTTTATATGTTTTAAAAAATAATTCTTGTATTCCGTGTAAGCTAGTGCACAAATAATTCCGTTACATTTAGGCGGAATAATCAGTAGACTTGCGATGGTTCTAGAGCTTTCTAGACTACTAAAGGTACTATCCGGTTCGATGTTAGTGAGGGTTGCCTGACTCTACGCTCTGCAAATACATAATAAACGCACTGGCCAATTGATTAATATCCCAGCCTGGTCTTTGATCTAAGTATAGTGTGTGGCGGTTTTCCCATAGTGATGATTTGACTTTGACAGTTTATAGGTACGTTTAGAAGCATTGGATTCCCGGCAAGTTACTTTTGATTTTGTTTTTATAATTATACGCACTCAAAAATTACAAAATGAATATTACACACACAGTTGGTCGAGTTGGCCAAACCTGGTCATGGAAGTTATTTGGGACAAACAGAAAAAAATAGTTAAAGAAAAAAAACGCCATATTACTTAATTCTGTCGCCATAACAACAGTTCTTAAATTACATTTATGTATTTCAAGTGTGTTCCGTCATTTAGAGGTAAGATAGCAAGTTCCTCAGTTTATTGAGAATTCCGGGTGTAGTTCTCTTCCACCGTCAAGTGAGATGAAGGCTAACCTCTCCGTCGTACAATAAAAAAAATAAGAATGCCTTCATAATTAACAAAATGAAGAGTCAAATTAAATTATTTATGTAGTAGGTATAATAGGTACAATGTTTATGTTACCTTAGGTACCTAATTAATAAACTTTGGTTTACTTACAACATTTAAAGTTAAAGATGGTGGTGAGTTTATTGAATCCAACAAGGTAAATCGAGAGTCTTTAACGCAGGCCGAGTCACACCAAAACGAATCAGAGTCCAAAGCTTAGGCAGTGGTCGAAAAAATAGAAGATACGGAGTCCGGTAAGAAAGATACAAGCAAAAAATCAAGGAATCATTGTTTTAAAATAGAAACGATAATGTACACGACAGCAAACTTTGTGTCGTTACAATGTTCGTCAAGTTCGGTCGAATTGACGGCTGTTATTTGTTTGATTCCAATTATCGTATCGTTTATGGTGCTAGAGTACGATTTCGGCATCGATTGACAAAATTAATGTCGGACGATATATCTGTTATCGGTTTAAGGATAGAGGCCTAGAGCAAAAAAGTTCATTTAAAGCGACATGGAACATAATGAAAAGGTACACTACTACAACTACTATAACTCAATAAAAAACTAATAATGTTACTGAACCATAGCAGATGAATAACGTTAATCTAAAAAAAATATATTAAAAAAAATTTAAACAATGTTTGAATACTCATCTTGATATTGATATGAACTACTATGGCAAAGGGATGGCGAAAGGGCGGGAGATTGACTTAACTAAATTTCTAGGAATTACCATTGATAATAAATATGATTCGAAATAACATATTGGCGTTATTTATAATATATTTAAACAATTACGGAATAAGGAAAATTTCTAACATATCGACTAAACTTACAACATATCATGGTATTGTATCATCAATTCAGCGTTAAAGAACTATATTTTTTGGAAAATTAACTGAATGCCATGATATTTTCAAAGCGCAGATATGCTTTTTAAGATCTATATTCGATATAAGCAAACCTGTCACATTTTATTGAATTCAAACTTCTTACGCTTGCATCAAACTATATTTATAAATAAAAAACATTTATTCAATAAAAAGTACAATTAAACTAACTATGTACAAAGGAATCAGTCAGATTACCTAAGGAACGTTACAAACGGCCTATAGGTAACTCAACTGTTCCAGACCAGTACCAGACGGAAGCGTGCCCAAGACACTGGCTGCATTGCCACGCTGAATAGCTATGCTAATTCGCTGGCCTAAATAAGAGCCAGCCCTTGGGTCACGTGTCGCCTCAATCAAAAACCCCGCAATATTTTTAAAAACCCGGAGGGCACCGGCTCCCCACGGACCCAAGGTCTCCACCCCAAAAGGCTCAAATAGGTAAGCTCTGTCGAGACCACTATATTTGCGCCTTTTGTGATCCTCGGCCGAATCAGCCGCCGCACCAGCCCTAACTGATGTCCCAGGCAGATGAGATGGCGCTAGAGTGTCGACGCAGGTAGCGTCTCACACCAACGGCCTACCCATTTCCCAAGGGACAAGAGTCATACCGTCGGGCCGCTTACCATCATCACGTAACAGACCATTCGGTTCAAGAACGGCTGGCACATTGACACTGGTAAACGCTCGACGGATAATGTCATTAAGACTAGCGTGGCGCGAAATCCTGCCGGCAGACCTTGCACACGAAAGTCCGTGAAAACCAAATTGATCTACGGCCGCACCGCACCGGCACTGGTGAGAGGCGCAGCATCTTGCACCCAACCGAAGACAAGTGGCAATACGGAAAGTTACAGGATCCATAAGTGTACCGGTATTGCAAGATGGATGTGCTTGCAGCCAAAGACCGGATTCCCATTTAGAAACAGCTAAGAGACGAGCACGATCTGTGGAGGTTGAGCACGTATGTAATAGATAATTCCGTGTCAACTCGCACAGAGGCCCGTCCCACTGCCGTTGTGCCGAAAGGTGTTTTGGGGGATCGGTATTAGGACAAGCACTATGCCAAGCATTTCGAGCCTCGTCAAGATAAGAAATTTGGAGTATATTGCCTGGAACAGCCGAAATTGATGGTGTTAGAATTTTCTCAACCAAAGAATGTGTACTATATTTATTAAATAGCTATGTATGTTATAAATGAATTTTGCTTGCTGTCGAAAGTCGCTCACAAGATAATCTTCGTCATTTGCATTGGCCAATTATAGCCTTTCTTCTTATGATGATTGTGATTCCGAACAGGCGGTAAATTTTACGTTTCAAAATACACCTAACAAATTACACTAAGTATTACAATAAAATCTTCAAATCTTTTCGAACACTTTCAACGGATTAATTCAAGCGACGACTATATTATATTTTAGGTCTTATTTCACGTTTAGTGAGCTTCTTAACCACCATTACTAGAAGATGCTGTAATTTTATTTTATCTGTAATTGTATCATTTAGAATAATGTCACTTGCCTTGAACTCCTCAAGGCAAGTGACATAATTCTAAACAATGCTGTAATATTCAGGGAAAACAGACGCAGGCAACATAATGCCACAGATCAACCTTTCGATAATTAAAGTGAAAACAAAGCGTTTCGTATACCTCTTGAGCTGGTTCTTCTATTTTTTCTAACAATCAACGGATTTGTCATTTATTTTCTTTGTACTAGGTACCAACATCTTAGGATTTAGTTTATGGTTTAGGCTTAGATAAGGTGAGCCATACCAACTAAGTTTTAGTCCTAAGAATCAACTTTGAAAATTCCGTAGGTAGAACAGATAATATTGATATGATCATGAGGAACACAAACACTGTAAAGTTTGTTAGCTTTGCTTAAGTTAGTTCAAAGGATTTCCCAAATGTATGATCTCAATTACGTGTAAGAATGATTCCAGACCTTTACATAAGACCTAACTTTGTAGTATTTCAAGTTTACAAATCCCAAATATTAGTTTAGTTAAATTATATTGGTATTTCTTTATAGCGTATTACTTTCAGTAGAGATTACTCGGCTTAGAAACCGCCTATACCTATAAGTATATAGATAGCAGATAGTATGGCATAGGCTCATAGATTCCATATGGGATAGTGCCAAGGATAATGGCCTCAATACTCAAGAGTGTTGAACTTCGTTTGGTGGTTCAAATAGGAGGAATTCATTCCGTTATTGTCTTAAATCTCACGAATGATTGTATAAGTTCCTATATGAAAACATGAAATATGCTGTGGAAGTTGTGGTGGAAGGATTTTGTTTAAGTCCGCCTGGCTAGCTACCACCATCTTAACTAATTTTGTTGCCATAATAACAAGTCTAAAAACTCAGTAACTCCCCCTAGGGATCGTATCCGGGACCTCTGGGTCTGAAGTCGGTGGGAGACCACATAGGCGGTTGAAATAAACACAAAAGGGTCGATATGAAATTCAATCTGGAATATTATGAATGTGGGATTTCATATTTCATTTGTTTAGTTGTCTCTTCAGAGTTTGCACAGTGGCCAAGGTATGATTCTTTTTTTAAGTCAGTAGGGCATTAATGCCAATAATCACCACCCTAAGCAGACGATTTGTCTTTGACCTCAAAGGGTGCTATGTTGTGACCGGCGGTGGTTACGTGGGTTGATGGAAAGAGGTGGCTCATGACCAGTGGCGAAGCCTGTTTCCGGTCAGTCCTGGATCTAAAGGCTTGCCTTGGCAATTAATAATATCGCAAAAAAATAACTAACTCAAATAATAAATCTGTATCTGTTCTGATAAAACTGATCTTAGCTATCTTAAAAGATAAAACTGATCGAATTTCTATAAATACAATCTGCTACATTAACTTGCTTACAGACAACTAAGCACTGAAAACAATTTTGTATTTTGGCAATTGCCGAAATGTTTTTGTGAGAAAAACTGATTGTTTCTTAATTAAAAAAACTTTTGAGAAATTGCCCGTTATACTCGTACCATAATACCATTCTAATTTTGAAAGGTGTATAAGCTAGCTATTAAGAATGGGCCGAATTCGTTTTATGTTCTATATTCGGCATGTTCAGCAGGTTGCTAATGTTTTGTACAGTCAATTATAAAGATTTGTATTAGATATAATCGTACACTTTGGATTTGCATTGAAAAAATTGAGGTAATGATACCACTTTTGTAAATTAGAATGAAACAAAATTTTGCGCGACTATAGTGTACCTATGACATCTTCTCATATATAAAAGGATAGGTCCTGAATGACTGACTGATTCAACTACGTACAACGCACAGCCTAAACCACTGGTCGTACAGACTTGAAATTTGGAGTGTATAATTTTCATGGTATGTAGTCCACTAAGAAAGGTCAATTTTGAAAATTCGCACCCAAGGGGTTCAAATAGGGTTCAAGGTTCAGAGTGAAATTTTACATACCTCTGAAACCGTATATGGTAGACGTTTGAAAATTCGTATGTAGATTGCTAATAAAAAATAAGCAATGGCATAAGTATTTCAGGGTTTTCTATAATATCCAAAATTAAAAGGTAGGTCAAATATTTGAGGAAACACTTTTTTAAGTGATACATTTGAACTGTAATAGGTGGCAGGTTGAAATTTTCAGACCTGACTAATAATAAACATATATTATACACAATAGAAGGGGGTTCCCATACATGAAACGTTTTTATTAATTGTTATTTTCGACCTATATATTAACAAAGTCGGTCAAATTTATATTATATATAATATTTATTCAACAAATATATATATTTATAATAAAATAATACTTGCGCCTATTACAAAAAACGAATACGCGGACGAAGCCGCGGGTAAAAGCTAGTCTAGTATATAAAGATATATAGGCTACTTTTATCCTTCTTCCTTTCTACCCAAATGTGTTGTCTGTTTCCCACAGATTCAGAATTTACTTCCGGGTTGTCCTGTGTTGGTGCCTGTCGCCGAAAATCGAGACGCACGATATAAAGGCGCTCGAAAACAACAAGTCATATTCAGGTAAGTACATACCTAGCCAGTTTTATAACATTTTTATGTCTCGTGAATCCACTCGGGGCTTTGAACTAATAACACTGCGAAATTCAGATGAAAAATGCTGAAGGTACTCTGAAATGTTTTTATGGGTGCAAGATGTTCATCGTACTTACAAAGAAGGTATGTAATATGAGATTAAGATTATAGAGATTTCAAAGATATTCAAACTAAAAATAATTCAAAAAAACTTTGAAATATTTTGTCCACAAACATTTTGAGAGACCTGATTAAAAACTTCTCCAAAAGCTTGATCCTTGAAGTCCAACGACCGTGATGACAAATTACGTTTTTAGACAACTTGGCTTACCTTTCGCAATATATCTATTCACTTTATCATGTTACCCGGAGTCTGTATACGCCCTTATTTACATAATTACCTACTATTTAGTAATGGAAGTAATTACGAAATCATTTACTTAACGAGAAACCGGGAAATTATTACCAAGATACCGACAATAAAGCCCTTTCGTGTTGAAATATTAGCGTCATCAAGTTTTATCTGTATAAGTATCTGATTCACAATTCATGTTGCCTAGTAAACCAGTAGATAGGCATATCTAGCCCTGTGGTGTTTACCCGACTACATCAGCAGGAGTCTGTCTGTTTGATGATGTTTTTCGAGAGTAGGTATGTATGTATGTAATGTATCTGTACATCTATTTCATTGTTACGATCAATTTTGACATGAAACGTGTGTGTCGTTTGATTACTCTAGATCCGCCGACCTCTGCAAGTAATTTCAAGTGGGGTCTGGATTGCGTTGAAATGATTTAACGAGGTCCAAAAAAAGGGACAAATAAAAAAATAATACTTACTCATCATCATCGGTCTTCTACACCTCAACCGCTTCTGGGAGGTGTGGGTAAGAAACGAGCATATGCTCATATTTCTGCCATCAACTTCAGCGGTAAAAACTGTTGAGTCATGTGGTTTTATTGTGAAAGGCTAGATTCTAGCCTTTCAGCTTTTTCTAGCCGCTAGGTGTTCAACATACAACAGTAGGCAACAGTTTTGAGAGCACTTTTCAAAATGACATCAACTTTAGTTCCATGTTAGTAAGGATACATTACGTTAGCAACAAGAGAGAGCCTCGAACACTCAGGTGAATAGAGTTCGAGAAAAAAGTGCTTGAGTAAGGTGAGAAAATTGTAATGAAAGCACACTTTAATCGTTTGTTAATTACGTTCTATTTGAGAGATAATCTCCGTCACAAACCAGACATCACGAGATCTCAGTTCGGGGCGAACTACTAGTTTAATACTAAGAAAGACAAGGGTACCTACTTAAAGTCATTTTTTTAACAAAGTATTTTGTCTTCTCTAATCTTAAAACTTTAGACATTAGAGGGATTCATAGATGGACTCTATTTTTATATAGAAAAGGGTCCCTTCCTAGGTAAGCGTAGAAGCTCGGTGCAGGTGATCTGGTAGCCTAGCGTGGAGCCACGCAATCGTATTTCGGTGTACGTGGTGACACTGTCCGCGCGCGGTCGAATAATGGTCGCACCAATGTCACCACGAACTCCTCAATATTGGGCATTTGTAAGTCCCGGGCAATACATCACATCATTCCTCAGATTGATGATACGGGAGTCTCGAGTCATGAGTTCCGAGTCAACTCGCACTCTGTGCGTCCCACTGCCGTTGTGCCGAAAGGTGTTTTGGGGATCGCTATTGTGGGCTATTAGGACAAGCCCTAAGCCAAGCATTTCGAGCCTCGTCAAGATAAGAAATTTGGAGTAATATACTCCAGGAACAGTCAAAATTGTTGGTGTTAGAATTTTCTCAACCAAAGAATGTGAAATGAAATGAATTTATTGTTTGTAGATCCAGGTGAATAACATCAGTTGGTCTTAAAAAATATCTTGGCCCTCTAGTCTGCCGTGTCAGGCTTACTTACAAACATAAATATTTACTCTAAAATAAAAATAAAACACATATAGTAAAAAAAACAAAAACAAGAATGTAGTGTAGTAACTATTAAAAAAAGTCAAATAATAATACTTAATACTAACAATGTGTAATATGTATTGTAAATGGTTATTATAAAATATCGAGGGAACAATAAATACAGATACAGGTCCTAATTTCAACCTTCCCAGGTCCGGATTTAGACCGCGGTCCGCCAGTTGACAACCGATGCTCTTTAATCATGGGAGTGCCATTTTAAAATATTTTTATATAATATGGGTCTAAAATGGAAGGCAAAATGGCGATTCTAAAAATATATACAGATTGTACTACTTTTTAAAAAGGCCGTTTGCTCGTAAACCGTTGAGTTGGAAATTTTGCAGTTCAACTTCCAACTTGTAAATTTCAGTGACTAAAAAAATTTTTTAAGAAGTACCATAATAGGTGGTAGTGCTTAAGTAAACGCGTGCTTAGAGTAAGGTTAAGTGAAGCTAGAAGAGTGTTATCTCTTATCGTAGAGTTAATGACTTTATTATTGTTATAAAATACTAACACAAACAAAACATCACGAGATCTGAGTAGGTACCTACTAATTATATATTTTATTATCTCACTTGCTCTACATACCTATCCATCCAGTATCACTAATAAGGCTATAGGTTTAAAGATGGCTGCGATGAGAGAATCCTTATAAAATAAAACAGCTCTACAAAACAAACATTAGCGAATATCTGCCTTAGTTTATGTGAAAGGTACTTTTTTGGAGATTATATGAGGTAAAAAAGTGGCAATTTCTTAGTGAGTACTGCTGTATATGAGTCTGCTCAAGTATAGCATGTCTAAGTCATAAATCTTCTCGAAATAACAGAGATGGAAGAGATCTCAAGTTTACTACGTTCCTATTATAATTCGTTTTATATTAAAAAGAACGAAAGTAAATGACGGTTCACAACACACGTTGGCGTATGTTTATGTTCTTGTTTTTTAATTAAATACGTGATACTGAAAATCTGGGTACTTTGACAAACAGAAAACAGGTATTTGTACTGAGAAACATCAATAAATTAAGTAATTTAGTATATGGCTTGCCTTTGCAACGTTACGTCTGAAGAGTCTATGATACCTGAAATGGCTTAGCTTCAGCGATCATATCTTCGACAATACTGTAGCATTTGCTTTGAAATTATGTATAATTATATACAATATATGATATTATTCAGGATTGATGCTAGAAAGGGCGAAAATACGTGTTACGTGTTACGAAAATACGATAACATAAAATTTTCTCTATAGAAAAAAAATCTATACTTGACTCAAACTTTTTTTAAAATGCCGTTCAATAAATAAGCCCAATTAGACCTTGACAATTTGTACAGTAAATAAACACAGTATACAGCAGACCCTAAAAAAATTATACGTCGAAATTCGCGCATAGTTTTGTCATCTGGTGGTCATAAGCGCCGTGGTTGAGCGCACAGCAATGTCACCTTTATAATAACTGTTTCTTAGTTTGAAACTAGAGTAAAGTTGCGTTGAGTTGCTAATCTGAGGTAGTATAGATACAAAAATTACAACATGTATCGTACAACATTGATTGATGTAAGTACAGTGGAGCCGATCTGCTATCACATATAGCAATTTAAGGATACCTACACAACGCAATTGATCAACCTGTACAATATGTGTACATACAATATAATATTATATGACATGTATACAATGAGCACAATACCAATCAATCGTGACAATATGTGCCAATCATTTGCAGTCCTAAAATCATTCGGAGTCATAGTATCGCTTATCAATGGCACATTTTGATTGATTTTAGCCCACCTCTCAAATAATATACTCGT
Source organism: Venusia cambrica (assembly GCA_951394065.1). Taxonomy (NCBI): domain Eukaryota; kingdom Metazoa; phylum Arthropoda; class Insecta; order Lepidoptera; family Geometridae; genus Venusia; species Venusia cambrica. The sequence continues at coordinate 2,947,899 of OX596059.1, read as the reverse complement.
AATATCTCATAAGTTCGTATAAAAAAAAGTTTATAGCTCTTTTCACTTATAAACATTGCCTTTTTTCACTCATATACTTTTAACTCATTATATACCCAAAATAATCAATTTGAAACAAAATTAATGATAACGCTGGTACAACTATGCTTTTCGTATCTGTAGTGATCTTATTTTGACAGATGCCAATTCGATGTCAGCTAATCAATTAAATACCCGCCATCTTGCCTCGAAGTTATTTTTAACAAGTCATGGCGCTGTTTTACTTGACAGTTAGAGTGCCGAGTGTCAGTTGTAATATTGCTCCATACCTACTCGATCGCGTTAGCGTTTGCCACGATTTGTATGAAATTAGCACATCGCCATCTAGTGTAATTAATATGAAACACAATTCGCGAGTGCAAGATTTGTACGGCAAACCTATCGAGCATCGACTATCGGACGAGAGTGGGGACGCTATCGCTCACGATTGGTTGTTTCAACCAACAACGATCAATTTGGCGTAAACTTTACTTTACGCGTTCGAAAAGTTATCACTTCCCATCGCTTGGATTTTCACAATGAGAGTAGAGTGAGTAAGTACGTAAATTAAATTATAATTATAATAAAATAGGGAATAGGTATATTTATATTTTGTTTTGTGAGTAGATAGTACCTACCTTAAGCTTCCTATCCTACCTACTATATTTTTCAAGTAGCAGATTTCCTTAAAAATAAGGTTTAAGTTTGGATAATTTCAACCTTCCCAGGTCCGGATTTAGACCGCGGTCCGCCAGTTGACAACCGATGCTCTTTAATCATGGGAGTGCCATTTTAAAATATTTTTATATAATATGGGTCTAAAATGGAAGGCAAAATGGCGATTCTAAAAATATATACAGATTGTACTACTTTTTAAAAAGGCCGTTTGCTCGTAAACCGTTGAGTTGGAAATTTTGCAGTTCAACTTCCAACTTGTAAATTTCAGTGACTAAAAAAATTTTTTAAGAAGTACCATAATAGGTGGTAGTGCTTAAGTAAACGCGTGCTTAGAGTAAGGTTAAGTGAAGCTAGAAGAGTGTTATCTCTTATCGTAGAGTTAATGACTTTATTATTGTTATAAAATACTAACACAAACAAAACATCACGAGATCTGAGTAGGTACCTACTAATTATATATTTTATTATCTCACTTGCTCTACATACCTATCCATCCAGTATCACTAATAAGGCTATAGGTTTAAAGATGGCTGCGATGAGAGAATCCTTATAAAATAAAACAGCTCTACAAAACAAACATTAGCGAATATCTGCCTTAGTTTATGTGAAAGGTACTTTTTTGGAGATTATATGAGGTAAAAAAGTGGCAATTTCTTAGTGAGTACTGCTGTATATGAGTCTGCTCAAGTATAGCATGTCTAAGTCATAAATCTTCTCGAAATAACAGAGATGGAAGAGATCTCAAGTTTACTACGTTCCTATTATAATTCGTTTTATATTAAAAAGAACGAAAGTAAATGACGGTTCACAACACACGTTGGCGTATGTTTATGTTCTTGTTTTTTAATTAAATACGTGATACTGAAAATCTGGGTACTTTGACAAACAGAAAACAGGTATTTGTACTGAGAAACATCAATAAATTAAGTAATTTAGTATATGGCTTGCCTTTGCAACGTTACGTCTGAAGAGTCTATGATACCTGAAATGGCTTAGCTTCAGCGATCATATCTTCGACAATACTGTAGCATTTGCTTTGAAATTATGTATAATTATATACAATATATGATATTATTCAGGATTGATGCTAGAAAGGGCGAAAATACGTGTTACGTGTTACGAAAATACGATAACATAAAATTTTCTCTATAGAAAAAAAATCTATACTTGACTCAAACTTTTTTTAAAATGCCGTTCAATAAATAAGCCCAATTAGACCTTGACAATTTGTACAGTAAATAAACACAGTATACAGCAGACCCTAAAAAAATTATACGTCGAAATTCGCGCATAGTTTTGTCATCTGGTGGTCATAAGCGCCGTGGTTGAGCGCACAGCAATGTCACCTTTATAATAACTGTTTCTTAGTTTGAAACTAGAGTAAAGTTGCGTTGAGTTGCTAATCTGAGGTAGTATAGATACAAAAATTACAACATGTATCGTACAACATTGATTGATGTAAGTACAGTGGAGCCGATCTGCTATCACATATAGCAATTTAAGGATACCTACACAACGCAATTGATCAACCTGTACAATATGTGTACATACAATATAATATTATATGACATGTATACAATGAGCACAATACCAATCAATCGTGACAATATGTGCCAATCATTTGCAGTCCTAAAATCATTCGGAGTCATAGTATCGCTTATCAATGGCACATTTTGATTGATTTTAGCCCACCTCTCAAATAATATACTCGTAATATCTCATAAGTTCGTATAAAAAAAAGTTTATAGCTCTTTTCACTTATAAACATTGCCTTTTTTCACTCATATACTTTTAACTCATTATATACCCAAAATAATCAATTTGAAACAAAATTAATGATAACGCTGGTACAACTATGCTTTTCGTATCTGTAGTGATCTTATTTTGACAGATGCCAATTCGATGTCAGCTAATCAATTAAATACCCGCCATCTTGCCTCGAAGTTATTTTTAACAAGTCATGGCGCTGTTTTACTTGACAGTTAGAGTGCCGAGTGTCAGTTGTAATATTGCTCCATACCTACTCGATCGCGTTAGCGTTTGCCACGATTTGTATGAAATTAGCACATCGCCATCTAGTGTAATTAATATGAAACACAATTCGCGAGTGCAAGATTTGTACGGCAAACCTATCGAGCATCGACTATCGGACGAGAGTGGGGACGCTATCGCTCACGATTGGTTGTTTCAACCAACAACGATCAATTTGGCGTAAACTTTACTTTACGCGTTCGAAAAGTTATCACTTCCCATCGCTTGGATTTTCACAATGAGAGTAGAGTGAGTAAGTACGTAAATTAAATTATAATTATAATAAAATAGGGAATAGGTATATTTATATTTTGTTTTGTGAGTAGATAGTACCTACCTTAAGCTTCCTATCCTACCTACTATATTTTTCAAGTAGCAGATTTCCTTAAAAATAAGGTTTAAGTTTGGATAAAACAAAGCGTTGTTGATAAATACTTTTTTTTTTTTTTTTTTTTTTTTTTTTTTTTTTTTTTTTTTTTTTTTTTTTTTTTTTTTTTTTTTTTTTTTTTTTTTTTTTTTTTTTTTTTTTTTTTTTTTTTTTTTTTTTTTTTTTTTTTTTTTTTTTTTTTTTTTTTTTTTAGGACATTCATTTTACACAGCGCCATCTAGCCCCAAACTAAGCATAGCTTGTAATATGAGAACCAGATTACGGATAGAATACTTAAATACTTTTAGTAAATACATACGTACTATATGATACAACACCCAAACACAGAACAAACATCTATATTCATCACACAAATATTTGTCCTGGGTGGGAATCGAACCCACAGCCTACAGCGCAGAAGGCAGAGCTACTACCAACTGAGCTATGAGGCTTGTTAATTTGTTAGTCTTGAATCAATTCGGTAGCAAGGTACCTAGCTTCCCACTAGGTAAGTACCGTCAAACGGGGGAAATAACGCCACCACTGCCACCGCAAAAAAAAAAGCAGAAACATCGACATCTTAATGTATTGATTTGAACGAGAAGGGCTGTATGGTACAGAAATATCATATTTTAATTCTGAATTTTGAACATTTAGTCGCATCTTACGCCTTAGACAGTAACTAATTAACTAGTTACGCTGGATAGAAACGCTGTCAGCCTATTTTAAATTGGTCCATGGTACAACGCGACCAGATAGTGGTAAATGTAATTCTAAATTTGGTTGGTTTAACTTAGTCGCCATTCGCGGTGAGCAAACGCTCATTGAGCGATCTTCAATTATAACCCATTGCACACTTAGCACACAGGTACCTACCTACTCATGCATTTCTTAGTGATCCCTTAGCGCTAAATAATTATATGTGAAATTATTGCTAGTCATTTTTATCGATTGATTTAAATTTAAGCAACGCTTATAACCTACAGGATTATAAGTTTCTAGACTAGAAAATTATGAGGCTAGTAAATATTTACGTGCAAAGTTTGATCAGTTATGGAATCGTTGTGGAAAATCTAAATATCATTTATATTGCTGTAGTGAGTTACATGTTGTCTGTACGTACTGGCGAATTACACTTTTATGAACCCACTCAGGCAAGAATTTTTAAAGGCATGTCACGCGTCTATGGGCCATAACCTATCTATAACCATTAAGTCGGACCTACTTCTTTATAAGATACTCTACTGCACAACTAAATGAGTATGTACTCAAGCGAACAGAAAATATGACAGTGAGTATATAGGTAGTGCTTCAGATGGCGTTATAAGTCGGTTTGTTACGAAAACTGTTTTTAATTCGGTGTTTCTAGAAATCTATAATTTTGTATATGAGTCAATACATCGACCACTGAAAAAAGTTCACATGTTTAACTTAGGACTACGTACGCCTGCAAATGCACTTGGGGTTAGTGCTATCTACAAAAGGCACATTAGTGGAGTAAAAAAACCGAATCTATCCTCATCGAGATTTCGGTAGAAATGAATCCGGCATTCAAAAGCGTGTATAGAACTTTTACATCGATTGTTAATAGCTTATGGCATTTAAAAACTTATGTACATTAGACAACATTTTTATCCCGGGGTACTGCTTCACTCCGCCTGCCTAGCTACCAAACAGATACTCCCCCTGGGGATCGATCCCGGGACTTTGTTTGCTGTCAAATTAGCTTTGTTTTTTATTGTTGTACGACGGTGAAGCACTTGGCCGTCATCTCACCTGGTTACAAGTTGAGATACGGAAGCACTTCACCCGGAATCCTCAACAAATTGAGGAACTGGCCATCTTATCTCTAAATGCCGGAACATTACAATTTAGAATTGTTATTATGGCGACATAATTAGGTAAGATGGTGGTAGCTAGCGAGTGAAATGAATGAAATGTTTGTGTTATATTTTTATGTATTACTTGTGATAATTGACATGTGAATTTTGTTTGACATTTATAATATTATTTTATTTTGTGACACTTGTTTGATTGTTATTTTTAATTATTTTTGAACTTTAACCTACTACTACATAACCTACAATTAATTTAAGAAGTTTTAATTTTTATTTTTTTAAAAACATAGTTATGTAATTAGTGTAAGTGGCACTGGCCGTTCTAGTTAAAAAAAAAAAAAAAATATATATATGTTTATTTTCTCTCACAAAGGTACATACATATAGGTATATAACATTATAAAATATAATTGCTAGAAAATCTAATTGTATATGTAGTTACCTGTTTTGTAAGAGACTGGTGCCTGAGATAGGTTTAAGAAAATCTGAATTACAGGTCACCAGTCTAGTTATTAATAATAAATAAATTGCTCCCCATGGGGATCGAACCCGGGACCTCTGGATCTGAAATCGGTGGGTAGAACCACTACACAGGGGCTATAAGTATAATTTCCGTAATCTTGTTCCCATATAAGTTTTGGTAAGTTTGGGACTGGTGGGGTTGTGTGAAATTAATGTACTGTTATATTAAAAGGCATTAAATGATAGCCTTATTCTATTACAGTGAGCCAGAAGCACTTCGCCTCGTCATTCAGCAGGACATGACACTCGAGGAGACGCAGCAACCTCTCCCGCTCCACGCCTCCGCCGCGCGGTACGTGACTTCACATAATTAGAATGCACAACGATGTGGAACTAATCTCACAGCCTTATTGAAAGGAAATGAGTGGAATGTTGCTACTTTTTAACCGACTTCAAATAAGGAGGTTCTCAATTCGTCGGAATATTTTTTATTTTCTTTTTTTTTCATGCATGTTCCCCGATTACTCGAAGACGCCTGGACCGATTTGAAAAAATCTTTTTTGTTTGAAAGGTTATACTTAACAGGTGGTTCCACTGTCATCTGATGATGGGATTCTGGAGATGTCGAGGGAACTCTTCAAATATTATAGGCACACTTGAAGCGATTTGGGTATTTTTAGGGTGTATTACTTCAAAAGTATGGAAAAAACGGAACGAAATCCGTTATAGGATCACGCGCCTGTCTGTATGTCCGACCACCTGTCATCAAAATAATTGGAAAAATACATCTTCCAGGTAAACGAAATTTTTTCATTATTCTTCATTGAAGTTGTCTTTTTAGTTTTCCATCATCATCATCATCTACTTATCGTAGTCCACTGCTATAGAACCTAGCTAAGAACCCAGTAAAGTAAATGATTACTTAAATCGTTATTTAATTGATACTTCATTGCACACACACATAGAAATAATGATACAAATCAACTTAAAATTAAAAAAATAAAAGAAGAGCCTTGCCCTAGAGAGAAAACTCTTATAAGAGTTTTCTGCCAGCAAACCTAGGTAGAGACAGAAACAAGATTTTAAATGTAAGGGGAAAAGTGTACAACATGTTAAATAACATTTTAAATAATTTTCCATGTAAGTATTAAAATACCGATTTGAAATTTAATAAAGAATGTGTCCCTTTAAGTTTCAACCGTGGGTAAGGGGTATAAACAGGTAGGTAACTAGGTTTGGTATGTGTATGGGTAGATAAACAATTTGTTTAATACTCAACTTAGTAATTCCAATATCGTTTTGATATTATATAACTTATAATTACGTTTTAAAACCTAAAAAAGACCGACTTCAATGAAGAATATGATACAATTTTGTTTACCTGGGTGACGTATTTTTTCCAATATATTGATGACAGATGGATGGACAGACGCGTGATCCTACATAGGGTCCGTTTTTCCTTACTTTTGAGGTAATACACCGAAATTGTTTCAAGTGTTCCTATAATATTTGATGAGTTCCCTTGATTTTTCCTGGATCCCATCATCAGATCCTGACTTGATGATGGGATTACCTGGGAAGTATAGCGACCCTAAAAATACCCAAAAAAAAAAGTGTGCATATAATATTTGAAAAGTTTCCACGATTTCTCTAGGATACCATCATCAGATCCTCGATCAACCAATGGGAACAACTGTGAAGTTATACCCTTTAAAAAAAAAGTTTTAATCTGTCCAGCCGTCTTCGATTAATCGGGGAACATACGTAAAAAAAAAAGATTACGACGAATTGAGAACCTCCTCTTTTTTTTGAAAGTTGGTGAAAAAGGTTTCTGACTTATATGTCTATCACTGTTGGGTTTATGAAATACAAATACGAAAAGTATTTCATTAGCTTATATCTATTCAATGTGTTAGAGACCACTGTAACAGTAGAAAAAAACAGTCGCACAAAAACTGTCGATCTTTGCCGAAGAAAACAACTGAAATAGTTTGTATTAAATCTCAATGTTGTCGTGATATTTCTTAATGAGGGTAGTTTTTGCAACACAACTGACACAGGCTTCTTAGAACTGACGTTGATACCTACCTGTCACCGTCAACCGTCTGTCTATAGATAGATGCAGTCTTCGAATGGTCCTTACTCGAATCTCTTAGGGTAAAGTTATAGTGTCAAGGTGTCGCGAGTTCAAAGGTTTTTTTTTACTTTAAAAAATGCCAGCGTGAAGAAGTTTTCACGTCAAAAATACCCGAATTAGGAAGTCTTGCTAATAATATTTTCTTGAGCCATAGTAAGTATGTGTATTAAAGACGTTACAAACGGTCCTTGAACTACCTGGTATATAGTTATCTGTCCTCACGAAAACTTAATTATCAACCTTCATGGTGTCAATTTTAGGTGTCGGTGGGCGCGCGCATCGTAAAAAAAACACATAATTTTTCCCAAACGCATCAGAAGAAGTGTAACTTCAAAAAGTTTCTTAGGGTTTCACAAATTATTTGATTTACCAAATTACCGAAGTGTTAATTAGGTTTATACCCCGCCTACCCCTGTGTCTGTTCGTAGGTATACAACGTTAATTCAAACTTTGATCTCGAAACCAAAGCATTACGATCAAAGACGGTGAGTGCTTAGTGGTAATATCTACTTATACATCACGTCTAAACAATGTCCATAGAATGTTTGCTTTTAAAATTAAGGTACCTATCTAAACAATATGTTTTGGCAAGCATTAATGTATTTAACCTACAACTCTCACATAATTCCTGTCAGTAACATTTTAGCGAACGCCATACAAAAACATACCTATAGCATCAAACGGAACGGATATCGCTTGGTGATAAAATTGCAGATATTATGACAAGGCTTCTTGTGAGGGTTTAGCTATTACAATTTCGCGGACCTTTTTTATAAGAAAAAGTTGGACTTGGATGAAGCTTTGATGGCGTGCGTGCCGTTTGTAGGAAACGTTTTCCCAGACAATCTTGATAAAATGCGCTATCTGCTTAGATCTTCATAAAGAGAATCCTGTGGAGCCGACGAACGTCGTTACAAGATTACATAGATAGTTTGGTGCCGAGAATCGTGTTCTAATGAAATCCGTCTCAGCAGTCAGTGGGATCGCGCTATCTGCGTGACCTTTAAGCTCATCTAGTCTGCGAGAAATGTTCTATTATGCCACAGGCAGAAAGCGGACAATGGTCCTATTCTTTCTGTAAATTTATTTTTTAAACAGGACAAATTACTTTCATTATTCATTATAATTGTAGATTCCTAAACGGTTGTTATATTGTAGTTGAGTTTATGTAAAACAACAACCAGAAACAAAAAAAACATGATTAATGTTTGTTTGTTCTTCTACTAGGTATGTATTGTACTGTATTTTATACCTACACACAAAACAAAAGCAACGTATGTCGAGACGTCACAACAGTAAAACATAAAGAGTTATTATTTGCTTCTCTAATGCTATTGTACCAACAAAGCGCTGAATAGGAAATACATACAGCACAGATCAGTATACGACTACAGCTTGCACAATCGATTTATATTGATTTTAATCATAACTAGCTGAAAGTACCCGTGCTTCGCTACTGTGAAATAAGAAAATAAGAATGGCTGTAGATACCCAGTACACAGCTTGTACTGAACGACAGGGTTCCTAGTTTCTACACGGCCCGTCCCGGTAATTCTGAAATCTTATGTCCAGATCCTAGTTATACCATTTGGTATAAATATAGAAGAAATATAGAAATATAGAAGAAAGAGAACCTGCTGCTTATTTGGTTGTTGGAAGGCATTAGTATAATTGAATTTCAAAAACACAGTAGAAAATAATATTCAAAAAAAGATGTAGTCCTAGGTCCGATTCACGGGTGCGGCGTTCCTATATGAGGTTTGGTCGCCGGGCCGTTTCGTACGGACATTGCATGCTAGAATTACCTGACTGCTTTGGAACGCCGTTGTCGGTCCAGGGAACCTACTGCCACTGGTAATGGTCGTCAAAGAGACATGTGAATGTAAAGCCATGTAAAGTGTTATGGATAACCAGGGCTGTTTTAACCACCTCTGTGGTCTCGTAGTCCGCCCACTGGTGTTCGATCCCTAAGGGGAGTACAATATTGTGCTTGGTTTTGTTGGTGGTTTATTGCTCTCTCCCTAGGGATCGAACCCGGGACCTTTGGATCCTATATCTATAAGTTTCAACTCGATTGTATCAAATAAAAAGATAACTCAGTACAGAAAGATTTGCTCCATGTCATCCTATCAGAAACAAAATTTTGAAATATTTTTTTCAAATCAAATCAAATCAAATCAAATCAAATAGTTTATTTGTCAGAAAGTAGGTTTATGCAAGACGTTTATATGGTTCAGCAATATAAGTTTCACTACAGTCTTACCTTATTAGGCATGCAAATGTCAACATAAAATTTATACATTGAATTTAACTAAAATAACATACATTAAGAATAAAATTGCAATTTAAATGTCAAATACCTTAATACTATAATCATACATAACAACCTATAATCATAATTAAATGTCAATCTTATTACCTAAATCGTCATTTAGAAACTCTTCACTATAATCATACATAACTACCTATAATAATAATTAAATGTCAAACTTATTACCTAAATCGTCATTTAGGAACTCTGTTATACTGTAGTAGCACCTTCCTACAAGAAATGCCTTAAGTTTAACTTTAAAATTTATAAAACTTCCACTTTTTATGGTTTCCGGTATCTTATTATATATCTTTGGAGCCATACAAAAGATACTGTTGTGCATCAAAGTCGTGTTTGACATGACACTGCAACATTTGTCACCATTACGTGCACTGCCGAGTTTTTTAAATTTGTCCATATTAGTTTTTACAAATACTGCAATTTCGTAAATATATAAACAAGGCAGTGTCAAAATTTTTGTTGACCTAAAGTACGGCACGCAGCTGTCTGTGGTTTTTATTTTAAATATTGCTCTAATACACTTTTTCTGCGCAATAAATACGTGTTGTTTATTTGTGCTATTTCCCCAAAATATTAGTCCGTATCTTAATATGGAACCAACGGTACCATGGTAAGCAGTAAGTGCAGTTTCATTGCTAGCAACCTGAGACACACATTTCATACTTAGCATTTCAATGTTATTATATAATACACAAACATAATTTCAATCGAATGAAACTAAGTAATTTAACCATTTCACCATTTAATATGAAAATTAAAAAAACTATGATAAGTATCTCAATAGTCTTTTTAACACAAATACATACAAATTGAAACTAAATCGAATTATAAAGATTTGAGGTGCACTTTTTGCCCTATTTATTTATTTACTATTTATCAATTTCACCCTTTTAGAGAAAGAATCACAAGGATTTTTTTCCATAATTAGCATTTTAAACGTACCTATTACACATACAATTATTTTTCTCAATCAGATCATAAATAAAAATTTTGCGGATTTTTGCCCCAACTGAGCCTCTATTAGTTTGATCTTCCGAAATATTTTTTCTAAATCATCATGTAGTTATATAGACACACATACAAAATTTCAACTCGATTAGACAAATAAAAAGTTTTGTTCACACAAAAAGTATTGCCCCATTTCACCTTTTGAGGAAAACTCCAAGTTTTTTTTTATTATTAGCATTTCAAAGGTAGTACAAAAACACTTTACAATTTTCAAATCAATTGGATCATAAATAAAGATTTTTCATAGAAACTGTTTTGCCCCGTTTAACCCTTTAATAGTAAGACTTACAATGTTTTTTTAGACCTATTATTAGAGACAAAATTTCAATTTCATCGGATCAAATATAAACTACATCTCCATACAAAAAGTTTTTCCCCATTTCACCCTTTAAGGAAGAATCTCCAAGTTTTTTTTCATAATTACTTTAAATTAACCTGTCTAAGTAACATGTCACAATAAACACCCTGGCAAAATTTCAAGTCTGTAGGTCTTACAGTTTCGGTGATAGCGTGATAAGACCTACCCTATCTATCACGTCAGTGGTAAATCGATTTTATATAATAGATATATTTTTTTATATTATTATTTATTCAATATTTACATTTACATTACAGTATAAAACCAAGGCAACAAGGAAATACATCAAACAAATACGCAAAACAAGCTAAAACTATTTCTATAACAATCTTAAGTACATAATCAATTCTAAGTAGGACCAATTCCTACTCAAAAATAACAAAAGAGTTTCTGTAAATATCGTCAATGTAATATTGAAAATATCAATATCTTCGGCTGTGATTACATTATTATAAACTGACTTCAAAAAATGGAGGAGGGTCTCAAATCCTCGGAATCTTTTTTTTTTATGTATTTTCCCCGATTACTCGAAGATGCCTGGACCGATTTAGAAAAATATTTATTTGTTTGAAAGGGTATTTACAGGTGGTCCCATGGTTATCAGGTCAGGATCTGATGATGGTATCCTGGAGAAATCGAGGAAACTCTTCAAATACCATATTGAATATATAGCTTAATATGCACTTTGTGGCTTCGAAGATTTTTTTATACCTTTTAGTTTGACCATTTACACATCGATACCCAGTGCCACAGAATAATTAATAGTACTAACGTACGAGTACCTACCTTACTACAAGGAATCTCTACATAGTTCTAACAATGTCCTATGAGAAAATACACACAAAAACATCTAGATATTCTATAGGTAAGACTCATTTCCAGGTTATAGTGCATGCGATAATAATATTCTCCTTAAGTTACCTCTTCCGAGTGTTTTGGATTAACGGAAGACTATTCTGAGCCCAGTTGCTGAAATTCATTTACGTTGATAGGCGCGAGTACGAAATGTCATTACCATTCGCCGCCGGCCGGGGTTTCCAGAAAGTTAATTTCAAGTGGCAATGTTACGTTTATTGTAGTCGCTAAGGCTAAATAGGTATAAACATATTTATTCCTGCTGTTATCAGAATGGTTATTTCCGAATATTTTGTAAACGTGCGAAACGATTTCTAAACTTTTCTCAACATACCTAACCTTACTTCTTACTTTCCAATAGTTGTTTTATTGTTAACTGTTATTAAAATTGTCCTTATTTTGCAAAATGTTTATGACTTATGGTTGATAGGTAATTAGGTATGTCGAAACTTACAGGCAAAAATGAGATTACGATTCAATGCGGTCCAAATTGATCCATCCAAGTACTAACCGCACCCAACGATGCAAACTATGTCTGTCCCTCAAAACCATGCCAAATTTTATAAAAATTTGTTCCGCAAAAGGTAACGGACAGAATTCTTTACTTTACTTTCGCATTATAATTTTAAGTGTGGACATTCATACTTCCATCCATAGCCACATCCATCAATATCTATAAATATTGATGGCTATGGATAGAAGTATGAATGGATACAAGTAGGATAATATAAATTATCTGTCGCTTATTATTAAGTGTGGAAGTATGGATATGGTTGTGGATGGATATGGATAGATGTAAGTAGGATAATATCAAAAGAAACTGCAAATGTAGATACGCAAATGTTAACAGACTCTGTGGTCTAGTCGTTCAACCCACGATTTCAGATCCAAAGGCCCCGGGTTCGATCCCCGGGGGAACAATATCGTGCTTGGTTTGGTTGGTGGTAGGATCTTGTTTAAGTCCGCCTGGATAGCTACCACCATCTTACCTAATTATATCGCCATAACAACAATTCTAAAAAAATGTTGTGTTCCGGCATTTAGAGGTGAGATAGCCAGTTCCTCAGTTAGTTGAGGATTCCGGGTGAAGTGCGCATCCACCGTCGGCCTTATCTCAACTTGTTATCAGGTGAGACGAAGGCCAAACGCTTCCCCGACGTACAATGAAAAAATAAATGTTTGAAAATATAAACAGTACCAAACGATGTTTATCTTGACTGATGGGTTTTTTGTTGACAGATCATTCGAATGCCACCGAGCTGCTGACTAATGGCATCGTGCGGATGAACCCCTCAGGAGAGCGGGACGAGAGGACTTGCATATGTGATGATAAATTATAGTGAAGTGACAGTAGAGTTTTTACTAACATTACGTTTAGTGAATAAAATCCTGGCCCCTACATGCTTTTTTCAGGCACTTCAGCCGACGTTTGACCTCGTGGACCACTGTGTGTGTTTCTCAGTACCCAGTTAATGTTACTAATAAGGTGTCAGTTATGCTGTTTATCGGGATATTTATACTGTAATCTAGGGCTATGAACCCTGTTGTAGATAAGTTGTTATAAATGTAGTTGGGGTACCTATAAGATCAATTTGATATTCGATTAAGTTTGAAGCCGAATTCCAAAACTCGGCTCAAGCTGAACTCAAGCGGCCACTTGTGCGAAACTTTATGAACTTTGAGATGAACACGCGATATGATCCCGTTGTTATAAGGGTTCCGTATATCCGACCAAAACGGAAACCTTATTAGATATCTCGCGAGTCTGTCATTGATTTTTTTTTTATTATTGTACGACGGGGTAGCGCTTGGCCTTCATCTCACCTGGTAACAAGTTAAGATAAGGCCGAAGGTGGAGGCGCATTTCACCCGGAATCCTTAACAAAATGAGGAACTGGCTATCTTACCTCTGAATGCCGGAACACAATTTTTTTTTTTAATTGTTATTATGGCGACAGAATTAGGTAAGATGGTGGAAGCTAGCCAGGCGGACTTCAATAAAGTTTTCACCAACCAAACCAAGCACAATATATTGTACTCCCCATGGGGATCAAACCCGGGACCTCTGGATCTGAAATCGGTGGGTCAAACCACTAGACCACAGAGGCGGTTAAAACATAACATTAGACTTTACAAAATGAAAAATAAACATAGGTAGGTAAAACTTCTTCTGAGACAATGTTAAATTTTTAGAAACATCACGCATTAATTAGTTGCGAAAAATGTAATATTCTAGACCAATAAAATAGTGCTGAAACCAAAGCAAACGAAAAAAGGATATAATTATAGTATAATTAACAAGCAATTATAATTATATATTAACAAGCAATTCTTGTTTATATATTAATTCGAGTATCTCCAATTGTAAAAAGGAATTTTATTAAAAAATGCACAACGAACATGATAAAAATGTAATTTTATATTAATTTTTTTATCATATCAATATTTAATTTTTGAGGAACCTATGTTGGCATTATTGCTATGGATTTACGGGTCTCTTATTTTAAAACAATGTTAGGTGGCGCTATATGACCAAATCCTTTCCAGTAAAAAGTTACATACAAACGTTTTAACCCCGTTCACCCCTTCAGAAGGGGGGGAGATTAAATTTTTTGGGATAATTTAAAAACGTCAAATCTTCCGCCTGTTCGGAATCGCGATCAGCACACAAGGAGAAAGTAGATTATATTTGATTTGATATCTCAGTAGATACCTACCTAAATTTATCGTTAGGTGAATATATGATACAGATAGACAAACAGACAAATTGATAAAAAAAAATTATGTCTAGTTGTATTTATTTATTTATTTTAATTGAAATTTTCAAAATTTATTTAATATTCAGTTTTGACCCGTTACAGTTTTATTATTTATAGATATAGATTAAGCAAACGAAAAGCCAAAAATCCGCTGATAATGTCGTTAGTGTTCCAATTTGGTCTTATCCTACGTACAATAACATTTTCAATGCAGACAGGTAACCAAAACCGTTTTTTATTTACAAAGCGACCGCCCGAGGGACTTATTCTGCGTGTGTGGTGTGTATCAGACATGACTTTTGACATAATTATCTTCCTGTACGTTATTCCACACTAGATGGGCTCGGCATATTATTGTATTCTTCCACTCTATTTCGTTGCTCTGGTTTATATGCCGGAACACAACAATTCAAGAATTGTTGTGTTCCGGCATTTAGTGGTAAAATTGCCAGTTCCTCACACTGTTGAGGATTCCGGATAAAGTGAGCTTCCACCTTCGGCTTTATCATAGCTTTAAAAAACCAGGCGAGACTAATTTCTTGTCTATTACAATATCATCTTTCACGCAATCCATCCAAGATTCATTGATTTTGGCTTGAAAAAGTAAAGACTGCGTAGATCTATTACACTTTTACAGCCGAGATGCGGATTTGTTGTTACGTTTTAATTTGAATCCATCCAAATCACTATACATTATTATAGTAATCTCATCACTATTATAATGTATGAGGTAATAATCCTCGAAGGGAAAAAAGGCGTGAGACTATTTTTGTTTTACATTATGAACATATTTTGCGGTATTACGCAGCTTTTATTTGACCCGTGTTAAGAATAATAAAATAAAGAATAACTAGATTTATTTACTTTAGGATCAGAAAGTTGAATTCTCACACAGTTGAATTCCCAAAATGTTGACCTTTTTTGGGGTCACATAATTTTATCTATCCCATTAAAAAAAAAAAAAAAAACCCTTTCAAGAAACGAAAGTTTCATGCCTAGCGTGGGCGTTCAGTCACTTCGAATAACATCACTTATGAGTGACACCATAACATAATTTGGTACCAAAAGCTAAACTTTATTCATTTCGAAATGCAAAAAAATACTATAATATGTCAGTATTGAGTTGGTACCTATACCTACCATTCTATATATTATGAAACATCCTGCCACATGTATATAATTTTGAGTTTAACATGATAAAACTCTAGCGGTCTATTTCTGTAAAATTCGAACGAATGTCAGCTTTTGCACAATGTGTGTATGAGACATTGAGTATGAGTACTAATTCCTAGAATTACTAAGACCATTCAAATATGATATGTATAAAATTGTTCACGAACTTTGTCTTTAGCCTTACTTGATACGAAAAAAAACAGTTGTAATTTAGTTTAATGTATGAAACAAAGGGCATCGAAGTTTATAAATCTAACTCCTATAGTATTTTGTAAATTCGAATGAACGTTAGCTTCTGCACAATGTGTGTATGAAACATTGAGTATGAGTACTAGTTCCTAGTTTGACTATGATCATTCAAATATGATATGCATAAAATTGATCATGAACTTTGGCTTTAATCATATTTGATACGAAAGTTTCGGTTAATGAAATTTAGTTTAAAGGTAAGTAGCTCAGGGCATCGAAGTTTATACATAATAATATACTAGTGTTTTTGTAGTGTCTCGATCAAGATTTTCAATATTAAATAACATACTTGTGTGATTCTTGTAATATTGTAAGTATATTCTGTGATTGAGCAAAAAAAAATGTATATTTTCTAACACAAAAAATATTGAAGTAAAAAACCTAGTACCTAGGTAGGTTCTCTAGGTACCTGGGTAGATACTCAATTTTGTCAACCGTTGTAGTGGATTAACGTTTTATTGACTTTGTAATTTTTAACTTTACCTAGTTAAGACTTTGTAATTCGATAATGTAAATAAAAAATATATTTTTATTTGTTTCAAATAAATGTTGAGTGTTAAAGTTATTGTTTTTATACGTGAGTATGTCCTTTCAGGATTCATTCTTTTATTACTTTCTAACTTTACTTTGTAGCTTTACCCGTGTTTGACCAAACGCGGGTAAAGTTACCGATTGGAACTTGTGTAAGTATAATTTATTGATACACAGGTAAAGTTAACAGTTCTTAAAATATTATTATAAAAATGTCCACTGTGTTCTATCCATTCTTGGCGTACCATAATAATAAAACATAATTAAAATTAAAAAAAAAAACAATTTATTAAATCTTAAACTAAATGAAATTAAGAACAAATAAAATACCACACAATTTTCATAATAATATATTTAGGTCAGGGACCAGTCGGGCAAAAAGATGCAACTCGTTATAAAGATAAATAGGGTACCTAGCTTTCTCTATCATCAAGGTATTCCTTGATGGAGTAATATGCCTTATCGACTAAAAAAATAAATAATTTGATTTTAAAACAGAGAAGATCTTTGGAGCACACTATATCTACCGGTAATTTATTAAACAGCTTAGGAGCCATTCCGTAAACGCTTTTTGAAAATAATGTTGTGTTTCTGCTAGGGGCACAAATTTTATGCATGTTCCTTTGTGATTTTGGAACCGTAAAAATGATACGCACTTATAACTGCTTACTTACTAACAACTTTATTTAATAAATGAAATGTATAGGAATATTGTTTTTTTTTTATTAGTATTCCATGTCAAGTTTTGGTCAATCCATAATCCTAGAAATGTATTTATCAGTGTTACATCAATTTTGGTATCTAAATAATGTAAATATAAATTTGTGTATAAGTTCTTTCTTTGATAATAGTGTGTTATATTCTTAATAAATATAGTTTTATCTATATTTATTATTAAGTTATTAGATGTCAACCATTTCACAGTTATAGATATTGTGTTGTTAATGTCATTTTGATATGTTTTCATGTCAGAATTTGTGTCAGCTGTGAAGATGAGAGTACAGTCATCTGCAAACATCACCATAGGATGTGACATAACAGAAAGTAGGTCATTTATATAAATTAAAAAGATAAGTGGACCTATTACACTCCCCTGCGGCTCTCCATATTTTACATTTCGTAGCTTTGAAGCAAAACTTTGCTGTGTAAGTGTATTCATATTTATGTTATCTATATGGGTCATTTGTTGTCTGTTCATCAAATATGACCTTATAAGATTATTCACATGCCCCTTACTCCATATTTTTCTAATTTTGATAGTAGTATAATGATGATCAACATAATCGAATGCCCTTGTCATGTCCATATAAGGAGCCGACACCGGTAATCTTTTCTCTACTTTAACCATGATGCCTTCTAGTAGATTAAAGACTGCCATATTTATAGTTATGTTTTTTTATAAAAAGCAATGTTGTTCTGTAGAACAAAGTTTTTTATTGACAAAGAAATTGTACATACTAAAATATATAACTTTTTCGTAAACTTTTGAGAATATTGAGATCAGTACCACAGTCAAGTGAGTGACGCGAACGCAAATATGTTGATAAATCCGGCACTGTATGTATGTTTGTATTTATGTATGTATGTGGCAATGATTGTGATGGCATAACTTTCAATTCCGAATGAAATTCAAATAAATACTTTATTGCAAACATCTTTATGCATCGAATCACATAAAATTAAAAAGTATGGCAAAAGTGAGCTTAACCCTAAAAAGAGTTCTCTTCCAGACCTAGAAACCTAGGTTGAGAAAGATACACAATTAAATATAAGGGAAAAGTTTTATAGGTAACCGCGAACAGGCGGTAGATTTGACGTTTCAAAATGATCCTAAAAATCATAATGAATAAAGAAATTTTGACTTTGACTTTGACGAATGCAAGTATGGTACAAATCAATGATACTACTGACACAAAGGTGTATTTCCAATCATAACCAGTATTGATGATATAGGTAGAGACAAAACGATGAGTTCAGCAATGGATCATTTACAAGGTGTGGGTTGTAGTGTGCCTTTCGTCTGGTAGTCTGGTGGTGGAAATGGGATGAAAGTAGTTTTTGGGAAAAAAAGATTTAAGGTGATACCAGAATTTATGTCTTTCTTATTGTGGGGTGCCATTTGAGAAGACAATGGACTGTTGATTAAAAAAAACTCATTTTGTGCTGCGCGACCCGCTCTCTGATAAACACACCGTGAGTGTTTACAGCACCAATTGAGTGAACTCGTTGGGTTACCTCAATGGGTGGGCGTGTTTACATTGAGTTAATAGGAGTGTGTTTTAGAGCATGGGGGCGCGTTAAGAGGGTTTAACCGCATCTGTGGTCTAGTGTTTCAACCCACTGATTTCAGATCCAGAGATCCCGGGTTCGATCCCCAGTGGGAGCAATATTATGCTTGGTTTGGTTGGTGGTAGGATTTTTAAGTCCGCCTGGCTAGGTACCGTCTTACCTAATTCTGTCGCCATAATAACAATACTTAAAAAAGATGTTGTGTTCCGGCATTTAGAGGTGAGACAGCCAGTTCCTTAGTTTGTTGAAGATTCCGGGTGAAGTACGCCTCCACCTTTGGCCTTATCTCAACTTGTAGCCAAGTGAGATGAAGGCCAAGCGCTTCCCCGTCGTATAATAAGAAAAAAATATATATTTTAACTATTAACATTATATTCTACACGACAAACCTTGTAGAATATAACGTTAAAGGTGCGTGACTTCACAATATGTTATAC
The DNA here is from genome assembly GCA_951394065.1 of Venusia cambrica. NCBI lineage: Eukaryota > Metazoa > Arthropoda > Insecta > Lepidoptera > Geometridae > Venusia > Venusia cambrica. Next base: position 2,928,377 of record OX596059.1, on the reverse strand, counting down.
TCGTATAAATGTAGTATTCAATAAAAAGTACAATTAAACTAACTATGTACAAAGGAATCAGTCAGATTACCTAAGGACCGTTACAAACGGCCTATAGGTAACTCAACTGTTCCAGACCAGTACCAGACGGAAGCGTGCCCAAGACAGTAGCTGCATTGCCACGCTGAATAGCTATGCTAATTCGCTGGCCTAAATAAGAGCCAGCCCTTGGGTCACGTGTCGCCTCAATCAAAAGCCCCGCAAGATTTTTGAAAGCCCGGAGGGCACCGGCCCCCACGGACCCAAGGTCTCCACCCCAAAAGGATCAAATAGGTAAGCTCTGTCGAGACCACTATATATGCGCCTTTTGTGATCCTCGGCCGAATCAGCCGCCGCACCAGCCCTAACTGATGTCCCAGGCAGATGAGATGGCGCTAGGGTGTCGACGCATGTAGCGTCCCACACCAAAGGCCTACCCATTTCCCAAGGGACAAGAGTCATACCGTCGGGCCGCTTACTATCATGTTGTATTCACCACACATTTGTTAATTTATGTATTGAAACCACCCTTGTATTGACATTTAGGGTTGGGGAATGTCATATGTTGCAGCTTTAAGCAAAGCTGTAAGGGTGGCATTATTACCAGAAAATGGTCATCTTAAAGCTTTGCTTCAAAAAAAATATGTAATTCTGTTTCAAAACTTATGCTTTACGATGTTGTCAATTGTGGAAACACATTGCGCTGTGATGGAAGGCTTAGGCAACATAATAAAGAACCACCTATCCTCAGTTTTAAATATTGAGTTGGATGCCAAAGCATGGTTGCAAGTATATTTGCCTGTTGATTAGGAGGCCTACCCCTCCAGTCTACGGATGTCGTAAAAGCTGACCAAAGGGTTTCACCAAATAGGCACCAGATTCCTTCTAAACTTTATAAATAAAATTTTAATTTTAAACCCCAACGCTAGCCCGCTACGTCTCTTTCCCGCTAAAGTTATAACCAACAAGGTATTTTATTTTAAGATTTTCAGTAATTTTACTGCTAATACAGAGTTTAAAATAAGGATAACCTTACTTTACTATCTATAGGTAACGATATCAAACGGGATAATAACAAGTTTAATAATAGATACTGAATTAAATTTCAACTTTAGTAGTTATACTTTTTAATAGACGACAAATGTATCTGCACGAGATATACGAGGCTAGTTTTTCAAGCTAGGGTAGCAAGTCAGTTAGTAAGCTAGCAACCTATTTATCTGGCTGCAGAATACAGGACTAGCTTCATATCAACAAACTATTTAGTAAGCTAGCGTTTTAAGCTAGGATAGTTTATGAGATGATGTTCTAATACTTGAGCTAGAAGCACTATAGTAAAAAAAGCCCTTTATTTACTGATAAAAAAACTGTCAACAGAAAAAATGTGCCAGCTGTTTTTATCACTTTCATCTCTTGTAAGATACCTCAACACAACATTACACTGAAATTAATATATTCTGGTTCTGCGAAAATTGTCTGAGCCCGCGGTTTCTCTATACGGAATGGAATTAACTATTAAAATGAATGGAATTTACTACGAAAATACCAAGTTTGTTCTGCGAAGCAAAGAGCTGAGCTCGATTGCGTTCGAGCTCAGTAGGTCTACTCTACAAACCGATAAACGATATATCGGGACAGTTATCGTGCAAAAGGTACTCTTAGTGACATCGTTTTGAGTATCGTTTGAACGATGAATCGTCCGACATTAATTTCGACAATCAATGCCGAAATCGTACTCTAGCACCAAAAACGATACGATGATTTAAATTAGACCAATAACTGCCGTTAATTCGACCGAGCTTGACGAACATTGTAACGACACATAGTTTACTATCGTGTACGTTATCGTTTCTATTTTTTTAACAGTGATTCCTTGATTTTCTGGTTCAAATTATTTAAGTAGTAGGTATAATAGGTACCTACAATGTTTATGTTAACTTAGGTACCTAATAAACACAAAAAGTCCAATCGAATTATTTATGTAGGAGGTACCTAGGTACAGTGTTTATGTTAACTACTTAGGTACCTACCTAGTAAGCTTTGGGTTACTAGGTAGTGGACTCTCGATTTACCTTGTAGTTGGATTCAATAAACTCACCACCATCTGTAACTTTTAAAGTTATATGTAACCCAAAGTTTATTAGGTAGGTACCAAAGTTAACAAAAACATTATAGGTACCTCTACTATTAAACCTACTACGATTTGACTCTCTTCTGCCATGTTAATTATGTGGGCATTATTGTTTTAGGTAAAATGGTGCGATTTCTTCTGTTCTTCCCAAATGCTTCTATGGCCAGAAAAAATCAACTTAAAATAAGAATGTACCTACCTATACATATAGAACATGAAAGAAGAGAATTAAATCAAATTATTTAAGTAGTAGGTATAATAGGTATCTACAATGTTTATGTTGACTTAGGTACCTACCTAATAAACTTTGGGTTACTTATAACTTCCAATCCAATCAAAAAGTCCAATCAAATTATTTCTATAAGAGGTACCTAGGTGTTTATGTTAACTACTTAGGTACCTACCTTGTAAGCTTTGGGTTACATACAACTTAAAAAGTTAAAAATGATGGTGAGTTTATTGAATCCAATCACAATGTAAATAAAATTGGTTTCAGACAATGTTTTCTATCATATTATGTAAGCTACGTAGGTAGGTAGACGTTAGGTATGGGTAAGTAACATGCAATCTACTTTTTGCTACTGCTGGACAGTACTATCACTGCCGATTAGGGAGTTAAGAAGTGGTGTCAAATCTTGCAATAACCTCCTTGCCATAGTGCGGCCGGATGCCATTAGCAGATCCCTTGCTAGATCCCTATGCAGGGTTAAATAAATCTAGCAAGACGTTTAACGTTGATGATCAAGCGTTGACGTGTAGCTCATGTTATGATGTCGGGAAGGGTCCCGTAGGTACTTCCGCGCCATCGATCGATCCTATTTTACACCATGCCAAATTTATACCGTCGGTACCTACTTACCTATGGTAACTGTAGCTCAAAATGGTGACGCGCGCTGGCTGGTGATTAGACCATAAGTGGTATGGTTGTATAACTTTAACCTTTCCGTATGGGCAACTAAAAGAATGAAACATAAAAAACAAAGTCAACAAACTTTGACATTAAAAACGGATCAAGACCATCAACCAAAGAGATTTGTGCCAAAAGATGTTTATCCATGCCATGCATTTTGTTGTCATTCGTTCCGAGCATTCGATACAACTTTCGACAGACGATGATTATTTCGATGTTTTTCAGAGTACCGTTGTTTCCGATTATTCGGAAGACTATCGTATCGTTTCGAATATATTCCAATCGGTTTGTAGAGTAGCACGGCGGTCACATAAAATTAAAGTAACTGAAAAATATTGTTTTGTTTAGCATCAGATATCTATGCTAGAATAAAAGCCTGTGCTATAGATATTTACTACATATTATTTTTAGTTTTTTACTCTAGCGCGAGTAATCATTTGGCATCTCATCTGGTTACAAATTAAGATAAGGCCGAAGGTGGAGGTGCACTTCACCCGGAATCCTCAAGAAACTGAGGAACTGGCTATCTTACCTCTAAATGCCGGAACACAACAATTTTAGAATTGTTATTAAGACGACAGAATTAGGTAAGATGGTGGTAGCTAGCCAGGCGGACTTAAATAAAGTCCTACCACCAACCAAACCAAGCACAATATATTGTACTCCCCTGAGGATCGAACCCGGGACCTCTGGATCTGAAATCGGTGGGTGGGTATTGTATATGTACATAGTACATATAATTTTTATATGCTTATGGATTTACACTTGTTAGTGACATATTTACTCGTTTCACTTCCTTATCCAGTTGTATAGGTGTACGGTTACAAAAAAAAAAGAATGTCAAGGCTTTGCCGGTTTTTCCAGTCCTCCCCTCACACAGACGATGCGTGAGTGCCACTGGGTTGTTTAAAGGGGATTGTCGGGCAACCGGTAAGTCCCACTTAACCCACCTCCAATGGGAGGGTATGTGTAATGTTTTTTACCCAACCGAAAAAAAAGGGGTAAGGTTACGATGACCCTTAAAGCACAGGGTCACTGGAATTTTCCGTTTCGTTGAGATCGTTTGATACAATTACACAGGCCAATTGGGGTGGTGTCAGGTGAACCACTAATTGTGTAAAGAACCTTCTTGACCCTCGGTGTCAGTTACATAAACAGTTTCTAACGTACCGTACCGTAGGTAGGTTGGGTTGTAAGTATATGTACCTATTAATACAGAAGCAAACTAAGGGGTATGTTCCTTAGCTCCTACATAGGTTCAGATTAGGTATCTAACAAAAATAATCTGAACAGTATTCCTTTTTAACCGACTTCAAAAAAAGGAGGAGGTTCTCGGTTTGGTTGTATGTTTTACCTCAGAACTCCGTTATTTTTTAGCCGAATTAATTTTTTTTTTTTGTTTAAATGGATATGATTCCAGATTGGTCCGGTAGAAATAGGGCGTGTGGTTCTGAATCCAGGGTGATGATGTTTGCTCTCAGTTTAATTATAAAAGTTAAATTAGTTTAAATATTGCTGTGCCAATATTTAACCTACCTGTACCTTTATGCCTTTATGCCAATCAATATCAAGTTGATAGGTGCAATGCAGTGCCGTATAGATTACATCCACAAAGAACATATCTTTGTGGATGTAATCTACGCAGTAAGGCATTGTTATAGGCAAGAGTAGGCGTACGGTGTAGGGCAGAGAGTGGATGAGAAAGGCCAAAGATCGGGCTCAGTGACACACCTTGGGGGAGACCTACGTCCAGCAATGGACTGCGGTAGGTTGATGATGATGATGATGATGATGATGATAGGCAAGAGATGCACTTAACATCAAATACAAATACAAATACAAATACAAATGTTTATTTCTTTAACTTAATCTATACAATATATTACATGTGATTGAGACCTCCTTTTAAGCAAAAAGATACCTGTGTTAGGATGTCTCGCTCTTCCATTACAGTAGTTTGAAAATTAAGTTTAAGATAAAATAAAATAAAACTAGGATGAGTTGTGAAGTGTGTGTGTGTGTGTGTGTGTGTGTGTGTGTGTGTGTGTGTGTGTGTGTGTGTGTGTATGTGTGTGTGTGTGTGTGTGTGTGTCTGCGTGTGGTGTGTGTGTGTGTGTGCGTGTGGTGTGTTTGTGTGTGTGACTGTATGTATGTCTATGGTTATGGTGTTTGTATGAAATAATATCAGAATAGTGCTAGATAACAATTTCAAGTAGTTCTTCAACATCAAAGTAGGTAAGGTTGAGTAACCATTCCGTAATTTTTTGTTTGCATTCATATTTATGCAATGGGTATATATTTATTGCTTTATTTGCCTGATTGTAGAGATGAGCCGACTGCACAGTGAAATGTCTTGATGCAAATTTTGTGCTTACTGCTTGTTTTACGATAACCTTATCTTTTCTTCTTTTATTTAATTTAGTTTTGTCATATGTCAAGCTTTTGTGTAATTTTAATAATGCATGTAGAACATAAAGTTTTCTCACTGATAATAAGGCTAAATTTGTGTAGAGCATATGAGTTGAGTATCTAAAAGGCTTAAAATGCATAACTTTTAGAAGCAACCGCTGTGCTCTCTCCAACTCTAGAAGTTTTGTTTTGGTAGCACCACCCCATATAGGTATGCAGTAATTCACACACATCAGGTGGGCTACTTGCTTGTTCCGTCTCCTAGTCGTATAAAAAAAATTGAAGCCTTGATTGTTTCGGGAACTAAAATAGCAGTAGTCATTGATTAACAAAACATTCTAAAAAAATTATGTACCTACATACTAGAAACTAAACAAACTAAGAACGAAAAACCTATGTATGTAATTGTATTTTTTTTAATATCGTGATAATTATACATAATTAATAATAAACAACCGGCCAAGTGCGATTCGGAATCGTACACCGAGGGTTCCGTACAAACCTGTAGGTATATAATTAAAAGTTATGGTATTTTTATTGCTAAATGAAATCCATAACTTTATATATGTGATGTAATTTAAAATTTTAGGTTTTCGGAATGTTTCCTTTATGTATGCTATAAAACGTGGCTTCGTGCCAAACTTCAAGATTCGGTCGAGTATCCTTTAGGTTTTCATTCCCTTGCGAGTAGTTGCAAGTTTCAAAATACGCTGCTTCATTTACTGTTGACAAAGTTGACATAGAAGTTTGGATTCGTTATAACTTAAAGGTTATAGACCTGAGTATTTGATATAAAGTTCAATCTCTTTTTTGCTCAACGCGTTCATTAGGAAAGGGGTATTAAGTTTAAAATTATTAAAAATATTTTTTGACAGACAGACGAACAACAAAGTGATCCTATAAGGATTCTGTCTTTTCTTTTTGTGGTATGGAACCCTGAAAACGGGCCTTCTCATCCTTTTTATATTCCCAACAGGTTCGACCGTGTTACAATGGCCGATGTTACTCGGTCCAAACTGTCAGGAAAATAAAGGTACGTGAAGATAACCCGTTTTTGTTATCAATTACATAATGTGAATTAAATAATTAAGTAAACTTACCTAATTCTGTCGCCATAACAACAATTTTAAAAATGGTTATGTTCCGGCAATTAGAGGTAAGATAGCCAGTTTCTCAATTTGTTGAGGATTCTGGGTGAAGTGCGTCTCCACCTTCGGCTTTATCTCAACTTGTTACCAGGTGAGATGAAGGCCAAGCACTTCCCCGTTACAATAAAAAAAAAAAACATTATTATAATGATAAAAACGCAAATGCCTATTCGATTAAGTATAAACATAGCTAGCCAACCCCATGTTTTGATAGGTTTTCGTAGAAATACATAATATTTTATTGTCTTTTGATTGGATTTCGGAGAAATATTTACTTACATTGTTTTTGTCAAGCGACAGACATCATAATGAAAAATACATATCTAATATTGTTTCTGTCTAATGGTTTTGACAATCCATTCCAGTACCAATTAACCTAAGGCTAGAATACACTGACGAATGCTGGATGATATTTATTACATCTCTTATTTCTTATTTCACGTGATTTAAGGTGATAAGGCCATTGGACTAAGAGCCACGGCACGTGCCAAGAAAACTACAAAGCTGACAAGTTAGCTAGAGCTTAAGCAAATCTTGCACCAAGCGACCGCGACCTCAGCCTAACAAGACCATCAACGATGGAAATAAAGAAATGACTAAAACAACACTCTGATATGGAGCACAAAAAGTCTTGGGACCAAAGGAAGGAACGTAGGATATCAAAAATGACTAGATATATACTACTCCTCATTTCCTGGTCGCCTTTTACGACATTTAAGATGGCATATCCCATACTCCTGCCATTACCTCATCTCGTTAAAGTTCTTCTTGCATCGCGTTTGCCAAATAGATGCTACTGATTCTATGGGCAAAGGATTCTAAAACTATTTTTTACTAGACCTTGCTCTGAACAGAACAACAGTCATTGCCACAACGATACGTAAACGTAGGTACTAGAACAAAACATACTATCTAGTATGAGCAATTTTTGTTCTGGTGTCGTTTTCAGGTTTTCGTGTCATAATCATAGCCCAAAAAAGTACCACTGCATGACACACTCAAATAGATTTACTACAGAACATGGGCAAAGCGTAGCAAGCGAGTCAGTAATTGCAGTGTTGGTATCTTTATGCCAACCGTGGGAGGCAGATTTTTTTATGTACCATGCTCTTGACCTCTAGATTTGCACAGACAAGGATAAGGTCTATGATGGAGTGAGCCTACACAGATAACCTAACTACTTGAGTGTATTCCGCTACTTATTACTCAGATCCCCCAGTCAAAGTCTCAACGACTGTGACTGGGGGATTTGTCATAACCACCACGCTTGACAGGCAAGATGATGATGGCAGTATTTGTGTTTAGTACTAATGAGTATTTTCTCCATCGCCAAGCGTGACAGGTTAGTTGGTGATCGCAGTATTGGTGTCAGGTTCTTAGATAGATGGAAGCTGCTGCTCGCCCATCGCCTGCTAAAATCCCTTATTCGAATCGAATGACATCCACGGGCGTGTCAATAAGTCTCTCTTCTATATAGGAACTATCTACATATATGTAGTCTTTACCGCGCTGTTGCCGCCACGAACTAGAAACTTTGCATTAGATCGGTAATATTTAATGTCAGTAATGTAAATCTCACTTCGTTTTCATGTCGGGACGGCAGCAGAGATCCAAGTTTATAAGGAAAATATGTATTTACGGCGTCCTATGTCATGTGCATAAAATAATAATATTAAGACTTCTCAGTCGAAGCTTGAATAATAATAGGTATCACTAAACCATGCTTGCCGGTGGAGCTTAACAACAACATCGCATTTGCGAATTCTGGCAATGTTTATTTGTGTAGGTTGTTTTTACGTGCACTTAGAAAGGATTTTGGGAAATTCCTGTGGGATATCGGTAACGATAACGAACGACGACGAAAGTTAACTAGCATTTGCTAGTTGACTTTTTATACAGTGGTTGTTCATCAATCTTCTTTGTGTAAAGCTGTTGAAAGTTGGTAATTTAACAACTCCAAAGTTTCCTTGAAGAAAACTTTAACAAAGGATTTTTCAACCCGGATGTTTTGTAAAAGTTACTCGGCCAGTTTTGCTGACTCGGCGTCGCTTGGTTGCCGTTTTTCGTAATTGGAGCCCGTAAAATGTGTGCTCAATTTTGTATCCACTTCCACTGAACTTAACCTTTTCGACCCTTGGAAGTTAACGAATCAATAATTATAGGAAACAATTTATTGCGAGTAGACAGGAATTACGGAATGCAGAACCGCTAAGGTTTCGAAGTGTCGAGATTACTGGTTCTTTTGGTCATAGAATCGGTAATTCTCGGCAATTTTGGTACTTGTAGTGTAACTCATTAGGTAGGTACCTCATTATTTTTTAAATAGAAGACTAGAAAAAGTAATTCATCGGATTCCTACCGACCGAAATTAACAGAAACTCAAGATGTACAATTAATTCAAATGTTTTTGTTATGAGAAAACTTTCTTTATTATTTTAGTAAATATTTTATGCCAACTCTACCTGTGTGGGATGTCAGCTTTAGACAGAAAAATGTTTTAATTGTGGGAATATTATTGTGATGAGAAAGGCTTTAAGATAAACTAAAAAAATAGAAAACTAAATTTATATCCAATCAGTATGATTCATAAATCATATTGATTTGATATAAATTTAGTTTGTCTACCTTACGATTTTTTTGTATTTATTTGTAGAAAAGCTAATATTTTTGCTTGCGACATCGCCCGCGAGTTATTTAAAATAAATAAGTCCATTTCCTTTTCCGTGACTTACACTAGATCCATACCAAATTTCATTGAGGTCAGCCGCTAAGCCGTTAAAAGGTAATATATACATTCAAATATATAATATTAGTATAGATAGATACAGATGAAGACAAAAAAGCAAGCAAAATATTTGATATTAAATGCAACTGCTTGCATAGAACAAAACTTAACTACTGTATCTTATCCTCATATTCCCTGCGCGCTCAGGTAAAACAAAGGATTTCGCATCATCCGCCCGAATGTTTCTCACTAAACTCCACCTAAACCCACCGGAGCAGCAGTTTTCAATCAGTTACTCATTGTCTGTCAAGTTCGTAATTTACAGTATCTTACGTTGCATTTCAGGCCCTAATATCTTCGTTTAGAGTTGCTATTTGTTTGCAAAGCAGTAATTATATAGATATAAATTTCGCTATATTTTACTAGCAATGCATGAAAAAATATGCCACTATTTTTGCAGTGTGAGGAGTGCGACATCCTATGTTTATTTAATCTAAGCATTTTATTGCGCCCATCAACTGGAGTCATAAAGATGCTAATCGGTGATGGTAAAAGTTATTATGAATTAATGGAATGGATGCATCAGACATCGAAAAACAATCTTATACTTGCATTGGCCAGCTGTGTCCGGATCTCTGACATAAATAAGACTAGTAGAAGCCCCTAGTGAAAGGGTTTTTCCGGAGAATTACTACCACCATACTTATTTCAGCCGCCAAGCAGCAAAAGTCAAAGTCAAAGTCAAAGTCAAATATTTTTATTCATTAAGATTTTTAGGATCATTTTGAAACGTCAAATCTACCGCCTGTTCGGAATCGCGACCAGCACACAAGGAGAAAGGCAAGAACCTCGGGCTGATTAATTTTTTTGAAAATCCATTTAACATTTAGGTACATTGTTTATAATAATTTAATAACATTACAAGTGTTACCTACATCATAAAACTAAAAACTTAATATTATCTTAAAACATTGATTACTACATAACTATCTAATGGGCAGTTTCTTGACATTGAAAAACACCATTTAACTGTCAACTGGTATAGCAACATCGGGCCACGCGTTCTTATCGTCGATATAGTCACTTATTTTGTAGTAGGCTCTTTTAATTAAATTATTCTTTATATACAATTTGAATTTACGAGCAGAGAGTTTGGTGGCGCTTTGAGGAAGCTTATTATAGAATCGTACACAGTTTCCTAAGAATGAATTATTTACTTTTCCTAAGCGATACCTAGGTATGTCAAGTTTATTTTTATTTCTAGTATTAACACTGTGTACATCACTTCTTTTAACAAACTCATCAATGTTCCTGTGTGCGTGCATTAGGTTTTCATAAATATATTGGGAGCTGACTGTCATAATACCAATCTCTTTAAAACGTTCCCTGAGAGAGTCACGAGTTTTCAATTTATAAATTGCCCGTACAGCTCTCTTTTGCAGGATAAAAATGCTTTCAATATCTGCTGCATTTCCCCATAAAAATATGCCATAGGACATAACGCTGTGAAAGTAACTAAAATAAACTAACCTCGCCGTGGTTTCATCAGTAAGATGCCTTATGGTACGTACTGCGTAAGCTGCCGAGCTTAGCCGGCTAGCTAATGTATTAATATGAATACCCCATTGCAACTTTGCATCGATATTTAAACCCAAGAAAGTAGTTGCTTCCATAAAGTTAAGTATTTCCCCATTTAAGATAATGTTAGCATTGCTGACTTGAACGTTAGGCAAGGTGAATCTAATGCATTTCGTTTTTTTCTCATTTAATAAGAGGTTATTTACCGTAAACCAATCAAGAACTCTAGCTAGAGAAGCATTTACACAATCATAATTATCTTTAGCCCTATCAACTCTAAATATTAATAAAGTATCGTCTGCAAACAATACAATATCACATAAATCCCCTACACAGGAAGGCAGATCATTGACATAGACTAGAAACAAAAAAAGCCCCAAGATTGACCCTTGTGGTACACCGATGTTAGTGGATGTTCCCGAAGATTTGCTACCGTTAATGTCTACTTTTTGAATGCGATTCGATAGGTAGCTACGCATGAGGCTTATTGCCTGATTCTGAATGCCATAGTGTTTTAGCTTTGAGATTAAGGTGTCATGATCTACGCAATCGAAAGCCTTAGATAAATCACAGAATACTCCTATGGCATCCTGTTTTCCTTCCCAGGCTTTAAAAACGTACTTCAACAGCATGGCACCAGCGTCAGTGGTTGAACGACCTTTAGTAAACCCAAATTGTTTTTCATGAAGTAGCCTGTTACAGTTAAAATGTGACAACAACTGGTTAAGAATAAGTTTTTCAAATATTTTACTACATGCTGGCAGAATTGAGATTGGTCGATAATTTCCTGGATCCTTTTCATTTCCAGATTTGAATAAAGGAATCAACTTGCTATATTTCATAAGATCTGGAAAGATTCCTTCGTCGATGCTTCTATTAAATATATATGCTAGACATGGTGCTATTTCAAAAACAATCGTGCTTAAGATCTTTACGGACATCCCCCAGAGATCTTCAGTATTTTTAATATTTATTGACTTAAAAGTTTTTAGAATACAATCAGCATTGACGTGTCTGAAGCTAAAAGAAGCATTACACCTTTCAACACTTGTTTCAAGAAAGGCTAAAGCACAATCAACAGAGGAGTTTAATGGTCGAGTAACAATTTTTGGTACACAAGAGAAGAAACGGTTAAATTCATTAGCAACTTCATAGTTATCAGTCAAAATTCTATCGTCAACTTTTAAGTTTATCTGCTTTTTCAAATGTTTTGCTTTACCTGTTTGATTATTTATCATTTTCCAGGTAGCCTTTATTTTATTTGATGACTGCTCAATTTTCCTTTTTATTTGCAATGATTTCGCAGCATGACATACTTTTTTAAAGACTTTTGAGTAGTTTTTGACAAAAGAAACAAATGGTAAATCGTGTAGCCTTGACTCTCTTTCTGCATAAAGTTCATACAATCTACTCCTACTTTTATAGATACCGGCTGTTGCCCAATCTGCAAACATGGAACCAGATTTAGCTTTGCACGTTTTTTGTGGAAACGTATACTCGTGTTCTTTATGTATTAGATTAGACAATATATTATAAAGCTCATTTGGATCATTCAAGCATGGGATCAGGGAAATCTTTTGACTAATGTTATTTTGGAATTTTATGATGCTAGCTTCGGTAATTGGTCTGCATGTGATTTCCGGTAGCTCTTGTTGTAAGTTACAATCAAATAAAACATATTGACCATAATGGTCTGAATCAAATTTTTTAAACACGTCTTTTTCAAGGGGAATATCACTACAATATACATTATCTATGCAAGTGGCAGTTGTTAGAGTTACCCTAGTTGGTTTATCGAATTGGTGCTTAAGGTTGAAACATTTAAACAAGTTAATGATTTTTTCAGTTAGAGGATTTACAGGTATATCAATATTGAAGTCACCGAGCACTATTATTGATTTATTACGACTGAATATTTTGCTTAGTACATTTTCCATAGTGGACTCAAATAGCGCGTAATTTGCTTGGGGAGGACGATAGACACATACCACTATGTGCTGCTCCAGTTCAACACCTTCAAACCTTCAAACCGAAACACAGCATTGCTGTGTTTCGGTTTGAAGGTATGGTTGCCGGTGAAATTACGGGTACCTTTATGCCCCAAGTTGACGGGCGCAATGCAGTGCCATGTAGGCTATGTTCTTTGTGGATGTGACCTATGCACTAAGGCTTTGTCATAGGCAAGAGTACTCTTAACACCAGGTGCGCTACTTGCTTGTCCCGTCTCCTAGCAGTATAAAAAATAAATAAAAATGTAGTACTGAATTTAATTGTTACTTAATTATTATCTTCGGTTCATTTTTAAATTTAATTTGAATGGTTCTATTTTGTTAAAAAATATTCATTCATTCTAAATTATTAACAGATCATTTTACACCGAATTATGTATGACGGAGATTTAAGTAGATTTGGTGTGACGCCTTCGCCGCTGACGTCACTTGTATTGGTTTTATTTGAAGAAGCTCGTGGTTGTGGTCCAAAGGCAGTCTGCCTTTGGACCACAACCACGAGCTTCTTCAATACTATCCATCCTTCGGTCCGGCAGCAAAACAGTAAAACGCCAAGTGGATTGCGAGCTCATTTATTTTCCAAACGGACAGAGTTTCAACATTGGTATTGTAGGTCTTTACAGTCCGAAAGCTCGAGCAAGAATGTCCCGAACTTTTTTTTTTTTAAAGGACAATACGCTGGCCTGGTTCTGAACCTGGGCGACAGCTTTGCGCGGACCTGTGAATGTCCCGAGCTCGTTCGTCATACAGTTTTTATAGCAAGGTTTGGTGCCGGCAAAACAATATTTTACACAGGTTGTAAACTTGTCTTGTAGGTCAGAGCCACATTCTTTTCACTAAAGTTAGATGGTTATGTAATTCATTTGTAGATCAGAATTTAACTTGAACAGTAGTTTAACTTAACTAACTTTAACTGTAGTTTAACTTTAACTGTAGTTTAACTTTAACTGTAGTTTAACTTTAACTGTAGTTTAACTTTAACTTTGGTTTAGCTTGAATTGTGGTTTAACTTTTATCTTTAATTCGCGAACCTCAAAAAGGCATAAATGAGTTAAACAATTGATTTAACTGAACATAGTTTTTAACAAGCCTCACAGCTCAGTTGGTAGTAGCTCTGCCTTCTGCGCTGTAGGTTGTGGGTTCGATTCCCACCCAGGACAAACATTTATGTGATGAATATAGATGTTTGTTCTGTGTTTGGGTGTTGTATTGTATGATAAGTATGTATTTACAAAAAAAAAAAGAAAAGTATTTATGTATTCTATCCGTAATCTAGTTCCCATATTACAAGTTATGCTTAGTTTGGGACTAGATGGCGCTGTGTGATATTAGTGTCCTGTAATATTTATATTTATTTATATAGTTAACAATAACAATTCCAAAGCATTGATTATTGTAGGCTGTGGCAAACCAATGGCCCTTCACCCCGATATGTACAATATAGTTTTATTGTTTAACTTAATTTAATGATATATTTAATTTATGACTTTTTTAATGTGCTTCCAGAAGGCAAAAAGGATTTGCAACACAAGTCTATGACTTACTGTAGATCCTGATGATACAGAAAGCAAGCAATTCTCTTGTAGGTTATAGATATAATTTCGGTATACCTTTACGTTGTACACTTCTATGTGTGTAGATATAAAGCTTGTTGTATAATAATTTAGAGAAAATAAATGAATTGAATTGAATGAAGAATGCTTGGAGTATCTTGGACAGAGTTTCGTACCAATGACTCTATACTTCAAGAACTCGGCATCAAGCAGCGTCTGTCATCGATAGCCCAATCTCGCACTGTCACTTTGTTCGGGCACGTGTCACGCCGTGAAAAACTATCCATTAAGCGCCTCGTGGTAGGTAAAGTCGATGGCAAGCGAGGACATAGCATGAGATGGACAGACCAAATCGAGGCGGCACGCCGGATTGTAAAGCTGATTACAATCCCAACACATGATGACAACGACCACTCTGGCAAGAGTGTAGCGACTAAAAGGAAGACGAAACTATTGATATTTTTTTCTGTTTTTCACTGAGATGCGTTGAATAGCTTTTGATTATCACATCGGCTGCCACTATAATTTTGAACTTTTGCTAGGAATACAAAAGTATACCCATTCAACTCGAACATTACCGGGGAATATGGCTAATCAGCCGCAAGATATCAAAAAAACATACAGCTGAATTGAGAACCTCCTCCTGTTTTTGAAGTCGGTTAAAAAGGAAGTTAATGTCTTGGCTGCGCAGAATTTTTCTGGCAGAAATCTGTGTAACGAGAAAAGCTTGCTCATCTAGGTCTACAAGCAAAAAAAAAACTAGATTCGTTGACAAATGTTATGACACAAAAATTCACAACACGGGACTCGAACCCGCATCTTTTCCTAAAACCGGAAACGCTCTTACCAACTGAGCCACGAGGGTCCTGATACTCAGCTATAGCGCTGATCACGCCATCTAGCAGATATTCACTGAACTGTGATTTGCCCTAGTGTTTCGAAATTACACTCAAAATCACTAGTTGATTTTGATTCTATCCGTAATCTAGTTCCCATATTACAAGTTATGCTTAGTTTGGGACTAGATGGCGCTGTGTGATATTAGTGTCCTGTAATATTTATATTTATTTATATAGTTAACAATAACAATTCCAAAGCATTGATTATTGTAGGCTGTGGCAAACCAATGGCCCTTCACCCCGATATGTACAATATAGTTTTATTGTTTAACTTAATTTAATGATATATTTAATTTATGACTTTTTTAATGTGCTTCCAGAAGGCAAAAAGGATTTGCAACACAAGTCTATGACTTACTGTAGATCCTGATGATACAGAAAGCAAGCAATTCTCTTGTAGGTTATAGATATAATTTCGGTATACCTTTACGTTGTACACTTCTATGTGTGTAGATATAAAGCTTGTTGTATAATAATTTAGAGAAAATAAATGAATTGAATTGAATGAAGAATGCTTGGAGTATCTTGGACAGAGTTTCGTACCAATGACTCTATACTTCAAGAACTCGGCATCAAGCAGCGTCTGTCATCGATAGCCCAATCTCGCACTGTCACTTTGTTCGGGCACGTGTCACGCCGTGAAAAACTATCCATTAAGCGCCTCGTGGTAGGTAAAGTCGATGGCAAGCGAGGACATAGCATGAGATGGACAGACCAAATCGAGGCGGCACGCCGGATTGTAAAGCTGATTACAATCCCAACACATGATGACAACGACCACTCTGGCAAGAGTGTAGCGACTAAAAGGAAGACTAAACTATTGATATTTTTTTCTGTTTTTCACTGAGATGCGTTGAATAGCTTTTGATTATCACATCGGCTGCCACTATAATTTTGAACTTTTGCTAGGAATACAAAAGTATACCCATTCAACTCGAACATTACCGGGGAATATGGCTAATCAGCCGCAAGATATCAAAAAAACATACAGCTGAATTGAGAACCTCCTCCTGTTTTTGAAGTCGGTTAAAAAGGAAGTTAATGTCTTGGCTGCGCAGAATTTTTCTGGCAGAAATCTGTGTAACGAGAAAAGCTTGCTCATCTAGGTCTACAAGCAAAAAAAAAACTAGATTCGTTGACAAATGTTATGACACAAAAATTCACAACACGGGACTCGAACCCGCATCTTTTCCTAAAACCGGAAACGCTCTTACCAACTGAGCCACGAGGGTCCTGATACTCAGCTATAGCGCTGATCACGCCATCTAGCAGATATTCACTGAACTGTGATTTGCCCTAGTGTTTCGAAATTACACTCAAAATCACTAGTTGATTTTGAAGGCTCTATATTAAAAGGTAGTTAGAGCTACCCTAGTCTCAAAAGGTAGGTCCTACTTTAGGAATCGCTTAAGATAGTGGAATAAAAATTGAACGGGTTTACTCATACTATTGATATAGACATGGTTCACCCAACCAGCTTTTTAAAAGTCACTTCGTTTCGTTCATAATGTACATTATTTTGTTTTTATCTCTTTGCTGTGTTCCATTTTTCCATTCCATGTTTGAGTCCGTTAAGTATTCAACAAAGTTTATAGTTCTTCAATGGCATCACGCCAGTTGCTTCTCTTAAATACTTCAGCGAGCTGCAAATTTCTTGACGACACTTCCCAGATTCACTGCGCCTAACTTTTCACAGGATTTGTGTAATGTATTCAGCTCCCTTGCAATCGTAATTTACAGAAACATTTTATGTAAAGTAGCCCCGCAATTATATGTTGTGCGATGTATTCGGGGAATTTATTATATTATAGCATATTTTGAGTGATATGTGTGCAATGCTTCATACATTGCTAGGCTTCGAGTAAAAACATTAAATCGCAACGTTATTGAAGCAATAATAATTACCGGTTGCTCTCAAATCAGTTATTAATCACGTATTCTTTTAATATCCACCAGCTACCCTTTTCAGTTGAAAATAATGCAGTTTCATCTGTAAATATGTTTTATCATAGCAAAACATAGCTTCAGAGGAAACTGCATTACTATGGCTTGTTATGACTTATTTATGGTTATAACCATGAATAAGTCACAGGGACCCTTAAGTTGACTGAGGTTGCTTTGCGAGGGAACTGATTTTCACTCAGGCAGTTGTATGTTGCCTTTTCAAGAGGGAGCTCACAGAGTAGCCTCATTATTTTAGTACCAGAGGCCAAAGAAAAAAAATGCGCCTATGAAAATTACAAAACTATTTGATCAGTCTCTCCATTTGGTCGTTTGTAAACATAGCTTGTAATATATAAACAAGATTACAGATAAAATACTTGTACACTTTTTTTTGTAAATACATACGTACTATAACTATATGATACAACACCCCAAACACTGAAAACATCTATATTCATCACACAAATGTTTGTCCTGGGTGGGAATCGAACCCACAACCTACAGCGCAGAAATAGTATAATTAATATCCTATTGCGCAGAAGATTCCAAACATTATTGCCTGTTGAGTTTGCGAAATTCAATTCTATACTTGAATTGTAAAACCGGTTCCTTTATAAAGTGGATGGAAAATCCGTTTTTAGAAATACCTTTCTCTTTTTCGATATAAAGGTATCTAAAATATTCAAAAGGAATCGCATTTTCATCACGAGTTCAGGATGAGTGAATCTCTAGAGATATCTCCAACAAATATTGCTCTTTTATTGTTAGAGATCGGTTATCTAGTGATCTAGATAGAATTGGTTGTTTGTCTGTACCTGTACACAATACCTACATTGGTAAATAGGTATTGAAGGCCTGGGGGCGGAGGATCCAGGATCCACCACTCGCATGATGGTCTAATGAACCACCTATTTTTTTTATTGTACAACGCGGAAGTGCTTGTTCTTCATATAACCTGGTGAAAATTCACTTCTTTCTAAAATGTCGGAACACAGCAATTTCGAATTGATTTTATGGCGACAGACTGGGTTAGGTTCTTTTAGTCTGTATTGTAAAACGCCTGTGAAAGCAAAATGTTGGGATTAAAAAAAATCTATTCACTCACGCCGTCTTCGACTGGACTTCAATAGCAAAATATACTTATAAGTAAGCGAAACGTCGGAGATGCAAAAAGTCTTGTTTGTGATCCAAGTTGTAAAAATACTATTTGCAAAGTGTCTGAGTAGACAAATGGCCGTGGCTGTACATACGGCTACATAATTTCTTCAGAAAGTACATATACCTAGGGACATGATGTTGGTATCTAGCCAGGCGGATAAACAAAGTCCTACTTACTACCCTGGGGATCGAGCCCGCGACTTCTGTATTTGACTCCGGTGGATAAAATAATAGAACACAGAAGCAAAAGCAAGAGGAGTTACTATTCGAGCTCTTCCCACCATTTATGCAACATTCGGATTCAGATGATACTTTTAGGTTGGCAGTATGTTACTAAAAAAACGGAATTTAGGTAAATCTACAGGTTTATTAATACATACATGTTACTCGGGGATTTTACTCAGTGACATCTAATAGCCCTAAACTAAGCATGTAAGTTTAGTATTAGTTATTCTGTGGTATAAGTAAGCACTAGGATTGGCCGGTTGATTACCACAAACACTGTGAGCAAACTGGCATTTTGTAAAGGGATAAAAGTTTCCTATGGCTTTTTTATACAAATTCAAAAGTATTTAATATGATGAAATAAAAATCCAATACCTACTTTAAATATAGCATATATAGCAACAGCAATCGTTCCATAACTTCAAATCTCATACCACTTTATAAACGAATTAACTAATAGAGCTGTGTGGCGACGTGGGTCCAATCCGTCATTAATAATAAATTTAATAAATATTTAAAATATATTTTAAATTTTTAGTAATTTGTCAACCCGCAGAACTCTGTTATGTTAATTGTTGTCATGTTTTTGTTCACATTTTTTTTTAGTCTCCGTTCGTTACCAAATGTATTTACTTAGTTGTATTTTTAATTGGTTGTAAATAAATAAATAATCCGGAGGTAGTGGGTTCAAACCAGCCGTGCATCAATGGACTTTTCGGTTTTTCAGAAGATTATGTGTGAATTTCAGATATGCACATGTTCTGACGGTGAATGTAACATCTTTAGGAAACCGGTATGCCAGACCAGAAACCAGAAATCCAAATATCTGCTAGTATTCCGCTAAGCCGCGGCGATGGGCTTATGAACTAATCACGACGTATTAAATACTTTGTGATCATCATAAAATCCACGCTAAGATAAGTGAGTAGAAGAGCCCGTGAAATTACAGGCACGTGAGGCTTATACCTTTATGCCTCAAGTGACGGGCGCAATGCAGTGCTGTGTAGGCTATGTTCTTTGTAGATGTGAGCTACGCAGTAAGGAATTGTTATACAAGAGATACGCTTGACATTAGGGCTACTTGCTTGTTCTCCTATCATCTCCTAGTTGTTTAAAAAAAAGTAATCTAAGGAATCCTCGAAAGGCAAAAGTCGTAAGTCGCGATACTTACTTATAACACTTAACCCATGGGAAAATAGTTATATAATAGCTATTATTGCAAAATAACAACAGTGTAGAAACCGATTACTTAAACAAAATGTGTAAAATATATATGCTTAGGTTAATCAATTACTAATACCAGGTATAGCAGTCCTACTCGACAAGATTTAGCACACCGCCCATTTCGGCAGCCACTTCATCCCAAAGTTATGAAATTGCCTGCCGGAGGCAGCTGGAATTTCATACATAATTGCCATCGAAAGTATTCGATACTTATCGCTGAACTGAAGGTCGTGAACATTGTAACTTCTCAACTGAATAAATTTCAAATGAATAATAGATCTTTCAGCTTTTCATAAATAACTTTTTACAAAATAAAAGGCTTTTGATAGAACTTAAGTAACAATAGCCCAAAAAGTCCTATTGATAGGTTTTCTTGTAGCTACATGATATTAGTCAGATCTGGATATCAAACCACAAGGCCAAGTGGTTTGATGTCAAGGTCTGATCTGATCACGGGTATATACATTGGACTGGACCGAGCTTATCTAAAAGGCACTCCCGCGCACCAACTAAAATTAATTAATTTTTAATAACATGATAACTGAGACCAATAAGAAGTAGAAGCTGTGTGGTTTATTACGAGTAGAAGGACAAACTGGACGTTTGCTCTCTAATATGTGGGCCGTACGTCAAACAGGGTATATGTACCGCTTCTGTGGTCGGGTTGGTGGTAGAACATTTTTTAAGTTAGCCTGGCTAGTTACCACCATCTTAACTAATTCTGCCTGCATAACAACAATTGGATACTTCTACATAGCAATCTTAACTTGAGAGGACAATAAGTAACAGAAACATCAACGCAAAACTTTACTCGACAACTTTTGAAAACTGCATTTTCGAAAAACAAAATGGCCGTTATATTTTAACCACTTCAACAATCCACATCTATCAATCAAATTGACTTTTCAAAAATGTGTAATTTTCGATATGGTATCGATATAAAGAGTCGACCCATTCAAAAAATTATATCGCGTGGACGGAGCCTCCTGCGTTGGAGTTTACTTCTCACCTTTTCTAATATTTTAGCTGGTAATGGGATGAAGAGCGTTGTGAAGGGGAAGCCACCCCACACGGTGATGTTTGAAAGATCTGACACTCTCATTTCGAACTAACGAAATCAAGTCGGGGTGTGTTGGACTCCAGGTGGGTCCCGCTAGAAGCTCAGTTAGTCGGCCCTAAGAGTCAATTAGCTGCAGTGAACCCACTCTCAAGATCTCTTCGCTTTAGGCTCCTGCACTTATTTTACACTCGAGAGACACACCAAGACCACACACCAACACCGACGGGGCTGGTCAGTTTGCGGAGTTGTTGGTTATGCCACTCATTTTAAACCAAACCTAACGTATGAAATTAAATTTTTATATAATTAAAAACGCACCTTCGGTATACAAAAATACTTAAAACGTTTATGTAGTACCCCAAGAATACCTTATTGAATTAATTTATTGGATTCAGGTACCAGCTATCTATAGTCAACCAGATCACATTATTGTATCGCAAAATTTCTATGATTTCATTAACTGGTATCTTCTTTGCAACGGTTTATAATTTTGTTGAATATCAAGTTTGTCCTGATCGATATTTTTGCTTAACACCTGAAGAGATGGATCGCCATCGGTGGTGTTGCCGTTTGTCAGTTCATTAATTTCATCTCCACTCATGTTGCCTTGTCGTATGAAATTCTCATTTTCTCTTTCTAATACGGCTTCGGAATTAGAATTATCTATGTTGTTATCTGTGCTTGGTTTTTCCTGATTATTGTCATTGATTTCTTTCGTATTATCATTAATATCGTCATCTTCGGGGTGGTATGGGTTATTATACATTGTTTGTTGCTGGGTATTTTTATGTATTCGCCGAATCATTTGGGTCCCAAGACTTTTGAATATATCCGTGTTCCCTAATGCATTCATCAATTTTACGAGATCATCCGTTTCAATTTGCAATTTTATTTTATTTGCAGTCGTTTTTTGAAATCCGTATAGTAAAAAACATAGTATGCAGTATGTTAAATAACTCATTATTATGTTATTTAATGTTTAAAAATAATTCCGAACAGTTTGGAGTAAGTACCTATGTAAATATTTTTACGAGGATATCAAATATTTTTAATTAAAATTTTACTTGTAGTAAAATTCCTAACATGTTTTAAAAACATTAAAGTAGCCTAAGTGTATAAATGGTAATCGATAGGTTCGTTGGAACGAAATCAGTAGTAGGTACATTAAATATACTTTGAAAATTATATATATATATTTTTTATACTACTAGGAGACGGGACAAGCAGGTGCACTTGCACCTGGTGTTAAGTGTACTCTTGCCTATGACAAAGCCTTACTGCATAGGTCACATCCACAAAGAACATAGCCTACACGGCACTGCATTGCGCCCGTCAACTTGAGGCGTAAAGGTGTGAAGCCTCACGTACCCGTAATTTCACGTACACATAATTGGAGGAAACACTATCTATCATCGATACAAAACGATTTTTTCCATTTTTGTCAATCTTTATTTTGAAGTTTCAGCGTGATGTACGCGGATTATAATGTATTTATGATAATGACTTATACATACAATTTTTATATAATTTTTGTTTTTCAAAACGCACGACGGAACTCGAAGTCTCATCTTTTCCTCGTGGGTTTTAAATTTTCATTTCATAACATTAATTGAAATAAATGTATTACGAGTCATTCCGAGAATGTCCGATTTGTAATGTCCCATGGTGGGACATAAGTGGAAATTTTCTTACCTTATAGTACCTTCCTATATATCTATGAAGATATAAAATTATCTATATATATTCCTTTCTCACAGGTTTTGAATCATTTTTTATGTCCCACGGTGGGACATTAACGGAATTTTACTTTCCTTCTTACATATTTATGAAGATGTCAAATTATCTATGTTAATTCCTTTGTCTCAGGATTGGAATCACACCCGGAAACTAATATAACAAAACTTACAAGCATTATGGGACAAATGTGTATACCCAACGCCTCAAACTTTGCTTATTGGTAAGCTAACGACATGAACAGGGACGCCACCGCCGACGGCGAAGCCGATCTCCATTGGCTTAAAATTAGCTTCATGAGAACTAGAAACGATTTTTACTACCGGGTATGTGTCATATCCAAAATGGCGTTTCCCATCTCAAAAGTGTACACATGTTATGAAACCTATCCGTTCAGTACATTTGACGTTAAAAATTGTTTCTAGTTCTCATGAAGCTATTTTTAAGCCAATGGAGATAGGCTTCGCCGTCGGCGGTAGCGTCCCAGGGTAGGTACCCTACGTACTCTTGGTATAATACATATGGGAATTAAAGGCAGAATAACTTGTTTAATAAATTTAAATATAAATAGGAATCTAGAGGGTGACCGCGTTGGGACTAGACCTTGTATCATTAATATTCATCAAATAAGTATACCAATACAGTCAGGGTATTTCCAGGAAACCACCTGAATGTCATGTTTCAATGAATTAACATAGTAATCACCTTTCGAGTACTTTCACTTTTTTAGGTGTGGGTTCTGTGGAGTTGGTAAAATTAAAAAAAACAACTGTATAATAGGGTAACTATAGGAAGGTGAATAAATGAGGATGAGATGAAGGCCAAGTGCATTTCCATCGTATTATAAAAAAGTTAAATTGCTGTTAATCGGCCATGGTATTGTGATCGTCTAGATATTGTATGTTGCGAAAAGGATTTAACAGGTACATTAACTAATAAAGTAAATAAATTGAATAGTTTACTGAAATAGATCAAATGATCGTCCTATTTGACTAAGCTTTCAAAGCTAAGAGCTTAGAAATTAAAAAACTTATTTTAAAACAATAAGGAAAAACAGAAGATAACAATTATAAGTAGGTACTAGAACTTTTGAAATTTTGTAGACTCACCATGTTTTGATGATATTCAAATAATAACTGATTCCTTGACGTTTTAACTGTTTATTGGTATATTTAATACTTTTTATAATATTTTTTAAATATATTCCGAAATTAACTAGTTAACCTCAAACTACTTGAAAGGTTTTCATAACAATTAAGCATAATATATATATATATATATAGACCAAGACCTTATTTTGGATAGTACCTACCAATTTTTTTTTTATTTCTTTGTCAAGATACGTTTAATAAAAAAAAGGATGATTTTCGCATTGTCCGTCTCGTACTATTGGCAGTGTGAGCACCTTAAGACTATCTGTAATTAAATGAAAATACGCAACCGGATTAGTATATTAATAATAATCTGGTCGCTCATAATTATAATTTTAATAGTGAATGAACTCTCTGGAGATTATCGCGAACAGGGCCCCGATCCTAATAAAGCAATAACTTCACTATGATAATGGTATCGTCGCCATATCACCATTAAGATGCCTTTTGGTCTTCTTGTGATCTTCTTCTCTCTTCTTGCTTGTAGTGATTCTGTAATTTGGGTGGATGTTTGTATTGGGTTGCACCATTGAGTGCATGTTCGAACAAGTAATAATAATTTTAAGTTTTTATTTTTTTATTTAATTTTAATTTGTATTTAATTGCGTGACTGTACCGTGACATTATTTGATTACTGTGTTTTATTTTCATTATATTTTGTGCCTATGTTAGATCCTGTTCTACACAGGATCAATTATCATTGTATGAATAAATGAATTGTCATAGTGAAGCGATTGGTTTAGTAGAATCGGGCCCCAGTTGCCAGACAAGCGGTCACGCGGAGATGACTCACAGAAAACGACACAGCAGTGTCAAAATATAGAAATGTCCATCGCACAAATATGGTTGTTTTTCATTAAATCGCTTCTAATATCCACAGGAATGGATACCAACTCCAGGCGCCATTGAGTTGAAAAGAGTCGTTTCCATTTAAAGTTATATTCTTCTATGGCACATGACGTCATTAGACACTATAAGATGTTATTTTCTAAGAAGATTTATTGATCAAATAAAATCAAACAAAGGAATCGGTTAAATTACCTAAGGACCGTTACTTGCGGACTATAGGTAACTCAACTATTCCAGACCATCAACGCGAGTACGGCTCTTATCGATGGTATAATTTGACATTTAGAATCGTTTAAATTCGATAAAATTTATTATAACGACCATCGCAAGTCTGCGTTATAACAAAAACAAGTACATTACTATAAAAAAATACTGACTTTCGATGGTAAACTTTTACCGCCTCTATGGTCTAGTGGTTCAACCCACCGATTTTAGATCCAGAGGTCCCGGGTTCAATCCCCATGAGGAGTACAATGTTTGTGCTTGGTTCGGTTGGTGGTAGGAATTAATTCCGCCTGGCTAGCTGCCTCCATTTTACCTAATTCTGTCGCCATAATAACTATTTAATTATCAATCACATTTTTTTTTCAGTTACATGAGGATTCCGAGTGAAGTGCGCCTCCACCTTCGGCCTTATCTCAACTTGTAACCAGAGCAGAAGAAGGCGCTTCCCCATCTAACAATAAAAAAAAAACTTTAATTTAGTCCCAGTCAAAACTGACTCCACCACATTGACTTTAATCAATCAAATATTAATTTTGCTTGCAATTTTTGGTTGGGCATTTCGTAGAGGTTGCAAGAAATGCCTTACAATAAACTCCGGCCAGAACTGAACTGGGACGTCTATTTGGCACGTAGTCGGGGTTAAATAGGACATAACTCTCTCCTATCTTATCGACCTTACTGAAGTGGAGTGAGGTAATAGATTAACTATACAAAATTGAGTTAGATAACCATAACTCATGAAGCAAAGAGCGGATCAATTTAAATAAAACCATTTCAGTAGTTTTGTGGAAGTGATGGCGGCATTTTCCATAGTTTTTTTTTAATTGTACGACGGGGAAGCGCTTGACCTACATCTTACCTGGTCACAAGTTATGATAAGGTCGAAGGTGGAGGCAACTTATCTTGTGACCAGGTAAGATGGAAGCCAAGCGCTTTCACGTCAAACAATAAACAAATACTTGCAATCACCAATCTCAATCAACAACCTTAAGACATTAATTATATTAATTATAGAATCATCAATCTGAATTTGGTGTGATTTGGGGTGGGACGCTGCCTGGGTTGACATTGCCACCCTTGCGCCATGTCATCTGCCTGGGACATCAGTTAGGACTAGTGCGGAGGTTGATTCGGGCGAGGATCACAAAAATAAATATAATAATCTCGAGGTCTCGACAGAGCTTACTTATTTGAGTCTTTTGGGGTTGAGACTTTGGACCTGAGGGTAGTCGGTGTCCTCAAAAAATATTTCAAGGCTTTTGATTGAGGCAACACGTGTCCCAAGGACTGGCTCTTATTTCGGCCAGTGAATTAGCATAGCTATTTAGCGTCGCAATGCAGCCAGTGTCTTGGGCATGCTTATATCTATATCTGGTACTGGTCAGGAACAGTTGAGTTACATATAGACCATCTGTTGTTGTCCGACTGTTTCCCTTGTATTAGGTCCTTACATATGAAATTGGCGTTTTGTATGGGAGGAACATAAAGGCATTTTTTTCATATTAAAATATATTTTATTAATCAAAGTATGTACCATTGCTATCTATGCACTTTTGCCATCTTATAGGTAGTTCATTGATCCCTTTACTAAAAAAACCATTCGGACGGGAATCAATGAAATCTTTGAAAGCGGTTCGGACTGCCTCATCGGAATTGAATTTTTTTTCCTTGCAAGAAGTTATCCAAATTTCGAAAAAAATGGTAATCTGTTGGAGCAATTTCCGGAGAGTACGGTGGATGTCTTAGACATTCCAATTGAAGCTCCTCTAATTTGGTAGTCGTCTGTTGGGCCGTGTGTGGTCTAGCGTTGTCTTGAGCAGCAGTGGCGTAGAGCGATTGAAAAGTCTCGGTTGTTTAACAGCGAGCTTTTCCATCATGGTTTGCAGTTGCTGACAATAGACATCAGCCGTAATCGTCTGACCAGATTTAAGAAAGCTATAGTGTACGACACCGGCACTAGTCCACCAAACGCTTACAAGTAACTTTTTTTGAGTCAATTTTCGCTTGGGGCAAGATTTTGCTGGTTCACCAGGGTTCAGCCATTGCGATGAGCGTTTACGATTATCGTACAGGATCCACTTTTCATCACATGTAATGATCCGATTTAAAATTCCTTCATTATTGTGCCGGTTGAGTAATGTAACGCAGCAGTCGACGCGCGTTTGTCGGTTTGCTTCACTCAATTCATGAGGTACCCACCTTTCAAGCTTTTTCACCTTCCCAATTTGCTTCAAGTGGATTAAAACGGTTCTGTCACTAACACCGCAGCCTGCAGCTAACTGTGATGTGGTTTGCGATGGATCTGCTTCCACAATAGCCTTCAATTCATCATTATCGACCTTGGTCTCCGGCCGTCCACGGGGCTTGTTCTGCAGGTCGAAATTTCCAGAACGAAAGCGTTGAAACCAAAAACGCACCGTGTTTTCTTTTGCGACACCACCACCATACACATCATTAATCCTTCGAGCCGTTTCTGCAGCACTGGTGCCACGGTGGAACTCGTACTCGTAAATAATGCGATATTTTAAGTTTTCCATTTTGTGAAATGAGTGACGCAGAAAAAAAAAAAGCAAAAGAGAAAAAAACAAATGAATTACGGTTTTCGAAACACAAATGCATGAGTAAATAGCTGTTTAAATTTGAATTTGGAATTCCTAACCAAAGAGGAGATATTTAAGATCAAAGTGGCCAGTACGACAAAACGCCAATTTCATATGTAAGGACCTAATATATAGTTAGTTTAAATGCACATATTGTGTGCATGTAAATAAATAAAGTTTTATTCCTATCTTGGTTGTATTTTCTTACCTACGAAACGCTTGAATAATGCGAACTTATTTTGGAGTTTCTTTCCATAAATTCAAGTCCACTTCAGGCAGTGTATCGCAAGGCACCAAAGAGTTACTGAAAAAAAAAACGGAATACATGCAACAGAAAAAATATATAAGGTTTTAACTGCTGTGGTCTAGTGGTTCAACCCACCGATTTCAGATCCAGAAGTCCCGGGTTCAATCCACATGGGGAGTAATATATATTTTGCTTAGTTCGGTTGATGGTAGAACTTTGTTTGGATCCGCCTGGGTAGTTACCACCATCTTACCTGAGTATTTTGTTCAACAACAATTCTAAATCGTTATGTTCAAGAGATAAAATAGCCAGTTCCTCAGCCTGTTGAGGATTCCGGGTGAAGTGCGCTACCACCTTCGGCCTTATCTCAACTAACCACCACTAACCAGGTGAGATGAAGGCCAAGCGCTTATCCGTCAAAAAAGTTTCTGGGTAAAAAGAAGCCTATGTATCCTATGAGGAACAAGTTGTTAGATACTATTAATACTTTTTATTCCGTTCTAAGGGTTCGTACCTAAGGGTGAAAACGGGACCCAATTACTTAAAATTCGCTGTCAATTGGTACGTCTGCGTGTCATCGGCCTTAATCCCCTGAATCATAATAAGGAGACAGTTAATTTTTCAGTGTTTTTCTTTCACAAAAACAAAATGGATAAAATAAAATAAAAATTGGGATCCTATTCGTGATTTTTGCCTTGAAATATGGGTGCATATCAACACTACACCAAATGATTTAGTATATTTCATTTGCATACACAATACCCATGCCAAATTTGTTGATTTAGTATTGGTATCCGTGGATTAGATACCAAAATTACTAAAAAGTTAGTATGCTGTCCTTATGAATATCAAGTATTGATGCAGCCCATTCTGAGGTCGGTTCTACAAAAGTCTGTCCAATATCTGGCCGGAATACGCATCACAGACTGCCCTAGCTGCTGGACTCACATTCACAATTCTCCCAAGACATTAGCATCCTTATCCCCCTTATCTATATCCTTAAATCCTAATCCCTCCTGATGCTCATCATCTATTCTACAAAAGACAAGTTTGCTTCCTTTTTAAAACTGATAGACAACCGTTTGATCACCGGCTCTCATTAAAATATAAAGTAGTATTTCGTATAATTCCTATGTTATGTATAATTATTTTAACTTTTGTACACTTTTCCCTTATAAGAATTGAATCTTGTCTCTCTATTATACTACCTTAGTTTGCTGAACGAGTTTAGGGTTAAACTCGCATTTTCTTTTACTTTATATATACTTTAGAATGTTTATTTATGTATGCTTATAATTATGCAAGGTACACTTACTTTTCCGAAATCCTTTGAAAGGCGTAGGGCTGCATCAACGTCACTTGCTGAACGGTATCGCAAAGCAACTTTGACATCGAAGAACCTTTCCGAATTGAATTCAATTGCTCTGTAAAAGTATTCAAATGATTAGCACTGGGACTGAGTTCCCGTTGTCTTGTGAGAATTGCCAAAAATCCTTTCAAACGTTTACAAAACAAAAATAAACTATTTTTTAATAAAAATGGAACCGACTTCACCACTAAAAAGTTAAAAATAACTGTAAACAACATGTTCATTGTATGGCACCGCCTTCAATTTATATGAACTTACCCTTAGAGTTATTTTTGACGTTTTAGTGGTGAAGTCGGTTCCATTTTTATTCAAAAACAGTTTATTTTAAGCTTTTTTTCGTTGTAAAACCTACGACACCACGATGTCTTCGACACCCTATTAAGAGTCGTGTGAGGGTGTAATAATACGGAATTCTGGGAAATATCTACGCAATGATGGGAACGAAGATAAATAAAGATGACTTAAACAAATGTTAAAAATCGGTTTCTACAATAGTGCAGTGTAGGGGTGCACTATGTCAGGATAATGGGGACGATCTTTTGTAAAGTCTGATATCAGAACTATTACACAGTCACCAACACGTCTCCCAAGCGTGGTAATTATGGCAAAACCCTCCATTGCTTTCTTTAGCATTGGGGGAGGCCCCGTGTCCTATGCAGTAGACTTTTATGGGCTGTAGTGATGATGATAAAGCTGGTATACAGCATTTATAGCCAGAATGCATCATAAGACAATTCCACCAAGCCCAAACAATGCTAGGTTAAATTGTTTTTTAACGGAATTTCGATGAACATAGTCATCATCGTCACCTGATGATAAAGGCAAAGGCCTACCCTAGACCTACCGGAAGACAGGCAGTTCAGTGGCACGACTACGTAACATCATTACTGCGATCAACAACACGCCTTGCGTGGTGTTAATGTCAAAACCCTGATAATGATGATGATGATACTGGAAGGTAAGCAGTTCAATCTATAGTGACCGTAAACACCACAGGAAAGCAGAATACGCAATTTCGTTTACTTGGATGACATATTTTTTCCAGTTACTTTGATATAAAAACCAAACTGCTGAACCCATTTTGATGAAATTTCTATGGGACCACCTCGAAAGGATGGCCTACCAATCATTATAAAAATCATCAAAATCTATTTGAAATTGGCGGAGAAATCGAGTAACAAACAAACAAAAAACATACAGCCGAATTGAGATCCTCTTCCTTGTTTTGAAGTCGGTTAAGAAGATACATGGAAAATTTCATCTCCAAGATCTCCGGATTGGGCTATGCATTTGATGGCGATTGTTATAAGTGGAATATGGGAACTAGCTTAGACAGAATATTATTACTAATTCTTATAAATATTGAAGTGAAATTTTTATGGGTCTTTTAATTCAGACCCGCAACCTTTTTGAGTAACTAAAAGTGGTAGGGCACTGTGTCGGGAAGAGTGGAAGATTATTAAAAAGATTCACTAATATCGAGTGTACAACACAGCCCGTTTTTGTACAATACTTGTACACCTAAACACATAATTGTCCCGGAAGGAAATCAAACCCACAACATACAGCGCAGAAGGCAAAACTACCAAATGAGCTGTAAGCCTAGTTATTAAACACGTTTCAGTTTCTATCCTGGATATAAAACGAAAACAAACAGTCCAACAATTTAAACTTCATTTCCCAAGTGATGCATATTTTTGCAAGCTGTGCGCTATTTAGTAAATTGTCAGCAATAGTTAAAACTTCGTCGGTCAGGGTAGATGGGTTCTAACTCCTGGCTTACTCCAGACGACGGAATCCTATCTTTACCCTGACTTGCAACCACAGCTTGCAACCATTTTCCTGCTGAAATCTATCACATTAACATTATTTGTTTTGTAAGTTACACATTAATTACCTGCTGAATGTTCCAATCGTATGTTCACACCAAAATAACGATTAAATACTCATCATCAGCCTGAAAAGTTCATTGCAGGACATGGACCACCTCCAGTTCAATGGTAGAAACCTTTTTGTATCTCGGCAACAAAAAAATATATTGTATTTGTTTTTATCTACTTCTTTTGTTGTTTGTTAGTTATGTATTTAATTATGTCAGAGTTGCAAATAAATGTTTTTTTTGTTTTTTTTTTATTGTACGACGGGGAAGTGCTTGGCCTTCATCTCACCTGGTAACAAGCCGAAGATGGAGGCGCACTTCACCCGGAATCCTCAACAAACTGAGGAACTGGCTATCTTACCTCTGAATGCCGGAACACAACATTTTTTTTAAGAACTGTTATTATGGTGACAGATTTTAGGTAAGATGGTGGTAGCTAGCCAGGCGGACTTAAACAAGATCCTACCATCAACCTAAAATGTTTTTTTACTTGAAGAACTGCTCCCTGGTGATGAAAAAGGAATACATCGGATGTATTTTGCTGCAAATAAACTCTCCGCTAGATCATTAGGAATGGCGCCGGACTTGCTATAATCTCCATTACATGACCAGGACTACTCTGGCTAGAGTGTAGCGACAGAGAAGAGTTACTTACTATAATCTCCATTGCATGACCAGGACTACTCTGGCTAGAGTGTAGCGACAGGGAAGAGTTACTTACTATAATCTCCATTACATGACCAGGACTACTCTGGCTAGAGTGTAGCGACAGGGAAGAGTTACTTACTATAATCTCCATTACATGACCAGGACTACTCTGGCTAGAGTGTAGCGACAGGGAAGAGTTACTTACTATAATCTCCATTACATGACCAGGACTACTCTGGCTAGAGTGTAGCGACAGGGAAGAGTTACTTACTATAATCTCCATTACATGACCAGGACTACTCTGGCTAGAGTGTAGCGACAGGGAAGAGTTACTTACTATAATCTCCATTACATGACCAGGACTACTCTGGCTAGAGTGTAGCGACAGGGAAGAGTTACTTACTATAATCTCCATTACATGACCAGGACTACTCTGGCTAGAGTGTAGCGACAGGGAAGAGTTACTTGCTATAATCTCCATTACATGACCAGGACTACTCTGGCTAGAGTGTAGCGACAGGGAAGAGTTACTTACTATAATCTCCATTACATGACCAGGACTACTCTGGCTAGAGTGTAGCGACAGGGAAGAGTTACTTACTATAATCTCCATTACATGACCAGGACTACTCTGGCTAGAGTGTAGCGACAGGGAAGAGTTACTTACTATAATCTCCATTACATGACCAGGACTACTCTGGCTAGAGTGTAGCGACAGGGAAGAGTTACTTACTAGCTGTAAAAGCGTAGTCACTGTTCCCATTTTCAAAGAAGTATCGGTCGCCAACCCTGGTCCTATGGAACTGTTTCGTCATGATGCAGAGGAACGTTGGTCCGGCGAGCGTCCCTGGCACGAGTTTTTCTAATGGACCTGCTACCGCGAGCTCCACTTCTTTGTAGTTCTTGTACACTCGTTGCAGAAGAATGACATGCTGAAAACATACGTGAATGTATAGACACGAGACATTACCGAGTTTAGGGTTCCGCTGGACCCGCTGTTTGTTCGTTTCGACTGGGTTACAAGCCAAACCGCGTTAAGATATGTTGATACGGTGATTCCATGCAGATATCGTAACGCGGGCGCGTTAAGACACGATTGGTCTTACAGATAAGGGTTCTGTTGAAACTGTAAGGATATTAATAGGTTAACGCGATTAAGACCCGTTTCGTAGTAATTATGTGAGATAATCGATTTAATTTAAAAAACATCTCTGTCCGATCTGGGATGTACATGCCTTTTAAACCGTAATAACACCTCTCCCAGACTCAAGCGAACATTGAGATCAAGGATTACCCTTAAAATAAGGTAAACTACTTTCTATAAGGTGTCTGAAAGTAAGTTTGTCAATTCTAAAATTGTTGAGTTCCGGCATTCAGAGGTTAAATAGCCAGTTCCTCAGTTTGTTGAGTATTCCGGGTACAGTGCGCTTCCACATTCGGCCTCATCGTAACTTGAGAAAACAGGTGAGATGAAGGCCTACAAACTACTACACAGAAAAAAAAACTACCTCTTAATAAAGAAAAATGATCAGGGTACTTTAAAAACGTTTTTACGTTTTATGGGATTGGCTGCTCTTTACGTTAGCCGAGCTTGGCCGGTTTTATTGATCATTTACTCACTCTCCGTGGCATGTACTTTTGGAAGTCATTGAAACATGTGGGGATGGAGAGGTTACAAGCTTTGAGCGCGTCCATGTACGTCCCTATCCCATGGTCTCGAGATCGTTGGATGTCGATTGCGCGCAAATCGTCTCCAAGCTTCGCATTTGACGCTCTAAAAACACATATTTTTTTTATATTTTGTTTGGTAAGGCCCAGAGCCGAATATCTGAAGTTCTGAAATGTGGGTCATTCACTATTTCATATCGCACCTCCAATAAATTGTGTTTTAACTTGAATATCCTTCATTTTGAGAAGAGCCAAAACGAACTCCGGAAATTGCAATAAACTCCATAATCCATACATCTTTATACAAATGTACAACAAGCTCAAGTATCATTCAATATTATTGATTTATTTCATGACCAATTTTAGAAATCATGTTTGAAAATATTCAAACTAAAAATAGCACTTTATCCATATAAATTCATTTTTGTTATAATAGTGCTAAACAGAAAGGTATATTATTATATATTACCTAATTTGCATAAAATATTTAGTCAAAGTCAGTTATTATATTCAAAGAATTGGTTAATTATTTTTTAAATCGTCCACATTACATAAACACCCTTTCACAAAAAGTTGTTTGAACTTGTAGTGACAACATTTTCACTATTCAATATTTTAATTTCCAAGGAGACTTCTGTTGCCCAAATTTATTCAGTAATTGGTTTTTGTGACATGGAGTGTGGCAAAAAGCGTATAAATCCAACTTTTACCCAAGGTCTTGTACGACCGTTGTTCTGAGGGGTCCAAACATAACCGACATAATATTTTACACAAATACTTACACAAATGCCTGGACGCACATAACATTTCTGCTTGAGTTATAAATTTAGTTTTTATAAGTTGCAACTTTTTATATCCTCATAACATAATGTAAAGGAACATGATCCTACCTTGGTTCCAGAGGTGAGTGCTTATAGTGGCGACACAGTATTTAACTTAACAAAGTTATAACTTTAAAAAATACCTAGAAATTTTACCGAAATATAAAAAAGACTAAAAGTTGTAGTTTGTTCTAGTATTTCTTGGCAATTATTTTAAGTTTTTACCTGAAGAAATATTGCGTAATTTCGGCGTCAAAATATCTATTGACACCACTTTGTGGTTGTGTCGCCATACCACGAGTCAGTTGGTTAGTATTGTCATCATATTCTATAATAGACGGTCTTCCAAACCAGTCGCTCAGTCTTATATCTCCTGTGAGCTTCCGGCTTTCGGAGTACATCCTGTAATGACATAAAACAACTTTTGTTGCCTATTGGCAACACTCCCAAACTAATTAAGTTTTTTACTAACGAGGTAAAAAGCAGAATAAAACTGTTCTTTTGCATTTTAGGGTTACGAAATGACCTAGTTTACGTAACGAAAGATAATTACATAATCGAATATACAACTGGTATAGGATTTTGAGGAAACGCAGAGAGCAAGTTAAGCATTCAAATAATGATCGTACCTCTGGTGGTATACAGCGCCACTAGACCTAGTGGAGCGCCCACCGGTGTCAGATCCAGAGGTCTCGGGTCCGATGCCCAGGTACAATATTGAGCTTGGGTTGGTTGGTGGTAAAACTTTGTTTAAGTCTGCCTGGCTAGCTACCATACCATCTTACCTAATTCTGTCGACATAACAACAATTCTTGTGTTCCAAACAAAATTGTTGAGTTCCGGAATTTAGAGGTAAAATAGCCAGTACCTTAGAGTGTTGAGGATTCCGGGTGAAGTGCGCTTCCACCTTCGGTCCTATCATAACTTTTAAACCTGATGAGATGAAGGCCAAGAGCTTCTTAGTCGTACAATAAAAAAAACAGTGTGTGCACTCTGGCACAGACTCTCCTCCTCTGGACCTCTGGAACAGACGCGTATCACAACTACCGGCATACTACCCAGAGGTATGCGTGTGCTTTTGATCTCATAGTCTGTAGAATCTAAGAGATCAAAAGCTTAGAATGTCAGGACTTAGGTAGAGTCAAAACTGAGTGCAAGCATAACACATACTTTAGATGTCCAGCAATTTCTGTATGATAATTTCTGTAGGCGGCCGTGGCGTGTTCGTTCAGCGTTTGAGGGTTGACTTTAGGATCATAATCATTCACGTGACTCAGCTTATTTGGATATACCAAGCCATTGTCTATCACATTTTTTATACCTAAAAACAAATGGAAAACATTCATTCACAGCACCATTTCGCCTTGAATAAGCAAAGCTAATACGGAAACTAGATTACTGATAACCTGATACAGATACCTCAGTGTGGCTTGTTGGTATCAAGGTATATAGTTATATGTAACATTCTAATTATGAACGCCCCTCCACAGCGGTATTTGCTCACATATCAAGAAGGTGTATAGACGTCATACACATATGCTTTGTCAATGGTTGTACAGTCACCAATAGTAACCAACAACCAATTACAAAGACCATCCAGCCGTTCGGCTGGAGGGGCGTTCATTTTTAGAATGGTCCATCTCAACCTAGGTATATTGAAAGCCACGAAAAATGTTTGAACATCCCAATTGATATAAAAGATAAAATGCTTTGAAAATTTGAGTATCTGCATTATATTTAAAAACCTTTTCCCGAATGAACGTAATGTTAAAACAAAATAAAGTAAGCATGTCTTCTGAGTCACATGTTTTATGAAGGTTTTTCCCTTGGCTCTTGATAAAAGGCATAAAACGGTGTTTGTTGACGATAATCAAATATGTACCATCAGGGAAGAGTCGTAATGCTAGGATGCATTGGATGTTCCACGATATGTACGCATGAGATTGTTTTTATACAAAAATCAACCTTAACAACTTAATAAATAAATGTAGGTAGAATGTAATTAACAGGCTACGACAAATTAATATCACAAATTTTTACCTCAATTAATTGAAAGATAAATATCGTATCGAGACATTTACTCTTTGTGTTTAGTTTTGATCCATATTCTAACTTTTATTTATTTGACATCAATTTAACTGATTTGTTTTATACTCATTTTATACCTATTTATTTATATATTACTAACTAGTGATTTGCAATGCCCTAAAAGGGTCAATGTTTCCACTTTCACTTGAAACTTCCTTACATCTAAACTTTAAAATGTATTAATTTAAGCTGAGCATCAATTAATTATGTACCATTGTCAATATGTAATTTGGTTAGTGATTCCAGGGTAGATACTTGGTAGATTCATACCTTTTTTTTATGTTATCGCATTGCATTTGACTGCTATCTCGTCTGATGTTAAACAATGATGCAGTCTACGACGGAGCATGCTTACCTAGAAGCTACCGATTCATGCTTGACTTGTAGACAACCATGTTGTAATGATCGGGAAACACTGACTCAGGTAAAGCGTTCCATTCCTTGGCGGAACCTACTTACGTATGTACGCGGTACCTTTTATTGTAAACGTGTATTTTTAAGAAAATTATGCCATCAAACAGAGCATGTGAAAATACATCGATACACAAAAATACATCTGTATCTTGTAAATACAAAATACAGATCTTAGTGTCTCTATTATAGTGTATTTTTGTGCACTACGGGTTACGTTAGACCTAGTTCCTAAGCTGTGCGATTAAATATTTATATCTATATATCTTCCTAATACTGAAATGTAAGACCAGTTATATTTTATGTCTATGTGTCAGCCCTCAAAAAGGACTAAGGTTTGTTTACTTGAATAATATAATCTTTCACAAAACACCTAGCTCCAACTAAGCATATCTGCAATATTGGAATTCGATTGAGAAGATAGGTATTGACTGAATGAATACAACAACAAAACAGAACAAATATTAATCATATACAGAACATACATTCATCCCACCATTGTTTGGCTCGGGTGGGTATCGATCTACAGACCATAAAGCAGCCAGCGCAAGCCGTAGTGGCACATCCAAGCAAAACCAGAAAATAAACATACCAAGAAAAATTTGCAAAAATTCGTAATACGTGATGTACTGAGATTTGGCAATGAGGATTCTCCTTGCCTCCTGGAAACATGTTTCGTCATCCCAGTGTGGGTTGATGACGTCACAGAGACGTTCCGCTATGAGGTTATGATCACGCATGAGCAGGATCTGGAGAAGCGCGAGTTGAGGGTTTTGATTCACGCGAATATCACCTGAAACCCAAAGCAGAGCGATTGGAAAACAGTCACATAATGTTTTTTTTTAATTGTACGCCGGGGAAGCGCTTGTTTTTCATCTCACCTGGTTTTCAACGTATACTAAGGATGAAGGTAGAAGCGTACTTCACCCGAAATCCTCAACAGCCTGAGGAACTGACTATCTTACCTCTATTAAATGCCATAACAGAACAGTATAATATTTTTTGTTATGGTGACAGAATTAGGTCAGATGGCGGTAACTAGCCAGGCGGACTTTTTTTTTTATTATTGTACGACGGGGAAGCGCTTGGCCTTCATCTCACCTGGTGACAAGTTGAGATAAGGCCGAAGGTGGGAGGCGCACTTTACCCGGAATCCTCAATAAAGGAAGGTGAGGAACTGGCTATCGTACCTCTAAATTTTTTAAGAATTGTTATTATGTCGACAAAATTAGGTAAGTTGGTAGAGCTAGCCAGGCGGACTTAAACAAAATCTTTTCACCAACCAAACCAAGCACAATAATGCCTGTATGTATTTACAACAAAAAAAACATTATACCTACTGAGGTTTAAAATGGTTCTCAACAATTTAACCGCCTCTGTGATCTAGTGACTCAATCACCGGAATCAAATCCATCAAATCCCGGGTTTGATCCCCAGGGTGTTGTTCTGTTGGTGGTAGGACTTTGTTTTAAAACTTTTTCAGACTTAGTTTTAAAACGCCTCTGTGGTCTAGTGGTTCAACCCACCGATTTCAGAACGAGAGGTCCCGGGTTCGATCCACAGATATTATAACCAAACAACCCCAAATATTGTGCTTGGTTTGGTTGGTGGGAGGATTTTGTTTAAGTCCGCCTGGCTAGCTACTACCATCTTACCTTATCCTGTCGCCATAACATCAATTCTTAAAAAAAAATGTGTGTTCCGGCATTTAGAGGTAAGATAGCTAGTTCCAGATCACAATAAAAAAATAAATGAAAACTTACCCGTAGAATAGCAAGGCTCCCGAGAATTTTTGACATTGTTACAGGCGAAGGTAGCGTTGGAGTCCTGAGGCAGCCACTCTTGTCCATTCCGTACTTCATACGCTAATTTGCCTTTTTCGTAAGCACGGCCCTTATTGGCTTGCTCTTCGCTATTCCCGTAGACTATCGATAAGTCATGGAAGGCTGTTACTGCAGAAAGCTGGAATTGTCAAATCACATTTACATTATAAATGCGAAATTACTTTGGGTAATTGTTTCCTCTTCTTGGCAAAGCCTCTGAAGGGAAGGGACGCTACACAGTTCAGATTGCGCTGCATTTTTCGATTCTTGGTCAATAAAAGGCTCATCATCATCATCATCATCTTCAGCCACTCAGTAAACCATCTCCTTCCATGCGCGACAAATAAGTGTCTAAATTGTCATTTCCGCAACTCTTAGCGAAGTTTCGTGAATCAAGAGTCCTGCTTCACCTTCAGGTAGTAAATAGGAGTCTTTACCAAATTTGCAACAATGATACCTAAACCGAGAATAATGCGAAGGCAACTTCGAGCGGAAACCAGTTACTGATTAACCGCCTCTGTGGCCAGACCCAGAAGACCCGGATTCGATCAGAGTCACAAATTTGATGTATTTACATTAGGTTATCCTTTGTTTCTGTATATATTCTTAGGTTTAGTTACATACTAGAAGAGATAATATTAAATCTTAATAGCTCATTATTGAACTTTTTTTTTTTTCGGATTTGTTTTCGGAGGAGGGCGCTGACTCTGCTACTCAGTTTTATATTGAACTTTTGCAGTTTCATCGTTCCAATTATAAAGTATGTACCTTAAAATTTATAGTTCCCAATAAATTAAATTCTAAAAATATATTTTTGAATTCTATTTGAATTGAATTTCTCTCCGCTCACTGACAGGGTGAAAAGTGGTATAAACGTTTGTATGTATTTTTACTGGAAGGCATATGCAGATTTTTTTTTTATACAAACGATAATATGCCTCAATTTTAATTAATCTTTCTCGCTGCAGTACTACAGGGTTGCACAGATTTTATTTGATTGAATATATCAACAGAAAAAAAAAACTGTCAAACTACGAACTCAAATTTATTTTTATAATTTCAGAAAAAAAAGATCTCCGCTTTCTGCGGCTTTGTAGAGGGTAGGAGCCGGGAGTCCTAGGCAGAGAAGACGTCAGGGTTTGTTTTCAAGACCTGCGGCTCCCTCGAAGGACGGAAAAGGTGGCTTCATTCTTTGTATTTAGTTTTCATCGTTTTGACAGTAGCTTACGTTGTTGTTATTATATGTCAACAGATCGGAGCGCGCGGTTGCTGTGGAGCCCGGAGGCCACGCTTGCGCCCTGCCCGCCTGTCACTGCTCTTCTCAGCTGCTAGATTAGTTTATTTGTATTTACTTTTATTTTTCTTATAATGCTAGCTAGTAAGAATAACCATGTGATGGTGTTTTGCACACAACCAACAAGTGCAATTCGTGATGATTCTGGGATCCAGGCTATCGTGTCTGTGCCGAACCTAGTTCAGTGCACTTTGTGTTCCCAGCCTCGCTTTTTTAAAGGACAGAGAGGCCTCAAAATTCATCAAACTAGAATTCACGCGAATCCCACTATACCGTCATCTGCTCCGGTCGCAGACTCGGTAAATATTTCGATACAAAATTCCAATGTTATCACTAATCCTCAACCTTTTTGGAAAGTCATTAGTCAGTGCAAAATTACCTCCCCAGTTTTAAAACGTATTCCTAGAGGTGCCCGTCTCTCTGTCGCCACAGCTCTCGGACAAGCCATCAAAAATGCAATATCTAAAAATAATAAAGAGGCTTGGGAACATCTTCTAATATTTCCGTATAGTGTACTACACGTTAATAAAGATTTAGATCCTAAAACATAGTATTAGAATAAAGCAAAATTGTGTAATGTACACTGCTCGCGATGAGCGCACACCTTTTTTGTGTAATGATCAGGACCCGATTAGAAATTCTAAATTAAAGCCATCCCCCGAGTCTGCTCTCTTCAAACTTGTAGAGAGTAAGATTAGCGATGGTGATATTAAGGGTGCCTCCCGTATACTTTTTTCTAGTGACACGATAGCTCCAAATTCCGTTGCAACCCTCATTTCTCTTGAAAGTAAACATCCGGCCCCGGGGCCAGATTTCCACCTCCCCGATGCACCTCAAGATAGTGATTGCGCTGTTGAGGCGACCAGTCAGGATGTACTCAGTGCCGTTATGTCCTTTCAGAGTGGCTCAGCCGCTGGCCTGGATGCTGTGTCTCCACAGCATCTAAAGGACCTGCTATCTGGTGGGTCTGGCCATGCGGGTGATGTCCTTCTGGAAGAACTGACGGCATTGCTCAACCTCATGCTGTCGGGTCGAGTCAACAGCGAGATTACAGAAATCTTGTATGATGCTAACCTTTGTGCTTTAAAAAAAAAGGATGGCGGGATAAGACCCATAGCCGTAGGCACCACCTATCGCCGCCTTGCAGCCAAAGTCTGCTGTCGCAAAAAAGCCGCGTATCTAGGCGACTATTTCCGACCCGTGCAGCTAGGCTTTGGTTCGCGAGGCGGTTGTGAGGCCGCGGTCCATTCTTTAAGTACATTTTTAGATCGAAATTACGGGGAGGTTATTCTAAAAGTAGATATAAAAAATGCTTTTAATTCGGTTGACAGAGGCGCCTTACTAAATCAAATCAAATCCAAAATTCCCGAAATTTATCCTTTTCTTTTTCAATGTTATGGTTCGCCATCTAAATTAATTTACAAGAACCAAACTATTTCGTCTGCAGTTGGCTGTCAGCAAGGTGACCCTCTAGGCCCGGCCATTTTTAGCCTTGCCATTCACCCAATAATTCAACGCCTGAAATCTAAATTGAATGTTTGGTATCTCGATGACAGAACCCTGGGTGGCGATGTGGACTCAGTATTTGGCGATCTAAAAATTATTATAGGTAGATGAATTTCGGCAGATTGGCTTAGAACTAAATTTTTCGAAATGTGAAATATACATTTCAGATACATGTTTGGATAGAAATTCAATTATTCAAAAGTTTGAGACTTTGGCTTCCAATATTACTGTTGTAGATAAGAGTTCACTCCACTTACTAGGTTCAACAATTCTTGATGAATCTTTTCCGGGTTTCGTCGACGACAAAATTCAAAATTTTATGAAGGTTTCGGACAGACTTTCAAAAATTAACTCACATATGGCTTTCACCATTATAAAATTTTGCCTTTTTGTCCCAAAATTTACTTATGCTTTACGATGTTGTCAACTGTGGAAACACAGTGAGCTGGCTTAGACAACATAATAAAGAAAACCCTTTCCACGGTTTTGAATATTGAGTTAGATGACAGAGCATGGTCGCAGGCCTCATTGCCTATTCGATTAGGCGGCTTAGGTATACGCAAAATTTCTAGTGTTGCTTTGCCAGCGTTCTTGTCTTCCGTCTATAGTACACATTCTTTGGTTGAGAAAATTCTAACACCATCAATTTCGGCTGTTCCAGGCAATACTCCAAATTTCTTATCTTGACGAGGCTCGAAATGCTTGGCATAGTGCTTGTCCTAATACCGATCCCCAAAACACCTTTCGGCACAACGGCAGTGGGACGGGCTTCTGTGCGAGTTGACACGGAATTATCTATTACATACGTGCTCAAACTCCACAGATCGTGCTCGTCTCTTAGCTGTTTCAAAATGGGAATCAGGTCTTTGGCTGCAAGCACATCCATCTTACAATACCGGTACACTTATGGATCCTGTAACTTTCCGTATTGCCACTTGTCTTCGGTTGGGTGCAAGATGCTGCGCCTCTCACCAGTGCCGGTGCGGTGCGGCCGTAGATCAATTTGGTTTTCACGGACTTTCGTGCGCAAGGTCTGCCGGCAGGATTTCGCGCCACGCTAGTCTTAATGACATTATCCGTCGAGCGTTTACCCGTGTCAATGTGCCAGCCGTTCTTGAACCGAATGGTCTGTTACGTGATGATGGTAAGCGGCCCGACGGTATGACTCTTGTCCCTTGGGAAATGGGTAGGCCTTTGGTGTGGGACGCTACCTGCGTCGACACCCTAGCACCATCTCATATGCCTGGGACATCAGTTAGGGCTGGTGCGGCGGCTGATTCGGCCGAGGATCACAAAAGGCGCAAATATAGTGGTCTCGACAGAGCTTACCTATTTGAGCCTTTTGGGGTGGAGACCTTGGGTCCGTGGGGAGCCGGTGCCCTCCGGGTTTTCAAAAATATTACGGGGCTTTTGATTGAGGCGACACGTGACCCAAGGGCTGGCTCTTATTTAGGCCAGCGAATTAGCATAGCTATTCAGCGTGGCAATGCAGCCAGTGTCTTGGGCACGCTTCCGTCTGGTACTGGTCTGGAACAGTTGAGTTACCTATAGGCCGTTTGTAACGGTCCTTAGGTAATCTGACTAATTCCTTTGTACATAGTTAGTTTAATTTAACAGATTGACTTGAAAGTTTCTATAACTAGTATGCAAAGTAAGTTATGAAACATTTGTTTCTGTGTTGTAAAAAGGCGTGCCTAGTGAGTCTACTAATGTACTAGTAATGAGGTCTACAGTGGAGCGAGCCTTCCCAGAAAGCTTCGTTCAGCAGTGGGCTTATATGAGCCGAAATGATAAGAAATGATAGTAATAAACTTAAAACCATGGCAAAAGTGAAATTGCGTGGGGTCGGCCAGTATCATTCAAATTCAAATAAAAATTCAATTTATTGACCATAATTTTTTTTACCATAATTTTTGGCATATCATACAGATACAATTTATCCATAGGAACTAAAATTATACTTAAAAAGAACATCATCTAATGTTGATCATCATGTTTATTTTAAATATCTCCGAAAGTATAAGTAACACACAAATTATATTTTTGGCGCACAATTACAACTTAGAACACTCAAATTTTCTATCGTAGGTCACATCTCACATTTATTGAGCTCAACATTTTGCTGAGATAACGCACACAATAATAATGTTAAAGTGTAGGTTAAGTAACCTACACTTTGTGCGTTACCTACCTAGGTAAGTAGGTAGGTACCCCACTAGCATTCATGGTCTCCGTAAAATGTTATTTTAGCTAAAAATGATTTCTAGAATGGGGCTAAATAGCGTTGCATTAAATGTCTAGTAATAAGTATCTAATGAGCTGTACTTAGCAGGAATACCAATCACTTCCATTCTTTGCCCAAGAGAGACATGATATTCGCGAAAATATCAACTTTCGGTGACCGTTTTCGTAGCATTTTACGGGATAACGAAATATCTATTTCTACGCTACGGCGGGGAAGCGCTTGGCTTTCATCAGTCCCACTTGGTGACAAGCTATGATAATATTTATCATGTTGCAACATCCAGTTTGAATTCAAATTAGTCTACATCATAATAATAGTGATTATAACATATTAGATACAATTCTAAGTCCTGACTGACTGACTGATACATAAACGCACAGCTTAAACCACTCGTCTTAGAGACATGAAATTTGGAGGTTGTATTCTTTGTGATGTTTAGGTATCCGTTAAGACAGGGTTTTACAAAATTCTACCCCTAATGGGGTGAAATTGGGGCTCAAAGATTGGAGTGAAATGTTGCATATATCCGAAACCGTAAATGATAGACGTTTGAAAATTAGTATGTGGGTATGAAATAAGCAATAGCATATTTTAGGGTTTTTATGAATTTTCAAAATTAAAAGGTTGGTAAAATATTTAAGAAAACAACCATTAAAATGCTATTTTGTATCTTTTGTAATCATTTGAACTGTAACAGGTAGCAGTTAAAAAATTTCAGAGAGTATCTGAGCACTGAGGCTTCATGACTAACTCCATACAAAAATGTTCGAAGCCCTTTGCACCCCCCTGGGGATTGAACATTGGACCTAGCACCAGTGAGCAAACCACTAATCCTCTGGGTTTAAATCACGATGTTGAATCAAACACTCACAATAAGGATAATTTGGTATCATAATAAGATAATCTTTTTAAATGCCCGACCCGCAGTTGTGCAAACATATTATGGTTATCCCTTCCTCGGCCCGGTGAATCTGGAGCCCCAGATAAACAAACATTTTATGGATCAGCACACGCATAATAAATCTTTCATATCATGGTAAACGAATAATCAGCGTAATAATATGTAGGTTTTCAGACATAAA
Organism: Venusia cambrica; assembly: GCA_951394065.1. Lineage (NCBI taxonomy): Eukaryota > Metazoa > Arthropoda > Insecta > Lepidoptera > Geometridae > Venusia > Venusia cambrica. The sequence goes on along the minus strand of OX596059.1, from coordinate 2,883,746 downwards.
CAAGATTACATAATATAAATTGTAACGAGACGTTAATTCACACAGAAACCCAAACTTACAGAGAGAGATGCAATATCCGATTCTTTCCTCTTTCACTTTTCCTTTTATAATTTTGAGCAAATAGGGGGAGGTATAAGTTTTAGCGATTACTCGCTTTCTTGGTTTGTGTAGAATTAAATCCTTACCTATCCCAAAACATGTAGGTGTTTTGGGATAGGTGAGATCTTCTAGTGATCTACCTCGTTTTGATTTTTCAATACCGCCCATTAGGTTGTTAGGTAATTGAAAGAGCGAGCGAAACTAGGAAAGCGTCTCAGTTTCGAGATTGGCCAAAAATGCTTTTGTCTGCTGTCTGTCGCTCGGTTTGTTCTCGCCTGCAGGTCGCATATTTCAACCGATTTTGATGAACATTGACACACATGTTTACTGACACATGCGATTTTTGATTGGGGGAAATAGGCGGAAAAGGGGGGGGGGGGAGGTTTTCTTTAGCGTTATTTATAAGCGGATTTCAATTCAATTTAAAAGACACACTAAGGATTTAATTCTACACAAACCAAGAAAGCGAGTGATCGCTAAAACTTATACCTCCCCCTATTTGCTCAAAATTATAAAAGGAAAAGTGAAAGAGGAAAGAATCGGATATTGCATCTCTCTCTGCCTATTGTAATAATAAACTGAACATGAAACCTAAATGTGGAATGGATCTACAAAACATTAACAGTCCAAGGTTAAGGTCTCAGGTCTTCCTTGTGTGCTGGTCGCGATTCCGAACAGGCTTTAACGTTTCAATCTGATCCTTAAAAATCTTAATGAATAAAAAACTACTTTGAATTTGAACTTGTTTAACGAAATCGCTTGTGGTATTGTATGGTAAGTAATATGGGAACTAGATTACGGAAGAAATACTTATATACTTAATACATACTTAAGATACAATACAACACTCAAGCACAGAACACACATCTAGATTTATCATACCAATATTGCCCTGTATTGATCGAACCCACAACCTACGACAAAGAAGGCTGGGCTACTTACCACCTGACCTGTGATGTTAAAAATATTTGTTGGCATAAAGGGCCATTTATTTTATCTGCTCTCTAATCACTTTACCGTTGAAACTCATATTTTGTGCGTATCTACTCCCCAATCTGTTTTATCTTTGAATCCTAAGCACACTACTTGTTAAACCACGCGTTTAACCCGGCGCCAATGACGCTTGGTCATAGTGACCTGAGGTGAATTCAAACGGCCATATTTTTTATCGAACACACACTGTAAAAATGAACGTTCTAGTAGCTGGAGAGAACCGTAACCCTTCACCTTCACCGCTCTAGAACTCGCCGGCGCCAATGACGTAATTTTTTTAACCGACTTCAAAAAACGGAGGAGGTTCTCAATTCAGTTTTGTTTCTTTTTCTTTTTTTTTAATGTTTGTTACCTCAGAACTCCGTAATTTTTCAACTAATTTGAAAATTACTTTTTTTGTTTGAATTATATGATTTCAGATTGTCCCATAGAAACTTTATCAAAATCGGTAGTAGTTTGGCTTTTTAATAAAAAAACAGGAACGAAAAATCGTTTTAAAAACACAACTTGCCTACTAATGGGTAGGCAAGTTGTGTTTGTAAAATAAGAAAACGTTAGTAAAAGTTGATTTAGTTCACATAGGTACTTGCACTTTTATTTTGATACCATGTACAGAATGTAACTCATGTAACTCGTACTAAGACATACATAATGTAAAATTGGTTATTTTATTTTTATGTTTTTATTTTATGAAGAGAAGCACTTGGCCTTCATCTCACCTGGTTATAATTATGATAAGGCCAAGGTGGAATCGCATTTTAACCGAAATCTTCCACAAACTGAGGAACTGGGTATCTTACCTCTAAATTCCGGAACACAACCATTTTATAATTTTTGTTATGGTGACAGAATTTTGTAAGATGGTGGTAGCTAGCCAGGCGGACTTAAACAAAGTCCTACCACCAACCAAACCAAGCACAATATTGTACAGGCCCCTGGGGCTCGAACCCGGGACCTCTGGATCTGAAACCGAAAGGCGAACCACTAGACCACGGAGGCGGTTAAAATTATCATTCAATGTTAGTAAAAAAAATGCTGTAAAACTTCGGGTCACGATGACCCGACGTCATTGGCCGCGTAATTATTTTCACTTCATTGGCGCCGGGTTAAATCAAGAGATAAGAGTTTAATTATGTAGATAATTGCTGCTTCATTGTTACCAGCGTTGCTTTATTAGAGTTTATATGGGTTCTGGTTGAATTAGAAGCTAACAACAGTTACCGTAGTATCTCATGGTAGGTACTTCCCGTTATTTATTTGTATAAGAATCGTAGGTTGCTGTATACCATTTCCACCCTACTTTGGGCTGCTTAAGTTATATAATACCGATATAATAATAAAAAGAGTAAGTTTGTGTATATGTACATGTATATATATATGTTTGTTACTCCTTCACGCCTAAACGGCTGATAAGATTTGGGTGAAATTGAATATGACGATAATTTACCCTGGATTAACATTTTTGAATTATATATTATCTCAAATATCTGTTCCTGTGAGAATATGGAGTAGGCCGAAGGTTCGACCTTCTTTTCTCCATATTCTCACAGGACTTCTTGGACACAGGATTCCTCAACAAACTGAGAAACTGGCCATCTTACCTCTAAATGCCGGGACACAATAATTTTAAGAATTAATGTTATGGCTACCAGCTACCAAACCAAGCACAATATTGTACTCCCCTGGGGATCGAACCCAGAACCTCTGGACCTGACACCAGTAGGCAAACCAATAGACCACAGAGGTGGCTAATATAAGTTTAGAAGGCAGCTAGCAGTGTAAGATCAAAAACCGCAAAACATGAGTGATGAGTAGGTATTGTGTTGAAACGAAAACCCACTGGTTTTAGAGGAGGTTCTGTCCAACAATGGACGTAAATGGGTTGTTACATTCATGTTGTACTTATGTAAATATTACCGGTTCCGCTGTCCTTCCCGGCACAGAGCAGTTGGTGTCCCTGTTAGTTGAAGTCCTCACAAAATTGATGCAGGTGTTGCCTTCAGGAGCATTGTACGGGTCATCTTTAGGTATTGGTATTGCTGCACATCTGTAGTTAGTATAACATACAGACGGTATGGGCTTTCCATTTGTACAGCACCTAATATCGTTCACACCTATAGGGATGTAATCTCAATTGGGAATATATTACAGACAGTAAGGTCCTGCCAAGCATTCTGTAATATGGACCGGCATTACAAAATATGAACACGAATACAGACTGAAGTAGGTATTAGCATAATTACCTGAGTCATATGTAATGTATGTACTTAACCTACACTTAACATTATTTACGTATGATAACGTATGGTTATATTATACGTAACAATACGACCATTAATGTTTACAAAAACAGTATGTAGCAATAATATACACATACTTTCATTACGATAAATAATGTGTATTTTCATTATTATTTAACATAACAATAATTTCACACAGCGCCATCAAGCCCCTTACTAAGAATAGCTTGTAATATAGGAACTATTACGGATATAATACTCAAATACCTTTTTTGTTATCAGTCATACCTACCATGATACAACACAACACAGAACACAAATCTATATTATACTACATGTACCTATATTATATGTTTTTCTATATTCATGACACAAAAGTTTTGCCTGGGTGGGGAAAACTGAGCTATGAATCAGGCTTGTTTATATGTACATTGAGTAGATTTTAAAACGATAATACATGGGTGTACGTGTCGCAAAGAACCTACATATTATAATAGGTTCATTACTAACGATAAAGACCCAATAAATCATTATTTTATTTTTGAAGTCCTTCCAAAGGATTAGGTATCATAAATATATTATTTGTGGTATATGTAACCATTTGAAAGATCCTTGGCTGACTTGCCTGTTTGAGGAACGTCCTTCGTCAAGGACATGTCGTGAGCCACAACCTGCCCCCATTGCATTGTAATCAAGGTCCATTTGGGATCAGACACAATCACGTCGGGAAACACCGTCAGGCTGACATCTCGAGGGTTCATGAGAGGTTCGTCCATGTAGGACCTCGGAAACTCGTGTACCCCTGTAATGGTTAACAAGCTCAATTCCTTTTTTTTTATTGCACAGCGGTGATGCGCTTTACCCTTCATCTCGCCCGATTTTCATGTTAAGATAAGGACAAAGATGGAAGCGCCCTCAACAAACCGAGGAACTGGCTATCTTACCTTTTAATCCTGGAACAAAACAGTTGAACAATTGTTGTTATGGCGACAGAATAAGGTAAGATGGTGGTAGCTGGCCAGTCGGACTTAACAAAATCCTATACCACCAACCAAACCAAGCACAATATTGCACCACCTGGGGATCGAGCCCGGGACCTCTGGATCTGACACCGAACCACTAGACCACAAAGGCGGTTTCCAACACCGGTCGGCTCTCAAAATCTGTGCAAATTGACCGGGCGGATAGACATGTTGAGATTCCATGTGAAGTGCGCTTCCTCCTTCGGCTTTATCATCACTTGAAACCAGGGTGATGAAGAACAACCCCGTCGTACAGCAGTCGTATGCTGCTCATTTTATGGAATATCACAAAAATAGTAAAATAGCTCCAAGTAGGTTCTATTTAAAAAACAACCCACGACGGACTCGAACCCGCATCTTGTCTAAAAAAACAAGATGCATCCGATTCACCTTGCCTAATATTCAAGTCAATTATTATTATGCTAACATTATGAAATGGTTAATTTACTTAAACATTAAATACTTAACTACATTGAAGCAACTACTTTCTTAGGTATTATTATAGATACCAAGTTGCAATGGGGTATTCATATTGATTAATTAGCTAGCTGGCTTAGCTCGGCTGCATACGCAGTAGGTACGTACAATAAGGCATCTTACTGATGAAGCATGTTGTCATGTCATAAGGCATATTTTTATGGGGAAATGCAGCAGATATTGGATTTATTTCATTCTGTATAGAGAGCCGTACGGGCAATTTATATAAGGAAAGGTCGTGAAGGTCACGAGATTTAATTTTTCTGGGAGCATTTTGAAGAGATAGTTATTCTTACAGTTAGCTCTCAATATATATATGAAAATCACACACGCTCACTTCATTGGTAAGTTTAGTAAAAGATGTGATGTACACAATGTTAATACTAGAAATAAAAATAAACTTGACATTCCTAGGTGTCGTTCAGGAAAAATATGTCATTAATTCTTTGTGTACGATTTTATAATAAGTCTCCTCAAAGTACCACCAAACTTTCTATTTGTAAATTCAAAATGTATATTAGTAACTGTCTAATAAAAAGAGCCTACTACAAAATAAGTATAAAGGCACTTATTTTGTAGTAGGCTCTTGAAGTGAATGCGTGGCACGATGTTTCTATACCAGTTGACAGCTAAGTAAATGGTGATTTCTCAAAACTGACAAACTGCCCATTCGTAAGGTAGATTCGATAGTAATAAATATTTTTAAGATAGTATTCAATGTCTAAGCTTATAATCCCTACTAACCTACTCTATTTAAATTATATTTTTAACCATCAAAAAAATATCTAGCCTGAGCCTTGCCTTTCTCTTAGTGTGGTAGTCGCGATTGCAAACAGTTGGCAGATTTGACGATTCAAAATTATCCTTAAAAAATCTTACTCCATCTGGTATCAACGATATTTGATTTTGAGTTTTAGATTAACATATGATAACATTTATTCAATAAAAAGTACAATTAAACTAACTATGTACAAAGGAATCAGTCAGATTACCTAAGGACCGTTACAAACGGCCTATAGGTAACTCAACTGTTCCAGACCAGTACCAGACGGAAACGTGCCCAAGACACTGGCTGCATTGCCACGCTGAATAGCTATGCTAATTCGCTGGCCTAAATAAGAGCCAGCCCTTGGGTCACGTGTCGCCTCAATTAGATTAACTCTATCTAATAGGCTAATTGCTAATGCGGACCTGGCTGAAAACCAGCGCATCAACGTTGCATTATGATCGATTCTGCAATAAAGCTGAGTCAGAGAGCTTGTGTTCGTCATAGTGTAGCTTAGAATAAGTTAGTTTAAGCTAAATATAGTTTTATTATTATTTTTGATGGGTAAATAAATCTCTTTTCTTTGTTTCTATCCGATTATATCTGCAAATTGGACGTGCTAATTCTAACGAACGGCAAACTGCGAGACAAAATATGTAAGAATAAAAAAAATATATACCTCTAATACCACAAGGTTTATCTACGTACCATCCGAGTAGGAATTGGGAATCATTCTTGCGTAAGCTGAATTAGCGGATCCCCACCGGGGATTGTTCAAATTGTTGCAAGAACCATCATAGCTTCGATAGCGGGATCTCTGACAGCAATTCGGGGCACTCCCGCAGGTAGGTTTGTAGCTTCTTGCTATATCAAAGCCATGACAAACTCCCACCAGCACCAAAATTGCAATAAACTTCATTTTTTTATGTCGAGTCTCTCTCAGTCAAAGCAATCCTGGGCAATGCAGTTGTATTACAACGGCCCTTTTCCAAGCAGCTCCGGTTATCTGGACCAGTTCGTTGACCTGAAAGCTAAATAAAATATTCAAAACTGTATCGGTAGTCTACCAGCGATATGAAAAACTGGCCAAGCACAAGCTGAACTGGTGTTGGTTCCAAGTCATTATGGAAGGGAAGTACCAGTAATTATTATTCATCAATATTTGTGAATAAATTAAAACATTTAGATCGAAATTACGGGGAGGTTATTCTAAAAGATAGAAGATATCAAAAATGCTTTTAATTCGGTTGACAGAGGCACCTTGCTAAATCAAATCAAATCCAAAATTCCCGAAATTTATCCTTTTCTTTTTCAATGTTATGGTTCGCCATCTAAATTAATTTACAAGAACCAAACTATTTCGTCGCCAGTTGGCTGTCAGCAAGGTGACCCTCTAGGCCCGGCCATTTTTAGCCTTGCCATTCACCCAATTATTCAACGCCTGAAATCTAAATTGAATGTTTGGTATCTCGATGACGGAACCCTGGGTGGCGATGTGGACTCAGTATTTGGCGATCTAAAAATTATTATAGATGAATTTCGGCAGATTGGCTCAGAACTAAAGTTTTCGAAATGTGATATATACATTTCAGATACATGTTTGGATAGAAATTCAATTATTCAAAAGTTTGAGACTTTGGCTTCCAATATTACTGTTGTAGATAAGAGTTCACTCCACCTACTAGGTTCACCAATTCTTGATGAATCTTTTCCGGGTTTCATCGACGTCAAAATTCAAAATTTTATGAAGGTTTCGGACAGACTTGCAAAAATTAACTCACATATGGCTTTCAGCATTATAAAATTTTGCCTTTTTGTCCCAAAAATTACTTATGCTTTACGATGTTGTCAACTGTGGAAACACAGTGAGCTGGTGGAAGGCTTAGACAACATAATAAAGAACACCCTTTCCACGGTTTTGAATATTGAGTTGGATGACAGAGCCTGGTCGCAGGCCTCATTGCCTATTCGATTGGGCAGCTTAGGTATACGCAAAATTTCTAGTGTTGCTTTGCCAGCGTTCTTGTCTTCCGTCTATAGTACACATTCTTTGGTTGAGAAAATTCTAACACCATCAATTTCGGCTGTTCCAGGCAATATACTCCAAATTTCTTATTTTGACGAGGCTCGAAATGCTTGGCATAGTGCTTGTCCTAATACCGATCCCCCAAAACACCTTTCGGCACAACGGCAGTGGGACGGGCCTCTGTGCGAGTTGACACGGAATTATCTATTACATACGTGCTCAACCTCCACAGATCGTGCTCGTCTCTTAGCTGTTTCAAAATGGGAATCAGGTCTTTGGCTGCAAGCACATCCATCTTACAATACCGGTACACTTATGGATCCTGTAACTTTCCGTATTGCCACTTGTCTTCGGTTGGGTGCAAGATGCTGCGCCTCTCACCAGTGCCGGTGCGGTGCGGCCGTAGATCAATTTGGTTTTCACGGACTTTCGTGCGCAAGGTCTGCCGGCAGGATTTCGCGCCACGCTAGTCTTAATGACATTATCCGTCGAGCGTTTACCAGTGTCAATGTGCCAGCCGTTCTTGAACCAAATGGTCTGTTACGTGATGATGGTAAGCGGCCCGACGGTATGACTCTTGTCCCTTGGGAAATGGGTAGGCCTTTGGTGTGGGACGCTACTTGCGTCGACACCCTAGCGCCATCTCATCTGCCTGGGACATCAGTTAGGGCTGGTGCGGCGGCTGATTCGGCCGAGGATCACAAAAGGCGCATATATAGTGGTCTCGACAGAGCTTACCTATTTGAAATTTGCCTTTTGGGGTGGAGAACTTCCGTCGGGTTCGTGGGGAGCCGGTGCCCTCCGGGTTTTCAAAAATATTGCGGGGCTTTTGATTGAGGCGACACGTGACCCAAGGGCTGGCTCTTATTTAGGCCAGAGAATTAGCATAGCTATTCAGCGTGGCAATGCAGCCAGTGTCTTCGTCGCTCGTTGCACGCTTCCGTCTGGTACTGGTCTGGAACAGTTGAGTTACCCATAGGCCGTTTGTAACGGTCCTTAGGTAATCTGACTGATTCCTTTGTACATAGTTTGTTTAATTGTACTTTTTATTGAATAAATGTATTAAACATTTATATAATAATAAATAACTGGGCCGGCTACGTCTATCGCATGCCGATTCAGCATTGGGAAAGAGTAGTCACCGAGTGGCGTCCCAACCCAGCGAGTAGGCGTCGCGGCAGACTAAAACGCAGATGGCGAGATGAGCTTGACCAGAATCGCAGCTCAGGACAGGACGGTCTGGAAGGAGTGGAGAGAGGCCTTTGCCCAGCAGTGGGACACTTAATGCTAATATTATCATCATTCTCCTGCCCTTATCCCACGCTAGGTGGGGTCGGCACAACATGTTCTCTTCTTCCACTCACTCCTATCAACCGTCAACTCTGCATCTACACCTTTCATACCCATGTCCTCTTTCACACAATCCATCCATCTCTTTTTCGGCTTTCCCTTGCTCGCATGTCCATCCACGCTCAAATTCATAACCCTTTTGGTCAAATGACTATTATCCCTCCTCATTACATGCCCATACCACGCCAACCTAGCACTCCTCAAGTTTTCTACAACTGGTGCCACTTTCAAACTTCCCCTTATAAACTCATTTCTGATCTCATCTAACCTTGTCACCCCACACATCCATCTTAACATTCACATCTCAGTAGCATGCACTTTCCTCTCATCCGTCTTCTTCATAGCCCAACCCTCTGATCCATGCATTGCGACAGGTCTGATGACCGTCTTGTAAATTTTCCCCTTAAGTTTAAGAGGCATTTGTGGGTCACATGTTGTTCCCGAGACCTGTCGCCACTTCATCCATCCCGCATTCATTTTAATTTTTCACATCTCTATCAAAATTTCCGTCGTCTTGTAGAAGTGAGCCAAGGTACTTAAAACTGGAGCAGGTTGGTAGGGTTACACCATCTAAAGCAATTGGGGAGAAATGAGAGGAACCACCGAAGTTGCAGAACAGGTGTTCGGTTTTAGTGCGGCTGATTTTTAGGCCGACTCTCTCCAATTTCTCCTGGCATTTTCCCAGTCTGCTCTGTACCTCGGCTGCATCTTCGCCGACAAGAACAATGTCATCGGTGAACAGCATGCACCAGGATGCCTCTTCCTGTATGTCTGATGTCAGAGCATCCATTACCAGGAGAAATAAATATGGGCTTAAAGCCGATCCCTGGTGCAAACCTACTGCCACATTAAACTCGTCAGTGACGCCCGCTTCAGACCGAACGTTCGTACGCGCTCCTGCATACATTGCTTTCACAAGCCTTACATACTTCCCTGGCACTCTTTTTCCATTCAAAGTCCGCCACAGAACTTCCCTGGGAACTCGGTCGTAAGCCTTCTCAAGGTCTATAAAGACCATGTGCCGGTTTTTGTGTGCATAGCGGTACTTTTCGCTGAGTTGACGTAGTGCGAAAATTTCATCCGTTGTTCCCCGTTCCGGCATAAAACCAAACTGGTTGTGGGTTATCTCACATTCTGCTCTTATTCTTTTGTCTATTACTTTCTCCCAGACTTTCATACTGTGTGACATGAGCTTTATTCCTCGGTAGTTGTTACATTCTTGTACATCACCCTTATTTTTAAATATGGGCACCAGTGAACTGACGAGTGGTGCAGCCACTCGTCAGGGATCGCCTCTTCATGTAACAACTTGTTGAAGAACAAAGTCAGCCACTTCCATCCATCCACTTTCAGAAACTTCCATACTTCAACTGGTATTCCATCTGGACCAACCGCTCTTCCATTTTTCATACGTTGGACTGCCATTCGTACTTCATCCACATTTACCTCTTCTACTAAACCCAAGTTGGTACGTACATCATCTATCTCTCCACTCCAATCATTCTCTTCGTTCATTAATCTTTCAAAATAACTCATCCATCGATCTTTTATTTCTTTATCATCTGCTAATATTCTTCCATTCACATCTTTCATGCATTTGATTTGCTAATAATAAAAATAAAATAATAAACTTTTCTTCACAGAGTTTGATACCTATATTATGGGATGGTGCAGCGTGCGTTTTTTTAATATATTCAGGTTCGCGTCTTACTAGATATTTTTTTATTTATTGATGCAGTTGAATTGAAGAGAGACGTTTTTGAGCCAAGGTTATACCATAATGGTTTCGGATCCCATACACACCCTGGAGCCTGTATACGAGTAGTAGGGAATGGTACCACACTAACCTTGCTTTTGATATATTTATAACAATGAAAACAAAACACACACCCATTGAACAATAAAGAAGCGCAAACTTACTTACCCACTTTGTATGTAATAAACGAAAGGTGATCATTAAAAATAACATTAACTCTGCACACGGCACGTTTTGAATTGGTATCACTTACCTATCAAATGAAAACGAGGCTCAATTGCTTAGTAGTATGGTTAACTAGGTATCTATTTAATTTATTGTAGGTGCGTGAAGGACTTTTTTTTATGGTTCCGTTTCAAAATTAAGCCTAATTAATTAATTCTACGTTCGCCGTTTGTACCTACCTACATATTTCAGTTATTTGTGTACACATTTATACTTACCTATCGGTTTTTGAGATATTTGTACAACATATAAACATATATACAACATATATACAAGATACACATACAACGAACCCTTTATAGATACCTACCTAGATTCCTATACCTACATACTGGTATAAACACTTTCAAATTTGCAGAGCTATGAAAACGGATCGAAGCAAGTTTGAATCCAAAGGCCCTCGATTCCCAGTGAAAGAACATTGTGCTTATTTTGGTTGGTGGTAGGACATTGTTTAGATCCGCCTGGCTAGCTAACCCCATCTTACCTTAGTCTGTGCCATAACAACATTTTATTTTTTATTGTACTACGGGGAATGTTAAGTTCCGGCATTTAGAGACTTATCTCTAAATGCCGGAACATCTTGGCTATCTTAATAGCCAGTTCCTCAGTTATTTGAGGATTCCGGGTGAAGTGCGCTTCCACCTTCGCGCCTTATCATAACTTGAAACCAGGTAAGATGAAGGCATAAGCCGTACCCGTAAATGTATGTATGACTTAAAATATGATGGTTAGGCTTTTAATGAATTCTTTGTTTGCTGACAAAATACATTTTGCCGAAAACCTCTTTAATTAGCTGATCGTTTCTGACGAAACTATGTACCTACCTAATTAGGTACGGTTAGGTACTATTATAATGCCATCGTACAATAAAAAAATAAATGTACGGAACACTCAAAAGCGTAAGTTCATCGGTATTATTGATAAATAAACCGGTCAGACGCGAGTCAGACATACACACCCAGGGTTTCGACTCACATTTCAAGGCCAAACATGCTGGTTTTTGCTTCGTTCTGGAGCATTCATGTGGGTTCGACTCAGGCTTGGCCATGTCGGCGTGCATGATCCAGCCACTCCCAAGGGTTCTGACTGAAAACCAGCGTTGCGCCGGATAATCCCCGAAGCAATATTATGCTGAGGCAGCGACCATTTTGGCCCACAACAATCTACGTAATGTAGTACCTACATATCTACCTATTATTATTCATTTCGTTTTGATTTTGTTTAATTTTTGTCATTTTTTCTTGTGTTGTATTTCTCTCGTTTTCCTTTTTTTTTGTGTACATTGTGTGGGCTAAATAATTGTATTTTCTTTCCTTCTTTCATTCTGTTATCACACTAAATTTGATCAATTAGGCATTGATCTGCTGCTTTAAGGATATTCAATAAAAATGTCTCATGTTTTTTTCCCAAGGGAGACTTTTCCCCGTGGTGTGTGTTCTAGCGCTTGTAATGGGTTGTGTCCTGTGAAATGGTTTTATTTGATGACTACGCGGCCTCTTTCCACCATCGCACCGCTCACCATCGACAAAGATTCCATCCCCACACTCTGAATACCTTCGTGAACCCTACAATTGTGAAACAGTCTCCCTGCCAAAGTTTTCCCAACTAGCTTTAGTATAATGGGTTCTTCAAAAAAAGGCTTTGATTTCTTTTAAGTGTCGGCAATAAACGAGTGATGCTCCTGGTATTGCCGACATATCCACCGATGATAACCACTCTCCATCATTAAAAAAGGGCATATTTTTTTTTTAACTTATGTTATTTACAAAATTATTATTCACTATCACACAAACAAAAAATAGTTATTTGTTATACAAGATTGCAAAGTTGCTTTTTAACCGCGTGTTCAATTTTGATGACCGAGCAAGCGAAGGATTCAAAATTAGAATCCTGAGCGTTAGCGAGGGAATCAAAAGAGCACGAGGTGAAAAATCTTTGCACTCGAGTGCAACACGTAACTTTTCATTCCACCTCAGCGAGGAAATGACTAAATGCAAAAAAAAACGTTTACAATCACAAGATAGGTACTTTTATTTCAGTTTAGGTATTAACTACTACATTATGACAGGTAAGTATTACAGAATAATCTTTAAATAATACCAAGGTATAATTAAGAAAATTTGAAAGTAACGTTGCTACAGTTATTTAAATTGAGTGTAATATTTTTGTTTGGTACTGTAATATTGGTGTTAGTCACTTGTGTACTGTTTTTCGGTAAACTATCTGTCATACTTAATAGTTGTACCGATTCATCGGATTCCCTTGGCGTAAATGTTGGCATGAGAGGGCGATGGTTAGGTGTTTAGTAATGGCTCATTTTTGATATAGAAGGGCCAGTCCAAGGATCTGACTGAGGCTCTTTCAGTATAATGGCTCCTACGATGCCTTTACAAGTAATACACCAAGAAGGTTCCGATTTCGAGTTTTTAACAAATTAGAAAAGGTTGTATGATGAATTCGGCACCATGGAGGTAGAAGTAAATATTTATTTATTTTTTTTTTTATTTATTAAACACAATACACTTTACAACCAATTGAAAATACAACTAAAAAAATAAAACTAAGGTACAAATCTAGATTGTAAGGTAAAAAACATGTGCTTACAACTAAGTTAATACATTTGGTAACGAACGGAGACTAAAAAAAAAAAATGTGAACAAAAACATGACAACAATTAACATAACAGAGTTCTACGGGTTGACAAATTAGGAATTGGTATATAAAATAGATTTTAATTGTTTACTGAATTGGCTTAAGTTGCGAACAAAGATGTCAATTTGACTAAATTCTTTCAGTAAATCATTGTACTGGCGTAACATTCTAGTTAAAGGATTATAAAAAGAGATATTATTTTTATAAACTTGAAGTATAAATATATTGATTTTATTGGAATTTCTATTGATTTTATTTGGAATATATTGATTTTATTGAAATAGGTTTATTGATGTTTTGAATTCACAAACTTAGTGCACACGATGTTCTAAATTCAATTTTACTTTAACCTCTAGCGGATAAAAACGGCTTTTGCACTCAGATATCGAATAGTAAAAATACTCTTTCCGAGATGGTGGGATGAAAAATATATTATTGCGTTATAGCGGCAATAGAAATACACTCTGTGTGAAAATATCAGCTGCAAAACTATTACGGTTCAAAAGGTACAGCCCACTGACACACAGATGGACTGATGGACGGTCGGACAACGGAAGCTTAGAATAGGGCCCCATCGTCACCCTTTTGGCATGGAACCATAAAAAGGCTTTTGATGATATCGATATTGTTACACCTTACACCTGATAAAACACGTGAGTTAATTTATTGCACTGAATATAATTGAATGCGATATATATTTTAATTGTTTATCTATTGTTATGAGCTTGTATTTGTGCAGCTTTAATACAGTTTGACAATTGCGGACATGTAATTTGAAAATGTAGTTAGGTGCATCATACTAGATATTAAATAAAACGGTACCTCATAGTTATGAACACTAGTCGGTAGGTACTAACCCCAGTTTGCTTACATTGACCTTTTTTTACGTTTCTACATTGGTCTATTAGATCTGTACTTCATTATTTATATTAAAACTAGCCGTACTATAACATTTTAAAACACTGGTTTTACTCACGTACGCTATTATGTTGATCACGTATACTATATTGTTGACGTTGGCACCAACGGTTTCGATTCAACAGGTGAATCATTATCAGAGTGAGTGTGACTCGCCGGGTAGGTTGCGATCGCGACGCACGCAAACCTCTCGTTTGGTTTCGCGTCTCACACTCATTGATTCACCTGTTGAATCGAAATTTGTAGTGTGTTGTAGTGGTTCGCAAACTGATATCAGATCCAGAGGTCCCGGGTTCGATCCCAAGATATTGTGCTTGGGTTGGTTGTTGGTAGGATTTTTTTAATCCTGTCCGCCTGTCTAGCTAGCAATCCTGAATTGCTGTATTCCAGCATTTAGATGTAAGATATCCAGCTCCTCATTCCGGGTGTAGTGCACTTCTACCTTCGGCCTGATCAAAAACTTGAAAATCAGGTGAGATATCAGCCAAGCATTTCCCCGTCGTACAATAAAAAAATGAAAGTTTAACCAAAATAAAATGCGAAATGTGGGATAGATCTTGTTTTAATCAATCGTGATTAATACTAGACGTAAGATACCTAGTTAATCTTCCATAGAGATATATCGACTTTGGGATGCTCACTGCAGGATACTACCATGTTTCTGAAACAAAACAGAACAGGTATGTAAATTAGGAGCAATCCTGCTGAACTCGACTCGTCCAAAAAAATAATGTAGGCCACAATCACGCGTCAGGCATAGTCTGTATCTCTCTTGGAAATGCATTGAAGAAGCCTGTTTCCCTTCTTCTCCTTCTACCTTCCCTCAGTTTTTTTACGACATCTCCGGGCTGAGTTGCCGGGGGCAAATCTCAAGCCATGGCCGTGGAATATGCAATAGAAATAGGTTATTTCAACAATCCTCATTGACCCATCACCATATGTAGGTACTGATTACTGTTCAGACTGTTGAGGATTCTGGGTGAAGTGCGCTTCTATTTATTACCACTTAATGAAATAAAATACTCGTAGTAAGTCTTCTGAACTTTAGATTTGGAAACAAAAGATATCGCACGGCGAAAATAGTGACATATTTTACCCTACTTACGGCGAAGCAAAATGGAGGGTTATGTCTTGACCGATATGTACCTATGTATCATTTTTTTATTATGGCGTTTCAAAAACGCTTTTATGAATTTCCTCGGATCATTTTATCATTCCGAGTTTTTAATACAAACACTTACATACTATACATACCTAATTATTACAATACATACCTACGTCATAAGTTTTATAATTTCTTAGAGACTGAAAGTATGTAAGTTACTGACATGATTATTTTTACGTTATACCTACCTACTTGCTTAATATTTACTCTTTCCATTTTATACATTAAAGCATTAAACATTTTTATTATAAGCAGGTGAGTTTTTTTTCAGGGCCATTGAGGCCAAGTCTGAAACCGTGAGAGTTATCGAAAGTCATGTTAGGAGTTACGAGCTCGATTTTAAAAAAAATAAGTTCTGCATGTAAGAAAATCTATTTATTTTTATAGTTTATCCGGAAAAGTGAGTTTTTGAAAAAAAAATTTTTGAGTTCTTTGTTTGATAATAAAAAAAATAATGTATGATGACTATGTTCCCAAAGTTGTTGGAACACTTTCAAAATATAAAATTTATAAATGGACACTGGAACAAAACATGCTCGACCGTCTCCGGCAAACCCGGTTCAAAAATACATGACGGGTTTTCCTTATACTTGAATCGAGCTACGTATTCGGAAAACCCGCCGTCTCCTGTCATCACTTGGGCTAGTGTTTTTGTGACCTCAAGCTTGCGCACGACCTTGTAGGCCTAAGTTGCATCTGGGAAGAACATTATGGTTTTATGGTAACTTTGGCGGTTTCACCAGCTACATATCGCCTGCGCGTATTGGACACTTGTCGTAGTCGGGTTTCCTTTTTGTTTTTAGGGCTGCTTCTTTGGCCAAGACATCCGCTCTTTCATTTCCGACTAACCCAGCATAATGTGCTTTTATCCAAAACAACGCCACCGTTTTCTGGTTTTCCATACATGTTGGCATATTCTCAAAAATTTCGACTGCAATCGGATTATTGGAGCTGTGGTTTGTTATGGACTCGAGCGAGGGCCTTAAATCGCAGTAGATTCTAAAAGAAATTTCTGATTTCTTCAAGATTTATTTTGTGGCTCGTAATATGGCCACCAATTCCGCCTGGTAGACTTAACACAATATGACGATAGCAACCTTTTTATATGATAGCCTTGCGGTGCCATTTTTCCACAAGGATAGTGCCTGTCCTACTTTGTCTTCAATTTTGCTACCGTCTGTGAACACCCGGACTGCGTAATCGCTGTGGGCGTTTACTTGTTCTTCGTCCTCCAGGCATACGAATTGCATGTCCATATTTTCTGCCGGATGTGGTCTTTCAGCAAAGGCTGCCGTCTACTCTACTTCTCTGTCCCGCAGTGCTGGCCAGGGGACTCCTCTCTTTACCTTATACAGGGCAGCTACCTTAGGTTGAGGGGCAAGATTCCAGCCAGCACTAGAGCTGAGTAGTGATACCGTGCGGTAAATTAGGTAATTTTTTGGGCAAAGCCCCTCTGAACTGCTTCTGGACGTAAATCTTTTCAGTTGCGGGCGCCCATACGCTCGCGGCGTACATTATTGTCGGTTCGACGACCGCTGTATAAATGCAACGTATGACTTCAGTTTGAAGACCCCAGCTGACTCTAGCGGTTCTAGACAACTGTTTGTACAAATTCAAAGCCTTTTTGCACACATTTGCGGCATGGCTATTGAATGACAATTTGTTGTCGATCGTAAGTCCTAGGATATTTATCTCGTTAGACATACTAATGTCGATCCCAACCATGCTCAAGAGTAGTATGTCATATTTCAGTTTTCCATCTGAGCCTGGTGTCTTTTTAGGGTTGAAGCTGTTTACCGCGGTCATTAGCTCCTCTGACGTAAACGACGGGTTTTCATCATGCACCTGCTCTTACTTTTTCGGCTGCTGTTCTAATTTGCTGGTGAACTGCATTATCATGTTCACTGTTGTCCTTTGGATAAAAAGTCTCTGCTAGCAATGTCACTGACTCTTTGGGCTCCAGTACTCTTCCATCTTTGATCAACGGCTGATCCTGTTGTCTTTTGGAGGTCCTACCAATCACGCGGTATATGGCCTTGCACAGAACTGCTTCCAGCTTGCTAATTTCGCCTCTTTTTTCATCTGTTAATATATTTCTTTTGTTTGCAGGTACTCTTCGACGACCCCTTGCCTTCGAATAGGTGCTACACAACGGATTCGCGTTTTTTGGGGACTACTTCCTGTTTCAGCCTAGCGAGATTTTCTGACCACCACGGTACGGTAAGTACCTATGTATGTATGTTTGTGTGTCGGTATGTATGTTCATATATTCCCTCATAACTTCCAAAATAATTTACTAATTTGACAAATCAGGTATCGTTGGGAGCTTTTCAGCGGACTTGAACCCGCGTCTTATTTGCATCATATTTGATTAAAAAGCAAAAACGCCATTTCTCGCTAGTAATTTTGAGTGTAATTTCAAATCACAGTTCAGTGAATTTCTGCTAGATGACGTTATCAGCGCTATAGCTGAGAGATATGACACAAACATTTTGGAATCTACGTCGGTACTCAGTTGGTTGGAGCGTTTCCGGCTTTAGTAAAAGACGCGGGTTCGAGTCCCATCGTGGGCTGCAAATTTTTGTGCCATAATAACTTGTAAATGTTAAGACCAAGTGCAATCACTTCATATACAAAAAAAACTATTATTGATAAGTAAGTACAAAATAGTACAAAATATTTCCATGTATCAATGTATTACCTATGTATTAAATGTATTACGTCATTTAAGTTGTATATTTCATAGATTGGTAATAATTAACATTAAATATTTTTTACTTATCAATTTCAGATGAGAATATTTTCCTAATTCATACTTTTTGGAGTGTGGTTTTTCAGTAGTCAGGTTCTAGTTTTGGAACAGTTTTTTACGGTTTTACAAAATTAGTGTCATTTGTTTGTATTATGCGATGCTAGTAAAATATAGCAACATATTTAATGCAAACAATAGCAACTCTAACTTAATAAGACAGGGCTTAAAATGCTAAGTCAGATAGTTTTCGTAACGACATTGACAGGTGTGTTACTGAATACTGAATAAAGCAAACTCACTACTGCTCCGTTGCGTTTTAGTGGAGCAACTTTTTATTTGAGCAACTTTTTACTTTTTTTCGAGCAACAGGTAAGAAACTTTTAATCGGATGGAGTGTAACTTCCCCTGCGGTCTGTGGTTCGCCTATCGCTGCTGGATCCAGAGGTCCCGGGTTCTATCCCCAGGGGACACTACAGGAGTACAATATTGTGCATGGTTTGGTTGGTGTTAGGACTTTAAGTCCGGCTAGCTACCACCATCTTGCCTAATTCTGTCGCTATAACAACAATTCTAAAATTGTTGTATCCCGGCATTTAGAGGTAAGATAGCCAGTTCCTCAGTTTGTTGAGGATTCCGGGTGAAGTGCCTTATCATAACTTGAAAAGGTTAGATGAAGACCAAGCGCTTCCTCGTCATACAATAAAAAAAACCCTTTCGATCTAACGCCTGAACTCATAGCTAATTGATTCAGGCGTTATTTTGCGGAAATCCATATTTCAAAATAAAATCTGAAAACAGAAAAAAATATTTAGTAATAAATCCGCTAAATCTCTCTGAAAAAATCAAATCGACACGTGTTTCGCCTCTACACGAGGCATCCTCAGGAAATATAGTCTTGCTGCTCACTGACTAGCCCTCTGTGGACGTGTTGTCGCTCCGAGCTCTGCGCTGCAAGTGCGCTTTTGCAGCGCAGAGCTCTATTTATTACTAATTTTTTTTCTGTTTTCAGATTTTATTTTGAAGCCTGAACTCATGTTCAGATCAGACACATACGAGGAAAATGTATAATACCCATCAGATATCTTCATGAACGCTTGAGGCTGCATCTTTTCGAGCCCTTCCACGTTATTGCACAGCAAGCCTGCGACCGTCGATCCTGAGCGAATTGATTTCAACTGATCTGAAATAATGACAAGCTTTATAGCTCAGTTGGTAGTAGCTCTGCCTTTTGCGCTGTAGACTGTTGTTTCGATTCCCACCCGGTATAAACCTTTGTGTGATGAATATTGATGTATGTTCTGTGTTTGGATGTTTTTTGATAGAGTACGTATCTATTTACAAAAAAAAAAGTGTTTAAGTATTCTAATCGTAATCTAGTTCCCTAAATACAAGCTATGCTTAGTTTTGGGATAGATGGTGCTGTGTAAAATTAATGTCCTGTAATATTTATAATTTATTGACTGAAGTGGATGTTGTTGAGAGAACTATAAGAATACGTTCGTGAATGAATGAGATAGATAAATGCAGCAAAAGATACATTTACACCTTTCGCCTAAATTTGAGGCCCTTTTTTTTATACCACTAGGAGACCAGACAAGAGATGCACTTGATGTTAAGTGCATCTCTTGTATGTAGCAATTCCCCACTGCGTAGGTCACATCCACAAAGAACATAGCCTACACGGCACTGCATTGCGCCTGCCAACTTGAGGCATAAAGGTGGTAAGCCTCGCGTGCCCGTAATTTTACAGGCAACTCTTCAAACCGGAACACACCAATACTGATTGGCGGCTGAAATAGGCATGTTGGTAGTACCTACTTCCCCGGACGAGCCCTTTCACAAGGGACAAGGGGCTCGTCCGGGACATATAATCGGCTACTTTTAGTTTTACGAACCCAGCTCGTAACGATAACAAGAAAGGCCATTTCAACTGCTGAAATAGGGAGGCCTAAACATTTTACAATGCATTTTAGAGCCCATTATTTAGAGTGGCTCGATTGATGGATTGGAAAGCCGTAACTGTTTGAGGACTTGTGCAATAATTGTGAATAGCTTTTAGCATTCGTCGTAGTTCCTTGTACATATTTTTTGAAGTAATCCAGTTTTATTTTTAATGTGTGCAGTATTTTCATTCATTCATTCATTAATCCCTTATTTATTTTGAAGTGGTAAGAACAATTCACGTGAAATTTTGCAGGTATAATCGGAAAGAGATCATGTGTCTTAATGCCATATATTTTCATTGTTATTGATTGCGCAATAACAATGAAAATATATGGCAAAGAGTGTTTGTATGTAAACTAATTTCCATATAAGGAGGTAGCTATTATGGTTTATTCGGTTTTTTTTTTTTAGAAAAAGTTACGCACCACAGATACAGATTATCCTTAGGTATCCGATTATAGATACCTACAAAAAATCTTTTGAATCAGACTTGCCATTGCGAAATGAAAATGGAACTACGTTTGTATGGGAAACTGAGGCTACCGGGTCTTCTAAACACTTCAGTTTAGGAATAGTGCTTACCTGCAGTAAAAGAGCCAGGTTGATCTCCATTCTCAAAGAAGAATCTGTCACCACGTCTAGTTCTTTGGAACTGCTCGGTCATGATACACTGGAAGGTGGGTCCGGTCAGTGTGTGCAGGAGGAGAGTCTCTAATGCCCCGCCCACTATCAGTTCTACATCTTCCACATTCTTGTATACTTCCTTTAGAAGACTGACAGACTGAAACATTTAGGTACCTACACAGTTATAGTAGTACATAGTCATAGTCATGTACCTAAACTTGTTCGGGAAAGCGTGGAAAGCCTTTTTAAAAATAAAAGACTTTAATTAAAATTAACTTCAATTTACTAAGAGAGTTATTACAGAGTGGCGAACTAATTACGACTGAATATAAAATCAACGGTCCTGAACGAAGTCACTGTTATTTCTATGGGGTGGTCTCGTCTAGACATAGAGTCAGTGAAATCACGGCGGGAGTTGTGTGGGCGTCTAACTGACAACAATCATAATGATTATTGGGCATTTCTGAAGATTTATTCAATAAAAAGTACAATTAAACTAACTATGTACAAAGGAATCAGTCAGATTACCTAAGGACCGTTACAAACGGCCTATAGGTAACTCAACTGTTCCAGACCAGTACCAGACGGAAGCGTGCCCAAGACACTGGCTGCATTGCCACGCTGAATAGCTATGCTAATTTCTGAAGATACTTGTTACTGTGGATGTGTTATCTATAACTACCTATTGCATTTATTCTGTGAAGGTACAATTGTGTAGTGTAGGATATGGGATTTGTTCCTTGTCGATGTGACCTACTCAGTAAGGAATTGTTATACGCAAGAGATGCACTAAACATCAGGTGGGTTACTTGCTTGTTCAGTCTCCTAGCTGTATAAAAAAAATGTCTTATGTTTGAAAAAAGTGATACATAATAACCCTATCAGGGCATAGCAATATTGAAAGCGGACCGAATCTTTGAACAAGTTATACTAATACTATAACCATATTAATGTTTAAGTAAGCAGCAGGAAAAAAAAATGTTAAATAAATTCACAAAGTGTAACATTATCACTAAAAAAGTCGTGGAAATTGTAATAGCTTTTCTCAATAAGCTGTTTCAAGTTAATGTCCGATAATAAATTATTATTATTAATTATTATTGTTTGATGGTAGGTATCCCTCTGCAGCCTAAGAAGGATTTTTAAATTTTGACGTAAGGTGTCGTTTGGTGGGATATTGTGGGAGTATTCATACTGGGCTATTATTATTTTAATATAGGGGGTGTGAATAAGTAATAAAAAGGGGTTAGATACTATATTTTTTTCTTATTACAATAATTTATTACAATTATACAAGCCGATTCTAAATTTGTAAAGTTTGTAGCCGTTTTGAGTCCGTTTTTAAAACCATGAAAATGTGCATTGAGTATTACTTCTATTTTGGTAGTAATACCACGGACTACGGACTGGCTAAACAAGGCAAACAGTATTTACGTACATATTTGGAGTGAAATAGAGGAGGCCTTTACTCGTTGAGAGGGCCTTAATTACAAATAACCAACTTAATTTTAATTATGAAATGTTATTTAAATATTAATTTATTTGAATTTAATACTTGAATTTTAATTTGATTATTCAATCAATTTAATTTATAATGCACGTTGAATTGTTAATTCATGTGTTATGTGAATGATGTGTTGAATGAATTGAAATACCTAAATTCTAATTAAAATTGTAATATTATAATTAAATTATCAATCAATTAATGTTTTAAAGAAATAAAGAGGCTATAATAATACTTACACTTGAGGGAATGAATTTCTCCAGATCTTCGAAGGTAGTGGGGCTTGAGAGGTTGCAAGATTTGAGCGCGTTTACGTATGACCCCAGGCCGTGGTCGCGGGAGCGTTGGATATCGAGGGCTCGCAAGTCCTCGCCCAACTTATTGTGTGCTTTCCTGTGAATAGTTAAAATTATAATAAAGCTCAAAATCCAAGTCAAAGTCAAAAATGTTTTATTCATTAAGATTTTCTTTAGGATTTTTCACAGTGAAGCGACATAACAGTGTGGTGTGAAAGAGGATGTAGTGACACAGATTGAGAAAGGAATGCTAAAATGGTTTGGACATATAGAGGATGGATGAAAGCAGGTTGACGAAGCAAGTAAATGTCGAGTGTGAATGGTGAAGATGGGAGGAAGACCTCGGCGAACGTTCTCTGATGAAATTGGGGATGTTCTTGGGAAAGGCCAAGTCAGAAGTACCCTAAGCCGACGAGCATGTATGAAGAAAGTGATGAGAGTGAATGAGCCAAAAGTGGTGTGCATGGAGCGTAGTAAATGGAAATCCGTTGTCTCTGCCTACCCTTTTGGGAAACAGGCGTGAATCTATGTGTATTTTTTAGGATCATTTTGAAACGTCAAATCTAGCGCTTGTTCGGAATTACGACCAGAACACAAGGAGAAAGGCAAGAACCTCGGGCTGGTTAATTTATGATGATCTATTTAACTTTTAGTTATCCAGTTTTAAATATAATCGCGTGAAAATTTCCACACAATTTTCATGTCTCTAGGAACAAAAAACAGAATGGCATGTGTCTCTGGCTAGAATTCTGCTAAGTACCGTAATTAACGTAAGTTTGGACGTGCCTCTGACTATCCCTTAGTAGGTGATCGACATAAGATCCTGCTCTGAGAAGTGATCAGAGGTGAATCCTTATAGGGGAAATAGTCGTAATTCTGTAATTTGTAACTTATTTCTTACAAATACCTACATAATAATCTTCAAAAAACGACTGCAGGATACCGTTATTAATTTTAGAATGGTACCCAAGAGATGGTAAATGAAATGGAGGTATAAAGCATATCAGCAGCAGGAGAAAATCACATTTCACGCCCATAAAATATATGGTAGGGCCTCAGATCAAGTAAAAAAAGGAAGTACCACCGTCTTTGTCAGCATTGAAGACGAAAACACCGAACACACCTCACTTCTTTTTTTAAACCGGCAACACTGACTCACACATCTTTTTTTTTACAGAGGAACTGGCTATGCCGGATCACAACAATTTTAGAATTGTTATTGATACGAGCTGGGGTTCGTAAGAATTAAAAGCAACCGGTTATTACTCAAAATAAGACACGTTTATTCAGCACCACACTAATTACTCTCAAACACAGTACAACACTACTTAGTTATACTTTCGAATCACTAAACACTTTTATCGAACTCAAATATCACTTGATGTTATCTCGCTGTATCGTAATCGTATACTGACTTGCTTTTTTTTATGAAAGGACTATACGCTGGCCTGGTTCTAAACCTGGAGGGCGATAGCTTTGCGCGGACCTGAAGACTGACTTGCTTCCGAATCGCGCGGCAATTTATATCCAACTCTATCGAATCTTCTAGTAAGCGCTGTACACTCTAACTAACTGTTGCGTAATCTGGGACTATTGTTTTCAGCGCCGCGGTCATAAATCATCCATTTGTGTTATTTATAAACAAGTTGTTATTGTATTATTTTCTTGGAACTATGCGAAGGCCCGTGATGATTCTAGACTTTTTTGATTGTCGTAACATTATTATGGCGACAAAATTAAGTAAGATGATTGTAGCTAGCCAGGTGGACTTAAACAAAGTCCTATCACCAACAAATCAAGCACAATATAGCACAATATATTGTACTCTCCATCGGGATCGAACCCGGGACCTCTGGATCTGAAATCGGTGGGTTGAACCATTAGACCATAGAGGCGGTAAAAACGGTTACAGTTTCTTATTACCTGTGTTCTATCTGTTTTTATTTGATCTGAGGGTAGGGTGAACTAATGTACAAGTTCATGCTCGAACGCATCATGACAATTGAATTAGTTCACAGCGCTACCAGCCGAATTAAGAACAAGATCTGTAATCTGAAGGTAGGTACAGTTCCCTGCAATATGTTCCTACCTACACTCCATTATCCTATTCATGTTCATAATAGTTTCATATATACACCTGGTATATCTGTATTTGGTGTTTTAATAGGTATTTCAGGATTGAATAAAAAAAAAAAAAAAATGACAATATATAAAAACCTACATAAGCAATGACAGAATTTATCAGAGGAATATATTTACATAAAACAATGGCTTCATTATATTTTTAAATAAGTATACGTATACATAATATAAGCTATGCTTAGTTTGGGGCTAGATGGCGATGTGTGAAATTAATGACCTGTAATATTTATTAATGTAATAAGTATACATAGATACACTACATATTAATGCAGGCGACTGTACCTACATTCGTGAAGACGATCTACCCACCTACTTCAAACTGTGGACCGCGTAAAGTCTAGACTATTTGGATACTAGGTACCTACCTCTTTACTTGTCTAGCAATAAGTCGTTGATTTAATAAATTTCTGCTTCATATAGTTTTGGGTTGAGTGATGCTCACAAAGTCAAATACCTGCCTACTAAGTAGGTAGTACTAGGCCTTTTTTGCCAATAAAGGACTATCTATTTGTAGGTACATTAAAAGATGGCCCCATCAGCGTTCCGAGACGGGGAAAAAATGCTTGAAACTATTCGTTGGCTGTGTGCAATGCGTCTGTGTATTGATTCTAAAGTACCTCTAAGATAGGTTGGTAATGATTATGTACCATAGGTAGGTAGGTACATCTTGTATGGACTCGTGGAGTTGATGACTTAATTTGCTCCTCAGGGCTATCAAGATGACGCCAATAGGTACGAACAAACAGCGTGTACCTAACCGAGCTTAGATTCTGCTTGGGGTTGGAGTCGCCATAGAGCGATCATGTATCTGGTTTAGTTGAGGGTATTTGTTATCTGTGGTTGAGGTGCAACTATAGTTATAGTACAGATAATCAAATACGTTTCAGTAATGCTGTGTTTCAGGTAATATAATTGTACGATGGTGGTGTACAGATGACTCTTTAGTGTCACTAAGTCAGGAGTCATCAGGCAGAGCAAGAGATCCTACTTAAATAAGCATGTTTAGTTCATAGCCTAAATTGTTTATGGTTTTACTGAAATATGTTTACTTTACTATAGTGTTACTAATTAATACTAATTATTTAAACTTGTTAAACTTGTAACCGGGTGAGATGAAGGCCAAGTTCTTACCCGTCGTAGAATAAAAAATAAAAAAATAGTTAAGTATATCTACGGTTTACAAAAACTGGTTTAGGAAGATTTTTTTTAACCAGACAGCAGTAACCTACGCTCCAATTACAGGTGAGCAAATTCGATATCGAGATACAAAGACTATGTAAATGTTGAGATGCGGGTGAGGTCTAATTGCGATTGTATAAGGCGATTGCCACCCTGATATCAGTGGTTTGGAAGAACCTAACCCCGATAGCTCTGTGTTCTGTATTTTAACCTCTGTGGTATAGTCCGGGTTCGATCCCGACACAATATTGTGGCTTGGTTTGGTTGGTGGTAGGACTTTGTACAAGTCTGCTTGGCTAGCTAGCACCATCTTACCTAATTCTGTCGCCATAATAACAATTCAAAAATTGTTGTGTTCCAGCATTTAGAGGTAAGATAGCCAGTTCCTCAGTTTTTTGAGGATTCCGGTTGAAGTGCGCCTCCACCTTCGGCCTTATTAATAAAAACTTGTTAATAAAAACTTGTTAATAAAAACTTGTTACTAAAAACGTCGAACAATAAAAAAAAAATAGGTACGTAGGTACTTACCGGAACATGTATTGAGTAATTTCTTCATCATAGAATCGATCTAACGCCTCCTGTGGTTGTGTGGAAAGGCCTCGTGCCAGTTTCACGAAGTTGTCACCTTCCTCAATGATCGAAGGTTTGTTCAAGTAGTCACTCATCCGTATTGAGACGTTTGACTCGCGATTTTCCGAATAAAACCTGAAAAATAGCCTTGGTTTTATTTCATTATTCTTATATCTCAAGTATGTACCTAACATAGATATATAAATCCATGCAAACATAAAACAGTCAATAATCAGTACATGCAATGTACTAGAACCACCTCTGTGGTCTAGTGGTTCAACCCACCGATTTCAGTTTGTGTTCCGGTATTCAGAGTTAAGATAGCCAGCTCCTCAGTTTGTTGAGGTTTCCGGGTGAAGTGCGCCTCCACCTTCGGCCTTATCTTAACTAGTTACCAGGTGAGATTGAAGGCCAAGCGCTTTCCCGTCGTACAATAAAAAAAAACACACAGGCGCGTATCGAAAGTGTCGATTGATTTTTTCCAAAAATACCTAGTGGATTTCCAGTAAATGTATTTATGTTTTCAGATATTGTGTAGGTAGGAATGCACCTTAGATATCCGACAATCGTAGAATGGTAATTCCTATAGGCAGCTGTGGCAAACTCGTTTAGTACCGATGGATTAATAGTCGCATCATAATCATTAACGTAGCCGTTCGCTTTTGGAAATATAAGTTTATTTTTCACCATGTTGTCTTGACCTGAAATGAAATACATTTATTACTTTTGTTGGAACGAACCACGACCTACTATTGGAGTATGATAGAGGATTATTGCGTCATATTGCGGCTTTCATGGTTTATGATATAACTTCAGTGATCTTTTCTGAGCAATAAAGGTACGGCAACGAGGTAGGAGGTTCTTTTAAGAGGCGACCTACGCATCGTTCATTTGTGGCTTCAGGCTGAAAATAAAATAAAAGTCACAGAATGGGGTTTTTCAATGAAGGGTCGGCAATTAACCCGCGAGTGATGCTTCTGACAGGCGATAATGGTAATTGCTTACCGTTAGGTAGGCCGTATGCCGCATGCCTTTGGCAGGCTAGCTACCACCATCTTACATAATTATGTCGCCATAATAACAGTTCTAAAATTGTTGTGTTCCGGAATTTAGAGGTAAGACAGGTAGTTCCTCAGCTTGTTGAGGATTCCGGGTGAAGTGCGCCTCCAACTTCGGCCTTATCTCAACTTGTAACCAGGTGAGATGAAGGCCAAGCGCTTCCACGTTGTATAATAAAAAAATGCCATGCTTTTTAACCAACTTAAAAAAAGAGGAGTTTCTCAATTCGTCGGAATCATTTTTTTTTATGTATGTTCCCCGATTATTCGAAGACGCCTGGACCGAATACGAAAATTATTTGTTTTGCTTGAAAGGGTACTTCACAGGTGGTCTCATTGTCATCAAGTCAGGATCTGATGATGGAATCCTGGAGAAATTGATGGAAATCTTCAAATATTATAAGCACACTTGAAGCGATTTAGGTGTATTACCTCAAATGTAAATAAAACACGGACCATCCCCTGTCAGTCTATCTGTTTCGGTTTTCGATCGGTTTGTCCATCTGTCATTAAAATAATTGTAAAAACTACGTCATTCAGGTAAATTGTATCATATTCTTCATTGAAGTTGGTTTTCTTTTTAGTTTTTAAAACGAAAAAAGTAATGATTATAGCTTCTAAGTTTTAACACTTTGGACCTAGACGTCTGAATAAATGAATTTGAATTTGAATTTGATAGTACAAATTACTCGGAACGTTTCTAGACTTCTCCTCGAAAAAGTTGCAAAGACAGTCGTTCAACGCTTACGTTGCGTTTCTTACAATCAATTTTAACTTTCAAGTTACCGCAATACGAAATCTGTGGAACAGCTGACGTACGGTGGGAGCGTCAAACATAATACGCTTGAGCTCTTCCCGATCACCCTAATCGCCACCCTGTTTGCTTTATTGATTGTGACGTTAGAACATACATATAGCTAGGTAGGTAGGTATAGTGGGTTATTAAAAGAGGGTCCGAGGTCTGACAGTGGAACGATCTGCAGCCGGAAGCAGCACTACTGG
Organism: Venusia cambrica; assembly: GCA_951394065.1. NCBI lineage: Eukaryota > Metazoa > Arthropoda > Insecta > Lepidoptera > Geometridae > Venusia > Venusia cambrica. The sequence goes on along the minus strand of OX596059.1, from coordinate 2,854,983 downwards.
GGACTCGCGTGATCAGGTCAGTGATATGTGTGGGAATAACTATTGAGTGCCGAATCTGTGTGACTTTATAATTTTTAAGAACATTAAAAATGAGGCTGCTAAACACTATTTTAATAACCCGCGATACCAACCTACATTTGGCCCTCACGTCACTGTGGCGCCCAACGTGGGGCCGGTTTGAGTTGGCGTTCCGTACCGCTTCATTGGTCGCGAATAGACAGTCCGAATTTGTTCACTTCTGAATTGAAAAAACTTTTGCTCGAAGGGTGTTTTTACTCTATTGATGATTATTGTTATGATGACGCATGATTAATATTAATATTAATTAATTTAATTCTATATTTCTATGTTTAATTTATAATTGTGTACATTTTTAGAGTTTTAGAGTTAATTTCAAACACGATTGTATAATTGTTAATGAATAAATAAATATAAATATATGAATATGAATATTATTTTTGTGGTTCCGTGTTACTTCATTGCTTTTTTCGTAACGGCGCGGCGCTAGATACAACGTTACATGATATTTAAAAGATAAAAAAATATCTATCGCACAACTAAACTAGTAGGTATCATAATTATGTAACAGGGAACATGATGCTAAATAACATTCATTGCCTTTTACTAATGGGAAGTGTGAACATGACATACGAAATCAGGTCCCCGATTCAACATTCCCGGATCAACAAATTCTCTGGGCGCTTTTTGGTATTATAGTGATATGGATGAAACAAACCTACAAATTATACTTGCTAATATTTGCAAGGAAATCAGTTGAGCTTCTCAAGAACCGTTACAAATGGTCTTTGAACATAAATTTAATCAACTTTATATCGAAATATATGAAATCTTCTGACGATCAACGCACAGCCTAAACAAGAGGTCATAAAGACTAAAAGGGTAGTTTCTTTTTGTAGTACACTACATTATTCCAAAAGAAAATATTTTGAGGAACTCCCCTCGATGACAAGACCGAGGTCTCGGGCATTTCACACACACACTTTCTTATTAAATACAATGAAATACCTGATATTATTACCAAGAGAATATGATTTGTACATTTGTATGTTTGTATTTTTGTTTATATTGAATAGACTCAAAAACTACTGGAACGATTTTTTTAATTCTTTAAAATGCTATAATTTCATTGAGTAGGTAATACTGGTATTAGTAAAAACAGGTTTCATAAGAGTTTTTTTTATTGTACTACGGGGCGATTGGCCTTCATCTCACCTGGTTGCCACTCAGAAGTTCAGATAAGGTAAAGCGAAGGTGGAGGCGCACTTCACCCGGAATCATCAACAGTCTGAGGAACTGACTCTAAATGCCTCTAAATGCCGGAACACAACAATTTTTAGGAATTGTTACTATGGCGACAGAAGTAGGTAAGATGGTGGTATCTAGCCATCCTATCACCAAGCAAACCATGCACAATATTGCTCATACTGGGGATCGAACCCGAGACCTTTGGATCTGAAACCGTTGAACCACTAGACCACAGAGGCGGTTAATTGTTACGAAAACTCTAATAATGTCACAGGGTTGAGAACAGTTTTAGAGAACACTATCTACAAAAATGTCGGTGATAGCATAATGTCCAACTACACACGTCAATGTTTTAGCAACACCTCTTGATTTTTTGATATTTTCAATATTTTAGATTTTGTTTGAATTATTTCTATATTCGATATATATTGCTTATGAAACCAAATAAAACAAATTTAGTCTTTCTTTATTTTTTTATATACAACTGTCAGTCGGAACAAGCAAGTAGACCACTTGCCTATAACAATGACTTACTGTGTGGGTCATATCTACGAAGAACATAGCCTACACGGCACTGCAATGCGCCCGCCAACTTAAGCCATAAAGGTGTTAACCCTCTACAGTACCTTCTTAAAGCCACCTTTAGGAAGGCACTGTAGAGCTACGTACTGTAGTAACCTGAGGGAGTAACCATGATAGCAAAATACTTCATGTGGAATAAGTAGGTAAGTGAAAATGAGAAACTCACCGAGTAAAATCGGCAGGAACTCGTAATAGTTTATACGCTGTGTCACCGCGATAAGTATTCTCCGCGCCTCCTGGTAACATTTGTCATTGTTCCACTGGGGAGTAATCGGGTCACATAGATAATCCGCGATCCGGTTGTGCTCCCGCAGTAATATATTCTGAAGGACCGAGAGTTGAGTGTTCTGGTTCACCCTGGAGTCTCCTGTACAGAAACGATTAGCATTCATTATGGGCAGTGATATGAAGGCTAAGCGCTTATCCAGCGTAGAATAAAAAACTGGGTTTCTTGGTTTACTCTGGAGTCCCCTGTACAGAAACGATTAGGATTCATTATCATCTCCAAAGCTGCAGTGAGTCCACTGCCGGACATGGGCAGTGAGGTGACGCCTACGCGCATCACTGGCGTACAATAAAATAACCTGGGCTTCACATAAGCGTCCGATAAACGTGAAAGGTGCTTTTTTACATAGGCTCGCTCTATCGTAGAACTCAAACCTTGCACAGGCCCTTCAACAGGCAAGGATAAGGTCTATAATGGAGCAAGCTTACTCAGAGGGTACTGGTACTATCTCTCCCGTGCACCGACGAAACACAGCGAACTTTAAAAAAAAAAAAAAAACTTCGAGGAAGCGCCTTCATCTCACCTGGTGAGCTCAAGCTATGATAAGGCCGACGGTGGGAACGCACTTCAACGGGAATCCACAATAGTCTAAGGAACTGGCCTCTCTCATCACTATTAATCTTACCTCTAAATACCGGAACACACCAATTCTTGTTACGGCGATACAGACCAATGTAAAATGGTTGTAGTAAATGGTCTTGAACAAAGTCTTACCACCAAGCACAATGTACTCCCCTGGAGATCGAACCCGGGACCTCTGGATCTGACACTGGTGTAAGAACCACTAGCCTACAGAGGCGTTTGACTTCGGCAGGAGGGCGCTAGCCATCCAGGGGTAAGCACTAGGAGGTAAATCCCACTTACCCCAATGTTATTTTGGTAAAACTAAGCCAGTAACAAAGTTTAGCTAGTCAGTCTATACAAAGTGCAAAAAAAAAAGCGAACATACCGCTTTTTTTTTGTACGACGGGGAAGCGCTTGGCCTTTATCTCACCTGGCAACAAGTTGAGATAAGGCCGAAGGTGGAGGCGCACTTCACCAGGAATCCTCAACAAATTGAGGAACTGGCTATCTTACCTCTAAATGCCGGTACATATTTTTTTATTAAGAATTGTTATTATGGCGACAGAATTAGGTGAGATGGTTGTAAAATGTTATTTTTTTTTAGACAACTTGGAGCTGAAAAAAGCAAGCACCTGATTTTAGTGCATATCTTGCCTATAACAAAGCCTTATTGCATAGCTCACATCCCGTACCCGTAAATTCACCGGCAACCCTTTGAAACCGGGTCACAGGAATCGACGAGTCCTTTCACTAGATCATAATACTCTTAAATTCTCTCTCTTTTCTTCTTCTTCTCTGTTTCGCGTCTACCCATAGACGTGTCCAAGGGTGTCCTAAATTCCACGCTATTTTTACCTGCTCGGTAACAAGGTTCGTCTCCAGATGTTTTGCCGAAGCAGTCCGATGCCACATCATGGCTCTGTGGTAGCCACTCTTGTGCATTGCGTCTCGCCGTGACCAATCGGCCACCTTTGTACGCGCGGAGATCCTTGGCCTGCTCACTCGTGCTGCCGTAGACCATTGAGAGATCCATGTATGCTGTCACTGTTGTTGTCTACAAAAAAGTTTAAACTGGTTCTTCAGTTTAATATAATAATTGTCAGCTATTCTCAAACATTCAGGAAACTTTATGAACCGCCTCTGTGGTCTAGTGATTTCTCCACCGGTGTCAGATCCAGAGGTCCCGGGATCGATCCCCAGGGTACTTCGAACCCGGGACACATTTATTATCATCTACTTCACATCAACAGCCCATTATAGTGTCCACTGCTGGACAGACTCTCCTCCAAAGCAGGAGGGTTTTGCCAAAATCACCACGTTTGGCAGGCGGATTAGCGAAGGTGGTTCTGGTGAGATCCCTTAGTTGGCTTTTACGACATCCATGAGCTGAGTTGGAGGGGTCGATACGCAAACCGCGACCGCCACGGCACGACACGCCACGGCATCATATACTTACACAATACTTAAATGCTTCTACTTTACGTATTCTACTGCGGCTTAGCTACAGCTATACCTGTTCATAGGACTGTTTCGAATAACAGTTCGATTCTGTCCTATAAAAGTTGTAGCATTCATTCCCTTCAGGGCCATTGAAAGGATCGTCAGCCGGAATCGCAATGGACGCACACCTAGGGTCGGATTTCTCTTTCTCCGTATATTTCCCATGGCTGCAACATTGAACTATAAATAAACGGAATTTATTCCATTATTAATAAAGGCAAAAGAGTCTACACGTGACCAGAAGGCTGGACTGTATTTTGCTCAGCGGGTGAGTATTACCATCCAACGGAGTAATGCCGCCAGTATTCTGGCCTCGTTACAATCTGGTGGTGACAACGATCGACTGGGTTTAATCTTTATCGTTCTATCTATAAGATATTAGTTTAGTAGATAATCCATTTGATATTTTTACTTTTAAGTCCGTACAATAGTCGTCCGTAGTCAATTTATGTTAATTTATTGAAATTGTATTATAGTTAATCATGGCTGTAAAATAAATAAATACTATAGGAAATTATTAATAACCTGATATTTTTCTTGCGCTTCCTCACTTCCTTTATTAGCAAATCGTCGATTCGTCGATCGATTTGTAACAGTACCACGACAAGATGGTGAGGTAGGTATTATAGTAATAATTTCAACGAGAAAAACTTTTTTGTGATTGTTTTTTATTTGTTTATTTGCAGTGAAGTAAAGTTTGGAGTAGGTATAATAAATAAATGTGCATGTAAAATTGTGATTTGCCTTTTTTATGACAATCTCACTTATAATGTTGCCAATAAATACAATCTGAAATCTAACATCTTTTGCATCTGAGATCTATAATTGTTTTTTAGTATCTACAATTTTTTATTTCATGAAACGTACAATTAAACTAACTATTTACAAAGGAATCTGTTCGAGACCAGTACCAGACGGAAGCGTGCCCAAGACACTGGCTGCATTGCCACGCCGAATAGCTATGCTAATTCGCTGGCCTAAATAAGAGCCAGCTCTTGGGTCACGTGTCGCCTCAATCAAAAGCCCATAATTGTTTTGATAATGAAAATTATTTAAGATACAAGCCGCAATAAAACCCTAGACGGTAATGTTATTAAATAGGTAATTGATTTAGAGAGCGAAGCGAGTTATGTTGGGAAATCCGACACAGTATATACTTATATAGGTAGATATGTATTTATGTACGTAGGTATGTGTGAAGGTTTGTGACGGTTCGCAACTCTCGAACGCGATATCCAATTTTAATGAAATTTAAACTATAACTAAAGAGACAACGTCAATCTTATAAATTGAATTGCGGGGGATTTTTAATAAGTAGGGTACTTTTAAGATATTGTTGAAATATATAGGTACTTCCACGTACAAAATTTAGGCCGTAACATTTTAATGCGAAATTTTTAATTTACAGAGTCGGCAAAACCTGTTCTTTACCTTCACTCCTATCAACCATCAACCCTGCATCTACACCTTTCATACCCATGTCCTCTTTCTCATCCATCTCTTTTTCTGCCTTCCCTTGCTCGCATGTCCAACCACGCTCATAATCCTTTAGGTCAAATGAAAGTCAAAGTCAAAGCCTTATTTATTCAGTAAGATTTTTTAGGATCACTTTGAAACGTCAAATCTCCTGCCTGTTCGGAATCGCGAAAAGCACACACGGAGAAAGGCAAGAACCTCGGGCTAGTTTTTTTATGATCCATTAAAATAGCTTAAAGTTATTTAATACCAATTACAATTTATTCACTGGAGCATATTCATTTTTTTAATGCCAGGCTTTGTGATCCTCTAGGTAATCTGAAATTTTATAAAAACTATCATCCATCCTCATTACATGCCCATACGATGCCAACCAACCACTCCTAGTCTTTTCTACAACTGGCGCCACTTTCAGACTTCTCTTTACATTCTCATTTCTTATCTTATCTAACCTTGTCACCCCACACATCCATCTTAAAATTCGCATCTCAGTAAGCACTTTCCTCTCAGCTGTCTTCTTCATAGCCGAACTCTCTGATCCAAGACAGGTTGATGACCGTTTGTTTTTTACCAATATGCATACTGAAGATGATAATTCGATATTCTAGAGGCAACATGTGACTGAACAAATCATTGTTTTGAATGGTGTCCCCTTATCACACGTTTGAGCACACACCTTGCTTAAGCAAACGTGCAGTGTTGCAATTACCCACAAAGGTACATGCCTTATTCTTGATACGATAGTTTACGGTATTTGCTTTTTGTTTTATTGTACGACAGGGAAACGCTTGGTCTCTTATGTTAAGCTATGATAAGGCCGGGTGGAAGCGTACTTCACCCGGAATCATCAACAGAATTAGGACTTGCTATCTTATCTCTATATGCCGGAACACAACCATTAGATTTATTGTTATGGTGATATACTTAGATAAGATGGTGGTAGCAAGCCAGGCGGACTTGAATTAAGCTAAAAGTATGCTAAGTATAATATTTGAATAATTCCCTCGATTTCCATTTTTTTATTGGTTAATTTTTTCCGTGCTTTTGAGGTAATGCACCAAAAAAATACACAAATCGCTTCACGTGTGCCTATATAATATTTGAAGAGTTCCTTCGATTTCTCCAAGATCCCATCATCGGATCCTGACCTGATGTCAATGGGACCACCTGTGAAGTAATACCCTTTCAAACAAAAACATATTTTCCGAATCAATTCAGGCTTCGAGTAATCGCGGAACATATATAAAAAACAAAAATATTTAAACAAACCTAATTGAGAATCTCCTCAGTTTTTTGAAGTCGGTTAAAAAGAACTTACCCTTTGCGCTGGTAGCGGCACGTGATAAATCGTGCGCGACGACCTGCCCCCATTGTAATGTCAACAAAGTCCATTTCGGATCAGTCACTTGAACATCTGGGAATATTTTCGTGCTGATCTCACGGGCGCTAGCCAATGTTTCGTTCGATTTGGAACGAGGGAGAGCATGTTTTCCTGCAACATAAAATGATGAAGTACCTAACACATGAAACTCTATGAATGTCGTAAAAGATACTCTTCATACTTTTATCTCGAGGGACCATCAGGGAACCGTGATCGAAACAAATGGGGTCATAAATAAATGTACTGTCAGCCTGACAGTCTAAGATACCTAAAGCCTGCACTTAATAAATAAATGTATTTCGGTGTTGTATTGTATGATAAGTACCTATGTATTTACAAAACAAAAAAGTACAGGTACTAACACGTATTATATCTGTAATCTAGTTCCCATATTACAAGCTTTGCTTAGTATGGGACTAGATGGCGCTGTGTGAAATCAGGGTCCTTTATTCATTCAATAAATATCTAAATATATATACCAAGACATTTGATACAACGTCAATTCTGTCATCAATGTATTCAACCTATTATGTTACAAAACTTTTGTATTCAAACCTTATAGAAACCAATATCTGCAGATAGATACCTACCATAAGTTTGGTGGCATTTACTACCATAATGTGATGTCCCAGGCAGATGTTACAAGTTAGTAACATCTGCCTGGGACATTAGTTTGGGCTGGTGCGGCGGCTAATTCAGCTGAGGATCACAAAGGGCGCAAAAATAGTGATCTCGACAGAGATTACCTATTTAAAACTTTTGGGGTCGAGACCTTGGGTCCGTGGGGAGCCGGTGCCCTCCAGGTTTACAAAAATCTTGCGGGGCTTTGATTGAGGCAACACGTGACCCAAAATCATGCAATTATTTAGGCCAGTGAATTAGAATAGCTATTCAGCGTGGCAATGCAGCCAGTGTCTTGCGTTCTGGTACTGGTCTGGAACAGTTAAGTTACCTTAAGACCGCTTGTAACGGTCATAAAGTAATGCGACTGCTTCCTTTGTACATAGTTAGCCTAATTGTGCCTACATATGATTTTTTATTGTTTGTGAATAAGTATATAACTAGTAACATATATACCAGATGTGGATACAGGACCGTTTTGATATTTGTGAAGTGAACGATGGGAAAGCCTTCATCTCACCTGGTTACAAGTTATGATAAGGCCGAAGGTGGAAGCGCACTTCACCCGGAATCCTCAAGAAACTGAGGAACTGGCTATCTTACCTCTAAATGCCTGAACACAACTATTTTAGAATCGTTGTTATGGTTGCTAGGCGGTCTTAAACACAGTCTTACCACCAACCAAACCAATGTCAATAACAAATGAAATGTCTTCTTCAAGGCCATTGTTAGATATACTTATATTATAGCTTATATATAGCTTTGCTTAGTTTGGGACTAGATGGCGCTGTGTGAAATTAATGTCCTATAATATTCATTTACTTACTTATTTATATGCAGGTGACTGTACGAGTCAATAAAGCTGGGTTTGAATTTACATTTAAATGTACTTATCTATTGAATGAAATACGTCGATAGCAAAACGATTTTAGGCAATCTGTCTTCGTTATTTTCGATTTTGTCGCCAGGAAGTCCTCATAAATAACGTTTAAAACTCTTGTTTGCGCTCTTTGTACGTTATTATTGGAATTTATCAAGTGAAAATTGGTTGATTCGCAGGCACAGGGTCGACAGTGTGTCTAAGTAGGCTAGGCATGTAGGTACTTATACTTATCTACGTTCTTTTGACAAGAGAAGTTATGTTTATCATTCGATGAAATAAATAAAATAAAATCGTACAGCTAGGTAGTGAACGTGGCATGATGATCACTAAGTACCTAGGTACTTAGTGATCATTCATCTATGAGTATCTACTAAACTACATAGGTTTATAATCTGTGTACCTACTTATTACTAGATTCTTATTATTATTACTGTGTGAAATTTATATGAATAAATATTATTAAAATTATTTCAAGGATCATCATAAAATTTACTAGTCCAAGTTTCTTGCCTTTGGATCTTGTGTGCTAGTCGCGATTCCTCCATTCCACTAAGTTCAACTCAAAGTCTTCATGAACTAATTGTTTTTTTTTCCCAATTATTTGATAGGGGTAAATAAGCCATGTAAATGGCTTAGGGGTAAATAAGCCATAATAAAGCCTTGAAAATTTGTGAAAACGTGAAATATTATATGAAATGGGGGTTTAGACAGCAGATTTCAAAATTGGTTAATTTACCCTTTATTAAGGGTGGTTTTTATAAATAAATAAATAAATAAAATAAAAAAATATATATTATTATTTGTATTAGACAGTTTAATTCTACCTGGTTATTCCTGCAAAATTTCGCCGGAATAACCAGGTAATAAAATCGGACGTGCCGTTTTTAAATGACCGTCAAACTACGTTTGTACCTAATTATACACCTACAACAAGAGAACGAACATCAACGCTACTGCGAGGTCTTCCTAAGAATTATTCCTACTTTTCCTTACATGTTACTGAACCCTAACAATAAATCTTCGAATAAAATCACGTAGGAATAGACGTGACATGACATAATATACCGGCCAAGTGCGAGTCAGCCTCATCCACATTTTAAGGCAAAACATGCTTGTTTTTAACCGACTCAAAAAAGGGAGGTTCTCAATTCGTCGGAATCTTTATTTTTTTGTATACTTATTTCCCGATCTCGAAGACGCCTGGACCGGCTTGGAAAATCCTTTTTTTGTTTTAAAGTGTCACAGGTGGTCCCATCGTCATCAGGTCAGGATCTGATGATGGGATCCCGGAGAAATCGAGGGAGCTCTTCAAATATTATAGGCAGACTTGAAGTGATTTAGATATTTTTAGGATCCCTTATAGGATCTGTCTGTCTGTCCGTCCATCTGTCATTAAAATAATTGGAAAAAATATGTCATCCCGGTAAACGAAATTGTATCATATCCTTCATTGAAGTCGGTTTATTAGCATTACGTTCTGGAGCATTCGTGCTAAAATTGTTGTGTTCCGGCATTTGAATGTTAGATAACCAGTTCCTCAGACTGTTGAGGATTCCGGCCGAAGTGTGCTTCCATCTCCGGACTTAACATAACATGAAAACCAGGTGAAGTGAAGGTCTTCCACAAAAAAGTACAAAAAAAAATACAGACGAGTGGACAGCTGATAGGGTCTTTTTAGGATATTTTTCATTTGTTTATTTAAATAAGTATTTATGAATTGAATACCTACCAATAGACTCAATATTAGTGTTGGTACAACGGCACCCACGGAACCCTAAAAATCACATTGGATCCGATATAATAGACCAAAACCGTTTAGGTATGTAATGTACCTACTCACCATCTGAATACGAATCGCTTAGAAATCTTGAGTAGGGTTTGTTTGGAACACCCCATGCCGGGTTTTTCAAGTTGTTGCAGAAGCCATCGAACGATCGATACCGCGATGTTTTATTACAAAAGCGAGGCAAAACTCGGACTCCAGAGCCATTGTTTTCAAATGATATCTCATTTCCATTAGTTTCTGTAGTAGCTTGGGTAAAACATACCACTACAATGCACGACAATATTGCATTCCACTTCATTGGAAACTTTATGATATGCGAGTTTCGTACGAGTAAAATACAGTGAAAATAAATAGGTAAGTAGGTAATACCTACTTATATATATAATAAATATCAGAAGCAAAACAATCCGTAGGTAAATCAGATAAGCAATGTTTGCGCCGAATGAAGGTAAAAGTGAGAAACTGTTAAAAACCATGAGAATAAGGGTTATTTCCGCTCGTCCCCACGCTTCGTCCCCGATGGGGACCAACGGGAAGTTTAATACCCATTGGTCCCCATGTAAGTATATGTGGGGACGAACGGGAAGTTTTAATCCTGTTCGTTTCCACTAAAATATTATATATTTTTTTCAAAGACCGTTTATTGTTTTGTATTTGTGGATATTCTTATTATTGTGGAAATAAGATCACTCAACATATTTACTCAATACTGTTCGGATACTACTTACTCATCATTTATACATCATACCTATCCCACATTATTATTTTATACTTTATAATGAATCATTTACACGCAAGCTTTTGTAATTCAAGAAATGGATCTTGACCTTGGTAAAGTGTTCAGCCACGTGTGAAAATAGCGCCATCTATGTTTTTAAGGTGAAATAACCAAGAAACGGTCTGAACTGTTACCCTGAAAACGGCTTAGCATTCGCAGTGAGCTTTGATTTGCTGTTGGCTATGGCAATGAGGTTGGATTATGCTGTTACACTAGATGGCAGTAGGTAGTTTGTAAGTTGTAACTTCGTAATCAAAAATTTAGGTACCTAGAACATTTTCTCGAAGAATTTTTTATTTCAATATTTTTAAATGCAGCTCTTATTTTTTTTTCAAAATCAAGCCCGTGACTCCTAGCAACATTTTTCCATAATTTTAGCCGTTTAGATTTTCGTATCAGAGGGCGGTCGCGTATACTCAATCTGCGACGTGGACAGCCACCTTGTGCGAATGCAACTTACCATCCTCAATATGAATTGTAGCGGCAAACGGAAAATCAGATACTTCAGTAATATATACATGGTGGTGCTTAACTTTATAAAATAACTTAGTAATTAGGAATTAAAAACAGTGAGCATCCAAGTTTACAGTGCAGTTCTCGAACGAATAATAATTGTGAAAACACATTACAACTCAATCCTGATACTACACAGTGCAATAGTGTGTTGAGATATTAGTGCAAGACTCATTACTAATCTTAATTACGTAATACGCGTAATTCAAGTGATCCACTGTCACACTGTCACCCAGTGTGAACCATACGCTGCGTAAATTCGCAATTGCCTATAACGACTTAGTGGTTCAGCGGTCGAGCGCTCGGCTGCAGTGCGGATCTTCATACCTTCGGCGCGTTCAAAACTCAGCGTTAAAGGGTCTTTTTGCAGTTTTACTTTGTTTGATACCTCCAATATCTACCAAGTTTGAAAATGGAAGATTCTTGCGGTGCTTGTATGAGCTGCATTGGCACTGATGATGCCTTGAAATGCAATCGATGTGAACGTTCATACCACTGCGAATGCCTACGAGTCACCAAAGTTATCTACGATGGTCTTTCTTCGTCTCAGAAGGATAATTGGCGGTGTCCAGATTGTTGCAGTTACGTGAAAAGAGGTATCAACTCTCACACACCTGTGAGATGCATGCTATCTTCAGAGAAGCCAACGGAAACAGGCGAAACTGCAACAGAGCCCGCATTAACTTCAATTTCTCCTTCATGGGTGACCCAAAGACAGATATCCCGTAGGACTTTCAATGACTCAAACATTTTAATTCCTGATGAATCAAGTCACAGCTGTATCACTAAAAATGAAATCATCGAAGTGATAAGATCAGAGATGAAGAGTTCACTAAGGCAGGATTTAGGCTTGATTATCCGTGAGAGTATTTCTTCTGAGATTGGGGATATCAGATCGGATATGTCTTCAATTAAAAACGAGGTGACATCGGTCAGGGATGCCTTAATTTCAATAACACAAAGCTATGCAGATCTACAAAATGAACTGAAAAAGAAGTCAGATTTAATATTGGAACTTCAGGATACAATGAAAAAACTAGAATCTGCTAACGGTGACGTCAGTAACCGCCTGGCTACAATGGAACAGCATTCAAGGAGCTCAAACCTCGAGCTGCAATGTGTACCAGAGAGAGCCTCCGAGAATCTAATTTCAATGGTCCAAGAACTTGCCAAGACCGTGGCATATGAACTTAATGAATCAGATATTGATATTTGTACTCGAACAGCCAAGATAGACCCTAAGAGCTCACGACCCCGTTCGATTGTTGTTAAATTTAAAAACCCTAGAATACGTGATAGTCTACTGGCTGCAACAATAAAATTCAATAGAAAGAACTCTAATGCGAAACTTGATTCTACTCATCTAGGTATAAGCGGGTCCCGCACTCCCATCTTTCTCGGGGAACACCTGTCACCGCGCAATAAGGAACTTCACAGAGCGGCAAGACTCAAGGCGAAAGAAAAGGACTATAAATTTGTCTGGGTCAAAGGCGGACGAATTTTTGTGAGAAAAAGTGAAAGGGAAGAAGCTACTGTCATAAAGGACTTTAATCAGGTCAACCACTTATGAAACGAGGCACCGGCCTCGGCTGGCTCAAATATTTCTAAGTCTATATTATTGAAATGTTACTATCAGAACGTCCGAGGCCTAAACACTAAAGTTCATACCTTCTATCGTAATGTGCTCCTAAATAATTATGACGTAATAGTCATTACCGAAACATGGCTCCAAAGTAATATATCTGATGCAGAACTATTTGATGATCGCTATGTAGTATATCGTCGTGCTCGCGACTTGTCACAGCCATCTTCAAAAGTGAAAGGCGGTGGAACTATGATAGCTGTCCGCAAAACCATTCGATCGTACAGAGTAACAGCATACGAAAACGATACCTACGAAGATCTATGGGTTGTAATTGAATCCTCAAATAAAGCTGATGGTTTATGTATCTGCGCAGTTTACATTCCACCATCGACCAATTCAAAAGGCGTGGAGGAGGTTGTAGATTCAGTAAGCGATCGCATAAGCCAGAGTCAGTATTCGAAAAATTACTTGGTGCTCGGCGACTTTAATCTGCCAACACTTCGATGGTCGGCAGACAATAGCACTGATGTCACTTTTGCTAGTCTAAACGAGAGTAGTAGTGTATTCTACCACCTTATCAACGACTTCCAAGCACTGAACCATCTCAGACAGTTTAATTTGATGCAAAATGTGAGCTCAAATATTTTGGACCTCATCTTTTCTAACCTTCCTGTTTGTGTTGATATGAATAACACTCCCTTAAGTAAAGTTGATGATCCACATCCCCCACTGAATTTTGATTTAAAATTAGATTTTGGGAAGGCTAAACATACAAGGCAATCTTATTTTAATTTTATCAAAGCTGACTATGATAGAATTAGGGATGAACTTGGGAAGTTAGATTGGAATACGTTGTTAGGTGATGGAATCAATGTAAATGAAATGCTTGACTTGTTCTATACTAAACTGTACTCCACTATTATATCTCATGTGCCAATAACTAAACCTAGAAGTACTAAATGGCCTGCCTGGTTTTCACGTCAACTAATGATATCACTGAGAAAAAAGAATAACATGTGGATTCGGTTTAAGAAATACAAAAATCCATTGGATGAGATTGAGCATGGCTACTTAGACTCGCATTGTAGGAAACTTATAGCTCATGATTACAAATCATACCTCTCAAACTTAGAAAATAATATTTCAAGCAACCCTAAATGCTTCTGGTCGTACATAAAACAAATGCGTAGCAATGACAAGTCTGTTCCGCATCAAATGCACTTGGACTCTGAAGTTGCTGATGATTCTTATGCAGTATGCAACTTGTATGCCAAAAACTTTACCTCAATTTATGCAAATCTGACCGCTTCGGGTTGTATTTCTAGTGCTAAGTTTGACTCTGAGGTGCCAATGCCTATCATACAATCAAATACTATAAACAACGTGTTTATCTCCAATGATATGGTATTTCGGAAAATGACACACATAAGCCTGGGCAAAGGCCCGGGACCTGATGGTATTCCTCCCGTTTTTATACGGCACTGCGCGGAGCAGCTATCCTCAGTACTAGCAATGATTTTTAATAAATCACTAGTAACTGGTATATTCCCCACAGCCTGGAAATCTGCAAAAATTATACCGATTTTTAAGGATGGTACTAAAGATAATATCAAGAACTATAGACCAATTTCAATTCTTTCCCACTTTTCCAAATTGTTTGAGTCCTTAATCTATCCTTTCATCAGTAGGCACGTGAATCAAATGATCACAGACAAGCAGCATGGTTTTATAAATAGAAGATCAACCAACTCCAACCTAATAACATTCGTTGAAACCCTGACTGAGAGTATGGACAAACGAACTCAGGTTGATGTTGTATATACTGATCTTAGTAAGGCGTTTGATAAGGTTAACCATAATATACTTGGTCAGAGGCTCTCGGAGTTTGGGATTGGGGGATCTTTACTTAACTGGCTAAAGTCATACTTAAGTGACCGTTGTTCTTACGTCTCTGTGAATGGAGCTACATCAGAACTGTTTATGGCTCCATCAGGAGTTCCACAAGGCTCACATTTGGGACCTTTACTGTTTCTGATATTTATAAATAGTCTTGTGGACTGCTTTGTAAACTCTGAGGTATTCCTTTTTGCTGACGATCTTAAGGTATTGAGGCCAATACGCAATGATCTTGATAGATGCATGCTTCAAGAAGATATAAATAGAATGGTGGATTGGTGTGAGGCTAACGGTATGTCACTCAACGTGAAGAAATGTTACCAGTTGACATTCACACGGAATATCACTAACATTCTTAATAGTTTTTACTATATAGGTGGTGTGACTCTTGATAGGGTTACCAGTCTGAGAGACCTGGGTGTATTTATGGATTTTAGACTTGATTTCAATGTTCAGATAAATCAAGCATTGACTAGATCGTTTAAAATGTTGGGTTTTGTTACAAGAAATACTAAACACTTCAGGCTCCCAACAAAAATTGTCCTCTATAACGCGTTGGTAAGGAGTATTCTTGAGTACTGCCCTCAAGTGTGGTCTCCATTCTATGATGTTCATAAGAAAAGAATCGAGAAAGTCCAAAAAAGATTTCTGATCAGCCTATCTTACTACTCAGGTCTGCGCCGCAAATTGAGATCCTATGAAGAACGTCTCACCCATTTTAACATGATATCACTAACCGACAGGCGTAGGTATCACGATCTTGTCTTCCTCTACAAACTTATTAATGGTATGATTGATTGTCCGCAGCTTCTCGCTAGAATTAACATATCGGCTCCTAGCCGCGCTCCTCGTCGTTGCGCTTACAAACTTTTTCAAGTACCTTTTCGGAAAACTAACTTGGGGTTTAACTCACCTTTGACGCGTATGCTTAGAATGTATAACCACCTACCCAGAACGCTTGATGTTGATATATTCAGTGATAGTATTTATACTTACAAAAAAAAGATAGCAAATTATCTTTTTGGATTAGAACCTACCAATTGACTTTGTAATTTATTGGAATTTGGAATTGCTTAAATTAATTGTACGATTGTATCTAATATCAAATTATTGTTTAGCTAATTATTATTAAAATATGACTGAAATATAATCTTTAAGGAAATGAATCAGTTTGTTATTGTAAATTTGACCTAAAACTTGCTGTATTAATTTATTGATTGTTGATGAGATTATGATTGATTGTGAATATTGTTGTTATCATTTTTTTATTTTTTATTTTGAACTACAGTTTTATTTTTGTATTTATTGTGTTTTGAATGGTTTTAATTGAATGTACCTATGTCTTGAAATGTCTTGATCTATTTATATAATCTTACAAGTTTAAAAATATTTTTAAATGATATATTTAACGTAATAAATTACTTTCTTTTGTGATAAATAAAATGTAAATATTAGGATTCTATTTATAATTTCTTTGTTCTAATTCTAATGACATATCTGACTACTTTACTTAAATTTAATCTTAATCTTAATTAAAATGTTTAGTCTTTTATGATGTCTATGTTAGCTGTGGTTGCCTTTAATGAGTAAACACAAGAAATGTTATAATTGTTATGCTGTAATTGTAAGAAATGTGTATTATTCACTGGTAATCTTTAATAAATAAATGAATTTGGTCTTCATATTACATCAGATCAGTTTCCTCAGTGGTGTAAAAAAAAACAGGAAATAAAATGTACTTACCTATATACCTACTTAAATCATAAGTAGATGTCTTTGACTGTGTTATTCCCGCTCGTCCCCACGCTTCGTCCCCATAGGGACGGAGAAATGGTCTACTATAGTTTTTTTGAAACTTTCACGATAAGAACACATTATTTTGATTCGTAAAAAGGGTATTTGTCGCGTTTTTTTGGAAAAGTATTAAATTCTCTTTTGCTGTATTTTCTGTTCGTGATGAGCTTAAATTGAATCGTCATCGGATTAAAAAACGTTCGCTTTTTGTGGTAACGCAGCAAATGAAAATGCACGGACACCCTAATGGCTGAAACTTTTTGAATATTGTCGTACCCACCGTACAGTTGCAGATAGAAAAAAATATTAAAAATATTTTTTATGACCTTAACCTAACCGAACCTACAACCTTTACTAAATGCATAAAGATGAATTTATAAATTTTCAATTTTGAAAGTGTTCCAACAACTTTGGACACATAGCTATCATACGCTTTTTTTTTATTAACAAACAAAGAACTCATAAATGCAATTTTTTTTTTTATCAAAAACTCACTTTTCCAGAAAAACTATAAACAGAATAGATTTTCTTTAATACAGAACTTATTTTTTTTTTTATCGTACACGTACTTATATCCTAACATGACTTTTCGATAGCTCTCACGGTTTCAGACTAGACCTCAGTGGCCCTGGAAAAAAACTTACCCCTGTATATAAAATGCATTTTATACATGCATTTTATACATTTTATACACTTAACATTTATGCCCTGTGGTAAGAACTATTTTCCTTTTTGTCCCCGTGGCAGCTCATAGTAGGAGGCTAAAATCTTTGGAATAACAGAAGAAAGGCTTTTGAACGACAAAGTCATTCATGCTTATACTTATTTAAAACAAAACTAGAAAATAGAAATATGAATTTATTTTCAAGAACATTTCTGTATAAATTAGATACAACTTCATAAGCTATCGAGTCCTTAGCCGAGCTATTTCGTACATTATTATTATCCGTGGACAATGCGACTCTTTTTTTATTTATCTATGGTCTCCGACAAAACTCGACGTAATTCAGAAAAAGTCGCAACCAAATGTTTCTAGTTAATTGAATCGATCAACTACAACAGTACAATTAATAATTTATTGCGTTTTAATCAAATATAAAAAGAATAAATATTTATATAATATATTACTATCTAACCTGCCTGAAACCAATCTACTTAAAACTTTAAACTTTAGGGCTATTCCAAAACTATACACTAATCGTGATTCAAATATACACTTATATATTTATTTAAAATTGAATCTCGGCGGTAAGTACGCAAGAGACGGATTTTGGTAAATTTTAACTTCAAACTCATCGTGAATTCAAGACGCAAATATAATGAAACTAAATACAACAAAACTTTTGAGATGAGTGATTAGATTTTGTGTCCAAACTTTCCGGATTTTTACGATCAAAGCTCGCTTACTTTTTGCACTTACAGTAACTACCAATATGGAAAACCTAAACATTGTAAATTAGTAACATTAGATTCAACAATATGTTTTTGAGATAATAATGCCAAAAACGATTTCATGCGTACTTAAGCTGAGGTACAACATCAATGTCCTTTCATCGAGAACCTGGCAAAAACTAACGATATCGATTCACTTTCTATTGTACTTTTTAATTTTGTTTTAACAAAATTACTTAATAAACTACTTACTTACTCACATTTTTGAACGTTACTGATATTCCAAGTACTTTAATACATTTTAGGTAATTCTTTAGAGCTGAGCAAAGGATTCATAAAATGTTAAAACAATCTAGGCTTTGATTATACACACACCAAAGAACCGCGGACAAGTAATTACGGAAAAACTTCATAATTATTACATACCTATAAAAGACAACTTAGTAGGAACTATTTATGCTAGCGTCTGTCTGGCATAACACACAGATAAACAGACAGACAGTACTACTATCGCTTTTATAATAGCCATTGTAAGTAAATCCACGGCTGGGCAGAGCTCTCCCCAAAAAAACTGTATTTAAAGACCCAATCCTAATAGATTAGGGTCGCATATTATAGCTATTCAATTTAAAATAATCAAGAAGGCTTATTATGGTCAAACTCTTGACCTATAAAAAAATATATAGCCATAATATTATCTGTTGAGGTAATATCAGCTAAAATCATTATGCTCTTTAAATAAAACTTATTAAAAGTTTAATAATTAATAACTAATCTTACCACATAAGCGTTTGAAGTACATTAGTATGATACAAAGCGTCACGCTTGCTTCCCTGAGGGGCAGTAGAGATAAGCCAATAAAAACAGGTTTCTTGCTTACTACAATAGATACCAAGACAATTTACTTAACTCATTACGTTAAGCTATTATAATGCCAGATATCCTATAATTAGAAAAAAACAAATTTTATCTAAATGGGACACCATTTTTTGTATTTTATTATGTCATGGATGTATTAAACTAGATTGAAATATGGTGGTAACAGTCTGTATCTAACCGGTATCAGTCTACCATCGTCGTAATATTAAAATGATAAATATGTTACATTTCCATCAATCTAGCTAAACGACGGTGAAAATAGTCTGAATCAAAGAGGGAATGGAAATTATACCGCACATTTCAAGTAACTTTCTTGTCCGGTCTGAACATGGTATGTGGCTGCCAAGAAGACCAACTTTAAGAACTTAACCCGTCTTATCGACCTAGGCTAGACTGAAAGACGGTAATAAAGACAAAGCGGCATCAAATATGAAAATTATAGATACCTGACAATTTCAAGTAGGTATTCAACCTTCTAGTCAGGACCGAACGAGAGGTATGACAAATTTCGAATCCCTAAACCGTCTTATGGACCTAGACTAAACTGAAAGACGGTAATAAAGACAAAGCGGCATCAAATATGAAAATTATAGATACCTGACAATTTCAAGTAGGTACCTAGTCAACTTTCTAGTCAGGACCGAACGAGAGGTATGACAAATTTCGAATCCCTAAACCGTCTTATGGACCTAGACTAAACTGAAAGACGGTAATAAAGACAAAGCGGCATCAAATATGAAAATTATAGATACCTGACAATTTCAAGTAGGTACCTACTCAACTTTCTAGTCAGGACCGAACGAGAGGTATGACAAATTTTGAATCCCAAAACCGTCTTATGGACCTAGAGTAGACTGAAAGACGGTAATAAAGTTAAAGCGGCATCAAATATGTAAATTATAGATACCTGACAATTTCAAGTAGGTACCTACTCAACTTTCTAGTCAGGATCGAACGAGAGGCATGACAAATTTTGAGTAAACATCTTACGGAACTAGGCTAGATTAAGCGACGGTAAAAAGTCTGTATCAAAGCCGCACCTCTCTACCACCGAAATCTAAAAATGACAGATACGTGACATTTCAAGTAACGTTTTAGTGTATGAACCAGCAACGGTCTAGTACGAACCAGAAACGGTCTAGTATATGATCTGGCTGGGCGGCGCGGTCCCCTTAGTGCTCATGGCCTGTTCGAGCGTGTCCAGACGCTTGTAGGCGTGGCCGCGGCTCGTCCGGCGCCCTCCCGTCTGCCGACCCTCGAGGATCAATCCGAGGAACTGGAAACAGTAAGGAATATGTTTTTTTTTATTGCACGACGGGTAAGCACTTGACCTTCATCTCATCTGGTTACAGGTTGAGATGAGGCCGAAGGTGGAGGCGCACTTCACCCGGACAAACAAAGGAACTGGCTATCTTACCTCTAAATGTTGGAACACAACAATTTTAGTATTGTTATTATGGCGACAGAACTAGGTAAGATGGTGGTAGCTAGCCAGGCGGACTTAAACAAAGTCCTACCACCAACCAAACCAAGTACAATATATTGTACTCCCCATGGTTCCCCGGGAGCTCTGGATCTGAAATCGTTGGGTTGAACCACTAGATCTTATCCATTATCTCGTTCCCATATTACAAGCGTTGCTAACTTTGGGGCTAGATGGCCTGTGTGAAATTAATGTCCTGAAATATATAGATTTGATCTTGAAGAAAGGTATAGATAGTCGCTTTGTACGACATCCAAGAGCGGAAGAGGTTGGGGCTTATTTACACTCCTGGATCCACATGGCTACCACATGGCTATCAAAGGTACACATTCTCTACAAATTCTGTTTTCGTTGAACCAACGCACAGTAGGTTCAAGAGTTTAATACCTCCTTTTTATATAAAAACTAGTTGTTACCCGCGACTTCATTCGCGTAATGGTTTTTAAAATTCCTTTCTTAGCGGACATCAAGACAAACATACCTCAAATTTCAACTATGTACCAGCGGCTATGCGTTGTTCCTAGCGGAATCAGTCAGTCAGTCGGGACTTTTCCTTATAATATATAAGATAATGGATTAGCTCTTGACTGTAAAGAATGAGGTCTACGATGGCCAGCCCACTCAGCACGGGGCGGGGATAAAAAAAAAATCTCTGTTTTTATCCACCTTCGAGAGAATCGTGTCTCCTGATGGTGGATAAAAACAGAGGATTTTTTTTTATCATCTCCCTGTGCTGAGGGGGCTGAAGGCACTAGCTCTGGCTCTACACCGACGGAATGTCAAACCGTTGCCCTGTCATTCGGTCAGTCTACAGTTCTGCCAGTAGCCTCCATGACGACATACCACTTTAGTGACCTTGTTCTTGTTGTGATAGAGGATGTAGATCACCACCACCATGATGATCGCTGTGATGAAGAACGAGAAGAAATGATCACTGTCGTCTCCATCGTCCGGGAACTCTCGACCGTAAGTCGGGTATAGATTCTGAGCTGGAAATAACAAAGTACATGGTCACATTTTTTTTATTAATTTTATTGTACGTCAGGGAAGCGCTTGGATTTCATCACACCTGGTTACAAGTTGAGATAAGGCCGAAGGTGGGGGCGAACTTCACCCGGAATCCTCAACAAACAGAGGAACTAGCTATCTTACCTCTAAATGCCGGATGACAAGATTTTTTTTTTTGCACCGTATGTAAGTAAGATATATTCACGCAATATTACAATGTATCTGGCGGGAAAAAAAACGTGAGATTGGGTTGACCCCCTCCTAGACGCCTCACGTAATAATGAACGTCCCCTAACCCGATCGAGAGTTATGCCGTTACAAACATTGCCACAGTGCTGGATTTCCTCAAAGATGAAATCGCTTTGCTCACTCGATCAAATATTACGTTTGGGATTTGCGAACACTTTCCAAAACTATGTGAGTGTTTATTCAGGTGGTCCACAACAAACATAGCGTACCTACCGGCCACGCCAATAGGTACATAGATACATTATCTTATTATTTGAAATGGTCCCAGCCCCCTCGGCACGGGGAGGGGAGAAAAATTATGTCCTCTGGATAAAAACAGAGAACAAAAACTTTATCCCCACCCCGTGCTGAGGTGGCTGACAGTCAAAACACAACCAATACCAGAGAGATCTTAGAGTTAAATTTTCAGCAGTTTCATTTTGTAAAGTAGGGGAAATTCTATTTTCCAGTAGTCGACGGGAACATAATAGCAGGCAGCTTAAGTTATTCATAAATAAATATAAATAAACACAACCATCTAGCTCCTTACTCAGCAAAGATAGTAATATGGGTACAAGTTTTTTCTTCAATGTAGCACCCAAACACAGAACAAATGTCACACAAATGCTCGGCCTGGATGGGAATTGAACCCACAGCCTACAGAGCAGAAGGCAGAGCTAATACCAACTAACCGGCCTGTCAAACCGTTTTACAACTTCGTAAACTATTTGCATTGCATATTCATTGTCATAAAAGTATAAGTATCTTATAAAAATTTACAATACTTAGGTATTGTCAATTTTAGCAGCATGTAGTCACCATATAGTTTAACATGAGACATCGCAAACTGAAGAGTTGAGCCATAATAACAAGCCTCACATCTCAGTTGGTAGTAGCTCTGCCTTCTGCGCTGTAGGTTGTGGGTTTGAGTCCCACCCAGGACAAACATTTGTGTGAAAATTTGTTCTGTGTTTGGGTGTTGTATTGTAAGCTAAGTACGAAAAAAAAAAAAATGTGATATAGTTCCCATAATAAGATTTTTTTGGGTTTGGGAGTAGATTATGGGAGAAAAATTGTGTAAATTTAACATCCTGCGATACAAATGTATTTATTTAATCTCCACGCTTAGCAGGGTGGGTTATGTAGAATAGTTACTATCATTATATACAATAAAGTGCGTGCTAACAAAATGTATAAGTTAACACTCAATTTAGTTTGCCATAGCATGCAGGCCTAACCAAAAAGCTTTTTTGCACACTATCTTCATAGTACAGTTTTTGTTTTATTATACGGCAGGAAATTGCTTCAGACTTCATCTCACCTAGTTACAAGCTATGATAAGGCCAAATGTTGAAGCGCACTTCCCCAGGATTCCTCAACATACTGATTAACTGGCTATCATATGAACACAACAAATTGGTACTATACTCAGGCAAAATAGTGGTAATAACCAAGTAGACATTAACAAGTCCTACTTACCACCAACCAAAAGGACCACAAATATATACCCCCTGGGGATAGAACATGGGGCCTCTGGATCTGATACCGGCGAGAGAGCCACTAGTCTATATAGGTGGTCCTTAGCATTAACAAGAATATATTAAAAAAATACTTACCCCCATTACCAGTGTTATCAGATGTAACAATTTTCAAAGTTTCTGGATCTTTTAGGGTATCTTTCACATCCTTAATATTATTGTTTACTTCAGGCTCCTGATCCTCATCGTCTTGCATATCTTCATCCGCATCTTCACCTGAAATAGTTAAAATAATAGATATTTGATAGGTACCTATTTATAAAAAATCAGAAGCTTCTGCTTGCAGTTTCACCCATGTGGTACTTGGGTAAATTGTGGCCGAATGTTATTCCATTTGTCTTATGGCCATTGATGAACTATCGCTACAAGTCTTATGCTATGTTATTTAGTCCTCAATGCACTAAGTTTAGCACCATAGCATTGCTACGCCACAATAAGATATACAACAAATTCTTCTTTGTAAAATTTCAGCTCAATCTGTTCAGTTTTGTTAGGTATATAGGTCTTGATGGTACATTATGAAATTATGACCTCATCACTTTTTCACTCTGGAGTAATGCTGTCAGCATCCCAGGACCCTTCTCCGTTACTTCAAGGAGTTGGGCTGGTTGGGTTCAGGATAGCAGGGCAATTCACAACACACCCCAGTGCGGGATGTCAGTGCAGAACATTTTCCCCCCTAAATAGAATTAGAATTAGACCTCACTTCTGCTAGCCGCACAAACACTTAGTACTTGGTACAAACAAGTACTAAGCTGCTTACAATCAAAATAAACACAGTGGCCTAGCAGCATTGATACATTTCACAAATAATGTTGGCATTGCAAAGTGAATGTAAGATTTTATAATACAAAATGTATGTCTTTATTAACTTTTATCCCCATATATTATTATGTATGATACCATCTGGTGCTCAACTAATTAGAACAAAATAAACAAGTGTGGCTAAATAATTTCAGGATTATGTTATGAAAAAAATTAAATTTAAAAAGCTTTACCTTGATCATCAGGGTCTCTTGATGGCTTGTCATCTGAGAGACCTTGAATGGGAGCCTCAATTGCTGCACCTTCCTTATCATTATCACTAATCACCTGTTGAGTACCTGGATCAGCCTTTTTACCAACCTCAGTCCCTGGTTTAGTGATAGTAGTGCCAGCATCAAGATTTATCTCACCATTCACATCAGGCATGACATCAGGAATAACATCAGATTGCTCAGCCGCAGAATCTCCACCTGGCAGGGGGTCTCCCCCTGGCAGGGGATCTCCTCCTTCATCAGTCTTCAATATAGGTGATTCAGGTACTTTTGTCTTAGGCTCGGAATCTTGATGGTTTATGGAAGAGGACTCCAGCTTACTAGTTTCCTGGGTTTTCTCTGACTGAACTACTATTGGAGCATTTGATCCTTTTGGAACACCAGTTGTAGGCTTGTTACTCTTGACCTCTACATCTGATAAATCATTAGAGGCAGCAGGTTTAGCTTCAACATTTCCAATATCAGCAAGTTGGGCTGAATTATCAAGAGTTTCCTGCACACTTACTTGTTTTTGTAGCATATCACTACCCCATTTGAAATATTTGCAATCGAAATTTGCATCATCGCTAGTCACATCCTCAACACCACAAAGTTTTCCACAAATGATTGGACGCTTGAAGTATTTTTCAACAGTACTTTTATAACTAGGATATTCATCAAGACTAGAGAAGACCCAATCCTTTGTATTTCCACAGAGTAGGTTGATATCTTGCTGTTTGTTTACTTGAGGTGAGAAATCTTCAGTGAGTGCAAGTTTTGAGCTCGCAACAGCACCACAAAGTTGTTTGTTTATGTCGTAGAATAGCAAACATCCTATCTGCTTTTGATTATGTTGAGATCCAAGGTCAGCGCAGGATTTAATTTTGCTTTTGATTTGAACTGACAGATATTCATTTTCACAATTAGATGCAAGTGCAGTCATCAGATTTGCCATTTTATCATTTGTGCTCGTCGTTAGAACAGGAAGAGGAACTCCAAAGCTCCTGTATGAAAAGTCTAACAGCATCAGCAGAAATAGAGATCTGTACATTTTGAAAATGTGATGTTTTTCTTTCGAATATATCCTGGGTAACTATCACCGTAGAGTACCACTTACCTACCTACTAGAAGTTAAAATTATTTTTACTTTAGAACTGAGCAAAACACTCACTTGTCAATGCATGCATGCAGGCAGACAATTTTTATTTTACAGAAGCAAAATGCAAAAAAACATGTTTTCATTCTATTACATTACATTTACAATCACAGAACACTAATAATATCCAAAGACTACACAGTTTTTAAATAAAAGTTACTCTGTGCTGTACACAGATTACACCAGAGTTTTACTGTAAAAGGCAAAGAGTAATAGAATGATTTAACACTTTTACTTTACCAAATTCTCAGCAGTATTGCCAAATGACTTCACGTTTTTTCTCACGAACAAGGTAGAGATAACTTCATCTGCATCAAAAATAAAAATAAAAATTATTGGATTTTGATTTTGTATTTGATTACTCTAGGGCTTGCACAAAACGTACTATCTTCAATCAAACAAGTAGGTATTCAATTTTCAGAGCTACTTAAACAAAGTCAACAGGACCCTATTGCTACGACTTTGTTCCCCGTCTATCTCTCTGTCTGTCTGTACAACCTTTATAATCCTTTTAAACTATAGATACCTAGTCACTTGCCTATAATTTTCATCGAAATATGTTATCACGACGGTTTAACCTTTTGTTTGTTTTTCTATGAGTCTCGTATGTCCACACACGGACGGCTTGTACACGATTAATTTACCCGTGCCGGGCGAAGTCGTGAACTCTAGTATAGTGACAAAAACGAGAATTACAAACCGATGGCATTACGTAAACGGTGCTCTAAAACACATTAAAGAACATGCGCTACAATAAATTAACAAAGGTGATATAAATATTTTTCTGTGATTTTGTCCAAGGAGTCCTTATACCATCATAGGTAAGAAGGTACCTATGTGTTTTGTTCAAAAAAACTTAAATCTCTGACCTGAAAAAAAAATCGAATTTAATGCTAAAAGACAGTAAATAACCAATAGGTGTACTTCTTCAGTTCTTCTTGATTCTTGAGTTGTTTGTCAGTATCTTTTGAAATTCTGATAAGTAGGTAGGCTAGGTACTGTAATGCTCTCTAAAAACATTTGCACGTTATGTTAAACGTCTGGCACATACTTTTCTAGTATGAGTGCCTGCACATTCCTGAAGAATTATGGAATGTTAAAACAACAAAAAAAAATATGAGTTTGTATTTATTGCCCAGAGCATCTCATTTCATTTCTGACAAGTTGTTTCAGATTTCGAGATAGAATCTATTTCTAAATAAGGCAAATTTCATTCTTAGTCCTCATCAAATACATTTTATTATTGATAGAATTAGAATCAAATCTCACTGCTGTACATAGCTTAATATTACTTCTTCGGCAGGAAATACCCCTTTCTGGCAACACTTTTCAGTTAGTTAAATTTGACATTGACATAGTTGACGTTATTTTTACACGTCAAAAATATGAAAGCTGTCATTTAAGTTTAATAAATACGGGTAAGGGTATCGACCCTAGGAAATATACGGTTGCTTGTAATACCGCTCAAAAAATGAACTGTGAACTGCTGTTTTGGTTTAATTTGTGGCTCACGATGACGCACAAGTTAGCTGTGAAGTGTGCCACTGCGTTTAGTGCCACGGTGGCAGACGGTAACTATTATGGGCTAACCGTCCCCGCGGTAGTGGATAGCACCTATTAGCACAGAATACCACATAAAATTAAACTGTTGTTTTTTAACGTAAGGTACGCTACTTTCCAAGTAAAAATATATTGGATGTGGCAAAAGCCGACTAAGGGATCTCACCAGAAGCCTCCTACTATGAATTATCTACAGCATTACTGCCATCACCAATCCGTCGGCCATACGTGGTGATTATGGCAAAGCCCTCCAGATTTGAACTAGCCAGTAGCAACCTAATGGGCTGTTGATGTGACGCTGCTCTTCTTCGGGTGAGATCTCTTAGTAGGACAACTATTTGGTTAGTCAAGTCCATAATCTAGGTCATATTCCTTCTAAAAAAAAAGCAACTTGTTCCTGTCTATGATGAACACGACGATCATGGTTTTTAATATCATGTGCTCACGTATCAACAATCACGAGAGATCTGTCCCGCGTTATTCTCATAATCATAAGCCTACTGGACTGGCAGACTTGAGCACCTAGTCGTTACATAAGCTGGTAATCTAAAAAAAAAAGTATTCACACAACAATACAAGCATCAATCTATCAACGTCCACGAATCGTGATAAAGCTCACCTGGTAGATGAATAAGTAGGTAGCTAGGTACCTAGTTACCTAGATTTTATAACAAGCCTATAAATATCACAGGAAACAGTACAAGAATAACTAACGTAGGTACTTGCGTATCTAAACTAAGCATAGCTGCAAAATAATATGTGAACTAGATTACCTATAGAATATGTGAGTACTGTCATACTATTTTTAGCAGTTAGTTTGGCCTAACAAAAAATAAATTATACAAAGAAATTATGTTTTTAGTTATCAAATCCTTGATGGTGACAATGCAGAAGGCAGAGTTACTACCAACTGAGTAACTAGGCTTGATAAAGGCAGGATGACGAGAGCGCTGAAGGGTTCTCAGTAGGCACAACAACATCGCCTTTTGTCACGTTTAGCTGTCCCAAGCACTCGTTTGCTATGACTGTTATTGCTCACTTAATTCATACAGGGGCCTTGTTCTCTGTAATTTGTGAACATGTCATAAAAAGATGCTCGTGCTCTGTAGAACGTGATAACTTGGTGCAAAGCTTTTGTGTGCCAAGTGGCTTTCATTTGATGTGTTAAGCGTTTTGGTTTGGCAATCTCGGTGACTGAGCCCAGATTAACTTGTGAAGCCAGTTGACATTCGTCTTTTAGGTAGGTAGGTACCTATAGCCTACCTAGGTAGGCTACACTAGATCTACAATCTATACAAACTATTCAGAATCATAACACCAAATGTGTTTGGGTATTGTATCATAAGTAAGTATACTTGGTACGTAGGTACCTATTTATCAAAAAAGAAAAGAGTACCTACCAAATTCGTTAAGTATTCGATCAGTAATCGAGTTGCCATATAAAAGTTGCTTAGTTTGGAGCTAGATTGCGCTGAGTGAAATTAGTGTCCTGTATTATGTGCCTATGAGGTAAGGTAAGGTGGTTGGACTTCGTTTAAGTCCGCCTGGCTAGCTACCATCATCTTACCTGAAGCCTTGAGAGGTATGATAGCCAGTATTCCTCAACCTGTTGAAATTCTGGGCTGAAGCTTCTTTACGAATATGTTTCGTTTGGGACCTATTTGGGAAATGTATAAATACCTACATCAAAACCTCAAAGCTAAAGTACGTTATTACAATTACTTATTCTGTACCTGAGGTTACATTATAATTATGGCTAAGCAAAGCACTCAGGTAGCCACTATATAGTGATATTACTTATTACCTACGTTAGTACTTACTTAGGTAAGTAACTAAGTAAGAGCTGCATTAGATATGCTGCTCTACTTTATAAATACCTACAAAAAACTATGGCTAGGTAGGCAGGAACATAAACTTTTGTTTTTATTACCTACGCGGTGTCAGGTGCAAAGTTTCACAACAAACCGAAAACGACTAAATAATGTTTCAAGTTTCAGCCAGATTATGCCACCTATGCCATTTTATGCAGAACCATGTGCTCACCGCTCATATTTCTTTCGTATTATTGCTCTTGGCTTCAGTCAGATAAGCATAAATATACGCCTAAAGTATTTACAGAAAGCTCAGAAAACATTACACAAGGAAATAAGATAGGTCGTCGAATTTCGTTCTGTGAGAGTTCCGCTTTTTCTTTACTATGGCAACATTTCGTAGTACCTAATTGCCCTGCAATTACAATTGAATGTTTAAAATAACCTACCAACTTTGCCAGTTAAACCTTAAAAGCAGCTGTAAGATGCAAATACGTAAAATAATAGCGAAACAAATTTTAAACAGAAACACTTGGTGCTAGAGGAAAAATGGCTAAGGTACACTGCCAAATGGAGAGATTCTTACATTTTACCTTCTATACTAGAGGTAGGTAGCTGTAGGTACTGGATCTATTCGTTGGCATGGTGAATATAGGTAGGTAAAAATTCCTACCTACCTACATTTTTTTTAATGGTGATATTCAAGTGCTTGAACGCCAGTCAGCTCACTTGATCCCGCTTACCTTAAGCTCCACGCTTAAGAAACCAAAGAGCAGGTAGGTATACCTAGGTACATATAGAAGATCAAAAGGAACATATTCACTCTGTGGCAATGATCACTATCTAAGTAGGTACTTGGACTCCAAGATTGAACCTATAGGTACAACGTGTCAGCATTTCCTATGATCTGTTTTACTACTCTTACTTTGGGTTCCATCTGTAATGGCTACGTAGCCATAAAACAAGTTTTTGTTTATAGCATGCTGTACTCGACCGCTGCTCGTTGCACTAAGCAGCTATATCCAAACTATCTTCCAACTTGCAGATACTGAGTTAGATGCCTGATGTTATTTAGGCTATTCTGTTGGAGTTGTGATTCTGTGAGAGTTGGGTAGTACCTATATCTTACTGCAACGGCACTTTTGGGACTGAATTTAACTCAGTACTGAAGTAATCCAACTTAACAAAACCATGGTTGGTTACTTACCTATAGGCAAGTAGGTATAAAATCCATATTATCATAGAAAATTACATAGCGCAAATCTACACTAACGCAAAAAACAAATACATACATTAATCGTCATCAATGATTATAGGTACCTACCAACCCTCAAATACAATTTAAGAATTAATATTATAAATAGTTGTGTTCCGGCATCCAGAGGTAAGATAGCCAGTTCCTCACTTTGTTGAGGATTCCGGGTGAAGTGCGCCTCCATCTTCGGCCTTATCTCAACTTGTTACCAGGTGAGATGAAGGCCAAGCGCTTCCTCGTCGTACAATAAAAAAATAAAAAAAAACCCCCAAGAAATAAGGATTCTCAGACGCTATTAAATACACATCTCTAGACACCTTAGACCCCCATCGATGTTTCCAATACAAGGTTTACCAGCTCTTAGACGATCATCAGAGGAGCTACTTCTCCTGCAAATATAAGCAGGTACGGTGCATGCATGGAAAGTAAGCAGTCTAAACCTTTAGTCATATTATGAAGTGAACAATATTATCATCTTTCTGCCCGTATTCCCACACAAGTTGAGGTCAGAAACATGTCTTATTCCTCCACTCTCCTATATCAGACGTAAACTCGCCACCTCCATTCTTGTCTATATCATCCCTCACATAATCTTTCCATCTTCGGCTTTCCTCTCAACACTCATCAACACTCATAGTCAGTCAAACTTTAGAGTTGGTTCATATACCTACAGTACTGTTAGATAGGTATAATGACTATAAGACTACGAATAAATAATCTATAAGGGCCATTGTCATGACATACGATACGACTGTAACTTACTTGCCAACACGAGGTATAAGTAGATGTACCTATCAACGTAAAGCTATTTAAGTAGGTAGGTACCTACTTATTTCATTTGTAAAGAGCAACAATGGAATATGAAGATCGAGCACCAGCATTATCTCAGCGTGTCAGCGAGGCCTCCACCATAGCAAGGCTCTGTTATCATTGCATGAATTACGCAGGTAATGGGCCGCATTTACAACGTACGTGCCTCGACATTCATTAAAACGGCTAATTAAACCAGACGACGAGATTCCGACGAATCCGCCTGAGACGGAACCACTTTCTACATATTTCTTCAGGGAAATTTTAAGTGGAGCACCGTTGGCATTCCTTCTCGAGCGAAGTTTTAAAAAGACTTTGGGCGGGATATTAGCAGTATAAATTATGAAAATAAAGGAACCATTCAGCCTAGGCACGCGCCGGTGTTTAATGTAAATGGATTTTATGATGATTTGTTAAATGTTTCCCAAACAAGAATACTTATCTATCTACCAGCAATAACATTTTTAAAGTAGGTAGGTGCATTGATGTGCGAAATTAACACCAAAAAAACTGTAAGTGACTAGTAACTGTAGGCCTTCCTGATATTAATTTTGTTTGTCAAGTACCTATGTCAAAACTTGGTCACAACATTTTCAAATTTCGTAATGACACAAAAATACACAACATGCGACGGGACTCGACCTCTTGAATTATTGTGTCATTATAACACAATGGTTTGCTTGCGATCAACCAAACCATCAGAATTAAGCGACAAAGAATTCTATCTCGGATAGATATTTTCTATATATATAGATTCTATCTCAGATATTCTGTGTCGGATTTATTTAGAGACATTCCCAACCATTGTTCTATGTTTGCATTCCAATTTTGGAATACTACCAGCCTGTAATTAACAACACATCCAGCCCCCAGAGATCAAATGCACTACCCACTCCGAAAACTAAACCATTGCCTTTCATTTGATTCACAGAACGGCTGAAATCAGAGATCCGTGCGGTTTCGTGCAACTTCGTGTACGATAAATGATGCAGGTAGTCTCCAGTAATGTAGGTAACTTGCAAAAACTTCATACAATTCTACTAGTAACTGATAAAAGCGTCAAAGCAGTTTCGATTCATCACACCTGTGTTACAAAAACGAAAGTTCGATGGAAAGTTTGGAATTAGTAAATGTTGGTCTAGTCTAATAGAATCTCAGGAATGAGACTTGGGCTACCTACTTTAAATCCCATATATAATTTCCCGTGTTATGGTGATGGGACATCAAACATCTCAACAATCTTTGTTGCTCCTTCTCGAAACAATTACAGAACGGATTGAGTTCAATTAAATTTGTATTGTGGATTATAAATACAAGCGACATTTACTTTTTGAGGGATATTATTGAAGATTTCAAAGTCTTCACTGGCCAGCTTCATAGCAAATAGAGTTAAGATCACTTTTAAAATTACGAAAAATTTATGGTATTTTGTTTCCCTCGCTCGGGGTTGCCAAGGCACTAGCAGAATCACGTTATCTCACCGGGGGAGCCAAGTCCCTGTAGCCAACATTTTGCACAGATACTGTTCTTAAACTTCTGTACCAGTAAACATATAGGCTATTTTTCATCCGGGTACATCCAAACAGATGTTCTGTTCGGATGCTCGAACGGATCAATATATAAAAAAATAACAAGCCACTGACCATACATGTATCCACTACCTACTTTAAAAATATCCGTCAGTACAAAACGTTATAATTATGTTGTACCATTTATTAAAATTGTTTTAATCAGCAATTTGAAAGCTTACCACGTTTTAGACTAGAGTACTTATATAGTTCGCCCCGAACTGAGATCTCGTGTTATCTGGTTTGTCTTTTAAAGGTATTTAACCACGGATCTTATTTCAAACAAAGAAAGTAACTACTAACTGACGTCAGAGTGAGTGGGCATTAGGTGAATAAGCCACCCCTTACTAAAATGAAAAGCTTAATGTCAAACTATTTAATAGTGCTCTTTTTCAAAAAAAGGATGCCATAGTAATCTTGATTTAAAATTCTACGCCGCCAGCCCATGGATGTCGTAAAGCTCTACCAAAAACCTTCACGAAAAAGGCAGTAGTTTTCTTAAGGGTTTAAACAAAACTTTAACTGTGAACACCAACCAATCCCCAGGTGTGATGATTATGGCCTAACATTTTTTAACATTATATTTTACGTGAGATACTAAGATAGATACTAAACGTTAAAAGCCACCAACCCTATAAAAAGATCGATAATTTAAAATGTGCAGTCGATGTTCTTTCTGATGATACCCCACAAGACATAGATCATGAATGTCTAACTTAACACCACTATTTTCTCAAAAACTACCCTAGTTTAAAAAAATCCTTGCATTGATTTATAAAAAAAAAAAATCTGTTGCATTAACCAACATTTTAAGTAATAGTAAGGGTTGGGATCTCCATTTAAATATAAATAATACTTATATTAGAAGTCCCATATTTTCCATATCTACAATAGTATAGAATAGGTTGGTAGTACATTTGTTATTAATTTACAATACATAATGATTTGTGACTATGTACATAATACTCTGTACATATTAGTGACATATTTATGAGTATTATAATAGGCGTAGTCTGTAAAAATATAAAATTTCGAGTCGACCGAATCAACAATTCAAAAGATATGGGCGAAACCACACCAATATCTCAAAAACTACACTTGTTTAAAAAACCCTATATCATATTCATGAAAATAGGAGGAATCTCTAAAACAAAAAAAAACGAAGCGAACGGATCGACCATTAAAAAGACATAGGTGAAATAGTGTATTTCTTTCCACCCCTAAATCTCTAAAACTACCCCAGTTAACAAAAATCCTCAGCGACAAAAAAATATGTTTACGTTATTTCTTTACAGTTTAAATTTCATGACCATCGTATTACGCTTTCGAGAGTTATGCCGTCATAAACAGCCAGTGCCTTGGGCACGCTTCCGTCTGGTACTGATCTGGAACAGTTGAGTTACCTATATACCGTTTGTAACGGCCCTTAGGTAATCTGACTGATTCCTTTGTACTTTTATTATATGTTTTATTTAATAAATTTGTACTCCCTTAAAAATAAAACATACAGATATACATACATACAGTGCCGGATTTCCCAACTTATCTCGGAAATCTCGTTCGCTTCGCTCATTTGGTCAATAATTATGTCAACAGTTTAAGATATTAATAGCAATAGCTGTCCTGAAAGGAGTACAAGACATTAAGCTGAGGCAGGACCCATTTGTCTGACTCGACACAGTGCAGAACCTAAGGCTAAATGTCGTATTTATATCTATTTTTGTTGTAAATTACTTGTAATTGTGACCTACGCGTATATTGTAGGTATGCTATGTATTGTTATTTGTCAATATTAATTTATAAAAAAAACTATTAACAAGGGAAGCAATCGGGTTACTTAAGGACTGTAGAAACGGTCTATATGTAACTCAGCAGATCCAGACCACTAGGTACCAGACGGCAGCGTGAACAAAACAGGCTGCATTGCCACGCTGAATAGCAATGCTAATTCGCTGGCCTTAAGATTATCGTATAGGTACGTTGTAAGTATAAATAAAGTAATATGATTTTGGTAATACCCATCACTTTTTTATCCGTCTCTGTGATCTAGTGATTCAACCCACAGATTTCAGGGCCCGGGTTCGATCACCAGGGGAGAACAATATTGTGCTCGGATGGGTTGGTGGTAGGACTTTGTTAAAGTCCGCCTGACTAACTACCACTATCTAACCGAGTTTTGTCGCATAATAACAATTCTAAAATGGTTATGCTCCGGTATTTAGAATTAAGATAGCCAGTTCCTCAGTTTGTTGAGGGTTCTGGGTGAAGTGCGCTTCCACCTTTGGCTTATCTTAACTTGTAACCAAGTGAGATGAAGGCCAAGCGATTTCTCGTCGTACAATAAAAAAAACGAAAATAAGCTCGCAATAATAAAACAAAATTCGATGTCAGAACTACAAAAATCAATTGAAATTAGGAAAAAATAGATAAAAATAAATTTGAAAAATCTTATTCAGTTATACAGGCTGAGTTTTTTTTCCAGGGCCACTGAGGCCAAGCCTGAAACCGTGAGAGTTATCGAAAAGTCATATTAGAAGTTACGTTCTCGATTTAAAAAAAAAATAACTTCTGCATTTAAGAAAATCTATTTGTTTTTATAGTTTTTATGGAAAAATGAAATTTTGAAAAAAAAAAAATGCCTTTTTTGCTTGATAGTAAAATAAATAATGTAAGATGACTATGTGCCCAAAGTTGTTGGAACACTTTCAAAATTGAAAATTTAGACATTCAACTTTAGGCATTTAGTAAAGGTTATACGATCAGACTATGCGTAAGTTAAGCTATATCTTTGGCTGTATTTTCTGTTTGTGATGAGCTTAAATTTAATCATCATCGTATTCAAAATGATAGTTTTTTTGTGGTAATGCTGATCACAAGGCACGGTCACGCTAATGGCTGAACATTTTAAACATTTTCGTACCCACCATACAGATACAAAATAATTAATTGAAAAATAATTTTCAAGAACTTTAATTTTTCAGTATCGCTTATTCTCCAGTTTTGCACAATGGCGACTCTTTTGTGTAAAACTGGAGAATCCAGAAATGACAAAAAATTAACTTCATTATATTTTTGAAATTTATGAGTACCTAATTCTGTTTTCAAACGCTTAAGTTGTATATTCGCATTTGGCGATATCAAACTTTTTGAAGACGTTCCGATTTTCAAATGTTCTACACGAACAGCAAAAGAGGATTTAACAGCTTCGCTTACGCATTTCAGACTTTATGTACAATCTTAACAATAAATTTATAAATTTTCAATTTTGAAAGTGTTCCAACAATTTAATCAGTCATCTAACATTTTTTTTTATATACAGCACTATTTTTTTTAATCGAGCACGTAACTCCTAACATGACTTTTCGATAACTCTCACGGTTTCAGACTTGGCCTCAGTGGCCCTGAAAAAAAAAACTCGTCTGTATAACCCTTTCTGATTTCAATTAACTTTTTTTTCCTACAGCTTACCTAAATATAGCTTGATTTTTTAAAGCGTGAAGCTATAGATATGCCCTAATAGGGTTATTACGTACTTACCTATAATTTTTAAAACAATCATAAGACCATCTTTGTTTATTTACCAAAATAAAAAAAAGCTTAAATAATAAACATGGTTATAAACATAGTTTAAAAAAGCAAGAGGGTTTGTCCTTAAACTATTTACAAAAATAGCTGCAAACAGCAAAACAGAATTTATTCACATAATGCAAGTGGATAACTACTCGCTACGTGAGGCATTGTACCTCTACATAATTAATGCAATAAATGACTGACTATCTATGTAAGGTAGGTATGTATTTACCTATAGAATTATTACTAAATGGATCCTTAACTGTCGCAAACATAACGAAAGTTTGCCCTTCGTCTAAATGTTACAAAACAACGCAACAAAGCAAAGTCCTTATTAGCTTTCGAGCGTTTGCAGAATGCTACGAATTCGAATGCAATTATTTGGACAAACTATTTACCTACAAGAATCCTAAAATGGTATCATTTCAACGATGCTTAATTTGGTGACTATCTACAGTGAACATATTATAGCTGGCGCCCAATGGCCAAAATTCAACCTTAAGGCTTAAAAACATCAAGAAATCACTCTCATCATTTTTCCAAAACGAACCCAACTTCATGGTGTCGCTTTTAGGTGTCGGTGCGCAAGTGCATCATAAAAATTCACTCTCATAATTTTTCCGAAATGCGCCAAAAGAAATATTATTACTTCAAAAATACCTGTATACACTTTACTCATACAATAATCATCGTTCAAGTCAAGCATAACAAAACATTGTAAATACTTACTACCTAGGTACATACAGTTTTATATGCATTATACGTAGCAAAACATTTGTCATTCATTGTCATATCTAAGGATTGCCCAGCAAATGATGTCAAGGAAGATAACAAACAGCCTCGAATCGTGCCAACCTCGGCCGTTCTTCCTAGGTACCTACACTCCATTCACAGAATTTGTGGCTAGTATTTGAGAATGCCCCAGTAGTTATCAGTTCTGCTAGCTACATGTCCTATCTATACAGTCTCTGTAGGTACCAAATTCTAAAAGCTTTGCTGACACACTTTAGTGCTACGGATTCCCTCGATTTTATTATGAGAGCCCAGGGGCGGTGCCAAGAGTCGATCTGTCAGCATTTTTAGAGGCTAAAGAGCAATAGAGAAACTGACTTCAAGTCAAATCATGTTCTTCAGGTCCTGGCAAAGCATAAGTATAAATATGCTCCAGGACTCGAACTTCTGGCTGGCGGGTATCGTCTACAGACGCTATAGGGATGCGGCTCGTGTATGGAATCCCTGATAATTAGTTTAAAATATATTTAACTAGCTGAAAATACCCGAGCTACAACCAAGTACGAAAAAATTGCCGTAAGTAAGCTCGGGCGCAAGGGGAGATAGACTGGGATTTCGAAATATAGAAAATTTCAAGCTATGCCTAAATTGTTAGACCAGTCAAGTGCGGTTCTATCACTTACATTAGGTTATATGAAGTGGTAGCACGGGTCCAACTCACACTTGACCAGTTTTTTATTATTTATTTACCTCAAATAATGCACTATATTTACACCAACATTGATTTAGGTAGGAAATATCAATTTATAAAATCGTTTCTTGTGTGGAAGCCCCCGTTTATTTTTTTATTTCTTGTTTAATATTTGTCAGAAAATATTGGTCTGAAAATTTCAACCTGCTTCTTATACCTATCAGTTTAAAATATATAGCTCTATAAAAGGGTTTTTCATAAATATTGGATCCCCTACTTTTTATTTTTGAAAATTATTAATAGCCCTTAACACATTAGACACCAAGACAAACATACCCTCTATGTTTAAAGTCTGTACAACCAGCGGTTTAGGCTATGCGTTGATATCTCAGACACGCGTGGGGGATGATTTTGGAAAAACTGTGCTACATATATCTCATTATTTTTAATTGAAGAGAATGTATACCAATTTTCGAATCAATCGACCCAGAAAATAAAGTTTCATAAAAAATTCAACGGGGTTTTTAGGGGGTAAAATCCCTTTTGGGGGTAAAATCCCTGTCTTAGTGGATACCTACACATTACAAAAAACACACCCTCCAAATTTCATGTCTCTAGGACCAGCGGCTTAGGCTCTGCGTTGATATATCAGTCAGTCAGTCAGCCAGGACTTTGAACGCGGTCGGAATGATTTTGGAAAAACTGTGATACCGTGTAGGTATCACAAGGTTTATCATAATTTTAATCGAAGTGAATGTATACCAATTTTTGAATCAATAGATGGGTCTATAGAGAGTAAAAAGTTTCATGGAAAACTCAACCCCCTTTTCCACTCCGTCAGGGTTGAAATTTTTAAAAACTCTTTCTTAATGGATACCTACACATCACAAAGAACACACCTTCCAAATTGTAGCTAGTTCTGAAGCCTCAATGCGGCTCCGACTCACGCTTGGTAAGTATTTATAATTTATTGGTATACCTTTAAAGTAACGCTATAATGGAATTTGGTAAAACCCTTTCTTAGTGGATACCTACACATCTAAAAGAACACACCCTCCAAACTTTATGTATCTATAGGACCAGCTGCTTAGGCTGTGCGTTGATATATCAGTCAGTCAGTCAGGACTTTGAATTTTATATTAATAGATATAAAATAATTTTATTAAATTTTATATTAAGTGTTAAACTATTACCCATTTAAGACTGTTATTAGTAGGTAAGTATGGTATTTATGATATGAACATAATTTCAATAAGTTTTTATATACTTGTCTGAAATAAACGTTTATTATAGTTATTATGGCGTGAACATCATCATGTTATTGGACATTTTTTAGCTACTTCAGGAGAGATGTAATAGACATGTATTAATAGACCTATTTTAGTTGATAAAGAAACACAGAAATAAACCGGTCTATGTCGTGTCCGCAACACGCACACTGAGGATTCTGACCAGTCACCGGTCTCTTTAACAGAATACTGGAACTAGCAGACGTACGGCAGGCTACAACCCGTAATTTGAAAATGTTCCATTGTACCGAACACATCGTTTCGCCTCAACCTTTATCGTTAATACTAGTATGGAAAGGAATTCCTTGCCTTCGTCTGTTTTTCCGCACGAGTATAATCTTGGAGTCTTCAAGTCCAGAGTAAATAGGTTCCTTTTAGGCAAGCGTGCTCCATCTTAGGCCACATCTTGCAACCGCCTCTGTGGTCTAGTGGTTCAATCCACCGATTTCAGATCCAGAGGTCCCGGGTTCGATCCCCATGTGGAGTACAATATATTGTGCTTGGTTTGGTTGTAGGTAGGATTTTGCTACCACCATCTTACCTAATTATGTCGACATAATAACAATTCTTAAAAAAAAATTGTGTTCCGGCATTCAGACGTAAGATAGCCAGTTCCTCTGTTTATTGAGGATTCCGGGTGAAGCGCGCCTCCATCTTCGGCCTAATCTCAACTTGCTACCAGGTGAGATGCAGGCCAAGCGCTTCCTCGTCGTACAATAAAAAAAAAACATTTGTACTTGCTTTACATGTAAGCTGGTGGTCAAACGCTTGACTTTAACCAAAAAAAAAGAAGAAGTATTTTTCGTAAATTATTAGGTATTATTTGTTGTTATAGTGGCAATAAATATGTTAAATATGATAATATGTGAAATGACAAATGTTATAATGACAAAAATTTACAGCCCAATTTCTAGTTACACACTGTGAAAATATAGGCTTATTAATAAGGTCCCATTTGCACCATTTGGTTACAGAACCCTAAAAAAGTTTGATGATGACTATACCTAGAAAGCCTTGCTGAATGATGGTCGCACTGTAATTCAAATCTGTGAACCGCCAAAGCGCAAGTTTGTTTTTTGTGCCACTTTTATGAGTGAACAGAAAGCAAAATAAAAACGCAGAAAAGGCTCGCGTGACACTGGTCCAATTGTTTGTACACAGAATAGTGAAAAGTTATGTGAGCAAATAAACAGTACCAGAGATAAAACATCGCAGCGGCGAGCGCGATTCCAACTTGGGTAAAATGGGTAATTTTCCAACTTCCAGACCAGTTGGCTGCATTAGTTTGAGAGAGTGAATTATTTTTCATATCACTAAATAGAACTGCCCTACGACGGATGTTGTACCTAAGTCACTCCAGTCAAAGGAATACTGGATCAGATCCTATAATCACTACGTACTTGCCAAGGCAGGTGTTTTAACAAACCCATGACATATTACCAACTTTATTCTAATTTTGAAATTTATGGGTTATTCTGTTTTCAAACGTTAAATTTGTATCTTCGCATTCAGCGATACCAACCTTTTTGAAGATGTACCGACAGGTAAATACAGCAAAAGAGGATTTCGTAGCTTCGCTTACGCATAGTCTGAACGTACAACCTTTACTAAATTCATAAAGTTGATTTTGTCCATTTTATATTTCAAATGTGTTCCAACCTACAGCTTTGTGTACATAGTCGTCACACATTTTTCATATCATAAAAAAACTCAAGAATTCAAAAAACAAAAAAATATATATTTAATGCATGACTTATTTTTGTTTAAATCGAATAAATAACTCCATGACTTTTCGATAGCTCTCACGGTTTAAGACTTAGCCTCAGTTGCTCTGGAAAAACTCATTCATTCATACAATATACAAGATATTGTACGAATGAATGAATTCATGAATATACTTCATTGCACACCTCGAATTTTCTGAGGCTATCGCGGACCAATTGCTTGCCTACTAAATTACAACGGTTAATTTGTGGAAACAATGTAATTAGGACACAAAATTTTGTGATTAAACCGACTCAATACAAATCAAATCACCACATTTAGTTCGTGTGTCAAGTTGGTACCAAATTTGAGCTCGGTGAATCGTATTATACATTGTTGGGTCAATGAGTACCTGATCTTTTGATTCTATTGTGAAACTCTACGATTTTCCTGTTCACTCGTTTAACAGAATTTATTGTATTTCATTCAAATAAAGAAAGACGCAATGTATGAGCTTACATAAGATTGCAACACATTCGCGAGCAACATATTTGCATAGTTGAGATTTAGCGTCAGGCGAATTCGTAATCCGTAGCATTCGTAGCGCTTGCTACGAATACGTAGCACTTGCTACGAATACGTAGCAGAGACGTAGCGTATTTTTTTTTGCGATACAAATTAATTGTAAAATAAGTTTTATAACAATTTTATTGGGACTGGGCCCGATTCCTGATGATATCATTGTCATAGTAAAACGATTGGCTTATTAGAATCGGGGGCCTGAACGGTTGTAAATCAAAAATCGAACACGCATCATACAACACTTTTGCGAAGAAAATTAAAACAGGACGGACGTTAATTTCACACAACGCCATCTAGCCCCAAACTAAGCATAGCTTGTAATATGGGAACTAGATTACGGATAGAATACTTAAATACTATTTATTTTGTAATATACCTATCATACAATGTATTGTATGATAGGTATATATAGGGTGGGTGTTGTAACACCCAAACACAGAAACAACATCTATATTCAACACAAAAATGTTTGTCCTGCGTGGGAATTGAACCCACAACCCAGCGCATAAGGCTTTCAGACTTGTTATACAATACACATGTAACGTAGCTGTGTCACGATATGAGTCCCGAGGGGACAATATTTGGCACGCGTAGCGTTTTAATTTAAAGCCGTAGAAGACGAGGGTCTTAAAAATCCATCACGCACGACACCGATCTTATTTAGATAAGTGGCAGTCAGCCGTCGGAAGGCCGCCCTGCTTAGTTTCCTTGACTGATTGCTACTAATTAATGGTGTAATCTTTTAGCTTTTTCAATCATCCACTTGAATTTTGAATACCCAGCTTACATAAATTAAGCTTAGTTTTAGTAGTTTTATTTCTTGTGAAGGAGTCATTTCGTCGTCAACCGTGAATAAAACGAGAAATATTATCGTTTATGCAATATACAGAGCCTGAGGCTATACTATGAAAATCTAACGTCGTCGGATACGAAAGCACTTCTGTCAATGTTGTATTGAAAAACGTGCAATCCGTCGTCGGATACATCATGAAGTTTCAATTGTCATAATAGGCCTCCTGTTTCCATCTCCATGGTGTGGATCTCTTTGCTGTTACCTAAACAATTACACGAGTCAACTTCTGGCAGTACCCAGAGCTAGAACAACAGTTATCAAATGCTCCGTTTTCTCGAGCCTTTCGTGTTGTAAATAAGTTATGCTTGAGGAGGTTGACCTTTTCCTAATTTCACTGCCGAAGTTCACGGAAATGGCGGTCAGTTTCAAGTAGGTAAACAATATACATTATATAGATTGTTAATAATTTATCAGTAACTGTTTGTTATGTAATAATAGGTATTGTTAATCAAAAATGTTTACTTTAATCTGGCGAACCTGTGTATCTTAGGCCAATTTAGGAAATCGTTGGCCTAATCGTCACTTAACATCATCATATTGTGGTCAATGAATCATAAATAAAAAACTTAAGTAGAAGCTGTCATTGAATCTAATAAATAAAATACACTTGTGTATACTAATAAGCTTTAATATTTTTTTTATGAATTCTTTGAACGCCTGCAATGTACTATAAATATGTTTAAAAAAAAAAACACGAGTGGTAGATGAGCCAATTCATTAAGATTTGTTCGCTGTCGTGAGTCAAAGTCAAAATCAATGTGTATGATAAGTATGTAGTAACAACAGAAGCCTATTAAGCATTATATCAGTAATCTAGTTCCATCTAAGTTCTAGTTCTTCACAAGCTATGCTTAGTTTGGGGCTAGATGGCGCTGTGTGAAATAAATGTTCTGTTAAATATATTAGGTCCTTACATATGAAATTGGCGTTTTGTATGGGAGGAACATAAAGGCAATTTTTTCATATTAAAATATATTTTATTAATCAAAGTATGTACCATTGCTATCTATACACTTTTGCCATCTTATAGGTAGTTCATTGATCCCTTTACTAAAAAAAACATTCGGACGGGAATCAATGAAATCTTTGAAAGCGGTTTGGAATGCCTCATCGGAATTGAATTTTTTTCCTTGCAAGAAGTTATCCAAATTTCGAAATAAATGGTAATCTGTTGGAGCAAGGTCCGGAGAGTACGGTGGATGTCTTAGACATTCCAATTGAAGCTCCTCTAATTTGGTAGTCGTCTGTTGGGCCGTGTGTGGTCTAGCGTTGTCTTGAAGCAGCAGTGGCGTAGAGCGATTGAAAAGTCTCGGTTGTTTAACAGCGAGCTTTTCCATCATGGTTTGCAGTTGCTGACAATAGACATCAGCCGTAATCGTCTGACCAGATTTAAGAAAGCTATAGTGTACGACACCGGCACTAGTCCACCAAACGCTTACAAGTAACTTTTTTTGAGTCAATTTTCGCTTGGGGCAAGATTTTGCTGGTTCACCAGGGTTCAGCCATTGCGATGAGCGTTTACGATTATCGTACAGGATCCACTTTTCATCACATGTAATGATCCGATTTAAAATTCCTTCATTATTGTGCCGGTTGAGTAATGTAACGCAGCAGTCGACGCGCGTTTGTCGGTTTGCTTCACTCAATTCATGAGGTACCCACCTTTCAAGCTTTTTCACCTTCCCAATTTGCTTCAAGTGGATTAAAACGGTTTTGTCACTAACACCGCAGCCTGCAGCTAACTGTGATGTGGTTTGCGATGGATCTGCTTCCGCAATAGCCTTCAATTCATCATTATCGACCTTGGTCTCCGGCCGTCCACGGGGCTTGTTCTACAGGTCGAAATTTCCAGAACGAAAGCGTTGAAACCAAAAACGCACCGTGTTTTCTTTTGCGACACCACCACCATACACATCATTAATCCTTCGAGCCGTTTCTGCAGCACTGGTGCCACGGTGGAACTCGTACTCGTAAATAATGCGATATTTTAAGTTTTCCATTTTGTGAAATGAGTGACGCAGAAAAAAAAAGCAAAAGAGAAAAAAACAAATGAATTACGGTTTTCGAAACACAAATGCATGAGTAAATAGCTGTTTAAATTTGAATTTGGAATTCCTAACCAAAGAGGAGATATTTAAGATCAAAGTGGCCAGTACGACAAAACGCCAATTTCATATGTAAGGACCTAATATTATATTCATTATAGAACCACATTCCGCAGATTTTGTAACTACCAATAATGTTTCCCGGTTTTTAGAGTTCCATGCTTAAAACAGTTTTGGAACATCGCTAGTTACGCGCCTGAGGCTTTGATGCTCCTGTTTTATTTTTAAT
The DNA here is from genome assembly GCA_951394065.1 of Venusia cambrica. NCBI lineage: Eukaryota > Metazoa > Arthropoda > Insecta > Lepidoptera > Geometridae > Venusia > Venusia cambrica. The sequence continues at coordinate 2,810,613 of OX596059.1, read as the reverse complement.
CCGTGGGACGAGTGTGTTTAAAGCTATTTTGCAGCAGATTTTAGCAAAGTTATATTCATACAGTCAAATATTTATATTCATAAAACTGTCGAAAGAATGAATCAAAGAAAAAATATTTATTGTACACAAATACACAATACTGAACAATTGATGGTAAAAAAAACTAAAGCTAAAAAGTACAAAGGGCAGTTATCGTCAGAGAGCGATCTCTTTCTGACAACCTTAGAATGGAGAGGATAGTACAAGTTTGGTTACTAGTACCACTAGTACGACGTTACATAGTACGATAAGATAGTGCACGTAAGATGTACGAAACAAAATTTATCTCCAATGTTTTTTTTTATAACTAGGAGACGGAACAAGCAAGTAGCCCATCTGATGTTAAGCATCTCTTGCGTATAACAATGCGTAGGTGTCATCCACAAAGAACAAAGCCTACACGGCACTACAATGCGCACGTCCATTTGAGGTATAAAGTTATTTATAAATGCTACTATGACACAAATATTCACGACGCGCGACAGGACTCGAAAGCGCATCTTTTCCTAAAAGGCTTGGAACCGGAAAAAGACCGGAAAGGCTTTAGGTATTTGTACCCACTTGTAATCACTTGAAGCTCAGATATTTCATTTTTATAATCAATGTTGATGTTATTAATTAATCTCATGTTTGACATTTTATTTGTAAAACTATTAAAATATATTATGAGTACTTGCAAATATTTATTCGGTTCTATATTTAATTAGTGTAACTGGTTATTTTTAATCGTGCTAATTTATAAATTAAATAAATAAATAAGTTCAGTTAAATTATCAATTAAATATCGTATATTTAATTACCGCACGAGTAATTAGGAAAAGTGGGTTTGGAATCTGATATTAATATTATTTTGAGGCCGAAGTTAGAAAAAAAGATTTCGACGAATTGAGAACCTCCTCCTTTTTTTGAAAGTCGGTTAAAAATAACATCAAACTACATCGCGAGTCAACCATTTAACGTTGCCCGAATTAAAATTATATATTTTATTTCAGGCAACTTTTAAATTATTTTTGTACCACCACCTTATCTAAAACCGATAGCAAATATCTCTTTTAGATCAAATTTCTGTTTTTTTTTTGTTCTTTTAGTTAAGTATGTCACTGCTTCACATATCTTTACATTCGAATGTAAGTAAGTACTTCTATATTTATTTATTTTCATTTTATTCGGAGAACAAACAGTTTTACAAGCTCAAACACAGATAATAAAATAACAACGTAACTTCAGTAACTAAGTAACTTCAGCAAAAGCTGAATTAATCCCTTTTGCCTATTGTAAGTGTATCCTAATCTAAGTAGTTTAAATAGTCATGTAAGTTAATAAATGTTTTTGATTTGATTTGAACTGAAATACTTACCTATTAACCATTACTAAGTTTTCGCGTGAAAAAAACGAAAGTTAACTTAATTGTTACCTACTTTATTGCACTTACTCGTATGTAAGATACACGTGGGTTCATCCCACAGAATTAATAAGTAAAATCAACGTAACAACTCAAGGCACAATTCGCCCACAATTTCGACAATTCGTTCACAATCAGAGTGGCTTGAAGTGATGTGCAATCAAACGTAATGATTGCGGCGCTTCAGTCCAGTGACTGACGACAGCTCAAACATAAGCAATGCTATGTTCAGTCTGTTCAGTCGCCTGCACTAAATGTATATGTCACCGTGAGATTGTAAAAACCCTACGTATATTTTCAAAATGGTTTTGTATCCACATCTGTAGCAAGATATATTTTAATTTGATATTCAAGTGAGATATAATTTATCTATCTGATGTAATCTATTTCATCATTCTGATATAAAATTGTTACATCTAAGATTTAGTTTTATTGTCAGTGAAGTAATGTTGAGCATGATAGATCCATATAAGTTGCTCAGTATACGTACTTATATTTTTTAAGATCAAATTATGATATATTTTTAATCTTTATTCAATGAAATGTTCAATTAAACGAACTATGTACAAAGAAATCAGTCTGATTACTAAGGACCGTTACAAACGGTCTACTTCTATAGGTAAATCAACTGTTCCAGACCAGTACTAGACAGAAACGTGCCCAAGACACTGGCTGCATTGCCACGCTGAATAGTTATGCTTCGCTGGCCGAAACACAAGCCAGCCTTTGGGTCATGTGTAAGTCAATCAAAAGCCCAGCAAGATTTCTGAAAACCTGAAGGATATCAGCTCCCAATGGACCCAAGGTTTTGACCCCAAAAGGCTAAAAAAATATCAATAAGTAGGTACCTACATTTCATTGTAGTGTAGTCCACAGTATTCTCATCAAAAAGCTACAATGTTGGTTGATTACAAAGTATATAAATGTATATAAAACTATCTTACCTAAGTCTGTCGTCAGAACAACAATTCTCAATTGTTGTGTTCCGGCATTCCGTCTTATTGCTTCCTAAAAAAAAACCCGTCGATATATTTTTATGACAAATTAAGGGGAGATGAAGCTTTTACCCTATCGTAGCACAGTGTTATCAAGCACGGAGGGTAAGATTTTGAAGTTGTATGTAATACCTATTAGAGGTTCATAATATTAATAACAGCCTTTGGGATACTTCAGACCAATATCAAGTTGCCGCGCTTGACTTGGTGTAGCGCAGAACAGGCTCATAGGTGAAGAGTATCTTCACATAGTAAGGCTCGACACCCAGAGCAATCGTTCCGAGGTTGCGTGTTTCGGTTTCCACAGTCAGGACATTTCTTTACGATGTGAACCGTCATAGCATGTGCGTGTCCAATGCGCACATAAACTTACGGAAAACCGAGAAGTTCATTGTTGCACGACTTCGATTGCTTTGACTGGATTTGAACCCACAATAACCCGATCGGAACACTCGGCCACTTTTTTTAACCGCCTCTGTGGTCTAGTGGTTCAACCCACCGATTTCAGATCCAGAGGTCCCGGGTTCGATCCCCAGGGGAAGTACAGTATTGTGCTTGGTTTGGTTGGTGCGAGGACTTTGTTTAAGTCCGCCTGGCTGCTACCACTATCTTACCTAATTCTGTCGCCATAACAACAATTCTATAAATTATTGTGTTCCGGCATTTCGAGGTAAGATAGCCAGTTCCTCAGTATGTTGAAGATTCCGGGTGAAGTGCACCTCCACCTTTGGCCTTATCTTAACTTCTTAACTTGTAACTAGGTAAGTAGAAGGACAAGCGCTTACCCGTCGTATAATAAAAAAAAACTTGGCCATACAGCTCTAAAACATATAAGAATGTCAATATAATTTCGTATGTTTGCGGTGACGGAAGGCAGAGTTCTGGAAATTGAAGTGAAACAAGAGCAACCCGATTCTGTAGGCATACCAATACACCCAATTATTTACCTGCACGGCAGCACTGTTTGCCAGTCGCTGTGTAATCAAAGCGCTCTCTACCATATTCAGCGGATTGAATTTTCCGTCCATCTCATAATGTACGGCTTTTATACGTGTAGTGGTACCACTGAGATACGCTGGGAGCATGATTATAAACATTGATACAGAAGACGTGGTACAGTGCGAATTAAATATTAGGTAGACTAAGATTACAAGCAATGCTTCAACAAATCACCAGCCTCTATTTTACCTTCCGCTGTTGGACATAAGCCTGCTTAGCAAGGTTTGAGATAGTAATGTAGATATTCATTTGTAAAGACGATGCTGCCACATACGGTAACATGTTTTAGCTGTATTGATTGCTATGATTCTGACCGCTGTAACCACACCAAAGAAAATACTCGCTAACACTTTTATCCGATATTCAAAAATCTTACGGGGCTGGTTCTTATGATAGTTAATCATAGTGGCAATGCAGCCAGTGTCTTACGCACGCTTCCGCCTGGTTCTGGTCTGGAACAGTTGAGTTACCTAGACCGCTTTTATTGGTTAGGTAGCCCTAAAGCTTTCCTTGTATAAATTTAATTTAAATGTTTGTACATATTATTTTTAATTTATTATTCAAATTAAAAATAATATTATTTTCAGCGATTAATAATATTATTCGTCTAGAGCTTTGTCCACTAGTATCAGACCGTGGTCCTATCTTTCATGGCCTTATCATAGCTTGGTGCCTTATCCTTATTACTCCCCACCGTAGCATAAAAAATAAAATAGTAAAAAATATAGATATAACCCAAACAGACAATACCAATGTCGAGTGTAACGTGCTCAAAATATATTTTTATCACAGCCAGTTATTGCTAAGCGTTCCGAATTGTAAACCGGGTATTTTTCCACGTCCCACAAAGGTCCCATAACGAAGTGAAATAGCCAAATAAGAAGGTCTTAATGTCGTAGTTAGCTGAGAATCCTCCCTTGTGAATGTAAGGTCATTAGCGCAATGTTATTGCGAATCACCCGTAGACTCGACGGCAGTCACGTATAATCTAAATTTGCCTGGCTGTAGCTGCTTTTTATACAACTGTAGACATATTACATTTTACGTAATGCTCTTTAGTGGCTTGTATGCGAAATTAAATTACATTACTTATGTCGAGGAATTATTTTGCGTAGATATTAGTTGGCTGAAGAACGATTGTTGAGACGGAGCGAATAGGTAAACCGCAATTGAGAGTGTAAATCATTAAGATTACATGACAAGGACACTGAATCGAGACGCCTTCAAATTATCTATGAACTTAACCTTAAAGTTATTTCTAAGTTTTTAGTGGTGGCGTCGGTTACATTTTATAAAAAAAATAACGTTTAATTAAATCTATACTTACTTTATATGGAAAATTACCCGCTATAAGACAGTTAACTGGTGAGAAAGAGAGCAACAATGGGTACTTGAAAATCAAGTGGAATCAATGTTGCCCTGTTAGTTTTATCGTGTGACCTCGTAGCTGGAAGTAGACACGGATTCAATTAGTGTGGAGGTGTGCGGGCATGTAACACGCCATACGGCGGCGGAGCGCCTGTGGCTTGCTGCACCCACAGCACTTAGGGCTCCAAGAACTGAACGGTCCAAGAGACAAGTTGACACTGATCCTGGAACAAAAAATGTAAGTAAGTATGAGCGATGTTTTCTTGAAAGGTTTCTCTTCTTTGTCACTGTTCAAGGAGGCCATAACCGCGCAAAAAGATGTCTCCCAATCACTATAATAGCTATGTATTTATTATATTATCCGCTAACCGCAAAAGCTTTAGATATACAAAAAATGTGTTCATCGTGCCTTTATTACTTCAATGAATATCCTCAAATCATATAAAATCGTTGAGTAGCTGAGTGATTGACGGATTGACTGATAATTAACGCACGCAAGAATAGTCGAAGCCAGAGGTCCAAAAGAAAGCTATTACCCTGGTATTATTTTTCTTTTATAGGGTAGGGGTGCACAAAGGTAGGAAAGTCGTTTCACTAGTTTAAAATAGTGTATATTATTATATGAAATGTTACTAATAGCGCCTCTTTTTTTTCACATAGAGGGAGATGAAAAGCAGTGTAGTGATACACTCTGCTTGTCATCCGCAAAATTATTTTTCTTTCGGCGACTCACAGTGAATCTCTCGCTATGCTTGGCATTTACCTACTATATTCAAATACGGGCGGGTAAGAGCGGGCTCTTGATTCAAATAGCGCCCTCGCCATAAAAAAATATTTTTGATCCCTTGTAATTTAATCAGTTTTAAAACTTGCAATAACCTTCCAGCATCTGTATTTCTACTGTCATATAACCCTAAAGTCTTCAAGAAAAGAGTTGATAGGCACCTTATATGGCACACTCCATCATAGACCTCCTTCCTTTCCTTTTCAAGTTTAGAGAACTCTTGTTCTCTAAACCCATTTCAAATTAAAAAAGTCCAAGTCACTTTACGCACATACGATACGCCGAATACAATCCCTGGTTTTTCGTATCACTGATAATATGAATCCATCACACATTTTACACAAAGCCGTCTTACCCTAAACTAAGTTAAAGTAATACGTGAACCAAAGATAATATACATACATAGGTACAAAACATACTTAGTAGGTTGGCAGAGACAAATTTCACTTTGGTACCACACGTAAATGAATATGAATGCTAACACCTATACTTTTTTTTTGTAGTCAAAACATAGGTACATATTTTTCTACAATAACACCCAAACATAGATCAAAAATAAGTATCGTACAAATGTTTAGGTACCTATTTCAGGATAGTTGAAAGACGTTTGATCAACAGTGATATATATTCACCTCATGACACGCCACATGCTCTGAATAAACCTCTTCCGTTCACACCTTGTGAACCACAGACACTACCGCCTCCAAATTACCTGACTGACATACCACTAGCTCCCATTCTGTTGCTAGTTAGCAGTTACCACCAGCATTAGCATCACGTTTCGTAAGATTTATCCAATTATCCTCCGTATTCACTACAATGGAGCGTCTCGAAAGATAAGTGCCATCAAAATTGAATCGTTTCACTTCAGCGCGTGGCTACATAGTTCTTACACGGCACCACATCCAAAATAAGTTCTACGGTGGAAACTCAGGGGTAGGTACGCGTAAGACGGTTTTCGGTAAATTGTAGCTTTATCTACATTGTGGAATTTGAATTTAAAAGATATGCAAGGGTTTAGTAACTAGTAATCTAAAAAAATATGAATTCAATGCCTACACGTCTGAGAGTTTATGTGAAATGAAATGAATTGGGCGGCTTTTTTGTAAAATAATACTTTTTTGGAGAAGATACTTAATATACATTAGATACTTAATAGATATAGATATATAGATTCGAATCAAATACCAACTTATTACACATGATTATGGGCATTTTGAGGTAGGTTCAAAAGTTGGCTACAAATAAACCCGTATTTGATTTGATTCGGTAATGATACTCTATTCTATAAGGTTTTTTGTATTTGGATGATGTTATTTGCAACCTTCTCACAAAGTTTTGAGACACACCGGTACCTAGGCTAGATTCATAGCAACAGTGCAAGAAGGTACTTCAGAATGTAAGGTTATGGCGCTAAATGACATGGTAAGCAAGAGTGCAGTTCGTAATGAAAAAAAAGAGTTTTTTTCGCGTCGCGTTTTATCAGGAAAGACGCTTACATAGAATAGCAAACATTTATTTATTTTATGAATAACAAAATTTGATCCGCACCGTTGAAGCTATTATTTACGTGATAAGTTAGGTATCATATAATGTAGAAAATGTGTATTAGTGTGGTGGCACTTGTAAGCCGGCGGCTCTTGTAAAATATGTATATATATTCAAGAATTACTCGTTTATAGTTTATTGCAATTGTCGAAAAAAGCCATGATGTTCTTTCATTGTTTTACGTACGCATGAAGTATAGTTAATAAAGTTATGTCCTCACTCAGGGAAAATATATATTATAATGGGTCCTCATAGAAGGCTTATTTCAATGATATCACAAGGTTTTTATTTGATTGTATACCTCAAAATAGGTATAAAATCAAAGGTTTCATTATTACCCACAAGAAACTTGTCGGTAACACCATTACACCAATCGAATTGGAACCTGCCGTGGCGTTTCACAGACGTATTCAATTAAGTCGAGTAGAGCGAATAACGGTGTTACCAACACATCTTGCCTTTAGAACTTGCGTTGAATACTTCGTGAGACTGATGACTGCTACAACTTACTTCTTGTGTGCTTGAATCTGGAAAATATTATATCTATATTACCTACAAATATTTCATTCTAGTTTTTCTGTCGTCTAAGCGATATAGAATTGTCGCAGATCGTTCAAATTGTCGTATGAGGTTGGCAATAGATGGAGACTTTTTACCTCGATAGTGCCAGAGCTTTTTTTTTATGATGGGTTAGCTCTTGACCTCTAGGTTTGTGAAACTCTAGGCCAAAGCAAGGATAAGGTCTACGATCGAGCAAGGTTTCCCAGAAGGCACTGGCAACTTCCTAACACAAGTGCTGTGGTATGATCAATCAGCTGTAACCTTTTGTAACTATTTTCAAAAATAAGAACTTATATCCTAATGAAGTAGAAAGAGGCAAAGTATTTAAATAAAAAATGAATTGATGGACTGGAATATAAAAGGTAGGTAATTTATAGTCCCTGCCTGAGTATTTTTCGGGAAACAGGTGTACTTATCTACCTTAAAGATGTTTATAGCCTAGTGAAACGCCTTAGACTTTGTTTACGTCATCCTGTCGGAATTTCCTAAAATTACCTAAAAAAGGTTGCCTAGATATCCGTTTTCAGCGATTATGCCATTGTTACCAGTGTCGCATAAATTAGGTTTATTGCATCTATGTGTATTTTGATGTGAATAGTTTTTGAATTATAAATCTATCAACTCTAGCTGGCTTGTACTGTGCCTGGATTTTATTTTTAAGAGTGTAAGTAATAAGGTTGCAAAACAGTTCAAAGATAGGTTTGTTTAGCTCAATGCCTGTAATGATAATGGTTCTTCGAAACTTGAGAGCAAAACTAGTACTGTAGGTATGCACTTGATTTCAAAGTTTAGCTGCCAAGCAATTACTCTATTTCCCAAGAATGGCACACCAGGTGCCTTCGACTCACGTGCTTATTCTGCGATCCATATAGGTGTTAGATAATACACTGAAGCAAACTGCTGCCATTCTTCTGGTAATATCTCTTAGTCTCCGGTCTGCGGGACCATCATGGCAGCTACTTATAATTTTCCTACTTATTGATAAAGTTTGATTGGATGTTAGTACCAAAACTATTTAATGGATTGAGCTGGAATCATGCACAGGTATTTCTTAGTGTTTCTTACTCTAGACCGAGAATTAAATAGGTTTTTTATACTTAGATATGACGTACGCGAAACCATGAGCGGAAGCTGGTGTTAAATGTAAAGAACTTATAGTCGCGAGAAGGTACGAGAACTGCTGAGCTTATTTCGATGAAACTTTAGCGCGTTGGCGCATTTATAACTATATTATATGAGACAAAAAAGATACTCTTCCGAGATGCTCAACGGATTTAGTTCACATTCAAAATACACATATTTTACATTTGATTTGACTTCAACTCTAAAGGAGGAGGTTCTCAATTCCAACCGTATTTATTTTTCATTTCGCGTTGGTTTTGATTGGATTTTCACGTTGCGCTAAATCGTCCAGACATTTTAAAAATACCACAAAAGTTCTTCGAACTATTATCATCCGCACGGTTGCTTGGAACGGTCATACACAACACGTATAACAGTTCTGGTCAAAATATAATTCAAAAGACAATAAAGCTCAACCTGCGCGTTGAACGGACCAAAAGCTTTCAGCTAGTTAACCGCTTTCTGTTTTATAACAATCGCGAAGATAAAGCGCCGTAGCTTTAGTTTTAACGTCTATTGTTCCGCTAATGCATCGTCAAACACTACCTTGAGGTCATTAAACATTTCTAAGGGCCTTTCTCACCAATTCTCGGTCTCGCATCTGGGCCCGTGTTTAGCTTTATTCTACAGACTCGTACTGCCAACCAAGAGAGAGTAGTTGAGAGTGGATTAAAATGGGCCTTTCTCACCAATTCTCGGTAGCAAATATGGATTCACCTATTCACCTGTGTTTAGCTTAATTCTACAGACTCGTACTGCCAACCAAGAGAGAGTAGTTGAGTGTTGATTAAGATGGGCCTTTCTTACCAATTGTCGGTCACGCATCTGGATTCATCTGTTTGGTTTTATTCAACAGACTCTTACTGCCAAGAAATATTACTCAGGACCTGTAGAGGTCTATTTAGCTTGAGACTACCCTTCAGTCAAAGTCTGGTGTGAACATTTTAGTCGCTCGAAAGTCACTCGCGCTAGATTCCAGCGTGGAGCGTATTTGATCATCCCTACGTATAGGTCTCGTTTTCCTTCCACTTTGCCTTTTACCACTGGCAATAAAAAGTATGTAAACTTTTTATTGTCAAATCGACCAGTGTAGAGGTTCCCTGGCTTTGCTCCTTAACCGACGCTTAAAATGACTTTGGTTAAGACCCCAAGGTTGACGCCCGATTAGTTTGCATTAATTTCACTTCCAGCGTTCTATTGTCAAACCTGTTAGTGTTTCTTTTATTTTGGAATTGTTTTTGTTAGTATCGGTAGGTAGGTTTTAATCGCATTTATTTGAATAATTTTAACAATTCTCATCGATATTTAATAGAAACCATTTTATTCTCGGAAAAACGTATTCCAGACTTCCAATTTTTAATAACAACCAAAGATTGATCTAACTTATCATCGTAATCGTTTGATCAACTTGTTCGTTCTTCAACCGGGTGGTTGCAAATCATTGCCTCTGTGGTATAGTGGTTTGCCCACCGGTATCAGACCCAGAGGTCTGGTTCGATCACCAGGTGGTACGATTTTGTGCTTGGTTTGGTTGGTGAAAGGTCTTTGTTTCTGTCCGCCTGGATATAATATACAACCTTCATATAACCTAAGTAATATATCTATAACAACGATTCTATATTGATGTGTTGCTTCCAATTCCTCCGTCTGTTGAGGTGAAGGGTTGGTGAAGGGTTTGAAACTAGGTAAGATGAAAGCCAAGCGTTTCCCGTGATACAACAAAAAAAACATACTTTACTAACTTATGCACAAAAATGTATGTACAGTTTTCGTTTGTATAATATGATTTGGGACTTTGAAATAATAAGTTTCATTTTACTTAAAGCGAAAACGACACGTATTTTTTCATTGATACAAAACATCTTGTTTTTAATTACATTCCCTCCCAGTCCTAAGCACTAATCTTGGCTGAGCGCTCAGGTCGCTACCTAATTGTTTTCTGTGCTAAGCAACAATTACACAGGGCACAAGTTGCACCATCGAATACAATGAAGAACGAATGGACACGAGAACTGTTTTAGGCCGCGGTTCATAAACTATTTCCTGCAGTACTAAACCCTGCAGAACGACTAAATATCTCGTAAGTACTCCCCAACACTCTTCTAGCTGCTATGTTGGCTCATTTACTGTGAACTTAGAGGATGTGGAACTCTGTATCCCACGATATCCGCGCTAGTCCCTCGCTTGCTATCTTCAAGAGCGGAGTCAAAGAGCACTACCTCTCCTCTGAGCCACGACCCCGTCAAGTCCTTCCACCACCTGCTGTCACCAAATCTGCCCAGCTCCATTTGAGCTCCATTACGTCTACTACTATAGTTTTTTTTTAAATAAAATAATTAATGATTTAAAGAAATTATTATCTAGAATTCTACCGTGATAAGTATGTTGTGTCTCACAAGGGTGCCCGTATGGGTGGTGCGAGCGAGTGCCAAGTTACCGAGGAGACGGCCCGCCGGCAATTTCCGTAGCAGCCGCGGTTAGCACCACCTGCCGTACTAACGGACAAACTTCTACTTAAATGTTTCGCTAATTCCACACAATAACTGATATACGTCTGAATATCTCAGAAGACATTGTTTTTTCTCGGTTGATCTTGCAACCTTTATACTTACTGTTTAGGTGTGGCACAGCTGTCTCATGAATTTTGGGAACCATTTGCTCAAAACTATTTTTTTTTTATACAACTAGGAGACGGAACAAGCAAGTAACCCGCCTGATGTTAAGTGTACTCTTGCCTATAGCAATGCCTTACTGCGTAGGTCAAATCCACAAAAAATATAGCCTACACGGCACTGCATTGCGCTCGTCAACTTGAGATATAAAGGTGTTAAGCCTCGCGTGCCCGTAATTTCACCGGCAACCATACTCTTCAAACCAGTACAACAATGTTTGGCGACTGAAATAGGTATGGTGGTAGTACTCCCCCTTTCACATGTGGCTCTACTACTCTTGAAAATATATTCATAACATAAGCACATTTTATGATGCATGCTTGCTGGAATGGATCACCTGGTCTTCTAGATACATTTATGCTATTCTCTCGTGCTTGTAAAGCATACATTTCATCTGAAAACATGACTCTTAAAAAATCTTCATCGGTCCAATCTAAGTGATATTGTGCATATCTTTGTTTGAAATACGATGGCCAGGCTTCAGTTTAAGGCCGTTTGTGGGTCTATATGGTTTTAAATTAGCTTCCGCAAGACTTAACTTACAGTCCATACACTTGAGTTTCTTTTTCCGAGGCGTAGAAACTAGTGTGTAAATGCAGTTTATGTAATTTTTAATGACATAATTTTACGATAACCATGATTTTTTTATTATTTTTATTTGTGAAGTATTAAATCTTCTGTAAAACACAATTTATTTCACTAAGCTATATTTTTTGCTATATTAATGGTTTCCAAGATATTCACGTTCTTATAGATAGCCCGGAATTTTTGCTCTCGATTGTATTACAATATCAATGGCGCAAGTCTTGCAAATGTAGATGATTTATAGTTGTTGGCTTAGTGAGCATCAGTAGGTAACTATTATGCTCATTAACATTATATAACTTATATAAACCTCTTAGTTTTTGGTAACGAATCGTTTTAAATTCAACTCAAACGTAATTAATAATAGTGTGAAATTATGCATAGCTGCTTTCAGAATATAATAATAAATTGATTGACTCGACTATGCGTGAAATTTAATTAATTTGGCATTATTATATCGGTGTATGAAGTTTTATCGTAAAAGACACGGCTCTTCTAGCGGATTTGGAATTTACAAAAATAGAACTGTGGCTCCAGATTGCCACTTAAAAGCTCAATAATTTTCAACTATAAGACAGCAGGTACATATTTAATTAGCTATACTATATTAACTCATAAATATTAATATTAATATAACAAATATTAATTTATATTAACTCCCGTGGGATCAGTTTAAAGCGTAACTTTAGTGCCAAAATATGTCCTGATGAGGATTCAGTAAACTTACTTACTTACTTACTCCTACGGCGCAGAAGCCCAAAGTGAGTCTTGACCTCCGATACGAGAACTCTCCACTTTCTCCTGTCCTATGCGGTGCCTTGCCAGTTATCGGCTCCAAGCTCGCGTAGGTCACCTACGAGTCTGTCACTCCAGTGAGTTTCAGAACCAAATAGCAGGATAGGCCTTTTGACGGTTCTGTATATGCGAGCTTTGGCCCTTCTTTCTTTCTTTCTCTTTCTGAGAAGCTTAGACACTAATACCTTGTGCAGAGTGCTGCGTTGCAACGTAAGGAATTCTGAACGCTTGTCTTTCCTGTTCCCGGGTGTTTGTGTGTGTCACAGTGCAGCCCAAGTGTTTAAATTTGGCCACTCCCTTTAAACACATTATCTCCATCGTCTGTCTTGTCTTTGTTGTCTCTTGACGCTGTATCCGAGTATTTTTAAAGCTTTTCATATGAAGATACTCAGTTTTATCATGGCTTACCTACATTGAGTGCTACCGTCCTCGCTTCCTCTTCCAACACCCTGACGGCCGTTGCAACTTATTTGTGTCTTTCTCCAAGAAGATCCAAATCGTCAGCATAACTAATCACTTTATGCTTTCCCTCAAGTATCAGACCTGTCTACAGTGCAAGCACTTTTTTGGGTAAACGATCAACCGCCTCTGTGGTCTAGTGGTTCGACCCAACGATTTCAGATCCAGAGGTCCCGGGTTCGATCCCCAGGGGAGCAATATTATGAAACAGAAATACTATAAAGGGCTCATGATTTTATTAAATTAAAGTTAGGTTGAGGCTCTCCCGCGCACCGAAAGGACACGGCAAACCGACTTTTACAGTTTTTGTACCAGTGTTGTGATTGCTCAGCCTCAACCGCTACCAAAAGCCAGCAAAATGGTCTTCCAATATGAGGTAGTTCTGATCATCTGTAAAAGAACATTTTATTTATCTGAAACAGAATGCGCGCGTAAATTTTATAAAAAGATTTTGTTTTACGAATAGAGCGGCAGGTGTGTCCTGGACACAACGAATGTTGGCTTTAGGAAAATTACCGAGAGCCGAGAGCTGCGGTTGAGAGTTATTGCTGCTTTAGGTAAGACCCGATTTTGGGCCAAATCGATGGTCGTGTAATGCGGTGCACGAACAATTTTTCAAATTTCGAATTTACATGTTTCATTCATCAATAAAATGGTACCATATAATATTTTGCAATTTTCAAGTTTTGAACATAACTTTTTAACGCTTTACTTCAACTTAATTTGTTCGTCAATAAGTGTAAATTAGGTCAATATAATATTAAACGTACGTAATGGTCATACTGATAGAATAGATATCATATCTCTGAAGTAGCTCTGCCAGTAGCATGATGCATGGTTGTGGGTTCGAATCCGAAACAATAATTGAATGTAAAAAAATATATATAAGGAAACAAACACCTATGGACACTGGTGTTTGACCTTGCGTCTGCATTAAAAAATAGGTATAACAAACTTTCGTACAAGTTATGCTTGGTTTGGGGCTGGATGTCATTATTTAAACTGCCGTAGGTAATAATGGAGGATTTGATGGATTATTTCACCATTTAGATCTCTGTTTCAACGACGAATCCCATACCCATATTTTTTGATGAACACCAAAACTACACTACTAGCTATAATACTACACACAAGTTATTTGATCTGCTCTATTCATTTCCGGTAAAGGTAGCGTGTTCTCCATCCAATCGTTTGATTGCGATCTGTACGATGCGCCAATCACAGACTACTATCGTTGACCATGTAGTACGAGTGTAAGGTTAATTTGCTCAATGCAATGTTTTCCACAGAACGGAGAAGTTTTTGAAAATGTCAGAGTACCAAGAGTAAAGTGCTCATAGCAATAGCGTGCAAAGGGGACATTCGTAGATACAGTTTTATATTCCCTTTCTGGATAAGCAATATCTGAATTTTCCAACTTTCAGTGCAAACGACTTTCAATGGAATACTAGCCTGTATTTGTGGACAGCTTTACGTACCTGGAGACGTAGTTTTTTTATTTTACGACTGGAATGCGCTTGGCCTTCATCTCACCGGGTTTCAAGCTAGGTTTCAAGGCCGGTGGAAGCGCACTTCACCCAGAATCCTCAACAGTCTGAGGAACTGGCTATTTTTCGCCTAAATGGCGGAACACATCATAAAGGCTTAGCGTATACGGAGATGGAGGCCGCGCAGGCGACACAGTTCATCACAACACAGCAGCATCTGTTTCTTCTCACCGCTTGGAGGTGGGGAATGGGCTTGCAGGGCTATACAGTTATTTTATAATAATGCATTATCATAAAAGGGCGTATTCAGTGTACATGCTCCAGTACTTGCGTGTGCAGCCCTGCGTCGCGCAGACTTCAAGACAGATTTGTACGCGCGGACAACACATGTGCTTTGTATGTTCCCCAATTACTCGGAGACGCCTGGACCGATTTGGAATTATTATTTTTGGTTTGAAAGGCTCATTAGGTCCCATTGTCATCAAGTCAGGATCTGATGATTCCGGAGAAATTGAGTGAACTTTTCAAATATTACAGGCACACTTGAAGCGATTTGGGTATTTTTAGGGTGTATTACCTCAAAAGTAAGTAAAAAACTAACCCCTGTCATCAGGTCAGGATCTAATGACGAGATACTGGAGAAATCGAGGGACATTTTCAAATATTATAGGCGCATTTGAAGCGATTTTGGTATTTTTAGGGTGTATTAACTCAATAGTAAGGAAAAAATGTATCCCTTATAATAAGCTATCTGTCTGTCTGTCCGTCCATCTGTCATCAAAATCATTGGAAAAAATACGTCACCCAGCTAAACCAAATTGTATCATGAATTAATAAATGAATGAATGAATATACAATGGGCGGTCTTATCGCTTAGAAGAGATTTCTTCCAGCCAACATTTTATCATATTTTTCATTAAAGTCGGTTTTCTTATTAATTTTTTAAACGTATTTATTTTTGTTTCCATAATTCAGACGTCATGAGTCCTGCAAGTTTCGTATACGCTTTACGCAGTTTAGACATTTACTATGTAACACAGTATAATTTTTGCTGTTCTACCCTATGCTGTGCTGCGCGGCCTGAGACTTCGTATACGCTTAGGCTGAAAATTGCTGTTACTACTTAATACTCATACATACTTCATACTCTATATTTCATACTCAGGTATTATGTTTTTGTTTTTATATTTACATGTACGACGGGGAAACGCTTGGCCTTAATCTCACCTGGTTACAAGTTCAGATAAGGCCGAAGGTGGAGGCGCACTTTATCGAGAATCCTTAACATACCGAGGAACTGGCTATCTTACCTCTAAACGCCGGAAAATAACATTTAAAACAATAATTAATATTAAATATAATAAGTAATAGCTAGCCATTACCCAGGTGGATTCAAAACAAGACTACCAACCAAACCGACCACACATTGGCACTCCCCTGGGGATCGTACCTGAGACCTCTGGGTCTGATATCGATAGGCGAGCCACAAGAACATGGAGGCAGTAAACTTGCCATGTTCATAAACGTAAACACTACATTTCCCAATGCCTTATATGTGTTACAATGTGTGAGTGTTTTCAATGTGTGAGTGTTTTCAATGTGTGAGTGTTTTCAATGTGTGAGTGTTTTCAATGTGAAACTGCATCATTTACAACGCAACAAATCCGACCACAGATTCTATGTTCAACTATTATAGCAAGCGAAGTCTGGCTCAGCTTAGCAGCATTAAGTAAGCAGTACGGGACACGCGTATATATTACAATAGAACAATTTGTATGAGATGGGATACAGCGTGTTACGAGCTTTAACGGTATAATTTATTTAAACAATATTTGCAATGAAACTAACTATTTACAAGTAAAGCAGCTGGTAACTGAGGACCGTTTATAGTTTTGGTAGCTCAATTAATTTCAGACCAGTAATGAAAGCGTACCTGAGAAACTGTCTGTCTTCTAGTTCCGATCTGAATAGCATTAATTGCATAGAAAAAGCTTTTTTTTTGTTTTTTTTTTATTGAACGATGGGTAAGCTTGTTATGGCGACTGAATTAGATAAAATTGGTGGTCCCAAACCAAGCACAACATTGTACTCTCCCAGGGCATCGAACCGTCATTAGCGACGGTTTACTTTCCTGAGAATGTATAAAGACTTATACAGCGCCTCTAGCGTAGATAGATTAGAGTCAATGAAGTAAACAGAAAAAAACCTACGTCACGTCTGTACTTGCTGCAATTACCAACAAATGTTGTGAGTACCTACTAATGTTACTGGCGGTGTTTACCAATTTAAATACCTCATATCCTAGAAATACTTAAATTTGATGAATATTTGATTAAAATGAAAATGTATTCGTTTTATTTCAGAAGGCGCCAAATGTTGAGTGATGATATAAAATAAACCTAAATTATTTTTACTGTCATAATCCCCCCCCAACCAGGATTAAAAATGATAAATGGGAAAACGCCATTTTTTTAAATGTCATAATCCCACTGGTGAGGATACCTTGGTGGGAACTATGACAATATACCTAGTAGACTACTGTAACACTGTGGAAGGCAAAAATATATCTAACTATTATGACAGTCAAAAGGTATGCTTGTAAAATGAAACCAAAGGCAAAAGCTTTACAATAGCGGATTAAAAACTTTCGCAAATCAAGATCTGTGGACGCGAAGAGCTCCAAACATGCGCATCACTAAGCCGTGAAATGCTACATTGTATGGTTTGTGGGCACTCCTGTGTCTGCCGGCAGTTTCCAGTACCGGCAGTTAGCGGCACCTGCGCGAACTAGATACATAGCTCGTAAGAGGAGTCAACTATAGGATTCTTGTGTCTTTGGGATTTATGACAATACTTGGATAATTAGGTGCTGAATATGCCCATATTTATTCGGTTTGATGAAAAAATAACATAGGTACATCTTATGTTTTCGATACTTACTCATCTTTCCAGTAGGTTTAACAAGCCTCATAGCTCAGTTGGTAGTAACTCTGCCTTCTGCGTTATACGTTGTGGGTTCGATTTCCACCAAGACAAACATTTGTGTGATGCATATAGATGTTTGTTCTAGGTTTAGGTATTGTATCATATAGAAAGTAACTTATGCAATTTTAATGTATGAACATGTTTTTGTAGCATATTAATATTTTTTTGTATTTTTGAATGTTGTATTGATATTCGAGTAATACTACACTGTTCCTTTAGTGTACACTGTGCTCACTGTCTACACTGTACTACAGTGCTCAGTGATTTGTCAGATATACTATATTACTAAGTGTGGTTTACCTTTCTTATTTTTTATTGGTGATAGCCTAAGATGGAGCTTGTCTAAAATAATCCTGTTCGTCCGAGACTTGAAGGCTCCGAGATTGTCAACTCGTGCATATTAACAAACCTATTTTAGAACTGTAATTTAGTGTCGTTTGTTTGACGCTGAATGAACGTGTCTTAATTTGAGCAATAATCGGTTGCTTTTAATTTTAACTCAAACCAACCCGTGACAATGTTACAAACTCACTAAGCTTACCTGCTTGTATCCTGTCACGCTATAGTCCAAGCCCCCCCCCACCGATGCATGACTCGCTTTATGCTCTCATAACAATAACAGCCACCATTTCTGTTGACCTCGACACTCAACACCCTAATAATAAGCATTACACGAGCAACAAGAGCATCCTCCAAATAATTTCTACCATTATCACACCAATTTTACATGTACTTAAAATACACACTTCACATTATATATCAAGTTCACACGCATAGTCATAGCCATACAGCCCGCAATGGTCCACGTAGACTTTAGCCATTGAAGCTATAGGGATTTCCATACTATTCTCATTTTTTTTAAAAGTTGAAACTCCTTTAGGCGCCCTGGGCATTTTCTGAGATGGGAAAAAACTATTGAACTCATTAGACACATTTGAATTTAAGCACATTGTCACGTTATCTTTACTTCTTTTAGTTAGTGGTAGGATATAGTAATATAATATTTATTTAAGTTTAAGTACCACCTAGCTACCACCATCTTACCTAATTTTGTCCCCATAATAACAATTCTTAATTGTTGTGTTTCGGCATTTAGAAGTAAAATTGTCAGTTTCTCAGTTTGTTGAAGATTTCGGGTGAAGTGCGTTTCCACCTTCGGCCTTGTCATAACTTGAAAATCAGGTGAGATGAAGGCCAAGCACATCCCCGTCGTACAAAAGAAAACTTCTGTCGGTACTCCCGGAATGCCACTATTTTTTTTATCCACGCTTGGGAGTCCGGTTGAGATCACATTAAAGGTATTCAGGCTCAAAACCTACAGAGAACAGCTGCTGCTTAAACCTATATTCACCTTCCGTCCAATAAAGCCTAACGTCATCATGGAGTAAGAATCTTACCCCTAAGTTTGAGACAGTATTTACATGTATAAAACAAATAATTATGTTTTGAGAAGTATTCTACAAGTTTTGTATCAAACTATATAAAACATGGTAAAAACGAGAGGTCATACTTGTACCACCACGATACAAATGTCTATAAATACACCCCCTTATTGAAATACCAAATGAGACGAACAAAAAACACGAAGAATCATCTGGGGGTTTTTCGATACATTGAACCGACAGAAATGACAAAAATACGTCAAAGGGGAGAGAATTTATTCAATAATACAATACAGGATTAACTGGGATTGATAATGGTTTACTTGAGATGAACTCAACTGGTGAGATTTTCTTTTGTCACTGGAAAGGTTATAGAATATTAGAAATGTACTAATAATAATGTACTGTAATGTATGTATGAAACCTACTGTTCTTCAATTGTAGTTAGATAATAATAATAATAAATACTAAGCCCCAAACTAAGCATAGCTTGTAATATGGGAACTAGATTACGGATAGAATACTTAAATACTTTTTGTAAATACATCCTACGTAATATATGATACAACACCCAAACACAGAACAAATAAAAGATAGATTGAGAAACAACGTTTAGAATTTGAACTCAAGTAAAAACTGTTTCTTATTTTTCTTATCCTTATTTACGTATGGTAACACATTTTCAACTTCATGGTAAAAGCCTCCTCCAACTCATGCTATCTCTCTTTTTCTAGTATGTCTGCTCCAAGCTTGCCTGCTACCTTTACAATGTCGCCGTCCCATCTTTTGTGTGGTCTACCCTTTCTCCGTTTTGTATGTATTTAATCTTGATTTGTAATCGACAAATTACCATCTTTCGTTTTGTAACCTCTGGACGTGTCTTGCCCACCTCCATTTTAGGAATATAACTTTTTGGGTGAGCTCTTTTGCTTACATACTCAGCTAAACATTAACATTAATAAAAATAAAAATAGATTATTTGCTAACGAACACATGCTAGATAGATACAAACAAGGAATAATTAACAAAGTAAAGATAGGCAGCATAGTGACAAATTAAATAAATAATTAAGTAGGTACAAGAATTATAAACCAAACGATAAAACCAAAACACGCATTATACAGCAATAATTAAACTCTCTACGCACCATATAGGTACGTGAGTAGGTAAACCCCGCGAGAATGTATCGACAAAAATAGTCTAATTTTACTTATAACCACAGAGCGACTGTGTTGATTTATTTTTCTATTATATTATATCAATTATTATATTAGGATCCATCAATAAAAAAGATGACCCTTTCTATTTTTTTGCTTGCTGTTTTAGTAATAAAAATACATGCCATGCATAACCCCTTTTACTTGTAGCTCAATAGTAAACGACAAATGAGTTAGTCAAGGCAAAGGAGTTGTTGCATGCGACTAGAAGCAAGTTCTAGGGTTTATTTGTTCTTTAAATTAACAGGGCTTTGCTCAGCGACCACTGTTGTTCCTGTTAGATTGCTTCCCTAAGTTTCAATTCTGTTTCGGTGCCGACAAACTTATGGCCGCGGACAGCATATTTATCATGCTGCAATATTATAATGCAAATCAAACACGAAAGCTCATAATTAATGCAAAATCCACGCTTAGCTGTCAACCACGGATAAGCACGGTAAAGTTAAACCTACTGATAGGATTTGTAACGTACTGATAGGATTTTGTAACATACAGTCAATTGAAACTTTTGGTTTATATACAACTGTTTCTTGTTAGTAAATGGTTCCAAAATTATTTTTTATAATTTTTCAAAAGTGTTACAAAAACATACTTTTGTTATTTCAAACTTTTGTGATTGCTTTAAAGAGATTTTAGTGATAAGGCCACCTTGTACCTAGTATCAGTGTTCTCTGCTTGTTTGTTTTTTGTTTCTTGGTGTACAATAAATAGTTTATCTATCTACATATATAAAGCGTGATTTCCTAAAATAATATTTACAAATCCTTCCAATCAAATCTGTGCCTTCATATTCGTATATTTGTATGTATTGAACTGACATAAGGCTATTACAGATACTTGGCATTATTTATTTCATGTATTGATTTAGAATTCCTTATCATCAAATCTGTCTTCGAACTCGTATATTAGTATATTGAACTGTCATAAGGCTATTGATATAGATCTGGGCATTATTTACCGTAACTTTATATCAAGATTGGCTACTATTTCATATGATGTAGGGAGGTATCTCCATTATTTACCTCGAATATAAATTATGACGGTATTGGTTCACTAACTAAACCATCGGAATTATGCAAGCTCCAATGCATATACAATTCAATACAATCGTTCATCGCGCTCGATCCGATAAATAAACAATGAAATCACCTCGTCCGTACCTATATCAGATCCGGACTGGTACATACAAGAAGGAATAAAACGCTAGTGATAGCGTCGAAAGTATAAAATGCAGATAGCCGCTCCACTGAACTATAGTTGTTGCTATGAACTGAGTTTTACTAGGCGTTATATTTCAGAACAGAAACAGAGCTTCGTTCTTTTATGCATTGTTCGTTCCTTGTTCTCACTCAAACTTTGTGATTTACAAACGTTGCTGAAATCCCATAGCGGATTACATTTTACAATCCGCCATTTCAATTTTTCATCGATAGTAAAGTGCCCTCCGGAAGAATGCGGTTGCGGAATAAAACGCCGCAAGTTCTGAGCAAAACTTCGGATAGAAATTGGAATAGCCACTTTTTGTACCAATTGAGCAGCATTTGCAATGAAACAAAGAACACTGACCTGTTCAAGTTTGAAAATTATTTCCATAATAACACGTTGCGAGCGCCACTACGTACTCATACTTGCCCGGGTGGGGAGTGCTGCATGCAATTATATTTCAATATTAATCTTATTCACCCTTTCATTACTGGCTCGAAAGTAGCCAATTATGAAAAGGCAGCGACGATTTCGCTACAGCACTTATCCTTTATTTTTTTACCTGCTCGATGTTTACATTTTCTAAAAGTAAACTAGACTAAGTTTAATTTAGAATTAAGTTACAGTGGTTTTGACGGGGCTCCTAGTTTCATGTAATAACATAATGGTAAATCATTTATAAATTGATTTGTGTTTCAATACATCCGGATAATAGAATAAAGAACCTTCATTACGCTTTCATGTACCGTTTCATTTGAAAAGGGTACTAAAAGCACATTACGGAACGATTCGTGTCACAGAAATGAAAGTAAAACAATTTTTGCTCCTTCATACTTGGTATCCACATTTGTTTTGTAAAAGGAGAGCCGTCCCGCTCTCTATTTGGCTAATGGATATATCAACGAGATTGGTTTCCTAACACAAACGAACACGGTTTCTAGTTAAAAATACCCTTCATACCAAAGAGCCCGTAAATTCAAACGAGTGTTGTGAGTGAAATATTTGTAGCATCGACCAGGTGCTTTTATGCTGAAACGAAAGGTTTTAATATGTATGTTAAAAAGCTTTAGATGCTTCAGCGTAGGTACATTTTAAAACCCATGTTATGTATACCTAAATGTGTTTTAAAAGTGTTATGTGATATTTATGAATAGTCTTTCGTTTACGATCTTACCTGAAAGTAAAATTTTAACTGCTTGGAAGGATAAAAATATACCTACCTTTATTTTCATTTAGAAATATTCTGCTTTGAAAATAAATAGGTAATGGATACCAAATATTACTTAGTAACGATTTTTATCAGGTGCCTCACTTTAATAAAATAGTTCGGAATCGCTCTTACTTAGGGCGATTCCGTGCAGGCGGTAGATTTTGTTTAAAAATTTTGATAATTGTGAAAATGTTAAAGATGATTTTCTATTCTGATTACATATTTGGCATTTTTTTAATATATTTGTATTTTTGCTACTAAGATTACCAAATTCGACTTACCCATGAAAACAATAACAGACTACAATAACAACCTTACTTAAGTCTCGCAATAATATTACAAATAAACGAGTTCCTTAGTACACGAGAGTTTTTCCTAGTAGTATAAACTAATTACTGTCCCAGAACAAATAAAGAAGAATTTAATATCCGCGCAAACGGTGCTCAACCAACAACATTTATCATTTGTTACCTTAGCAAATACAATATTTCCATACGAGCTATGACACTTATTACTTTCATATTTTATGAATCGATAGAGGGATAAAGAAGCTACGAGGATACGATAAACAGGACTGCTTAAATAAGACAATGTATTGGAGCTCAATTTGGCGAATCACGTCGGTTGGCGGGTGAGGGTCGCGGGCGGGTGGTGACTGGTGAACGTGACGAATTCAGCTGAAAACGCACGTAGACAATTAACCCTGGGCTGACGTCTGCAGTGATACATGGACCGGGCCCCAGGGAACGGTCCAAATAAAGCGAACCCAAATAAACACGTCGCTTACATACGTACACAGCTCTCCCGCCTTTTTCTGCCACATAGAGACTATCCAAATAATTGCAGACATCAACGGCACACAAACTAATATAATACCTTACCGCAGATCTAGTGAACGAAATTAAAAAAATAACTCTTGGAAAGAAACCACGTGTCGCAGCCAAAAAATTAAAAGAATCTGGTGAATTTCAGACATAAATCTTGAAGGCGTCTAATTACAACGATCCAGCTCTTTTCTTGTAGACTTACGGCGGCCATGCGTCATAAAATGTTTTTATGAAAAAATATCAGCGCATCCCAAGGACCTGCTTGAGGAGTTATGGAGGTAACTTGCTCACGAATTTGGATAATGGAATACTGGTATTGAAAGGCCGGAAATTCTTCCCTAACTTTATTTAAGCATACATATTACACAGTGAAATAAAATATCAATCTCATTCGATATCTTTTGGGATTAGGTCTAATATTCTGGGCAGGTGCTACAAAGGCTCGTAAATCATTTCAAGAGAAACAAAGTACTCTTTACCTCGTTTGCCTAAAAGGATTTCTGGAATTTATAGTCAAAAGACTACTACAGTGGTAAAGTTACATCACATACCTACAGTTTTATATTAGCTTTGCCGTATGTACCAACTTGACTGCGCAACGAAGCAGCTCTCTTCACGGACTGTGTGTTCAACTGTGTAGGGCTCTTGTCTGAGAAAAATATACTGTACAAATACTAACCATCAACTTTGCAACGGGAAATTATTTGAAGTACAAACTTTCCAAATAAAGCTGTGCGAAAATTAATATAGACATTCACGGAGAGGGCTTTGATAGATGTGGAGCAGCTGGCAGGCGGACATTTTTAGTGAGGTCTCTTATAACTTCTTTGTTGCAGGTAATTAGATAAAAAATGATTAACTACCACCATATAATGCATGTGACAGAGATGCGAATATTAGGGTGGGGTGTTTGGTGTGACAAGGATGGATAAGGAATGAGTAAAACAGAGAAAGTCTGAAATTAGCGCCAATGACGGAAATAATGAAGAGGTTAAGGATAGCGTGGTATGGACATTCTAACTCTAATTCTATTCGGGGGGTTATGATCTGCACTGATGTTCAGCACTGGGGTGTATTATGCATTGCTCCCCTGCTACCCTTTTTTTTTTTTTAATGCGGAGAATGCGTTTAGGCACCATAGCCTCGTTGGGGACGAGGCCGTGTGTGGGACTCAACCCGTCTTAGCGACAGGCAATACCCACTAAACTCCGCAGTGACCCGCTTTCGCCGAGTGGTGGTGTCGTGGGAATCCGGCTAAAGCCTTTACCGCCACAACACCACCAGCGATTGCCCCTTTACAGGGGCCCCACAGGCCCCCCCAGTGTGACTGGGGGGGATGGCGGGAACAGCTGGGTCGCCAGGCCGTTCCCGCTGTTCGACGGGAATGAGGGCCTGTGCAATGGAGGCCGGTTGAACGCCCCTACGTTCCCGGCCTCCAGGCCCCCATCTAAACCATCAATGCCAGTTTAGTGGCCGAGTTGACCCTCTCTCGGATTATTCGCTGCCGTCGATAAGTCCCCACAAGTGGGAAGTGATCGACGGCACCCAGGGTACACCACGAGGAGGTTATCCGACCCAGTACCCCTCCCCTGCTACCCTCAATCAGCCAGCTCAACTACTTGAAGTAACGGAGAAGGGTCCTGGGATGCTGACAGCATTGCTACAGAGTATTTTATGTGACAGCTTGTTCCCCAGCAGGTGGATCAAGTAGTTTTTTTAGACCAGATTTCACTCAGGCTTCCCTTATGGTATGGACATGTCATGAGGAGGGAAGAAAGTGACATACTAATATAATGTTAGGTATAAATGTGGATGGACGGAGGAGTAGGGTAGACTGAGGAAGAGATGAGTGGATAGTGAGAGTGATGATATGCATGTGAGAGGAGAGGATACTGAGTTGACAGATGAAAAAGAACGTGCTGAGACTCTGGTAATATGTGGGATAGGGGCAGAAAGAAGATGATTTACTGCCACCAGCAAATAACACTAGTACAAAAGAGAATTGGCGCCCAGAGCAGAGAATAACTTATAGTACTCTGTCCAGAGTGCGACAGTTTTTGGTAAATCGTGGCTTAAAAAAACATCGTGGATTAAAAAAAGTTAAACTCTTCACTACTTACAAACTACATTTAACTACCAACAGTAATAGTTTTGAACTGTTTTAATAGTTTTAAATTTCCATATTGGTTTCCTAACTGAACGAACTTTGCTCGTAGAGAGTCAAATAGTTAGGGAACCACATTTGGAAAATCGAACCTTAACAATAAAAAAAAAAATGTTGTTTATAGTTAGATGTAGCTTAGAGTGCCGAATTTATGTTTTTTGAATCCACGGTGTCAAAATACGTTATGTACTAGTTATGTAGAGGAACCCTCCAAATCTTTACTTGTTCTTCTAGAGAGCTGGTCATAAGCTTGGCTATCACCAATAAAAAATACATCTAACCACTTGAAGGCGTTATTGTACCTATTCGTTTTCTTATACAAAATTCGAGCTTAGCTACCTACGAAACTTTTAACATTTTCTAGAAGTACGTACATTACTTAGGCAATTTACTGTTTCCAAGTAGATAAATTATCATTAACTGGGTAGGCAATAATTTTAAATACGTACTGAGTATTATTAGGTAACTCTGATAAACTGCGTTGGTAATTCTGTGATGTTATCTTGTTTTGGAGGAACCAACAAAACTGGAGCAAAATAAAATAAATTAGATTTTTTCTATTATCTTCATTTGAACATTGTATAGGTAATGGCTAATTGTAATAATCATAATAATAATCTATAGATTTTGAAACAAAAACAAAGGTACATTTCAAAATTGAAGAAACGATGCCAGATGCAGAATTTAACTGTGTCGCAGCTGACAAAGCCCTTCCTCCGAATCAGTGAAAACAGAGTTCCGAATAAAATGATTAGATTACAAAATATAAGCCTAGTATTACAGTATTACATAATTACTATAAAATATATTGTATTATTATATACTTACTAGTGAAACGTCCGTGGCTTCGTTCCCGTCGTCCCGCGGGAAATTCTTTTATAATTTCTTAGTGTATCCTTCTACGAAAGGAACCCTAAAAATAACCAAGTACCTAGCAAGTCTCTAGGACCTCTGGCGTAGGCTGTGCGTTGACTATCAGTCAGTCAGCTCATCAACGATTTATATAATTATTTAGATTAAACATCATTTGGCTTTTATCATGTCCAACGTTTCTTATAATCATATAATAACAAAACAAATAAAAAGTAGGTACCTCTTAGAAAATAATACCCGCAAGATTTTTGAAAACCCGGAAGGCACAGGTTCCACCCGGACCCAAGGTCTCATCCCTCTCGAGAACGTACGACGCAAGTCAAATATTTAGTTTTTGAGCAATATGGAGGAAATGCGACATCAACGAAGTAGCTTGTCGAGATTCAATAGTGAGTTGTAAAATGACGCACGTCTTTGGAACAGCATTCTTTTGAGGCAATGTCGAGTCTGTAACTGTTTCCAATATATCCGTAAACAGACTTGTGGGAATCTTTGTTCAATCCGTCGACACAAAATGTGGACACAGAACGTTTTGCCTGGAATGAAGTGTTTACACAAACCGTGGTACAATCGTATATAAATTGCAGTACCTACATAATTGTGAAATAATGTGAATTTGTAAAAATTAAAACCCACCCAACTATGAGAAATACAGAAATACAAATATCACCTTTGTAACAATGACTGAGAAATAAATTTAAAATAACTATTATAGTAAAGGCAAAACATCTAATTCAATTATGTTATACAAAACCTTTTCGATTTCTTAAGTCTTATATTAGAAATGGATGAAGAAGCTGCGTCTCGAATATAGCAAGCCTCATAGCTCAGTCGGTAGTAGCTCTGCCTTCTGCGTTGTAGGCTGTGGGTTCGAATCCCACCCAGGACAAACATTTATGTGATGAATAGATGTTTGTTCTGTGTTTGGGTGTTGTATTGTATGATAAGTATATATTTACAAAAAAAAGGTATTTAAGTATCCTATCCGTAATCTAGTTTCGATATTACAAGCTTTGTGAAATTAAAAAAATAATAATAATGAAATGAATGTCCTGTAACATTTATTTATATAGAGAGTATGAGAGTATGGTTAATTTTTGAATCACAGGTTTCGTTCGCATTTATGAAGGAAGGCACCAACACAGCAACGCATAGTCCAACTCATGCCTTTTGTGAAATTAAATAAAACCAGACGATATTTCATGGCAAAAATCACTCAGCCCTCAGAATTAGCAATCTGAAGTGGTCTGGCCACAAAGCTCGCAGAGCCAATAACCGCTGGGTAATAAAGGTTCTCACAGTGCGACCGCGATTAAACGCGAAACGGAGTGTGGGACAACCTCTACTCGATGGACTGACGACACTGTGGCGGTCGCAGGAAGTCGATGGATTTGTGGCGCGGTTTTTTTTTTACTGTTTAGACGTGATGGTACCTTACCGGTATCCAAAGACAGGCGGAATAGGCGAGTGATAATAGATGACAGTTCGGGAGCACACTTTTTAACACCACCGCCGGGATCCCATCTGGACCACTGGATTGGTTCACGTCTAGTGATAGTAGCATCTTGAGCACCTCCTTTTGCTTAATGCGCACTTCTGGCATGGATTTTCCGCACCAGGGAAGCGATGGAGGAATCTCATCAGTAGTATCTGGACGTGAAGAGTCCGCGAAGAGTGAAGCGAACAAGTTGCTTTCTCTTCAGCAGTGTAGGCCAGCGATCCATCAGGTTTCATCAAGGGCGGCAGTGAAGGGCGACAGAATTGACATTGAATGTCAATTCTGAAAATGATTGAATTGCAATGAGGACGATTGGGGGAGGCTTGTGTTCAGTAGTGGACCTCTGTGGGCTGATATGGTGATGATGATGATTTAAATATGTAAGAGACAATCGAATAACACTCTGTAAAAATTTCAACTATCTAGTACCGATTACCATGAGATACAGCTCGCCGAGAGACTGACAGTCAGACTTACGGGAGGCTTTGTATAATAGGGTCCTGTTGGCACCCTTTGGGCTCAGAACCCTAAAGAATCTATGCACTACCTATAATCAAAACCCCATTGAGCTCTTCTCGAAATGAATACGCGGTTACATTGCGATGGTCTATACACCGGTTGCCACTTGACCCGCTCCATACAGTCAGCCAATATATCTTTCAACTCAGAATGGATTCTAGAAATGTTGATTTTAGCTGCAACTGCAAGTAGAGCAATATAATGGCCCGATGCTCAATTTCATTTTAAATGTTTTGTTTGCAATACTTTAGAGAACAAACAAAGAAAATAAAAATGTGAACATTTACACGTGGCGAGCAAAATGGTCTGTTGTGCGATGGAAAGTGGCACACTCTTTTGAACGTCAAAATTGTAAATAAATACAAAATTTTATCAATGGTTATTGTATTATCTACTACACCTCTATGAATAAACCAGAATGTATGAGATCAATAAGGATAATACGCAAATCCCAAACAAAATAAAACGAATGATCAAACAGCCCCAAAGCGATGAAGGCGTCGGTACAATAACTATTGTCACATTCAATCAAACACTCCGAGCAGCTACTGCCCTCAGCGAAATAAAACGTAGCGATGTTGGTACGTAACAACTTCGGGACGTACAGTAAAAACTGTGGGTTCTCATCCAATTTTGCATTCAATCTACGACCACAAGAATTGCTTCCTTCGAGATGACCCGCCACTTCCACTCGTCGTAAAGCGATGACCTAATCCGGTTTATTTGATTTGGGTTCCTGACTTCAGCCTTCTTTATCAATTTGTAGGAATAATGTCAGATGTGAAAGCTCAGGGACACTTTGTTATAATTTCATGTTCGGACAATGGGTCTGTTTGAGAATACGCCCCAGAGGGACGGCGGGAGATTGTCGCCATGAAATTGAAATTGATAAAACCTTTCTATTTTGCAGCTTCTTTGATGAAATGACAAAAAGAAATGAGTTTCTTCGTTACTCCACATTTATGTATAGGTATCATGGCTTTGATACCTCCATTGGATTTAGCAATTTAAGCTGAGAGTTGAATAAAATACGTGACTTTTGAAATGCAGACTATCAAAGTAAAATTAACAATTATGAATTTCGGTCCCATTTAAATACAGCTCGACATGCTGCTAGATCACTGCGTGCCAAACACGAGTTGCTTTGATTCGCATAATTTAACGTTTCACTGAATCAACTGTGATTTCGCTGCAAAGAACAATGAAAACTTCATTCTGTGAATGTTAATTAGCACGTTTAAATTGTCTCCAGTTTCGAAACTATAAATACATCTTTCAGTTAGCCGTTTCGTTTCTATTTGTTAAGTCGGGCGAGGGGTATTCATTGTGAAGTATAATAGAGAAGTTATCAAAAGTCACGCCGGTAGGCCGCGGCAACCATGGCCTCAGCGAGCCCTGTTGTGGGTCATGTGATTAATTTCAACGAACACTTTCCGGCCACAAATGGCTTGTCAGAAAGTTTATTGCAGTAAAAAGCGAGTTTGTACTGAGAGAATGTCACGAGCCTTTCTAATGGCCCTTGAAATTAAATCCATTAAAACTCCACTAAAAGTTTTACGAAAAATATCGAGCAAGATTTTTTTTTATTAGAAAATAGGTATTAACACGTATATAACTTAATTATTTGTGGTGATATAAAATCTATTCTATTTGCATTATTATTTCACTTAAACATTATTTATTCGTTCATAGATATTGAGACAAGCGCGCCTAATGAGGAAGTCTTTTTCAGGTCACCTTATAGACGGGTCCAATTTGCATATTATCAGGGTGTGGACAGAAGGTCGCGTGACAGTGAGGCCGAATTACCATAAGAATGGCCCAACGAGGTGAACGTTTTGTTAAGATCCCTACCCGGAGTCCCAACGGGACCCGAGTTCGTAACAATTACACGAAGAAAAGTCCACATCCGATACAGTTTTATAAGTGTTGAGGTGGAAGTGAAAGATGTAGAAGAGTTTTAAAAAGTTACGTTACGTTACTAAAAAACTACGCTTTGACAAGTGAAACAGACGAAATCACAAGGCCTAGGTGAGTACACAACTTCTACTCTACGTAGGCTGATAATCTTTGTGGTAATAGGATCGGCGTGATTCTATTATCTGTGAGATTAGCAACGTTGAATAATATTTGATTTCCATTAGGAGTGCGGCAATCAAGGTAGTCCTTCATTGTCGCGGTGTCACAGCCAGCCAGTTTATTGTCGCATGCCCTGGGGCAGTTTCCTACCACCACAAATTTAGGGTCTATAAAACTGATGAACAGTTTCTTAATAGAATCTACTATTTTACGGTTTTTTTGAAGTAAAATGTTTATAGATATAATCACACATTCAAACAGATAAATTTATTCAAATCGTAGTTTTGCTTATTGCGCCTAAATGTGAGACAGGGAACAATATTTGCAGTGGAGTCGCTATATTCGAAGTTACGAGTGGTGTTCGCTTTATTGGAATTTTCAAACCGCAAGATATAAACACTTTGTTGTGTTCAAGGTATAAAAGAAATAACTGAAGCCACAAAGATACTTATATTATATACACTAATTACGTAGGTTCATTTCCCAAAATATTGAAAAGATGTTTATACATCCAAATTCAAAGATGAAAATCAATGGACGCTCCCACACACATATTAGTACACATCACAATCGATATAAATATATGCCTA
This sequence comes from Venusia cambrica, assembly GCA_951394065.1. Classification (NCBI taxonomy): domain Eukaryota; kingdom Metazoa; phylum Arthropoda; class Insecta; order Lepidoptera; family Geometridae; genus Venusia; species Venusia cambrica. The sequence goes on along the minus strand of OX596059.1, from coordinate 2,779,250 downwards.
AGTTCCAATTACAGGTAGGTAATTACACATTTAGGTTTATTATCGATTTAATCAACTACAATTAGAGCAATCAAACATAATGTTACAAGCACTGATTTAATTAGTCACGTGGAATTCGTGAGTTCGTAGATAGAAGTGGCAGTTTAGTTACACAGACCATGGCATGGACTCATTGCTCTCATCGTTGGCTAACGATATCGAACCTAATAAAACCACCAGTCGTCCTACACCCTCATTGCTCAACTTATATTCTTACTTCACAATACTCTTTACTAATTACCTACTTATTGATTTATTGCTGTATGCTCACCATTATGTATTTTTATATTAGTTGTTTTTTCTCACGTAGTGTTTTTTAAATTTATCATGTAATTCTTGTAACGAAAATAAATTAAATTTTTAGATTGGATTTATTAGATCAACCCAAGAGGTTCGGGTTAAAGTAACCAAAAAAAAAATTGAATTCGGTAAAGTGATATCAAATAAATAGTTCAAAGTGAAATTAACTTATATTAAAGTTCGAATTAGTATGAAATTATATTAGCGAATAAAATAGTTTTACACTTTACGGGACCTCTGGATTTGACATCGGTATGCGAACCACTAGACCACAGAGGCGCTCATTTTGAGAGCAGAAAAATGAAAGATAAATAATGAAATCACATGAAAGTTACAATCTATCGATAGATAGCGGTTTATTTTCTTGTACTCGGTGCGTTTGCACGGTTAAACAGGCTACGTGAGCCTATCATGAGTTATGAACGCTGATTATTTCGCGGCCTTGTTTCGCGTGACGCTTTTGCGTCGCGTTATCAGCCCTCTTAGATCGTTCGAGGCAAATTTACCGAGTCTTGCTTCATAAAGTACGATGGTTACATCGCCGACTGTTCTTTTGTTCGGTGACACGATTGTAGGTCAACGTTTGTTTGCTGTCTTCACTAAAAGTTCAAAAGCTCTTGGTCCTGAACACGTTTAGTATTTGAGTTGAGAACATTTTGGTTGAATTTTTTTACATGGTAAGTCTTGACTTTACCATTTGCAGGAACACAAATGTACTACTTATTATTGTATACCTGATATACAGCGTGACATTTTGTTTGTTTTTTATTGTGCGAAAGAGAAGTGCGTCAACTTATGATAAGGCAGAAGATGAAAGTCCACTTCATCTGGAATTCTTAATAGACTGGGCAACTGGCTATCATACCTCAGAATGCTAGAACGCAATTATAATTGTTATGGCGACAGACTCAGGTAAAATGTGGAAGCTAGAAGCAAGGCGGGCTTCAATTATATTATTATATAAATATCAATTTGTACCCGCCTGGACATCGAGCGCAGACCTGGGTCTGATACTGGTGTGCAAACCACCAGACCACAGAGGCGGTTAATTTATATATGAAGTGTGTACCTCCATAATAACCAATCTGTAAAACACCGTACTCGTAGCTACAGTACAGATATTGGAAAGCTACAGAAGTCACGAATTCTCAACGTTCATTGTCTCTTATACAAAACATTGTCGCAAGACCGTTCAATATTAGCCTTCAAATAACAAAGCCGGGTGGAGTAAAATCAAAGCCGATTCATGGTGCGAACCAGGAAAACATTTTACTCGCGCAAGCCTTAGCTTTTAGCTTAGGAACTCTGCTTGAAATACCGATATTATAATATGTAGAGTGCAATATGGTCACAAACATTGCACTGTTGACTTTTATTTCATACTTAGGATACTGCAAAGCTTTTAAACTATAAGAGTTTATTGTCATTTTGCGGTTTTGCTAGACGTAACCTCCTTTAGCAACCTATCTATATGGGCCGACACACTTAAACTGTATTATCTAATCGGCAGCACTTATAAATTTTCGTCCATTATTCAAAGTGTTTTAATCAGCTAAAAGTTTTAGGTTGCTCGCTGAACGAAATGCTCCATTGTGAATAAGGCTTTACCTAAACAGTTCCTTTCTCCAGACACTTATTGGCAGAGTAAGCTTTTGGGGAGAATGAGTTGAAATCATTAATCACGCCAATTTATATTCCAAACTCCCAGTTTCCTTGTGATTTTGTGCCCAAATTAACTGATCCGACTGAAACTCTTAATTTCATCAATTAGTTTCTTTTTTCCTTTGTAAAAACGATACGTTTATCGTAGGTACCTTATTAGCTGAAGAGAGTAACAAGCCTCGTAGCTCAGTCGATAGTTGAGCTACGACTACGTACGGCATTGCGAGTTGTGGGTTAGATTTGAGATCAGAGAACACATTTGTGAAATGAATGTAGATGTTTGTTCTGTGTCTGGGTGCTGTATTGGATGATAATATGTACACACAAAAAAAGTATGTAGGTAAGTATCATGTCCGTAATCTAGTTCCTATAAGAAGCTTTGCTAAGTTTGGGACGTAATGTGGCGCCGTGTGAAATTATTGTACTTTAATATTATTTATTATCATTATTTTCTTAGATATGAATTGGTAATTTGGTACACATACGGGCCTTAATGAAATGAATTTATTATCTAGTAACATTGGCTAGAGGGCCGAGGATATCTAACTAATATAATACGGCAGACTTGACGTGGCAGGCTTACAAACATATTATTTACATCAAAAGAAAAAATACAGGTAGTCTATAATAAGAAAATGACTAAAATAATGGTACCTAAATAATAATAACAATGTCGGAGATCAAAATCAAATACTAAGACCTACCTACTAACTAACAACTACCTAACATAACTAAGTGCAAGATACTTTGAGTGTTATTATTATCCTGTAATATTTATTTCTTTATTATTGTACGCATATCTTACAAAAACATTTTCTGCGTGTTGTTAGGATCGCTGCTTTTGTATCGTGTTGCACTTAACTTTTTATATTATCTTATATTTCTTAGATTTATTTCATTTTCTATTAACTTTCACATTGTATGGACTTACCCAATTATTCATTTACCAACATATGTGAATAGTGAAAAATGTACAAGCCTCACAGCTCAGTTGGTAGTAACTCCGCCTTCTGCGCTGTAGGTTGTGGGTTCGATTCCCACCCAGGACAAACATTTGTGTGATGAATATAGATGTTTGTTGGGTGTTTGGGTGTTGAATTGTTTGATAAGTATGTATTCACAAAATAAATAAAAAACAAGTAGGTACCTATTTAATGTATTCTATCCGTAATCTTCCCATATTACAAGCTATGCTTAGTTTGGGGCTAGATGCCGTTGTGTGAAATTAATGTCCTGTAATATTAAAAATAAAAAGACGAAATACTTGTAACATTTCGCCCACCACTGTAGGTACCTGTTAGGCTGAAATGTACCTACTCAAGGATTCAATAGCTGTGAGGTCGGTGAGGTCGACGCTGGCATTATTAAAATTTGCCTACAACAGCACACCGAACGCCACCCGGCGAATAAGAAAGAACGGCTAAATTAGACAATTTTATTTGGTTGCCGACTCAACAACTTTGCGCCAAGAATTCCAAGGAAACTGGTATTTTATATTAACTTCATATTTGTTGCTTTAAATTTGAATTAGCAAGTTAAAGAGGCAGTGGGCAGTCCATTTAGAAAACCTAAAGAGGAAGCCTTTTTTTATACTCCATATTATTGTATTTTTTTTTAGTAACTGGTGGCTGTCTCACATTTATATGCCAAAGCACAATTTTAGAATTGTTGTTATGGCGACAGAATTAGGTAAGATGGTGGAAGCTAAAGTCCTACCACGAACCAAACCAAGCACAATATTCTACTCCCCTGGGGATCGAACCCGGGATCTCTGGATCTGACACCGGAAGGCGATCTATCGACCACAGAGTCGGATAAAAAGTTTACCTAGTCTAAAGGTATTTTAGGATCAAACGGTTAAAATGTGTTTCGTCCAGAACAGGTAGATACTTCTAGTTGTCATAAGGGCCTTTTTATCCTCATGGGACGTGAAAGGGTTAATGTGTTCTGGCAGACCGTGTTGTTAGTCGATATGACCGCTATTTCACCCAGGGCTCTGTCCGAAGGAAAATAAAAAGGTTATCAAAATAATGTTTGATGTTGGCCAATTCTTACATCAAGTCTTAATGGACAAGTAAAGATGACATTTCCGAACTACAATTGTTTTTTTAGATTTATACATCTGTAGCATTTAAATTGTTTTTTTTAGTATAGTAAACTATTTCATGATAACGTTACAATGTACTTACATGAGATAAAGGTAACAATTATTTGAATAAACGAATATGTTCCGTCTCGGAATTGAATACCTATGTATTATTTTCGCTATTCGTAGGCCTACCTACCTAGTTTGTATTTCGCGGGTACGTTTAAGTTAGATACAATCTTGAGAACCAAACAAGCCGCTTTTTCTGTTTTCTAATTGGTAATTAATGACGTCACCGGCCTACCGATGAGGCATCCTAGCGCCATCCCATCGACAATCGGCAAAACCACCACTTTCTAACGTTGAGAGAGGAGCACACATTCGTGTCGAGATACTTACATTATTCGCCCCATACCTACCACGCGCCCCGTCCCGTACTTCATACTAATGTGGTTTTGTGTCGTACCTTCGCGTATGGCGGATTTCGGGATTGCCCGGCTAGACTGCTGACTGAGAACTCAGGTAAGTCACAGGACTCTAATCTACCGTACAAAATATTACGAACTTGTGGTCAAAAAAAAACGGCTAAATTCCATTAGATTGTCCACTGCCCCTGGTCCCCAAGCCTGAGAGTTTCTACTCCAAACAACTCAAACATGTACCCCTAATCAAATAGCTCTATTCCATTATTCCACTTTTTTAACTGCTTCTGTGGTCTAGTGCTTCAGCCCACCGATTTCAGATCTAGAGGGTTCGATCCCCATGGGGAGTACAATATATTGTGCTTGGTTTGGTTGGTGGTAGGACTTTGTTTGGGTCTGCCTGGCTAGCAACCACCAACCACCATCTTACCTAATTCTGTCGCCATAACAACAATTCTAAAATTGTTGTGTTCCGGCATTTAGAGGTAAGATAGCCAGTTCCTCAGTTAGTTGAGGACTCCGGGTGAAGTGCGCCTCCACCTTCGGCCTTATCTCAACTTGTTACCAGATGAGATGAAGGCCAAGCGCTTCCCCGTCCTAATATAAAAAAAAAAATAAAACCATCAACCAAATCCATCAGTTGATCTGTTTGTATTTTTTGTTCCGCTCTAATCCACCAATGGATATATTTCTACTTTTTGTTCCAATCTAATCCATCAATAAATTTATAACAACTTTTGTGCCACTCCAATCCATCAATGGATCTATAACTACTATATATACTACTTCTATATACTATTTAATATTTGATAAGCGGTACCTTTATGTGTTATGATTAAAAAGATTTTTAAAAGGCTGCAGGTCCAAAATGGACACACGCACCGCAAAGGACAGGATAAAATCTATGTCGACATGTAGCATACATTTTTGGAATCAGGACTCTCGTTGCTCAATTGATGATGAAATGAAGATGCGGGTTAGAGTCCCATCGTGGGCTGTTAACTTTTTTGTCATTAAAACATTTGTATATGTATATGACCAAGTGCAATCACTTGAAATACATAAATAATATGCACGGGTGTTTGAGAAGATTTTATAGACATATGATTTTACGAGTAGTATAAAAAAAATAAAGTACCTACCTATGGCAGCAATTTGATTGTAATATGATTCAGTATCGAATACAACGTTTTCTATTTAAAATTTTCCACGATCCTAATCTGAACAATATAACATTAAAAAGGTTCAAGTACAATGAAGTCCGAAACATGTTAGCTGATTTAATAAGCATTCCGTTAATATTTGGTTAATTTTGTTTAGTTACCTCAAGGCATTATTTCATTTTTCCATTACCGTTTTCCTCTTAATTACCGTTATTAGAGAACATTATGGTTGAAACAAAAATCTACCCATTTCGTAGTAATGTAAATACATGGTGGTTTTATCCATAGTAAAAAAAATATCTTATCTAATAATATATTAGATACAACATAAACTCATGGAATGAAATACAGCATTGCTCTAGATGACATGCATAAATACTCATGTATCCACTATACATGAGTATTTATGCGTGTCATCATGTAAAACATTTTTTTTTATTTGTTTTCCCAATGTAAATAGGTACCAAAATTTATTTCTGTAAATAAATTATACAATATATTTAAAATAAACATCATTAATAACGAAACAAAAATACATTAAGGTAGTAATAACTAAACAATTTATTTTACAAAGTCAAAAGTAGTAAAAAGGGACAACATAGTGCCATACATTTGTGTGTAGATAGATCCCAGATGTCATATATTTATTTACCTACTTAGTTCTATACTAGTTTACAATACACAATGTATGACTGTTTTTTTGCCCCAAATAAATAAAATAAAATAAAAAAATCAAAATCCCCACACTAGGCAAAGCCCGAATCGTGGGGACTAATATACGATTATCACTTGGCTAGCCACCTTGGAGATGGTAAACTTATCATAAAGGTGAACCGTCTAAGCGGTATAAGGGTTTGTCCAGAGGTCCCGGGTTCGATACTCGGTGAGTACAAATTTGTGGCTAACTAACATCATCTCACCTAAATATTACCGCACACAACAACAATTCTATCGTTGTGATCAATAAAAGAATAGAATAGAAAATTCGAGCAATGAAATAAAATGTGTGTGGAATATTATAAAAGAAGAAACAGGAAAGGAGTTTAATGTCAGTCAACATAATATATGTGATAAAATACACAGCATCTAGTAATAAGTTTATTTCTAGCAAATTTGACATTGCCAACTATTTTAATCATTATTTTAAATATTGCTAATGATTTGACATGGAATTCAATCTGCTCAGTAGAAAAAAATATTTTATATTTAAATGAATACATACTTGCATCTAGTTCAAATGTTATCTTAAAACCAGTAAATATTGGCACATCATAAAGTTGATTAGAAACCACATTTAAGATTTAAGATTAGTATCAAACCAAAAAAATCAAATGATTTTTGGTACATAACACCTTACCTGTTAAAAAGACTAGAAGTATCAAACCAAAAAAATCTAATGATTTTTGGTACATAACACCTTACCTGTTAAATAGACTAGAATGTGTTATTGCTGGACCCCTCATGCACGTTATCAACAAAAGCATTGAAACTGGTACATTACCTAAACAAATGAAAATAGCAAAAGTTGTGCCAATACACAAAGAAAGGGAAAAAAATGTTATGTAATATCGGCCAGTTTCGGTACTCCCTAGCCTAAGTAAAATCTTCCAAAAATATTTGACTGATGAACTTGTTACCTACATTCTAGATCATAAGATATTAAATAACAGACAATTTGGTTTTCAAAAACGGAAATCTACAAAGCACGCCATAAGTAGGCTTTTACAAGATATATTTTCAGGCCTGGAGAAATCACAAAAGACTTACGGAGTATTTTGTGATTTTCAAAGCATTCGATTGTGTCACTCACGATATTTTATTAAATAAATTAGAACGTTATGGTGTTAGATGTAATGAACTTAACATATTTAAATCTTATTTGTCTGATAGGGTACTATAGATCCCCTTTCATTCATAATGTACGTAAATGATGTTTCTGTAGCTTGTAAGGATTTTGACATAAGCTTATTCGCGGACGACACAAGTCTAATTATTAAGGATAAGTGTAATGGAATGCTCTAAGTCACAATTTAATAAAATCAGTAATAAACGTGTACTTTGCTTACTTTCATTCTCTCGTGAGCTATGGTCTAATGTTTTGGGATACTGCTGCAGAATGCAACCGGATATTTTTGTTACAAAAACGATCTGTTAGATATATCTTAGGATTAAAATACAGGGACACATGTAGAGACATGTTTAGAAAACTCAATATAATGATAATGGCAAGTGAGTACATTTACCAAAACATTGTATATATAAGAGAAAATCATGGAAATGTTGAGACAAATACTGAAATTTACTGTCACAATACTAGACATAAACAAGATATAGTGGTTCCACGTACAAGATTGACTAAAATTTTTAAAAGCTTTGTTTGTGTATCAATTAAAATATATAATAGAATACCAATTGACATTAGGAATAAACCGGATATCGAATTTTTACACTTTGTTAAAAGATATTTAGTTAGGAAAAGTTATTATTCAATTGCCGAAGCTTTTTCTGATAAATATTTATTCTGTGAAAATTTTACAAATGTATAACTTACTGTCACCACCAGCATTTGTGTACATTTAGAGTGTATACCTACTATTCTTATTATTATTTTTTTAATATTTGAAAACATTTATTCAATAAAAAGTACAATTAAACTAACTATGTACAAAGGAATCAGTCAGATTACCTAAGGACCGTTACAAACGGCCTATAGGTAACTCAACTGTTCCAGACCAGTACCAGACGGAAGCGTGCCCAAGACACTGGCTGCATTGCCACGCTGAATAGCTATGCTTATTCGCTGGCCTAAATAAGAACCAGCCCTTGGGTCACGTGTTTTTTTAATTACCATTGTGTATTATTTGACATATCTAAATGCATATATTATGTCTATAGATGAATAAATGACTTTAACTTTGACTTTATAAAAAATATTTAAAAAAAAATCAATAAAAAAAAAAAACTATGATTCCTTATTCTATATATATTCATGAAAACTTCTTATTTCCTTTTGTATTCTAATTATATGTCAGTGTGCAGTGGGTTTTCCTTTTAAAAAAATGAAGAAGTAAATAATGTATGATATACTAAGCCAGTTACAATGCAGTTGTGTCCTAGAAAGCCGCAGTAGTTACGTTATAGAGCCCTCAAGCAGTACCTAACAGCTATATCGCGACGGCCGTCCTGGTGATTTGTACTCTGCTTCCTATTTATTCATGCAGTTCCCAAAGACGATTACCTACTCCCACAGCTCATGAATAAATTTAAATAATTTCCTGCTGAGGTGTAAATGATGCAAGTTTTTACATTTAAAACTGTTATTAATTACTTTACTTTTTCCGTTGACAAATTACGCTTAGTGTCGCTTTCCAGCTTTTTAGGAATTCCGCAATGTTTATTGAGTGGAAGGAATAATTTATATCTGTGATTTATATTCTCTGTCATCCCTCTATCAAATCGAAGGGGCGTACGGAATGTTGAAACGTCAAGATTAGGGCTTTATTATTTATGATAAGTGGGTGGAAAACTTGTGCGCAAATAATGCCTATTTCATTTATACACATTCTGCTTAAGGTATATCAAAGTGCAATGGCCACCAGTCACGGCTAGTGCCCGGTTATTTGCATAACGGTATAGATAACACCTACAATTATACCTCTCTATAATAAACTTCCATATTTTAACTTACCTTGGTTTGTTTTAAAAGGGCAAACGCAGACTTTTTATTTTCATGCTAAAAAAATTGGGATTGGGATCTGTCTTTTCCTTAAAAAAAACTGAATCTTTACTAGTCTGGATCAAATTGCAAGACGTTGTATAAATTATCCATTCTTCATCACCACTACTGCTGAACGTAGTCCTGCCACAAACATCGATCTAAGTCTCCTCCATCCATTGATTCCCCGCAACCGCTGTCGCATAATGTCGTCGACCATGTAGAGGCATGTGAAGTTTGCCAGAAGAAATGAAACATGTTCCTACGCAAAGTTATTTCTCGGAGACTAATATTATATACCTACATAACGTGGATTTTAGTATTTATATAATACTTCTACATCATGGGATTATTTATAGGTATGTCTGATAAATACCCGTGTCTAGTTAATTATACGTAAATTATCGTTTATAAATGTAAAAACTTTTCGCGAAAACTTCAAAATTGTTTGCTCAGAGTGTCAAGTACCAGTTTTATACTTGCTCAATACCTGCTCGAACGCGTTTGCGTTTAATAATAAATAATAATAATAAATATTACAGGACGTTAATTTCACACAGCGCCATCTAGCCCCAAACTAAGCAAAGCTTGTAATATGGGAACTAGATTACGGATAGAATACTTATATATATATTTTTTTTAAATACATACGTACTATATTATATAACATCCAAACATTGAACAAACATCTATATTCATCACACAAATGTTTGTCCTGCGTGGAAATCGAACCCACAACCTACAGCGCAAAAGTCAGAGTTACTACCAACTGAGCTATGAGGCTTGTTAACGACGATTGTATGAAAAATAATACCTATTCACCATTCACGGTGAGCAAACGCGAATCGATTGCAACTCGCACTAGGCGCTCAGTTAAATGGTCAGCTAATTAATTAAACTGTCAGCAAATAAAGAGGGAGCTGACCTAATAACTTCAAAATATTTCAGTCAATAAAGTGAATAAAAAAATGGTGTGTTTCTAAAATATATATATTTTTATTATTCCTTCTTACTTCTACTACTTCGTACTCCGCCATAAGTTTATATGTTGTCAATATAATTTTAAATTATTTTTCTTGCTGACCATTCATGTAAAAAATGCCATTTAATTATTTGATTTACAGATTTTCACTGAAACAAAAGTAGATAAATAAATATATTGAGTAACACTAGTTATTCTTTTTATTGATGATTGCCAAGCGTTTAACAACCAACTCACTTAAAAAAACAGTTAAAATGTGACTTAAGATGGAGCACGCTTGTCTAACATATTTACCTTCGGCCTTCCTAACTAGAAGAAATATTATGCGTAAGAAAGTTAATGTAATGTGTGCTTGGAATTTTATTTGATTTATAATGTGTGATGTGCTTAAAATGACAGTAAATAAATGTATATATGATTATTATTATTTATTTATCTTTACATTTTACTTGGTTTAATTCATCAATAATCGTTTGCTTTGCTACATGAACCCACTATTATTTAACCGCTACTACTCTCTTGACTATCCAAACGAAAACATACCTTTGCACGTAGCTGTAATTAAATTTAATATTCACGGTATCGATAAACCCTTGTAATTAAATATAGATTGCTCACATGTCTTACTTTGGTTCAATTATTTTAATGCGGGTTGTTTTACATCGATTTGAGATAAACTTCGACATTTCACATCGATGGTTTGTTGCATTCGTTAACGTAATCATAACTAGGAGTGTCGAGAAGCTGGATTAGCATAAAGGAGTTTAAACTTAATATGGTGAAAGTTTCGACAAAACATCTACCTATCGACCTTCATCAGCGAATGATATAATATATTTTATATTATTATTATTATATCACAATTGAACTTGACTATGTAAATATGTATATGCAAATATCACTCATGTAATTAACATATTTTTAGTTTTCTAATGATAATTATAATGACCCCTCTTTCAAAAATGTCCTAATAGGATTCATGAACAGTGCTTATTTATAGTATAATTGAGATCTAATTGTAACTTATTTGAGGCAATAAATTAATTGAGAATTGAGGGTTCAGCGAAAGGGTGTCAAGTTTTTTTTTGTTTTCGAATATACTGTGTTGATCTGCTAACAGTACATTTTGAAAATGAATAACTTATTATTGAGTCTTAGAATAAAAAAAAATACAATCAAAAAAGAAACAACAATAATGTCGATGAATTTCGATAACTGCTTTATCGTATGATATTTCATATCATTTGATTGGAGTTAGAAGTCTCAATTATTTATGAACCACAGCAGCTACCAAATGATCATTAATTAGTCTGGTTCGTGAAAACGTAATTATCATGTTGCGCGGTTTGCCGTCCCGTTGCAAGATTGATCGTGTACCGATGCCCACCAACTCGGCTGGCACGCCAACCTGCCACAATGCTACTAAATACTACTTCTACGACAAATATTTGTGCAAACAAAGAAATGTATTAAAAATATTGTTCTTAAAATTTTGCAGAATTCGGAAATATTATGCTGGCTGAAATTAATGTTTTGTATTTATTGATTATAGTATCGAGTTTTTTGCATAGGCATTATTCAAATAATATGCTCTCAATAACCCAAAAATACCAGGGCCTAAGATGATTACCACTAAGTAGAAGTTTTCGCTTGTGTTGTAGTATCTATGGTTTTTAATGTTGTTTTTTTTCAACATTTATTCAACATTTAATATTTTTTCCATTAAGTTCAATTGAAATAAAATGTAATTAATTTGTGTATATGCGTATGTTTGTTCGGATTTGTTTGTCTGCCAAATTTTGAATTTAACCCAAGAGTAGTAAGTAGAACCGACCTCACTTTAAAAATGCTTTTATTGAAAAAGTGGGAGTGGAACGGAAGAGAAGCAGAAGTAAAGAAGGAAGAAGAAGAAAAAAAAAAGCTAGTGGTGCGAATAGACATACTCTGGGCATAGCATACTTTTCATCCTGTTATCCCCACAAGAGTGGGATTATCCGCATATGAAACGATTACATAATATCATCGTACGCTGCTTTGGCGGCTTAGCTTTGACATGAGACTGTCTTGGAGGTTCATTATAGGCCCCAGGGTGCCTTGCCTACGTGCCTCATCAAGCTGCTATCAACAGTACAGAGCAAGATGTTTTTTTTTATTGAACGACGGGGAGGCGCTTGTCCTTCACATCTGGTTACAAGTTAAGATAAGGCCAAAGGTAGAAGCACACTTCACCCTGAATCCTCAACAAACTGAGGAACTGGCTATCTTACTTCCAAATACCGGAACACAACAATTTGTTAATAGTTGTTATGGCGACAGACTCAGGGAAGTGGTAGGCAAGGCGGATTTAAACAAAGTCCTACCACCGACCAAACCAAGCACTATATTGTACTCCCCCCTGGAGATCGAACCTGTGGCCTCTGGATCTGATATCGGTGAGCGAAACACTAGACCACATGTGGTGTTTGTAGAATTCGCTATCGATTGCATCTTGTCTAGGCACTCAACATAATTGCCCCCCTTCTTTCTCTTGCGCGTATCAATATAAACCGCAAACCACACAATAGCTACATTGGCTAAGCCACTTGGATCTTTTTGATGCTAAACGAGCAGCTTCTCGGATTAATTATGTTTCTTGCAAGGCTGTTTTTTTCCGAAGTCAGTTTTTAATAAGAATTTGTTAGCTAGCGTCTAGTCAGTGGATGTCCCAGCACTACGTTTGCCGAGATTACGACTGTTGCTTTTTCGGCAAAAGTTGCCAGCGAATTCATGTGCACTGCCTCTGGGCTATGTTGGTGACTTTGTTTCTCTGACGAATATTTTCCTTCTTATCCCTCCGAAGACTTCACACTTGTGAATCTATCATACGGTGTCCATGACAGAGCGGACGCCCTAGTCATTAGACATTGTGGGATGAATGACAAGAAGACTTAACAAAGTTTGCGAAATGCTGCCTAGTCCAGCTGAATTCTTCTGCGAATCTCCTTCGTCTCCTTTCGTTTATCTATTCCTGATGGGTTGAATGTTTACCAATCAGGTAATGACAACTTCGTACTAGGTAGACATATTCTTGCACAACTTTATGTTATGCTTATTTTAACTAAATCCCAACAGCACACGCGATAATTACATAATTTATTATAAGTATAGCATAATATTTTCGGGATTACCAAGCCAATGTTAATCCTCCGTTAATACGGCTATCTATGTAGATTGCAAATCAATAATTTACACAAACGCTCCACTGTAGTTTAAAAGCAATCATAATACGATTTTAACTGTATTTTCGTATGCGTAAAGCGTGGCGCGATGTGTATTCGATATTTGCTGATAGCGCAGACTATGAGAGATGAGTTTATTGAGGCACGTTGCCCTTCTGTGTCACTTATCATAAAATTAAATGTTTACTGTGGCCTCAGTGACAGTATTATGGCTGCATTGCGTTATGCTTGCGCAGTTTGACAGCTGTCAAAGAAATTGAGAAGGTACTTATATCACTGATATATTATTTTATAAAATTGCTAATTGAATATTATCGAAGCGTCTCAGTGTCGAGATTGGCCAAAAATGCTTTTGTCCGCTGTCTGTCAGCCGTCGGTTTGTACTCGCCTACAGGTCGCATTTTTCAACCGATTTTGATAAAAATTGGCACACATGTTCCTTGTCTTAAGAATTTTTTGAAGTCGATCACGATTTTTATCGGGGTGGAAATAGGGGGGATAAGGGTTTGTTTGTTAGTTTGCTGTAGCGTTATTTTTCAACGGATATCAATTAAATTTGAAAAACAGGCTATGGATTTAAATTTACACAAGATGTTATAAAATTAAAATCAAAAAAAGGGGAGAAATTTGCTTTATTTTTTCGGAAAATTAATACCTACGTTTACTAATCAGACTACGCAGTCCTCTCCGTCTTTGCAAGACAAATTCGCAGATATCATGTTCGTTATTAATTGCTAAAGCCTATACCCCTATTTGCTCAAAAGTCTGAAAGGAAAAGTGAAAAAGGAAAGCATCGGTTATTTCATGGTTATAAAGACTCGCGAGGGGGAGAGTTCTTACAGAACCACTAGTCATAGTTTGATCGAAAGTTTGAAGGGGAATCGTAATTCCTTTTCCGCGTTGGACCATAGGCTATGTTTCCTTATACGTACAATCTGTTGCACTAATGCATAGACCTACTACCCCGTTGTACAACCAGCTGTACTGACCATGTAACGTTGAAGGTTTAATTAAAGTTATCACGCGATAATGGGTGAAACACTTTATGTCAACCCGAATATGTGTAGCAACTCTTCAATTGTCGACTTTCGCGATAAGAACACATTATTTAGAAAGAAAAAAAATGGCAGAGAGTTAAAAGCCGTCATGCCTGTGACCACGGCTAGTGCAACCCCACCGAAACATCGGGGTCAAAATAACTCATCAATTTAAGTGTGGTGTTATCCACTGAATGCCATTATCAAAATAATGTAAAGTGGGGTCGTCGGTGCGTGAAGCAACATGACACTTGCACATGCGACACTCGATGGGACAGGACAGGAGCCGCGTGAGCGATTTATCGACACCACTTAGTTGCACGTCATAAGCTGCTGCCACTATTGGAAAGAGCATTCTGTGAATGTAACAAAACTGTAACATTGTTCGTTTGTGCTAAAACGGAAAACAGGGTACTCAATTTTGATGTATCTTTTAAATTTAGTTTGCACGTTGTATTGATATTTATATATTTATTTCAAGCAACACTAGAAAAGTAAGAGCTAGGATTGCCAGTTCCTTAGATGTTGAGAATCCCGGGTGAAGGGCATTTCCATCTTCAGATTTATCGTAACTTGAAAACCATGATGATATGAAGGCCAAGCGCTACCCCGTCGTACAAAACAGTGGTGTTTCGTTTCAAACTATCTTTAGCTCTATCCAAAGCAAGAATGAAGTCTACAATAGAGCGAACTATCCCAGATGGCACTGGCTTTTCCACGCTCTTGTGGAACCCGGAAAACTGTATGGCGCGGGACTTCTGCAGGTGGTAGATAACCTTTCAATCTACATTATTACCACATCACACTTCACGTACCTACATAAAAATGTCGCTGATCATTTAATGCCTGGGCGAAAAGTAAAAGTACAAGAAAAGCTGCGCTGGTTCTACTAGTTCTAAAATAAAAACAGTAATTTGCATGACACGATCATTATTTCTGCCAGTAGAGCTTTTATATTTTATTGTAAAATAACAGCATTTCTGTTGCCTTATACAGGGAAGCTCAATGTAGAGTTACTTTTTAGTTCATTTTGTTAGCTAAGGTAAGCTAGCTACTCTTAGTATTCTGATATCTGTGAATGATACTTACTTATATTTATTTCACGGATACAATTTATTATTTCACAAATAGTAGTAATAATATTATAGTATATTCACAGAAATTTTATGAAATGGTTGTAGATCACTACGACTACCTTTTTTTTTTTTTTAATGCGGAGAATGCGTTTAGGCACCATAGCCTCGTTGGGGACGAGGCCGTGTGTTCCCACACACGGCCTCAACCCATCCTAGCGACAGGTAATACCCACTAAACTCCGCAGTGAACCGCTTTCGCCGTGTGGTGGTGTCGTGGGAAACCGGCCTTAGCCTTAACTACCACAACACCACCGGCGATTGCCCCACAGCCCCCCCATTGTGACTGGGGGGATGGCGGGAACAGCTGGGTCGCCAGGCTGTTCCCGCCGTTCGGCGGGGATAAGGGTCTGTGCAATGGAGGCCGGTTGAACGCCCCTACGTTCCCGGCCCCCAGACCCCCATCTGATCCCACTGCCCGACAGGGTGGCCGAATTGCCGCGCCGCCAGCCTTGAAGGCCGGCCATCCCAGGACCCAAAGGTCCGCTGAGTCCCTCACTGGGACTCCCCGCCCCGCGGAAGTCCGCCTGTCCATCCACTGTGCCCTGTGCTAACTTCATAGGGACACGCGGAGGACACCCTCACGTCGGATTATTCGCTGCCGTCGATAAGTCCCCACAAGTGGGAAGTGATCGACGGCACCCAGGGTACACCACGAGGAGGTTATCCGACCCAGTACCCCTCACTACGACTACCTAGGCCAGATGGTCCAACTAGGTAAATCCGCTTCGATAAAGAGAAGAAGGTTCGAAAACTCTTCTCGTCAAAGAAACCGCAGACCTTCAATACGAAAGTATCCGCCTCTGTGGTCTAGTGGTTCAACCCACCGATTTCAGATCCAGAGGTCCCGGGTTCGATCCCCATGGGGAGTAAAATATATTGTGCTTGGTTTGGTTGGTGGTAGGACTTTGTTGAAGTCCGCCTGGCTAGCTACCACCATCTTACCTAATTCTGTCGCCATAATAACAATTCTAAAATTGATGTGTTCCGGCATTCAGAGGAAAGATTGCCAGTTCCTCAGTTTGTTGAGGATTCCGGGTGAAGTGCGCCTCCACCTTCGGCCTTATCTTATCTTGTTACCAGGTGAGATGAAGGCCAAGCGCTTCCTCGTCGTACAATAAAAAAAAAAAGTCTTTCATCAGTGTGTGTTACCAGTGATGACCTACAGATCTGAAACATGATTGCTGACTATAGGTAGGCCTTATGAATAAAGGCAAAACATTATTGTATAGCAAACAAACTTTGCCATGTGATTTTTGTTCAAATTTTATTTTACTTTCGTATCATATCGCATTGACTAATTGTTCAATACGTGCTAGTAGTAAAAGCAGAATTATATTTCTCCTTTCTTAAATATTTTCGGATGTCAGTTAAGACAGGCCACTTTTTATTCCATTTTAATAACCGGTTATGAAATAAGGAGTAAAAAGTGTTTTTTCTTAACTAGTTGTAAAAAATAGTTGTGAAAGTGGACCAAAGGATTGCAACTTTGGTGATGAATTCAGTAATAAAACGAAGAAAGCAGAAGAATCATAACAATGTTACTATACTTATGATTCTTGCAAATAAAGAGTTTTTTTAGACAAAATATATCGCTGTAAATGATCACATTGCTCAGTCCCGATTCGGTCCCTTAGGACTAACTTATTTGGTCACAGGGCAAATTTACACAGGTCAATCTAACCCAGCGACTAGTAGGTACAAGTTACATACGACTGGCGCGACGCTTCTAATCTATGGATTTAATTCCGTCCCTAAAGAACTAACTCCGTTAACTTTTCTGCTAATGCGAAGCTTTGATAACTGTGGAGATAAAAGTACAAACGTGTACTGGTGTCGCTGTAATTAAAGCACATCAATTAAGAAAACTCTTATTTAATATATGACCGTTCAAAACCGATTTATGAATATACTGTATATATTTACCGCATTTGCCAGTTCCGTTACTTCATATATATTTTTTTTATGATGAAGATGGGAAAGCTTCAGGTCTTCATCACATCAGAGCCCCGGTTCTACTAATCGCTTAATTATGAAAATAATATCGTTGCAAAATTGCCACTACAGGTGCCTTTTGGTATCTAGTTCGCTTCCCGCTTTTCGATCCAGAGGTAGTGGGTTCCAATGCAGTCGTGCACCAAAGGTTACATATTTTGTTGTTATTAATACGTACCTACATCAATTAATGATTATTTGAGTACTTTAGTACAGCGCTTTGTCTGCTCTTAGATATCCTTTCCACCCGTACCTAGTTTACGCCTTTGACACATGCTGATGCTCACGTGAAGGTCACATTGTGGTGAAACCGGCATGTACCTAGGACCAAAATTCCGAATAGCATGTGTCTTCTGACTAGTATTCCGCTGAGCGGCGATGGGCTTGCAACCTGTCACGTATTGAATTCTACATGCAAACCGTGGGCATTATTTGCTAAATATAAGCTTAGACGTACCTCTGATTACCCCCGTAGATCCACGTCCTGAGTAGTGGTCAGAGGTGAATTCTCGAAGAGGAAAAAGTCTGGAGTCTGTTACTGTTACTGCTTATATATTAATATCAGTGGAAAGCTTTGTGGTAATTGAACAAAGTAGGTACCTACACAAGGTATAAAGGTAATTGAAAAAGTCAGTAAGCTAAAGCTTAATTATTCTTAAGGCCTTAAAGGTAATAGACTCCAACCCAGACATTTCCTAAATTACTTTATATTCTCCTTGAAGACCTGACAATGGCACCGAGACAAATAGCTATAGCAAAAACAATTTCACTAAAATTTCCCGCGTATTTTATAATTCGTGTACGCAAAATTCATTTCCTTTGAGAAAAAGGAGTGTCATTTCTGTTATCGTACAGGGCAAGTCATTTTTAACGTAGTAGGTACAAAATGGGATATAATATGCCCCAGAGGCCGGCGGACCCGAGATATTGAACTGGCCGGGTAAAACGAATTGACGAGCTGAGCCGGCACCGAATGACGGTGTGGGGGAATTGCTTTGCCCTTACAACTCCGAGCCAGCTAAATAAACTCCCTCAGAAAGAACTGTTCTGTCGCCATAGCAACAATCCTAAATTGTTGTGTTCCGGCATCTAATACAGTAATCTAACCTCTGAATCTAGCTGTTTGTCCACTGGTCAGATCCAGAGGTTTCGGATTCGATACCCATGTACAGTATAGTGCTAAGTTCAGTTCGTGGTAGGACTTTGCTTAAGTCCGCCTGGATAGCCTACCTGCGACCATCTTACCAAATTCTGTCGTGATAACAACAATTCTTAAATTGTTGTGTTCTGGCATTTAGAGGTTAAATAGCAAATTCCTCAAGCTGTTGAGGATTTTGGGTGAAATGCGCTTCCACCTTCGGCCTTATCATAACTTGAAACCAGGTGAGATGAAAGCGACGCCCTTCCACTTTGTACTATTAAAAAAGATCTTAAATAATGTTGTTGTTTTCTTTTTAATGTTTTAATACATGTAACTCATTTCTATCCGTCTATAGTATAAGTATTACAAGACATTAAAATAACACAGCGTCATCTAGCCCCAAACTAATCATAGCTTGTAGTATGGGGACTAGATAACGTATAGAATACTTAAATATTTTTGTAAATACATACGGTATACTATATGATACAACACCCAAACACAGAACAAACAGCTATATTCATCACACAAATGTTTGCTCTGAATGATATCATTGTACATTTAACAAGCCTCATAGCTCAATTGGTAGTAACACTGCTTCCTACGCTATAGCTTGTGGGTTCGATTCCCACCCAGGACAAACTTTGGTGTGATGAATATTAATGTTTGTTCTGTGTTTGGGTTTTTTATTGATAAGTATGCATTTACAAAAAAAAAGTATGAAATTATTACTTATAATCGAAATTCGTTCGTTTTAATAGAATCGAAATCCCCTATTACAAGCTTTGCTTAGTTTGGGAATAGATGGCGCTGGTTATAATGTACTTCCTGTAATACATTTTTAAGAAAATAACTTTATTCTTGGCCTAAGCAAGTTTCGATATTTAAAATTGACTTATTTTAAGAAATGTTAAAAAATAAATAAGTTAAAGTTTAATTTAAGCATGAGTAGATTAAGTCATTAAGTCCAACCCCAATCAGCTGGTTACATTCACTGCATGTTTAATATCTTGTTGAAATTATAACAAATTAGACCTATAAATAATCTGGATATTTTATGAACCGAAATCTAACTCAATGTTTCATGATACCTGATGAATATTGGTTTTCCACCGATACTCGTTTATATGAAGTTGGATTCGATCGCTGTTTCATCGCGTTGAATAATTAAACGCAAACAATTCACTATCTACAAACAGGCGAACTAGCTAAGTTTATTATTAAACTGGCTGACCAGTACCATACGTAGTAATATATTTGTTTTAAGATATGCAGGTTTGATTGGCATCTTTGATTGTATACATGATTGGTCTCAAATAAGTCAGCTCTGTTGAGAACACTGTTATATGCGCCTTTTGTGGCCTGATTGAAATATTATCACATATATATTATCAATAGAAATATTTAATAAAATAATTATATATTTATTTTATATTTTGTTAAAGTTTTACATGACTTACTCTTACTTGGACATAATAACATACTAAGCGTTCATTTGGACCGCTTTTCAGAATGAATATGCACAATCTAAACTAGCGTAAAAGCAACGCTATGAATTTTATACTGAAAAGTACATTGGATATGAACAGAAAGGCGAGCGTTGTGTAAACAGAAAGCTGCTTCCGCGAGTTATATTTGAAATAAGTGCCTCTGAAAAGATGCCGTCTAAAGCGAGATAGAATTATTATAAAATGAATGCATTTGCGGCGAATAGCTTAATGCACAACCATTTAAAAAATATTTATGTTTTGTACTGTTTGTTTCACTAGTAGTTCGTTTTGAACTGAGGTCTTGTGATGTCTGAATTGAGTTAAATATTTCACCACGGAGATTATCTCACAACAAAATTATCAACGCGACGGTAAAAGTAGTATGCATTTATTACACCAAATACTAAGCACACTTTTTTCAATCTCTCTTTATTCACCTGAGTGTGCCAGGCTCTGCTTCGTCGCTAGCTCTCATTCTTTGCAAAGCTAGAATGAGAGTAAAGCAACAACCGTACGTCATAGTGCACACACTATGACGTACGGTTGTTGCTAATTAATAGTTAATAAGCAGAATACACTAAATGATTAACTAATAAACTTTGATCCAACAGCAGCGTTCAAGGATTATGCCGTCTCTAACATTGACACATGTATAACACATACAGAGCCGGATTTCCCAACCTAACTCGGAGATATGTAATAAACTGCGAAGTTAACAAGTAGCCAAAAAAGTTAAATAATGCTAATCAAATGGAAAGCAGCTTATTTTCTCTGCTAAATGCGTAAATTAATATGCCTATGTATGATGGTACGACCCGTGATAAGAAAACCGCCGAAGGCTTGAAGGAACAAGCAGACAAAGGACTTAGTTTGTTTTCGACGAAACACAAAAGAGGATCCTAAGTAAGCACAAACAAACATGGTACGTACAAATTACCTTAAACATTTCCAATGGTCTGGAAATTAAACCATATTTCCGTGTTACGGAACACTTATCACATACCTGAGTACTGCTGTAGTTCAAAACTTGTATTTACTGGCAAAATAGTTATATATTTTCCCTCAGGTACACCTGATTGTTTTGTAACCTTTACATTTTCATATAAAACAATATCATAAAAATGTTACAAAATTGCTTTTAAGAAGATGATACACATCATTTTTTTTTGTACGTCAGAGAAGCGCTTGACTTTCATCTTACTTGTCTAAGGTTACTTGTACATGCAGTGCGACGCTATAAAACCGATGAGTATAGAGATAGAGAGATATATAACAGTGTAAAGTCAAGACACCACCCCTACCCAACTTTATTTTTTATTGTACAGCAGAAAGCGCTTGGCCTTCATCTCACCTGGTTACAAGTTGAGATAAGGCCGAAGGTGGTATCGCACTTCACCCGGAATCCTCAACAAACTGAGGAACTGGCTATCTTACCTCTAAATGCCGGAACACAACTATTTCAGAATTGTTGTTATGGCGACAGAATTAGGTAAGATAGTGGTAGCTAGCCAGGCGGATCCAAACAAAGTCCTACCACAAACCTAACCAAGTATGTGGTGTAAGTAAGTAGTGGTTCGCCCACCTGTGTCATATCCAGAGGTCCCGGATTCGATCCCCAGGGGGAGTATACACAAAATTGTGCTTGGTCTCTTTTAAACCTAAAATCTTCTTTTAAACTCATTATCAGGGATAAAATGGTACCCATAACATAATATGTACTCAGGAAGCAGCTGTTACAAATTTTCTGGAATAATCCCTTCGCTACTTACAACATCCGTGACAGGACTATGTTCGTTTTCTGGGTATACGAGTACCTAAAATCAACACAAAACTCACTGATCCGCTTGCCAAGCATGATAATTATAGTCAATTCTACAGACTCATTTGGTGGACGCTCATAACATGCAATAGACGTATTTTATAAACACTAAGATTTTTCATGATATTTTTAAGTTCATAATATCTTTTAAATGCAATGTTTGATTAGATTCATTCAAAAAGGTACTAAAAAACGCAGTGTTTTTTTTTTATTTAACGACGAAATAGTGCTAGGCCTTTATCTCACTTGATTGCTCAAGCTATGATAAGGCCGAAGGTGGAAACGCACTTCACCTGGAATCCTAACATACCTCTGAATGCCGGAACACAACAATTTAAGAATTCTTGTTATGGCGACAGAATCAGGTAAGATGGTGGTAGCTACCACAAACCAAACAAAGCATAATATTGTACTCTCCATGGGGATCGAACCCAGGACCTCTTGATCTGACACCGGTGATTTATTTGGATAAGGATAATAACATGGTACAAATAAAATGCTAAAATACCGGTATTTCTATTAACTGCACAAAAAAGTGGTTATGTAGGTATAGATATTACTAGGCACAACAGTAACTATTTGGCATTTGGTATTGCGGTTATTTCTCTAGATATTGATATGTTCTCTGAAACTGTACAACATCACTTTGTTTTATCATCAAAACTTTTAGCAGCGCACGCGATGTAATTTGTTTTATCGATCATTTTTCCTCACCTTGGGTTACATATTTAGAGTTTTGGTAAGAATCCCTATGATAAAAATCTGCCTACGTTTTTATCAGTGAGAAATCATTCTACTGGTAAAAAAATTGTTCAGGAAAGCTTCGATGTCCAGGGCTGACCCTACGTACTTATATAAAGAAACAGGCCTCGCCTTTGATCATGAGCCACCTTTATCCATCAACTCCACGCGACCGCCGCCGGTCACCATACAGCCCCCGATGAGGTAGCGGACAATTTGTCTGCTAAGTGTGTGTCACTGTGTGCGTGTATGTGTTAATAGCCAATTTTATACACAATTCAAGAAATCACCCATTTAAAATAAAAAAAATGTTTTCAATCCTCGGTCACTGAATCTTAGATTTGCAAACATTTTGAAGAAATAACTGGGGGTATTAATAATGGCCAATGTAACATAGTTCGAATGTTCTTCCATTTAAAATAAAAAATAAGTTTTAAAACCTCGGCCACTGAATCTTAGGTTTGAAAATATTTTGAAGAAACAACGTATTGTTAAACATGTATTTGTAATTGAATTGAATGTATGGAAAGAGAATTAAGACCAGCTAAGCCCCTGGTGTTTAGTACACTCTATGTACAGAGATCATTTTAGATTGTGTATGGGTTCTATTAAAACCTTTAAAACGATGATTATCATAAACTCGTTCAACAATTGTTTCCTTGATCGGTATGTATTTATAGTAACTGTCAAGTCAATCTGTAAATGCATTCAACAAAGACACATTGCAAAAATGACAATAGAGAAAACACTAGTATTGGTATGTTAGTGATTTCTCTATTGACATTTTCAAAACGGTATTTAATGTTTTAATTTTGACCCGTATCAGTTTTATTATACTTATGTATATAGGATATAGATAGATTAAAAGATATCTAATAGCTAGGATCTTTATTTGCTAGCAACGCTGATCGTGCTTGTAATGAATATTGTAAAGCACATTTGCTTTGTTGACTAAAAAAAATTAATATTTTTCAGTGCTTGTAATATTGATTCATTTCCAAAAAATCTTGAGTTAAATTTGGAATGTATGTTTCGGTAAAATAAAATTTTTCGCTTTATCATCCCCGTTGATAAACTGGGAAATTGGTTTGAATATTCATGAATCAGTAGTTTTATTTATCAATACAGCCAACGTGCGACTCGTTCATTAAAGTTTTTGTTGATAATTCTTTAAAGCTTATTAATAATAATTAACTCCGTAAATGGATAAAACTAGTTTTTTGAATGGTTTTAAACTTTAATGTTGAACAATTATTTGAATACGAAAACCAATACAATATAAATAAAGGTATTAAATACGCGATTAAAATCCGTTTTTCCATATAAAAATAATATGTGGACTGGTTTGTTAAACATAATCTATTTATATGTAAAAAATATTCCCTATTTCCCTTGGCATCACGCGTGAACGGCTGAACCGATTTTGCTAATTGTTTTTTGTTGTATTTGTGATTATCAGAAGGTTTTTAAGATTGAAAAAAGCCGGTGCCGTGCGGCCGTAGATCAATTTGGTTTTTACGGACTTTCGTGCACAAGGTCTGCCGGCAGGATTTCGCGCCACGCAAGTCTTAATGACATTATCCGTCGAGTTTTTACCAGTGTCAATGTACCAGCCGTTCTTGAACCGAATGGTCTGTTACGTGATTTATTTATTTATTTATTTATTTATTTATTTATTTATTTATTTATTTATTTATTTATTTATTTATTTATTTATTTACCACATCAATACATCTATCCTTACAGGCTAATAACCTAATACAATAGAGTAGTCATCAAATTAGTAATCCACATGTCAAAAATAATAATAATAATTAATCACAATACAAAACAAACAAAAACAAAGTTAGTCCATAATAAATCATAGTCAAAATCACATATCTAATAATAACAAATTCATAATCAAAATCAAATACAGTATCACAGTAATTATTTATCGTAACATAAATAATACGTTGTTGCCCCTACGAACTCGCTCTGGGAACAGTGGAACACGTCGATAATCTCCGCCACTCGATTCAGTGTTTGTATGGTGCGTGTTAGTGGCGCTCTGCTAAGCAGGTTCGTCCTTCCTCGAGGCACTACAAACAGAGGCGGCTGCCTTCTCCGCCCTACGTACTCGTCTGGCACGCCCAGCCTCATCATCTCTAAGATGGTCGGGTTAGTTATGATCCCCCGGAACACCTTAACTACATACACTGTAAGCGCCACATCCCTCCTAATTTCCAGCTTGTTGTATCCAACCATACCCAAAACGAATAAGGTTGGATATGATGGTAAGCGGTCCGACGGTATGACTCTTGTCCCTTGGGGGATGGGTAGGCCTTTGGTGTAGGACGCTACCTGCGTCGACACCCTAGCGCCATCTTATCTGCCTGGGACATTAGTTAGGGCTGGTGTGGCGGCTGATTCGGCCGAGCATCACAAAAGGTGCAAATATAGAGGTCTCGACAGAGCTTACCTATTTGAGCCCTTTAGGGTGGAGACCTTGGGTCCGTGGTAAACCGGGAGACGGGGAGCCCTCCGGGATTTCAAAAATCTTGCGGGGCTTTTGATTGACGCGACAACAAGACCAACAAGACCCAAGGGCTGGCTCTTATTTAGGCCAGCGAATTAGCATAGCTATTCAGCGTGGCAATGCAGCCAGTGTCTTGAGCACGCTTCCGTCTGGTACTGGTCTGGAACAGTTGAGTTACCTATGGGCCTTTTTAACGGTCCTTAGGTAATCTGACTGATTCCTTTGTACATAGTTAATTAGTTTAATTGTACACTTCAAGTGTGCATATAATATTTGAAGAGTTTCCTCGATTTCTCCAGGATTTCATCATCAGATCCTGACCTGATGACAATGGGACCACCTGTGAAGTATAGGGACCAGTCCAGGCGTCCTTGAGCAATCGGGGAAAGTACATTAAAAAAACCTCCTCCTTTTATTTGAAGTCGGTTAAAAATAACTAACTTATCATTTTCTTAACAAGCCTCATAGCTCAGTTGGTAGTAACTCTGCCTTCTGCGCTATAGGCTGTGGGTTCGATTCCCACCCAGAGCAAACATTTGTGTGATGAATATAGATGTTTGTTCTGTGTTTGGGTGTTGTATCATATAGTACGTATGTATTTACAAAAAAAAAGTATGTAAGTATTCTATCCGTAATCTAGTTCCCATATTACAAGCTATGCTTAGTTTGGGGCTAGATGGCGTTTTGTAAAAATAAAAGTCCAATAATATTAAAGTCCTATAATATTAGTGCTCATTTTACAGTCGAATCAATCAGAATAGCCTTTTAATAAAAGCACCATTTAAAATGGAGCTTTTATTTTGGTAAGTTTTGGTAGACTGTTTTGATAGATAACACAGTACACAGATAACACAGTAGGTATACAGAAGAATACAATCAATACTATATATTTTTTGAGTACTAGATTTTTTATGATATAAACTTAAAAATTAAAATAATTCAAATTGAAACTCTACATTTCAACCCCAAATGTTTTTCCATAGTCACAACGAATGGGTTAAGACAGGACAACATCTGTAGTGTCAGTATCTTAAATTTACAAATGTTATAATGACACAAAAATTCACAATCCGCGACGGGACTCGAACCCGCATCTTTTCCTGAAGCCAAAAGTATAAAGTATCATATAATTATGAGTCACCAACAATACGCCACAATTTTATCATCAGTGGGATCTTGCTTCTTGAAATAGTCTTTTCAGACCTCACCCAATCTACCCACATGACCCACATGTTCACTTGATTTTAAGTATGCGTGTGGTCAAACGCTTGAGCATGTAAATAGGGAAATATAGGAGGAAACTGAGAAGCACCCTTCCCTCTCCCCTGTTTTTCTCTAACTCCTTGAGAGACTAGGAAGGTGTAGACTCTGCCATGGCTGCGACAAAAAAAGGAAAATATATAACATGAAATAGACATAATCTGATAACGTCATTCGCCACTCACTTATTTTTCGCTACGTGTAGTATCTGTAATCGGTATTCAGTATTAATTTGTTTCATAATCAATTCAATAAATCATGTGTGAAAATATTAAATATAAAATTGTAGATCCCCAGTTTCCCAGATCCTCAGAACTCACAATATTGTGATCGGTTAGGATGGTGGTAGGACTTTGTTCAAGTCCAACTGGCTAGCTACCACCACTTTACCTAAGTCTGTCGCTAGAGCAACAATTCTAAAATTGTTGTGTTCCGGCATTTTGAAGAAAAAATGCTAGTTCCACATCATTTCCACCTACGGCCTTATCATAACTTGAAGCCAGGTGAGATGAAGGCAAAGCGCTTCACTACTTTACAAAAATCTATCAAAATACGCTCGAACTTACGAATTCATCAAATTACAAAGATAGGTAGGACAGGATCTGAACTTTGAATCTCGCAGCTGACGCTCGAGTCTTCACAAACAAACGACCCTGTCAAAGAGGTCTGCGAGACCAAAGCTCAGCGACGTAATCTCCAAATGCTCAACACTCTAGGTATCTGCAGAATGCATACCCTCCATTCCCATTCACTGCTCGGATTCGTCAAATTCATTTTATCTTGCTTATACAGGAGTTTATTTCAAGGGGCTCTTAGAAAAACGGCAAATTTTCTACTGAATATTTATGTTTTCGCTCTCAATTTTTACTGACGCTGTACTTTGTGTTTAATCTTGTTTAGTCTTGGCATTGAATCATTGATTGAATATTTTACAGAGATTCATAATATCACAACAGTTCCTGGATTTATGTTATATTATTTACTAAGTATTCTTCAGGAATAATATCCACTTGTAAATACTGAGTCGTAAATTGTATCCTTCATTATTTAAAAAAACGGTGACGATGTAAAATCCTCTATTTTGTAATAGCTGTGTCTTAGCGCGGTCTACATTTTATTTTGGTGTTGACAGACAGAAAACTATTTTGATTTACGCTATTGCCCATGTTTAATACTGTATTTATTTCGACTTAGGTATGCTAGAAAATAACTATTTCAAGCTTTTGACATGTTTATTAAATGTATTTTATTATACCAAAATATTATCCATACATTTTTGTGTGCAGTAGAGGATAAATAAATAGGTGGTGGGGTGGAAGTGAGATTAAGGCCAAGCGCTTCCCCTAAATAATTGGTTTCATAATTATAGGAGGTATAGTCGTTGCTGACCTTTTTTACAATATATTTTATATGCTAGTATACTCACGCAGTCATATTTATTGTATCGTAAATTAGCCGCTGTCCTTTTAAAAATTTTAAAAATCTTTTTTTGATTTTGTAAGTAGAGTGGCTCACGCAGTTATATAAAAGGTATATGCTTAAAGCCAAAATCAATCATTTTACTGGGTGAGTATTTACATATAAATAAAGGTTTTTAAAAAGAGCAGCGACTACTTTTCAATATAATAGAAATAAATATTACAAGACGTTAATTTCACACAGCGCCCTTGCCCCAAACTAAGCATAGCTTGTAATATGGGAACTAAATTACGGATAGAATAAAATAACTATACTGATAAACTTTTTTTTTGTAAATACATACGTACTATATGATACAATACCCAAACACAGAACAAACATCTATATTTATCACACAAATGTTTATCCTGGGTGGGAATCGAACCCAGAACCTACAGCGCAGAAGGCAGAGTTACTACCAACTGAGCCATGAGTTTTGTTAAGTATATATTATTACTGCATTAGTATACTAAGAACGAGCAAAAAGATTACCTGATCATAATATTCATTAAAAATCATATCAAAAAAATCATAAAAAGATTATTAAAAATCGCGGTCACGATATATCTAAAGCTCTTTTCTTTCGTGTTAAATTAGTAGTATAGTTGTGTAATTTGTCTATAAACATAAAATAATATTTTTATCATGAACCATTTCTGTAATAATATATAACTTTCAGATACTGAAGTTGTGTCCGAAAGCAATCCTGCAAAAATGCAATGAGAGATACATATCTGAAATCCCATCTATGATGGCAGTTATTTGATTGAGTGGTGAAGTGGAAAGGAAAAGGATGATTAAGTTTGGTTGTGGTGTGGAAGCGCATGTGCAGCGCGAAGCGGAGGCTTCGCGTTCGGCGGTCGGGAGGCAGTCGCGCCAGTACGCTACGAGCGAGCTAGCGTCGCGCGTAGCTCGCTACGCCGCTACGCGCTACGCAACTTCCCGTGAAAACTTCCCCAAGCGTAGTATGCCGCAAAAAAATATTAACACTTCTCTCTAACTTGAAATGTGTTTTGAATGATGTTGTTGGGAAAACTGTTGTTTTACATACACTTCGGACTTGTCTTCCACGTTGTGATTTGTTTTAAGGATACTGTTGGTAAGTTGTGCTTCTTTACATACTACACTACCTTTTACTTCGACTGTTCATTTAACCTTAAAATGACCCTTATAATGTTTACTGAATAACCGATTATTTATTTGACAACAATAAAGGTCTGTTCGGACTCTTTAAGAGTAAGAGTAGACTGTTATGGAATAAATAAATAAATATTACACTTAATTTCACACAACGCCATCAGACTAAGCATAGCTTATTATACGGAAAATAGATTACAGTTTAAGTTAAGGTACCCGCTAATGTCATTTGTTACTAATTAATAAATCCTTTATTACTAATTGTCACAATATTCTCTAAAAATTAATTGTAACAACTTGTTTCATTGATAAGATTTAAAAATAATGTCGGTAGTCTATTGTGAAAAATGTATGAACATTTAATTACCCTGACTTAAGTAAATGCCTTATCCAAGCAAATGATTATAAATATCAAGTTACCGACAGAATTAATATACTTATCTAAAACACTTAATTAATTAGAGAAAAAAAAGCTCACTAAAGCTCTAGACAGACAAATTTTCCTTGACTGGATCAGTAAAATATCAATGTATTGATATTGTAAGATATGTATAGTTAATTGTTAAATGATACATTTTACATTACATTTCAAATTTTATTACGTAATTATGCTTTCAATCTTAAGTTTTTTTTTTTATTATTGTACGACGGGGAAGCGCTTGGCCTTCATCTCATCTGGTAACAAGTTGAGATAAAGCCGAAGGTGGAGGCGCACTTCACCTGGAATCCTCAACTAACTGAGCAACTGGCTATCTTACCTCTGAATGCCGGAACACAACAATTTTAAGATTGTTGTTATGGCGACAGAATTAGGTAAGATGGTGGTAGCTAGCCAGGTGGACTGAAACAAAGTCCTACTACCAACCAAACCAAGCACAATATATTGTACTTCCCATGGGAATCGAACCCGGGACCTCTGGATCTGAAATCGGTGGGTTGAACCACTAGACCACAGAGGCGGTTGAAAGTTCAAGTGTATAGAAAACCATAGCTATAAAAATGTAGCCTAAGATGGAGCACGCTTGTGTTTTCACTACAAAATGGTAGGTACCTTTTTCATTATTGTTCGACGGGCAGGTGCTTGACCTTCGTCTACCTGATTTTCAAGTTATGTTATGGCTGAAGGTGGAAGCACACTCCACCCGGAATCCTCAACATACTGAGGAACTGGCTATCTTACCTCTAACAATCTAAGAATTGTTTTTATGGCGACCGAATAAGATTCAATGGTGGTAGCTAGCCAGGCGGACTTAAACAAATTCCTACCACCAACCAAACCAATCATGATTTCACTATTATTTATTGTTCCCCATGGGGATTGAACCCGGGACCACTAAACCATAGAGGCGGTACTGACGAGGAACAACAGACGAGGAAAATGAATTCCATTCCTAACCAGTAATGATAATAAAGGTATAACGGGACATGGGTTGCTCCAGTTCGCCTTATAGTCTGGTGGTATAAAAGGGACAGAAGGACTATCACATTCATGACCGTGCGTACATTCGCCAAAATGGAATTTATAGAACATTGACTTCACAACCCAGTATTTAAGGCTCTGCAAGTTGAACTCGACTAGCGAGTCATGGCCTATGAACCTAGCAGCATGACGTTCAATGGAGGTTAGAACTTCGAGGTGGTACTTAGCTGAGATTTTTCAGAGGTCGGAGCCTAGCACTAGTACTCTATCTACTCTGTCTAAAACATATCAACACATCTTGTCACGTCACATCATATTGCCACGGTTACCACATCTAAAAATAGTTTACTTTTTTGTAACGTCAAAAACATTTGTCGTATTTATTGTACGACGGAGAAGCATATGGATTTTACTTTTAAGCCGAAGTTGGAAGCGGCCTATGCCCGGAATCCTTAACAGTCCAAGAAACTGGATATCTTACCTCTAAATGACAGAACAATTTAAAATTGTAAATAAGGCGACAGACTTAGGTAAGATGGTAGAAGCTAGCCAGGTGGACTTAAAACAAAGTCCTACCACCAACACACCGGTGGTTGAAACATTACACCACAGAGACGGTATTTACTTCTATCGGGTCTCAGCAGTAGTATTAAAAAATCCAGTCTGTATAAATCCGTAGAACTAAGGCTACTAGCATTGCTCTCAGAACTAGGACGTTGAAATGGCTAGGGAATAAAATGGAAGTATATAAAAGACGAATAAAACGATTTGAGAGGCTCTTACAAATCGTAAGATGCATAGGTTTTTTTCTATCGCTATATCTTAATAGATATAATCGTAGTGTGGTTGATTGACTGACAATCAACGCTGTGCAAACGAGTGATCATTGAGAGTTGAAATTTCCAGAATACTTTTGTAGTGCAGGCGTCACATTGCGTCTATTTAATTCTGTCCCTGTCTATTTTGGATCCATGTTAATTTAAATATACCTGGATAATGATTACTAAATTATTGCTGTGCCGTGGCGGTCACGGCTTGAACCCTCCAGATCAGCCCATGGATGTCGTAAAGCCAGCAAAGAAATGTCACCAGCAGAAGGGCTGCTTCCTTCTGTGTATTATCTACACCTTTACTGGGATTACGAACCCACCTGTCACGCATGGTGATTAAAACAAAACACTCTAGGTTTGGAGGAGGCTCTGTCCAGCAGTGGACACTAATGGGCTGCTGACGTGATGTGATTATATCTATATTAGCACAGGAATTATTAATACACCAAGCTTTTAAGTTAGTAGATTACGTATGATAATGTAATATAACCTAAAAATACGTTTCCACATTAGGATCCATTTTTCCGAATCCGCCGAACTCAAACATTCTCTGGAAATTTCTACTGGTTACCCATTACACTTCAAAAGATACAGCCTCTACGGTCAGACAGACAGCTAGACGTACATAAAAGTACTAGAAATAGGGTCCCATTGGTAACCCTAAAATAAAAATATGGCGGCATTGTGTTGCATTATAATTATGATTTTATTGCGTTAAACGAGATACGTACTAGGCTTTTTAAAATTTTCGCGATTGGGGCACATTAACAAGCCTCATAGCTCAGTTGGTAGTAACTCTGCCTTCTGCGCTGTAGGCTGTGGGTTCGATTCCCACCCAGAGCAAACATTTGTGTGATGAATATAGATGTTTGTTCTGTGTTTGGGTGTTGTATCATATAGTACGTATGTATTTACAAAAAGTATTTAAGTATTCTATCCGTAATCTAGTTCCCATATTACAAGCTATGCTTAGTTTGGGGCTAGATGGCGCTGTGTAAAATTAATGTCCTGTCCTGTAACATTATTTTGATATGTAAAATCGATTATTATATTTTACCTATATCTATCCCGACGTTTCGGTGGGGTTACACTGCCGTGGTCGCGGAAAGACTGGAACTTTGGAACCACCGTCGAGAAGTGAAGGCGTTTTTTACAACTACCCTCAGCTTGGTCTTGATTATTGGATAAATCCACATTCACACTAGGACGATACCCAACACTGACAGTATCAACACATTTGTTTTTATTTTACCTCGTGCACCGGAATACTGGATTCCCAGAAGTCTTCACAATTCAATTTAGAATACTTTTTTATTTTCAACAATCACGTACGTACGTATTATTTCTATAGATAGTCAACTAAAGTAAGTCTTAACTTTATTATGGCAGTTTACTCTAGCTTTATTTGTACATTTTTTATTATGCTATCAAGCATTTACACGGCCATAAAAAAACTGCAGGGTGGCAGTGACAAAGTAAAACCTAACACAGTTGGCATCACACGAAAGGCGTTTCAATTTTGTTTCATTTTCTGTTGAAGTTGTCAAATATTTTTAAAAGTAGGCTTACTTCTGTGTTTATGTTACACTTTTTTTGCGATAAATAATACCTGCCAAGCGTGGTGGTTATGCATAAACTTTCCAAATCTGGAGGAGGCTCTGTCGAGCAGTGTTGAGTGTGGAAGTAGGGTTCCTTAATAAATTATTGTTACATATTTTCAAATTGAAAATGATGGTTGAACAAGCTTTTATTATTACAAGATTAAACAAGTGGCTACATTAATTTGTTTGTACACAGTTAATAAATTATATTTACCGGCACAATTGTGAAATTAATATTACTAGAATTACAAGTTGTAATACAAGGAATTTTTGTACCATGATTTTCCTGACTTGTTACTAACTGCTTAATTTATGAATTGTTTTACTAATAATTTACCTGTAGGACTTTGTGAGTCCTGCTTTCTAAAACACACTGTGATTTCAGCACCCATAAAGTTATTCAATGTACCTACTTAACCACTGTATTTTAAGGATAATTTACAACCAATCCATAGGAAGAAACTGGCCAGAATACAGCTTAATACTATTTGCGGTCAGCATCACCGTCATCAGTTCTTGCATTACTTTTTTTTTCATTTCAATAAATGTATTTATGTCCATGTAAATGAAGGCCTAAATGAAAGGAAATGTCATTGTTGAATCCATTCATTTTCATTAGGTAATGTCTTTTCCTGAATTCAGTAATCAAATGCAGGCAGACTCGCTAACGACGGTGTATGATCCTAATGAATTCAAGCGATATTCCCAGACATCAGCCCCAGGTGGATGTAGGAAAGTTAGGAAAGTCAAAAAGGATTATCAAGTACTCAGGATATTACATCCGCCTTAAGCCAGTATCCGTTGGATCAGTTTGAACCCTCTTAAGGCAATTAAGACCGTTCTAAGAGATTACAAAAACAATTGCGGAACGCGGATCTAGTAGCAGTTTCAAACTAGCAATAAAGATAAACATTATTTTTGAATTGCTCTCATATAATGTTCAACAGAAGACATTTTAAAAGGAATACTCCACAAACCACCCGCCGCCTTTGTGGTCTAACGGTTCGCCTTCCAGTGTCAGATCTAGAGGTCCCGGGTTCGATCCTCCATTGGGAGGTACTTGGTTTGGTTGGTGGCAGAACATTGATTTAGTCCACCTGCCTAGGTACCACCGTAGGTACACTGGTATATATAATAAAACCTTTTTTGTGAGAGACCGATGCCTGAGGTAGCAAGCCTCCATGTCAATAGTTTACTCGTTTCAAAGAAGAACAACAAATAGAGTAGTAGCTTGCCCCAAACTGAGATCTCGTTATGTGCTAGGAAATTTAACAGGGAGATAATCATACAATAATAATTTTATTAACACTACGATAAAAGTGTGATTTCATACAATTTTTTTAAACACACTTATTCTAAATCGCTTCAGTTATTACAGGAGTGGTTTCAGTGAATATACCATCCAAAATAATTGACAGTTTCAAGTTATACCCTGGAAAATACGAGTTTACTAAGCGTTAGTCTCTTAACGAGCGAGAACATGTTACTTAAAACACCCCCATGACAAGCTAAAATAACTTTATTCGCAATGTGCAGTCGATACTTTTTCAAATGACAAAGATCTTCCTTTCCATCCTTCGATCCATCTTCTTTCATGTCTCACTTAACACACCCTATGTCTCAAATCCTCTTACCGATTGATGATCATGAATGTAATTTCTGCATATGCAAAGTTTTGAATTGATCGGATCAACCATTCAAAAGATATGGGTGAAATATTGTACTTTTTTTCATTCCAATATCCAAAAAACTATATATAACTATAGAACTTATCAAATATCACGCGAAATATTCGATTTTTATTTGTTACCTCTTTATAGTTTCAGTTTCATTCAAATGGAATAACCCGTTCCAGACTTATGCCGATACATATATACATACATACAGGATTTCCCAACTTAACTCTTCGGATTCAGAGTTCGCTTCGCTCACTCAATCAATTAAATTCCAAGCTAGCTGGAAATACCAATGCGCAAGCGTTAGATAATAAGCTATCAGTAGTTAACGATGATAATCAGTTTTACTACACACTTTACATTTCCACAGTTAGTTCGGCAGCGGCATTTTGATTCCAACCAATTTTACTCAAACACTTCATCGATATTGCAACAAAAATATTCCTACATTAAAGAACAATAGACACCGTACATTTCACATGAAGCTCACAATAATCCCTCTTAAGCTGTGGCAATAAGATTCATAATGGGACCGTT
Organism: Venusia cambrica; assembly: GCA_951394065.1. Classification (NCBI taxonomy): domain Eukaryota; kingdom Metazoa; phylum Arthropoda; class Insecta; order Lepidoptera; family Geometridae; genus Venusia; species Venusia cambrica. Next base: position 2,743,870 of record OX596059.1, on the reverse strand, counting down.
GCGTGTGAGACCTTAAATGTGAGTCTCACAGGATTGTAATTGTTACAGGCAAAGCCTCACGCTTAAGTCGGCTTAACAGTATAAAGGGCCCTACACGAGCCTCATCAATCCACACCACGGGAACAAATCTGACCTGCGCGAGGTCAACATGTCACTCGACAGTAATCTGATTTATTATTCAATGGCTGCTTTTGCCTGCGGCGTAGCACCTCTACGGCGTAGCAATCTTGCGCTACGAAACTTGCCGTGTAGATCCTATTAAAATCGTGTACCTTCATTAATTTAAGTTTATAGACCTGCACTATTAATGACTCTTATAATTAAGCTAAAATACCAATAATTGCTCATCTGAATAATATACTGCTTAATATTGCTGGTTCTTGTGCACCAGTTTTATTCCAGGAGTTATCAAAAATTCACTACTAATAAGGGATTAGCTTTCTCAGTGATCCCGTTACAATTTGTACCTCCATAAATCTGTCGCAGTATCGGTCTAAATTCGTTAGTAGGCCTTTGTTTCGCGTATTTCCTCTACCCTTTGTTCGAACTGAAACTAGACACTCTATAAAGAGGCTTTAACTGGCTTACAAATTTGTTTTATTTACGTAGCAAGGTAACAAATGAATGCTCCTTTGAGTTTTTTGTGGAAAAAGTCAAAGCTCGCACCATTAGTGACACCTACAGCCGTAATCTAATCCCACTGAAGAATATCACAACCGAAACGTAAATAATAGAGGATCAAAAAGTCAAATCGGATACAGTAGAGTTCAATAGACCTTCACAAAGAGGTAACATAAACAAATACTTTATCGGAAAACTTGTTTCATAATAATAATTGCACGATTACCGGTACATCCGGTCACGTAGTCAAACTTCCATCGTGCCATTAAATTAAGAGCAACCAAACTTCATTTATCTCGGCTTGTTACTTCGACGATAAGATATAGAAACACGCCCGCGAACTTGAACCAACTTAGTAACTTCGGTGAAGTTTATCGAATTGCGACGATCGTTCGAAAATTTGTTACTCACCCAATATTTTAAATAATCTCCGTCGCTCGGTCCTTATCTGAAAAGTTTTCATTCAAGTTAGCTTATTGCTCCTAATGGCGTGATAATGTTCCAATGATTGATGGACTTTATCGCGTTTGAATTTCAAATTTTACATTATTAATTATTATACAAATTCGTGTAGATGGAGTTATTATTGTATTTTGTTTTAAAATTAATATTTTATATCTCCAAGGTCAGTGTGTACCAAGACTGGCCGACAAATATCATGACCTCGTTCAAGTACAGAGATACAGCGTCTCGTTAAATAAAATTATATTTATAGAGTATGTCGGACAAATCGAAAAGATATAGTGAAAATCTATATAATACCAAAACATAGTAAACATTTCCAGATTCCAGATTCCTGAACTGTAGTTATGAATCAAACTTCAACTTTCATCAGATTCTCGAGCAGTTTACACTAAAGATTATGCTTGCAGACGCCTTTTTCCCTTCATCTTGGAATAGTGGCACAGATTTAGAATTCTGGTACACTAACGTAGCCGCTTATCTTTGATCTAAACAATTATTAGGAGCATCGATTCGCATAGGATATTTAAAGTAGAATAAACTGGTAACATTGAGGCGGTTGGTCGCGTGTCGGGCAGCGTTTGAAGGCGGGCGGCGGCAGGCGGCAGGCGCCCGCGCGATTCGCAAATATTTATACCAGCCCTCGGGCGCAAGTCATCGCCTGAAAGCGTTGTCTTGTATCGCCACCCGCCCCTAGTAAACACAAAATATGGCCTGTCGATGTAATTTATAACAAAAATCACGCTGCGCATAAATATCGAGCAGTACGAGAGCAGAGTCCGGGATTCGGGAGTGCATCAGCGGGAGGTACCGCCCTCAAATAAAGATCGAACGGCCTTTGTTCCCTGGTGATACATCGGCGATACATTGTTATTGTTCATGAATAGGCATCGTACACAATGCTTGATTTAAATTTGTAATTTCAGGCAAATTTTTATTTCCATCAGACAAGATTAATGAGATACACGGATACAACTGTGTATGATAATTTGTTTATGAGAACCTACCATTGTTTCAGAAGACTTTAATTCTAATATCACAACAAATTTGCGACCACTTTGTTAAGCTTATACTCCACTTACAGAAAATCTATGAGAAAACCACTACTACACTCATCGCAAGTTTATTCTTGTTGTTCGTTTTGTATTTAAAAGGTTAAAAAATGCTTATTCTTTGAGGGTTTTTAGCTGGGAATAAACAGATGCTATGGATTAGAATTATTAATCTACATCTATCTAACTATCTATACTTGTAATAAAACTGAAACGGGTCAAGTAAACAATCATTAAAAATAATCTGTACATTCAATATTTATTGCAAATTTCAAGTATCAATTCAGAAGCCAAAACAATAGTTTTTCCATTTTTGTCTGTCTGTCTATCTGTCTGTATTAGGAACGCACATCACGCTAAAACTATTAGATGGATTTGAATGAAACTTTGCATAATTATTACTGATATCATTGGCAAGGATCATGTATACTTTGTATCTTCATATACAAAGTATACATGATCCTTACCAATTATATTCTGCTGAATACTCTTTTCATACATTTGATTTATTCAATATATTACTTAGGTACATATTGAACTTATGTATTATATATAATTGTTTATTCATATATGAGAACTAATGCCTTCTTTTGAAATATGTAATATATTCATATTGGACAAGAGGTTGGTTCCTTAAAAGGTTTGCAGTGTATAGCTAACCTGAAATTCAGTGGCCAAGGTTTGTTTCCTTTTTTTTTTTTCATTTGAAAAATCATAAACATCACACCATCAAACCTCGCCGAGGGCTGTGTTGTGGCTGTCACGTCGAATTGATAGATAGAGGCGGCTCATGACCACCGACGAGGCCTGTTTTTTTTTTGAGGGAACCTTCTCAGATAATGCTTTGTTTTTCATGTCTGTTATAGTCATGAACTTAGAACCTTGGTGTAGCTGCGCGGGGTTAGCTAATTAGATATCTAAAAAGAATGTAAAATTTAAACTCATAGTATTTTCTTTTATTTTATTATATTGTATTCGGAGAACAAACAGTTTTACACACTTTACAAATAAACTTACACAATAAATTATGACCATATAGTGTCCTCGCATATAAAGAGCTGAGAAAGACGCTTGCTTGCAGAATATTATATACTATTATTCTTAATATGTCAACAATTTACTTGACACCAGTAAGATGCATGCATATCTATCCATTTTATTCAGGTCTAGAAACAAAATAGGAGTATGATGTGGTATCTAAGGTTTTTGACTGCAGAGATGAAATAAGGTTATGATACCTTTTTTTTAAAGCTTAAGCACTGTGGTATCCAGAATCAGGCAATAAAACTCATACACAGTTTTCGAATCGCATTTAAAAACTGGACATTAGCGGTATACTACTACCGCTAATGTAATATAATATCCACTAACATAGGTGTACCACAAGGATCGAACTTATGGCTTTTTCTGTTTCTAGTCTATGTCAATGATCTGCCTTCCTATGTAAGAGATCTATGTGACACTGTAGTTTTTGAGGACGATAATTCATATACAGTGTCGATTGGGCTGAAGTTCCTCAGTTTTTTGAGGATTCCGGGTGAAGTGCGCCTCCACCTTCGGCCTTATCTCAACTTGTTAGAAGGTGAGATGAAGGCCAAGCGCTTCTCCGACGTACTATAAAAAAAGCTTATTATGATATTTTGTAAATGCTTCTCTAGCTGAAATTCTTGATTGGTTTACAATAAATAACTTCATAGTAAATGAGAATAAAATGCTTCCATAACACTTTGTCTATTGTTCAAGTCAACAATGTTAACATTATCTTAAATGGCGAAATATTATTTTAATTAATGAAGAATGAAGATCTACTTACTTAGGTTTACATATTCATGCAAAGTTGCAATGGGATATTCATATTGATTTATTCCATAGAAGCTCTGCTACATACGCAGTACGTGTAAGGCATTTTGTTGTTGTGTTGTGTTTCATGGTATATTTTTATGAAGAAATGCAGATATTCAAAGTATTTTTATTGTGCAGATGAGAGCTGTACGGGCAATTTACAATGAGAAAACTCTATTTTGTTAGTATTCTTACAGGCAGTTTTCCACGCAATTATGAAAACCTAATGCATGCTGCATTAGGTTTTCATAAAAGTGTGTCACAAGAATATTGATGAGTTTAGTAAGAGAAGTGTAGAAGAATACACTGTCAATACTTTAAATAAAAAAATAACCTGATGTACCTAGGTATCGCGGAAGAAACTGTGTACAATTCTATAATAAGCTTCCTCAAAGCACCACCAAACATACCGTTCATATGTTCAAATCGTAGTTAAAGAATAATTTAATTAAATGGCCTACTCAAAATATGTGACTTTATCGACGGAAAAAACGCGTGGTCCATATTGCTATAACAGGTGACAGCTAAATTGTGATTTCTTAATGGTAACAAACTGCCCATTTGGTAGTTAGGTGGTAATAAAAGTTTTAATACAGTATTAAGTGTTTAAGTTTACGATGTGCTTATAAATGTTATTGAAATTATTTAAAACTCTGTACCAAAATGTTTAATGGATCATCAACAAAATTAACTAGCCCGAGGTTCTTGCCATTCTCCTTGCGTGCTGGTGGCGATTCTGAATAGACGGCAGATTTTAAAATAATTCGAATGATAAATCTTTACGAATAAACGCATTTTGACTCATTTTTAATTTGACTTTGTAGTCAAAGCAAATGAAAGGGAAAAAAAATCATCCGGTTGTATAGTCATATAAGGCTATAATAATTATTTTAAAATAACCAACGTGTTAGTGTAAATTGAAGTCTTAATTTTTAAAATCTTCAATTCTAGGTCAGAGTCAAAAACATTGTAACGATTCTACATTCTCTGCATTCATCCATAACAAAAGTTAGATTCTTGTTTACATTTCCATTACAAAAATATAAACACATCGCATTTTTATTTTCAAAACAAATATAAAAGTTTATAATTAAATGAAATCGGCCGAGGATCACAAAAGGCGCAAATGTGGTCTCGACAGAGCTTACCTATTTGAGCCTTTTGGGGTGGAGACCTTGGGTCCGTGGGGAGCCGGTGCCCTCCGGGTTTTCAAAAATATTGCGGGGCTTTTGATTGAGGCGACACGTGACCCAAGGGCCTGGCTCTTATTTAGGCCAGCGAATTAGCATAGCTATTCAGCGTGGCAATGCAGCCAGTGTCTTGGGCACGCTTCCGTCTAGTACTGGTCTGGAACAGTTGAGTTACCTATAGGCCGTTTGTAACGGTCCTTAGGTAATCTGACTGATTCCATTGTACATAGTTAGTTTAATTGTACTTTTTATTGAATAAATATTAACAAGTGAAATAGCTCGCGAATCTACAGTTGGCTTGAATCAGAATTTAAATAATTTAGAACGGATTCGTTCTTATTTGAAACGCAGCAAGATCTGCATAAAAGGTTTCCTGTAAAAAACTCCATAAGAGAAGTTTAAACGAGTCTGACAGCTACAAGTCTAGCTTGCTTAAAATATATTCGTTACAGCTGAATCAGTCACATTTTTTTCTTTACATTATCGGTAAACTTTTCCATTGCTCCCTGGGAATGTTCCTTACCTGTGTCAGATCCAGAGATCCCGGGTTCGATCCCGAAGTTGTGCTTGGTTTGGTTGGTAGGACATTGTTAAGTCCGCCTGGCTAACTACCACCATCATAGCTAATTCTGTCGCGATATCAACCATTCTTAAATTATTGTGTTCATTCAGAGGTAAGATAGCCAGTTCCGAAGTTTTTTAAAGGATTCCGGGTTAAGTGCGCTTCCATCATCAGCCTTATTGCGTGAAAACCAGGCGAGATGAAGCCCAAGTACAAATCGAAATTATATAAACAGAGAATTATCGAATACACTTCTACAAACAAAATACATTATTGGTAGGCAGTGAAAAGACATTTACTTACCACGCTGTGGTAAGTTTATACATTTATAATGTAAACATGTGTGTTCGTTATATATTCTGTTTTATCAGAGCTTGAAGGGCTTGTAGGAAATACCTACTGAATGAGAAGCAACCACAGAGTCATCACACAGGTTTCACGTTGACACCGTGTTCGTATTTCATTGAATGGCATAACATTAATAAATTTATGAATGAACACAACTATCACATCGAATAACGAATAATCATCACAACACAATACTATACTACTTTACACTTCACTATATTACATTGCATTACATTACACCTCACTACACAACTTAGATAACTACAACTAAAAAATGGGATCAGAACTTACCTTTTAAATGCTACACTAGGAAGAGAACTAGCTTTTGCAAACTCAGGGTATCCTACCGCAAATATTAAAATTTGTGCATTGTTTACTATAATATAAATTAATTGAAATTATCTCATTAACCATTATAATAATATAGTTAACTACTTGAATTTGTTGTTTAAATTTGAAATAGATTTATATAAATATTATTGAAATACTTAAGTTTAAAATTGTGATTGAAAATAAAAAATATCATTATTATTATAATACAAACTTTAGGTAATACAGTGTTTTAGTACAAAGGTTTAGTCAGTCACCTCTATGGTGTAGTGGTTTGCCCACCGGTGCCAGATCCAGAGGTCCCGGGTTGGTGGTAGCACTTTGAATAAGTCCGCCTGGCTAGCTACCACATTACCTAAGTCTGTCGCCATAACAACAATTCCAAATTGTTGTATTACGGCATTTAGGGGTTAGATAGACAGTTCCTCAGACTATTGAGGATTCCGGGGTATGTGCGGTTTCGGCCTTATCACAATTTGATACCATTTGTGATGAAAAATTACAAATATACATTATAAATATGTAGCTAAAAGCTATTTCTTGTCTGTCTGAATAAATTAATTTCCTATTTTAATTTTAATAGCATAATGAAAACATAGCAGCCACACCAAACACAAAAAACAAAAATAACTATAGTTACCATGAATTACATTATAGCTATTATAGGTCAACATCATCATATCAGCCCACACTGCTGAACTGCACTTGCCCGCCACAAAAAGCGATTTTGAGCCTCCTTCATCCATCGACTCCCTGCGACCGCCACAATGTAGTCGGTCCATTGAGTGTGGAACCTTTTATTATAACTTTTTCATTAGAGGCGGTACCTGATTCTATACATTGCTATAAGCCTGTGATAATCCTTATCTTGGCATGCATGCAATGTGATTAAATAGGTGGTTTATTTGAGGAGTTTCTATTATTTTATTTTTTTGAAATATGCTCTCACAAAATCTTCAAATATCTTTGCTACCCGTGTCAGTTGGTCCTAATTTAATGGACGTCATCCATTATTCTGGTTAATAGAAACTGCCCATAGAACTCCAAATAGAACAGTTTAAAATAATAACAAAAGCATTAAAATATTATCAACGCCTTTATTATTTAGAATTGCTCTATTATCTCTGTGAATTTATAAAGACCTAATAAATATTCGAGCAAACTTTGCTTCTATTTCGGACTTCGTTTACGTATAAAATTGGGAGAGATGGATTCAAGTCTGTGCATAATGAACAAAGTGGAATGGTGAAAACTTGTTCGTTGTGATTTTAGAGATCATAATACTTTTATTAAACTACGGCGAAGCAAAAAGGAGGTTTATGATTTTGGACCGGTATGTAGGCTTGAATGTTCATCTGTCTCCCCATAAAATTCAAACTACTTATCATAATATGACAAACAATACATCGTTGGAAGCGTCTAAATTGACCTCTAGTTAAAAGCTATGAGACGTCAAATGAGATTGAATATGGCGCCGTCTAGATACATAAGTCATGAACTAAACATTTTCTAATAATGCCGTGTTGAGCGTCAAATAAAAGCTGCTACTTGCTTTGCTTGTATGCACCAGATATTAGGAATAGTTTCAAAATCACGCCTTATATGAGCCAAACGTGTGAGAATACAAAAAAATGAGTATTTTCTCTCTAAACCTACTCAAAGTACGTATAAAATTATCAACCTCCTAGTAATAGGATAGCCGAGGTCATATGCCACCTAGTTATAAAACCATTCATTTTAACCGTATGTATTATTTAATACCAGCTTTTATCCTCAGCTTCGATAACTTTACGCGGATAAAATTAGCCTTTTTTTTTATTGTACGAAGGTGAAGTGCTTGGCCTTCATTTCACCTGATAATCAAGTGATAAAGCCGAAGGTGAAAGTGCACTTCTCCCGAACCCTCCACAAACTGAGGCAATTTAAGAATTGATGTTATGACGACAGAATTAGGTATGACGGTGGTTGCTAGCCTAGCGGACTTATACAAAGTCCTACCACCAACCAAACCAACCACAATATTGTACCCCCCTGAGGATCGAGTCCGGACCTCTGGATCTGACACCGGTAGGTGAACCATGACTGGACCACTGAGGCGGTTGAAAACATTTATAAAAAAGACACCTTTGAATTTATAACATTAAGGTACAGCTTTATAATATTCTAGTTTAGCACTAAATTATGCGGTTGCTAAAAATGTGAGAGACAAAAATCATATCAAAACATCCTATGAACTTTTAAGGGATCCAGAATCCTAAAAAGTTGGTAAAGATATACTCATATTAGTATTGGTAAGTCAAATTTAAACTCATCGAATTTAGATTCACATACAGTTTGTGCGCAGATAGACATCGCTTGAACCATGCTGCAAAGCAAATTGCCGTCCAATAAAAAAACAATAGCTGGCTCGTTTCCCGACGCGACGGCGAGCGAGCAAACAGAACAATGGATTTCTCCTAATCCACAATAAAAGGCCTTCCCGCACCCCCCGGATGACAGCTTGTAATATAAAACATCCCACAAACATCGACGATACAAGCACCAGCATAAAGCATTTAAAACTTTATTTTAAAGCCTCTGCAGAGGGGAAATATTCCAACATAAATATATCCCGGCAGTTCACCCACTCCTTGAACCCATAAAACGATAAAGATCATCTTTTGTAGCTTCCTGCGGGACCATTCACGTACCTAACTTCAAAACAATTTGCTCAATCTACGTAAGGTAGCTAAATTTTCCTTAACAGTAATGTGAGGTTATAATGATGGTTTCAGATGTTTCCAAAATAAACTATAGCTGTTGTTTGTTAGCGTCAAGTTATATCTCATATGGAACATTTTATTCTTTCTTTATATCTATTGTATACAAATAAATAAAATTTAAGTGTCAGTTTGTCATATCAAATTACGTTATAATGAAAATATTACTATACAACCTCTATACGGCACTAATAAAAAAGTCTGTTAGTTTCCTCTTTTCGACGACGGGGAAGCGCTTGGCCTTCATCTCACCCGGTTAAAGGTTAAGATAAGGCCGAAGGTGGATGCGCACTTCACCCGTAATCCTCAACAGTCTGAGGATCTGACTATTTTACTTCTATATCCCGGAACACTACAATTTAGAATTGTTATTATGGCGACAGACTTAGGTAAGATTATATTTGACGAGAACGAAATCCCGAACGTTTGTTTAATAATATAAGTACGTCTATTACGTTGCAATGTTGTGGTCGCCTATAATTGATCTAAAGTATTAGAAAAAAAAAATGACAAATTTAATGTACATATACACTTAGTTGATGTTAATGAATATTTACATTTAAAAGAGAAACTAATTCTGTAACTAATTTATGGAGGTACTTAGTAAAATTTTAGTAACCACATATTTTACTGCATTTCGGATTGCATTTTTCTCAACAATTTTATATCTACATATTACCATAATATTACTAATACAACAACATACTGAGTTCGAAGCCAGTTTGGTTCATGGGCAGTTAGTTGTCTCATAAAAGTTATCTGGTGTGTATGCTTTTATTATATTTTGTGTTGTCTCACTCGTGTTTTTTTTTATGTTTGAATGTACTGCCTATACATGAGCCTACCGCCTCTGTGGCCTAGTGGTTCAATCCACCGATTTCAGATCCGGTCCTGGGTTCGATCACCATGGGGAGTACAATATATTGTGCTTGGTTTGGTTGGTGGTAGGAATTTGTTAAGGTCCGCCTGGCTACGACCATCTTACCTAATTTTCTCGCCATAACAACAATTCTAAAATTGTTGTGTTCCGGCATTTGGAGGTAAGATAGCCAGTTCCTCAGTTTGTTGAGGATTCCAGGTGAAGTGCACTACCACCTTCGGCCTTATCTCAACTTGTTACTAGGTGAGATGAAGGTCAAGCTCTTCCCCGTAGTACAATAAAAAAATAAAAAAACTTTATTTCTTTCTTTTTTTTCTAAAGAGCAATGTACCGTTGGTTTTGCTGGAAAATATTGTATGCCAGCGGAGTTTAGCGAATTAAATCAAAGCCCTTCGGATTTTCAAAAATATTGCGGAGCTTCAAGGGCTGGCTCTAATTAAGGCCAGATAATTAGCATAGCTATTCAGCGTGGCAATGCAGCCAGTGTCTTGGGCACCCTTCCGTCTGGTACGGGTCTGGAATAGTTGCGTTACCGATAGGCCGATTGTAACGGTCCTAAGGTAATCCGACTGCTTCTTCGTTCATTGTAATTTAAATTATAATAACCTTATTTGTGTAATGCAGGCTTTTAATTTCTCTCAGACTTAACATCCCTGGCAAAACAGCAAACTGGTCACAAAACGTTACGACCGAGCAACCGAACTTTGCCTGCACATTTTATTGGCTATCAATGTGACTAATGCTTGTTTAGCATCTTCATTCTTATTCTCTCGATCAATTGATACCTTATACGGGTTACAATAAAGATGATTGTTAAACAGCTGGAAATTATCGTTTGATATCAATCATACGGTTTGATGTAACATTAAACCGTACCCAAATTGTGTAGTAGGCTACTTTGCCTTTATTGCACCTTTAGTATATTGAATGGAAGGGAAAGATACAGATAAAAACGTTCATTATCAGCTGTGGAGCGCAAATAAAACAAGATAGCACCCTCGGGGCCTTTCTGTTGGATATTGCGACCCGCAAGCAAATTTGCTCTAGGCACAATAAATGCTTAGGACTGTTCGTGCGTGTGCAAGGACAATATGCCTACTTGATGACAAAGACAATATCAATTGGCTGATTTCATTGTGATTGTGTCAATGTTCTTAAGAATACATGATCCCGTGTTGCTTTAGAGATTGATTTTTACAACCGCAACTGTCGCACAAGGCTATATATGGTGTTTTTGGTTGGAGGTAGGACTTCGATCAAGTCCGCCTGGCTAGCTGGTTGCTAGCCAGGCGGACTTGACATCTTACCTTGGTATGTTGCCGTAGCAATTCTAAATTGTTGTGTTCCGTTAATTAGGTAAGATAGCCAATTCCTCAGACTGTTGAGGAATCCGGGTCCACCTTCGGCCTTATCATAACTTAAAGCCAAGTGAAGATGAAGGCCAAGAGGTACCTTGATTTACAATAAAAAAATACATATTGCATGACAAAAAATAACTATCTAACATAAAATAAGTTGCTGTCAAATTGCCAAGCAAAACAACATGTTTATTGTTTGTCACCGCCTGCAAATTATGTGAACTTACCCTTAGAGTAATGTGTAAGTTTTAGGTGGTGAAGCCGGTTCTCTTTTTTTTTCTAAAATAACTTATTTGTAGCTTTTTTCATTGTAAAACCTACGACATCACGACGTTTCCGACACCCTATTTAAGGGTCGTGTGAGGGTGCAATAATACGGGATTCTTGGAAATATCTACGCAATGATGGAAACGAAGATAAATACAGATGACCAAAACAAATGCTAAGAATCGGTTCCTACTATTGTGCAGTGTAGGGGTGCACTATGTCGGGAACTATATTTCGTTCCCATTATCCTGTTTTTTAATTTAAAAGCCAAACTACTAGACCGATTTTGTAAATATATCTATAGGAACAATCTGAAAATACATCCTTTCATAAAAAACAATATTTTATCATAACGGTTGAGAAATAACGGAGTAAAATACGACCAAATTGAGAACCTCCTCCTTTTTTGAAGTCGGTTAAAAAGTGAAAATCGCTTTTGCGAAATAGCAAAGTTTTAGAAATTACATGTCAGTTTTCGAAATATATGATTATGCTATATGCTATATATCTATATATCCCTTGAATATATAACATTATTGTGTTTTTTAGTTGCGATATCTCAATATCAGATAATAATATAAATAAATGTGATAGGACATTAATTTCACACAGAGCCATCTCACCCCAGACTAAGCAATGCTTGTAACTTGGGAACTCGATTACGGATAGATACAACATACACAAACATTTTTTTTTTAAATAAAAAATATCTCAAAGTAACACACAAACACAGAACCATCATTCATCACACAAATGTTTGGCCTGGGCAGGAAACCCACAGCCTATAATGTAAAGGCAGAGCCTTTAACGGTTTAACTCGAATGCGCACGTAAACTTCCGAAAAATAGCACAAGTCCTTTGGAGCACGACTGAATTGCCTTTAACGGTTTAACACAAATGCGCACGTAAACTTCCTAAAAATAGCACAAGTCCTTTGGAGCACGACTGAATTTGAACCCAAAACCTCCGGATCGGAAGGCGAGCCCATACTATAACCCGAGATCTATATTCTATGACCTTTGTGGCAAAATTGTTTGCCACAAAGGCATAGATTATAGATCTTGCATAGTTTACAAAAAGACTTACGACGTTTGTCAACAGTCTAAAAATATAATATTTCACCTTAATCTACCTAATATTAACCCATTTCGCCATTATTTAGATAACGGATCGATCGGATCTACATTGAATTATTCGTAATGTAAACATTTGCTAGTAATTAGCTACGAAGCCGCTCCGGCAAGCTGCTGTTCCAATTACCTCCTTTTATTACTCTCAATAAGATTAGTGGCTGCTTTAAATTGCCAATTTTCTCAATCAAGCGATGTAAGCATTAAAATTACATCATAAATACCTTACAAGGTACAAAAAACTTTCTTACGTTCGTATTTTTGCTTAAATACGCATATTATTTTCAAGGGAACGAAAATCAATTACCTAAGTCTAATTTACGACGGCGAGGGCCTGGGGCTAATAATAACGGTATTTAGGTTTCCTTACTGTTCCATGTAATACTCGTAGGAAAATGTACTAAACGTACTACTGTATTAAATAAATGTAAATATTATATATAATAAGAAATGAAATATTAGAGGTATTTGTTTTTTTTTGGTTGCTAAGTTTTACTTGATAGCACGCATGAAAAAACTAAACATGCATATTATTTACAGTACTTGGAATAAGCTCCCAGCGTCTGTATTTCCGCTGTGTTACGACCTTCTAGGTAGGCTCGCTCCAAAGTTGATCTCATTCTTGCCTTTGTTAGTTTTGGTCTTGACCACAAAATGGCTCTTGAGCCATTTTGTAAAAAAATAAATGACTAAATAAATCTTACAGGATATTAATTTTACACAGCGCCATTTAGCCCCAAACTAAGAATAGCTTGTAAAATGAAAACTAAATTACGGATAGAATACATAAATACTTTGTTAATACATACGTACTAGACTATTATACTCGTACTGAGCTATTATACAATACCCAAACACAGAACAAACATCTGTATTCATCACACAAACGTTTGTCCTGGGTGGGAGTAAAACCCACAGCCTACAGCGCAGAAGGCTGAGTTCTACCTCTCAGGCACTGAGCTATCAAAATAAATAAAAAATACTTAAAGTAATGCGCGTTGTGAATATGGTAAATGAGATGAACGTTTCCTTGTTACAGAAGTCCCTCGATTCGAAGATAGTCTAAACAATTTGACCGTGTCACTGGGCAGAGAAGCAGTCTTCACTTGCGTGGTCAATGACCTCGGCTCCTTCAGGGTATGTATTTTAGATCCCATCGCTAAGGCAATCAAATACGTAATTGAAATTTAGCTAAGCGATCGCTTATTCCCACGGTATTTATTTAAGCTTTGACCTCGAACGAAGTTGGAATTAAGTTGGTTAAGAATTAGTTAAAAAACCAACATTGGTTTTTTAACTAATTCCAATCAAAATTGGCTATACCGAGGTGCTCATTAAAACATTTTTCTAATATTTATTATTGATATTCCCATTACATTTCACACTAGCTGAGCTCGCAATATTTTCCGCGTGAAATTCAGTATGTGACATGAGTATTAGTACAAAATGAATGTATATAATTTTATCGCTCTCTGAAACTAGGTATTTTTATTAAAAAATCACATAAAGATAGAGTCTTTGTCCACCCGGAAAGTCCATTCTAAATATTGATTAAAGAACATTTTGTTTGAAATTGAAATTGGACGTGTAGTTTCTGAGAAAACCGTCTACATTCAAACTTTCAAACTATAGGTCCTCTTTATACTCTCGATAATTGATCGACTTTATTTTTTACTTATTTTTATTGTACGACGTTTACGACACCGTTGGGTGAACCCCTAGATCCTAGGTTATCTTCATAATGAACTTCATATTTAGTTTTTTATTTATCGTAACCACTCCTGTAAATAGTTGACAGGTTTAGATAGCAGATTTCAAAATGAGTTATATTGAAAACCACCCCTGGTTTTCGATATAAAGAGCTGCAAAAGATGATCATCAGGTCTTGCAAGAAAGTGGCGTGAGAGTATTATATATTCATTAGGCTTTCTCGTTTTATATTTTGTTTTTAACTCAATAGGGCTGCCAGCCAGGGGTCTCGTTATGATCCAAGAATTACTTTTGGAATGTCATGCATAGGGTTTGGCTGCGCGCTTCCACATGAACAGCACAATGTTATCCATCACAATGTGAAAAGAAATTGCTCCAAATTTTGTATATAGTTCGGGGCGAACTACTAGTACATTGTAAGGGTAAATACTTCCAAATGTCTTTTGGCACAATACCTTTGTGCAAGTTGACACGGAACTAATTTGTTCCTACGTCCTCAACCTCCACAGATGCTCTTCTCTTAGCTGTTTCAAAATGTGGATCAGGTTTTGGGCTGCGTATACATCCCGTACTCCTAATACCGGTACTCTTATATGGCACTTTATGGACTTACATGTTCCAGCTGTTCTCTTTTTTTTTTTATTGTACTGTACGGCGGGGTAGCTTCGTACGTACAGACCTTCATCTCACGTGGTTATAAGTAAAGATAAGGCCGAAAGCGGAGGCGCGCTTCACCCGGAATCCTCAGCAATCTGAAGAACTGGCCATCTTACCTCTAAATGTCGGAGCACAATATTTTTTTTAGCATTGTTATTATGGCGACTTAGAATTAGATATGATGGTGGTAGCTAGGCGGACTTAAAAAAAAACCTACCACCAACCAAACCAAGCACAACATACTCCCTCTGGGGATCGAACCCGGGACCTTTGGATCTGAAATCGGTGGGTTGAACCATTACTACTACGACTCTTGTCCCTTGGGAAATGGGTAGGCCTTTAGTGTGGGACGCCACCTGCATCGACACACTTGCGCCATCTCATCTGCCTGGAACATCAGTTACGAGCCAGTTGGGCGCCGGTACCGTCAGGGTTTTCAAAAATCTTGCGAGGTTTTCGATTAAGGCGACACAGGACCAAGGGCTGGCTTTTATTTAGGCCAGCGAATTAGTAAAGCTATTCAGCGTGGTAATGCAGCCATTATCATGGGCACGCTTCCATCTGGTACTGTTCAGTTACTTAAAGTCCGTTTGTATCGGTCCTTAGGTAACCCAACTGCTATTCAAATACAACATATATATTTGTATATAATTATTGTTGTCTGTAAATAAATGTGTAGATTAATTATAATTATAAAAGTAACAGCTCTGCAGGATCGGTCGACTAAAAAGCGACATTTTGTAAATAAAAAATTGGCTACAATATAAACACGTCCATCATGGATGTGAATAGCTTGATCCGAATATAAAGTCATTTAATATTTAAGGACCATTTTAAATGGAAGCTTTTTGCAGTTTCGCTGTCCAGTAGTAAAATGTTTATGTCTAAAGTTGTTTTATAATGTCAGTTGTACACGGAGGCCATTCTACTATTTTTATGAAAAAAAAAAGATGATGGCGCTATAATATACCAATGGTTGACGATTAAGCTTGTTGTTACTTTGGTATTCTGCAAAATATTCAATAGTATGGTCTATGACTGACTATGGTGTCGATAAACAATGGTTTGACCTAGATATATATTATAAGTAACTAAACTTAACTAAACTTAACCGCTAACCGTTAAGCGCGAGGTGGACCTTACATTACATAATAGACAAAAGACCTGAAATAGTCAAAGTAGCAACGTACAAATAAATATGCGAAGCAAACAAATATTTGCTTTGTTTATTACACTTCCTCTTTTGTTTAGTCTTTTCTTTCGTAAGAATTCAGATATATCTCCAAAGTTAATCAAGATGGTACACATAGCGCATATTGAGCCCTCCTTTGACTTCCCCAAGTTGCTCTCGGGCAATGCAGAAAACTCTGGAGATTAATCCGCGCTGTCGGGTTAAGCCAGAACTCCTAGCCAGTTGAGCATCGCGACAGGCTTTTGTTGACAGGTTGTGGATGGAATGAGAACTTATTTGTTGACCGAGTCTGTCTTGACGTTAACGTCAGACTTTGCCGTTTCTAAATGATCCGAAAAATCGTAATGAATCAATAGTGTTTGACTTTGACTTTGACTTTGACTTTAGAGGAATATCACTGTATCAGCACAAGCTGCTTAAAGCTGTGCTGAGTTTTCGGACGCGTACAGGTTGGAATGTGGGGTCCGGCAGGGCGGGTTAAGCTCGCCCTCAATTTTCAACCTGTACCTGAATGCGCTGATTGAGAGACTCAGCTGCATGCCGGTGGGCTGTCATGTCGGAGGTATATGCGTGAACAACCTTAGCTATGCCGATGACATGGTGCTGCTGGCTCCCTCTGTCAGCGCGCTCCGAAAGCTGTTGACTATATGTGAGTCGTATGTGGCCTTGCATGGGCTTGTGTATAGTGTAAATAAGTCTGAGTTTATGGTCTTCAGGGCAGGTACCAAATGCCCATTTAATGTTCTTCCTGTCACACTATGCGGTACTCCCCTTAAAAGGGTGTCGCAGTTTAAGTACCTTGGGCATTTGATAACCGACAACCTAAAAGATGACGAGGATATGGAAAGGGAACGCAGAGCATTGACAGTCAGGACTAATATGCTGGCCCGCAGATTCGCACGATGTACAGACGCAGTTAAAATAACTCTCTTCAAGGCGTACTGTACATCCATGTATACGGCGAGTCTGTGGTTTCAGCATACTAAAAAGGCTTACAATGCTCTGCGGGTCCAATATAATAATGCATTCAGAACGTTGTTGCGGCTCCCGCGCTTTTGCAGTGCGTCAGGCATGTTCGCAGATGCGCGCACAGACACATTTGGCGCCATCTGGCGGAAAAAGACTGCCTCGCTGCTCTGTCGAGTGCGCGCGAGCGGTAACAGCATTCTGAAAGTTATTGCCAATAATTATGAATGTCCGCTGGTGTGGCAGCTCATCCAGAGGACCAAATCTCTTTTAGTTATTAAGTACTAACCTCTAATTCTAAGTTTTACTAACACTTTGGACCTAGACGTCTGAATAAATGAATTTGAAATAAAAAAAAAAAAAATGAAATTAAAGCTACCTCGACAAATTGCGACCCTCTTCGCTCCAGTATACGGGAGCTAGACAGACTCGGTCAACAAGTAAGTTCTCATTCCATCTACAACCTGTCAACAAGAACCTGGTGCAATGCTCAACTTGCTAGAAGCTCTTTTTTTTTTAACGGGGGGAAATCTGTTCGCAGACACCCTAACGCACCGAGGGATGCGAAAGGGTAGTGTGAGGATGACGGTCTCGTCGACGCACTAAAACCACCCCGGTGGCCGGCCTCGATGTATGTCGAGGGGCTCCGACAACTCTTTATAGAACATTTCGGTGCCCCTCTCGCATATCGCCTTAAAAAACACGTCCCGGGAACGACACCCTTGCTAGGAGCTCTGGCTTAACCCGACAGTGCGGATTAATCTTTAGACTTTTCAGCATTGCCCTTCAATTCTTCTTCAATCTGTAAAAAAATTTTGGTTTTAAGAATATGAGTTATTTTTGACTATAATTAATAATCGAGTGGGGACGGTTGTAACAATATTTAAGTTTATTTTATGTCGTGTTGTGGAATAATTCCTTCGTGGTGTTCATTAAGGGCAAAAAAAACTTAATTTAAAAATAGGCTTTATGGTTTTGTGTAGCTAATAACGCTATTTTTTTATTTGCCTGAATTTGCAGATGACCGGAGTAAGAATCAACATTACTTCAAGATCACTTTTGACTGCACCAAGAGTTTCTCTTAGGCAAGCCTCATAACTCAGTAGGTAGTAACTCTGCCTTCTGCGCTGTAGGTTGTGGGTTCGATTCCCTCCCAGGACAAACATTTGTGTGATGAATATAGATGTTTGTTTTGTGTTTGGGTGTTGTATTGTATAATATGTATGTCTTTTCCAAATAAATATGTATTTATGTATTCTATCCATTATCTAGTACCCATGTTACAAGCTATGCATAGTTTGGGACTAGATAGCGCTACGGTAATTAAAGTCCTGTAACATGTTGGTATTTATTCTCAGACTGATAATATTTCAGCCTTTTTAAGAACACCATCACCAACGTTAAACTCTCAACTTTTTCTTCGCTGGCAATTTTCTGTGATTTGTAGTTAATAAAACTTCGATATGTCTTTGTTTTTTTGTGGTGTTACAACTGTGCCTGACCTCTGTTACAATCGCCCTGGTATAGGGGATGGTTGAAACATAGTCAGACGTTTTTTAAACAGTGTAATTTTGTGTAACCACTGCACGAAGGGCTAAGATAATAACGTGCATTTTAAGGTTGTTAAAAGCCATTAACCCTAGAATACTAATATAAATTTACCATAGCTTAATACTAATGATCGCTTGGGAGGCTACTTTTTAAATAAAATCAATTTATTATATTAGTTATTTATTAAATTTTTATAAAGATAACAAAAATTACTTGGCAAACCCCTACATTTTCAAAAACTAAAATCTAAATCCTTTTTTAAAATCAACATTAGTCTAAAAATAAGACTTGAATCTTACAAAAACGAACATTTTTTCTCAAAACATAACAGTCTTATATCAGTCTGGTGAAAAAAGAAAACTACTATATCCTTGCTTTTTTGGCATCACTATTATTATCCAATATATAAACTTAATAAATACAAAATAAAACTTATGGTAACATCACATTTTTGTCTACAGACTAATTTGAAGTCAGCCTTTAATTTTTTGTCACAGGAACTGCAGATTGTCCTTCTTGTGACGCAGTTTCTAGAACTGGTGAATCTGACGCATTGCTTGTGGCTTGATTTGGTACTGAATTGTTCGGGGGCTCAGAGTGACCAATAACTACAATATTTTGTAGGTCTTCTTCCAGTCGAAATGGCACGAAAGAAGGATCTGCCGCGCTATCGTCAGAATCATAAGGATCAACTTCCAGGTTGTCCTCAGGTTCGCTATCGGAGTTCTCGTTTAGTAAAGAATATTATATTTGTCCTTCGTTGAGATTCATCTTAAAAGAAAATAAACATTTGCTAAGTTATAACATGGCTAACTGCTGAAAAAAAGCAAAAAACAAAACAAGTAACGAAAAATTTACTTACCGTTAATACTAATGATCGCCTCCTAGGCGATCCAGTAGCTTATATTTTGAAAACGGAGAGTCCTTGCCGTGCCTGCGTATGCTCACCTCTGCGGCGCGGGGTATACTGAATTGGCGCGAAAGCACAACTTGATTCGCGGGCGCGTTTTTGAAATAACGGAAAAAATTGACCGCGTGCGGCCTCTCAGGCGATGATTAGTATTCTAGGGTACGTGTTGCATTGCTTAAAGCGCTGGGACAAATAGAATCGATTCTTTGGATGACACGAGAAAATATGTTACAACCGTGCACGGTGATCGTAGTCTTTACCCAATTTATTATTCTTTATTGGAGTTTAAATGTTGGTGCCATATATTGCTCTATATATATTTTTTTATTGTACGGTGGGGAAGCGCTTGGCCTTCATCTCATCTGGTTACAAGGTGACCAGGTTTTCGCCTTTATCTTATTTTATTTTATTTGTCCGATACAAAAAGAGTACTACGAATGAAGAGACGGGACTCTATTAAAGAGAGACTACCTAGGAAGTGATTAAGATGACAATATTCGCCACTAAAATTGTGCCTCGTTTCATCGTATACATTGTTTTATTTTTATGAATTTGCGACGCGCTGCAACGATAGACGTAAAACAGATTTTGCACAAAGATACCACTAGTAGTTCGCCCCGAACTGAGATCTTGATGTCTCGTTTGTCTTAGGCTATTACCACGGATTTATTTCCCAAAAAGAATGTAATTGTATATTAAGCACTCTTTGTCTCAACCTCTCTTTAGTAACCTGAGTATCTGGCTCTCTCTCAGTGTTAACTCTCATTCTATGCAAAGCCAAAATCAGAGCAAAGCACCAAGCACCAAATCGATCACTCGATCATTTCTTCTCTACCTTCTACTCTACCTTATCTGCCCCTTATCGCT
Organism: Venusia cambrica; assembly: GCA_951394065.1. Classification (NCBI taxonomy): domain Eukaryota; kingdom Metazoa; phylum Arthropoda; class Insecta; order Lepidoptera; family Geometridae; genus Venusia; species Venusia cambrica. The sequence goes on along the minus strand of OX596059.1, from coordinate 2,723,216 downwards.
AGCGATTGCTATGGCATTAATTAATAGAATACGAAAAGTGATCTCTCTTTTTGCAATGGTCGCCAAAGTCAATACAATGGCGGCAATAGGACATATATCGGGTTATTAGAATACCAAAAGGCAAATACGGTGGCCATTCGATGAAACCATTCTCATGGTGAATTTTGATTTGTAGTAAAATTGTTATCTTGCCGTTACATATCCTTCAAAATAAATGAAGAGGAAACAGTATCAAGGCATCATCATTTTCAGGTTTTTTATATAAATGTGCTTTCATAATTTCAGTTATATGACGCGGTTCTTCCTGTGATGAAGCTTAAAGAAGCTAGTCATGGTACTATGGAAAAAACATTCATCTAGGTCCATCGCCATTTGAGTTTTAGACTGTTCAGAGTCCCGGTTTTACAAAACCCATCATTTCACTATGCCTTTGACATCATTACAGAATGACCACTAGAAAACGAAACGGTACCAATAGTACTCATTTTACAATACCATTTTCATAGTAATGCGATTGGTTCAGTAGAATCCCAGTAAATAATGAAAGCTTTAAATGAATGTGGTGACAGGTGGCGTGGCTACGCGTGGACACGCAGACGATCCTGACGATAGCGACGCACGTCATCACCAAGAACCATCGTATCGCTGTGAACCACAGTGACCGCAGAGTCTGGTTCCTACACATACATGACGTGAGGCAGTCGGACCGAGGGTGGTACATGTGCCAGCTCAACACAGACCCTATGAAGAGCCAGACTGCCTATTTAGATGTTGTCGGTAAGTGATATAATAATGAGCATAACCCAAGAATGCTCAAAGGTACTCAAGAAATACACCTGGATATAACACAGGGGTAATGAAAGATAGGGTTCCTACATTCTACATACTCGGCCCGTCCCGTTAATTCTGAAATAGTATGCACAGAATCTATTATTTATATTTTGATTAAAGTATAGAATATAGAAGACAGAAAACCTGGTGCTTATTTGGTATATTTAGGTGTTTCCGGTAAGTGTATGTATAATAAGCATTACCCAAGAATGATCAAAGCTGCTCAAGAAAATAAAAAAGGCAAAGTCCGGGTGCAGCGGCATATGATTTCCATGGGAGAACTGAAGAACTTTAAACCACCTCCAAAGCCACGATGGCCGCTGTGGTTACAGCCTAGCAAAGCTCCAGTATCAGACCCAGAGGTCCCAAGTTCTTATATAACAATCTTTGCTTAGTTTGGGGCTAGATGGTACCGTGTGAAATTATGTCCTGTATTTCTTATTATTATTTATTTGCCTGTAATCGAACAATCTCGATCGAATGTCTTAGGGACCATTTTTTTAAAGGCGTGTGTCACTAGCCAGTATTCTGCTGAGCGGCGATGGGCTTGCAACTTGTCACGTGAATACAAGCTACTTGCAAACCGTGGTTATGTGCCGGACGTCAGTTCGGCAGAGAGCTGAGTAATGAAACTCGTAGGGGGAATAGTCGTTTCTTTACTGTTTCATCTAACAAAATATTTCCTCAGTTCCTCCAGATATACTGGATTATCCGACAAGCAGCGACCAAGTAGCAAGAGAAGGTGCAAACGTGACATTACGATGCGCAGCGCACGGTGTGCCAACACCTGCTGTGGTCTGGAGGAAGGAAGCGGGAGACCTGCTGTCTACAGCCAACTTCAGCGATGTCCTCAGTAAGACTTACTTCTTTTTTTTATTATATCAACTCTTACAAAAAAAGATACCATAGCTTAGATAAACCACGAAGGTTTAAGCGAAGCTACACATAATCTGCATCAGTTATACAATACAATGGTCGCAAAAATAAGATCATTATGTAGATAAGTACTAAATATGAATGCTAATAGGTACGTAAAAATTACATATGAGATATATAATACTACTTTGCAAATAATAGTAACATAATAAACTTTTACACGGTAGGTATTTAAGTATCTAAATTTTAACTATGTAACTATATAACTTTCAATGTTACTAAGAAATAATGACTTTAGTTTACACTTAATATATTTGTCTTTGTTACAAAACTTTATTTAAACAGCCATTTATTTTCAATACAACATGGAGACAGCAAGTAGCCCACCTGTTGTACAACTCTTGCCTATAACAAAGCCTTTCTATGTAGGTCATATTTTCTAAGAACATGATCTACGCTGCACTGCGTTGCGCCCATCAACTTGTTATTTACCGTAATTTCACCGGCTACACAAAAATGATGCTTGGCGGCAGAAATAGGTCTGGTGGTAGTACTTCCCCGGACGAGCTTGTTCACAAAGGAACTTTACTACTCCTTCTCCTTCTTCTACTCTTTTCTAACTCCTCTATAATATTTTCCAAAGTATCCACTATTTATAAAGTATCCAGTAGGACATATTTGAGTTTAAACTAGTACGTATTTAACCATAAAATAAGTACAATTTATCACTTTTTTTTTATTGTCCTACGGGTAAACTCTGGCCTTCATCTCACCTGGTTATAGATTGTTAGTATTTGTAGTTGAGATAAGGCCGAAGGTGGAGGCGCAATTCACCCAGAATCCTCAACAAACTGAGGAACTGACTTTCATACCTCTAAATGCCGTAACTTTTAGAACTGTTGATATGGCGACAGAATTAGGTAAAATGGTGGTAGCCAGGCGGACCCAAACAAAGTCCTACCACCAACCCTAAATATGAAAGGATCGTTTATTTACTGTACTTCAAATTCCGTCGAATGGATTTCCTAAAAAGATTCATTACTACCGCTGTCCCAAAACGAAAAAACTACGTTTGTATCAGAGAGCGAAAATCAGCTCTACTCCAAAGCCCTGTTATACAAATATTTTACTTAAACTTCCAAGAACTCTGAATAACAACATTCAAGAATTCACAATTTAACATTTCACAGAAATGACATAATGATAAGCTCCGTTAAAAGCCACTGGCATAAAAACCGAAATTAAAAGAAAAGAACATTAAAAGCGAGACATTCCTGAAACAATTCGAGGTAGAAAACTGATAAACAAAATTGTCTCATAGTTATGACATTCCGTATCGGAAGTGACCTGCTTTTGCATTCCATATTGTACTGTCGCGCGGCCAAAAGAAGCTGAGCAAATTGTGTAGACATCAAATGTAAACAAAACGTTAAAAGCTCTGTAAATCATTTCTGTTACTTTAAAAGTATCTTTACTATAATCAAAACTAAAGCCTACATACTACTATAATAGATTATTTTCCATTTGAGTCTGTCTGTCTGTCTGTATGTATGTATCTTGAACGCAATTGGCTAGAATCATGTAAGTTACTTATTATCTCATCTCACTCCCTATGAAGGGATGAAAAGGGGTAAAGTATGTAACTTTTACTGAAAATGATTTTCTTACGAAACTAAGGGTAAATATTAATTAAACTAAACTGTACCTTTACTGCACCTTTTCATATGTTTTTAATAGCCATTCCGTTACAGAACTACGGGGTCGCAAAGTTTTTTTTAATCACTTTTTTAAATAAAAAAATAAGAAAAGTATGTATCACAAGTAATTGAACTTGGTCACTTTGTTTTTGTGTCATTAAACATTTGCTTATGATATATCTGTTTAATTAGCTTATGGGCGGCTCATGATCAGTGGCTAGGCCTGTTTTTTATGTACCTATATAAAAAACAGGCCAAGCCCCAGGAGCTCTCATCCCTGGATCTTGAGGCTTGCCTGATCAATTTTTTCACCAGTAAAATGCTATAGTATCACTGAGTAACATAGGCTTTCAAATATATAATTAGGCTACATTAGGGATCCTTGCTAAAACTCTAATTATGTTATTCGACGTGAAAAAATATGACCGATAAAATTCCTTACATCGCGTGCGCTGCGAAAACTATAGGTGATAGAACAAGGTAATGTTCAACAGTTTTAGAGAACACATTCAGATCTACAAAAAAAAGCCGTGATACCATATTATTATGTCTAACTACAGTTATGTCCCAATAACAACTTTCTTATGTTTAAAAACTTAGTAGAAACGCCGCTAGAAACTACATCACGTTACTTTGACTTGTGCGCAAATCTTTGCGCAATTGTACCTGCGCAGGGTTAGCTAGTCAAAAATCAATACGATGAAATTGTAATTGACTTATGACAGATTCATAATTCGACTACAATCGTTGTCTGTTGCCTCGAGTTGTCACACTGTCAAAAAAGTCTGTCCAAGTCAGTGTTTGTGTATTTTGGCCCGGCCTAGTTGTTAAGCTTATTATGGTGACTGAGCTCTATCTCACATAATTTTTCTACTTGTAATGGAAAGCAAAGTGCAGATATAACGGTCGGGATATTTTTACCTTTATGTGTATAGCACATATGCTTTGATGTTCAGGTTAAATAACAAATTCATTAAAACATTTACGTGAAATCGTAATTTTGTTAAGTAAACCTCTTGGTCTAGTGGTTCGCCCACCGGTATCAGATCCAGAAGTCCCGGATTCAATACCCAGAGGAGTACAATATTGTGCTTGGGTAGGTTGGTGGTAAGACTTTGTTTAAGTCCGCCTAGCTATCTACCACCATCTTACCTAATTCTGTCGCCATATCAACAATTCTAAAATTGTTGTGTTCCGCACGTAAAAGGTAAATAGCCAGTTCCTCAGATTGTTGAGGATTCCGGGTGAAGTGAGATTCCCCCGCCTTATCATAACTTGAAAATCTATTGAGATGAAGGCCGAGCATTCCCCGTCGTATAGTAAAAAATAAAACCGCCCGTTTAACTTCGTGGTATTTAAAATAGTGATGTTTTACAGACAATTCGGTGAGCGGGTCAGTTCTCCAGCTAGTCAAAGTTTCCCGGCTGCACATGGGGGCTTATCTGTGCATCGCAAGCAACGGGGTCCCGCCCTCAGTGAGCAAGCGAGTAATGCTCGTTGTACATTGTAAGTTTATTGCGAGAACGTTGGCTAATTCAGACTTTAATTCCCTTAGATACATTTGTTACAGCCAAGAATGGTGCGAGGTGTTTTTAATTCTTGCGAGAAATGGTACGAGGTTTTTGTATAGTTTATTGCTAAAAGTGCTGTTTTGAGTGTCAACGTAAAATAAAAAAAAAAAAAATATATTACAGAACATTAATTACACACAGTGCCTCTAGCCCCAAACTAAGCATAGCTTGTAATATGGGAAGATTACGCAGAGAATACTTAAATACGTTTTTTTTATAAATACATAGGTTCGTACTATATGTTACAACACCCAACACAGAACAAACATCTATATTCATCACACAAATATTTGTACTGGGTGGGAATCGAACCCACAGCCTACAGCGCAGAAGGCAGAGTTACTACCAAGCTAGTTAATTAAGTGATAGTTTCGGAAGGTTTAGAAGCTAATGGGGTAGGTAGGTGTTTTGAGAGTTTTGCTCAAGTTTTACCCCAATCTATCGCCTTAATCTAGAGCAATTAACATTTTGTTTTTTTTTCTAGGAACATTTAATAAGTATCTGGATAAGCAATAACGTAGATAATTTGTACTATAGGTACAAATTTTCTACTACTACTGTTTTGATTTTTATGTAGCCTCATCGGCACCGGGGCTATCGGGAAATAAATTTTCATCATTTTAGGTTCAAATGTAGGTTTTGCATTCATAAACTACTAGCAAACGCCTGGGCTTCAATCCCATCATTCTGTGGGAATAAAAAAAAACTCTTTGCACGCTATAGACCTCACGCACAAATGTACACTATTTAAGAGTGTGTGAAAAAGGGAGACTTTTTACATTTTTACTCCTATACCACGAAAGAATGCTACTTTAAGAAAATGTGGTATTGGATTTCATGGGTTTTAATGCGCGAACTCTATTTTTTTTTTAAATAACAGTGGAGTGGCTTAAATTACCTTAAAACATCATTTACCAATAAAATTGTAAAAAAAAAAGTTAAAATTCTTAGTTAAAGTTTCGGAGATTAACAGGTTTTTGTTATAAGTAATACTGTCACATGTTTAGTAACAGGCTGTTTTGACATTACAGACAGTCACTTCAACTGTAAGTTGTATTGATTTCAAGAATCAAAATAACACTAATTATACTACAAATTTAGATAGCGTATAGCATACACTATACGAAAACGTGATGAATAAATGATTAGGTACCAATTACCATGATTAGTACTCAGGATAATGGAGGTGCCAGAACGTTGCTAAGATAAGTAACTAGAACAAATTGATTGAAAGATGAGCGTGTGGCGGTGACACTCCATGGAGCTCCAGGATGATGTCCCTAGCTACATTAGCATTCCTGGCATGAAGCGCTGAAGATGAATGCTCAGCACCCTTCTCAGAACAAGGGGTACAATCAAGATGCGCGTATGACATAAAACGATGCGACCTTTTAAGGAAAAGGTTCAGTTTCATATCTTATGAGCCTGAGGAGTCCAGTGACGTGGGATATTGATTTATATACAACTGGGCGCAATGAACATTGTATAAAAGTACACGCCTTTTTTTTCTTTATTTAACTTGGGTGTTTTAACGATTGAAGTATATGTCACCCCCGTAATACTAAGTAAAAATTTGCACACACAAAATATAAGAGATGAAATATAAGTATACATGTACACAATTAATTATATAAACAATTTACCTTCCGAAATAATTACCTAACTAAAATTACGCTTACATCTAACTAGCATCCTCCAACGAGGAGGAATATACTCTGATCAGCTTCTTGGCCTCAAAGGAAAGCGGAGCGGCCAAAAAGCTTATGCACATACCTACATTGAAGTGACCAAGTAACTCGCGTTGTACCGCGCTCCTAACATATAATGGCATAAAAAACTAGTATTTTTACGAAATTTCCGTTCGACCTTTCGAGATTAGCACAACGAAACTAGTTTTTTTAACGAAATTTTTGCAGTATGTCTGTTCGTGCTAATCCCGAAAGGTAATGTTGAGTCATTTACGAACTCAGTTTTGATACTCAGAAATCAGGCCTGTCGGATATAAAAGGATCATGGATCAATAATGCGCTCACACATTAGCCAATCGTGCGTGAGGGACAGCGTAATGTTAATCCGCGCGTGATTGAGTGAAATGTATGCACATAAATTCTCGCGAAGATCATCCATTTCTTGAAATACACAAAACCATGACAAGTTAAAGGAAAATCCTACTATCTGAATAAAGATTAAATTCGTCTCGGTATTTTGGCTTCTTTATACAAATTTACTTGGAATTTTAGTGTAGATGGACAAGTATAGATATAAAAGGATAAAATCTGTTTAAGGCACTGTCAGTAGACGTTTCTTCTTTTTCAAACGGAAAATTACAATACTTCTACACAAGCCACGAGTCAAATTTTATAAATATTACTTCAGGTATAGAATAATAATAATAATAAAAAAATAAAAATACAGTGTATTATGCACATACCTCAATTGAAGTGACCAAGTAACTCGCGTTGTACCGCGCTTCGAACACATAATGGCGTAAAAAAACTAGTATTTTTACGAAATTTCCTTTCGACCTTTCGAGATTAGCACAGTTAAACTAGGAAATTAAGCAGAATGACTGTTCGTGTTAATCTCGAAAGGTTATGCTGTGCAATGTCATTTACGAATGTCCTTTATGATCTAGAAAGTGATCTGCGCATACTAGCGACATCTAGTTACTAAATCGTCAACTTTGGTGACGACAAACATGTTGATCTACATTAATAGTAAGCTAGTTTGTTGATACAAATTAATGTTTAATTTTAATCATAGTTATTTGAAAAACTACAGGCGCACCGCGCGCCCACCTTTGAATCCGTACCTCTGTGAACACTGTCGACTTCTGACGTGTGCTTGTCATCGTCGCAGCGGTCAGACAACACCTGGACTCATAATAAATGATAGGACGAATGTAAATAAGTCATTTGTTCTGTGCCAGTAAAGGTACTTAAATAAAGTCACATTACCTACCTACATACCAGCACCACGATCTCAGAATAACAATCATTAAAAGGTAGTATTTACGATAGGCATGCGCCACCTACAGCTTGTCGTTGTAAACACACATAATCGTTTCTGCCACGATTTTAGCTGCATGGAGCGCATTAATTTCAGAATTTATTTTAACCTTTTCAAATAACGCGTATATATTCCCTACAATCCAAAAAAGATGAAACCGTCAAAAAATCTGGGAATATTTTGTTTATTTATTTTTATTGACTTATCATAAAATAGATTAAAGAATAAATGTGACCATTAGGTCCATGTTCATTAAGCCTTAAATCTCGTCCTTACAGTAATAGCATTCTCTCACAAACATAAGCTTACAAACAAATCACCGGCTATATATAGAGCTTTGAAAGCTTGTTGTCCGTACATTGTAAGTTTATAACTTAAATGTTACTTTTAGACCCAATTTAGCTCTAAAAGCACATTAATGGTGTGATTACTTGTAATTACCTTACTTTATTTACCCTCGCTGTTCCTAGTCAAAGTAATTATGAAGTCAATAGTAGGAATAAATAATTGTTTATACGTAATTATTATTTGGTGGTAATCATCCAAGTGGTAAAGATCGGCTTCCTCTAAATTATCCAATTTAGAGGAAGTTTACAATAGTTCAAAAATTTTGCGAGACTTTTGATTGAGGCGACGCGTGACCCAAAGGCTTGCTCTTATTTAGGCCAGCAAATTAGCATAGCTATTCAGCGTGGCAATTAAGCTAGCATCTGGGTCACTTCCGTCTGTTTCTGGTCCAGATCAGTTGAGTAGTCCTCAAGTAACCGAACTTTGTCCCTTGAAAATTGTGTTTATTTTTGTAATGTACAAAAAAGACACATTGTTTGATAGATAAGTTTATTATGTAGACTAAAAATAAACGTACTAAATATTTAAACTAAAAGCGTTAGTAAAACATAAGGTCTTGTTGAAGTACTTCTAATAATTCACCTGTGCTAACATTTTTATCAACAAACTAGTATCGTACATAAAACATTATCCTACTCATGGAATGTACCAATACCAATATCAGTCATACCTACTTTATTATCCCAAATGTAAGCTATGATATACACAACATACCTCGCAAAAATTATACGAAATTGTAGTATTCGTAGTGAAGTATAGTACACATTTTTTTTATGAATACACGGACAAGTATAGGACTAGCGTATCCTGAACTACTTTGCATCTGAATGTGATAACTAACTAATGCATGCAGTTGCAAGAGACCTTAGTTCCGCGCCGTCGCGCTGATTTGATTTACTTCAGCTTAGGATTTTGCTTTGAAATTACGCTTTATGCGTTCAAAACTGTCAAAAGCGTTTTATTTTTAACATGCTTATAATTAGCTTCCCTCTTTGAGGCATTGCAGGGCCTTTAAAGACAACGACCATTTTGTATATAACAGCAATAAATTAATATTAGTAACAATACACTTCAATAAACCCGACCTTATCCTTCTTAATAAAACGATTAGCAATGCACATTTGATCAATATAGCCGTTCCCAATATACATAACCTCAAACCAATATATTTACGAATACATGTTGAAGAATTGAAGCATACGCCAGGTGCTTACTACGCGTATGCTTCAATTCTCAACATGTAGCGCTTGCATAGTGTCAGTTCCAACAGTACTCTCAAACACTGGTATTTACTAAGCAGCTCTTTCAATCCCTATCTCACATGGACGTACCAAAGCACAAACCTGCAGTATTAAACACATGCAGAACTGTAAGAAAATTTCCGCAGGCAAAACTTTTCAGTTTTTTTGCGAGATGGCACTTCGCTTAGGTCCGTGCACACAAATAATAATGATGATATCAAAAATCTTGCGTGGCTTTTTTATTTAGCTGACGACCCAAGGGCTGGATCTTACTTCGGCTAGCGCATTGCGTTTCTAAACGTGGCAATGCAGTCGGTATCTTAGGCACGCATCCGTTTGGTACCGGTTATGATGAGCTATAGACCGTTTATAACGGTCTGTAAGTAACATAACTACTTACCTTGTAACTAAGTAGCATTGTTTTGTGTTTTAGTAAAATTATGGATTGCTAATAATTATTATTGTATTACCTACCTTGTATGTAACAGAGAAATATGTAAATTTGCTACGGAATCGATGATGTGATTGTATGAAATATTGTTTGGTTTATTTTATACGTATCATAATACAATGAGTTATAATACCATTGATCTGATCTGGTGTTGGGAGTCGGAAGGTGGATCGAGGAGTTCCTCAGTGGATAAAGACCCCTCCTGTTTGAGTTGATTTAGTTCGTTTTTAAGTCCGATATTGTTACTTTTGCTATAGCTATATGATTGGAGAGCGATACTATCGTTTCCTTTCGGCGCTAACATACACTTGGGGTCAATGACCGTTTTTTACTTTACATTTGTAAGAATAAATATAAATTTATAATAAGTTATCTTGTACTTTTATTTGTGTGTGTGTGTGTGTGTGTGTGTGTGTGTGTGTGTGTGTGTGTGTGTGTGTGTGTGTATGTGCGCAGCAAAGTATAACGAGGTGAAAGGCGGTGGCTTTTCAGTTCATATATCCTATTTTGGTCGTTTTTTGTTTCAGTTCCTCCTATAATGACTATACAAAACCAATTAGTAGGCGCAAAAGAAGGAGACACAATACATCTAGACTGCCATTCAGAAGCCTTCCCTAGATCGATCAATTACTGGACGATTAATGAACAAATCATATCAAATTGTACGTGAGCATTGAATACTTCTACTACTAGAATACTACTACTACATTACTTTTTTATATTGTTGTATTGATTGTATGAAGTTACATCACCATTATGGTCGGTTGGTTTGTTATAACATACACGGCATTTCCTACTGCAGGTATAATTTTTTTCATCATTAGTTACAGGATGTCCTACCGATCAACTAAGTTGAGCAAAAAATAGTTAAGCTATAAAGCTTAAAATGTTCGGTAATACAGTTTGTATATATACAGTTCTACTGTTCAACTAGTTGAGCAATTTAGTTGAGCAGTGGTTTTAGTTGATCAGAGGGTATTACCCACATCTCAACAATTACAGTTAAGCAGTTACCAGTTGAGCCATTGGTATTATTACCCACTGCTCAACTTGATGCAGTGGAGCAATTTAGTTGAGCAGTGGGGAAGAAGCTGTTTTTGGTGCCAAGAAAACTTCGTTATTGTTTTTCATCTCTTTAATTAAAATTATTGTATATTTTAATAGAGTTGTTTTGAAAAATCACTTTGTTGTTTCCCCGTTTCAAGATAAATTGTTTTCCTTATAATTAATGATGGTTTTGTTGTTTCAGCGGACAAGCGGTTCGAAATAAACGCCATAGAACGAGGATACGAAGTAGACATGAGGCTGAAAATAAAGAAAGTTGGGAGATCCACATTCGGGACTTACAGTTGCATATCCAAAAACTCACTCGGAGACACGGATGGGACAATTAAACTATATTGTAAGATTTCTTAAATCTCATTTTAAATGTTGATATCTCTAATAATAAGCAAGCTGTGTGGAAAAGGATGAAGGCACACATAGCTCGCAGAACCGATAACCACTGGGAGTGAAGGTTCTCGCAAGGCGATCACGATTGTGGTGGTCGCTACGTCGATGGATTGCTATGTGTGGCATTGAGGGAGGCCTATGTTCAGCAATAGACGTGTGTGGGCTGGTATGATGATTATGATGATGGTACTCACCTACCTCAACCCAAGAATTTCGTAAAAGCCGTGTAAAGGATTACATCAGAAGAAGGGCAGTAGTTTACTTCTGTGACATGACATGACATGGGATCCAATTATTGAAAGATTTTGGAAGGTTTGGAATTTTTGGGCTATTGCATGTGTATACTTGTATGGACTACTAAGTATGGATGTCGTAAAAGCCAACTAAGGGATCTCACCAGAAGGAGGGCAGCAGCTACCTTCTGTGCTTCTGTATCCTACACCTTTAATGTACACCTTGACATACCATCCGCCTGCTAAGCGTAGTGATTATCTCAAAACGCTCCAGCTTTGGAGAGGCTCTGTCCAGCAGTGGATACTAATGGGCTATTGATGTTGGAGTATAGTGGTGAATGAGATACAGTATTCAGATATTTTATCATACGGATAGGTAAACTAATGTCTGTGGCGATTATGCGTGGTATGGTTATGAACTCTATAGATTCTATGGTATAGAGAATAATAATAATAATAAATATTACAGGACAATTAAACACACAGGACAGGAAAATTAAATCATGTTTAGGTTTATCTTTCATAATCATTCATAACTATGTCAGTTTCGGAAGTGATGTTTATAACGTTTAAAATAGAACATGGACCATGTTCTTTTCTAAACTCTTAAGTATACACATCCAAAGTGAATGTGTTCTTTTGAGTAATACATTTTCTTCAAATGAATAGGTTCTTCAAAGGCTAGCTCCTCATATTCAAACCGGCTAAGCTCGGCTGCATACGCAGTACGATAAGGCATCTATCTGATGAAGACACGGCGAGTTTATTTAAGTGACTCTCAAGGTGATGTCTTATGGCATATTTTTATGGGAAACTACAGCAGATATTGGAAGTAGAGCCTATTTTTATTCTACAGAAAAGAGCTGTTCGGGAAATTTATCAAATGAAAACTCGTTGCTCACTAAGGGTTATAAAGAGTATTGTTACAGTCAGGTCTCTATATATTTATGAAAATCGAATGCACGCTCACAAGAACATTGATAAGTTTTGAAAAGAAGTGATGTATACAATTTTAATCCTAAAAATAAATAAAAAACTTGAGATACCTAAGATTTGCTTCGGAAAAGTGAATAATTTATTATTGAGAAACTGTGATACAATTCTATAATAAGCTTCCTCAAAGTGCCACTAAACTCTCTAATCGTAAATTCAAAATGTGCATTAAGAATTGTCTAACGTAAATGGTATGTGACTTCATCAATGATGGGAATGCTTGGCCCGATGTTGCTATACCAGTTGGCAGCTAAGTAAATGGTGATTTCTCGATAACTACTTACAAACTGCCCACTACTAACTATACCATAGTTAGGAAGCAATTTATATTTTTATGATAGTAATAAGTGAACGCTGAGTATGGACAAGTGTACTATTTTACTGTAACAACTTCCGCCTGTTACCTACCCATACGCAATAAATGAATTATTATAATTATTATTATATTATATATATATTAGTATTTAGGTTTATAATGTAAACTAACAATGGTTATTAACTAAGAATCATAAAAAAAAAACTAGTCTTGCTTTTGAACTTGTGTGTGCTAGTCGCAATTCCGAACATGCGCGATAGATTTGTGACGATTAAAAATGATCATGATATTTTTTACTGAATAAATGACATTTTGAATTTGAAAAATCTCTTACCGTATGCATATAACAAAAAACTAAAAATTTTGAAGTATAGTATACACGGTATATACCAACAGGAAAAAGATTACCAAGCCGTGACTCCTAAACATCTTTAACGATGCCTCTTGTTACGAAAATTCCGATAACAAAATAAAAGGGTCTATTATATTAGAACGTTATGCGAAAGAGGATTCATTTCTTTTACATGTATTTTCTTACACTGGCAGGAAGTACGACTTACAGCGTTCTCTAGGTACCACCGCTCATATACATAGATAAAATCTTTAGCTGTTATATTCTGCTCGGATTACTTGCCCAGCGTGGGCGAGTTTTAATTCTAATTCAAGGAAATGTTCTGCAGTAACGTCCCACACTGGGGTGTATTGTACATTGTTATGTTAAAACCCAGCTCTACTCCTCAAAATAACGGAGAATTAAAAAAAACTTGGGAGATCTTTACTTTTTTTTTTCTTTGAAAACATATTCTTATTCGGGCAGATTCATCATTTTTATTATGCCTGCGGACAATTACTATTCTATCTTCTTTAACAATCCTTTGTATTAATAAAATAACGTGAGATGAAGCCTAAGCGCTTCCACGTCGTACAATAAAAACAAAAAAAAACATGTAGGTATCATACTGTGCAGATATTTGTGAAATTTCCATTTTATCTGTATTATTACACTCGGTGATTTCAAAACTTCTCGCAAGTAGCAGCTACTTTAACCACATTATGCGAAAAACTTCAGGCTCAGTGGCGAAACTTGGGGGGACTTATGTCTGCCAGAGGATTGCTAAAGTTTAAAATGATGATAATGATGCGAAAAAAAATTTTTTTTTGATGTTACTCATTATCTAATCATTGAATGGGTCAGCAAAACAGGGCCCCGATTCAACTATACTAACCGCTTCAATATGACAATTGAATCACTTCAGAATGACCTCTAGAGTACCTAAGGACGATTTCGGAGCATACACCTATAGTTGTCATTTTGCGACGATACCATTTTAATCTGTGATTTTAATAGTGAAGTAGAATATGAATATAAGTATATATAGTAGAATCGGAGCCTTGGCCGTTTTCCCACGCAAATAACACATGGTACTATCAAAGACAGAGGTAACCTTTTCGATCTCAGGAGATAACGCAAAATAATCTTGAACATGAACACATTATTTAGGTACCTACTACACCTACGTAATTTAATTGAAGTTGAAACTTGAGTTTCCTGTACATTAAGGAATGGAAGGCGTTAATGGCCACGTCGTGTTACTTGATATCGAGACCCGGACTCTATAGTTCTCCGAGTGTTGCCAGTTTCTGGTTTCAACATGCTCACCATCCATTTAGGACCTGTATTTACCTATATTGAATCTCGATTTGGGATTGAGTGTCTTGAGATTCTGCATTGCATTTACCAAGATAGTTGATGTTGATGATATTGATGTATTAACTTTATTTCCTTACTATTAGCTTACTAATAGTAAGGAAATAAAGTTAATACAATCTATATATTAATTATATTTTCATAATGACAAATTTACTACGGAAAATTGAGCCCATACAAACGAAGCCAGTGTAAATACCCATGTATCTTGGACCTAACTATTGTATGACACTTTTTTGTGCTTGACCCGAGGTTTGCCTGGGAAAGGATAAGGTCTAATAGAGCGAGCTTTCCAGTAAATGCATTGAACTTTTTTTTTTACTTTTGCACCCTGAAATACTTTGCTTTTTGACTTCCAATGTGTGAAGTGAGACTGTATCTTGAAAACCAGTCTCATTTTACCTATTACCTTATTAAAAAATCATATTATTTAATTATATTATTAAAAAAACAATTGATTTGATTTATTTTTTGCCTCAGAGATCATGAAAAAAGATGAGCATTTATATTGTTTTGCTTGCTGCAAAATAAAAATGATCATTTAAATACATGCCATAAAAAATAATCAAAGGGATATGTTCTCCAATATTTGGATACTGTCCCATGCACCATAATTTGAAATCTATAAGATGTTGTTTGTTCCAGCGTTATCCGGCAAGTTTGAAGAATTGCAGTACAATGAAGTGGGTGATTTCGACGAAGCCCCCGACGTCGGTGAGCTGGAGGCTTTGAAGCGCAGCGCTGCCACCGCCCACTCTCACCCTCTAGTGTTTTGCCTGGCGCTGTACATTGTATTATAAGTATTGTAATGCTGATTTGTATATAAAGATATATTGTTATGATAATTACGTTTGGTTTCATTTTGTATGACATATTACAGTTTTGTCTACTGGACAGAGCTTCCTCTTAAATTAAATAAATATCACACAGGACATTAATTTTACGCAGCACCATCTAGCCCCAAACTAAGCATAGCTTGTAATATCGGAACCATATTACGGATAGAATACTTAAATAATTTGTAAATACATACGTACTATATGAAACAACACCCAAACACAGAACAAACACCCATATTCATCACACAAATGTTTGTCCTGGGTCCCAATCGAACCCACAGCCTATAGCGCAGAAGGCAGAGCTACTACCAACTGAGCTATAAGGCTTGTTAAATTAGGAAGGCTTTGCCATAATCAACAATTGGCAGGTGGATCGCAGAAAAAGTGTTAGTGAGTATATCTAAACTATGAAATTTAAATATTTGTAAGGGTTTACAGTTTTTGGTAAATTTCGGTTTGAAAAAACATCGTAGATATAAAAAAAAATAGATTTTCCATATTGGTTACTCATAATGAAGCGAATTAAAGATTCAGTCAGTTTGGGAACCACACGCCACTGTAGATAGTGGCGTGGTGATAACACTTTGTTTAATAAACGATGTGTGTTCTGAAGCTACAATTTACAAAAAATCATATCGCGCGTACTTAACTCAGAATAACCACCTAAATTAATTATATATATTAGAATAGTTTTTAGTACTAAACATTCTCAAACAAGTAGAGTGAGGAAAGAGATACAGAATGATTTGACACATAAACTAAAATCATAAAATATTCAGTTGCAAGGTAGGTATTGTAATGGGTTAAATCAATAATTTTGAAATAATAAAATAGAAGCATTAACACTTTATATGGCAACACTTCACACTCAAATGATTAATACTTACTGCAGTACACAACATAAGCTATGCATATGCATGCGCTTGGAGAGTAAGTTAATAAATGGCACAGCGCTTCTATAAAGCAGAAGCAGGTATGAACTATCAAACATGCAGCTACAATTGCCTCTGTAGTCTAGTGGTTCACTCACCGGTATCATAACCAGAGGTCCCGAGTTCGATCCCAAGATCGGTACAAATTTGTTGGTTTTGGTTTGGTTGAGGTTAGGACTTGTTTTAAGTCCAACTGTACCAACAACTTACCTAGTTCTGTCGCCATTACAACGATTCTAAATTATGTTGGTCCGGCATTGAGAAGTAAGATAGCCTCTCAGTCTGTTGAGCATTCCAGGTAAAGTGGAATCCACATTCGAACTTATCATAACTTGACACCTGCATAGCGATTTTTGAACACACGGAAAGTTTTCGTATCGGAAACATGACTTTTTTGTCGGATCTGACATAGAATTCGATAGATTTCAACGCTATTCTCAAACCATTTATGAAAATCTTCTGTGGGAAGCATCGTTCTAATGTCAAAGTATTTAGATTTCGGAGTTAAGAATAGCGTTCTCGGAATAGATAACTCTTTATTGTTCACCATTTACAAATACAAAAACATAACAAAATAAAGATAGTGGAAACTTAATCCAAGCGTCACTGGTAAAACAATGGGCGAACTTATCGCTGAAAGCGATCTCTTCCAGGCAACCGCTGGGTGGACAGATAAGATAACGACTTTCAAGGATGGCGGACTATACGAATTACGAATATAAAACAAAATATACATACATAAAATTATATCAATAAAAATCTCCATCAATAGGAATCTCCGTCGGAAGCTTCCGAACGCGGTCCGATAAAGCTTTCCGAATGTTTGAAAATAGCTTTACAGGTCAGGTGAAGGCCAAGGCGCTTCCCCATCAACGTGGAATAAAAATAGAACATAAAATAGACATCATCTTATCTCTATAAGCTCATTAGAGACGATGGCTTGAATCCAATATTTAAATTTATGACGTAACGAGAACTCCGTATATTTTGCATCTTTTTTTTTTATTTATTTTGTTTCACTACAAACCTCTTTAGTATAGCATTACTAGCTACCTCTTTGTCTCATGACGTAAATACGCACTTTGAATAACTTGTTCTATGTATATACCTCACTGATAGATACAGTTCATGCTAAGCTTTCCGGTAGTGGTCCTTTTACCACGTACAAGTGCTCTTTGTCAGTTAAAATCTCACTCACAAACTTGCAACCCGCTCCAGAAAAGAACACTTTGGGTGCTTACAAAAGTTTTGAATTGACTAGACTACGCTTGGCATAAAGAATGCGACACAAAGCTGTCCAAAGTGTCCTGCAGTGTATTTTTCCTCTGCTACTTATGATGCACCTAAACCCCGGGCAACTATGATGCAGATTAGGCAATTTTGAACGCTTAGCGCCATTTTGGAGCTTATTAATCTCTTTCATTACCTTCACCTGTGTTGCAGGAAAACCTGATTTTGGTCTTGATTACGCTGTGCTGAAGAATACTGAACGTTTCAAAACTTTAGAAAAATTTGATATGTCCAAGTATTTAGTTGGGTTTTTAGTTGGAAAAGTATTACCTTTTTTAAGTTGTAGATGAACCAACATGCAAAACAAGTCATAGCTAATACTCCATGCAATTTATACTCAATATTGTAAATGTTTCTGTTTGTTGCCTTTCGTAATCTAAGCGGCTAATCGAATTTTAATGCAGTTTCGCATAAATATAGTGTGCGCTATGAGGCATTCCTAGCACAAGTCTTTACTTGGAGGAATAAAAGTAGCTTTCTCGGTTTGAAACTTAGTGATAAAGTTAGCTACATACAAATTGCAGATAAGAAGCCCACAACAAAGACGAGATTACGACATTGACAAGGTATCAGACAAAGCAACAATTCTGAAAACTAGAGATAAAGAGATGGTTTGACCTGGCTGTTACCACTTCAAGTGATTCTAACACTTAGATTAGAGACATTAATATGGCATTAATATGGGAACTAGATTACGTATAGTTTTTTTTTTTTGTAAATACATATTTATCATACAATACACACACAAATACAGAACAAACATCTATATTCATAACACAAATGTTTGTCCTTAACACAAATCGAACCCACAACCCAGCGCAGAAGGCAGAGTTACTACCGACTTAGCTATGAGGCTTGATGAGTATGTGGTAGTGAGTATTATTAAGGGAAGGACACATACTCCAATTTAAACGGGTCTACCTACCTACCTATATAAACCTATCTTATGTTCTGGTTTAAGACATAAACATTTTCCTATAAAAATGAGTCTTCCAACCACAAACTTACCCAGGACAGAGACCAGACCTAAAGTATTAAAGGATCAAGCCATTTCAAGGAGGGACCAACGCAGAGCTTTATTTAGCTTATTAAAATTAACGGTACTTTTCACCTGAAATCTTTACCTGTATTTAAAGCCGTATTTTTTGCAAATATTAAAAGTCCACTCTCGTTTATAGCTCCTTTTTTAGTTTAAGCCTTAAGGAGGTTGACGATTTTACCGAGAAGCGACTCAGAAATTGTCTGCTAAGCTATCAGCTTTAGCCAAAACTCAAAATAATGATGGCGAACGAAAATTTACTCTGTCAAAAAGGAGTCCAAGATGCTGTAAGCTGCTGAGTTTGGAGAAATGGTTAGTATACAAAGGTAATTCCATGTTTTTTTATTCGGTCAGCAAGAAACATCAACTCAAAAGTTACGGCATATAATTAGCACTACTTAGATAAAATTGTGAGTTTTTTATTATTATTATTATTTTGTTCAATTATAATTAGATCAACATATTTTCCAAATTCGATGACATTTTATCTTAAATCTTTAATCTACTAT
This sequence comes from Venusia cambrica, assembly GCA_951394065.1. Lineage (NCBI taxonomy): Eukaryota > Metazoa > Arthropoda > Insecta > Lepidoptera > Geometridae > Venusia > Venusia cambrica. Next base: position 2,703,881 of record OX596059.1, on the reverse strand, counting down.
TGCTCGTCTTTCTATTATCTAATATATTATTGTATAATTTATATTTATGTTGGTAATTGTAATTGTAATTTTGTTCAAATCTATTGTAATTTGTAACTATGGACTCTGTCTGAAATAAATTATTTTTATTTAATTTTTTTTATAATCGTCGGGATTTTTTCCGATGCTCACACCGATGGCTTTCACGCCATTTCGAGAAAGCGGTGTGCATCACTGTTGAAGCGATATACGCGGTAGCCCTAACACGATGCTGAACACATTGTCCGACCGCTCTGGGATTCACCATTGCTGGATGCGCCGCCACACGAAATCGTAAGCCAGTTCCTATATCTTATTATTATTTTTTATGTACCTAATTTATTTTATTTGTTTGCAATTATTGTAACTTTGTGTAAACACCACTATGAGCCACATTGTTGCTTGAAATAAACGATTTTTTTATTTTTATCTTTGTTGTTAGTCAAAATTTTTAGTAAAAAGTCTGTTTAACTCGCTTACCGTTTATATGATACATGTAAAATACATACATAGGCTTTTCTTAGGAATTTATTGAAATGAAAGTTTGGTCTGCATATTTCTCTTTGTCTGAATCATTCCCTAAGAATGATTACACAATAGTTTCAGAACAATAGATTGCTCAAATAACAAAGTTTTTTAAAATTTAAACAAATTAAATTCTTATGCAGGAGTTTTGCGTAATATGGACTTATTACTTCACGTAGCACCTAGATTTGACAAAACAAACGCTGGATATCCTGATAAAAGCGTCGAATCGTCATTGAACCCTCATCGCTTGGAACGCGACTTAGATTAATTCATAGTTTTCCTTTCGTAGGTTCTGAAAAGACTGAATAAGTCATTAACCTAGTTTTCAAACTAGGAGTACACGAGTGATCGTGCACAAACATCGACCTGGATCAGTTACCACCATTGTAAAACAACGGAATGCCAGCTCGAGTCCAAACGTATGAATAAAATAGCACGAAGTCGGTGGCATTGTTTGTAGTGATATATCATGTACACCGGAGATGTATATTTCATGTTGCTGGTGGAGTCCCTCAGTCCTGCGACACTTGTGCAGCGATGACTACAGGCATTGTCACTAGACTAGAAAACTACATAACTAGGTCAAATACACCATATTTTAATATTTTGCGCAGTCGGTATTTATGTCACCTGACCCTGCGGCATCCAATGTCAACGTTCGCCGCGGCGCGCAGTTGAATGCGTCGGTAAGCAGTTTTGTGTCGACGTCAGCTTTGCCCGTGGCAAATGATTCACCGGCGCGCGGCGCGAGCGCCTCCGCCCCTGCGCCTGCACCCGCGCCCGCTGCCGTCGCTGCTCGTGCCGCCTGCGTCACTGAGCCGTCACGTGTCACGTCCACCCCGCAACGTGACTACGCCGCCGTCGCCGCGACTCAACTCGCGCGACAATCTTGCAAGGGGAGAAAGCAGAGAGGCTTCTAATTAATTAATTAAAAAAGGGTTAGTTCAACACTTTAGAGAAATGCTAATCGCAATCGAGCGGCGGTGGCTCACATTCTCCTGGAAGAAAGTTGTAGGCCGTGAACCTAATCGTGGCGCTTGGCCTTCGGGTCCTGAAAAGGGCCAATGCGACAAGGAGGGTTTTGTTCTCGTTGAGAGGAAGAAGAAAAAACCTTCTTGTCGCAATCAGTGCGGGACTGCCGCACCGAGCGCACTGGGGCCCCTGTCCCTGCTACGCGCCGAAGTACCTACCACGCAACTCTACGTGTCGCGCGTTTTCTACTCTGTGACCGCTGAGGATGTGGGAAGGTATCTAAGACAGAAGACCGGCGTCTCCTTGAGAGTCGAAAAATTGGAATCTCGCCGTAACGTGAACTTCGGTTCATTTATGGTGAGAGTGCCGACGGATCGTCTCTCCACGTTTATGGACAGCGGGTTTTGGCCGAAGGGTGTCGTTTACAGAAAGTTCATTGGACGTCTGTCAAACGACACCGCGTTTACGTCATCGTAGCGTCGATGACACGTGATTTATAATTTATATGTATGTTAATCTCTAAGGTGTATATTATATGGGCCCTAAGTTAAGTTACTTTGTAAACTTTCTTTGTTGCCTGAAATAAATAAAGTTATTATTATTATTATTATTATTATTTAACGAGCATCATAGCTCAGTTGGTGGTAACTCTGCCTTCTGCGCTATAGGTTGTGCGACCCAAGACAAACAGGACGTTAATTTCACATAGCGCCATCTAGCCCCAAACTAAGATTAGCTTGTAAAATGGGGACTAGATTACGGATATAATACTAATATATAATACTTTTATTCTTGTAAATACATACGTACTATATGATACAACACCCAAACACAGAACAAACATCTATTATATATCACACAAATGTTTGTCCTAGGTGGGAATCGGACCCAAAACCTACGGCGCAGAAAAAAGAGTTACTACCAACTGAGCTATGAGGCTTGTGATTAATTGTTTTAATTTTGTATCATATGGTAGTAACGTATGAGTTTACAAAAAACAAAAGTATTGAAGTATTCTATCCGTAATCTAGTTCCCATATTACAAGCTATGAGCACAACAATTTAGAATTGTTATTATGGCGTCAGACTGTGATAAGATGGTGATAGCTAGCCAGGCGGACTTAAACGTCCTACCGCCAACCAAATCAAGCACAACAATTTTCTCCTGGGGATCGAACCTGCGACCTCTGGATCTACTACTCGAGGGGAAACCTCTGTACCTACCACACAGGCGGTTAAAAGATTATAATTAGCTGTGCGCTTAAAATCTTCAGTCTTTAATGGTATGGTAACAATGGGATAACGTCATAATACTACCGAGCACACTCTTCGAAGAATACCGACACACGCAACCCCACGAAAGTGGCTTTAGCTATCAAGCCTCGCTTTGACAAGATATGTACCTACCCTTCACCAATGAGTCTTCCGGCCCATGCTACCGCAACTAGCTACAAGTAGAACTTATCTATTGCATCAGATGCAGAATTATTTTTAAGTACAAATATAGATTGTAAACATACGAAGTATATTGTCTTGCGGTCGCGGGTTACGAATCGACCCCTCCAACTCAGCACATAGATGTCGTAAAAGCTGACTAAGGGATCTCACCAGAAGAAGGGTAGCAGCTTCCTTCTGTGTACTATTTACACTTTTAATGCAATCACCAATCCACCTGCAAATCGAGGTCTCGAGGAGGCTCTGTCCAGCAGTGGACGTTAATGCTGTTGATATAAGACGTCGCATTTTTATGAATGAAAACGTTAGTCAACAATCTATGTATATTTGACGGACACACAGAGCAAGTTTGATCCTCCAGAATCTAATACATAAGGATAGGTCAGGACCTATCCTTATGTATATATTTAAGATAGCAACCTTTAATGAAAATCTTTAAAACAACAATTGTTTTTTTTTTATTAAATGAATTAGGTAAGACGGTGGTAGCAAAAAACTATTTTAGATATTGTAACTTCCTAACTACTTGAAAATAGGTGTGTAAGTAGTGCTAACTTTGGGATAAATAAATAAATAAATTACATTTATTCAATAAATTAAACTAACTAACTACAAAGGAATCAGTCAGATTACCTAAGGACCGTTACAAACGGCCTAATAAATAAATAAATAAATAAATAAATAAATAAATAAATAAATAAATAAATAAATAAATAAATAAATAAATAAATAAATAAATAAATAAATAAATAAATAAATAAATAAATAAATAAATAAATAAATAAATAAATAAATAAATAAATAAATAAATAAATAAATAAATAAATAAATAAATAAATAAATAAATAAATAAATAAATAAATAAATAAATAAATAAATAAATAAATAAATAAATAAACGAAATAAATAAATAAATAAATAAAAACATAAATAAATAAATAAATAAATAGCGTGAGTCCAACTCGCACTAACACAAAAAAAAATTTTTTTTTCCTGGAAATGTGAGTGGGTACCCTCTGTGAACGTCTGCAAACTAGATTGAAATATAGATTGTCTTAAATGCAGAACTTAGTTTTTTTTTTAACCGAGCACGTAACTCCTAACATGACTTTTCGATAACTCTCACGGTTTCAGACATGGCCCTCAGTGGCCCTGAAAAAAAGTCATCCCTGTATGTTTATTATACAATTAAATTTGTGCCTATTTTAAAAAACAATAACGCGGACGAAGTCTAGTAAAAGCTAGTTCCAAATCAAATAAAACAATAAAAAGCACTATATATACAGTATATTATGTTTTGTGTTACTGATGCCGGTTAGGCGTATAAGTGGCGTCACCGACCGTATAATTAAGCGATGTCTTGAAGCCGCGAGACAGAGAATTATGGGAACAGATTGCACTAAGCTACAAATTTGTCTGAAGTAGGTGCCAGCGTATTCTCAACGGTGTATGTATGTGTGACAGACGCTTTCCGCATCATCTTTGGTAGATCATCTTGTGAGTATATATTTTTTTATGTATTCTTTTTTATTTTTTTATTGTACGATGGGAACGCACTTGGCCTTCAATTCATGGCTACAAGTTGAGATATAGCCGAAGGTGGAGACGCACTTCACTCGGAATCCTCAACTAACTGAGCAACTGGCTATCTTACCTCTAATTGCCGGAACACAACAAATTTAGAATAACAACTATACTAAAATTGGCGACAGAATTAGGTAAGATGGTGGTAGCTAGCCAGGCGGACTTAAACAAGTCCCCCTGAGGATCGAATCCGGGACCTTTTGGATCAGAAATCGCTGGGTTGAACCACTAGACCACAGAGGCGGTTAGACATTCATGGTATGTATAGCAAAACCAACTAAGTACAATAGCTATTCAAAGTGGCAATGCAGCCAGTATCTTGGGCACGCTTCCGTCTGGTACTGGTCTGGAACAGTTGAGTTACCGATAGGCCGTTTGTAAAGGTCTTTAGGTAATCCGACTTCTTCCTTTGTCCAAAGTGAGTCTAATTGTCTATATTATTTGTAATATTTGTGAAAAATATACGTTTACAAAAATCTCCAATTACAAAAGCTCCTTGTGAAAGGGCCGGCCCGGGAAAGTACTAGTTGCATACCTATTTCAGCCATCAGGTTTGGATGGTATGGTTGCTGGTGAAATTACGGGTATATGAGGCTTAATACCAATATGCCTCAAGTTGACGGGCGCAATGCAGTGCCGCATAGGTCTTTACGGATGTGACATACGAAGTCGGGCTTGTTATAGGCAAGAGCTTCACATAATATCAGGCTGCTAGTTGGTCCCTCTCCAAGTTGTTTAAAAAAGAATTCATACCACAAAAACAATTTTATAAGTTTATTTGATGAGGTCGATGAAATATTTCCAATTTATTAACAAATAAATAAGTTCCTCAGTTTGTTGAGGATTTCGGGTGAAGTGCGCTACCACCTTCGACCTTATCTCAACTTGTCACCATGCGAGATGAAGGCCAAGCTCTTCCGCGTGGTTCAATAAAATTCGTTTTTAAGAAATTACTAATGCATTTAAATCTATCACAGAGACTACGCCGCTACGTAGGTACGTACAATAGTGCTACACGACTACGGCGTCGCTATGTCTATCTAAGCTACGTAATCCCACCCTAAACGTTTCAATTTACATAAGGTTTACCCCTTTCGAAGAATTCGACTCTATGTTTTAGAACGGAAAACGTCTACCGCTTTATCAATGTAACTAGTGAGATAAAAATAAAGTAGGTATTGTGAATTCCGCCGCCGCAACTGTGACCCGTGTTGTACGAAACAAAGTGAGGTTACGAGCCATTTTGTTGGCCGAATTGATGACTTTGCTTTTGCGTTTAAGTCATGAGAGTACATTATGTCTGCTCCTATTTGCGGAAATGGTGAAGTAAAAATGATCCAAGGTCTTTGCTTTTTTTTCAAAAGGAAAACCAACAGATCATATTATGACATGTAGAAACATCTAGAAGTGTTTTTCGCGATTAGATATTTAACCGCATCTGTGGTTAGGAATCGAACCCGGGGTTCGTTTGGTTGGTGGACTTTGTTTAAGCCCACCAGGCTTATCTAATTCTGTCGCCATAACAATAATTCTTAAATTGTGGTGTTCCGGCATTTAGAGGAAGATGACAATATAATAATAAATTGTGATGTTCTCAGTTTGTTGAGGATTCCGGGTGAAGTGATCTTCCACCATTCCGCCATTTTAGCCTTATTATAACTAATCAAATCACGTGAGATGAATGCCAAGCACCGCCCTAATAAAAACACCGTTTCCTGGTGGACATACTGATAATTTGTTATATCAGTATGACTACGAAGATATACAGGTCCTCTTAGTCAAACGTATTTTTATGTATTATATGTATATAGATATATTGTTCAAATATAAAAAGTGTGAACAAAAACCGGAAACAGATGTACAACATAATAGGTAGATAAGTACAGAGACGCAGTCAGTAGGCATACAGAAGGTTAAGAAGATACGTTAATCATTAAAAATAAAAAAAACATAATACAAATGATCTACGATTAATGATTAGATGTGCCTGCTACTGGAATTATTAATATTTGTCCGACTATAACGACTCCAACCTATTTTGTTATAGTCCTACAACACATTTTAATATATAAAGTCGGCGGGAAGCTGGCTGACTGATTTTCATCGCACAGCACAAATCAGAGGTACAAGAAACATTGAATGTTCGGGGATAGCTTTGCTTTTTTATGTAAGTAGGAGTAAAAGTAAAATAAATCAATTAAAATTTGCCAAAGGTCATAAAAACGGTCGTATGGTTTCTGAATCAAAATAAAACGTAAACGAAGCCACGGGGGGTTTCAGCTATTACTTGATACAGAAATGTAATAACGATGAAATTTTTACAAATTAAATGTGCAATTGGTATGAAAAAAAAAACAGCAATCTGCGAGTCATAGGTACTCGCGCTCCGGGAGTTTCGTACAACATAGTTTTTTTATTTTTTAAATACATTGAAATATTTGGTTGTATATGTGCTATAGGTGCATTTTTTTTCGCTGTGTGTGATCGCTCAATTTCTGCATATCCTTATCATTTTATTGATGAAAATATACATATTATTTTGTACATAGTCAGTTATATTGTACAGATTATTTTTAATGTTCATTAATTTGTATTTATTATAAAGCCCTACTGATCCTGAACAAAAATGATTATGCTGTATGGTCGCTTGTAGTACATGTCAATGTTAATAACTGACAATGAGAACCTGGTGTTAAGTCAAACCTCAAATAGGCTTAAAAACACTATTGGTAATTAAATATTATTTGTTAAAATTTTAAGTGAATAAATCTAATTCATAATTCGTTTATTGTTTGTGAATTGGTATACAATTGTGGTAAATGTACATATTTGGCCAGTTTTTAGGGTGAGTATTAATAATTACACCTAACTTGACACTCAAAAGTATTACCGTGTTTACTATTGAGCAAAAATAAAAATCATTTTATTGTTTGTCATTTGTAAGGTATACGCCATAATAACGAATCAATAGACATCGCCCTTTAAAGGTAGTACTGGCAGGTAGACGTAAAATCAGCGTAGGTTTATGAAGAGAGTCTCGTTGGCATCCATTGAGTATGGAACCCTAAAAGTTTTAAAACACCACAAAATAAAATAGGACGAGCAATAAATATGAAATTTGTCACATGACACCGCGTAACGTGGCACGTATGATTCTTATCTGCCGTGTACGAGCAATTTTCTATAGCTACCCGCGAAATTGTTGCTATAATTGTAGCGCGCGCTCCAAATAGGCATCATTAGAATTCATTGCACACACGCCCTTCACTTATCGCAAGTACCTACCTGCTTTGTTTGCGTAACTTAGCAAACGTAGAACTCATTTCCTAGTTTGCTAGTAGATATTAAAGTGTTCTGTTATAATCCTTTTCAAGTCCCCAGTTACCCTAACGCGGGTACTATTCTGCGGTTTCGAAACTTTGCGGAACTTTTGACAAGTTAAGGTACACAACTATAGTATAATATTGTAGTTCGTCATTTTCATACGAAGTTTTGCGGGTTTCGAACCCATACATACACTATATCGTGGTTATAAGTCAGTAAAATAAACTTGCGTTGAAACCGTGCCTTTGCTCGGGCAGTTTTTTCCGTTTTTCGCGTAACCTTTTGTTTGTAATCTCGTTAAAGCTATCCCCTTACGAGTTTCAGTAGTCTGTAGTTGTGAGCTTGTAGCAGTCATCTTTCGTATAAGGTTTAGTAAAGAGAGAAAGTAGATAAAGATGAGAGGCACTGTAAAGCTGCATCAATTATGATACGATAATAGATACATGTGTATTTGAAGGGATCCAAATTATATTAACACGATAATTATTTTATAAAACATTGAATAATGTATACAAATAAACTTCCCTTACAAGGGGAGTTCCATCGGGTTACTTGTTGACCGTTACAAACGCTACAAACGGTCTATTGGAAACTCAACTGTTCCAGACTACCAGACGGAAGGTTGCATAATACCGGCTGCATAGCCGTGCGGCAAAGCTAAGCAATATCCATTGGCCTCAATAAAATCCATCCCTTATATCACGCGTCTTAAGAATACTTCAAGAACTGTCTGGTAAGAAATTAAAATCCATAAGTTTCGCGGAAAATAAATGATTACGCTGGCGCTACTCCAAACTCAAACATCAAAAAGCAAGTTTCTGAAGTGTAGCGGAAGGTCTGAAGATTGAAACTAGCAATATAACATTTATCTTTTCATTCCGCTCCGAACGAAAAGATCTCCACGATCCTTATTTCGTAAGTAAAATATGAAGTCCTTCATTTCAAGCCACTCGAATAGATAAGTTCAAATACCTTCTACCGATGGACTTATAGAGCTCCGGACGCCAAATCGCATTAAAAACTTACGAAATCCTATCTTATTTTATTGCAAAACGAAAGATATTACCTTTATTGCTAACAACATAATAGGTATCAAGTCGACAACTACGTCTTGTCCTTCATTTTAACCCTTGATGACAATACAAACGTGCAATTTATTTATAATATTTCAAATATCTTAATCTCACGCAATTTAAATCGTAAGTCGAACGATTTGGTTACAAGCAAAAGTACTTATAGGGTATTCAAGGTACGCAAGTTGTGAAGCCTCTACGCAAAGTGCTACAAATGTCTACGAGACTGCTACGCGACTTACGCAGCTACACGAAGTGCTACGAAAGGTTATTAAGAGCTAAGATCGCTATAGAAGTAACGATGCTATTGGCACAGAGCTAGGTCACATGCTAGTAAAAAAAAATTAAGGAAAATGGTGGGTGCAAAATATCGTTTCCAAAATCAAATCATTTAGGTATCGTTTATATTAAATTTTATATACCATTTAGAGTTAAATTTTATAATTTTGATTGTAATGTTAAAATAACAGCTTTTCACTACAGTTTATTCTGTAAGATATTTTTAGAATCACTTTAAAATGTCAAATCTACCGCCCGTTCGCAATCGCAACTAAGCAAAGGCAAGAAAAGCGTACAGTTTGCCCAATGAACGATTTTTTATTTGGTTTATATACCTATGCCATATAAATACAGCGTTTGTAATTTAACATTTTACACACCTAAAAAACCATTACAAGTTTGACCAAGATGCACAAAGTTCCTTCATACTCTATACTTTCAGTCTTGTACAGAGTGCCTACACATTTATTTTAACAAAAACAAGTATGTAGGTTGTAGGTGCTTTGCTTACATAATCTTCAAATTATACCTAACTTTACAGTAATATGCGCGAAGTTTTATGTAAACTAGCGATAGATTATATAGGAATGTGCATTCCTAAACAGCTACACGCTCGGCGTCCAACCGTCCGTTGAGTGATTTTGCCTACCTACTGGTTCTAAGCCTTAGATCTAGAACTATTTATCAAGGCTTCGGTTAATAGGTTATCAAGAATTATGCAATTAATATATTGGTAAGGTAGATAATATATACACGCATATACATATTAATTTATATTAATAAAATTATTTTTATTTGTTTTTATATTTTAGGATATGTGTGACCTACTTAATTGATTATGTTTAACTGAGATTTTAATTAGTGTAAGCGGTTTTTAGCCGTACCAATGAAAAAATATATATATATATATACGATAAAGAATATCTTAAATACTTGAAGTAAAATGGAAATAACTTTATGGAGCGTCGTTGTGAGAGCAGCGAGTTAATTCTTATTTCTAGTATGTTAATATTACAGGACCTTAATTTTACACAGCACATCTAGTCCCACTCTAAGCAAAACTTATTATTGGAACTAGATTATGGATGAAACATACGATACTTTTCTTTTGTTAATACAAATTAATCATACAATAAACACTTAAACACGGAACAAAAATTTCATCACATAAATGTTTATCCTAGGTGGGAATCGAACCCACAATCTACAGCGCTGAAGGCAGAGGTACTACCGACAGCTATGAGGCTTGTTTGTATGTCCAGGAAGATACATTCCTCGGGGGCTCAGGTAGACTCTGGGCGAATGTCACGATTCCGAAAGGTCCGGATGCATTCAGTAGAGCACAAACGGAGTCATTCACTTTAAATCAGGCTCTGGATTACGGTGTTCGTGATCGGAATGTTTTACTACCTTCGAGACGGCGGCGAGTGTAAAATGCCGTTTTTAGGGTATGGTGCCCGAAAGGTGTAAAAACCCAGTAATGTTACTTTAACAAATATATCGTATCCTATTTTCGTGGGAATAATTTAAACCATATAGAAGAAAATATATTTTGTGTATTTAAATAGAAACTATAACTAGGTATCAAGGTAGTGTGAAGTTATCCTCAAAATTAGTAGAACTTAAGCTGCAGATAAAAAAAAACAAGGAGTTTGTACTATCCGCCCAAATATGTCTTACCTAAAACATATGGGCTTTAATAGGTTTATATGACACCGAAATAAGTAACTAAAGTAAGATCAGTAACTTTTTAAAAGACATACCGTAAGAAAACTACATATTATACGCTTATAACACCTAAACAGCATATCAAGAAGGAGTATTAATGGTTAGCCCGCCTCAGTTTTTTTGTTCCTTTTTTAATTATAATTTCATTTTCCACTAAGTACCTATACACTATAAGAATAAATATTCATCAATATTTTCATCACCATCTCAGCCCACATACATCCACTGCTGAACATATGCCTACCCTAATCAAAGCCACAAGAAGTGACTTGAGCCGCCTCCAACTGATCATTGACTCCCCGCAACAATGTCGTCGAGAGATCGAGAGATCCCACACATTTCGCGTATCAATGATTGTTACCATGTGAGAACCTTTGCTCCCAGCGGTTATCGGTTCTGCAAGCTGTAATGTCGAATGTCCTGTTATAACACAGCGCCATTCAGCTCCAAACTAAGCAAAACTTGTAATTATGGGAACTAAATTACGTATTGAATACTTGATGAATTTTATTGTATATAAACACTTACCTAGGTATCATACGAAACTACACCCAAACAGAATAAACATCCATATAATTCACACACAGGACAAACGTCCTGGGTTGGAATCGAACACACAACCTACACACATATGGGTACAGTACCTATCCATTATCGTCAATTACTCCGAAGAACTCAATATATATGGACTCGGAGCAATAAAGTTTATTTTTAATTACCTGAGTCTAGGATAGCAAAATAATAGATCTAGCTCAGGGCTTCGCAGATATTGCCTGAGAACAAATAAATAAGATCATAACTCGATTTTCAATTAAAGAAAATTCACCTGTTCACCTATTGATCAGCTTAAATGAAAACTCAGTGAACTTAGACAAGGACCAAGCTTCATTGTATTCGTGCTAGATGCGACACGGAGTATGAACATCAACGTTATGTTGCTAGGGTATGAACACGTACCGACTTCTTTGCACAGTTTACGTAAAGGTCGTATATTTTATATATAAATAAAAAAAACAGTGGCACTCCGGGAGTGCCAGCGGAAGTGAAAACTTAAAACTTGTCGTCTGTAGGTAGATCTGGTAGAAGTAGTCTTCGGCAAACTGTTGGGCGCCGGACTCCAGTAGGCTGGTCGGTCATCAGGTGAACATTCACTAGTGTTGTGATCATTTACGGCTGGTAATAGCCTTTCCGCGTTTGCATTCAATACAAGCAGCTACACTATCTCAATTAGGTACCTTTCTCTGTTTTAATTATTATACTCCTGTCTTTGTTTATTTTGTGCGTACCATACTACTTAATTTATACATTAAATGTTAGTTAGTTTTAACATGTTTGTTTTTAAGAGACAAATAAACAGTCATTACTATTATTTATTATTATTCAAAGTCTACCATGAGTTTTATTACTCCAAGCTTATTGTACTGGACGCTTTTTTATTGGAAATTCGAATTGAAAGGTGGTAGAATAAAATAGAGAGTTTTTGTTTTTATTCTGATAAAAAAACACTGAAAAGGAAGCTGTCAATAGAATCATTGAAAGAACCGAAATACCGTACTCGTCACAGACAAGATATCGAGCGGGTATTTTGCTTTGTTTATTCTTTCTTTATTATTTATTGCACACACAAAATAGGTATATTCTAGTATCACCAATCTTAAAAAAAAAGTGAGCACGGCAAAGGTGGGCTTAACCCTGAAAAGAGTTCTCTTCCAGCAAACATTATGAGAGTTTGAATTTTTTTAATAATAGTGGGTACGTGCAATTAACTAAAATAATAGAGTAAATTATAAGTTATTAAAAAAAATACAAAAGATACGGACATATAAATAAATAAATATTATAGGACATTAATAAATAAATATTATAGGACATTAATTTTTACACAGCGCCATCTAGTATCATCTATCTATATGTATCATCTATCCATCTATTACATATAAGAAAATACAAGCATTATGTTGTATTATAATTATGTAAATTATAATACAATATAACATAACGAATACTATTAATAAAATATATGAGTATTCAACATAATGACAGTACAACAAGTTATATATTTAATTATTGAAAAAAATGTTTTAATACATCGATAGAAATGAATATAAATTATACAAATACTCCCATAATAACTAAATACATGTATAATTTATAAAGAAAGAAACTCTTTGACATTACGTTTAAAATAAAGAAAAAAGAAAAATCAAGAAGCTTTCCTCGTAGATGAAATTTTAATTTGATTCCAAGTGCCTACGGACTTTAGACTTCGAAAGGGTGGTAAGTAAGACCACTACCTGTTTTCTAGTAGTGTCTATCACCTGTTAACGCGCAAGAAACCTCTTGTAAACATGTTGTACATGGGTAAGAGTGATGGTCTACTGGTCTATCACGGGTAACCGAATCGCTGGCTTTTGCTAGTGGCTATGGCTAAATGTTCACAACACCTGGTAGGACCGGTAAAAGTCCACTTGGCTAGCGACCACTCTTCTGCTGAAGTCCGGCACCAAACGTTTTGCCGTGTTCTTCAGTGCGCGGGAGAGCCGGTACTTTCTAGGAAAGATCGCTCCATCGTAGACCATGGGGATTACGATGGAGCTCCTAACCTAAGCAAGCAAGGGTGGCCATGCTTACTTTGATAAAGAGCTAGCCCGTAATAAAAAAAAAAAAAAAACGCGATGTCAAAATGCTGATCGCTTCTGATATCCTATTTGTCTGAAATGTCTGACTCTAAGCTATACGAGCGTTGGTTTTTTTTATTTTCTGGTTGTGCAACAAAATAGATAGGCTAGATGGCGCTGTATGAAATAAATGTCCTGTAATATTATATTTCTACTATTCATATTAATATTAGGTTGTGGGTTCGATTTCCACCCAGAACAAACATCTGTGTGATGAATATAGATGTTTGTTCTGTGTTTGGGTGTTGTATCATATAGTACGTATGTATTGACTAAAGTATTTAAGTATTCTATCCGTTATCTAGTTCCAATTTACAAGCTATGCTTAGTTTGGGGTAGATGGCGCTGTGTGAAATTAACGTCCTGTAATATTTATTTCTTTATTTATTATTATTAAAATATGAGGACATACATTGATTATTTAAATAATCTAAGGGCTCAACACGAAATACAACTGGTATTATCAAATAATATATGACCGGTTTAACCTTGTGAACGTAGTTAGTAATACTACCTATCACACCTTGTAAAAACCATAGCTATAGACATTTTCATCGGTTAATAGACTACTAAAATCAACAGTTTCTGACTTAGAAACAACAATAAACAAGTAATTAAAACTTATTTTCCTATACGGCCGGTTCGCGTGCTGTATTCGAAGTAAATGAGGCTTCACCTTCCAACATAAATATGTGTCTGTGTACGGTAGCCTACTGAAAACTTAATCCTTATTAATGTGTTTTTCTCTTACTTTATATTATTGTCTAAGGTAGACTGTAGTTATACCATTATATCAGTTACTACCCTCCGTTTACGTGGTCTTTTCATGTCACATTTATGGTTCTCTCTTATCTCTCATAAAATGGATGGTCCAAATTTAGCAAATTAACATAATCCCGAATATTCAAAATTGATAAACACTTTATCCATAGTTTGGTTTATCATAACAGTCATGTTGTATAAAAATAATTTATTCTAAAATGCAATCAATGCAAGCGGCATGCAAGCAGCTTGTAATGTTTTCTGGAACGAGCTCTGAGAATCACTTCACCCTCTCACGGCTCGCTCCTCTCAGGACCTACTTTGCGAGCTTCTGGCTCCGCCTTTTTTATATACACACCCCAATGTCACTCACAAGACCAGGTAGAGTCGGGGTTGGCCGTGTCGGTACTGACTGTCATTTGTTCGCTACGGAGGTAAGCGGCTCGCTTCGCTGCGCTTTGTTTCACGAGCTTGCTTCTCTCAGAACCTTGTATGTGTATAACGTATAAGTATGTGAGCTTCTAGCTCCGGACCCACCGTGTCGGTTCTGTCATTCATTTTGAACGAAATCAATTGCTAGTATATTAAATAGTCCTGATGAGCTCGCAAATAAAAACTATGAAAATGTATATATGTCACCTAAGTATACTTGTAATTCGTAATACAACCAAATAGGTTACATATCAGTATTTCGTTTTTTATAATTTTTATCGTTCGGAATACTATGTATTATGTTATACCATCAATAAGGTATATGAGTTTAGGAATATTGAAATTCGGAGATGTGAATATTATGTAACGCTATATTAAAGCTGAAGATCATTCGGGAAAAAGAGTATTATAATAATCAAAATGTATAAGAATCTAGCATTATAGCAAGTGATGATTACAAGATTTCTGTGCGGGAAAGTGATTATCGGACCAAAGTGATTATGAGTCGTACGGGAATCCCCACATTTATACTGAAATACTCTTATTGAGTATTAATATGACCACAATGTGGATAAAATTTAAAAAATATGATCTTATTTATTTATTTATACATTAATGCACACTCACATAGAAATTATGATACAAGTTTTAATGATATTAATAATGATAGTAAATAAGGACACAAAACTAAAAATTATAAAAAGGCGAGCTTAACCCTTATAAGAGTTTTCTTTCAGGTTGAGGGAGAAACAAGATTAAATAGAAGGGAAGTGTACAATATTATTAAGTAGCATATTTAACATTGGAATAATACAATCAACTACATTATATTATACGTATAGTTATACTGTTAATATAATATGTACACATCTTAATAAACATAAGTACCAACATAATATGTTAAAAAAAGCGTACATCTATATCATAATTTATATGAAGAGGTAGAGAATCTTTGACTCTGCTCTGGAAGATAGTAAAGCGCAGATACCGTGAGGTACAATAATATAAAAATCAAAATGTGTCCATTCGGACACTGTGTCCGAACATAATTTGTTCGAATCGTCAGCAACTCACCTGACTGAGTAAAAATAAATAAATATTACAGGTCATTAATATCACACAGCGCCACCTAGCCCCAAACTAAGCATAGCTATAATAGATATATTGTAATATGGGAACTCGAATACACATCACTTATGCCGTGTAAATAGGGTCAAGTGAATAACATTGGCCAATATATATTTATAAGATCAATAACTGTCAAAGTGACAGCATAAATGCCAAATGTCATAATGACGCACAAGACCTCAAGCTGTGTCTCGCAGCATCATCTTATTGGGTTACAATCGACGTATCCGATATTTTGTGTCAGATCATGTTAACTTATTAGGTAAGTACCTTAAACGAGCAATTTTTATTTGTATGTACTTATCTAAATATATTGAATGCATCTCGAAAACGGCTCTATTGATTTGGATCTAATTTTGTATTTTGATCGCGTTTTGCTTTTTAAATGCGTGTAGTGTTTTTTTTGTAAAAACGCAATTTTACGTTATAAAAAACTATTAAGAATTGCTCTCATGTTATCAGTGTCATTTAACGCCATCTCGTAAATCTTTGATTACGAGATATACTTGGATTTTTGTAATGGATTTTACCTCAAAACTTTGTGAGATGCCATCTCACAATAAATGATATTATCCGAAGATAAATAACCTTATCACTGAATCAAATCAATGACTTTTAGTAAGACTAAGGAGCTCGTGTTGTTTTTTTAAAATATGTAGGTATAATATGTAATACCAACCTTTAGCTACGTATACCGTAAAATGCCCGTAATCATTAGTAATGAAGAAAGACAATAAAATAAAAACACCGGGCTAAAAAATAAACGTACTACAACTCTAAGGAAAACTGAACAGTTCTTGAATAAAATATAAAAATAAATACAAATAAATAAGTGCTTACCTTTTATTCAATTACATAAGGCAACTTTTCCACAATAGTTTGTTAGTAAACGCAAACTTTTACAAGAAGGCAAGGTAAAAACTTCAAAACGTCTAGGATCAAAAAGCTGACGTGAATGTTTTTTTTGTATTTATTATCTATGACTTAGGTTACCTAACTGAACCTAGATAAAAAATCAACAATGTCCCATAGAAATTTTATCAAAATCGATTCAGTAGTTTGGTTTTTACATCAAAATAACTGGAAAATATATGTCATCCAAGTAAACGATATTGCGTATTCTGCTTTCCTGTGGTGTTTACGATCACTAGAGTAGACTTTTTGAACCGCTTACCTTCCAGTATCATCATCATCATCATCAGGGTTTTGCCGTAATCACCACGCTTGGCATGTTGTTGATCGCAGTAATTATGATACGTAGTAGTTAGTGGAATTGACTTTGACGCAATCTGGCTATAAATGATGTATACATGTATCATCATCATCATTACAGCCCAAAAAAGTCAACTGTATAGGACATGGGCCTCCCCCAATGCTAAAGAAAGCAATGGAGGGTTTTGTGCCATAATACTCACGCTTGGCAGGCGTGTTGTGATCGATGACTCTTTAACGACTACTACTGCATTACCTCAGAACTCCGTTATTACTCAACCTTTTTGGAAAATATATTTTCATACAAAAAATTACGTATTATTGCACCCTCACACGACTCTTAAATAGTGTGTCGGAGACGTCGTGGTATCGTAGGTTTTACAACGAAAAAAAGCTAAAGATAGACTCTTTTTGAAAAAAATGGAACCGACTTCACCACTAAAAACTTACAAATAACTCTTAGGGTAAGTTCATATAATTTGAAGGCGGTGCCATACAATAAACACGTTGTTGTGCTTGGAAATTCGGCACCAACTTCAAATTATATGAACTTACCGTAAGAGTTATTTGTAAGTTTTTAGTGGTGAAGTCGGTTCCATTTTTTTCCAAAAAGAGTTTATTTTTAGTAGATATCAAGTTTTCACTTTTTTATTAATGTAATGTACATATGTACACATATAAATCTATTCATTTTATTGCAACCTCTCAATATAATAAAGGATTTGTTGTTTGAAAACTCTACAAGGCTTAAGCTTGCCTGTGACAGATTTTTTTTTCTGTTTTTTGATAATATTTGAGTTTGTGTACAATAAATGAATAAAGGACGACCGTCTATCTTCGTGCTGTGGCTGGTAGAGAGCTGGGAAATTTCGAAGATTAGGCTCAGTGTACAGCCTAGGAGTACAGGTACCCAGGTGGGAGGGGGAGAGAAATACAACAGATAAAATATAACATAGTAATATCTCCTTTCAAAATATAGTCCCATCACAGTATAAACGGTAACGATCTTTTTCTGTCACCCTGAAGGATAAAATTAAGATTAAAATTAAGGACTGATAAAATTTGTTTGGTTTATCCCTATAGTTTGTGTATTTGAACGAAATATTTGTTGGGCGAAATGCTTGTTGGACGAAATACGTGTTTGACCAAATACGTGTTGACGTAATTAGTGCTGTTCAAAATGCCTGTTGGACGAAATGCGAATTAAAATTCCATTTGGACGAGCTGCTTATTGGACCGGCAGCTAACAAATCTTTGTTTCGGCATCTTGTTGTTTATTAGTGACAACAAGATGGCGCTCTAGACTACTGTTGTTGTAAATCACTGGCGCTTGCTCACTCGGGTATTGTAAATTCACGGCAAAGTTTTGCAAAACTTCGTGCAATATTATTTGTAACCATGCACAGTATCGTTATCATTCAAGAAAGACTTTTAACCGCCTCGGTAGTCTAGTGGTTCGCCTACTGGTGTCAGATCCAGTGGTCCCGGGTTCGATCACCAGGGGAGTACAATATTGTGCTTGGTTTGGTTGGTGGTAGGACTTTGTTTTAGTTCGCCTGGCTAGCTACCATCTTACCTAATTCTGTCGCCATAGCAACAATTATAAAATTGTCGTGTTCCGGCATTTAAAGGTAAAATAGCCAGTTCCTAAGATTGTTGAGGATTCTGGGTGAAGAGCGCTTCCTCATTCGGCCTTATCATAGCTTACAAACCATGTGAGATGAAGGCCAAGCACTTCCCCGTCGTTCAATAAAAATATATCTAAAAGATGAGAATTAGAACCTGTCTGAGATTTTATTTCCCGGGTCCATCTTTCACGCGGTCAGAGCCAGCTCAACACAATTCATAGTCTATTCAAAAATAAATTGAATTAGATTTGTATTTTTTTAATACCTCTCTGTACATTGTATCCTCAGAGAGCTTCATCTGACTTTTACAATCTACCCAGGTTGTTTTTAAGTATGTTTTTATGCTATCCGTAATCTAATTTCCATTTTTTTTATAGCCAAACGTTTGATCACCAGCTTACTTGAAAAACAATTAAAGATGTGGCCTAAGATGGAGCACGCTTGTCCAAATGGAACCTATTTACTCAGGACTTGAAGACTCCAAGATTGTACTCGTGCGGAAAAACAGACGAAGGCAAGGAATTCCATTCTTTACCAGTATTAATGATAAAGGTAGAGGCGAAACGATGTGTTCGACAGAATGGAACATTTACAAGGTACGGGCTGTAGCCAGCCGTACGTCTGCTAGTCCGGTGGTGGAAAGGGGATGGAGGGATTAGGTCAAAGATATCTTGTTTAGTTAGAACTACGTTATGTAAATTTTATACTAAAATAGACTCACAAAGCATTTTTGTGTATAAAACGAGACAGGGTTTACAATGGATGTTCGAATATTGTGAACATTCGCTATTTGGTCACAAAATAAAGAGCATTTATTTATTCGCAAACCAAACTGATACATGGGCTGAACAACAGTCTATCCAGCTTCGCTATCAGAAACATGTTCCATTTTTTAATAAAAACCCAGCTCCATGAAATAACAAGCAGATAATCAAATGATCATGAAAAAATATGTGACGCTATTTTTTTGTAATGTAATGTTTAAATTGTTTTAGTGTAATGGAGGAAGTATTATCAAAAAAAGTGATGTTGCCGTGGCGTTCGCGGCATATGAATCGACCCCTCCAACTCAGCCCATGAATGCCATAAAAGCCGACTAAGGGACCTCACCAGATGAAGGGCAGCATTCCTTCTGTGTATTATCGACATAATTTTTTTTAGTTGTTTTTTTTTTATTGTACGACGGGGAAGCGCTTGGCCTTCATCTCACCTGGTAACAAGTTGAGATAAGGCCGAAGGTGGAGACGCACTTCACCCGGAATCCTCAACAAACTGAGGCACTGGCTATCTTACCTCGGAATGCCGGAACACAACATTTTTTTTTTTAAGAATTGTTATTATGGCGACAGAATTAGGCAAGATGGTGGTAGCTAGCCAGGCGGTCTTAAACATATTTACTAAGATCACTAATCCACCTGCCAAGCGTGTTGGTCATGGCAAAACCCTCCTGCATTGAATGCTCTGTACTGCAGTGGACACTAATGAGCTGTTGATGTGATTTTTGATGTGATATAGATAGCAGTCTAAGACCTGTGTGGCCAAGTGGGCCCCAACATCCGATAAGATGGTCGTGAGTCAATGGAGTTTTTGGATTTTTGGACGTTTATATCTCTAAGAAACCGGCATATCCCAAGGAACATGTGATACTGGTAAGTACTCCGCTAAGCGACAATGAGCTTGCACACTGACACCTATTGAATGCATCTACTTGCAAACCCTGAGCCTCATATAAGATCCACGCTCTGAATCTAAGGTATTCGAGGGAGAAAAAAGTCGTGAATGTCTGTTTAATTTATTTTTCTCGTTGCTTTTATAGAGCATATTTTTATTTTGATATTTATATTGAGAATCGATGTGCTATCAAAGAGATTTTTTCAAAGGGGTGGCAATCCGTTTCCAGCTTCGAAAATATTTTAAATCCCTAAGTAATGGTTAAAAAGCGAGTGTATAAAAAGCAAACAACAAGGTAAGCTTATTTCCCGTGCCTTTCCCTTACATTGGTACCTTTATCATGCCGTTTTGGTAACCGAAAAAGATTTTATCGAAAAATACCTTTAGAGAAGATTTACGCAATTAAAACGGGAGCCCAAGAAGCAAAAAAATGTTTATTTTGCCTTTTTTCCATGAGCTCGCTAAATTTAATTTATAAGGGTAGGTACCGGCTACACTTAATTTAATATTAATGTAGGAGCTTACGATTATTACGAATCGTTTCGAATCATTAGGACAAAAGTGAGAAACGTAAAATGTTTAAATGCGGAATATGAGAAAATCTACACAAACGGATTTATCATCGTCATTACATTTCGAGGAAAGTCCACGGCAGGACTTGGATTCCTCAGAAACAACGGGTGGATTTGCCATAGAAACCACGCTTGTCACGGTTGTGTTGGCGATCACAGTGAGGTGCTAAACGGAAGGCTATCTATAATTTCCACGCTTCCCATTCCGGTTGGAGATCGCAGTGCCGTACATAAAAAAACGCTGCTGCCCAATACCTGATCATTATATTTTTGGGTTGGTATTAATTTGATAGCACCGGAGGCTAAGAACGTGTTTCGCTAAATTATTCGATAGGTTCCTCAAATTACTGCTTTAATGAGGTAAGAGATTTCCCATTACATATTGAATATTTTCCTTGTCAGTGGATTGGGGTGACTCATTTCTGCTCTTCATGGCGTCGGTAATTTATATGGCTGGCGATGTGTTAATTTAATACTTCGGTGTGGTAGGAATAAACCACCCTGGGCCCTTTATTCACTAAGATATCGTAACTAGTGAATAAGGGCCCTGCGGTGGGCAAGACGTGTTAAAGTAACTACCAATTCATTTCCTATTTCAGTATTTATTTATTTCACGAACACTTTAGAAATCGTGTTTGAAAATACTAAATCTAAACATGTAAATTACGATGACCACAGCTGGCGGTTTTAAAAAAAAACAAAAGACTTTGAAGAAGTTTATTAATAAAAGTTACAAAGTAAAATAATTCTAAGTTAAATCTATGCGATACAAATACGTCTGGTCGATGTGAAAACCAGAGTATCTAATGACGACAATTGATCGTGTTGTTTCCGCCGAATTGCGGCGGAATCTTACAGTTCTGCATTTCTATAAACCTGGGAATCGCAACGTCGTAACTTGTAGTCAGCGGCTTAGGTACATACTAGGTATGTAACATGTACCATAATACAATTTCTTTATAATATACATTTTTTTTTTCTTTTTATTGCACGACGGGGAAGCGCTTCTTGGCCTTCATCTCACCTGGTAACAAGTTGAGATAAGGCCGAAGGTGGAGGCGCACTTCACCCGGAATCCTCATCAAACTGAGGAACTAGCTATCTTACCTCTGAATGCCGGAATACAATTTTTTTTTAAAGAATTGTTATTATGGGGACAGAATTAGATAAGATGGTGGTAACTAGCCAGGCGGACTTAAACAAAATCCTACCACCAACCAAACCAAGCACAATCTATTGTACTCCCCATGGGGATCGAACCCGGGACCTCTGGATCTGAAATCGGTGAATTGAACCACTAGACCACAGAGGCGGTCAAAAACCAATATTATAACGCTAAATACACAAAAAACCCACAAAAGTTAAAAGTATGGCCTTGATTTTAGTTTCTCGAGCCCATTCCGAGATAAAGAGTTTGTTTTTGCCCACGCTTGTTTTCGTATTTTTGCGGCCGGCCGTTTTGTTAGCTTGTCAAGAAAAGGAAACTGATTTATCAATGATATTTTTTGTGAAGTAAACCACGAAGCTTGTGAAAGTAAAAGTAACAAAACAAAAGAAAAAAATCACAGATTAGGAATAGCTTTGATAAATTAATTATTTTTCTGTTGAAATCATGGTTTGAATATGTCTCGCTGGTTCTACCGATATTTCCACATCCACGGCATGTATTAATAAACTCGAAAAGTCAAACTGAAACTCGTTTATTGATAATGTGAATTGCAGTTAAAACAAAAGATAATATTTTTTACAATTCGATATTTAGCAATATTACGTAAAGGTAAATCAATAGGTCCGTACTTACTAGTTCAGATGTATATAAGTAGGCATACAATATTAGAGGACACATTAAAATAAGCCCGATTTTATAGGACATTAATTTTTACACAGCGCCATCTAGCCCCAAACTAAGCATAGCTTGTAATATGGGAACTAGATTACGGATAGAATACTTAAATACTTTTTTTTTAAATAGGTACTTACTTACTATATGATACAACACCCAAACACAGAACAAACATCTATATTCATCACACAAATGTTTGTCCTGGATGGGAATCGAACCCACAGCCTACAGCGCAGAAGGCAGAGCTACTACCAACTGAGCTATGAGGCTTGCGGGGCTTTTGATTGAGGCGACACGTGACCCAAATGCCCTCTTATTTAGGCCAGCGAATAAGCATAGCTATTCAGGGTGGCAATGCATCCAGTGTCCTGGGCACGCTTTCGTCTGACTGGTCTGGAACAGTCGAGTTACCTATAGGCCGTTTGTAACGGTCCTTAATCCGACTGATTCCTTTGTTGCAGTTTTTTATGAATAATTGTCAGTAAAGATCTCTCTAACAAAACTTCGGTATGCGAGCGTTTGAGGTAGCGCAGATCTAGCGTGAAAGCCTTCATCGGCATCTTACAATTAGAAGGGAATGTGAAGTGCAGTGTGGTGCAAGTCTCTGGAGGTCCTAGCCAGCAATAAAGGACGCATCGAGAGCAGTACGTGCTTCGAGAGAAGACGGGCTGTACGTGTCAACTCTTTATTTGCGCATGAACCAAGAAAAGTGGGGCATTTAAAACACAAAATAAAATTTACATTATCACATTTTCTACGGAAAGTTGTTCAGTTTACTTCGGGGCAAAATATATTTTGCTTAGGGATGCTATTTGCGTAATTGTGGGTGATTTAAGTTTAGTGTTTTTAGTATTTGAATCTCTTGAGTTCTATCTTTTTACCTACTACACTAGAAGCTCTGTACATTATTTACGACATTTTGTTTTCTTGCTCTACGGTCCTAGGTACTTTGTTCTACTGCACATTACGTAGGATTTCTTTTATCAGTGTCTCAATCTTAATATTTTACGCCATACTTTAAACGCTTGTACAGATTGAATGTTTTTTTTTTAATAAGTTGGAGACGGATCATGTAAACAGCCCATCTGCTATTAAACGCAACTTTTGTCTAGCCGCGTTGACCATACACAAAAAACATGACCTACGCTTGACCTACGTTACATTTCATTACGCCCGTCAACATAATGGCGTTAACTTCAAACTGGAACACAGCAATGCTGCTTGGTGGTTGAAATAGGAATGGTGATAGTACTACTTCCCCGGATGAGCTACTAACCTTCTTATTACTCTTAAAACTAAAATAAACTCATACTTACCTAGTTTTTACAGGAAGTTCTGCTGAATTCAAAGTGCACAAAGGTGATAGATACACGTACCTAGCTATGTCGAGGCACTTTGATATTTTTACTAGCGAGATTAGTTTGAGCTCGGCCAATGCCTGGAGCTACCATAAACACGGCAGTCACGTAACCCTAGGGCGTCTTACTCCATCGTGTTAAGAGCGGGAGTCGAGTGAGGCTCTGTATGTACTGTACACGTGTTTTATCCAATCAGTTGCCGGGAAGTAATAAACTGGGTATCACGTAGTGTCCACCGGCATGGGCTGAAGGCAAGCACACGACCACGATTTTTTTTTTATCCTTGTATGCAGGCCCGATTCCGAACAGGCGATAGATTTGACCGATTTCACGTTTCAAAATGATCCAAAAATTCTTATTTAAAATTCAAATTAAAAACTTTTTGTTTCGGACAACTTAGATCCATAGAGGTTTATAGCACATATAAATAAAACAAAGAAATGAATTTAAAAAATGACTTAGACTTGACTTTTACAAGTATTTATTTGCCATATTTTTTTTGTGCTCTAAGCTAAGACTACCTACCTATATCTTACAGCATAAAAAAGTATGTAGTATAGCAATATGTACAATTAAACTAACTATTCACAGAAGCGTAATGTGGAGGAAATGTATCAATATTTTCTAATGTTGATACCACATTAAATCTGAGCACTTTTAAGAATTTATTATGCACAATGCAAGAACTTGGGACCAGCGTCTGTTTTTCCGCTGTTTTACGACCCTAATGTGTTCAAGAAATGTGTATTTACCCGAAAAGCTCCATCGTAAATATTGACGTCTCATATCGCGATGGTGCAAGCCTAGCCAGATCGTGGCTGGCCTGTGTAAGTTTTGAGGTCAAGAGGGAGTTTTTGGGTCGGCCCATTCCAAATAACAAATGTAATACACATTTATGTTTCAATTAGTGAATATATATAATTTATACTGATATATTTATTTTATATTGTGTACCTACTTGTAATATTTTATTATAATATCTAATTATTAAATATCATATTAAAAAAAAGATTTTTACTTAATTTAGTTGAAAAGCTTTAACACACGATACTGTATTTCTCTCTCTCTCTAATATGGTATTTGACCGAGCGAGCGAAGCGTCTCCGTTTGAGCCTGCGGGAAATTATTTTCGTATGTCTGTCTAGCTGTTTTTCTCTACACGTCGTATTTCTTAACCGATTCTCGTCAATTTTTGTGAGCCGGTTCGATGATTTAATAGAGAAATTTTCGATTCAATATTTTTCAAAATATTGGAGATATTGGGGTTGAAAACTTTAAAAACATATATTCTAGACATTTAAAAACGAAAAAATCTTAATAAGGGTACTTATCTAACAAAAAAGTCTTGTATCAACTTTTTTGTTAAATAAGTACCCTTATAAAGACGCAACTTTTTTATTCGAACAACTTTTTCATCCCATAAACTTCAAGGGGTCGGAGGTGGAAAATAATGAAAAAAAAAACAAATTTCCTATGTCACATCAAATAAATTAAAAGGGAATCTCATCAGCTTTCGGTATATAACTATGATTATTGGTTTTTGATTACATATATAACCCGCAGATTGCACAGTACTACACTGAAATACATAAAGTTGATTTTGCTTGTCTCTCTTCATCGGCACAATCCAGAAATAACACCGCATTATTTGTTTTTGTTGAACAGTATTTTCGAGAGACTATTTGAGTTTGTTCTGCTTAAA
Organism: Venusia cambrica; assembly: GCA_951394065.1. NCBI lineage: Eukaryota > Metazoa > Arthropoda > Insecta > Lepidoptera > Geometridae > Venusia > Venusia cambrica. Next base: position 2,677,934 of record OX596059.1, on the reverse strand, counting down.
AGTGTACCTTGGCAACCGAGTTTTGTTCTTTATTTTTTGGCATAAATAATGGTATGGCGTCATAATCAATTTTCATTAAAAAAAACTTGTTTGTATACTTACTTACCATAACAAGTTGTACTTTTTTGGCGTAACAAAACAAAAATAACTAAATAATAATGTAATAATCATAATTTATAATAGGTTACCGACAAACGTAAACGTAAACCTCAAATCTATAAATAAATATAATAAATAAATATTACAGGACAGTCATTTCACACAGCGCCATCTAGCCCCAAATTAAGCATAGCTTATAGTATGAGAACTAGACTACGGATAGAATACTTAAATACTTTTTTTTTATTTTACATACTTATTATACAATACAACATCCAAGCACAGAACAAATACTATATTTTCTTCACACAAATGTTTGTCCTGGGTGGGAATTGAACCAACTCATAAAAGTTTCTTAAGTATATAAAAAACAACTTTTACCCCGAATAATCACAATATATTATCATTCAGTGATATAAAATTGATAATAATAAATAAATCACACACAAACACACATTGTATTTTTATATATGAATATTTTTATTTATCTCCACTGATATAAAACACGTAGATTCATAAATATTTGAATAATTACCTTATTACTGTTATGGGTACTCTTTGAACCTAGCTGGGTTCAAAGAGTACCCCTGAATATAGTTATCAGTTCTCACGAAAACTTGAGAGATAATTACCAACCAACTTCACGGTGTCGCATTTAGGTGTCGGTGAGCGCTCATCACAAAAAATCTACTCTCACAATTTTCTCCAAACGCGCGCACGAGTAAAACGCTACGTTCCCATTCTGTCTGCTTAAGCCAGCGCTGTGTAGCATTTAATAGGCTGATCTTACCTTTGCTTATGAAAAACACCTGTTAATTTAATATTTCTGCAACTAGGTATGTTTTGTTGGTTTTTCTGGAGCCATAAATGTTTTATTTGCTACCATTTTCAGTCAAGTTTTATGACGACAAGTTGAATATCGACAACATTTTATGTAATAGTCAAACTTGTGGCAGACTTTTTATTCTATGTACGTCGAGTCGTGGCTCCACACGGGCCTTCACTTCACGCTGCCTTGCGCTCTCCGATTGACGAATTTACGTTTATTACTTCCGCCTTTATTTACCCCTTCATGTCAAGCCAAAATCCTTTAAAATGCATACTAAAACCATAAAAAATATTAATTTAATTCTAATTCTGGTACTGGTCTGGAACAGATGAGTTACCTATAGGCCGTTTGTAACGGTCCTTAGGTAATCTGACTGATTAGATAGAATAAATAAAATAAATATAGATAGAATAAATGTTGTAAAAAATTACCCACGATTAAATCTGTATCGATAGCTCACTATTGAGAAGGCGAGAATGGCAGCTGTGCGTCAACTAATTGCAGATTATCCATCATATTTATTGATCCAATCAATCCTGACATTCATCGCAACGGATCTAATCGTTTCGTATTTCCATGTAACTAGCTAGCTATTGTTGTAAAATATTGGTGTATAATACCGTCGAGGTTTTCGCACGTAAACTAACAATGATATTGAATTTCGGAATGGAAAATTGCTAAGTTAATTTAATGTTTGTGGATGTTTTTGTGATGAGCTTCATTTTAATAAGATAATAAACTGATTCAGGCTTAACGGAAGACCATTTTAATATCAACTTGAAATAATTACGTTTTAAAATCTAAAAAGAAAACTGACTACAATGAAGAATATGATACAATTTTGTTTACCTGGATGACGTATTTTTTCCAATTATTTTGATGTCAGATGGACGGACCGACAGACAGACTGACAGACGCGTGATCCTATATGGGATCCATGTTTTATTTACATTTGAGGTAATACACCCAAATCGCTCCAAGTGTGCCTATAATATTTGAATAGTTCCCTCGATTTTTCCAGGATCCCATTATCAGATCCTGACATGATGAAGATGGGATCACCTGGGAAGTATATAGACCCTAAAAATACCCAAATCACTTAAAGTGTGCATATAATATTTGAAGAGTTCCCTCGATTTCCCCAGGATTCCATCATTTTATCCTAGCCTGATGAAAATGGCACCACCTGTAAAGTACACCCTTTCAAACACAAAAAGAATCGGTCCAGGCATCTTGAAATAATCGGGGAACATTCCGACGAATTGAGAACCTCCTCCATTTTTTTTAAGTCGGGTATAAAGTTGACTTTTCTCAAAAGTACCGAGCGGTGTTTGCATCTAAACATTTTTCAATAGGTATTCGTGAATATCTATATAATGCTCCTTGTTAATTTCGCATCGATTAGAAAAATAAATAATAGCATATTATGTAGATAGCTAATTGAGTCAGGCGTTATTTCGCGGACATCCATTGTTCAAAATCTGAAAACAGAAAGATGTACCTAACAAATTAGAGCTAATATATTTTCTCGAATATTTTCTAACGAATTTAGTGGATTTCTTTCTTTTATTTTATTGTACGACGGGGAAGCGTTTGGCTTTCATCTCACCTTGTTGCAAATTGAGATAAGGCCGAAGGTGGAGGCGCACTTCACCCGGAATCCTCAACAAACTGAGGAACTGGCTATCTTACCTCTAAATGTCGGAACACAACAATTTTTGGAATTGTCACTATGGCGACAGAGTTAGGTAAGATGATGGTAGCAAGCCAGGCGGACTTAAATACAGTCCTATCACCAACCAAACCAAGCACAATATATTGTACTCCCCATGGGGTTCGAACCCAGGACCTCTGGATCTGAAATCTGTGGGTTGAATGAACCACTAGACCACAGAGGCGGTTAAAACTTTTTACTTTCTGTTTTACTGAATATCTTTCCGATTATTTATTTTAATATTATGTAGCCTTAAAACATTAACTCACACATTAGAGGTATTTATAGTTTGTACGCGGACTTTGTGGTCTTAAAAACATCAAAAACCCTCAGTACTTGTAAAAGCTACACGTCTTACAGCATTCTTACTACTACTCTTTATTGCTGCTCTTAAGACTATTCGAACTGAGTATTATCGTATCCAATTAGTTTGGTAATCTGAAACTAGCTTCAATGGCTCTCTTTCACAGATTCAACACAAGCAACATACCTTTCCAAAGTCAGTAGCAAATTTAATTTAATTTAAATATAACGCGAATGAATGACTAATTTAAGCATGCGGTTCACGATCTGAGGTCGGTTTGTGATAGCATCTGTCACAGGATAGGAATTGCAGTATACCTGGCTAATTCCTCAATTTACTGCAATTTGCTTTCAAAGAGCAAGCAGCACTTCCCAGAAGTGCACTAGTTGTCTATCTAGTAAGTACAACAAATAATTACCAAATTTTACCAAATAATATATAAATCACATATACATACTTATAAATATCTAACAAAACAACAGATTTTGTCATTGTTTTTTTTTTAATGGGATAGGCTATTTGACTACTATCTCGTTGTGAAGCAATGATGCACACCTACGATGGAGCACGCTTGCCTAAAATGAACCCATTCACTCTTGGCTCGTAGACTCCCAACATGTAGTGATCGGTAAACACAGACTCAAGCAAAACGGTCCATTCCTTGGCGTTGCGTATTATAAATGAGCAAGAAAACTACCGCTAACTGGGGTGGCGCATCGCCGAGCGTTTCGTTCTCCGCAAGAAGAATGGGGATGGCGAAATCAGATTGTGTAGTTGCGCGGCACACTCTCTGAAGTGTTTCCGATAGAAAATTGTCATCGTCACAAAATAACAAGCATGAGATTTTATGATGATTGGCTTGAAGCCTTGCCTTGACGATATTCTTCATCGCAAATGATTATCTTTGCTCTCCTCTCAATTGTTTCCTCAAGCTGGTACTGCGCGGATCTATCCCAGAGATGAGAACAGTATTCCATACAAGAAGGACTTGTGCTTGGTACTTATATGTTGAGCAGATGTCCCGGTGTGAAATAGTGTCTCACCTTTTTTCACCTTTCTTAGTAGCTAACTGGGCTTTTGACTCGGTCTAGGTTCTGAAATAGAGAGTTTGAGATCAGTGTGATGCCAAGAAGCTCAAGGCGGTCAAAGATCGGAACGGACACACTTCGAAAAGTAGGAGTCAAATGGAATTGACATAATTTGGCGGAGAATAAACATTGTGTGTTGTTAGCACCAATCACCCAAAACGAAGAATAAGTACCTTTAAGGAAGAAACATAACTCTGTGATATTATATATTCATTATACAAATATTTATTCTGGGTGGGAATCGAACCCACAACCAACAGCGCAGGAGGCAGAGCTACTACCGACTGAGCTATGAGGCTTGTTATTTATACCTATAATGAAACTGTAACGGGTCATAATCTGAATATTAATTATATTCTGAAAATTTTAATTGGATGAAACAATTTCAAAAGTTTTTCGTAAAGCTATGAAGTTTAAAATTTAGCAGTCGTCTTTTATTTTTTCGAGTTTTCAACTTGTTTCATTTACAGAACAATCAAAAGGAACATTCGGACTAACTAATATTTACAGCAACCCCATAATATTTCACATTGATAAGACGATAAGCCAGGTATCGTGCAGGCATTTTTATAGGCAATAAATATACGTCCAAACCACATATGAATATCTTCGAATTAAAGGAATATTACATAGTTTAAATAAGACGTGTACTGTGAAGTAACGGCAACATTCAGCGGAAACGGAAAAACGAAACGGACTGGTATTTACGAGCAGTACATCCGCCCACTAGCTTCATTAACACGCGCTGCGGGAAAAAATACTACCTACCTGTATATTTATTTAAACTTTAACTGATATTTAATTTGATTATTATCAAATGAATAATTAGTAACGGTCCTTTTTTATTGTACGACGGGGAAGCGCTTGGCCTTCATCTCACCTGGTTACAAGTTAAGATAAGGTGGAGGCGCACTTCACCCGGAATCCTCAACAAACTGAGAAACTTCTTACCTCTAAATGCCGGAAGACAACAATTTAAACAAAGTCCCACCACCAACCAAACTGAGCACAATATTGAACTCCCCTGGGGATCGAACCCGGGACCTCTGGATCTGAAATCGGTGGGTTGAACCACTAGACCACCGAAGCGGTCCTTTGGTAATCCGACTGCTTCCTTGGTACATAGTTAGGTTTAATTATACGTAATATATATTAATAATTCTTCTATAATATATAAAAATTTATTTATTCAATCAAAAGTACAATTAAACTCACTATGTACAAAGGAATCAGTCAGATTACCGTTACAAACCGCCTATAAGTAACTCAACTGTTCCAGACCAGTAGCAGACGGAAGCGTGCCCAAGACACTGGCTGCATTGCCACGCTGAATAGCTATGCTAATTCGCTGGCTTAAATAAGAGCCAGCCCATGGGTCACGTGTCGCCTAAAATCAAAAGCCCCGTAAGATTTTTGAAAACCCGGAGGGCACCGGCTGCCCACGGACCCAAGGTCTAATTATAATAATAATACAATATGAATATATCAGAGGAATTTTGAAAGTGGCGCCAGTGACTGAATATAAAGAGTAACTGACAAACTATGTATGGACACGTTATGCGGTGGACGAAAGTCACGTTGCAAGAAAAATGTTGATTATGAATGTGGAATAAGAAAAATAGAAATAAAATAAGAGTGTTTCCACCTTCGGCCTTATCATATCTTAAAAATCAGTTGAGATGAAGGTGAAGAACCTCCCAGTCGTACTATAAAAAAAAAGAATAGAGGAAGGCCAAAATAGAGATGGATGAATTGCGTAAAAGAGGACATGCGTGAAAGGAGTGAATGATGAGCTGGCTTCTGGTAGAAGGGAATGGAAGATGTGTTATGCCGATGCTGCCTAGAGATAAGGAGACCAAGATGAAGACTGATGTTTAATTTGATATTGTAGACAAAATTGTTGTTTGTTGTGTTTTTGAGTGTATCTCAGCCCGCGGATGCTAGTCAAAGCCGACTTAGGCATCTAACTGAAGAACAGCAAGCAGGACAGCTTACATATATTTATCTTGCATTCTGTTTATATCGATTTTCACTTTTACTGCGATCAAAAATCTGTCTGCCAAGCGTGGTGATAGTGACAAAACCCTACAGTTTTGGAGGCTAGCAGTCGACAGTAATAAAAAAAAATTAGGCAAATTTTGAATATTTTATTTTTTAATATGGAAGAAAGTATACCTACTGGAAATACAGAACATTCTGATAAAATTATGTGATTAATGGAACTATATACAATAAAAACGTACTTAATCGTAAACTTACAACACGTCTTCAGTGCCCAGGCGAAGCCAAAAATTCTACGGACTTCACTTTTCAGGGAAGGTTCCATCTCTTATGTAGGGGTGCACAAAGAAGGGATTTCGAGATGTAGGTTTTTAAGGGACGACTCGAAAACGTGAAACGAAATACCGAAAACGAATTGTGGTCAAAAATTGGCTTAGATTCAGATTCAGATTCTAGTTATTATTTTACTATTTTTTTTAAAGCTATCTATTTTCAGCTCTTGCCTCGAAACTTGCGTGGGCATCGATAAAGTCTATGACGGAACGACATGTAGAATTTCAGCAGAATAGATCACCTACTTATATAAAGTTCAAAGTCCTGACTGACTGACTGACTGATATATCTACGTACAGCCAAAACCGCTGGATGCATGAAATTTGGAGGGTATGTTACGCGGACAAAGTCGCGGGTAAATACTTCATACGTCTTTCTTAATCGCCTTTACATACATATTACTAATTTTGTTATTTCAAAGGCCTTGGTACACGCGTGTAAATAATCATAAGGAGAAACTTAGGAGACGCCAGAAACAAAGCGACGTCTTATTTAAACGAATTTTCTGCTTCTATACGTGAAATTACATAACTTAAAGCAAACAAAAGCTAATTTGAATTGGTTTTTATGGTTCCGTATCACAAGAGTGCCGATGGAACTTTCTATGGGAAGTTCTAAGACTTCGTGGACCGTCAATCTGTCCGTACGTCTATCCGACTGTAAAAAGGAACCCTTAAGCTGCAATAGGTAGCCAAATTTACTTTTTAGGGTTCAAATAGACAGATAGACCTGGAAAAAAAATATTTTTTTGTTGTAACTGTTTCTGAAATCACATAATATATGGAAAAAGAGTGTTCACATTTTTTTTCCACATTTTTCTTTGTGTTTTTAGAAAAAGTAACGCACCAAAACCGATGTTCGAAATAATGAACAAACTCCACACTAATCCATATCTAATCACGAAATAAATTAAACATAGTTACTACCTTTTTATGAGAGAGCGGTATCTTCCATAAAAAGGTAGTAACTATGTAAAAGATTTGAACACTCTTTTTCCATACATTTTGTGATTTTAGAAACAGTTACTTACAACAAAAAAATCATAAATCCGTTCAGTTGATAGTATGTTTACTTTTTTTGTTGTACGTTGAGTTAATGAATACCTGCATAGATTTATTTGAATCGGATATTCATGCCATTTTGAAATAAATACTAGTGAGTACCTGCAAAATTTTGGATGAATCGGATATGTTATTTCGAAATTAAAAACAAACTGTATGCTAAAGGTAAAATCATTGGTACTTGAAAATACGAGTTCCAATGCTTATCAGTATTAATGATAAAGGTAGAGGCAAAAAAAATGAGTTCGGCACAATGGAAAATTACAAGGTAGGGGTTGTAGCCTGCCGTAAGTCTGCTAGCCCGGTGGTGGACAGGGGACATTAATATTACAGGACATTAATATTACAGGACATTAATTTCACACAGCGCCATCTAGTCCCAAACTAAGCATAGCTTGTAATATGGGAACTAGATTACGGATATAATACATAAATACATTTTTATTTTTTAAATACATACTTATCATACAATACAACACCCAAACACAGAAAAAACATCTACATTCATCACATAAATGTTTGTCCTGGGTGGGAATTGAACCCACAACCTACAGCGCAGAAGGCAGAGCTACTACCAACTGAGCTGTGAGGCTTGTTAAGATAAGAAGATAAGATAAGAAGAGGGGATGGAGGGATTATGTTTTTTTTTGTTGTACGACGTGGAAGCGCTTGGCCTACATCTCACCTGGTTTCAGGTTATGATGAGGCCTAAGGTGGAAGTGCACTTCATCCGGAATCGTCAACTGTCTGAGAAACGGGCTATTTGACCTCTAAATTCCGGAACACAACAATTTAGAATAGTTATGGCGACAGACTTAGGTAAGATGGTGATAGCTAGCCAGGTGGACTTAAACAAAGTCTTACCACCAAAAAAAGCAATCACAGTATTGTACTTTCCCCTGGGGACCGAACCCGGGATATCTGGATCAGACACTGGTAGTCGAACTACTAGACCACAGAGGCGCGATATCGTGCGCACACTCGCCAAAATAGAATTGAAAAAATCATGAAAGTGCACTAAGGCACAGATTTTGCAATACTAAAGATTATTAATTCTTTTAAATTAAGGGTTATAAAATAAGCGAACCCTCGGTTTTCCAGTCCGACTCAGTCCTGACCAGTTTTATTATATATTCTCCTGGGTAATTATTGTTAAGGCTTTCATTGCTCGATGCTAGGAACAGTTCATTGCGCCGTGTAGCAGACAGCCCGCGGTGTCTAATTAACCGACCGAAAGATAAATGACAGCAATCACGAACACTCCATCGCTTCAACAAGAGTCTACTATAGTAATAATATAAATATATAATAATACATAATATAATGAAAATGGACACCGAAAATTTATGGAATTAGCCGTTTGCTACTGGTAACATTTTGTAATTTATGGGAGGTTTATAATTTAAATATGTATATTAGATTAAGTGAAATAAATTATTATGGTCTTAAAAAATTATTTCACTATTTTCACCTTTCACAGGAACATAACATAAACTGTTGTGTTCCGGCATTTAAAGTGTGTAATTCAGGCTCTTGATTTCTCGGCTGATAACTATGTGGTCGCATGGCAACTACTTTGTGACCGTTATCATAATAGTAGGCTTTTGATCAATAATCACATTCAATCAATTTTTAACATAGAATTCATTAGTAAAGAGTCTGCAAAAGCTTTACGTGACGTCATTGATACAGTAAATAGAAATCTCAGATCTTTAAAAACATTGAAACTGCCTACTGAGCATTGGGATGTACTTATCATTCACATTGTGTCCAACAAATTAGACTCTGTAACTTGTCGTGAATGGGAGGTTCATCGTAGTAAATCAGAGGGTACTATTCCTACTCTAAAGGAATTTAACGAATACTTAAAGGGTCGTGCTGATTTGTTGGAGACGGTCGATGAGCAGTCAAAAAATAAACGTAGACACAGTGATAGCTCACTCGTACGCAATAAGGCGTTCGTTACAAGTTCATCATCATCACCAGGCACACAAAAGGAAACAATAAAACCTGTATGTCCGATATGTAAACACAATCATATGATCTATAGATGTTACAAGTTTAAGGCTATGCCTGTTCAAAAACGACTTGAACAAGTAAAGTCATTGAGACTATGTCTAAATTGCTTGCGTAGTCACAGTGGTAGGGAATGCATATCAGGTCCATGCACTATTTGTTCAGGAACACACAATTCCTTACTACATCGAACAGGAACACATGACACAATCAATACTCAACCTAGCAGCGTTGTATTATCTTCTTCTCTTAAGGAGTCTAATGATGAATCAATTCAATTTCAATCAGATATCATAACAAAAAATATATCACTCTCATCAACAAACAATAATCTTGTGCTGTTATCAACAGCCGTCATCAATGCTTCTAATCTTGAAACTAATAGCACACAATCAGTGCGAGTCCTACTGGATAACGGTAGTACGTCTAGTTTCATAACGGAATCACTAGCTAAGCAACTTAACTTGAAACCCACATCAACTCGCACTTCTGTCGAGGGCTTAAATCATCAAACATCACAAATAACCAAACGTTGTGAAGTCAAAATTTCGTCGTGCTATGACGACGCATATAAAACAAACATCAGCTGTTTTGTTGTCCCACACATCACACAATCATTGCCGATCGCACAGATCGATTGCATTACGCTCAACATACCGAGTAACATTCAGTTAGCTGATCCCACGTTCAACAAACCATCACAGGTAGACATGTTATTGGGAGCTGACATTTTTTGGGACATACTAGGCAGCAACCGCATCTCACTTGGGAAGTCCAAGCCAACTTTAAGTGAAACACGATTAGGTTGGTTAGTTTCAGGTGTTATTCATTCACAATATTTATCAAGCAATAATTCTACAGTCCACTGCCATCACATTCGAGACGCCAGTCTTGATGATCAACTCACTAGATTTTTTGAGCTCGAATCAGTTACACCAATCAGTAACAATATGTCGAAGGAGCATCTTAAATGCGAACAATTATTCAAACAAACAACGACTCGTCAATCAGATGGTCGATTTGTGGTAAACATACCACTAAAACAATCCCCTAGTGACTTGGGTGATTCTTTAGAACAAGCTACTAGCCGGTTCTTATCACTTGAACGTAGATTCAAAAGGGAACCTAGGTTCAAGCAATCATACGATAATTTTATTCAGGAATACATTGATCTTGGACACATGTCTGAAAACAAAGATGTATATAATCATAAAAAATCATATAATCATAACACAACACAAAATTACTTACCACATCATGGGGTGATGCGTGAAACAAGTCTTACAACAAAATTACGTGTTGTTTTTGACGCGTCAGCTGTTACGACGTCCGGGCTCTCATTCAACGATATTCAACTTGTGGGTCCTATAGTACAAAATGATCTTATCAGCATTCTAACTCGATTCCGTCAGCATAAATACGTCGTAACGGCTGATATTGAAAAAATGTTTAGAATGGTATACATAAATAAATCTCAACATAATTTACAACAAATATTGTGGAGATTTGATCCAGCACAAAAAATAAAATCTTACAAGCTCCACACTGCTACTTACGGAACTGCTTCTGCGCCTTGGTTAACAACAAGATGTATAAATGAATTAGGTAAACAGAGCAATGACCCTGCAGTAAGTACAGCTCTCATCAACGATTTCTATGTCGATGATTTCATTTCGGGTCATGACAATGTTACAGATCTCGTACGAATATGCGAAGGTGTATCCAATCAATTAAGGGGAGCACAGTTTCACCTCCGTAAGTGGCATTCAAATGATATTCACATTCTAGAACAACTACACGGTAACAACAACACAAATTCATTACTTAACCTCAGCAAAGACGAACAATCTAGAACATTAGGTTTATTATGGACATGTAAGGCCGATTGTTTCATTTATTCAGTAAAAAATATCGACTTCCCAAAGGTAAATAATAAAAGAACAGTATTATCTGTGATTTCTCAAATATTCGACCCACTAGGGCTTATAAATCCATCAGTATTGCTGGCAAAGCTTATACTTCAGAAGCTTTGGGCTTCAAAATTATCATGGGATGATCCACTCCCTGATGATATAACAAAACAATGGTTAGACTTCTTAACCTCATTACCTCATATAAATGACATTAAAATACCCAGACAAGTAGTCTGTGACAAACCTATCAGCATAGAGCTACATGCCTTTTCAGACTCTTCTACTCATGCTTACAGTGCTTGTGTATATTTTCGTTCCATATCAGCTGATAGTAAAGTAACAGTACACTTGGTGACGGCCAAGAGCAGAGTTGCATCGATTAAACCGATGAACTACTCGTCAGCGACTCCATCCGACTCACTATAACATCTAGTACTTAATGGTGTGATTCTACTATTGTTCTCGGGTGGATAAAAAGCCCTAATACACATTTATTAAAGATGTTTGTTCATAATAGAATAAATGAGATCACTGAATCCACCAAACCACAATCATGGCGATATGTGCCTACTGGTATGAACCCTGCTGACATCGGCTCAAGAGGGCTTGAGCCTTTCAAACTACAAGGTAATTCGCTTTGGTGGCACGGTCCTTCTTTCCTAGTGCAATCACAATGTCATTGGCCACAACATTCGTCACAAATTAATGAAACCGAATTACCCGAATTTAAGAATCAATGTCATTTAACTTCAAACCAAACTCACACACATAATGAAACACAATCAAATACATCATTCATACAAAATTATTCAGATATCAAGAAATTACAACGCATAACGGCGTATCTACTTAGGTTTATAGGCAACTGTCGTAATCCACAAAGTAAATCTATAGGCTATTTAAAAATCACAGAACTAAATTCAGCTATGCATGTATTATGTAAATTATCACAAATTGATTCATTTCCCGAAGAATACAGCATTTTATCAAAAAAGGGTCAATTAAAAATTAAAAATCAACTTGTAAAGCTCAATCCATTTTTTCACGAAGATAACGACCTCATTAGAGTTGGCGGTCGATTATCTAACTCTAATTACGATTATGACACTATTGTAGTATTGTAGAAGTATTGGATGTTTAATCCAATACTTCTACATGCGTCCCATCACATTACTCAGCTAATATTCAAGCACTATCATACCAGCTTGCTGCATGCTGGACCGCAGTTATTACTAGCGTCCATTCGGCACAAGTATTGGGCTATAGGTGGACGTAACCTTGCGAGAAAATCAGTTCATAACTGTATTACTTGCGTTCGATTCTCAGGCAGATCCATTCAGCCTATAATGGGAAATCTTCCCAAGGAACGTGTTCAAGGCGAGTTTCCCTTCGTCAACACAGCAGTTGATTACGCGGGACCCATTATGATAGCGAATAGAAAAGGTAGAGGATGCAACCATATCAAGGCATACATATGTGTATTTGTGTGTCTAACTGTGAAAGCTGTACACATAGAACTGGTCACTGATTTAACAAAGGAATGCTTTCTTGCAGCACTGAACCGATTTATCGCACGCAGGGGGCGCCCTGCTTATCTCTTTTCGGATAACGGAACAAACTTCGTAGGTGCATGTAATGATCTAGCTAGATTTTTAAAACAAAATAATCAAGAAGTTAGTTCGTACGCCGCTCAGAATTCTATAGTTTTCAAATTCTCACCGGCTTACAGCCCTCATTTTAATTCAATGGCTGAAAGTGCAGTGAAATCCATTAAACATCATTTAAAAAGAGTTATTTCAATGGCGTATTTAACTTACGAGGAAATGAATACCTTGTTGGTGCAAATTGAGGCTATTTTAAATTCAAGACCTATCACCCCATTATCCTCTGATCCGTCTGACTTAGTCCCGCTCACCCCTTCACATTTCCTAATTGGACGAACATTAACTCTGCTTCCCTCTCCACAGAATCAGGATCACTCACTGCATTTACTGCCACGATACCAGAGAGTACAGCAGCTGAAAGCTCACTTCTGGAACAGATTTTATCATGAATATATTTCAGAACTGCAAAAGAGAGTAAAGTGGCACAGGAGCAATGCGGAACTACGCGAGGGGGAGATGATGATCGTGAAGGACGACCGGCTGCCACCGAACCGATGGCTGATCGGACGCATCACCAACCTCCACAAGGGCAACGACGGAGTCGCTCGCATTGCAGACTTGAGGACGTCAACTGGGACCATACGAAGAGGCTTCAATCGCCTAGTACCACTGCCAATGTTGGAACAGGATGTTCCAACGCCGGGACCTTGTTAACGCCACAGACTACCTACCTAATAACTACGCTATGTACGAATTACCTACAGCGAGTAGCTAGCGCCGAGCAATCAACAGCGGCACACACTTGCCCGACGACGCTAGCATTCATCATTCGAAAATCAAGGAAGACACGTTAACTTTGCAATTTATTTCATGTAATCAAGTTATTATACAAAGGTCGATTTATAACCTGTCTTTTCCATCCAAACCCATTGAAGGCACGTCACAATCATAAACAATTTGGTTGCAGTTTGGTGCCTTCAATGGGTTTGGATGGAAAAGACAGGTTATAAATCGACCTTTGTATAATAACTTGATTACATGAAATAAATTGCAAAGTTAACGTGTCTTCCTTGATTTTCGAATGATGAATGCTAGCGTCGTCGGGCAAGTGTGTGCCGCTGTTGATTGCTCGGCGCTAGCTACTCGCTGTAGGTAATTCGTTCATAGCGTAGTTATTAGGTAGGTAGTCTGTGGCGTTAACAAGGTCCCGGCGTTGGAACATCCTGTTCCAACATTGGCAGTGGTACTAGGCGATTGAAGCCTCTTCGTATGGTCCCAGTTGACGTCCTCAAGTCTGCAATGCGAGCGACTCCGTCGTTGCCCTTGTGGAGGTTGGTGATGCGTCCGATCAGCCATCGGTTCGGTGGCAGCCGGTCGTCCTTCACGATCATCATCTCCCCCTCGCGTAGTTCCGCATTGCTCCTGTGCCACTTTACTCTCTTTTGCAGTTCTGAAATATATTCATGATAAAATCTGTTCCAGAAGTGAGCTTTCAGCTGCTGTACTCTCTGGTATCGTGGCAGTAAATGCAGTGAGTGATCCTGATTCTGTGGAGAGGGAAGCAGAGTTAATGTTCGTCCAATTAGGAAATGTGAAGGGGTGAGCGGGACTAAGTCAGACGGATCAGAGGATAATGGGGTGATAGGTCTTGAATTTAAAATAGCCTCAATTTGCACCAACAAGGTATTCATTTCCTCGTAAGTTAAATACGCCATTGAAATAACTCTTTTTAAATGATGTTTAATGGATTTCACTGCACTTTCAGCCATTGAATTAAAATGAGGGCTGTAAGCCGGTGAGAATTTGAAAACTATAGAATTCTGAGCGGCGTACGAACTAACTTCTTGATTATTTTGTTTTAAAAATCTAGCTAGATCATTACATGCACCTACGAAGTTTGTTCCGTTATCCGAAAAGAGATAAGCAGGGCGCCCCCTGCGTGCGATAAATCGGTTCAGTGCTGCAAGAAAGCATTCCTTTGTTAAATCAGTGACCAGTTCTATGTGTACAGCTTTCACAGTTAGACACACAAATACACATATGTATGCCTTGATATGGTTGCATCCTCTACCTTTTCTATTCGCTATCATAATGGGTCCCGCGTAATCAACTGCTGTGTTGACGAAGGGAAACTCGCCTTGAACACGTTCCTTGGGAAGATTTCCCATTATAGGCTGAATGGATCTGCCTGAGAATCGAACGCAAGTAATACAGTTATGAACTGATTTTCTCGCAAGGTTACGTCCACCTATAGCCCAATACTTGTGCCGAATGGACGCTAGTAATAACTGCGGTCCAGCATGCAGCAAGCTGGTATGATAGTGCTTGAATATTAGCTGAGTAATGTGATGGGACGCATGTAGAAGTATTGGATGTTTAGTGTCATAATCGTAATTAGAGTTAGATAATCGACCGCCAACTCTAATGAGGTCGTTATCTTCGTGAAAAAATGGATTGAGCTTTACAAGTTGATTTTTAATTTTTAATTGACCCTTTTTTGATAAAATGCTGTATTCTTCGGGAAATGAATCAATTTGTGATAATTTACATAATACATGCATAGCTGAATTTAGTTCTGTGATTTTTAAATAGCCTATAGATTTACTTTGTGGATTACGACAGTTGCCTATAAACCTAAGTAGATACGCCGTTATGCGTTGTAATTTCTTGATATCTGAATAATTTTGTATGAATGATGTATTTGATTGTGTTTCATTATGTGTGTGAGTTTGGTTTGAAGTTAAATGACATTGATTCTTAAATTCGGGTAATTCGGTTTCATTAATTTGTGACGAATGTTGTGGCCAATGACATTGTGATTGCACTAGGAAAGAAGGACCGTGCCACCAAAGCGAATTACCTTGTAGTTTGAAAGGCTCAAGCCCTCTTGAGCCGATGTCAGCAGGGTTCATACCAGTAGGCACATATCGCCATGATTGTGGTTTGGTGGATTCAGTGATCTCATTTATTCTATTATGAACAAACATCTTTAATAAATGTGTATTAGGGCTTTTTATCCACCCGAGAACAATAGTAGAATCACACCAGTAAGTACTAGATGTTATAGTGAGTCGGATGGAGTCGCTGACCTTCTTTGCTAGGCGAGTAGCTAGTAGTGCACCACACAATTCTAAACGAGGTATAGTCATCGGTTTAATCGGTGCAACTCTGCTCTTGGCCGTCACCAAGTGTACTGTTACTTTACTATCAGCTGATATGGAACGAAAATATACACAAGCACTGTAAGCATGAGTAGAAGAGTCTGAAAAGGCATGTAGCTCTATGCTGATAGGTTTGTCACAGACTACTTGTCTGGGTATTTTAATGTCATTTATATGAGGTAATGAGGTTAAGAAGTCTAACCATTGTTTTGTTATATCATCAGGGAGTGGATCATCCCATGATAATTTTGAAGCCCAAAGCTTCTGAAGTATAAGCTTTGCCAGCAATACTGATGGATTTATAAGCCCTAGTGGGTCGAATATTTGAGAAATCACAGATAATACTGTTCTTTTATTATTTACCTTTGGGAAGTCGATATTTTTTACTGAATAAATGAAACAATCGGCCTTACATGTCCATAATAAACCTAATGTTCTAGATTGTTCGTCTTTGCTGAGGTTAAGTAATGAATTTGTGTTATTGCTACCGTGTAGTTGTTCTAGAATGTGAATATCATTTGAATGCCACTTACGGAGGTGAAACTGTGCTCCCCTTAATTGATTGGATACACCTTCGCATATTCGTACGAGATCTGTAACATTGTCATGACCCGAAATGAAATCGTCGACATAGAAATCGTTGATGAGAGCTGTACTTACTGCAGGGTCATTGCTCTGTTTACCTAATTCATTTATACATCTTGTTGTTAACCAAGGCGCAGAAGCAGTTCCGTAAGTAGCAGTGTGGAGCTTGTAAGATTTTATTTTTTGTGCTGGATCAAATCTCCACAATATTTGTTGTAAATTATGTTGAGATTTATTTATGTATACCATTCTAAACATTTTTTCAATATCAGCCGTTACGACGTATTTATGCTGACGGAATCGAGTTAGAATGCTGATAAGATCATTTTGTACTATAGGACCCACAAGTTGAATATCGTTGAATGAGAGCCCGGACGTCGTAACAGCTGACGCGTCAAAAACAACACGTAATTTTGTTGTAAGACTTGTTTCACGCATCACCCCATGATGTGGTAAGTAATTTTGTGTTGTGTTATGATTATATGATTTTTTATGATTATATACATCTTTGTTTTCAGACATGTGTCCAAGATCAATGTATTCCTGAATAAAATTATCGTATGATTGCTTGAACCTAGGTTCCCTTTTGAATCTACGTTCAAGTGATAAGAACCGGCTAGTAGCTTGTTCTAAAGAATCACCCAAGTCACTAGGGGATTGTTTTAGTGGTATGTTTACCACAAATCGACCATCTGATTGACGAGTCGTTGTTTGTTTGAATAATTGTTCGCATTTAAGATGCTCCTTCGACATATTGTTACTGATTGGTGTAACTGATTCGAGCTCAAAAAATCTAGTGAGTTGATCATCAAGACTGGCGTCTCGAATGTGATGGCAGTGGACTGTAGAATTATTGCTTGATAAATATTGTGAATGAATAACACCTGAAACTAACCAACCTAATCGTGTTTCACTTAAAGTTGGCTTGGACTTCCCAAGTGAGATGCGGTTGCTGCCTAGTATGTCCCAAAAAATGTCAGCTCCCAATAACATGTCTACCTGTGATGGTTTGTTGAACGTGGGATCAGCTAACTGAATGTTACTCGGTATGTTGAGCGTAATGCAATCGATCTGTGCGATCGGCAATGATTGTGTGATGTGTGGGACAACAAAACAGCTGATGTTTGTTTTATATGCGTCGTCATAGCACGACGAAATTTTGACTTCACAACGTTTGGTTATTTGTGATGTTTGATGATTTAAGCCCTCGACAGAAGTGCGAGTTGATGTGGGTTTCAAGTTAAGTTGCTTAGCTAGTGATTCCGTTATGAAACTAGACGTACTACCGTTATCCAGTAGGACTCGCACTGATTGTGTGCTATTAGTTTCAAGATTAGAAGCATTGATGACGGCTGTTGATAACAGCACAAGATTATTGTTTGTTGATGAGAGTGATATATTTTTTGTTATGATATCTGATTGAAATTGAATTGATTCATCATTAGACTCCTTAAGAGAAGAAGATAATACAACGCTGCTAGGTTGAGTATTGATTGTGTCATGTGTTCCTGTTCGATGTAGTAAGGAATTGTGTATTCCTGAACAAATAGTGCATGGACCTGATATGCATTCCCTACCACTGTGACTACGCAAGCAATTTAGACATAGTCTCAATGACTTTACTTGTTCAAGTCGTTTTTGAACAGGCATAGCCTTAAACTTGTAACATCTATAGATCATATGATTGTGTTTACATATCGGACATACAGGTTTTATTGTTTCCTTTTGTGTGCCTGGTGATGATGATGAACTTGTAACGAACGCCTTATTGCGTACGAGTGAGCTATCACTGTGTCTACGTTTATTTTTTGACTGCTCATCGACCGTCTCCAACAAATCAGCACGACCCTTTAAGTATTCATTAAATTCCTTTAGAGTAGGAATAGTACCCTCTGATTTACTACGATGAACCTCCCATTCACGACAAGTTACAGAGTCTAATTTGTTGGACACAATGTGAATGATGAGTACATCCCAATGCTCAGTAGGCAGTTTCAATGTTTTTAAAGCTCTGAGATTTCTATTTACTGTATCAATGACGTCACGTAAAGCTTTTGCAGACTCTTTACTAATTAATTCTATGTTAAAAATTGATTGAATGTGATTATTGATCAAAAGCCTACTATTATGATAACGGTCACAAAGTAGCTGCCATGCGACCACATAGTTATCAGCCGAGAAATCAAGAGCCTGAATTACACACGCTGCGCTATCCTTCAATGCTGCGCGTAAGTAATGAAACTTGTTAATATTAGGTATCGAACTATTATTGTGTATGAGTGAGGTGTACGTGTCATGAAACCCTAACCATTCCTGATAGCGACCAGAAAAGCTTGGCAAGTGTATTACTGGTAATTTAAGTGTGGTTCTACCTGCTACGGCTGTACCTGAACCTGTCACCGATGCGCTGCAATTGGCGCTTGCTTCCGCGGTGCACGCAGTGGCGGCATGCCTATCTAGTGCATCTCGGGCAACGGCAATGGCACCATAGTACTGAGTTTCAAATATTTCTCGCTCTTCATACTGTTTATCTGGAAATTCAGAAACGTTTTCTATGTCAGTTTGCACGGCATCATATTCTGCATAAAGGGAATCTAGCTTGGACAAACGAATATTCAATTCATTTATTTGAATGCTACTTAGCGAAGTGCAACAGCTTAGTGACGCGTCTAAGTATGACTTGAACTGAGTAAGCTTCGTTTTATAGCTCGCTCTTCGTTTTATTAATGATTTTAAATCCATTTTGTGAAAGGAAAAAACAATTAAAATAAATACATACGCTGTAAGAAAGCGATAGGTAGGTAGTAAAATGCACAAAGCTGAGAAAATAAATAAATTAGTAAGATATAGATATGAAAAGACGAAGTTAAATTTAAATAGATTCAATAAATCTGCAAACTAAGTTGAAAAAATGAAAAAGGTGTGAAAGAACGATACTTAAATGAATAAAGCGGTGAATAATGTACACTAATGCATAGCTAGGAGCTTTGAATGACCTTTAGCGCATGGCCGGCACAAGGTCATGCGCGCCCGCGCACGAATCCTTTGTCGCTAGAATAGGCGAGAAACACAATAAATAGTAACAAATAATGTCGATTTTTACCTACTGGGGATGAATAGAACACCTTGCAAGTATGCAATTTTGGCTGAAGTTAAATTTGGATAGGAAATATTTTGTTGAAATATTTTCGTTTTATTCGATTATTACGAATGATGAAAAAGGATATTATTACACTGGAGGATAGGTACACAGGAAATTGGAACGAACTCACGACATGCTTTTACCCTTCCAAGGATATCACTTTCACTTCTCTTTTTCTTGATTTGATGTCCATTAGTCAACGTGCAATTATTAATTGTCGCTGCTTGCTGTGTTCGTAACAATGGCTGACTTGCTTCCACGCGGCTTGCTTGGGTTGTAAATCCTCGCAGATTCACGTATCCGGCTCGAAGGACCAAATTGTTTATGATTGTGACGTGCCTTCAATGGGTTTGGATGGAAAAGACAGGTTATAAATCGACCTTTGTATAATAACTTGATTACATGAAATAAATTGCAAAGTTAACGTGTCTTCCTTGATTTTCGAATGATGAATGCTAGCGTCGTCGGGCAAGTGTGTGCCGCTGTTGATTGCTCGGCGCTAGCTACTCGCTGTAGGTAATTCGTTCATAGCGTAGTTATTAGGTAGGTAGTCTGTGGCGTTAACAGTAAGATCTAACACAGGTATCTTCATACTTAAAAGAGGGTCTCAAACCATGAAACATGTATGTATGTTAGATTAAGTGAAATAAATTATTATGAGCATAATCTTGTACGGAGTATTGCTGCCATCTCTGGGATGGCGCAGCCAAGTATCAGTTCGAAGCCCTGGACTCGATTGAGCGTCGTGCTGCTAGGCTCACAGGTGATGATGCGCTTGTTAAAGCCAATTTACAGAGCCTAGAACATAGACGGCGGGTTGCCAGGCTGTGTGTTCTGTAAATTCCACTTGCGCACGATAACTTTGACCCTTTGATTAGAATGGAATTCCTTGCCTTAGACTGTTTTTCCGCACGAATCCAATCTTAGAGTCTTCAAGTCCAGAATAAATAGATTCCTTTTAGGCAAGCGTGCTCCATCTTAGGCCACATCTTTACTTATTTAACATATAAGCTGGTGGACAAACGCTTGACTATCACAGCAGTTTTGTGTAGTAAGTATGTATGATGTCCGATTGCCAACCCACATGAATACTGCACTTTCCTGAGACCAAAGTAGCCTATTAGTAGGTTTCATCCTAATTCGTAAAGCCGTTAGGGCGTAGGTTATTGAGTGATAAACATATTTGATTTATTTAGTCATCTAGAACTCTGCACTTGTCTGGTATTTTGGCATGAAAGGGCACCAAACATACATACACACAAACTTTCGCCTGTATAATATAAGTGTGATCAAACTTATCACAATAATCTCCGCTTATTTTCAGATCGTAGGGTCACCATTCGTATTAAAAAACAAGTTGAAAACTCATTTTTTTATCGTACGACGGGTACCTATTTGCCTGGCCTTCATCTTATCTGATTTGTCAAGTTTAAATAAGGCCCAAGGTGGAAGCGTACTTCATCCGAAATCCTCAATAAACTGAGGAACTGGCTATAACTTACATCTGAATGCTGGAACACAAAAAATTAAGAATTGTTGAGACATAATTAGGTAAGATGGTGGTAGCTAGCCAGGTGAACAAAGTCCTACCATCGACCAAACTAAACATAATATTGTACTCCCCTGGGAATCGAACCCGGGACCTCTGGATCTGACACCGGTAGGCAAACCACTAGACCACAGAGGCGGTTCAAAGTCAATACTCCATATACCTCAGACTGTTCTCTGAGGTATATATTATACTCATACTATATGTCGATGTTTCGACTCAAGTAACAGCAAGTATGAGTCTGCATCTATGGAAAATTTTCCTCGAAGCATGTAGGTAGATGTTACGTGAAGGTACCATATTGATGCCACTCTAATAGAAAATGCTCATTGAATTGCTTGTATAATGGGTATGTCGTTCGTCGCAAAATGTCACCATTTGAACTTTAAAAGGTCTCCACAGCAATAATGGAGGTCGTTCATGAACCATGTCGCTGTAAATCAACCCTTAGCCAACAAATTGAAGGGGATTCATATGAAAGTTCAAGTTTCACCTTCGTCATGGAAATAAATCACGATATTTTGGAACAGGATGCGCGCGTGTCATGGCTTTGTTCTCATTTCGAATCTGTACCACAATGCCACTCCTAAATTAGTGATCGACTTTTACAATTTCAAAAATTCTCAGCAAGCCTAATTACCCAAGTCTGTTTTATTTTGGTTTCAAACAAAATGGCTGCTTTTCTTCTGATCAACTTTTCGGTTTCATTTAAAAGTCAAAGATAAGCCGAAACTAATTGTAACCAAAATTCAAAAGAATTAGGTGATAGATCAGCTGTTAACATTGAAGCAAACAAATTATAGATTCAGATTTCAGATTTATTTATTGGCCATATTATAACATAGATGTCATACAAGGCAAGTCATTAGATACAATACAAAATTATAGTATTTATTATATAAAATCTTATAATGGTCATTAGATAATCAAACAAACAAACAACATCACAATAAGAAATAATAAAATGTCAAAATAATGAGTAAAATATTTAAAAAATATGTCAATTTCAGAAAATAACCATTATAAAACAGATTGAAACAAATTATAAATACAAATTAAAAACAGTTATGAATATTGCGCATGCTATGTAAAAAACTTATCTAGCTTTTATTTTAGATAGATTTCCGCTTTTACGAACGTATGCTTAATTTTGTACCTATGTACTTTATGGTTATGTAAGCCCGTAACATCCTGTTACAATCGTAAATACCTACAATAATAAAAAAAAGGGTTAGAGCTCAACTTATATGTGTATTGCGTCTAATACACACCTTCTTTGCATAAATATATATTTATGTGTATTGGCGTTTTGGAGGGGCATTCATTTTTAGAATTGTACCTTACCATACCCATTAATATACAGTCAACTGCAAAAATATAATAGGTACACATCATAATTTGCGAAATGAAGTCATTTATTTTCTTTATATTCTAATTGCATTCTGTCATTGTTTTTGTATTTGTATTTTTGTATTCAAAAGAAATTGAATAACATATCTACCAGATGTGGATAGAAATCAATAGAAATTTATGAAGTGCACATATTAGTGCACGCGACTGTAATAGGTTTTCTTTAAAGGTTCTTTAGATCAAATTGAATCGGTAATGCAGACCCGTGAGTAATGAAATATAATCACAAGCCAAAAGAGATAAAAAACCATAACGACTATGCTTTCAAGCAGAAGTTACTGGTAAACTTTTTTACCTTTTTTAACAACTTTTAATAATTTTGTTGCATAAAGTTTTGCGTTTCGTAGGTTATTGGTGATTTGTAACACATTTCATGTATAGAGTACTTTTCAAACTCGGTTTTACTCACGAATACGTTCATGTAAAGGTGTGGTGTTTTAAAATAGTTCAAGTTAATCAAGTTTTTAAATAGATACCTAGGCACCTACCAATATAGTTTCACGACATACATACGTAGGTTCCAAAAATGTATTATTGTAACGTCGGTAAGGTATCTACTCGATATTTACATTTTATATGCACGAATGAAAAAGCTATTTCGTAACTTGTTTCAATCCTAAAACATAACGGTTATATTAAGGTCCTAAAATGGAACTCCATGACCTGATGACCAGCATAAGATGAACAGGATCCAAGATTAATGTAAAGCTGTAGTGTGATGTGACTTATCATATAGAGCTATATATTATATAGCTCTATATGATATAGCTATCGGAAATTTTTATATTTTTGTAAAATTTACTTGTTATGTTGAACGCTATCTTAGAATCATCTTCAAATAAAGAAGGTCACATGACTATGAAAAGAAAGGAGTATTCATAGACCTATTTTAGAAGACTATTTTCCAAAATACCGTCTGGAGTTTTAGCGCCAGGTGCAAATGTAGTTTGAAACTTATAAAGTGCTTTTAGTCAAAGGATATCTTATTGCGCTTTCTAAATGCTATATTATACCTGCAACTCAGTACATACCTGTCAACATTCAGAAACCTAAAGTTATCAAATAAGTGTAGTAAAACTGGATTCACAGTTTAATAATTCAAGATTCTAAAAGACAAAGTGAGAACTCTCTTTGTGACCTTAGGTATCATGTCTAAACGGCCGAACGAATTTTGATGTTTATAATAATGTTGGTAATCCACCTGCAAACGATACGCAAACAATTTTCCTTTAAACTCTTGAAATGTAGGTAAGGTTGGTTCAGTAAAGTCAAAGAAAAAATAATCAATTCATAATCTCATTACTTTTACTTTTTACAAGTACTACTTTCTCTAGTTCTTTTTATTTGAAATTTTGTTTACTTACTGCAACCGCACTCGGTCTTTCAAAGTCAATTTTTATATTATGAAACTTTATTAATATAAAATTATTTCTTAGATATCATCATCCTCATCACCATCAAACGTCACCGAATGATCTGTGAACACTTTATCAATTTAATCAAAATCAATTTACACAAAATTACATCTAATAGTATAAGCATAATCAAGCACACATACCAAATGGACGGCCTAATCATAGAAATTTCTTCCAGGCAACCTTAAAAGGTGAAATAGGAACAAAAATACAAATAGTAGCCACTGATCATAGACCTTTCTCATCCACTTTCTACCCAACTCTGTGCGGAGGAGGTTCTAAGATTGGAAGCTCTTTAATTGTGTAATTTAATTTGTGTTTGGGTGTTGTATTGTATGATAAGTATGTACATAAAAAAAAAAAGGTATTCAAGTATTATATCCGTAATCTTGTTCACAAATTAAAAGCTATGCTTAATTTAGGGCTAGATGGTGCTGTGTGAAATGAATGTCCTATAATATTTGATCGAGTGAGCGTAGCAAACGAGATTTCTGAGTCAAGGTGGGAAATCCGGCAATTTATGTTGTATGTATGTGGCAATGTTTGTGACGGCATAACTCTTGAACAAATTATCCGATTTTTATGAAACTTAAACTGAATAGAGATAACGTAAATAGAATTTGATTGTCGCGGGGGATTTTTCATAAGTGTTTTTGAGATATTGGGGTGAAAAGACACAATTTTTCGCTTTTTGAATGGCTGATCCGATCAATAAAAAAAATTGAATTTGCAGAGATTATGTTTTTTTTTTAAACAAGGGTAGTTTTTGAAAAAAAGGGATGTCTTAGCACCCCTTTTTTCAATTAACTTATATATTATACTCACTTATGAGACTAGATTTTTTTTTGCTTGTGGGGTGTAATTTGAAAGAGTATCAGCTGCACATTCCTAAAATATATATTTTACTTTTTATTAGGGGTGGTTTTCGTAACAAAGGGGTTTTATTAAGGAGTTTAATCTCTTGGTATGTCTTGTAGAATAGGCTGTTAAAAGGGGTTGAGTTCACAATTAACTTTCTTTTCATTTGCTGAGACCACCCCTGTATTGACATTAAGGGTTGCAAAAGAGGTAAATAAGATTGAAGTCTTGAAAATGAGTTAAATCATGAAATATCATGTACAGGGATGAGACTGATTTCAGAATAAGTTTATTTTTCCCTTATCGGTCGGGTATTACTACACGTTTCTTGTAATTTTAATCTATGGTTGTAGTACTACAAACGCAGTGCAAAACTTAGCTGCGAACACATTGCGAGTTGTCCAACTATTTCTCTCGCTGGCTCAAAAGTTCCCGTGTTCATTAATGTACAGCTTACTCTGGCTGTGAATTCCCTTTTAACTTATTACCTATGCAGGTACCTACATCAGAAGAGAGAGGGAAATATTTTATTTCAACTATCTGAACTCTCAGTAAACTTTTCTGCATCGAAACAATTTATTAGAGTATTATTAGCATCCGATTAGGTAAATATGATGTAGCTGTCTATGTAACTTTACCTAAGAGAAGTCTAGTCAAGTACATCGATGTTTTAGAGATAACAGAACAGAACCGTTTCAAACCCATAAATCTCCATTCCCGAGTTGGCAATGATAAACCTATATCTTCATTGGGTAAGTATCTACCTACCTAACGTTATATTCAGCGACCGTTGAACTCGTAAAGACAAGACAATAGTCGCCTTTGTTGATAAGCTCTGTATAATGACTATTTTGTCCGTTATGCAGAATCAAAGGACGATCTGTGAAGGGTCCACAAAGGATATGTAGCCTGACCTGTAATATACTTGAAACGAATCTGTTAAAAACAAGCGCCTTGTGAGTTTTCAACTGAACATTCTAAGGCATTTCACTATGTATGTAGTTGATAGGTACCTACCTACTTTCAAGGATTACAAACGTTTGTTTTAGTAAACCTGACATACGTTAGAGAATATTCTGCATTTCAAAAACAAAATGGCAATTAATTCTATTAAGTACATTATTTTATATTCGGCCAGTAAAAATCTGCTAATAATTTATATTGACAACAAACCTATGTACCGAACTTATGAGGAAGTATCAGTAAGTTGTTAGGTTATTTTTCTGGATTTTTCAATTCACTGCTGTTGCTGACAACATACATTTTGGAGTTGAACAAAACCTATTTAATTAATTGACCATTAATTTAATTAGTTGCTAGTTGCATGTTTATTTAACTAGTGGTTCTGTAAGAACAGTAGACACATATATACAGTAGAGTATGAAACTTGGTTTGAGGAGATCAAACTGGTGTCTGAGGATTCGTCTTGTAAAGGCGGGGAGGACTGCGTAGTCTGACTAGTAAACGTAGGTATAAATTTTCCGAAAAAAATCAAAAATTGAAACTTCTCCCCTTTTCCCTCTTCAGTCCCCCTTTTTGTTTTTTTTTTCACAACATCTTGAGTAGGATTAATTCCTAAGTGTGTTTTTCAAATTTAATAGAAAAATCTGTTGATAAATAACGCTACAGCCAAATTCCCCCTTTCTCCCCCCTATTTACCTTCAAATCAAAAATAGCATCGATCAAAAAAAATTTATAAATCAAGGAACAAGTTTGCTAATTTTCATTAAAATCGGTTGAAAAATGCAACCTGTAGGCGAGAACAAACCGACAGCGGACAAAAGCAATTTTGGCCAATCTCAACACTTCGCTCGCTCGGTCAATTAGCTGAGCGGTTTATTTTTGTGGATCAAAATACACTTCGCAGCAGTGCGCAGGCTTCTTTCTTTTTTCTTAAGAGCTTTCCCGGAATACTAAGATCATATATAAAACGATTATTTGTCCGATTTTGATGTATGGATGAAAAGACACTAGCCCAGAAGGAAGAGAGCTTCTGTTAACGGAGAGAAAGGTGCTGTTGAAGATTTTGGGCTAGTCCAACTTAAAGATGGATCCTGGATAAGTAAGCAAGAATGGGTAGGTAGCGGTTCTAGTGGCTGAGCCTATCATCATTGGCAAAAATAGTGACAGAGTCTGCTTCAAAGATTAAGTGTTTTGCCATAATCTATCCTTCTTCTTCTTCTTCTTCTATCTTCTAAATATCTATAACTCAAAGGTGACTGACTGACTGACATAGTGATCTATCAACGCACAGCCCAAACCACTGGACGGATCGGGCTGAAATTTGGCATGCAGGTAGATGTTAGGACGTAGGCATCCGCTAAGAAAGGATTTTGATTAATTTTACCCCCAAGGGGATAAAATAGGGGATGAAAGTTTGTATGAAACTTTGTCAATTTTAAACCGATCGAGACTTTGCATGCATAAAGATACTATGACGTAGGCATCCCCTAAGAAAGGATTTTGAGATTTTGCATTTGTTTTGTTTCGGTTTAGTAGTTTTGGTTATAGACTCTGCTTTGTATTTGGCATTTGTTTTGTTTCCGTTTGGTTTAAGTGTAGGTTTTGTCGGTTAGACTTTTTTTAAATGGCTAAAGAAAATCTGAACGTTAATGGAGAAGTTGAAGAATGTACTGTCGTTTTTAAGTTTTGTAGGCCCTAATTTCTTACACACGCTAAACAAAAGTAAAGCCGCAAAAACTATACCTAATTAATAATAATACTTCTTAACGCGAGCGAAGCCGCGGGCAAAAGGTAGTCACTTATAAAACTAAAATCGCTCGTGTAGATAATACACTGAAGGAAACTGCTGCCCTTCTTCAGATGACCCTTAGTCGGCTTTTATGATATCCATGGGCTGAGTTGGAGTGGTCGATCACGGCTAAATTCTGTGAAATATACGACGTGATAAACTAGTGATTTGACATGATTAAAACAGTAAGTTGGTGTCGTGTATTGTGATGATCAACAAGCATGTGGCTTGCTTAGATTGATAACTTGCGCAATCAAACCATTATCCATCTGAATGGGACTCTAGTGTATCGTTATATCGGCTTTATGTCGAAGTTGTAAGGCTCAAATCATTGTTACGTTGGAACCTCCCGTAGCATAGTTCCTCATAGCCTACACTAATGTCGTCTAGTAGTCTAGTGGTTCGCCCACCGGTGTCAGATCCATGATGATGATCGATGTTCGATCCCCAGGAGAAGTACCTACAATATTGTTCTTGGTTTGGTTGGTGATAGGACTTTGTATAAATCCACCTGCATGGATAGCTACCATCTTACCTAATTTGGCGCCATAACAATTTCTTCTATTCCGGCACTTAGTGGTAAGATAGCCAGTTCATATTTTTGAGGATTCCGGGTGAAGTGCGTTTCCACCGGCCGTATCGTAACTTGAAAAGCAAGTGAGATGATTGCCAAGCACCTCCCCATAGTAGAATAATATATTAAACGTTTATTTTCAAATGTATTAAAGTGGTATGAGGTAGGTATAGATGGATGGACGTAACCTATATTTAGTTTACCTATAGATAATAAGAGCGGAAACGACTATAAATAATTTACAAATGGGTGCCTAAGTCTTCGTACTTGGTACTTGGTGCGCGGACTGGATTCCGCAACTATAATTATGGCCTGTCCAAATCTATGAAAAATACGATGAGCTTGAACTTCCTATTATGAAGAGTATAATTCAGAGTAGAATTCACCTATGAAGAGACAGAAAACTTACTTACACCTCCCTCCTAACCTTAATTAGATACCATAAATTTATAATTTCCTGCATATGTTCATTGTTATCCATATATGTATATATATATAGGCAGTTCCTGTAAATTAGTTATTTCCTGTATACATTTTTTTTTCCCCATCTCATAGCACACATTCAACCCTACTCATCCACACCACACCACAAAACCCCACTTACACCTTGAGTTACATTACACACCACACACACCAATATCTGATAGCTTTTTACTAATTTTTGTTGTTTATACTTTACTTAAATGTAATTTTTATTTTATAGTACCTCTGTGAGAGAAATAAACGGTTTTTTTATTATTATTATTATTTACAAGGAATCACAGTAGGTCACATCTCTTTGCATCTACCCAACGTTGATTAACACAAAGATATGTTAAACGTGTACAATAATTGACTGGTCACTACAAGTCCAAGCATACTAGACTACCCTATCAACCGGAACAAAGCCTGCAATGCTAATAGCATAAAGCCGAAATACGTTGATACTTTTTTTTTACAATGTGCCGGCTTTTATTCATGAGATCTACAATGGAGCGAGCCTACATAGAAAGTGCCTATCGTCTCTCCCTCTTCTCTCAAAGGTTGCCTGAAAGTGATCGCTTTTAGCGATAAGGTAACCCATTCTACTTGTGGGCTTGTCTTGCTTGTTTGATTATTTTTGTTTTTTGGTTGAGTTTATCCATCTATCAAACTATATATCTCTTCTTGAAGACATTAGGGTCGAACACAGCGGAACAACAGACCCTGGGAGCTTATTCCAAGGTCTTGCAGTGCGCTCAATAAAAGATTCTTGTAAAACGTTTTTATACGTGGTATATCAACCAGGTGGGGATGTGGTGACTTCCACGAACCAGCTCTGTCAGAAGTCCACTACTCCCAACAATATTGTGTTTTATACAACACCTTTATGCTATCTTGGTAATAGATAAAACAAAACTGTGAATGATAAGGAAAATGCAGCGAAACAGACAGACAGCATTCTTAAAAGGAAACTTTGGAGATTTACTCAAGAAAATACAGTTTTTTTGAATGATTCCCTTTAGTAATCTCTAAAGTTTCACAATAACAAGCGATCGTTGCAGTTTCTCGTCAAAAATAATATTTGCATTTATTATTTTTCATACATTACGTGATATAGATTTTGATTGCTATCTTTCTATTTGAATCGGAAAGTCATTTCAAAATGTAGAAACTTCGTTTGTATGGGAGAGCTCAAATCTGCGGTAACCTCCTTCTTACTAAGAGTTTGGGGTAGTATGATCAATCTCTTCCCGGGGTCTACCCCGGGCAACGGAATTACCCTAGCTTTCGTTAACGGTTACTACTGAATGCACAACACGAACCTTTTAAGGACAATCTGGATATCGGCCACGCTCCTGCCGAAGTCAGGCGCCAATCGGGGCGCGGGAGAGCCAGTAAGCCCTCTGGGAAAGTTCGTCCCATCCACCGATCCTTGCTCTTGCATAGAACTACACAATCCGAAGTCAAGAGCTAACCATGATGGGTTCATTAAGAAAAAGTATACAATAACAATGTAACTCCAATATTCCATCCACATTATCTTACAGGATCAAGTAATATCACGAGCGCAGCCGCGGGCCGTAAGTTTAAGTGTATAATAATAAATTATGGGACGTTTGTGGGAAAAGCGGTGTCGTCGGCCATTGAATAGATTAACTGGAAGTGTCTGCGGCGGATGCAGTTCTCTCGACAGACTTTAAATTACATTTTTTTTTATATTGCAGGACATCATTAAGTTAGAGCATTCAGCCAGTCCTAGTAAACTAAGCAAAGCTTGTAACATGGAGACTGCATCACAATACTGAGATAGCTTTTTTTGTTAATACATACTTAGTTATCTTACAATACAACAACCAAACACAGAACATACATTAATGGATGACGGGAAATTCAACTATGGGATCTCACCGGAAGAATGGCAGCTGCATTCTGTGCATTATCTACACCTTTACTGCGATCACCAACCCACCTGCCAATGGAGATTATGGCACAAATCCTCCAGCATTGAAGGAGGCTCTGTCCAGCAGTGAACACTAATGGGCTGTTGATATGATGTGATGTGTGATGTTACCTCAAAACACAGGCCAGGATGTGGTTATTGATGGAGAGCGTTCCAAGACTATGTCTATAAAAATATTCTTATTTGAGGTTATATTTCACGGCTTTTCCATATTTAGTAAGATCCAGTGCGCGGCATAGCTTAGCTCGGTGCATAATGGCAAAGATAATGATGTCAAGAGGCGGAAGAAGCAATTACGACCTCGAGCTGTTTGCAATCGCAGGACATTTCAGAGACAACAGTCGAGCGGTGAACTCAGGATTTAGATATTTTATTTCCCGAGAATATTGCAAAGTTCTTGGAATGAGAAAGCTTGCATTTATTGCTATCTTCTTTAGATCTAGGTTCCTTCATTACATTATTTTGATTCGAAAAACTGGTATTTATCGCGTACTTTATTATATACTAGCTTTTACTCGCGACTTCGTCCGCGTATTGGTTTTTTGAAATAGGTCCAAGTATTATAATACAAATATAGGAATATATTTGTTGGATATCTGTATAAATTATTTTATCCAGATAAGCTTCTACAATGGTGTGCAGACACGCACACCGAGGGTTCTGACCCACGTTCCCAGACAAAAAATGCAGGCTTTTAAAGTCTTAGTGCCGTTTGGCCAGATTTTATTATTCATTTATTTATTTACCACAAAGTAAGCACTATTTACTCACACCAACTTTGTTATTATACAGGTTGAAAATAACAATTTATAAACACGTTTCATGTATGGGAACCCCCTATTTTTTGTTTATTATAAGTCAGGTCTGAATATTGGACACCCCATCCTTTATTTCTGAAAATTATTAAAAACTGGAAATATGCTATAACTTATTCCATAGGGGCAATCAATATACAAATTTTCACGTGCCTATCATTTGTGATATGCAACATTTTACTCCAAGTTTTGAGCCCCATTTTGAACCCTAATGGTGCAAGTTTTAAAAATTACTTTCTTAGCAAGAGTTTACACACCAAGACAATTATATTGATTCCACTTCATCATCAGACCTTGGTAGTTTTGACATTCATCCATTGCATTAAGAACTCTCAAAATACACCAGTTTATTATAGAAACCACGTTTACATCGCATTTTTTCTGTTAAATAACAATGTTTTATGATTTTTTTCTAATAAAAGGGCCTCCTGCCCTTCAATTATAAAAAACAAAAAATCATGAATCACGTTCTTATATATTTCATATGAAGAATCTATAATGATAATTTTGACCTTTTATCATGCACGGTTTCAGAGTTAGGGCATACTTTTAATGAAAACTTTCAACCCCATTTTTAGCCCCTTAGGGTACGAATTTTCAAAATCCCCTTCTTAGTATTCATTTTCGCGGCAAGACAAACATACCCTCCAAATTCCATGTCTCTACGATTAGCCGTTAAGGCTGTGCGTTGTTATCAGTGAGTCAGTTAGCATTATACATTATTTATTATATATTTTTCACAAATTATTTTTCGAATCAAAATAATGAGTTCTGATCGCGAAAGTTTAAAAAAAACTTTACAGTTACCTTATATACAATAAACCTACAATCATTCCTTGAAAATCGTTTTCTACCTTATGTTTTATGCATATTAATAAACTGGTCAAGTGCGAGTCGGCCACGCACACCGGGTTCCGTTCTGACACACATTTCAAGGCAAAAATGCTGTTTTTTTTGCATTTTGTTCTGGAGCATTCGTGTGAGTCCGTATCACGCTTGGACTTTTAATTATCTTTTTTGTATGTTTTGTAATAGATCCGCGTTAGGACTAATCACACTAAAGTGAACTTTGTAGGTGTAACCGTTTTTGCGATGTTGTTAAAGTAAAAATGATTGTAGGAATTTACCAAATATAGGTACTAACTACACTACACTTTTTATCATAAGTCTGGCAATCCGCACACATTCTCTGAACATTTTAACAGACATACAGACAGTATCGGCTAAGTACCTACCAAATAAAGTAGCTCATCTCACCTCGTCATAACATGTTTTTTTTATTAATTCGTGATTTGAAAGCTACAAAAAGTTTTAAATATTCTCCTTAACCCTTTCTTATAATATAGCTACAGATTTAAGTATATTTTGTTATTGTACCTACTACGGGGTAGTACTATTTGAGGAACTGGCTATCTTCCCTGTAAATGCTGGAACACAACAACTGTAGAATTATTGTGGTTGCTAGCCAGGCGGACATAAACAAAGTCCTACCACCAACCGTGCACCAACCAAGAATGCTATATAATTATGCAGATTATATAACCACGATTTACGTGTACAGTAATTGTCTATTTTTAACAGCCAATATCCTATGTATCATATCATTTTATAAAAAAATACTCCTCGCTTTATTTATTATATTAGGTACCTATATATTACATTAGCTTGATTGATTTGAGTGCCTATTGCGAGTTGCAATCGAGTTCATACGAAACGCGTTTACTCACCGTGAATGGTGAATAGGTACCTATTACTTTTAATACAAATCGTGGTAGACGCAAACGCGTTCGAGTAGATAAGTCAACGTCGTCAAATTTTTTTATCATTAAGATTTCTTAGGATCATTTTGAAATGTAAAATCTACCGCCTGTTTCAAATCGCGACCGACAAGGATAAAGGCAAGAAACTCGGGCTAGTTAATTATTTGATGATCAATTCTACATTTATTTAGGTGTGTATACCACACACAGTTTTAAATGACATTATAAGTAGGTACATCATAAAACTAAATAAGTACTTAAAACATTTATTATTTTCTACTACCTAATGGTAAGTTTGTTAAAATTGAGAAATCACCATTTAGCTGTAGGTATGAAGCAAGTAGAAAACTCGCACTAGACACAGATAGGAATTCAAAGTGAAACCACTTATCAGCACAAATGTCACTGGTAAAATACCTAGCGATGGCTAGCTAAAAAAATGTAAAGAGCACCCCTAAAATATCGCGGCACCAATTAATTCACTTGCGAGTGTGTCAAGTGCCTAATCTGCTTAAAATAATGTAGATGTTCCCGTAAAACTCGAGTTAAGTCTCCAAGTAATTTGTATTATTTCGCTTCATGTTCCGCTTAATTATACGCTACATCTAGACAGGCAGGTGCGACAAATCTGTATTTATTTGCATTAAAAATAAATTTACCCCGAGACTTACGTAAATTCGGGATTATAATACGACATCTGCGCTAGACAAATTCGAATTTGCGGATTATACCGTAATTATACCATCAAGTTGATTAATAGGGTACACTGGTAGCATGCATGCGTGAAGTACCTACCTACTTGTTGGATTGAAGAGTGCCAAGTAAGTAAGCAAACAAGTTGAGGCATAGCATTTGGCGAGCGGACAAACTTGCTGTTTTTAACAAGCTTTCATTCAAAATGCTTAAGTCAATCATCGCAAGCTGAATCCACCATTTCTTGACATCCCATTAAGCTAAAATGTTGCATGCACCTTTAGTTCTGTAGACAATAAACTATGCAATACTCAATATTGTAATCCCACTATCAAAATGGCCGTTGCTGGCCATGGCTCATGGCGGATGATATATTGAGATGAGATGTTTTCATGTGCAAACTGTTAGGCTCAGGATTCATAAGCGGGCAATAATCATGGTCGTTCCGGTTTCAATATTTATATATTATATATAATAATTAATTTATTAATTATATATAAGGTATGAGAAAAAGTCCCATCTAACTAGCTACCTGCCGAAGTCGAGCTCGTGCGCGGGAGCTAGTGCCCTCTGGGTAAGCTCGCCATTGTAGAATTATCCTTGCCTGTGCAAGTTTTGAAGTCCTGAGCTTACCCATTTCATGACAAATATGTACCTACTTATATCAAGCTCACACTGGGTCCATACCCCGATGTCTACATAATCCTTTTGTTGAGTAAATCCGGCTGTGGTTTGCCGGCTGCTAAAAGTGCCAAGCATATCCTACGGCATGAACAAAAAATAAACTAGTTCACCCCGATCTGAGATCTAATATCCACGATGTCTGGTTTGTAGCTCTAACTTTTAGTTTTAGTTTTAGTAACACGCGATAAAAGCCTGCTATAATTATACCTTGCTCTGTATTTTGAGAGCACTTTGAAATACATTTTAACGATTTCATATTATAACTACTACTACTTTTATACCTACACTTATTCTATAGAAGGCAGAAGCCTAACCACACGACGTACGGTCAGTGTTTCTTTGCCTTAGAGAGTTAGAAACAAGACAAAGATTCACACAGGTAAATAAATAGACATAAAGAAAAATTAAGGTGCTAAGCCACTTTTTTTTGTTATGTTTTTATTATGTTTTTGAGATATTGGGTTGGAAAGAAATACATTTTTTCGCCCATATCTTTTAAATAAATAAATATTACAGGACATTAATTTCACACAGCGCTCGCTATCTAGTCCCAAATTAAGCAAAGCTAGTGGTTATGATAAATAGATTACGGATATAATACCTACTTGTTCACTTTATTTTTTGTATAACATACTTATTATGCAATACCAAACACAGAATGGTTAATCTGATAAATTCAAAATGTTGAATATGCAGAGAATATATTAATACTCATCAATCGGTATAAGGATGACATTAGAGTAGTTTTTAGTAATAGGGATGTTAAAAGAGACAAGAAGATCTTTAGCTTGTGGGGTATCATTTGAAAAAGTATCGCCTGTACATTATTATTTTTATAAAAGGGGTGGATTTTGTAACTATATGTCTTTTTGGGCATACTGTTAAAGGGAATTGACTTCACAATTAAAAATTTTTGTTATTTGTTGAAGGGCACAGGGGTGGTCTCTGTAATGACAATAAGGGTTGCAAAAGGGGTAAAAAAGATTGAAGTCTTGAAAATGCGTGAAAGCGCGTAAAATAACATATGAAATGTGGGTTGTAGACTGCATATTTCAAAATTAATTTATTATTGCCCTTTTTAGGAATGTTTTTTTAGATAAAAGGGCGAAGGATGATCATCAGGTTCTGCAAGATATGAGAGAGTAGGTATTCGGAATCTCATTCAAATTAAAACTGGTCTATTGATTTTTTGTTTTTCACTCAATGGGCCAAACCGAAGGTGTCGATAAAATCCAAGAAATACTTTTGAGACGTCATCAGCTAGGGACAGTTGACAGCGCATATCCCACATCAACAGTACATTATTGTCCACCTCAATGTAGAAAGAACTTCATCCAAAACTGTATGGTTTGGCGATAATCACCACGCCTTGGAGACAGCTTGTTGTTCACAGTTAAAGTTTTGTTTTCACACAGAAAAAAGCTGCTGCCATGGGCAGGAGAGGTAGATTTTTAATCGACGACTACTAACACAACGGTTTGAAAGCATTTTTCAAAGAGACAACAACCTTTTAATTTTAGAAAGGAGTGACTTATTGTTTTCTGCCCACCTACTTTGACGTACATTCGGTGGTTTGGTGCTTTGCTAGATACGCAACAAGAAAGAACCTCGAACACTCAGCTGAATAACTCTTTATTATAGATTCAGAAAATATGTGTTAAAGTACGGTAAGTAAGGTGTAATGAAAGATCAGTACTATCGTTTACTAATTACTTTCTTTTTGAGAAAAAAATGTGGTTAAATATCTAAGACATAATTGTATATCACGAAATCTCAGTTCGAGGCTAGTCTCTTTATAGTTAAAATTTCATTAAAATCTTATAACGCGTTCGAGAGTTATGCCGTCACAAACATTGCCACATACTTACTTAGAGTTTATTACATTTATTCAATAAATTAAACTAACTAAGTACAAAGGAATCAGTCAGATTACCTAAGGACCGTTACAAACGGCCTATAGGTAACTCAACTGTTCCAGACCAGTACCAGACGGAAGCGTGCCCAAGACACTGGCTGCATTGCCACGCTGAATAGCTATGCTAATTCGCTGGCCTAAATACGCTGGCATAATTACATACATTCAGTGCCGATATCCCAACTAAACTCGGGGATTTTGTTCGCTTCGCTCACTCGATCAACTTTTATCGTACAGCTAATTTGCGTAATATGAAATATTCAATTTGTGAAATTTCCCCAATTAACGCGTGCGGATAGTAGCGTAGCGTCCCAATCGATATTGAGTTATGTTTACGTCACACAAGTAAGTAGGTATAGATGTACCAGCCTAAAAATGAACACCCTTCCACGGTGTATAAACGCAATACACATAAATATGCTTTGGTATTAGATGTTATGTAACTAGCCGAATGTCCATAAGAAATACAAATCATTATTTAAAACACTTCTAGTACCTAACATTCAGATAATTATCCCTCATCGTCCTTCTATAGGTTATAAAAGTAGAGGGCTAAATAGCAAGAGCAAGAGAAATACCTCAAACATTAGAGTTAGTTCATTCAACTTACGTTTAAGGACCTGTATAGCCTATAGCTTGCGAAAATTCTACTGCCGAAGTCCGCCGCTAAGCAGTTTGCTGTGTTAATGCCTATCAAAGGCTTCCGCCTTTGATAGGCAATTTCTGAGGAAACTAGTAGACCAACGTAGACCTAAGTCTCGCCCGATAATTCACAGACAAGCATCGAGATCAAGAGCTTTTTTTACGATGGGTCAGCTCTTGACCACGAAACTTACAAAGGCAAGAGCGAGATCTGCGATGGAGCGAGCCTACCCAGAAAGTGCCTATTAACTCTCTTCTTGAAGACATTAGGGTTGTAACACAGCGGAAAGCAGACGCTGGGAGCCTATTCCAAGTTCTTGCAGTGCGCACAATAAAGCTTACCTACATAATATTTCAAATAAAAAAATGCGGCTACGTAAGGATATCAATATACACTAGGTCTTACAATAAATCTAGCTCTAACAAATCATCTGCAGGTAACAAACGTATTGTTTAATTTGGCAAAAATAACTACACCTATATAATAAAAATCAGTGATTTTTAATAATTGTGGCGTGGTATTGAACTAGACTGATGGCCGCAGAGAGAGAGAGAGGCAGGCAGCCATCAGCTTTATTATACTTTTAAATCAGCATTTTGTATGAATCTCAATAAATTAACAATTTGTAGTAAACACGCTTTGACTTTCAATCTGAATTTTCCAAAAAACATTCGTGAACAGAAACGATCTAAAACGTACCTAATCCTAACCCCTAGAGTTAACTTCAGCTTTGAGAATAAAATATACGTATCTTTGAAAGGCAAAAGTAGGCAGTTATCTCGAAGCAAAATAATAATCGTTTATTTTTTCAGTTGCACGTGAAGGGTTCTACGAGGAAAAGGGTCTTTCGCTTCCACAAACACGTAAAGTTAGAGAAAAGTGCGTGAGAACGAAACAAGGTGGCGCCCTCTCCGCTTCAACGGGTAATACCGAACCGGCTCCTAATGACCCATTAAGTTTTATTTTCATTTCTCTAATAGCCCGATTTAACTCCCTGTTATCAACATTAATATCATCGACAGACACTCACAACGGTAAATACGCAGTCGACTTTAACGTGTCAGAACACAATATCTATAATATTTTATCTTCATGCCATCAACTTACAAATTTTATGAGCCATAAAATTTTGAGCGGAAAGTCAAAACGATTCCAGGACAGCATAATCCGAACATTAAGAAGTATTTCGTAATTTTTGAAAAAGTTTGAAATAATGAGGCTGCAGCCTCAGACGTTACAGATTGGGCTCGGATAACTGGAGGGCAATTGCGCCTTTTATCTAAAAAGACCTTGGAAATTAGTATAGCTCTTTCGTTTTATTTTTCGCTCACCTTTGTATAGGCATTCGACGACCCATCGCTTTGAATTAATTCCACGCCAAGGCGATCGTTTGTATTTCTTTTGTTTCAAAGGTGGGAACGCTTTTGGTCCCAGTTAAAGATATATTTGGCCCGTTAGCACATTGCGACAACTTTGACGTCGGCTATTTATTTACTTGTCTCAAATCTCAATAGACGCCGCTGCGCCTCGCATTTCAGTTAAAATTAAGTTCGGCTGAATGATTAACGATACCTTTTACATTTGTGAAGATATCAAAGGAAATGCCACCGCTTTAATTTTAACTCAATTAGTTTCATCCATTACATGTACTGTTTCTACCGTTGAAGTTGATATATCACGTAGATAAATCAATTAAATGATTGTGAGACATGGCGTTTAGTATGAACCTAATCTCTGTTGCAGTGCCACATACCGAACAACATATACCAATTTCATAGTGGCAAAAATTTGTTTTTGTGACATACCTAATATAACAATATAAACATAATTAGGAGAGAGAGAAACAGAAGGAGAGATAGAAATAAAACATAGCCATGACTGACACCAAGGCTGATACACCGCCCGCTTGAAGAAAGAAATGCCTGAGTGTATATAAAAATAATACAAAAGATTTGCAATTTTTATTGTTAGTATAAGTATCAATGAAAAAAGGAATGTTGACATTAATTTGAACCATCGATGAATCTGTTTACTTTGGTTAAAGATATACAAACAAATGAACGTGCTGCACTCGCTGCAAAATGCACTGAGTTGCAAATACGAAGAGGTACCTACTTATTCATTAACCGACCTAAATAAAATGGAGATTCGTCAGTCTTTTTTTTATGTTTGTTCCCCGATTACTTGAAGATACCTGGACCGTTTTGGAAAAAAAAAATTTGCTTGAAAGGGTATACTTAACAGGTGGTCTCATTCCTGGTGAAATTCAGGGAACTCTTCAAATATTTTCGGCACACTTGATGCGATTTGGTTGTACTACCTCAAAAGTAAGGAAAAACGGACCCTATATAAGATTTCGTGTCTATCTGTCTATCCGTCCATCTGTTATCAAAAGAATTGAAAAAAAATACGTCTTTTTTTATACTTCTAGGAGACGGAACAAGCAAGTAGCGCACCTGGTGTTAAGTGCATCTCTTGCCTATGACAAAGCCTTACTGCATAAGTCACATCCACAAGAAACATAGCCTACACGGCACTGCATTGCGCCTGCCAACTTGAGGCATAAAGGTGTTAAGCCTCACGTACCCGTAATTTCACCGGCAACCATACCCTTCAAACCGAAACACAGAAATGCTGCTTGGCGGCCGAAAAAAGTATGGTGGTAGTAATTCTCCGGACCATTTCACAAGGGGCTTCTACTACTCTTATAGTCATCCAGGTAAACGAAATTTTATCATAGAACATGATAAAATTTCGTTAGAATTGTCTTTATAGTGTTTAGAACGTATTTATTTGCAACATAACATTCAACTCGACCTAGTTTTTATACACTGTTCGACGGGGAGTCGCTTGGTCTTCATCTAACCTGGTGTCAAGCTATGATAGGGCTGAAAAGGAAGCGCACTTCACCCGGAATCCTTAACAGACTGAGGAATTGACTATCTTACCATCTACTAACGCCGTAAAAAAAAATACGTGGCTCATCTAATCCGTGACACTATGACAAAAAAAGCTCTGTAGTACCATCGATGGTTCTGTCTGATGGTACTACGGTATAGAAACGCAATTTAGAATTGTTGTTATAGCGACAGGCTCAGGTAAGATTGATAGCTAGCCAGACGGACTTAAACAAAGTACAAATTTGTTCACCCCTGGATCGAACCCGGGATCTCTGATACCGGTGGGCAAACCACTAGACCACAGAGGCGGTTAAGGATTTTTTATAGCATTTTATAATTCCTCTTTGTACTTTTTTAGCATTGTTAATGAGTTTAAAGTTTGGGTTAGAAATAAGACTGCACCCGTTGCCTTCGACTCAGAAGTATCTTTGTAAGTTTTATCATTTATGAAATATCTAGGTACTTATACAACTTAAGTAAGGTGCATTATGTTGTACTCATGTAATGTTAAAGGCTTAGTACAAAAAATAAAAGATTTCCTACCATCCGCCTGAATGTTTCTTTTTTTTATTGTACTCTCTTCACAAGAGGCTCTACTACTCTTCACAAGGAGCTCTACTACTCTTTCACAAGGGGCTCTACTACTCTTCCACCTTCGGCCTTATAATAACCTGGAAATCAGGTGAGATGAAGGCCAAGCACTTCCCCGACGAGAAAAGAAAAGAGTGGAGTAACAAATGTAATGCTTACGATATCCTTTGTTTTTTTTTACTGCAAGAACTTGGAATAAGCTCCCAGCGTCTGTTTTTCCGCTGTGCTACGACCCTAATGTCTTCAAGAAGAGAGTTAATAGGCACTTTCTGGGTAGGCTCGCTCCATCGTAGATCTCATTCTTACCTGTGTAAGTTTCGTGGTCAAGAGCCGAACCATCGTAAAAAAAAAAAAAAGGTTAAAAGGTTTAAATAACGTAGCGCTCGTCTCAATCGCAGTTGACATATGGAGCAAAGTTGTTCTATCA
This sequence comes from Venusia cambrica, assembly GCA_951394065.1. Taxonomy (NCBI): domain Eukaryota; kingdom Metazoa; phylum Arthropoda; class Insecta; order Lepidoptera; family Geometridae; genus Venusia; species Venusia cambrica. The sequence continues at coordinate 2,636,676 of OX596059.1, read as the reverse complement.
GCTCCAGCATCAGTACCAGTACAGCGGTTTTGCCTCTGACACCTGGCAGTAATTAGGTTGAAATTTATAGCTTTTACTTCCCACCCCGTCATTTCATCTAAATCATTGTTTCGCTTAGTTTTACGACACCACGCGAGAAGCGATGTGTGTTGTGAAATATGATTAAGCTGTTCGGAGTATTTTTCCCGGATTCCCTTTGTGCTATAGTAATTAGTTTTTTGAAAGTATCGGCGTTTTCAATGATAAAGTTTGCGTAAAATATTGGTGGCATGTAGAAAAGTAACTCCATTACCTTAATGGAAAACAGAGGGCCCTTGCTTTTTTGCTTTAGACCGATGCCGCAGTGCAGTTACAGGAATAGGTACTAGGTACATGTATCAAAGCCTTCTTTCATATGGATAGCGGCTCCAACGCCGCTAGCGGGAGCTATATCGGCTTTTATTACTACCTACATCGCGCGCTAATTATAGCCTGAACCTGGCATAGAGCTTCTAAGTCTGATCACTTTTAACTATACCTATATTGATAGGAATTTTTGATTGGCAATATTACACAACTAAAGCCGAGCAACCCATGATGCTCTTGTGCAGATTTCTCCGAAAATACATTGGTTTTTTAAGACGTGTATTGATTTATGTATATAAAAAAATGTATACTTAGTATGTGTATCAGTATTTGAATAAATGACTAAAGCAAAATAAAATTACCCAAGTACAACTTCAACAATATTTTACAAATCATTACAATCACCTATGTAACCGCCTTTTTGGTCCAGTGGTTCGCCTACCGGTGTCAGATTCAGAGGTCTCAGGTTCAATCCCCAGAGGAGTACAATATTGTGCTTGTTTTAGTTGGACTTTGTGCTTGACTTACTTTTTAAGTCCGCCTAGCTAGCTACCACCATCTTACATAAATATGTCGCCATAGCAAAAATTTTTAAATATTTTATATCGGAATTTAGAAGTAAAAAAGCCAGTTCCTCAGTCTGCCTTCATACCTTCGGCCTTATCATAACTTGAAACCAGGTGAGTTGAAGGCCAAGATCTCCACAAAAAACAATTGAGAAAAATGTCTTATATGGAAAAAGCCGATAGTTTCATAATAATTTCACATATCATATTTGTATCTATCTATAAAAAGTAGGCTTTTTATTAGATTAATAGGTAAGGTACATGATTACTTTCCCCAAAAAATACCATAAAAATTGCTCCCAGAACTGCCATTACATTGAACTGAGCGGTAAATATAATTTGCTGGAATATCTCACGTCGCTCAGTCGAAACAATAAATAGGTAGACCAATAATGCAGTTTGGTTTGTTCCCTCGCAATAAAAGGTTGTTTTTATTGTCCACTCACAAGCACGCTGTGTTCCGTTACGGATGTGCGAAAATTAAGTTTTACCCCGGGATGCGCTCAGTACGATATACGTAAAGAGTAGGTATGTATATAAATACTACGTGAGTCGTAACTCATGACCCAACTACTCTATGGCCTGAGGACAAAGCTCAAAATGCTACCATACATTCAGTTTGACAAAGCAAATTCGCCACTCTATTTAATGCGACAAAATTAAGTTAGAATTTAATTTTACGGTCAGGCTACCTGCGTTTTTAAAAACATTTGTTAGCTCGGTCACTTTGTGATTCAACAAATATTCATAAAAATGCAAATTTGAAAACCGCTCAAATACATACAATTTCCTACATACTCCGGTCTTTGCTACAGAGTTTCGTCATGTATATGGTAGGTATTTATAGGTAGTTATATTTAAGTAAATTTTTATTTTAGATTTACTGAGATAATTTTGTCAAATTGACATCTTTGTTCGCAACTTAAGCCAATTCAATAAACAATTAAAATCCATTTTATATACCAATTCCTCATTTGTCAACCAGTAGAACTCTGTTATGTTAATTGTCATCATGTTTTTGTTCATTTTTTTTATTCTCCGTTCGTTATCAAATTTATCTACTTAGTTCTAAGCACATGTTTTTACCTTACAATCTAGATCTACACCTTTAGTATTTCTTTAGTTTTATTTCTACTTGGTTGTAAAGTGTATTGTGTAAATAAATAAATACGTTTATTGCAGTACACTGATTTGCGTTTGCGACTAAGTACATTCTGCAATTAAAAAAATACGAGATTTATTCCTTATTTTTCATCAGGATCAGCTGTTGACCTCTAAACTTGCACAGGCAAGAATGTGATCTAGGATGGAGCGAGCCTACCCAGAAGGTGTCTATTAACTCTCTTCTCGAAGGCATGGACACAGCGGAAATAGTTACAGACGATGAAAGCTGATCCCAAGTTTTTTCAGTGCACATAATAATATTGAAGCGCATATTCGCATAGTGGAATATTAACGAGGTGGGGATGATGATTAGTTGTGCGTCTGAATATCCTATTAAAGAACGATAAAGACACATCATAAACATTAGAAAATAACATTATAAGTAGAATACCTGTGTTGCTATTAAATTATATAAATGAATTATATAAAAGGACTGATTTAAAAGGACCCAAAATTATTTATCTTGCAATACTTTTTTTGTTTCCCACAGAAACCTAAACATTAACATGGTAGAAAAAGTCATATCATTATCATTTAAAAAGGATCAATCAAATGTGTGTTGAGGAATAAGAAAATTTCAATGATATCCATGGGTCAAAATAACGTACCTAACAAATAAGTCAGTATTTTTTTTAGGAGTAGTAGAGTAGAGTTCGGTTTGTAGGGTATGGTTGCTGGTGAAAATACTGGCACACGGGGCTTAACACCTTTATGCCTCAAGACGACGGGCACATTGAATTGCCGCGTTGGTCATGCTCTTTGTGCGTATGATGCAGTAAGGCTTTAATATAGATAAGAGTTCCACTCTACATCAGCAGCGTGCAAGTTCCGTCTATACGTCGTCAGTATAAAAAAATAATTAAAATGTTTTAAATATATAAGTATTAGTCAGCGATCATAACAGTTCCTATTTTTATCCACATCACTGAATTTTTATTTTTCGATTTTCTTACTCAAACAGAACTTAATTACGGCGTTTCCTGCTTTGAAGCTTACGCAAAATCTCAAAAGATTTTCCGCTAACGTAATTTCAATTAATCTGATTAAATAAACATCCGCCCTTTTTATTAAAAGTGGAATCAAATATTTTTTGCTTCTTTCGCTTTTAATTTTGCAGGCACTTCGTCCGAGTCCAGACCAACCGCAATTTTCTTGATTGCAATTCATTAAAAGTTCACCTACTATATTATTGTACATGGATATGCGTCTTTCTGTATTTCAGTAGCGTTTTTGAAAGCTTATCTTATTAATCTTCCAGCTTCACACATTCCCACTCTAGGCGGGTTCAGCACAACATGATTTCTTCCCCCATTCCTGTTGATATGTTCCATTGTGTAAAATTATCCAGGAGATAGCCTCAAGATAGCCACAGAGTCCACTTTGAAGGAGTACAAACTACTGGATAATTACAGGATGACAGTTTATTATGTTATACCAATACAATATACATTGGCATTTCAGTGCGAATATTTACAAACAAGACACCCGGGGACGGGAGGCGGGAAAGAACTAACGATTTTACTTTACTACTTTACAATATGAAACTATCACTTTACCAATCATCACAATTATCTTATATTTCTCTTGCTCTTGTGTTCCTCTCACATTCCAATTCCTTCCCCCGTTCTTCATTTTCAACTTCTTCTTCTTTTTTAAATGACACTAAGTTTACAATCATAAGTAAAAATTCTATGATTGGCGGGTTATTTTAAAAATGATATGGTGGTAATATTTGGCAAAATATCATTTTGACACACCAAATCACTATTTATGCAAGTAAATTATATAAAAACTAGTCTGATTCTAATAATTGTACTTAACCTCTCCCCCTTATCCATATTCCTATATCCCTCTTTATCTACTTAATTAACTTAACTGTTATAATCCCACCCAACCGAGTATTCGCTAGGTAATTCTGTAAGGCAAGCGGCCGGCTTAAAAATTAGGCCAAAATTCTAACACCTTCAATCTGTGAAGAATAACGGTCAGAAAGATGATGATGACTGTAGTACCTACCGATGCAAAAGTTACCTACATTTACTCATTAATTTGCCTCAACCATACATTATCTAAGCAATCATACCTTTTACACATTCCTGACATAGAAAACGCAACTCTTCTAATTATCATCACACATACCTATTTAAGATATGCCGACTTGACCTGCATGAGGAATTGGGGTGATTGCGAATTTTCAATGATCAATAATTTAAATTTTGCGTCGAAGCCTGTATAAATCGGTTATACTCGAAGAGGTGACACTCTTTGTGGTCAGCATTAATATGTTAACTGGATATTTTGAAATTTAAATTATACGTCATTGATACAATATTTTATAAAGTTTCTCAAGTAAGCTGGTGGACCAACCCTTGGCTATCAACAATAAAAAAAATAGCGACTTCCGTAGTCCGGCGCCAAGCGGTTGCAGTGTTCTGTCGGTGCTCAGGAGAGCCCAGTGCTGCCGCCAGACCACATGTACCTTTATAGGCAGTATCATTGATAGTAGGTTCAGCTGGCACCGATTTGTTCCATTGTACCATTAGTCCTGATTGAGATAAGAACAAAACACTTTAAAATATCAAAATTCTGTCCTCTTAATGATAAATAAATAAATATAACAGGACATTTTTCAGAGTAATAGAGACCATTGTAAAAGGGCTCGTCCGAAGAAGTACTACCACCGTACCTATTTCAGCCGCCAAGCAGCATTGCTATGTTCCGGTTTGAAGGGTATGGTCGTCGGTAAAATTGCAGGCACGTGAGGCTTAACACCTTTATGCTTCAAGTTGACGGACGCAATGCAGTGCTGTGTAGGCTGTGTTCTTTGTGGATGTGATCTACGCAGTAAGGCATTGTTATAGACAAGAGATGCACTTAACATCAGGTAGGCTTCTTTTTTGTTCCGTCTCCTAGTTGCATAAAAAGAACATTCATTTTACACAGCAGTCCCAAACTAAGCAAAGCTTGTTATACCTATGGGAACTACATTAGAGATTCAACACCTGTACGAGCCAGTTTGACTCGTACAGTAATATATATTTATATAAGTTGAGTGCTAGATGATGATGATGAGGAGAAACACTGTCGACGATCAGTAATACGTTTTATTGTTACTTAATTATGTTAAGTAGGTAAGTTTGACCATTCGCAACCGTCTCGTAGCTTGTTTTGCTTAGTACTGTTCTGCATCTAAAGTACAGAGCTAAGGTAAAATGCTGATGGCAAATGTATGTCATCATACATTCTTACCAACCCCTAAAAAAGGCATATAACTAACAGGATGGCGGAATGGTCTATAACATTAAAATGTTCAATAACAAAGTAAATGTGAATGTCAAGGTAAAGTCTTACTAAAATCTAAACTTATTATAATGCAACTTATTTTAGCCTAGTCAAATGTGAATTTGATATCTTCGCTGACGGGGACTACTTCGTTGTGCTCCTGTCTCGTCAGGCCTGGCTCGTTGACCTCCGCAGCTGACGTCATACTCTTTGTACGCTGTGTCGTAGGCCGTGTCGTCAGCTCGACTTCCGGGTCCCGCTTTCGGCCTCTTTTGCGAGCTATAAAAACAACTATTCCTCCCACCAAGATGAGTCCTAGTATTAGGTAGCAAAGAGTGAACTGGTGAATGTCATGGCTTGACGTGTCTGGTTCCTGAAGCGCTTGTTGTTCTTTTGCTCTGTGTGTACTCAATCTAGAGCGTATACCCTGAATGTTATCTGATGTCTCTTGGTAAGGCTCTAGTAGTCTTGGTGTCTTTATTGTATTCACTATTTTGTTTATCGTTTGATTCAATACAGGAATACTCAAGCCGAAGTCTACTCTCGCGTGCTGTTGTAGTTAGCGTTTGCGTATATACTCTTTAGTCTGGAATATACATCCTTATTTTAAATTAACTATTGCCGAGGTGTCTGTAGTATGCGGGCTGACGTCACCATCGTAGACACTTCTAAACGGGCACGAGCCACACCAACAAATTACAATACAATACAATACAAATAATTTATTTCACTTAATCTAACATACATACATGTTTCATGGTTTGAGACCCTCTTTTAAGTATGGAAATACCTGTGTTAGAGAGTCCCGCTCTTCCATAATTTTTAAATTAAGTTAAAATAAATTAACAAAAGAAAACTTAATCAACAAAAAATACATATATTTATATAATATCCAAAGCTTAAAACAAAAAATGTGTCTCTGTGTGTGTGTGTGTGTGTGTGATGGTGTGTGTGTTTGTGTGTGTGTGTGTGTGTGTGTGGTGTTTATTATGAAATAATTTCCAGGAGTTTTTCAGTTTCCTCGTAGTTAAGTGTTAATAGCCATTCATTCAGAGTTTTTTTGCATTTATAATTGTTTAGAGAGTAGATACTTAAAGTTCTATTAATACTGTTGTAGAGGTAAGCAGATTGCGTGGTATACTGCCGCGATGCAAACTGTGACCGAGCAGCTATTGTAGTAGCTACTCTATCTCTTCTGCGTTTATGTAAATTTTTGGTGTTGTATTTAAGAGTTTTATGTAGCTTCATAATTGCGTTTTGGATATAGAGTTTCCTGACTGATAGTAGTCCTGAATCACGGTAGAGCATAACTGTAGCGTATCGGTAGGGCTTAAAATAAATCACTTTTAAAAGGGATCTCTGTGCTCTTTCGAGTTCTAAGAATTTTGTCTTACTAGCTCCTCCCCAGACTGGTATGCAATAATTTTGAATTGATTGGGCCAAAGATATATAGATTTGATTGATTAAGTCCTTTGGGGCAGCATGACGTAATATTTTAAAAATCCAGATTAGCTTACGGATCCTGTTCATTAAAAGTTCGATGTGAGCATGCCAGGACAGACGTTGGTCAATCATGATACCTAGGTATTTTGTGGTCGCTACTTTGTTGATGTTTGGGCAATCACATAAAGCGTCAATTAGCTTACATTTGTGTATTTTAATGTCATAATCAAGATTGGGTTGGCTATTATTGTATTTAGAAAAGGTCATAAAGTTTGTTTTAGAGACATTAAGGGTTAGTAAATTCATGTTAAGCCATTTAGACACTTTTATGAGTCCCTCCTCAGTTCTTTTTTTAACGTTATTCCAAGATGTACCGTCAAAGACGATGGCAGTATCATCTGCGTAAGAGAATATCTTAGCATTATTTAATCTGAGGGTACAAAGGTCATTTATGTAAACCAAGAAGAGAGTCGGACCCAGGACGCTCCCCTGGGGTACACCATAGCTAATAGACTCATCGTCACTAATGAATTCGCCGATTTTAACGCGTTGTGTACGTTCACATAAGTAATCTGACAGAAGAGCTAACGGCATTCCTCGTACACCTACTTTTTCAAGCTTACTGATAAGTATTTCAACATGGACAGTATCAAAAGCTTTCTTGAGGTCAAGGAATATTGCCAGGCACTTTTTTCCGCTATCGACTTTTTGCACAATGATGTTACTGACTGCTGTAACAGCGTCTTCCGTAGAAAGTCCGTTTCTAAAGCCGAATTGCGAGTTTGATAATAAGTTAAAATAATTTAAATATTGCAAAAGTCGGCTATTTATAATCTTTTCCATTATTTTGGAGATAGATGGCAACACAGATATAGGTCTGTAATTATTTATGTCATCCCTCTCACCACTCTTATAAACTGGTGTTACAATGGACTGCTTAAGAAGTTTGGGGAATATTCCTTTAGTAAAGCATAGGTTTATAAGATGACATAAAACTGGAATTAAAATATGCTTGGAGAGTTTTAGAAATTTAGTAGGTATGTTATCCCAACCGGGTGCACTTTCAGATTTGAGGTTCATTATGACATTATGGAGCTCTACGGGATCAGTTTCCAAGAGTGCAAAAGATGACACCTGTCTGGAAGGTGGAGTGAAGTCAGGTGATGATAGGTAATGTGATATGTTTTGTGAAGAAATACTTTCAGCCAGTGATTTACCTACATTAGAGAAAAACGAATTTGTATAATTAACGGATTCCCTAGGTGAAGCGTTCGTATGTAGTAATTGTATATTCGGTTCCTTTTTAGGTTTGTAATTAGTTATATTATTAATAGTTTTCCATAAGATTTTACTGTTTTTTGAAGATTTACTAAGCTGTTCTCTATTGTATTTTCTTTTTACTTTTTTTATGAGGTTATTACAGTAGTTCCTGTATCTTCTATAAGTTATCTTTAATGTTTCATTATAAGGATCAGTGCGTAGTTTTCTTTGCATATTATTTCTGTTTATAATGCAACGTAAGATGCCTTGTGTAATCCAGGGTTTAATTATTTGCTTGCTTCGAGGTATACGTATATTTATCGTGTTGTTAATGAGACATGTTTGTATTTTAGTAATCAGTAATCTACAAAGAGTATTTGGATCGTCTAGTTTATATAGGTATTCAAGATTATACTCAGTTAGGTTTTTTAGTGCATTTTCAAAATTAATAATTGTTTTTGACTTGCAACAGTTCTTATATGTTATTTTAGAAATGTTAAGTAAAACCATAAAGTGGTCAGTAATTGTAGTTTGTAGAACGGCAACTACGGCAGAATTTTTATTTTTATTTATTTTTAACAGGACGTGGTCTAGACAGCTATCTTCTCTTGTAGGTAGGTTATGTCCAGGCAGAAGGCCATGCATGGATAACATGTTTAAATAATTTAATCGATTGTTCCTTTCTTGGCTGTTTTCTGTTGATCTGGGTAAAGTATTTATGTTAATATCACCTACTAGTATAATTTTTTCGTACCTTTTTATACTGTCTAAGTACGTGTCTAGAGAATTTATAAATAAATCAGCATTTGCGTTAGATGGTGATCTGTAAATACAAACAATAATAGTATTATGCATATTTATTTGTAGACAAGATGCATGTTTTAATTTTATTTCTTTAACCATAGTCTTTTGGTTATTTTTAATGAAAGTAGTGACCCCATCGTTTTGGTTTAAATGAAGTGTAGTAATAAAAGAGTTGTAGTTCGTTAGGTTTGGAATAGGCTTATTCTGGGTAAGTCTACATTCTGTTAGCACAATAACGTCTGCTTCAAAATTAAGGAGAGCCAAGTTAGATTGTAGGTCATCTATATTTTTATAAACACTTCTAATATTCTGCGAGATGATAGTTAAATCAGTAGGTTTAACACATAGCATTTTAGAGAGTTCAACAGTTGCGCACTCGAAAGAATACGCAATTTCAGAATTGTCTAATTCATTTACTTCTAAGGATTTGTCCATCATAGAGTATCAAATGAGGAAATTTCATGCTTTCCTAGAAGGTGTTGCGTGATATGTTTATTTAGCATGTGTTTTTGTGTAAAGTTATTTAGTACGTTTGAGAATGAAAAGGCAAGGCTATTGAAGTTATTGTTGTGTTGTATTATGTGTAATAATGGTAGTGTTTCGTATGTTTGTAGTGTTTTGAAGTTATGTTTTATGTGTTTAAATGTGTAATGGAATACAAAATTGATCGATTTGTACAAGGAAATATTAAAATAAAGTTTCTTTAGGATTTCACTATAAAGTAGAGCACACTCGAATGTACATTCTATTAAATGCGATAGTCATGCAGTCTGAAGCAGGCTCTGAACTTGATTTTCAGATTTGATAAGTACAATTGGAGTATTTTCAGAAATTCTTACATAAACGCGGCCATAGGATGTCCAGCAGAATTTATACCCCCTGGATTTGGCGAGGTCCCTGGCAAGGAAGAAGAGGCGTGAACCTTTGACCGTCAACTGTTCAGACACAAAAATAGGTGTCTCCTCGTTCTTTGTAAAGCCTAGGTTCTTAGCGCGGAGCTTACTTTTATTTTTAATGTTGTATTCTTTGCTCTTTTTCAGGACGTTAGTCTTTATGATCGTAGAAGAGAATTCAACCACAATTGGTGTGTTTTTCTGTCCATCTTTCTTTTCTCGTACTCTATAAATGTCTCTTACATCTGACTTGTTTAGGATACAGTCAATAGATTTACCCAGACGAAGAACCATGTTTAAGAGATCTTCCTTATCTTCAGAGTTATTTTTTGGTACATTTTTTATTTCTATGCTAGTTTTGCGAGTGCCTCTCTGTAGCTCTTCAAGCCTGTCCTCCAATAACGTAATGTGCTCCCTATCTTTCATACGCTGTTGCTCCAGAAGCTCAATTTTCTTCGTTAGCTCTTCATTTTGCGTAATTACTTGGGTAACAGAAGCTTGAATAGTACGGTTTGAATTTTGTATTTCAGTCAAAGGAGGTGTAAACAGCTTTTTAAGTTCAGTTTCTTGTTGGGTCATAAGGTCTCTAATTAAGACTTTCATCTCTTCCCTAAATACATGCAAGTCATCACACCATTCAGATTCTCTTGCTCTTTTTCCTCGTTGAAAAGCGTAGGTAGGAGGAGTTGTTTCTAAACTCAATTTGCATATATTGCTCTCTGATGGAGACTTGTTCATCGCAGTCTCGCTCATCATAAGTACCAGGCAGGTAGAAGTGTCGAGAGAGTATATTAAATGCGCAAGAGCAAGTTGACTGACGACGGGCTGAGCGTGCCAGGTATCGTAGTACTAGGCTAGCAGAAGCAATAGGGCGGTGTTTATGCCATGCACGCAGAGTTGTTTTGTTAATATCGCACTTACGTCGGTTTGGAGCTGTAGCTAGTGTGTAAGCAGGACGTACATGGGTGCGAGCAGGATGTCCAGATGTAACAAGCGTGCGCTTCACTTTAACGTCACGTTGCGACAGGCAGCCGAGTGAAACAACAAATATTGTACTTGCGTGCGTGGGAGGGAGAATTGTCCGTATTGTAGATTCCGTACTGTAGATGGATTGGGTTCTGGCTTGGATGCTAAGTTACTCCTCACTAGATATGTAGTCCTATTTTTTAGACTCGATTTAATATGCGTGAAATTAATTTAATTTGATAATTTAAAATTGAATAGGGTCAGTTTACACCGTCTACACCGTATGGCGGTCCGGGGGGAAGAGGAACAAATTAGCCAGGTATTGTTGATATGTAATCAGATCCAGCTCGTCTCGCATTTCATGTTATGGGTAGTTCACGGCGGTGAACTTGTTTGGTGGTTTAATTGTTTCGCTTCACAAGGAGCGTTCTGGTAATCTAATTTGTTTAAATTAAAATTGCAAATCAATGTGTTTGTATTGCGCTCTATGCATTCTTGTTTAGTTGTGCATTTATTATTTTCGTGACTATGCAAACAGTTTCCGCAAATGTTCAATTTAGGAACTGTGTACCTTACGTGCTTGATTTGTCATGTTTACAAATGGGGCACATCACGTACGTGATAATTATTACAAAGAGGGCAACTTCCGTAACTTCTGATATGAAATGTTTTTAAACCTTCTTGGTTTTTATTTCCTGTTGATCTGAATGAGTTATTTTGTTCCTCATACATTTTTCTGTAATTGTTGCTATATTCGTTATTGGGCTTAAATATATTTTTGTAAGTTGGCTTCGCCGTAGTTTATGAATATGTTGTGAATTATTGCTTGTTCAGACACAAAGAGAGGACAGTACCTTATTCTTCTCCACGTATTCGTTTTAGACATTTGCAGGTCCTTATGAAGATATAAATAATTGTTTGTTCAGACACAAAGAGAGGACAGTACCTTACTCTTCTCCACGTATTCGTTTTAGACATTTGCAGGTCCTTATGAAGATATAAATAATTGTTTGTCAGACACAAAGAGAGGACAGTACCTTACTCTTCTCCACGTATTCGTTTTAGACATTTGCAGGTCCTTATGAAGATATAAATAATTGTTTGTTCAGACACAAAGAGAGGACAGTACCTTACTCTTCTCCACGTATTCGTTTTAGACATTTGCAGGTCCTTATGAAGATATAAATAATGGTTTGTTCAGACACAAAGAGAGGACAGTACCTTACTCTTCTCCACGTATTCGTTTTAGACATTTGCAGGTCCTTATGAAGATATAAATAATGGTTTGTTCAGACACAAAGAGAGGACAGTACCTTACTCTTCTCCACGTATTCGTTTTAGACATTTGCAGGTCCTTATGCAGTTTCCACATGGTAGGTTCCGGGTACGAAGACAGGGCAGTACCTTATTCTTCTTCAAGTATTCCTCGATGATTCCCGCAGTTTACGACGAACTTCGATTACACTTGAATGTCCTTGAGCAAGAAGGATGTCAGCGACTCTCCGCTACGAAATATGCGACTTCTCAATTAGCCTGGTGAGACTCGCTTGTGAGAGGCCGGGCCACCGATCCGCTTTCGTAACTTCAAACCACTAACCACCCAAAATTGCTAGGTTCGAAGGAGCAAATGTACGAGCCAGTTTGACTCGTACAGTAATATGTATGTATTTAAGTTGAGTGCTAGATGACGATGATGAGGAGAAACACTTACGACAATCAGTAATACGTTTTATTATCACGTAATTATGTTAAGAAGGTACGTTATGACGCGACCGAGACGGTCACGAATGGTCACATCGCTTTTTTTTATTAGCACCGCTCTGCATCTAAAGTGCAGAGCTAAGGTAACAACACCCAAACACAGAACAAACATATATATTCATCAAGGTCCTGGGTGGGAATCGAACCCACAGTCTACAGCACAGAAGGCAGAGCTACTACCAACTGAGCTATGAGGCGTGTTTATTGTGTGACTGACAATCGCTTTTTTTCAGTCAGTTTTGATATTGTGTGATATATGATTTGAAAGTACTTAATTTTGAAAAAAAAATGTGCGAAAATTGCTTAACTCGCGGTAGAGGTGACATTCTATTCCTAAACGGACATAAAATTTTTAGTTTGCGAAAAGTTGAATTCTAACATGTTTAATTTGCACAAAGTTGATTTTTTTAAATGTTGAGTTTGCATTAGGTTGAATTCGCAGCAAGTTGAATGTTGTTGTAGACTGTAACACTCGTACACTATTATAATTAATATTATTACAGAAAACTAAATATCGTGGAACAGTAAAATTTACCAAATAGGCCTTCCTATGATTTCTGGTAATTAATGCAGCTTCTAAATATGCATATTTACATTAGGATCTCATAAGTACTTGCTCTGGCCTAGAGCAAGACTAGTCTAGAAGTCAAGAGCTGACTCCTATTTTCCCGGTTTAATCGGACATTTGGTGATTTCTACAACTGCAATACACATTATGTAATACATATCATCTTTAAGAGCTCGTACTTTGTAAGATAAATCTCGGCGCTTGTAAAAGCCACAGATCTAATATTTGGGCACATCAAAACTTTGGTGTTTTGTTTTGCATGGGGCTATTTTCATAACACGATTGCTGAAAATTTTCTCGGAAAATACTGTGTTTTGCATATAAATATCCAAATTTATCTCTGAAACGGATACACATCCGTGTAAATTTTTAACCACTAGGAGATTTAATTTTCGCATTAACGCGTAGGTACCAACATATTATACCTAGAACACTCAACATAATAAAGCACTGAACAAATCAATGCAGATAACTCTCGAAACGTTTTATTGATGTGTCATGTGTCATTCTTTTTTTACTTTTGGTCCTAGGAACATGCCGGCTTCCTCACGATGTAACCTTCACCGTCAGAGCATGTACATGTGTCAAATGCGCACAGAATCTTCCGAAAAACCAAAAGTCCATTGGTGCACGACTGGATTTGAAACTACAACCTCCGGACGCGGGCCCATACCCACTTGGCCACTAAGCTCTTAGTTTGATTTTTTTTTAAAGTGATTTTTTAAGTATTTTCATTAATCAATTCATTCACTTGACATTGTTAAGTTAACATTAATCTGTCGAATTAATAACACACTTCAATTGTACATTTGTCACATTACATTTGTATTGAGCAGAACTAACCAAGCAGATTGGTTAAAAAGTCGTCTCTCTGTCGCAGTTGGAGATACCGTCTCCAACTCATCAATAAATCACGAAGAGCCTTCAAACTGTAGCTGCATTTTATCTGCCACTTGTCTGCGAACACGACGAATTGATAACGGATTTCCCAGTCGTTAGCGAAAACCTTCTCTCCGTAATGATTGTTTGAACAGAGTGCTAAGATATACAAATAGATAATGTTAATAGAAGATTTGTGAATAAATAAAACCCGACTACGGAAAAATCACACTATAAAAAGTAATCTTGAATAAAAAAAAAAGTTCTCATCTGAAATTGTTATAGAACTAAAAACTATTCTTGGGCAAATACAAAATAATTTATTGCTAAATAAACAAAACGAACATACATACAACAAGAATTAAACTTATTTATCATTATTACATGAACAACATACAAGTAATAGATTTGAATATAAAACATGAATATAATACATATGCATAGTGAATGTTCAGATGATAGTCGTGGTTGTCGCCATATTCAATTTAATGTGACGTCACAAAGTTTATAACTAGCGGACGATCGACGCTTCCAACGATACCTTTCCGTTATCTAGTTCCCATATTACAAGCTACGCCAGTTTGGTGCTGGATGGCGCTGTTTAAAATTATGTACCGTAATTTAAAACTTTGTCTAACAAAAAAACATTTTAGTAATCTCCCACTCTTCCCGACACAGTACCCCCCCACTTTACGACAAACAAAAAGGTTGCGGATCAGAATTTCAAAACCCTCCCATAAAAAAATACACTTCAAAAACATTTAACACTATGCATTTTACAATTTTATTTTATTAACTCCATGGAAACTTGGTGCACTTTCTTACTATCGATAAAATAATCTTCGATCTCTTGCAGGGTCTTGTCTTTAGTTTCCGGCAAATATTTATACAAAATTAACGTAAATACTGAAGCCGCTACGGCATAAAAAAAGAATGCACCGTACAATGTAAACAGTTGAAATATATGCGGTGACAGCTTTAAAATAGTGGCCATTAGTAACTCGGAGTACAGTGTCAGTAAGAGAAGCGATGTACTCTTGTATCTCAGAAAAATAAGTTCCCCAAACAATGAGCTAGGCACTATCATTGGTCCCATACTGATTGTCATCGAAAAAATAATCATCAACAAAACGGATACAACTTTGCTTTCATTCACAATCCTTACATTAATAAGATACAAGTAAACAGAAATTATGTAAAGGAAAACTATACCTATGGCCGAAAACAACAATAACAAAGTTTTCCTTTTGAGATATTTTGACAAAACACAGCCTATTTGCATGCCAAAAATGGTAAAACCTTCCAAAATCAGCATACCCATGTATGCAGTATTCTCGTCCTTAGTAATTTGACTAATAAGCTCCACGGCGTACATGGTACAAACCAATTTTCCAGAGAAATGATACAAAGACATAACGGCAGCTGAAAGCAACAACGGCTGGTAAAAACTTTTCGTAGTCCATAATTTAGCTGATTTTCTTAATTTACTTTTAAAACTTATGTCTTTCTGCCTTGCAGATGAAGATAGATAATCCTTTTGAGTATTTATAAGATTTTCTAATTCCTTCTCGGACTCCGAATCAACTCCTTTTAACCAGCGATGTGAGGCGGAACACTCGTCAAATCGCCCTTTCAAAGCCAGCCAAGATGGTGATTCCGGCCAGAAAATGGCTGTAAAACAATATACAGTACAAATAAATGCTAAAATGCCAATATTCTTCCAGTGGAACCAGGTTCCGATTGCATTGGCAACCCAAACACCGTAGAAGAATATACTCGATTCAATTGCCATGAAAATGCCCCTGTATCTGGGGGTTGAATACTCGGTGACGATTACGATTAACAAGGTCATGTTGCTGGCGAGAAGCATGCCCTGTAATATCTCGCTGATCAGCAAGTGTACGGGAGTGGTGCTGCAGTAGAACACGACGAATGCCAGTATTGTGTTAGCGGTTACTACCAAGAATGGTATTTTTCGTCCCACACATTCTGAGAATATGGGTATTATGACCACAAATGGTAGGGCACTGTAGCCATGAACTGATGCTGAAAAAAACATATACAGTATGACAATACCAACCCATTTTGGGTACATTTGATTTACCTTTACTTTAAGTGGAGTTTTTTAAGTTTGGTAATATTTTGACATTGCTTAGATAGGCACGAATAAATTCTAATCTATAGGAAGATTCTTACTCAACCACGATGTCATGCTGACGCTAATCACTTCACTTGAATTTGCCTCTCTTTTTATCTGTGGTATAAATACGGTGGGTGCTCCAAAGCAAAGCCCTAGTACAAAATATATGGAGCATACTCCAGTGAAGACAAAAAACTGAAAAGATATGAAAGGAGTTACATACACATCTTAAAATTATGTAGAACAACGTGGTGTACCAGAAAGCATTGGCGAATAGCAATGAGTATATATTTTTTATGTTTTTCAATAAAAAATTGAGTAAGTAAGTATTTCAATATACATGACATGTATTTAAATTATCGTTTTAATTTTGCAAAAACAGCAAGCATAAAAGTCTGAACGGTCATCTTACATTGTCTGTCCTCTTTCTTTAAAACTTAAAATAAATCAAATCAATTGCTTTTTTATCTGTTTTGAGCTAAGCAAATAAGTGGTAGCAAAGTATTTATAGCCGCAATAGAAATTAGATCAAATCCATAGGTTCCCCGGATTCGATTCACAGGTACAGAGGTAGTACCTACAAACTTGTGCAAGGTTTGGTTGGTGGTAGGACTTGTTTCAAGTCCACCTAGCCATCTTTATTAAGTTTGTCGCCATGACAATAATTCAAAAATATTTTGTTCCGGCATTAACTGGTAAGGTAGCCATCCTCAGTCTGGTTAGGATTCCGGGAGAAGGCCGCTTGACACAGGTGAGATCACGGCCTAATTCTTCACCGTCTTACAATAAAAAAGAACCACCTCTGTGGTCTAGTGGTTCAACCCACCGATTTCAAATCCAGAGGTCCCGGGTTCGATCCCCAGGGGGAGCAATATTGTGCTTGGTCAAAGTCAAAGTCAAAGTCAAATATATTTATTCAGTAAGATTTTTTAAGATCACTTTGAAACGTCAAATCTACCGCCTGTTCGGAGTCGGCTACAGCACACAAGGAGAAGGTAATAACCTCGGTTTGGTTGGTGGTAGGATTTTGTTTAAGTCCGCCTAGCTAGCTACCACCATCTTACCTAATTCTGTCGCCATGATAACAATTCTTAAAAAAATGTTGTGTTCCGGCATTTAGAGGTAAGATAACCAGTTCCTCAGTTTATTGAGGATTCCGGGTGAAGTGCGCCTCCACCTTCGGCCATATCTCAACTTGTTACCAGGTGAGATAAAGGCTTCCCCGTCGTACAAAAAAAAAGATATAAGTATCCATGTTAATTCTTAAATTGGATAAATAGCCAATTGGACATTTTCTATTAGGAATAGAATAGATGAACACTCTTGTAGTATGTACCTACTCAGCTAAGAAAATATCGTCTCACTTTTCTCCAACTCACCTGTCTGAAGAAATAGATCCAAGATTTTTTCTTTATCCTTATTTTTTTAACTTCATGTAGTTCTTTTTCAATATTTGTGTATTCACAAATGCTATCCATGGTATTTAAAAGAATGAACGCTAGCGACATACGAGCTACGGCTACAAGGATAAAATGTTCACGATTCAATAAATGCTTGTATCTACATAAATATCTATTTGACTAGGTGTAAGTGATTAGGTTAGTTGTACTTCTAAACAATGAATTCACACATAACACACAAAAACAGCCATGTGCGATTTGGACACGCATACAAAGTGTTCCGACCCGAATTCCATAGCAAAAAAGGTTTTTTTACAATTAGTTCTGGAGCATTCGTGTGTTACGCTTGACTGGTTTTTAATATTTGTTTTTCATACAACAGGGGAGGGACTACAATCACATCAAGTTTGATTTTTGTAGGTATTAGGGGAAAGTGGGGGAATTACGAACACCTAAGGAAAACTTCAAATAAAACCAAAACAAAGGGAGGCAGGCGAGTTTTTGTTATTAAAAGAACAAGTTATTTTATCTTACTAAGTAATTCATAGATTTATTTAATTCTTCTTATAAAATCAACAATCATATCAAAAACAAAACCCTAGGTGTTCGCATTTACCCGACACTAAACGGGTTATTACGAACTTCAAGTGGGGCAAAACCGACCTAGTCTAATTAATATTAATCAGCCTTTAGGTACGACATAAAACACATAAGTAGCCAGCCGATGATCACTGCCCGTCAGTGCATTTTTCATGTGCAACGCATATAATTTCGAGGCATCAAAAAAAAACATATGCAATTATCTCTAAAATTGTAAGTAGCTAACCTAACCTTACCAATACTAACTTTTTAAAGGGGTAATGGCGAATGTTCGAGATTACCTCATCAAAACCGTTCGCCATTACCCGATGTAGTCGCAAAATAAAAAAAATACCATAAAATCATACTTAGATTAGACATAAATTGACACGTAATATACACCCTAGTATATATATCAACAGCAACAAAGCTACATCGACTTATATTAACGAGAAAATTGCATCATAAACAACAACATAGAAAAAATACTCATAACTCACACTTTGCGCGCTTGTGTCGCTCGAGTCACAGCCCGGCACTGGCGGTGGCGTTATGTATGAAATGGCATCAGACGCAATTCGTTAATTTCTTTCTTATATAGTAAAATCGGTGCGTTCGGAATTGCCCAGCGTTCGTGTTTCCCCCACCTTCCCCTACCATTTTTACGATAACGCTGACATAAAAAAATAACAAATAAAGTTTTTTATGTCTTTCAAGTAATGAATTCACCATAACACATGCACTCATAAACTTCAACCAGCTACATAATTATTACGAATCAAATTATACAGCCCTTTAAAGGCAGGACCGACAGACCGTGTATAGGCTTAGTAATAGGGTCCCCTCGGCACCCCTTGGGTACGGAACCATCAAATTAGTAGGTGATTGGAACGTTCCAGGAGAATGAAGTTGTAGCTTTAGGTCATTAGGTAGGTTCATAATAATTATCTGTCATGTTTTTGCTAGGTTTTTTTTTATTTTTGTACGACGAAGAAGCGGCCGTGGTGGAGGCGGAATCCTCAACAAACTGATGTATCAGTTTTTGTTTTAAAATATCGGTTTACTAGTTTTGTTTGTACAGTTTGTCCTCTTTGCGTGCTACAATAGGCTCGTTATAAAATTGAGTGAAGTAAATACCTACACATATGATCGTGTAAAGTACCAGAAAGTAGAACAGATGGATGTTTTTGTAAGTGCCTAGCCCAGCAGTTGGTTAGACCAACTGGGCTGATTGAAAAATGTTACACAGGCAACATACATAACGGTGCATTGCCAGCGACGTCGTCCGCGTAATAGTCTTTTAAAATAGGTGCTGGATAGACCGGGATTTAGAAATCTAGAAAAATACCAGTCAAGTGTGGTTCACACACACCGAGGGTTGCGACTTTGCGACCCACATTTGCAGGCAAAAATGCAGGTTTTTCTTAATCTTAGTGCGGGTCTGACTCACGCTTGGCTAGTATTTGTTATTTAGTTATTGATTTACCTCAAAGTATGCACTATATTCAAACCAAGCTTGACATAGGTGGAAAATAACAATTTATAAAAACGTTTCTTGTATGTTTCCATATTCCCCGTTCATTCAGGTCTGAAGATTTTAACAAGCTACCTGTTTACCAGTTCAAAAGATACAGCTCTTTAAAGGTTGTTTCCGTAAACATTGGACCCCCTTTCATTTTATAATTCTAAAAACCCTAAAAATGTCATTGGTTGTTTCCCAAGGGTAATATATATACGAATTTTCAACCTTCTATCATGTATGGTTTCGGAGATGTGCAATATTTCACTCCGAACTTATAACCCCATTTTGAGCCCCTTGAGGTTCAAATTTTTCGAACCTTCCTTACCTACAGACCAAGACCAACATACCCTCCAAATATCAAGTCTGTAAGACCAGCGGCTTAGGCGTTGAAAGTATCAAATTTAATCAGCCAGTCAGTTGGATCTTTTCATTCTCCCGCTGCGTCCATTTCCCGCTACACCAATTGGCCCACTATAACCTTTTCCCATTATATTGTACCCCAAACTGATGGTTTCGACCCGCATTTCCAGACAAACAAATAACATACCTTGAAGCACCTGCACACCGCGTTTGAAAAAGATAGGTATTACCGTTTTTTTTGTGAGAACTATAATAACCAGTTATAAAAACGTTCCTTGTATAGAGACCTCCTTTTATTTTCATTTATATTTCAAGTTATTCGGTGTGATATTTTTTTATTTAAATATCTGGGACACTTCCTTTTATCTTTTATTTTATTTATTAGGTTTATCAACCAACAAGGGCCATGTACAATTGCTAGAAAAGGTGAACTTAACTAAGTTTCTATATTAATGTTATCTAAATTATCAGGCAAGAAATTCTTGGATTTTTATTGAAAAATATCAACAGGGGCACAGTGAATATTGATAGCTTTGCTTATCCTTGGGATGGGTGAGTTGCTGCCAAGGACAGTGGTGCGAAAAGGAGGTACTAGGAGTGGCATTAGTTGACGAGGTAATCTACAAGGGGCCCTAAAGTTTATTTTAGTTAGTAATTGGGGGCAATCAATTTTGTTGCTTAACAATTTATATAAGACAACAATGTCTATTTGTGATCTTCTACTTTCAAGGGCATGGATTTTAAAAAACTCAAGCCGATCCGAGTATGATGGCAATGTTTTGGCCTTTCTGGCCGCATAGGTTAAGTGCAACAAGAACCTTTTTTAATCGAGATTTTTTTTTAATTTGTGTGTAGCATAATGAGGCCGCCATACTACAGAGCAATACTCAAGTATGCTTCGTACCAGATATTGTAAAGCAAGATTTTGGTCTGAGGATTTTAAATATTTTGCTATTCCTGATAATAATTCCTAACATTCTTGATGCTCTTCTGATTAGATGATGCACGTAGGTTATTTTTTTGTCAAGAATCACGCCCAGACCCTTGATTTGATCCACCTCCTGAATTGACTTTATTCCTATTTTATATCCAGAAGAAATAGTTTTTTATCTGCGAGTAAACTTTATAAAATAGCATTTGTCCGTGTTGATGTTCGTTTTGTTAATACCACGCCATTCATGCAGGCGATCTAAGTCCTCTTGCAACAAGGATACATCAACCTCTAAGTTAATTACTCGTGATATTTTAAGATCCTCGGCAAAAAGAAATGGTGATGAATGTTTAAAGCAGATTGGGATGTCGTTTATATTAAATAATATAGGTCCCAGGTGGCCTTGCGGTAGGTACTCCGGAGCTGATATTAAATAAGTTAAATTCATATCCATTGACGACAACGGTGAAAGAACGGTCTGATAAATAAGATTTAATCCAATCAATAAAATTACCTGACAGCCCATATGTCGAGAGTTTCATGATGAGTAATAAGTGAGAGACCCTGTCGAACGCCTTGCTAAAGTCTGTGTATATGACGTTGACTTCTTTTTGTTTAACTATGGCTTTAGCAAGGCTCTCAAAAAAAGTAGCCAAGTTTGTTGACGTTGATCTATATTTTATGAAACCGTGTTGGTGTACAGTAGTATATTGGTGAAAATGATTTTCTATAGTCAGGAAGATCAAGGATTCAAAGACTTTTCCCATAGTCGATAAAATGGAAATAGGGCGGTAATTTGTCACTATCTTATTATCACCAGACTTGTGAATCGGTACGACTCTAGCCGTTTTCCACCTTTTTGGGAAAGTTCCAGATAAAAGTGACTCGTTGAATATGCGAAATAGTGGTATTTCCAAGCAATCCGAGCAATTCCTAATAAATATTGGCGGTATGCCGTCCGGTCCAGCACCTTTAGTGATATTGAATGTATTTAGTTTAAATTTTACTAATTTTAGGGATATCTGTACCATGGACAACACCGAGCTGTTCGATTTGGACAAAGCATTTGACATATGAGGATTGTTAGAAATGTTGGACTGATCGTATTAATTCAAAAATGTGCTAACGAATAGATTGCAAATTTCAGAACCATTTGATGTGATAGTTTGACCGTTAGTCATTGTATTTGGTATTTCATTTGTATTGCCCCTTTTTGTCTTAATACCATAATATAAATGACCAAAAATATTTTGGATTCTTTCTAATTTTATACTCAAATTCTTCGATGTAGTTGTTATATCGATTCATAGTGAGTTTGTCGCATCGATCACTCAGCGTTAAATAAGCTAACTTGTCCATAGGGTTTTAATATTTCTTGAACCTTAGACGCAAACTGTTTCTTTCTCGCAATAACCTGATAAGTGGCTTATCAAACCATGCTGGATATTTGTTTTTTTGTTGTCTGTTCTTAATTCCATTACATTGTTTGAGGTTTGCTAGATAACTAAACTCAAATAACTTTTTGCAAATGTTGGAGGTGTGAGTGTTTGTTTGACCACTATTTACAAGGTTCCAATTAATTTTGCTTAAGTTAAAATCATATTTATCAAATTACAATGATCAATGTAGTGCTCCAACTCTTTGCTACTACAGGACAAGGTAAATAAATAGGACTAAGTGCAAGTTCAAAGACTGTTCCTGAGTGAGGTATTTGTATACACATATTATATATATTGCATATATTGGTACCCACACATCTTCACATAGGCTCTCCCAGTTAAACATACGCGTAGCGGCCAACCTTTTTGACAGGAATAAGGGCGGCACCACCTTCATCATCAGTGTCAAATCCGGTTGTGTCTCTCCTAAAAACCGTATATCTGTGATCAAATAACTCTGCGTCCATAACGCTATCGTTTGACCAAGTCTCAATTGTGACATCGTAACTACTCTGCACCAAAGCTCTATAAAAAATATGGGTTTTAGTAATGGTATAATACATTGTAGTTATCGAGTAAACCAAAGCAAGTTTTTATTTTAAATTTTCCGAAGTAGTCGTGTCTTTAACAATGATGAATTCTGAATCCTCGTTTTTTCTTATAAAGGTGCGACCGCTTCGGACCCACACAAATTTGTAACCATTTTCCCTCGCAGCCCGCCTAGCTGCAGCATGTAACGACTTATTTTGTGGTGCTCAGGTGGACAGGTGCTCAACAACGTAGACCGGTATTTTAGGTCCTGTATAACCTAAATGGGTGCTATTGAGCTTGTTGCTGGGGTTTCGCTTGTTAAACTGGATAGTCGAAGGTAGGAACCCATCGCGAGCCAATGGTGTATTAAACTCCACCACTGTAGAGCGTGGGCGTTTATTATCTAAGTTTTGTTTGGCCGTCCTGGTGATATACGAAGAATGTTTTTCTCTTCTATCTGGCATCCAATTACATCGCCGAGGTTTTTCATTATTGAGAATAGGTTTTCCAGTGTCTACCGGAAAAAAAGACATTTTCTTCCGGTAGACACTGGATCACATGGACGTTTTGTTAAAAATGGTTCAATCTTACTTCAAGACTTATTATCTTGGACTGCGCTAAACTATTACGTTCCTGCAGAAGTTTGACTTGTGCTTGGTTGTCTTTGTTTTCGGTCGTAATGATTTCAAATCGGTCGTGCACATTTTCAACTGCTTGCTTCACATTTTATATCTCGTCTTTAACGGTTACCATCTCACTCGTAAACTGCCTCATGTATTCCGACATATGCTTTTTAAGAACATCTTCCATAATTTCACGTACTTCATCACGAGTAATAGTATTAAAGTATAATAGGAAAAAAAGACAGTTTTTTGCACACTATTAAAGGCCCTTGCTTGAGCGATCCGTTGCGCAGGTAGCGCAGGTAGTTCTTTCTCCGATTTAATTCTAGTGTGCGGATAAAAAAAAATTCACTGCAAGATATTTTGTCGAATAATGCTTGAATCACTTGTATTTGTGAAAGTTAATAACAAAACTTTGTAAATAAGGGCTGTTGAACAATGGTTACAAACACTCAGACTTCTCACTTCACTTTAACAGCTAGGATTTATTAAAATCGCGAACGTAATTTTAAAAAGTTGTTACTCCTACAGCGTCCAGTGACGTACGATATTAGGGGATAGATGTCTAAAATGAATAATATTGAGCTTGATTTGGTTGGCAGTAGGACTTTTTTCAAGTCCACCTGTCTAGCTTTATAAATCGTACAAATTAAAAAAAAAACTCGACTTGAAGACTCCACAATTTTACTGGTGCGGAAAAACAATTCGAATACATTTTATGAATCTTCTTTTCTTCAATAAAAATTAAACAATTATTTAGGTAAGACAGAGTCATTATTCGGTTGCCCCTTGGAGGTAGATATATTTGAATAAATAAACTGAATTTAAAACATTTCTAATCAGTTTTAAGTAAGTTACCTACTGTATAATATACATCTTTTTATTATTATAAAAATATGATTTAAATTCACACTTGAACCAAATTTGATCAATTTCGATGGTTGTTTTACAGTCTTGATTCATATTGTCTGGCTAAGATAAAACTGATAAATTATAAGTACCTACCTCACTAAAATTAATTTGGTAGAACAACATTCAGCTAGCCCATACTAATGTAAGCAAAAACCTTGTGGCATATTTAAAAACATAATTTCTCGTTCTGTAAGGTTAGAGGAAATTGTTCTATTTATTTCATTGCTGTTATTTGTAGGTCGAAATACTCAACTATTTATACCCGTCTACAGGCGTGTTACTTGGTATGTGTTTTTAAATCTATCAAACATAAAAAGAAGAAAGACACATCAAATATTAGTCAACTACTGCGGCTGCTCTCCACATCACCTCATTTTGCGTTAGTGGAAAGGCAGTCTTAGTAATGTTCATTAGCAAAGATTGCTGTCAATCAACTAAAAACATTCAAATCTGTAATCGAACACTATTATGCGTGTTTCTTTGTTAAATATGTCAAAACTGTCTCAAAAGTTTGCTCTGTTATTTACAAAGAGGAATCAATCAATCCTGAATAGCATTATTAATATCTTGTTTCATTCCATTTACTTCACAGCAGCTTTGTTTGGCTTAGGTCGATCACTAAAATATTCCTCGATTTCTTGTAAGGTTTTATCTTTAGTTTCCGGCAAATACTTATACAAGATAATTGAAAATATTGTAGCCGATACTGCATAGAATAAGAAAGCTCCATGCAAAGTGAACAACTTGAACATATGTGGTGACATCTTCAAAACCGTAGCCATTAGTAACTCTGAATATAAAGCCAATAAGAGTAGAGTTGTACTTTTATATCGCAAGAAAACAATTTCTCCAAACAAAGAGGAAGGAACGATCATGGGTCCTATGCTAATAGCTACGGAAAATATTATCATTAGTGAAATAGATATATACACGTTTTCACTAACAACTCCTAAACTTATCAAATACAAATACAAAGATATTATGTACAAAAACGTGACACCGATTGCCGAAAATAACAGCAACAGCGTTCGTCTTTTGAGGTATTTTGACAAAATACATCCAACTTGCATTCCAAATATAGTGAACCCTTCCAAAACCAACATTCCCATGTAGGCGGTTCGCTCATCCTTGGTTATTTGACGGATCAAGTCTACAGCGTACATAGTGCAAACGAGCTTTCCAGAAAAGTTGTACAAAGACATGACAGCAAACCCGAGCAAAAGAGGCTGATAAAACCCTCTGGTTGTAAACGTTTCAACTATATTTTGCAACTTGTCTTTGTAACTAGTAGCTTTACGTCCTTTACACAACTCGAGATATTCCTTCTGAGCTTTTATGAGACTATCCAATTCTTTCTCAGATTCAGCGTCACATCCCTTCAGCCATCTGTGTGAGGCAGCACACTCTTCGAAACGCCCTTTGAGAGCTAGCCACGATGGAGATTCCGGCCAGAAGAATGCTGAAAAGCAGTACGCGGTACAGACAAAGGCTATGATGCCGATGTTCTTCCAGTGGAACCAGGTTCCTACCGCGTTTGCGACCCAAACCCCGTAGAAGAAAATACTTGATTCTATAGTCGTGAACACCCCCCTGTATCGTGGGGATGAGTATTCTGTGACGATCACGATCAGCAGAGTCATGTTACTTGCGAGGAGCATGCCTTGTATCATTTCACTGATTAGTAAGTGCATTGTGGTAGTGCTCCAGTAAAACACAATGAATGCTAATATTGTGTCCGCGGTGACTACCAAGAATGGTATTTTTCTTCCCACGTATTGTGTGCATATCGGAAGTATGACGACGAACGGCAGAGCGCTGTAGCCGTGGATGGACGCTGCAACAAAAACAAGCGAGTTCTTTCAGCGTTCATGGATTCATGGAGTCTTGTGGTTCGACCACCGGTTTCAGATCCAGAGGTCCCGGGTTCGATCCCCATGGGGAGTATAATATTGTGCTTGGTTTGGTTAGTGGTAGGATATTGTTTAAGTCCGCCTGGCTAGCTACCACTATCTTACCTAAGTATGTAGCCATAACAAAACTTCTTAATTCATTGTGTTTCAGCATTTAAAGGTAAGATAGCTACATTCATTCGTTTGCTATAAGTAGGTACTTATACAAATAAAACTAGAGATAGTTTTCAATCATTCGCTTACTATAAGAAGATATGTACTCGTACCAATTAAACTAGTTTTAATTCATTCATTCATTCCCTTACTATAAGTAGGTACCTACTCGTACCAATGAAACTAGTTTTTATTCATTAATTATATACAAACATTTATTCAATAAAAAGTACAATTAAACTAACTATGTACAAAGGAATCAGTCAGATTACCTAAGGACCGTTACAAACGGCCTATAGGTAGCTCAACTGTTCCAGACCAGTACCAGACGGAAGCGTACCCAAGACACTGGCTGCATTGCCACGCTGAATAGCTATGCTAATTCGCTGGCCTAAATAAGAGCCAGCCCTTGGGTCACGTGTCGCCTCAATCAAAAGCCCCGCAATATTTTTGAAAACCCGGAGGGCACTTTTTCATTAATTCATTCGCTTACTATTATGTAGGTACTCATACCAATGAAACGTTGTGAATAAAAGTTTTCATTCATTCATTCATTCATTATCTTACTATCAGTAGGTACTCGTACCAATGAAACAAGTTTTCAATGCGATACGCTGCGTAATACTTACTTAGCCACGATTCCATGTCAGTGCTGATGGCATCGGTGGAGTTGGCCTCTTTTTTTATCTGCTGAATAAAGACTGTAGGTGCCCCAAAACATAGTCCAAGGACGAAATAAATGACCCACGTGCCGCTGCAGACGAACAACTGAAAAGTTATGATGGTCTGTAGAATTTGTTTTTGAACGCACCGCAGAAAGGCCATTCGCAACAGGTAAAAAATGCCACCACGTCTAGTAGTAAATAGATGCGTGTGCGTAAAATAAATGAAAATTGTTTAATTCCGTTGACAAAAATCCATATCGGTTAGTAAGAAAGCAAATAAAACATGAAAATAGTTTCATAAATTAAAATTATATTAACCTTTTATTATTTTAGACTATTTTTCATATCCGCGTAAGTGCAGTAAATGAGTCCAAAATCAAAGTTGGGTGTCATTTAGCAACATAAATTTTATTGAAAATAGTGACACACCCGGGAGTTTCCCGGCATTCCGTGGAAATTCACTAAAATTATTTTTGTGCGTGAAAAATTGTAACCTAACACAACCTAACTTGGAAATTCTATAAGTATTACCTAAAATCCTTCCTCAGCGCATTATCCTCCCTCTGCATGGTTTGGCGTGTTGACGTGATTGTCAGTCAGTCAATCACACTCCAGGATCATATCATCATATAAAAGATCCAATATACTTAATTTTATATGCTGAAGCAAAAGGTGCTAATTTGCAACTCACTTGTCTGAAAAAATACTTCCAAGATCTGCCCGCGATCTTCTCCGCTTGCTCCTCCATCACCAGTTCACTATAATCACAACCGTCCATATTACTTAGATATACAAAAATACTTAAAAAAAAAACTTCGGATCATTAAAAAGTACTGTCAGAAGCCAAAAAAGATATAATGACATTTTGATATCATCGAAAAACTTTTCTTGTGATTCTCTTTGGTCTCGCACAAATCGACTGATACACGGGTAAGTGTTGTTTTATACAGTTCCGAGTGCAGTTGGATTGATTCGATATGACTCGGCCTCACCCGCGTTATCGCTGCGTAAGAAAACACAGCACAAACGTCTCGATATAAAAATAAACGATTACTACAAAATGATTTGTTTGTGCACTTTGATTAGGTACCTACCAAATTGATGAGGGAGTAACAGTAACAGTTAGCGTTGTAATTTGTCATAATTTATGTTTACAGTGATAATGAGAACGGTAGGTATGTTGAAAATATTCCACATTCATTTGAATAAAAGTAGATTGTGTTACATAGTATTAATTATTGCATACCTACCTACTGACTGAGCGATGTACTTACTGCATATTTTAAATAAAAGTTCTTGAGGTTTGTGGAAAACCCGAAAGACCTATCAGTTTAGTACTATGTTAAATTAACGTTAAATTATATGAATACAAAATTAAACAAGTGGCTGAACTTCCCTATGGACGTTTTGGTGGGGACCTAACTCAGGATGAATTCATGTTTTCGTAGTCTGCAAGTCAAAATAAGACTTTAATTTGTATTTCTATTTAATAAACAGAACATAAGAACACGTGACAAGGTTGGTCAAAACACCCCAATAGACCCGAATAAAATTGGCATTCAAATACAAACAAATCGGTAATCTATCCTAAAACTGATAATCAGAGTTCGATCGGCTACGAAGCCACGACCCAAAAACCACAGATAGACAGTCAGACCGACCGACACAGAATCATATTCGTCAAACTTACATCTGGTTTATTTTATTAATTATTTTTTTTGGAAATGCTGTCTTCTTTTCTTCCATTCTTCGTGTTAGCTGGCTGAGTTACAATCCCAGACTTTTC
This sequence comes from Venusia cambrica, assembly GCA_951394065.1. Taxonomy (NCBI): domain Eukaryota; kingdom Metazoa; phylum Arthropoda; class Insecta; order Lepidoptera; family Geometridae; genus Venusia; species Venusia cambrica. Next base: position 2,607,794 of record OX596059.1, on the reverse strand, counting down.
GAAATTATTATTATGAATAATCAAATTTTACCTACTACTATTTCGTCATTGGTTTTAATAAAATGTGTTTCATATAATGATATCAAGCAAGAAAAAAAATTAGATCTAACTGAATCGGCGTTTTTTACAAGCCCGCTGTCGATATGCATAGTTTCGTAGGTACCTACAGTTTTGTGTTGTCCATTTGCTCATTTAAGATGAATAGGCGTTGATAGGTGTTCCTGATAAATATATTACCTATTGGATAGTCTATTGTTCAATTGTGATTTCTTACCAAAGTAAACAACTAAGAAATTAAAAAAAGTCTAACACTAAGTCAATAACAAATAATGTTTAAATCAATCATCATCATACAGAACGGCAGTATATATTTAGTATATAGTACCTATAAAATAACTATCTAGACATATATGTTTATCAACCAGTCTTATTTTAACCGCCTCGGTGGTCTAGTGGTTCGGCCACTATCAACTAATCAGTGTCAGATCCAGAGCAATATTGTGCTTGGTTTGGTTGGTGGGTAGGATTTAGTTTAAGTCTGCCTAGCTGGCTACCATCATGTTATCTAATTCTGTTGCAATAATAACAATAATTGTTGTGTTTTAAGTGCCGCAGAGGTAAGATAGCCAGTTCCTCAGTTTATTGAGGATTCCGGGTGAAGTGCGCTTCCACCTTCGGCCTTATCATAACTTGAAAATCAGATTAGATGAAGTCCAAGCACATCCCCGTCGAACAATAAAAATAAAACTGTAAACTGTTTATCTGTGGGATTGTGAAAGCTCAGTTGAGTTTTCATAATCCTACAGATAAATATTAAAATTAGCAGTTAGGATTGTGTTGTGCATTGGGCTGACCTGGATCTCTTCTGCTTCAGTGTCCAAGCCGTGTGGTTGCGGCTAAGCGGAGATTTCTCTGTGTGGCGAGTTTGATCATAGATCATTTTGTTAGCCACAGAATATAAATAAATAAATATTACAGGACATTAATTTTACACAGCAGAATAATTAATTATTGTTCTTACTTTTTAATCGACAAAAAAAGAAGGAGATTCTGAATTTGACGTAATCTTTTTTTATCTTTTTTTTATGTTTAATTACTGGTAGACGCCTGGAACGATTTGAAAAATAATTTTGAGTTTGAAAGGGTTACTTCACAGGTGGTCCCATCGTCATCAGATCAGGATCTGAGGATGGAATCCTGGAAAATCGAGGGAATTCTTCAAATGCATATATATTATTATAGGCATACTTGAAGCAATTTGAGTATTTTTAGGGTGTATTACCTCAAAAGTAAGGTAAAAACGGACCTTTATAGGATCACGCGTGTCATCAGAATAATTGAAAAAATACTTCATCCAGGTAAACGAAATTGTATCATATTCTTCATAGAAGTCGGTTAAAACGTTATTATTTAGATCATCAATTACTAAGTCTGTATCAACCTATGTATGTACCTGTTCAATTCATACTTTTATGTTTCTTTATTCTAAACTATTAGTAAAAATATTTAATACGCCTTCTGTGTTCTAATATCTATCTGTTGTGTGCTGTTGGTCTATGGAATAAATTAATAAAAAAAAAACGACTAAAACAGAATGAACCAGATTATTAACCAACTTATAAAGATGGCGCTCAATTTGTACCGTATAATGTTGAAAAGTTAAACGCGGAGTCTCTATCAATTTGCAATGGGTATATATTTAAACAACATATGGTTTTGTCATAATATATGATAATATATACAATTATGTCATTATGTCTAGTATAGGTACACACCTACATTATTCCTGCAATGTATTGACAGTTGACACTGTATCTACAGTAATATCATGCATAGTACATTGTGTTGTCTCAACAAAACAATTAATGTCGGTCGCACTTAGGTATCGCATTCTTTGCCCATAGATACCTACATACCTGTAGGTATAGACTGAACGTTGACTCCCAAAAATCGATTCAGGTACCTACCGTGAATTGCACCCGAATCACGTACAGTTTCTGAAAAAAATATACAAATCACTAATAGGTTTAGGTTTAATACATTTATTCATAAAAAGACAAATACATGTCACTTATGAAGAGTATGATCTTAGATAACAATGTACAGTAGGTACTAGGTAGGTATGTCGTCGACTAAACGTACCTATCTAACGCAATTATTTCATAATATATTTAGTGAGTTTAGATTTAAATGCGTGTACATTTTTTTATATCAGAGGGTAGATTGTTGTATAGCTTTGCGCCTTCAAAGGTAATAATTTGTTTGCCATAGTTCGTCCGAGGTCTAGGTAAAACAAGATAGCTGGCTCGTCGCATACTTCGCCTTGTTATTTCGGATTTTCGTACGAATGATATGTTAGTATGAATAGTTTTGTTGAATATTTTTCTGACTAAGATGCATGTTTTGTATTTGTACAGTTGTTTTAAGTTTATCTTAGATTAGTCTCTTTATATATTTTATAACGTCCGCTCTGACGCACTACAATAACTTTTTAATAAGATGTTTCAATGGATGGCGCTTTAAGTGTGATAGATTTATGCAAAACTATAAATAAGCAAACCAATTTATAGAAAATTTAACTAATCTTTAGAAACAATTGCATCATGCCATGACATTTATGTCTATTTGAATTTCTATCAAACTCACAACTTGCTACTGCACTTTATTGATATACAACTTTCCAATTATCCTAAAAATTAGAGAATCCCTATTCCAATGCCAAGAAGCCTGAATGTTGTATTGACTTGGATCCCTAGCCATATTGGTATCCCCGGTAGTGAAACGGTTGACGCCTGTGCGAAGCAGGCCATCCAAATCTCTTGAATATCTCCAAATGTATTACCAGCCCCTTTGCACAGGGCCTAAATCCCATTTGGCCACTTCGTGGGCCCGGATATGGGTAGTATCTAAGAATTTGAAAGATAAACACTTTGGCGATATTCAACCCGGAGACCTTGGTTTTTTAAGTTTCGTAAAGCCTGCAAAACTACAACTTCCACTATTTGCAGACTCCGTATAGGCAATGCTTGTACTCCAGTTCACTTAGCCAAAATAAGGATTAGGGACAGTTCTCTATGCGAATGTGGATTGGACGAAGGAAATGTTGACCATATTTTGTTCTCATGCCCGCGACTTCATCGACCCACTATTGTGTTGTCCGCTCCAGTTCAGAATCAATCTTGCACATACCTTATCTTTGTATGATTCTCCCTATGGAACGCACATATATTTGTTCTCAGACTCCCAGCATCTTTTTGGTTAAAAATCTAGTAAAAACTGACATTGGTAAACCCTTTAGGGTTCCCATAAGGACCACTGAACACGCGATAAGAAGAAGAAGAAGTACAGGTAATTAGTCGTTGTCCATTACCTTTTACCAGGGAGTTCTAGAAATATGTTTGAATCCGCACGATAGTAAGTTTTATATTTTGGTCGGAGACTTAATGGTTGTTCAACTTTGAGATAGGTAAGTACACAATTGGAAGGTTTTCACATAAACGTATCACCATTGCATATGTTTCTTATTGAAGTTGATCTATACAAACAGACAAACAAAAATCACATAAACACGCGAGTGGTCCGGTATTACGATGCCTCGATACTGACACTAATATTTACCAACAATCTGGGCGATGAACAACATTGAAAGCAAAATTCCTATCATCACGAACTTCGAATAGGTTTTTAAACGCGAATAATTATATATATAGACACACACAGATCCTACTTATAATATGAATACGAATGATTGCTTGAATGTTTTTTTCCTTCACGCTAAAACTTCTTGCTGAAGTTTTTAGAGATAATGTTCTGGATCAGGAAAAACACATAAGCTTATTTTTATCCTAGAAATCATTGGCGGAAGCAGTATTTGAGAAAATGCACAAAATCAAACGGTCTTTCAGCGTTAACCTCCTAGTGTCTACGGTCTTCTATATAAAAATCCTTTGTATGTGAACACCTGCATGTAACAAAGCCTTACTCCATGATCTACGCTGCACTGCATTGCACCCGTCAACTTGAGGCATACAGGTGCTAAGCCCCATGTGTCTTTAATTTCACCATTTTTACCTTTAAAACCAAAACGTAGTACCTAATGCTGCCAAAATGCTCATCTATGCCCATAGTAAAATGGATTCTTGTAGGCAATCATCTCCATCATAGGCAACTTCACTTGCCAAGTGGTGCAAAATTCAAATTAAGTGGTGCTCTCAAACGGCTCACTAGAAAAAGTAAATGAATATTATGAAACAGATCTTTTACTCAACAAATCTCAACAACGTGCGAAAAATAAAAATTAAATTGTAGCGTGCCCGTTTTCGGCAAATAGCATGGATAAGTAAATGTTTATATAACATACCTGTCGCATCAACACAATCGTTCCACATCAAATTGCAAGTGACCGACGATGGCACGTAATCCATTCAACGCAAAATCACAAACAGCCATGAATGAGTAAACCAACCGCGGTTAAATAACAAGTTATAGTTTTCTTACCACAATTCTAGTGAATGAATTGAATGATTCTTCAAATTGATTCTAGTTGATGCACTTCTAGCATAGGACTAACAAAGGGCTCCACAACATTTAGGGATTGTTTCACTTTTCAAAAATCTAATTATTTGGAATTGAATGAGGTTGGTACCAACTTACTACAAAATTTGGCAATAGGCCCAGTGGGGGCTATATAAAGTCTCGTAGGTATATACACAATCAATAGATAAATTTAGACGGAGTCGTTGTCCGCTGTGTTTTAAAAAGACGCATTCGATTGTTTCCAATTTCAAATTTATAAACACAATATCAAATGGATTAAATGGATTGTTGATGGATTAAAGACAAAAGATTACCTAATGTTAAATTTAAGAGCTGTGCGGCCCCGCCTTCGATCAGAGTTCAAATCCAGTCGTTCACCAATGGACATTTTGTTTTTTTTTATGTGTATATGCGCACTTGACATAGATAAACCCCTCCCCCCTCGCTTCCCAACTCCTCCAGCGTTGAGACATGAGCATAGCACACAAGATAATCAATACATTACGTGGTCTAGTTTTAGCATAGGACCTTTTTACTGCCTCTGAGGTCAAAGTCAAAGTCAAAATTTCTTTTTTCATTAAGATTTTTAGGATCATTTTGAAACGTCAAATTTACCGCCTGTTCGGAATCGCGACCAGCACACAAGGAGAAAGGCAAGAACCTCGGGCTGGTTAATTTTTTTGATGATTTATTCAACATTTAGATACACAATTTGTTATTAAATTCTAAGTAGATACATCAAAAACCTAAAAACTTAATCTTAAAACATTTGTTATTACCTGTCTACCTAATGGGAAATGTGTTAACATTGAGAAATCACCATTTTGCTGTCAACTGGTATAGCAACATCGGGCCACGCGTTCTTATCGTCGATATAATCACTAATTTTGTAGTAGGCATTTTTAATTAAATTATTCTTTATATACAATTTGAATTTACGAGCAGAGAGTTTGGTGGCGCTTCTAGTCTAAGGTCTAGTAGGTCTAGTGGTTAAACCCACCGATTTCAGATCCAGAGGTCCCGGTTTCGATCCCCATGGGGAGTACAATGTATTGTGCTTGGTTTGAAAGTGCGCTACCACCTTCGGCTTTATCTCAACTTATAACCAGGTGAGATGAAGGCCAAGCGCTTCCCCGTGTTATAGCAATATATATAAATATATATATATGTATATATATTTAGCGTTACCGTAGAGATTATATCAAGACCCTCCAGTTTGGAAAGAGGTCCAGTTGTTGATTGAATAATTGAATATTACTATCACACATGTACGAGCCAAGTAGCCGGCATACAATGCAAATGGATTATTTTATTATTCCATATGTTAACAATCGTTTTGTTTTATAATATTTAAAAAAATCTTTTTTACGGCCACAATTTACCTACATGAAGTAATAGAGGCGCGTCATAACTTATATCTACAGCTCCAGACATAACAAAGAGTATTTACTGTGTCAGACATCGGACTCGAAGAATTCGATACAATAGCATGTTTATGTAGCATCAAATTCATAATTATCCTGTCCGATATTTTATTTTAAGACGAGGAGGTGTTTGGCTTCATCTCATCTGATTTTTTCATCTCACCGAGTTATAAGTGTAGATAAGGCCGAAGGTGAAGACGCCCTTCACCCGGAATCATCAACAAACTGAGGAACTGGCTATCTAACCTCTAATTGCCGGAATACAACACTTTTAGAATTATTGTTATAGCGACAGAATTAGGTAAGATGGTGGTCGCTAGCTAGGCGGACTTAAATAAAGTCCTACCACCAACCAAACCAAGCACAATATATTGTACTCCCCATGGGAATCGAACCCGGGACCTCTGGATCTGAAATCGGTGGGTTGAACCAATAGACAACATGCACCTACTACGAATTTATGGCAGAGTACGTTAGAAGGTTAAATTTTTATTCACATTGTTTGCTGACAAAATACTTCCATTGTGGAACTCACTAAAACTCTTTAATTAGCTGGCCGTTTAAATCATAGACCCTATTTGAATGTCTATTAAATCCGCCTGGTATGGTATCTCTGGGCCGATATGTATTGGTGTGAGACATATCTTAAGTGCAGACGCTCTAAGGTACATCATTATTCGTATAGTCCGCTATCCTTGAAAGTCGTTATCTTATCTGTCCATCCAGCGGTTGCCTGGTTGCGCTTTCAGCGATATGGCCGCCCATTATTTTACCAGTGACGCTTAGATTAAGTTTCCAGTATCTGTATTTTGTTATGTTATTTGTAAATGGTGAACTATAAAGAGTTATCTATCTATCTAAGGTGGTTGTGAATGGTTTTTCCTCAGAGTAGTTTGAAGGCCGATCTGAAGTGCCTCAAGGATACACCACGGTACCTTTGTTTTTCAACGTATTTATGACATTGGCAATTGTTTCCGGCATTCTTTTTTTTTTACTATAAATAATATAAACTATAAATATTGTGTTGCGTGGTGTATGAACAATGGCATGTACCTAAATATTTGCAAGTGTTTGTTTATTAGGTGTTCAAGATGTACACCATAGCTTGAGTATGAATATAACATTGATGGTGAGTGCAAGTTGTTAAAATTAGGGACCTAGGTATCATTCTGGACAGTAATGCTTCGAATGCTTTTAGGTGTCTTGGTTTTGTACATTGGAATTGCAGAGATTTCAAATCCCTTATAACCAAAATGTTGGTCTTCAATTAATTGATTAGAAGTAGCTTGGAATATTGTAGTGTAGTCTTCAGCAAAATAAAGACCTACAGCAAGAATTAAATCAGTGCAGATCTAAAATTGACAATCTAGAATTAAGTCATAATAATATGCCCTCTGCAACCAACTTCAAAGTTCTGGATCTTCATTCTTTCTGTGGCATCTCGCGTATTCCTGTTTTAGAGCCAATGAGCTTCCGAGTTATAGTGATAGACTGGAATACTTCAAAACATGTTTGTTTGGTTGACAGTAGACCATCGATAGACAGTATTTTTCTGTTCAAGCTGGCCAATGGTATCCTAGAAACACCAGAACTACTGTCTGCCGTTACTTTTTCAGCTACAACACGGCTACCCAGAATAGCATGTTTTAAAGTCTTATAGACTATTAGTAGTAAAACGAACGTTGGTCTCAACGCTCTTATATACAGAATGATTCGGGAATATAACGCCTAAGTGCATCTAGGTAAACCTGTTTGCTGGAATTTAAAATAAGGCATGATTTTTAAAATACAGTCATAATATTTGTTCACTGCTCCTATTTGATTTATTTCGTTTAATTTAGTTACTTATCAATGTTTATTTAAATCATTGAAATCTTTGGCCTAATAAATTATTGTTTTTATCTTTATTAGTATTAGCGTGAGGTATTTTTTTACATATTAGATGTTTACTTAATTTTAGATGCCTATAATTTTTCAACCACACAATTTTATTTTAAAATTTATTTGGTTTAAATTTTTTTCGGGTATCTTTTAAGAATCTGTACTCGCTCAGTGTATCTTTCATGTTATGCAGTCTGTCATCAAGCTTAGAGCCACAATGAAAACAGTTTAGACAGAAATAAACTATTATAAGACAGTTTCTTAGCTTGATTTTATGCAACGCCATGATGACTTTTAATGCAAATGTGATATATGGATATATCATATGACTTCAATCTTATTTGCCCTTTGTACTGCGCCTGCAAGACGTTCAAGAAACAAATATAAAGACAATTACAGGCGTGGTTTTAGAAAATAAATAAACAAATACGTGGTGAATTGTGAATGTGTCTAATTATAAGTCCCCGGTAACATTATATCCTACTAGATATACCTAGTGTTTGACCCTCTTGATGTGCCTCAATGTTACATCAAAAGTGAAATAACTTTATTTTAAATGTGCAGTCGATACTCATTCAAATGATGCCCCAAGACATTATTCACTTGTCTCACTTAACACCCCAAATTATCAAACTACCCTAGTTTAAAAAAAAAATAGAGTTAAGTGCAATTTCAGCAGAATCAAAATTATTGATATCAACCATTCAAAAGATATGATTAGAATATTGTAGTTTCCATCCCAATATCTCAGAACACTTCTTATCAAAAATCGCCCGCGACAATCAATTTAGTTTTATGTTATCTTTTTATGATTTCAATTTCAAACAGACCAGAGTGAATAGGTTCCTTTTAGACAAGCGTGTTCCATCTTAGGCCACATCTTCACTTGTATATCAAGTAAGCTGGTGGTTAATCACCAATAAAAAAACAACGGATACCCCTTACGAGAGTTATGCTGTCACAAACATTACCACATACATGCTAACATACAGTGCCACCCAACTTTACTTGGAGATCTCGATCCATTCGTTCACTCGATTAATAAAATAGCCACTGGGAAAGTCAAGGCACTATTTACCTACATTGCAAAAAGTAAAATGAGCGATGATTTGAATTATACCAAACGTCTGCACGAATCTTGTCTACACTATATACTACAGCATTTGTCTACTGATAAGGAAGGGTCACTTGGTTACGTAAGGGATAACGTTCATCCCTCGACAAATATTATGTAGGTAAATGTGAATTATGATTTTGGCTTTGTATTGAAAAAAAGAAACGTTTTTGCATGTTGGTACGGTACCAGCAAACTTTGAAGCGATCTTATTTCCACAATCAATTCCGCGCAATTCTCAATTTCCGAGCTCAAACCCAATCGTATCCAAGCTATTTAAAACTTTACGCAAGCTAAGACATTGCACTAACATCTAGGTTTTTTATAGGTGATAGGCAAGCGAGACTACCAGCTCACTTGAAAAAAATGAGTGAAGATATGGCGCGCTTGTCTAAAGCCTTTCACTCTTAACTTAAAAACTCCAAGATTATTCTTGTGTGGAAAACAGAAGAAGGCAAGGAATTCCGCTCATTACCAGTACTATGATAAAAGTGGAGGCGAATCGATGTGCACAATGGAAAATGTACAAGGTACAGGTTGTAATCTGCCGTAGGTACCTCTGATAGTCTGGTGGTAGAAAAGGTAAGGTGGGTTAAGGTCAAAGACATCGTGCGCACATTTGTCAGAGAGACATGTATATAACATTGACAACCTGGCAACCCGCCGCCGGCGTCTGAAAAATACAAAGTAATATACACTAGGCACGAACCTAGGTAGGTTACAGTATCTAGACTCACCGCTTACCTAAACGACGGCACTTGGTCCCACAAAATGAAATTAAATGGAAACAAATCGTCGAATTATCCACTAAGAAACTTCACCCGCGCAAACATCTTTCTCGCGTGCTCGATAAAGTTCCAAAATTAATTTGCCAAATAACGTCGAAACACGAGATTTAAACTTGCCACCAAACTTCGCTTGTTAAATGTTAATTGTTATCAAAAGAGATTTATTAATAATATTATACCTCTCCGCAATCAGAATATTGATCAGGTTTTCCAGTCTGAGTTGAGTATACCTATAAATAGACGGTATCTACAGGTGTTCGTTTGTATCGTTGCAGAACTTGATCCAAACATTTTCGTGAATAACATTATTGATATCGAAAAACTAGATAACACGAATTCAATTTTAAAACGGATTTGTGCGGTCGCGTTACTTACTGCTGGAAATGGAACGTCGAGACGCGATTTATTTTAACCGCCGCCAGCTTCCACGCCATTAACTTTTTAATCCGAAGATCCGCGTCAAGTGCCGATGATAACACGAGGAAACTTTTGTATAATAGAGACTTCATAAGCTTTATTTCCATTGTATCTTTCTATCCACAGTCCGACTTGATAAACAGCCCAGAACCTCAATTTCTTTTCAACTTGTCAGTACCTACATTCCATGAAGAATATAACACCAGCACCGGCCGTGTAATAAATACCTGTCGGCACCTTCAAAAGGCATGGACTCATGCGAACAGTTTCAACGTACTGGAGCGTATGTGAAAACAGTTTAAGTAGAAAGGATAAGTGTGTTTTCGTAGCATGTGTAGAGAAATTCGACACCCACTCGGCTATTTACGGGCGATGGTGCGATAAGCATTTTCTCTTTCAATACCATCAAAGAGACTGGCCGCCTATTCAGGGCTTTGCCCAACAAAATGTTACCCATAAAGGGTATAAGAAGGTAGCAGTGCTGTTTCTGACTTTCCTCACAAAAACAGTCTACAATCTTATTTCAATAGAGTAGGCGCCTAACCGTCCCGGGCTCGGCGGTCCATTCAACATTTTCATTAGGTTGAAACGAAACATGACACAAGCCCTCTCGATCGCTGATGAAGCCCATCAAATCATTTGTCGGCATAGCGACGCTAAACTTCAGCTATTATTCCGCACGGTTTACTCAAACAAAAATGCTCCTAATTCTTGATCTGGGATTTCATGTGATCATTACTTTGCACGGTTGGTCGAACGCGGGCTCTCTGCGGTTCATAGTTACTCGTTCTTTGTCACAAATTATGTTTTAGTAAGCTAAAACAGCCACCCTTAGATATTATGAGCCATAATCTCTCAAGCGAGGGAAGTCTAAATATCTGAAAGGCAAATTGGGCGATCTCACAGAAAGCCTCGTCATAAACTTAAGCCGCACGCAATTCTGTTTGGGGGCGTCTTGGAGCCGATTCTCTTGTAATGGAGATTAAACACACAGAATAACTGTTTTAATTGCAAAAACTCAAATCTCAGAGTATTCAAGTGCTGTAAAATTAAATACTACAGGAAATTTGAATTTCCATAGCGTTGGAAGAATAATGGATTGTAATTTAATAAATTATGTTATACCTATGCGCGAAAATCACAGTACCAAAGCTCCATGCGGCCTTAGAAAGTGGAAACTTTCTGCTTGTAAATCGAGACGAAAGCTTTTCCTTTGCCTTACTCGCTGATTAAATTCCATAACATTAGCGCATACATGGCAACTGATAATAAATTCAATCCACTCGTTCACTCTTCCTTCGAACCATTGATTTATTCAGCAGCCTTTATCTTCGAAATTGATTCTACCTGTCTGATCGATAGACTCAGCTCCAGGAAGGTTTGCTGATCAATCAAATTATATATACCCGCTCTAGAAATATCAATATTTTATATGGGTCTTTCTATAATCGAGAATATCCTAAAAAATGATTATTAAAATATATTTTGATCACGTCAATTCATAATGACAAGTGAAAATTACATTTTTTTATATTTGGTCAGCAAGAAAAACAACTAAATTGTAGACATGTAATCGATTTTAATATTTTTTGCACCTAGAGCACCTGATTTTTAAATTAACTTTGTTTGCTGACCAAAACCTCTTTAGTTAGCTAACGGTTAGCCCAATAAAATGAGCTGTAATGGTAATTATGAAAACCAATACAATAGCGGAAAAGTAGATTAGTGAGCTAACATTGACACGCATATTTTGCGCTTAGCCGCAGCGACCGCAAATCAAAACGGTAAATCAGATTCGGGCATCCATTTGCGGACGCAATCAAAACGCCAAACGTGACCTTATGGTGCAGAATGACAATTACTTGCAAATTCTCTCCGGTTGACTCCACTTGCGTCATTCGATCGCAAGCATGAGACTTTTGGAGAAGGCTATTCCAAGCAGTAGACTTAAGGGCTGTTAGTATGATTTTTTACCTCATAATGTGTTGAGTTTGGTAAGAAATAAATGATCTGACGTATCTGACTGAAATCTGGCGGATGTGTTGCAAATACGTTGGTAAAATTGCTGTAAGTTTTTAGTGCACCTCTTCTTTTTTTTTTTTTTTCGAGGGGGAAATCTCCTATAAGATACCGCTTGAGGGTGCGATGAGGTTATGTGAGGTTGTCGGGACTCCAACGACTCACTAAAACCCCCTCGGTGGCCGGCCTCGATGCTAAGAAAGGCTCTAGGATGTTTGTTGAAACTTCTTCCAGTGTCCCCCCGCATATCGCCTGATTAAAACCGCCCCATCGCCCATCTCCGGGTGGGTGCCCGGACGGGACGCGACGGACATGGTACGTAGGATTACGTACCCGTCCAGCTGCTGTTTCCACTCCCCGCAGAAACGGCATCAATCCTTTCGAGATCCCAGTCGACTGAGCGTATTGTGGTGTATACGCCCATTAGAATGGTGTAGAAGGCAGAGCTACTACCAACTGAGCTACAAGGCTTGTTAAGATATAAGTGTGATATTTTTTTTTGCTGTGCTTGCGTTACATGATAAGTATGTATTCACAAAAATGAAAATATATATTAAAATTGTCCGTAATCTAAAACACATATTACATGCTTTGTTTTTCTAGATTGGGGATAGATGGCGAGATCTCAGTTGGGAAATCAGGCACTATATGTATGTATGTATGTAGTAATATTTGTGATGGTACGAGTATAACTCTCAAGCGGGTTATCCGATTTTAATGAAATTTACCTTGTAAAGAGATCCTAAATATAAATTGATAGTCGCAGGCCTTATTTTGCCTATATCTTTTGAATAGTATTCCAATCAGTTCGAAATGTTTAATTTGCAGAGATTATAGTCTTTTACTCATTAATCGGTTGATGGTTTTTATAATTTGGATTGTTTTCGGTGTATATGGGAAGTTATTTAAATTTTTAATGGTCATTGTTTTTTTTTTTGGATGATAGCCATGCGTTTGACCACCAAATAACTTGAAAAACGAGACGTGGCCTACGATGGAGCACGCTTGTTTAAAAGGAACCTGTTCACTCTGCACTTGAAGAGTCCAAGCTTGTATTGGTGCGGAAAAACAGACGAGGGCATGGACTTCCACTCTTAACCAGTAAGAATAGATAGATAGATAGATAACTCTTTATTGTTCACCATTTACAAATAACATAACAAAATACAGATAGTGGAAACTTAATCTAAGCGTCACTGGTAAAACAATGGGCGGCCTTATCGCTGAAAGCGATCTCTTCCAGGCAACCGCTGGATGGACAGATAAGATAACGACTTTCAAGGATGGCGGGCTATACGAATAACGAATATAAAACAAAATATACATACATAAAATTACATCAATAATAATCATGATAATAATAATGAAGGATAAAAATGATAATTTAAGAATAAACTGATAGATAATACTGATAAACTTTCAATTTAAAAGTGTGTTGCGATGTTGTCTTTTTAATATTATCAGGTAATGCGTTCTACAGCCTAACAGCTTCAGCTGTAAACGAACCACTATAAAAATAAGTTTTTTGCGTCGGGGTTTTTAACAACAGGGTGTCTGATGACCTGAGAGAAAAGTTGTGGGAAGAATGATAAAGGTCAAATCGATGCGTTCGGCACACCTGAACATCTACAAGTACGAGTGCTGAAGGGGGTTCACTTTTTGATGTCATCCCTTGGTCGCTCGCTACAGCAATGGTTTTGAGAACACTTAAAAAAACAAATATCAACCTTTTCATATTAGTAAAGGGTGACTTATTTACTAATGGTTCTACCCACACACTACGTACGGTCGGTGTTATGGTGTTTTGCTCTAATCCTGGCTTTGTAATTGAATGAGAAAGAGCCTCAAACACTCAGGTGAGTAGAGAATGAGAAAAAGTGTGATTAGAGTAACATGAATGAAAGCACACTTCAATTATAGTTCTTGAGAAATAATCTTCGTGGTTAAATCAGACATCACGAGATGTGAATCAGCGTGTCTTTTTGACACAAATACCTTTAGTTTTTTCTATGAATGTCCGTCTCGTGACGCCACTGTACATTGCTTCGGCTGAGATATAAGTAACGAGTCTAATAAAAGATACTAACTAGCCCGAAATTATAACCTTTCTCCTTGTGTGTTGCTCGCGATTCTAAACAGGCGGTGGATTAGACGTTTTAAAGTGATCCTAAAATAATATACTGAGTGAACGATTGGTTGCCGCCTGGCTCGCTGACACCATCTTACCTAAGTCTGTCGTCATAACAACAGTTCTAAAATTATTGTGTTCCGACATTTAGAGGTAAGATAGCCAGTTCTTCAGATTGTTGAGGATTGCGGATGAAGTGCGCTTCTATCTTCGGCCTTATCATAACTTGAAAAGAGATGTGAAGAAGGCGAAGCACTTTCCTGTCGATTACTGATTTAGATTTCATTATTTTTATTAGAAAAACGGGTAACAATCGAGTATTTTACCTGTATTTATCACGACGTTTCGGCGGGGTTGCACCAGCTGTGGTCGCGGGCAGACTGGAACTTTGGAGCCACCGTCGAGAAGTGAAGGCGTTTTTAACAACTACCCTCAGCTTAATTTTAATTATTAGAATACATTCAAACCAGAACGATACACAACACTGACAGTATCAACACAATTTTTCTTAGGATCACACCTAGTGACCATGCTACCACTGGATTCCAAGAGGCAGAGAGTGTGAAGTATGAAGCCGTCGTTACGATCAAAATAAGGATACTTTTTAATTTCGATAGCTTCCCGAACGTAATCCGCTCATTGGAATAATACATATGGGCAAAATACGCGATAAATACCCGTTTTTCGAATCAAAATATTGTGCTCTAATTGCGAAAGTTTAAAAAATACTATAGATTTTTATTTTTGTCTGTGTTTATGTTTTCTCGGAGCATGTTCTTAGGTCCATTTAATTCAAGTGCAAAGTTAATCACGGCAACCCTTACCTTTAATTAGCAATTACAAATTTGTTTCTAATCCAACTTAACCCTTTAAATAACCGGAGTTTTCAAAAGTTCACAAGTACGTACGGTACCTTGTGTTTGCGAACTTTTCGATTCCTAAGTTAGGAAATAAGATTGGGCCGGCTCGTGGTAATGGCTTTGTTGTGTCGACTCTGTTTGACGGGTAGCTGGAGTTCTGCAGGATATTCCCGGGACAGTTCTCCGAAGCACTACACGTGTCCCACTTTAAAACTAGCCACTTATGGTGTTTTAAACAAATCCAGTATTTTTTATTTGAAACTTTTTATGGTAGGTATTGACATTCTGATCCGCAACCTTTTTGTGTGACGAAAAGTGGTGGGGCACTGTGTCGGGTAGAGTAATATTTTAACAATCTTCGTCTTTGCTTTTCCAGGTGGTCTGCATCAGATATGCGAGGCCCCCTGATGAACATTGAATCTATAAAAAAACAGGATGTGTCGCAGAGACACACACATAGAAGTGAAACTTTGGTATAACAGGGAAATATTCTAACTATGGGGTAGTTAGAATCCTGTTTTTTTATAGATTCAATGTTCATCAGGGGGCCTCGCATATCTGATACAGACCACCTGAAAAGCAAAGACGAAGGACGGTATCCGTTAGTAATTCGATGTGACTCTGGTACCAATTCTTTTGTAAAGGTCTCTTGACGTCTTTACTCATCTAGTTATTACCTGATGCGAGGATGATATCATCGATGGACGCTTTTCCAGACGCTCCTTATTGGCACTGGGGCTCCCGCGCGCCAACGAAACAGCTTGGCGCTGGACTATGGCAGGAGTTTGGTCCTAACACCGGCGATATCATTCAGCCATTACCATTTACTGACGTAGATCACACCCACCTCAAGTCTTCAAATCAAAGTTCGAGTTTTTAGCCCGTTTTTGGAAGAACAAACAAAATAACTAATAGAAACAGATCACTCCTTTCATAGGTATCTAATAACTAAAAATTAAAAAAGAAATAAAATGAGATTTATTCCTTACTAGCTATTATTTTAAACGCAACTAAAATAAGGTACCTAATAAAAATATCAAAATATATCTAATACTTGACTAACTTAATGTAACATAACTACGTGTTAATTATGAATTAATCGGTAATTGACAGTTAGGAAAAAAGAAAGTCTCCAAGATCAATCCCATTTAGTTACATTAAATTATAATTCCAAATTTCGAAAATCCGATTAGTTATATCCATTAGATCAATCAATAATAGTGGTTAAAAGTGGGATAAGACCGTTTCTCTCATGCATTCTCTCATCGGCAAAATCTACATTCTCATATTTTATTTATTTTTTATGTACAGTAGTTTAAGAAAATATGTATAAAAAAATAGTAACAGGATAAAAATAGGAACAGAAATACCTAGGGTACAACTCTGCCACTATCACTGGTTTATATAGATAATATAAGTTAAAATGTAGAAGGATCCATGGCAGTCCTTGTAACCCTACAATACAGGCTTTAGTCCTAGTGTAGGGGACAAGAACTTCCTTACAATTTTACAATAGAATATATAAAACATGTACCAGCTGTATCTTTCTATGAATAAATTATTTTTTATTTTATTTTTTTAATGTAAAATTATGTTTCTATTGCAAAAGTACTCTATACGTATACATACGGTAACAGGTTATATCTATTAATAACTATAATATTAATACTATCATCAAAGTACCCAATAAAGGAAGGTAGGCACGTCAAACCCGGAGAACTAGCAAAAAACTTCGTGAAAATACGAATTGTTTATAACTTTGTTATTATGAGGCGAACAAAGAAACTTTTCTCAATAACCAATAATAATCGTTCCTTAATATCTTTTACGTAAATGATTTCTGAAAGTTAGATCGTTATTTTCATTGCTCTCGTTGTGTTCAAGATGTTTGTTGCAAAGTGAAATAAATACCTGTTTAATATCTTTGAAAACCTACAGGAAACATAGTAATTCTGTGACAGAATTGTCAACGAGCCATATAATAAGGTATGCTTTGAAGCAACAATTTACCACAAACCACCTCACGCATACTTACAGTAAACCATCCATCTTAACTTGTTAAATACAAAACAAAAATACATGGTATAAACTGTCGTTTTATACTGTGTGTTTTATGTTCAATGGATCAGTTCAGAGATTCATTAAGAGACAAGTTCAAAGAAATAAATATATTGACTATGCCCTGCCAATATATTTATGCAAATATTATGTATGCGCGTAAAAACATGAGCTTATTTGACAAAAACTGTGATAAACATAATTATAATACTAGAAATAAGAATAAACTCGCTGTTCCCACAACTAGGCTCCATAAGGTTAATAAATCGTTCATAGGCAAACTGTACGCTTTTATAATAAATTGCCAAGTGATGTGCTAAGCTTGTCAAATAATAAATTCAAAAATTTTGTAAAACAAAAGCTATCCAGGAAAGCTTATTATAAAATTTCAGATTACCTAGAAGATAAGAAAGCCTGGCATTAAAAAAATGAATTTGCTCCAGTGAATAAATTGTAATTAGTATTAGATAATTTTAAGCTATTGAAATGGATCATGAAAAAAAAAAAACTAGCCCGAGGTTCTTGCCTTTCTCCTTGTGTGCTGGTCGCGATTCCGAACAGGCGGTAGATTTGACGTTTCAAAGTGATCCTAAAAAATCTTACTGAATAAACATATTTGACTTTGACTTTGACTTTGAGTATGTGGGTCCAACAGTGGACAGTGTGCCATGGCGGTTGCGTTTTAGGAAATGACCCCTCCAATTCAGTCAATGGTTGTCGTAAAAGCCGACTCAGGGATCTCATCAGAAGGGCAGCAGCTTCCTTCTTAGTATTATCTACACCTTTTCAGCGATCACCAATCCGCCTGCCAAGCGTGGTGGTTATGGTAGAACCTTCCAGCTATAGAGGAGGCTATGTCCAGCAGTGGGCACTTATGGGCTGTTGATGTTGGTCTGGCTTAATTCATGTTTATTTATTGCTAGTGGAACGCTCGGGATTTTGTTTCCACTATCCCGTGGGAATTTCTTGAAATTATTTCTTAGTGCACCCCTACATAAGATCACCCCTGATTAAATTTAATCGAAAAAATTAAGCAGGCGATTGGGACCGTGGTCCCTTATGACAACGGTTCCAAACGCCTGGCTTCTCTCACTAAGACCTCTGATAATTGATTGTCACAGTCAGCTACACAGCGATGTTGCTGTGCTGAGGAAGTATCTCAACAGTCAAAGAGTTGGGATTAAGTTTCTGTTTCTCGTTGCGCTTTTCGAGAACATCCAGTAAGTGTCAGAACCAGACACTGTATCTGCCAAACTGAAAGTTTGGGCACTGGACTACTGGATGAAACAAGATTCGATAGTTTACAACGATTTCCGTCCGACATCAACAGCCTATTAGTTTCCTCTGCTGGAAACGTGACAGAGCCTCCTCCAAAGCTGGAGGGTTTTTGCGATAATCACCACGCTTGGCAAGTGGACTGGTAATCGCAGTCACGGTGTAGATAATACACACAAGGAAGTGCTGCCCTTCTGGTGAGATCCCTTAGCCGGCTTTTACGATATCCAGATATGGAGGGGTCGTATCAAAATTCCGTCATCTATACAGGCCATTAATAATGTAAATATGTTTAACAGTGCGCTTCTCAATATCTAACGCAAACTCTGTGAATGAATATTTAAATGATATGTAAATTTTATTTACATAACTATCAATTTTAATTTTTGACTACCTATAACAAATAATCAATTGACACAATTTAAATCTTAGTCATATTATTGACATGTAAATGGGTTCGAATTATTTGTTTTTATTGTATGTTAATAGATCATTCTCAAATTTAATTTAATGAAACACTTTGTATAATGCATTCTGTAGAACTAAGTGGATGTGTCTGACTAGGTGGAATCCGTGATACCATTACAAAAAGTTTATTACTCCAAAGTTAAAGTTGCTATCTGTTTGTAAACAGTAACTTATTTTGTTAATTAAGTAATTAAAGTTAATAAATAAATCGAAGGGATAAGTAATTAATGTGGCAAAAAATCTTCTACTGGCATCGCATGATAAAATATGCCACAATGTTTACAGTGCTAGTAAGGCATGCGATATCCTTTGTTTTATCTATGCCGATAGACAGATGGCCGAATACCGGAGGCTAAGTAATAGGATTTTGGTATTAGGTACGTATAACGAAACCCTAAAACAAACAAAAAACGTTACACAGTCAAACTCAGTGATTTATGGTACGTAGCTTCGTAGATACACACAGCGATATATGTAGTGACACGAACGGGCTGCACCTGACCGCAAATCAGTGGTAAATCAGATTTTGAACGTACACGTGATTGCTGAAACGAATTTGCGTTTGTGTTGTGTAACGTTGCCCGCTAACTACGTAAACGGGTCCCGAATGCACCGCGAACTTGCCCAATTCGAAACTATTATATCGATGCCGTATATAGATGGAATAGTAATTTGTGGTAGCCATCTACCCTCATGCATACTCACCCACACACGAATACACCCTTTTAAAACTACTGTAATGGAAGAGCGAGACTTTCTAACACACGTATCATTTTGCTTTTAATTACGTTTTAAAAACTATTAAGAAAACCGACTTCAATGAATATGATACAATTTCGTTTACCTGGATGACGTATTTTTTTTCCAATTATTTTGATGACAGATGGACAGACAGATGGAAAGACGCGTGATCCTGTATGGGGTCCGTTTTTTCCTTACTTTTGAGGTATTACACCAAAATCGCTTCAAGTGTGCCTATAATATTTGAAGAGTTCCCTCGATTTTTCCAGGATCCCATCATCCGATCCTAGCCTGATGACGATGGGATTACCTGGGAAGTATACGGACCCTAAAAATACCCAAATCACTTCAAGTATGCATATAATAATTAAAGAGTTCCCTCGATTTCTCCAGTATCCCATCATCAGATCCTCTCCTGATGTCAATGGGACCATCTGTGAAGTATACCCTTTCAATCAACACATTAACACAATAACAAGCCTCGTAGCTCAGTTGGTAGTAACTCTGCCTTCTGCGCTGTAGGTTGTGGGTTCGATTCCCACCCAGGACAAATATTTATGTGATGAATATATAGATGTTTGTTCTGTGTTTGGGTGTTTGTATTGTATGATAAGTATGTATTTACATAAAAAAAGTATTGAGGTATATTTTTATTTTTATTTATATTTCTATCCGTAAAAGTATCCGGGCTAGATGGCGCTGTGTGAAATTAATGTCCTGTAATACTTATTTATTTAAATATATTAATAATGACATTATCAGTCGAGCGTTTACCAGTGTCAATGTGCCAGCCGTTCTTGAACCGAATGGTCTGTTACGTGATGATGGTAAGCGGCCCGACGGTATGACTCTTGTCCCTTGGGAAATGGGTAGGCCTTTGGTGTGGGACGCTCCCTGCGTCGACACCCTAGCGCCATCTCATCTGTCTGGGACATCAGTTAGGGCTGGTGCGGCGGCTGATTCGGCCGAGGATCACAAAAGACGCAAATATAGTGGTCTCGACAGAGCTTACCTATTTGAGCCTTTTGGGGTGGAGACCTTGGGTCCGTGGGGAGCCGGCGCCCTCCGGGTTTTCAAAAATATTGCGGGCCTTTTGATTGAGGCGACACGTGACCCAAGGGCTGGCTCTTATTTAGGCCAGCGAATTAGCATAGCTATTCAGCGTGGCAATGCAGCCAGTGTCTTGGGCACGCTTCCGTCTGGTACTGGTCTGGAACAGTTGAGTTACCTATAGGCCGTTTGTAACGGTCCTTAGGTAATCTGACTGACTCCTTTGTACATAGTTAGTTTAATTGTACTTTTTATTGAATACATGTTATTACTTTATATCATTTAAATATATATATATATACAATAATTCATCTGTACGTGTGGTGACACTGAACTCCTAAACAGCTGGACCGATTTTGATGAAATTTTTTGTGTGCTCGAGTGGGTTATTCACACGTAATATTCATCCGTCATTGTATGAGTAGATCCTTGTGAAAGGGCTCGCCCGGGGAAGTACTACCACCATGCCTATGTCGGCTGCCAATAAGCATTGCTAAGTTCCGGTTTTAAAGGTATGGTTGCCGATGAAATTACAGGCACGCGAAGCACTTTTATGCCTCAAGTTGACGGGCGCAATGCAGTGCCGCGTTGATCATGTTCTTTGTGGATGTGACCTACGCAGTAAGGCTTTGTTAAAGGCCAAGAGATGCACTCAACATCAGTTGGGCTGCTTGCTTGTTCCATCTCGAAGTAGTATAAAAAAAATGTTATAGCAAAAAGACGAGTGTATGCGCGTAGCTATCTGTTCATACATTGGCTCGTTGCCATTAGGTTTACGTAGATTTTGTAACGCCAAAGCCAGTTGTAATAATAATACAGCAATCTAGGGTTTGTCTATTCAAATCCTAAATTGAATGTAATTTGAATGAAAAGCGTCTTATTGTTGAAGTACTTGTTTTCTTGATGGTAATATATTATTTGCATCGACTACTCGACTGTTCCACCGACGAATAATATTACTTAAAAGTGGATCCTCTGTGTTATGTACGCGGTGTGTATTTTAGTAAATCATAGCTTAAAATCACATCAACAATAAAATCACACACACACAACGGACATGCCGGTTACTTCACGATTCTGAATTTACCGTCAGAGCGTGTTGTAACGAATCAGGGTTCGTATAGGGGAAAGTGGGGGAATTACGAACACCTAAGGAAAACTTCAAATAATACCAAAAAATTGGGAGGTAGGTGAGTTTTTATTATTAAAAGAACAAGTTATTTTATCATACTAAGCAATTATTAAATCAGTTGATTAAATTCTTCTTATACAATCAATAATCACACCAAAAAACAAACCATGGGTACCTGACACTAAACGGGTAATCACGAACACGAAGTGGGGCAATACCGACCTAGTCTAATTGATACTAATCAGCCTTTAGATACGACACAAATCACATAAGTAGCCAGCCGATGATGACTGCTCGTTTGTGCATTTTTAATTTGCATCGCTTATAATTTCTAGGTATTTTGTACTAGGTTTTAACCTAGTAGAATTGAGTTCCGCAGGTATCCCAATTAGATGACTATTGAAAGAACGAAGTATGAATATTTTCTTATTTTTGTGCTAAGGTCATTAATTCTTGAGTAAGTTTTAAGGATGTGGTTAACAACGTACGTTCAGACAAACTTAGGTTTTGATTCCTCTTATTCTTTACATGAACAAACATACTACTTACATTATCTAGAATAAGTAATGGGGGGAGTTCTCTCCTGATTGTGAGAGTTCGTAGGTTTCTCTCACACTTAGCCATAAGCCGCAGAGGGGAATTATCCAAGTCTCTGGTGGAAAATTCACTGTAGGAGGCGTAGGTGGAGCCTTTTAACTGATCTGCGCACGCACATTATTATTGTTATTAGTACAATTTGGGATGTTGTTATTTTATTCAATATTTTGTCATTTTTCAGACATAGGTAAATAATTAGGTAGTCCTCCGGCTAGTTGCAGCGACGATCTCCATACAGTGGCGACAGAGAGTGGATTAGAAAGGCCAAAGATCAGACTGAGTGGTGCACCATGGAAGAGTCGTACGTACGCAGTGGACTGTAATAGGTTGTTGATGATGAAGATGAAGTAGGTATTATCGTTTTGTTTATTCAATGCTCAGGTAGATGTTAGGTTCACCAGAAATCTCGTAATACCTTCAAAGAAACAGGTTTACTACACACACAACGTAGAGTCCTTGTATCACTAGATGTTTCACGTGCCAATGTAGATCATGTCGAACTAACCAATATTAACTCGGTAGGATTATGTTAATTTAGGCGTCAATATTAGGAGTCGGCAGGTTAAATATAAAATCAAAATATTCTTGGTAAAGTAAAAGTTAGGCAAATATAAAGTACAAAGTCCTAGTAAAGTTTTACTAGGACTAGCTATTTTTAGAATAATTCGGGGTTCGATTCTAGGTCCTGTACTCGTACATTAGGTTAGGATAGGTAGGGTTGTTACACTGTGCATGTGTCAAATGCGCATCTTCCGAATAACCGAAAATAAAAGTACACGACTGGTTTTGAACTCCGAACCTCCGCATCTTTAGGCAACTCATAGCCACTTCGCCACAGCTTTACAGGATACATCTAACTTTACTACACATAACTTTGACAAGCCTCGCATCTCAGTCGGTAGTGGCTCTGCCTTCTGCGCTGTAGGTTGTGGGTTTGATTCCCACCCAGGACAAACATTTATGTGATGAATATAAATGTTTGTTCTATGTTTGGGTGTTGGATTTTACGATAAGTATGAATTTACAAAAAATAAATTACAAGTATTTTTCCGTAATTTAGTTCCCATATTACAAGCTTTGCTTACTATATGTAAGTTAATTTTATAGTTAGTTGCCGTGGCGGTTGCAGCTTTAGAACAGACCCTTCCAACTTAGGCCATGGATGTCGTTAAAGCCGACTTAGGGATTTCACCAGAAGAAGGCTACCATCAGCAGCTTCCTTCTATTATCTACACCTTTACTGCGATCACCAGTTCGCCTGCCAAGCATGGTGAGTATGGCAAAGCCCTCTAGCTTTAGAAGAGGCTCTGTCTAGTTTTAGACAATAATGTTCTATTGATCTGAAGACTGTATAAGACAAAAGACAGCCTGGGCTGCATTATTATGAAGATACTTTATTCACAAATAATAAAATACTAACGTAACTTTATTTCACCTAAACCTGTATCATGTTGTGGTTTTTTGTGCCTAATATCCGGTTTACTTCAGCCGAATCAAACTTATCAGTGTTAAATCAAAACTCTCGAAGCGTATAAAACGAATTGATCAGAGTAAAACCGAGAGAAAAACTGTTTAAAAGTGCTATCATCCAATTTCTCATATTGCGCCCATAGAATCGACTAACGAGTGATATAAAGCTATGTAAAGCAGTGAGATTACAGCAGGGAGCTATCGTATCCAACGAGCTCGCCTGAGCTGTGTTTGCAGCTTACGTGCCACGAATGCAAAAACGCATGGATTCTGCAATTTGTGCAAAGGTGTTACGAGTGCTTGGCTAACCCCCATGTAGAATCAGCTTACCTCGCCAATTGGAGGAGCATGGATCCCGGATATAAGCGAAGGAGACACGCTGTACATGACAATATTACAAATATGTCGCCTTAAGAGTCTATGATACCCGAAATGGCTTAGCTTTAGCGATCATATCTTCCACAATACTGTAGCATTTACTTTGAAATTAATATATGTTAAAGTTCAGAATTGATGCTAGAATGCTAGTGTTTAGAAAACACGATTATAGTACATAAAACTTTTTCTATAGATAAAAAAACAAAGTTGACTCTAATTTGTAACAAAAATGTTCGCCATTCAATAAATACACGCAATGAGGCCTTGATACTGAACAGTAAATAAACACAGTATACAGACAGACGGTCTGTGTTTTACATTTTCAAAATTAATATTTGTTTTACCGTAAAAAATTAAAACGTAGAAATACGCGCGTAGTTCTGTCATCTCGTGGTCATAAGCGCCATGGTTGAGCGCACAGCAATGTCACCCTTAATATAACTGTATCTTAGTTCGAAACTACACTACAGTAAAGTTGCGTTGAGTTGCTACTCGTAATCTGAGGTGTCCGTTAAATATAATGTAACTAAAATAAAGACTATAGGTTAAACTGTAACAGTACAGTTGTTAAACTTGTTCCATTTTTATCGCACGATTTTTCTGAATGAATCTTACGAGCAGAAGTCACATGGACTTCACTGTCGTTCACGGTAGGTATAAACAATCTCAATTACAATAATCAGGGACATAAGAATCTCCAGGATAATTGCGATTCAAAATGAAAGAAAAGCCGAGTGTTTGAATGGAGAGCGGCACGGACGGACTAACGCAAATTGCCTTGCTTCACTCGTTCAAAGTGTACTTAGCAGTTTTGCCTCCAGTTTTTACTGTAGTAATATTTTTGTCCAAAGAGCCGCGCAT
The DNA here is from genome assembly GCA_951394065.1 of Venusia cambrica. Taxonomy (NCBI): domain Eukaryota; kingdom Metazoa; phylum Arthropoda; class Insecta; order Lepidoptera; family Geometridae; genus Venusia; species Venusia cambrica. Next base: position 2,582,597 of record OX596059.1, on the reverse strand, counting down.
AATGTTTGCTTACTGCTAATTGTCTCACACAAACGGTAATCTGGTAAATTAACTGCGCTTATGCCCGAATAACTAGGTTAATATAACCGTAAACTGAAATTAAATAAGATTCATGGTTTTCACAGAACAAAACTAGCGCTGAACAGTAATAGGAATCTTCAAGCGGCATGTGAAGTTGAGTACAGGAAGAGCGAAATTCTATGGAAATATTTATAAGCGAATGCTTTTTTATCCTCTCCACTCATTGCGTTTGATCCTCTTTCGTTTGCAAGCGTTGTTTATGGGAACATAACGGGCAAAGTGCTTCTATCAATGAGTTTCAAGAGTTAAGATGTAAGTTTCGGCCTGAGGGAGAACCCTTGGAATAGTCTTGACTCTTGACAGGTTCCCACGAGGATTATACCTAAGCCCATCCTACTTTATTAATGTGTGTTACTTACCGTCTGCCCCTGTGATATTTCATATCTTGAGAGTTGTATCATAATGCTTTCAAAATGATACCAAGAGACATGTACAATTTAGTGCACATTATTTTAGCTCACGTCGCGTATATTTGAATAAGGTATGGTTAAGTATGCGGCTTAAATATTAAGAAATCCCTAAAGACTCACAAATAATTTATCCCATTAGTATTTCATTTAGGAAAACTTTTTATCGCTCGACTCGCGTTGGGTCTAAATAGAACCGAACAGCCCGTGGTAGCTGTCTAGCTACCACGCTTAGCACAGCCAGCACTCAGGTTTATTTTAACTGTACAGAACGGGGAAGCGCTTCCGGTCATCTCACCTGGTGTCAAGTTATGATAAGGCCGGGTGGAAGCGCATTTCACCCGGAATCTTCAACAGATTGAGCAACTGGCCATCTTGCCTCTAAATATCTCTGACCTGATATCTTCTTGCCCTTTACACCGCCAAACAAGCCAACGTACGGCAGGCTACAACCCGTAGGTACCTCGTTAATATTCCATTGTGCCGAACTCATCGTTTCGCCTCTACCTTTATCATTAATACTGGTAAGGAACTTCTCGTCTGTTTTTCAGTACAATCTTGGAGTTTTCGAGCCCGAGGGTACGTAAGATATATATATTATATCTAAGGCTCATCTTTACTTGTATTTCATATAAGCTGGTGGTAAGCAAGTAATCAAACTCTTGGTTATCACCAATTATATATACTTACCGGAACCCAACAATTTCGATTGCTGTTATAGTGATAGACTTAGTTAAGATGGTTGAAGCTAGCCATGCGAACTTAAAAGAGTCCTACCACATTTGTACACCCCTGAGCATCGATCCCGGGACCTCTGGCTCTAATACCGGTGGGTGGACCACTAGACCACAGAGGCAGTTAAGTTGAGATGAGGTTGGTATGGTGTGAACCCATTTAAAACTAGCGATAAAGAGTGTTCCAGTCTAACTCAAATGCTCAGATGGTATACATTTTGTATCTGAGCTGAAAAGGCTTTTTTGGAGGGAACTCTATCCAGTTGAACCGGTATTTTATTATCTGTGGTTGAACTTTTGATGAACTAACAAATATTCAGTTGAAATGTTTGTCTATGTATCCATTATTATTTGTTCAAATTGATGTCCATTGCTAATTTTATATTGCAATTGTTGTTGTTAGGATTAGAATTATATGCAACATTTCAAACAAAATTATAAAATGTGAATGAATTAAATTGAATTATTTGAAATCATTATAATCTTACATTCTAACTAAATATTACAAGTTAATTTCACACAGCTCCATCTAGCCCTAAACTAAGCATAGCTTGTAATATGGGAACTAGTTTATGGATTGAATACTTTATACTTTTTTTTAATACATGACACAATACCCAAACATAGAACAAACATCTATGTTGATCACACAAATGTTTGTCCCGGGTGGAAATCGAACACACAACCTACAGCTCAGAAGGCAGAGTTACTACAAACTGAGCTATTAGGCTTGTTACTACTTAGTTGATAATTTAATTTGGCCAAAGCCATACGTTTCAGCCGTCGTTATTAAATGCATAATCGATATTTAACGAGCGCAATTCTTGCTTTCCTCGTTCTAGATACATGGTTACCACAAAGCATGGCCACATTAATATTTAAAACGTTAAGTGTTAATACTAAGCAAATACAGACACATTTAGAAACTATTATGAGGTAGGTATTTAAATGTAATAAGCCGTTTGTAACGGTCCTTAGGTAATCTGACTGATTCCTTTGTACATAGTTAGTTTAATTGTACTTTTAATTGAATAAATGTATATATTTCTTTAAATTTATGAATAAAAATTCTTTATTGTAAAAAAAACTACGACTTTTGGATGACGAGAATTGTTATCTCTTATATCTTTCAGATGTAATTTATGTGATGAATTTATGAATTCATTAGTTGCGGGTTCGATTCCCACCCAGAACAAATATTGTTTCGGTGTTTTATTGTAGAATAAGTATGTATTTACAAATGAAAAGGTATATAAGTACTATATGGGTCAATCAACTTTTTTTGTTATCCTGACAGGAATATTTTGATAAATATTTTTGTCATTTCTTTTTGTCGATTCAAAAACATGAGAACAGTAGCATTGGCTGGGGATAGGTAATTGTACTAAGAAATGTTAGGAACAAGCCCGTCTTTCGGACAACCGTCAAAATTCAAGTAAAATGTGGCGCTTATTTACTAAACCTTGAGCTAACTGCATAAATATATGTGTGCGTGTGGATTGAGTGCTCCTTTTTAAAAGATAATAAGATTTTTACAAAATCAAAGAAAAATTTAAGAAATAATTGTGAAAACTTCTAGAGTTTATTCACTTAACCCGAACTTACGTACAAACGGAGGCCACATCAGAAATTGTGAAAATATTATCACTAAAGTTCAACACGTTTTCTAATTTTGTTATTGTTTTAGTTTTTTAGTTAATAATCATTTTTATTACATTTCAAAAGGAGAAATGGTGTAGGGTGACCATGGGTGTTTCGCAAAATTCATGATTTTGCCACATCCAGCCTTGCGAACCTATTAAAATGTTGCGATTCAGTATTTCTGTTGGTATTTTTATTAGGAAATAGTATACGAATATGCTATTATTATCATTAGTAAAACTCTGAATTATAAACATAGAAAAGCTGTAATTAACGATGAATGAACGGAATTTAATATTCACTATAGCCTTATATGAATTTCTCTAACCTTGTAGGTTATCTGAAGACATTTCACCAAGTTAAGGGCTGCAGTAAGTTTCTATATACTAACTAATGCCTTCCCCGAGATTATCAATACATCTGCCAAGCGTAGTGATTATGGCAATACTTGCTTCTGGAGAAGTCTTTCTAATAGATGTTTATGGGTAGTTAATGTGATTTACTTCTATTTTGCTTTTTTCTGGATGGTGTCATATAGATAATTGAGTGTGAGAACCGCATGCGGCATTACTCAACACCAGATGAAGTATTCCGTTACTTTGCGACCCTTCAAGCGCAGCATCACGATCAACATGAGGTTTTCATGACGCCAGACGACTTCTTGCGCTCAATGACGCCTGGTGTCAGGCAGCCTGATGGTAATCTTACAGATTTGTCGTGAACTCGTAAAAGCTAAGTTCTGAGGCGCGTCCACAATAATCCTATTTTAAGTCAATTGCGTATTATGCACTCAATAAACTTTTTTTTTTCAGTATAAAGTAATTGGAGAAAACATTAAAATTTAAAATTAATTTCATTAAACACATAAAATTGGCGCTCAAAAAAACATTAATGTTGATTATTAGCCCTCAATTTTATAAAGCTGTTTTGAAGTTATAGCGGTTTAAATATAACTAAATTAGAAATAGCCATTTCATTCTACTCTTAACGAAGCCGCGAGCACATTTCGTATGAAATAAATTATCTTCACTGGTAGATAAAAGTAGACTTCTATATTCCTTTCCTATTGTAAATAAATCGTACTGATGTAGACTACATACACAATACTTTAAAATGGGAGAACTCCAAAGGCAGGAGTGCCGTGGTGCTATTTGCTATTTTTCAAAAAAGGCAATAAGCCCTGCTGAAAAACTAGACCGATCTCGCTCTTGAGCCATGTCTATAAACTGTTCTCTAGGGTCATCACGAACCGTTTCGCATGGAGACTTGACGAATTTCAACCACCATAGCAGGCTGAATTTCGGGGAGTACCATAGACCACATTCTCACAGTGCGGCAAATTATACAGAAGACAGAGGAGTATAATCAGCCCCTGTGATTAGCATTTTATGAATTATGAAAAGGATTTTGACCCCTGAGACCTGAGCGATGCCAGGTTGATTGGCGGAATATCGAAGCGCTGAGTTACTTATACGATGAAGCCACCATGTCTGTCCAAGTCCAGAACCCGTTGTCCAAACCTATCCAGTTGCGTCACAGAGTTAGACACGGGACTTTTATATCCCCAAATTGTTCACAACAGCACTGGAAGACATGTTTATGACGCTAAGTTGGAATGGACAGGGCATCAACATAAAAGGGGACTACATCTCACACCTACGGTTTACTGATAATGATGATGATGATACTTTAAAGAAATATAAATGCAACGCCCAAATGCACTAGCTTAACATACAGTTGCATGTGACAGGAATCAAGCTATGAATAAACAGTTAATAGTTAGGGCATAATGTACATATACGAAAAATGTGTCTGAAAAAAATGACACCCTACACAATTTTCTCCCTTAGAAAGTAATAAAGTTGATTATTATGTAAATTAAAACAATCACAAAAATAGAAAACGTGTTGAACTTAACGTAGTGATAACATTTTCACAATTTCTGTTGTGGCCTCCGTTTAAATATAAGTTCGGGTTAAGTAACTAAACTGTAAAATATGGAGCACTCAAACGGGACGTTGAAAATAACATTTTTTGTTGTAATGTTTATGTTTTAGGTTAAGGTTTTTGTTTCACAAATTGATAATACTCGTAAAATAGAGTAAGTATACGAAGTTTTTTTCAGCCAAAGTTGGAGAATTTCGGAACACTCCAGGAGGATGGAGTGTTCTAAATAAACTTTCATAACATCCAAATAAGCCGTCAAAATCAATTGAATATTTGTGAATAGTTTTCACAAGTTCAGTACAATTATTCCATTATAAAAATGTTAAACATTTTACAAGTATATTTGGAAACGCGAGTTCTTATAGTGGCTGATTGAGTGTTCTAGTTAATTGACAACAACTTTGTCACCATAGGTTTCACAATTTTTTTATCTTCACCATGAAGTTTTCACAATTATTTCCTAAATTATTCCTTGGTTTTGTAAAAATCTAATTATCTTCTAAAAAGGAGCACTCAATCCACACGCACACTAAATATATGTGTATAATTAATTATGCGGCCAACGTTTCCTTTCTTTTTTTGTCTGGGACAGGGCCTGAACAAAAAAAAGTGGATTGACACATATCCGTAATCTTGTTCTCATATTACAACCTTTGTTTAGTTCGGGACTAGATGGCGCTGTATGAAATTAATTTCTTGATATATTTATTATTATTATCAAGTATAGATTTAATTAATGTACCTTATAATAACTGACGGTGATTGTACTCACTCTACCTAAGTTAATCTATACTAAAATTATGCGAAAACATAATATAGGGACATTCCAGGTATCTCGAATTCATATATTAAGTATTCTGAATTTGTGCTTTGATAAATTATCTTCGCTACAAGTCCAACGCTCTAAGTCCGATGGGGCAGCAGTATGAGCCATTCATGTTATGTTACGCTAAACTCGGCCCGCCGGGTAATTTACTGTCATAATCCCTTAAATAATTCAATCGTATGCAGCAGGGGTGGGGGCTGCCAACGAAACCGTCGGATTTTGCACAGAAACATAATGTAATTTCCTAGAACGGAATTCATATAACCTGGCTTCATATTTTATACGTCATTTTATCTAAAATATGCTGCAAAAGGTAGTGAATCTCCAGATTTGATAGCAAATAATTTATTACTCAGGCAAGTGCATACATATATTCATGCTTTACCTTTTTAATTATTTATTTATAATTTATTCATGCTGTAATGATTATTTTCAACTTTTTGTATTTCAAGTGATTCAATAATCAATCTTTATTCAATAAAATGTACAATTAAACTAATTAACTAAATACAAAGGAATCAGTCAGATAACTTAAGGACCGTTACAAACGGACTATAGGTAACTCAACTGTTCCAGACCAGTACCGACGGAAGCGTGCCCAAGACACTGGCTGCATTGAAAATTATTTGAATTGATTGAAATATCATATTGAAGTGTCAAAAATTCGTAGCTCAGTTGGTTAGAGCGTTTCTAAGTTTGGGAAAAGATGCGGGTTCGATTTTTGTGTCATTATAACATTTATAAATGGGTACAAATGGTTTTTCATACATTTCAGGTAAAAATTACAGCGATTTGTCACCTCTAACAAAGTTGGTTTAAGTAACATCTCCAAAGGAAAGAGCTCACAAAAGACAGCTGTCCTCATTGTACAAAAGTATTTGCTTTTGTCCCTGAGGTGTCTATTCAAGCAGTGAAAGATAAAAATTACGGACTTCGAGGTGTTTTTATCAAAGCCGAAAACAAAGGGTTGTTTAATGATGGTATTAGTGGAAAGTTCACCATAAATTCGGGGTTGTTAGGCGTTCTTTGTCGCCCTGTATTATGCTGTAAGTCAAATGCTTATGAACCTTTTTAAAATCTTTCACCGTAAGTAATTTTATTAAAACTTTGTTTCATACAGTCTCAGAATTGAGTTTAATAATAGGCACCAATAAATTATTGAAGGGTTATCAAATAAAACCCCATCTATAATTTATTGTTGCTGATGTTACTTACAAGTTAATATATGGCTGGAAGTGTAGGCGCACTTCACGTGGAATCCTCAACAAATTGAGGAACTGCCTATCTTACCTCTGAATGCCGGAACACTACAATTTTAGAATTGTTTTATGGCGACAGAATTAGGTAAGAAGGTGGTAGCTAGTCGGACTTAAACAAAGTCCTACCACCAACCACACCAAGCACAATATTGTACTCCCCCTGGGGGCCACTGGGTCTGACACCGGAAAGCAAACCACTAGACCACAGAGGCGGTTAAAACGCTATAATAATTTTAATACTGTATACTATACAGACTATATACGTTATAAATTAATACATAAACAATGGTTTCGAATTTAGTAAAAATAGCTGCCGGATTTTCGAGTTTGATAAACGATAAAATGTCGATAAAAGTATGCTGCACGAATTGTTCAGCCGGCTTTTATGTTTGAAGCTCGCGTTTATTCCTATAAACCGAAATACGGGCACAACGATATGATGACCGTTTGGCGAAACCTTTGTTCAGTAGTCTCACGGGTATAAGACTTCCAAAGAAAATTATACTCATCTTCCCCTCCAAATCGAGCCCCAGTTTCAATTCGTTTGATTCGGCTAACATCCAAATTGGTTTCTTCAAAGTCAAAAATTTTTATTCATTAAGATTTTTTAGGATCATTTTGAAACGTCAAATCTACCGCCTATTCGGTATCGCGACCAGCACACGAGGAGAAAGGCAAGAAACTCGGTTTGGTTAATTTTTTGTTTAACTTTCTTGGTTAATTCCAACATTCCCATATTACAAGCTTTGGGGCTATCGTTTCCTTTCAAAACAAATAAAACAATTAATCATTATTGTTGATTAAATTCATATATTATTTATAGCGATAAATTTTAATAATAATAATAATAAATATTACAGGACATTAATTTCACACAGCGCCGTCTAGCACCAAACTAAGCATAGCTTGTAATATGGAACTAGATTACGGATAGAATACTTAAATAGGTACTTGTTTCTTTTTTGTAAATACATACTTATCATACAATACCAAACACAGAACAACATGTATATTCATCACACAAATGTTTGTCCTGGGTGGGAATCGAACCCACAACCTACAGCTCGGAAGGCAAAGCTACTACCAACTGAATTGTGAGGCTTGTTAAAATGGGTTATCGCTATAAATAATATCAGATAGGTCTTAAACCAGTTGAAATATTGTGTCTTTTTCTTTACTTTATATTTTGATTCTATGCTTTGGGGGTGAATGGCGCTCTGCGATATTAATACCGTGTAATATTTATTTTTTTATCTTTTATATTGCAGTGTTGTGTCTCATGTAGTTTTCCAAATAACTCGGTTATTTAAAAAAGCGGCTCGCTCTACAAAATTGAATATTTGGAATCGGGGGCTGGATACCTTATTACCTTTTCGCCAACTCGGCACGTCTATTTACCTTACAATCATTTGCATAGGATCGTTTCTTATTTTATAATTTTTGGGTCAAATATCACTGGGTAAGGAACAAATGAAAAAGGGCGTCCGAGGTACTATCCCAAATTCTTTTTGCTTATGGGTATTCCTTAGGTATTCTTGTGATGCTTATCTAAAAACTTTGTCAAGCGAAGCGACTTATTTGTACTCTTGGCAATGATTATTTTGATTCAAATTCGTGTTCATGAACATTAACAAGCCTCGAAGCTCAGTCGGTAGTAGCTCTGCTTTCTGCGCTGTGGGTTTGATTCCCACCCAGGACAAACATTTGTGTGATGAATTGATGTTTGTTCTGAGTTAAAAAAAAAAGTATTGTATCCGTAATCTGGTTCCCATATTTACAAGCTTTGCTTAGTTTGGGACGATATCTAGTCCTAAACTGTGTGAAATTAATGTCCTGTAATATGTTATAGCTTTCATTTCCTAAAAGTACTTAACATACTTTTTATGGCGAGTTTTTTTTCAGGGCCACTGAGGCCAAGTCTGACACCGTGAGAGTTACCGAAAAGTCATGTTAGGAGTTACGTGCTCGATTAAAAAAAAAAAAATGTTCTGCATTCAAGAAAATCTAATTGTTTTTATAGTATTTCTGGAAAAGTGAGTTTTTGAAAAAAACATTTTTTTGAATTTTTGCAAGGTTTTTGTTTGATAATAAAAAAAAATGTATGTAAGCTATGTGCCCAAAGTTGTTGGAACACTTTCAAAATAGAAAATTTTCACAAACTCACTTTTCCAGAAAAACTATAAAAAAACTAGATTTTTTAAATGCAGTTTTTTTTTTATCAAGCACGTAACTTCTAACATTAGTTTTCGATAACTCTCACGGTTTCAGACTTGGCCTCAGTGGCCCTGGAAAAAAACTCATGTATTTAGTACTTTTAGGTAATGAAAGCTGTAAACTGGTTTATTGAAGCCGTGCTCGGTACCAACATCATTCGCAAACGTATCCCAGTTTAAATTCGGCACTAAGCCGGTAGCTGCGAGGCATAAGTAAAATGCCACTGAACCTAAAAGCTTGTATATAGGCTCACACATAGCATACAGCTCAATCCATTAGCTAGCTGGTTATTACTTTGCCGGTTCCAGCACACGACTGGCGCTTGCCCCACGCTTTGCCACAATCGTGTAGCATTCGGAAGCTAGCCTTTTCCGATCTCATATCTCGGGAACAGAAAATGTTGTTTGCGTAAAAATATTTATGCTGCATTTTAATGAAAACCATATTTATTACATTTTTACGGTTAATCAAAAACGAACTGGAAAAAGTGATATTTAGATTCTATGAAAGGGGAAAATATAAATTATACTGAAGGGTAGTGATGCTTTAGTTTTTTTGTGCTTTACTGGTATTCTGTAATAATGGCGCAAGATCGTAGAGAGAATAGATATATAGAAAGAAATTGAAAAATGAGGGAAGCCTTTACCAAACTTTGTGGGATAACCAAAGTCAAAATCAAATGTACCTACCTATTTGAAGTCAAAATTTGCATTAGTTAGGTAAGTAAGATTTTCTACCGCCTTTTTGGAATCTGATAGTAATAGTAGGTATCTGTAGTAAAGTTTGTACGCTATTATTCTGATATCTGTGGTCTGAGAAATTTTGATACTCTAAGTGAAACCACGATTTACTGCCAACAATTTAGTTTTACCTTTGTTTTACCAGTGACGCTTAGATTAAGTTTCCACTGTCTGTATTTTGTTATGTTATTTGTAAATGGTGAACAATAAAGAGTTATCTATCTATATCTATCTACTCTCTTGCATGCAGCGAAAGATAACGATCGATGGCGCGCTATCATAAAAGAAAAGATTCTATATTCTGTAGATAACGACCCTTAGACTTGAGGTATCCGATGCAAGGAGAAGGAGTCATTGCCAGTTAAGGTTAATTAATCATCAACAACAGCATTATTAGTGTAATGGACGCTGGACAGAGCCTCCTCCAAAGGCAGAGGGCTTTGTCTTAATCACCACGCATGGCAGGCGGATTGGAGATCGCAGTAAAGGTGTAGATAATACACAGAAGGAAGCTGCTGCCCTTCTGGTGAGATCCTTTTGCCGGCGTTTACGACATTCATGGGCTGAGTTGGAGGGCTATGCTATCATATTTCTCAATTTGCCTTAGTGTCAGATCCAATCGGCTGTTCACACAAATGCTGTTCTGTGATTCCATGGTGGATGTGCCAAACAATCCCGATAGGTTTCCGTCCAATTATCCCTGCATCTGCATTGTCCCGAGATTGCTATCACACCTCTGTGGGTCAATAACGTGGGCAACCGAGGACACCACGTTAGACCTTACTACTATCACTTAAAATTGGTAATTATGGCCAAATTAATAAACTAGCTTTCCCCTTTCGGGAAACCAACGTCATTATAGGTTACGATTTAAAAAGATTTATTCTCAAAAAAGCCATATTCATACACTTACATTAGAATAGTTATCTAAGTGTAACAATTTATTAAAGTAGAATACGGAATATATATAGTAGTAGTTACGTCATGTAGGTACAAAAGAAAATGATGAAGATACATTAAAAAATTAGTTACTAGAATTAACAATTTATAAAACCGGCCAATTTTTTCATAACATATTTAGCAAGCTCCGTTTTATATGCATGAATTGAGAAAAAAAAATGCTTTATTTTTTATACCATCATTAATTATGCATCATTATGAGCCTGTGACGTCCACTGTCGGACACGAGCCTTCTGCGATTCGGGTAATTTTTTCCTTAATACTTTGCATGCGGGTTAAAGATCGTTGTGCTAAGGCCAACGGTTTACAGCTTTGGTATTAGTGCCCTTGTACGACACCGTGAGTGGAAGGCATTAAAATCTTTCTATAGTATTTTACGTTTGACAAAGACAATCTGTTTGTGCCTGTTCAATAATAAGCATCTATATCACAAACGATAGATAGAGTTATACAGGTTGAGTTTTTCCGAGAACCTGAATAAGAATAAAATAACTCTTATAACGTTTAATTATGCTTAATCGAAGCTCAACTAGGTAGGCTTACTATTGTTTCTACGTTTTCATTTCATTTACATTTTCTTAGAAATTGAACAAAAAAACCACCAGTAGTTTTTTTTTTTTTTCATCTCACCTGGTTACAAGTTGAGATAAGGCCGAAGGTGGAGGCGCGCTTCACCCGGAATCCTCAACAAACTGAGAAACTGGCTATCTTACCTCTAAATGCCGGAACACAACAATTTTAGAATTGTTATTATGGCGACAGAATTAGGTAAGACGGTGGTAGCTAGCCAGGCGGACTTAAACAAAATCCTACCACCAACCAAACCAAGCACAATACATTGTATTGTGCATACATGGGGATAGAACCCGGGTCCTTTAGATCTGAAATCGGTGGTTAAACCACTATACCACAGAGGCGGTTAAAAGCTACAATTGTGTTGTCTCTATGTATGTGCCATCTTTAGATACACTTTTAGAGCGGGATAGGAAATCAACGTAGGTATACGTAAGCACCGTAGAAAAGCCTCATCCTATAGGAATGTAAGGTATACCTGCTGGCCCCATGGAACTTTACCTGAAGCGTTTTATTGACAGCTCTTTAGCCGCAAGCGACCGGCTGTTTGTAGTCTGCGAACTATTGGACTAAAGCCTTGCAAACTCGCAGTAAGGTAAGATATGATATGATTGTGGGTTTTCGTATAGCGTCGGTCATTTAATGTACCAAAGACCTGCCACTTTCCTTCTCTATATCTCATTCGTACTGCTTGTGGGCTTAAATTCACACGTGCATTTGTTTACCCGGCGTTACGTGCCGTTTTCATTTTTAACCGACTTCAAAAAAATAAGGAGGAGGTTCTCAATTCGCCGGAATCTTTTTTTTTTATATATATGTTCCCCGATTACTCGAAGACGCCTTGCCCAATTTGGAAAATTCTTTTTTTACTTGAAATGATTATACTGATGGTAGAATCCAGGAAAAACGTATGGTGGAATTCACTAGGGAAATCTTTATATATTATTAAATATTATATGCACAATTGAAGTGATTTGGGTATTTTTAGGGTCGGTATACTTCCCAGGTAATCCCATCGTCATCAGGTCAGGATCTGATGATGGGATCCTGGAAAAATCGAGGGAAGTCTTCAAATATTATAGGCACACTTAAAGCGATTTCAATTTGGGTGTATTACCTCAAAAGTAAGGAAAAAACGGACCCCATATAGGATCACGCATCCGTTTTTCATCTGTTCGCGCTGTTTACAAAATGGGTCCCAGATGTTCCCAGTGATTAAGAGACAAGTTTAGGGAAATAAATATATTGACTGCAGTATGACCCTGCCAATATATTTATGAAAATATTATGTACGCGCGTAAAAGCTTATTTGATAAAAACTGTGATAAACATAATTATGATACTAGAAATAAGAATAAACTTGCTGTTCCCACAACTAGGCTCCATAAAGTTAATAAATCGTTCATACGCTTTTATAATAAATTACCAAGTGATATGCTAAGCTTGTCAAATAACAAATTCAAAAATGTTGTCAAACAAAAGCTATCCAGGAAAGCTTATTATAAAATTTCAGATTACCTAGAAAATAAAAAAGCCTGGCATAAAAAAAAACTTGCTCCAGTGAATAAATTGTAATTAGTATAAATTAATTTTAAGCTATTGTAATGCATCATAATAAAAAAAACTAGCCCGAGGTTCTTGCCTTTCTCCTTGTGTGCTGGCCGCGATTCCGATCAGGCGGTAGATTTGACGTTATAAAGTGATCCTAAAAAATCTTAGTGAATAAATATATTTGACTTTGACTTTGACTTTGACTTTGACTTTGACTTTGACTTTGACTTTGACTCTGTCTGTTTGTCCGTCCATCTGTCATCAAAATATTTGGTAAAAATACGTCATCCAGGTAAACTAAATTGTATCATATTTTTCATTGAATTCGGTTTTCTTCTCAGTTTTTAAAACGTAATTGTGTCTATGTAAAATATCAGACGGGCCTTCATTTATTTTACTTTTATTACGCAGCAAACGTCATAACACGTCAGTGGCAGCACCGCAGCACCCGTGTGGCATTGCTCATATCCATAGAACATATATGGACATATATATGACTAACGTATGGACACGATAAAGTATATCATATTAAACGGAGTTTTTAATACTCTCTGATTAAGAGTTGCGCCGCGACCCTTTACTTTAAAAATATAGTTTTTTTACCCGTCTTAAAATACAATTTGTACCATGTCTTCAAATTCCGATTTTAACAGATTTTCGATTCAACAGAATCCCTTGTCTACTGATTTCTATGTCTACTTCAACAGTTCACATCTATGGATTATTTTCGCGATGAACTGCTGTCACATTATTGCTAAAATCACTATATGTACCAACTGTATGTAGGAAATGACAGCACGACCAAATATATATTTAGTCTGTATTTCCGTTATTGTCACAATTTTAATAGGTAAGTACTACCTACTAATACCTATAGGTACGTCCAATAGTTCCTATACACAATTAGAGGATGGCGTTAATGCTCAGTACCCAGTTTTTCATAAAATAATGGATGTTTTCGATATAATAGTTTTATTAAAAGTTTTTTTTTCAATTCGAGAGTATATAGGTATATATCTTGTTAAAAATATGTAGGTAGAAATGATGTCAGTTACAGCGGTCGGTATATTTCAAAACGCATTTAATTAGATTGGTAATCGAATAAAACAACCGTTCTATTCTATCATACATAATATTACGATGAAATATTAATTCAGAACAATATTTATCCATCGCCTTACCGCAATACTTTCATGTGAAGGTGAAAGGGAATTCCGGGATAATAGCGGTATTTTTTCTGGTAATAATACTTTATACACTTTTGTATTGGATTAAAAGAAAAATTACTCCCTTTTGTGTCATACCCCAGTTACGGCTAAAAATAGAAAACTAAGAGATGGTATTTGATAATAATTAGCGTTTTAAAAACTAATATAACCTATAAGGTAAGTCCGGGATATATGCCCAACTTTTTTTATTTTAATCTTATCTCCTAATATACAAATAATACGCACATGATTTTCATATGTGCACTTACTTTAGTCTTATATTTAATCGCTTTGTAGTGCTTTTTGTAGACTATTCAATAAATAAAGCGTATAATTTGAGTTAAAAATAAAACTACATAACGGGATAGATGCCTCACATGCGGTATATATGCCCAAGAGCAAATTTTTTGGAGGGGATAGATGCCCTTAGCAAGAAAACAAATATTTTGAATAAACGTTTGTAATCAACATTATAAATTATTAAATATATATATTCTTTTCAGCTATTTATATAAAAATGGTAATAAAAAACTAGTGTTTTTAATTAAAATTTTTATATATGAGATCAATAAGTTTAGGTACAACAATTTAATCATATTAAACACGGCAAGCCTAATTCGCCATTGGATAACGTTACTAATTTATTAACCATAAACAATTTCAATTAAAACACTAAAGAGATCAATCATCTTAGTTACAAAAATGAAATAATTTAAAAACTGCAAAACTAATGACCCATTTTAGCAGTAATAATTTTAAGGCCCCCACATTTATTGCAGTAATTGCGATACAATGTACATGATTCATGAAGCCACATAACACAACGGATTGGCTTTGGATTTGGTGTTACTATAATAGTCAAGACATTCCACGCAATAATCTTCATCTAGATTCATATCATCTTCTCCACTATTTTCATCAATAGAACTATATATTCGAACAGGTTTTGCCTTTTTAGACGTTTCTTTGGTTTTGAAACATAATTTGTCGTGTTTTTGTTTTTTTATTTATTTAACTTCAAAACTGCTGTCCTCATTCTTTGTATTAATCATTGTCACTAGAACTGTAAATTTTCATAGCTGTTCGCTTCCTTGGGTTCCTTTTAATTTGAATTTTGTCTTTTCTTTGTTTTTCAATGCTATTCTTTTTGTTAGTTTATTTTTCACTTTTATCACTTTCAATACTATTCTCAGTAATATCTGTATCGCTTGACTTATAATGACGTGAATTATTTCTTTTTTGCTTCTTTGTTTTGGTTCTTTTCAAATTAACTTTTTCTTTACCTTCTTGTTTCGTTCTTTTCACTGGTATCCCTTTTTTAGCTTTCCTCTTCTTTTTTTCCTCTATTTTGGAATCTGAATTCAGCACTGCAGCACCTTGTTTACCCCTTTATGAAAGGAGCGTCGGAAGCGTAGGAATTGGTAACGAAACGTTTCTTTTTCCGTAGAAGTAGCAATATCACCAATAACTGACGGATTGTCTACATCAATTATATTATTCGTAACTGCCGGATTGTCTGCATCTACCAAATCATCAGCAATTTCAACGTCCTAGATGGTAATCCGTGTCGTTTTGATATATAATTGACGCAAGTTAGTTTATTCGTCATTTCTGCCATAGCTGCAGCCAATGTATCCTCGGTCCGAGTAATGACACTCGGTTGGACGCCGGCTTTACGTTTGTATTTCCGGTGCATTTCCAATCTGAATCATATAACATACACTAAAGTACAGCAAGGGATAGATGCCCTTAGGGGCGAATATCCCAAAACTTATTGGGGCATATATCCATTTTCACAGGGATAGATGCATCTGAAAAAAAAATGGTTAATACGTTTATTTTATAGTAAAAATGTAATTCACAATAATCTATATACATTACTCCTTATTCAGAAGCAAAAAACAAAAAAACTTACTAATTAACTCCAAAGTTATAGAGGGCTGAAAATCATCCATCAAGTAAAATCACGACTGTTTGACTCGTCACTGTCACTAGCGCTTCTACGTACAATCGCACGCGCCAACTCTTTGTGGTAGACTGAAGTGAGGAAGTGGCACGTTCGTATTATAAGGTATTCTTTTGATCACATGTCTTACATTTCTCACAATTGCACTGCGGCGTCTATCCCGCTTGGGCGTATATCCCGGAATTACCCTAACCTAAAAAAAAATAAACTATATAATAACAATGAAGAATATGATACAACTAGGTTTTGCTCGCGGCTTCGCTCGCGTTAAGAAGTATTATTATTAATTCGGTATAGTTTTTGCGGCTTTACTTTGGTTTAGCGTGTGTAAAAAATTAGGGCCTACAAAACTTAAAAACGACAGTACATTCTTCAACTTCTCCATAAACGTTCAGATTTTCTTTAGCCATTTTAAAAAAGTCTAACCGACAAACTATACTTAAACCAAACGAAAACAAAACAAATGCCAAATACAAAGCAGAGTCTATAACCAAAACTACTAAACCGAAACAAAACAAATGCAAAATCTCAAAATTATTTCTAAGGGAATGCCTACGTCATAGTAGCTTTATGCATGCAAAGTCTCAGCCCGATCAATTTAAAATTGACAAAATTTCATACAAACTTTCATCCCCTATTTTATCCCCTTGGGGGTAGAATTAATCAAATTCCTTTCTTAGCGGATGTCTACGTCATAACATCTACCTGCATGCCAAATTTCAGCCCGATCCGTCCAGTGGTTTAGGCTGTGCGTTGATAGATCACTATGTCAGTCAGTCAGTCACCTTTGAGTTATATATATTTAGATTTCGTTTACCTGGATGACGTATTCTTTCCAATTATTTTGATGGCAAACGGATGGACAGATGTGTGATCCTATAAGGGGTCCGTTTTTTCTTACTTTTCAGGTAATACCCCACTAAAAATACCCAAATCGCTTCAAGCATGAATATACTATTTAAAGAGTTCCCTCGATTTCTCCAGGACCCCACGAATCTTCACGAACCTTCTCCTTTTTTGAAGTCGGTTAAAATGTCTGCGATAAGTGTGACTGTGTCATCAGCGACATCTATATGACAGCTCTTCTACAGACAACTCGCAACAGCGCTCTCGGTCTATAGTCAAGTGCATAATGTGGGGTCTCTTCATTCATACTCATACATTATGCTATGATAAAGCTGGCACATGTAAATGAGACTGATATTTCCGAAGCAAGCGCTACTTGCGGCTCTACGCTTCGCGACACGACCTACATCGAGGAAAATAATATTAAACAGTTTCACTTCCTCATACGCAGCGAAAGTTTATTTAACACTACAAAACTGGAGGCAGAGCACCGTAAAGTTTAAAATGAACGATCGACTCCCGATATTTATGCTTTTAGGTAAATGACGGGAGGCTTTGAGCGTCTGCAAATATTTATATGCTTATATATGCTTTATAAGCCTCGCAGGTCGTAGCGGTAGTAGCTCTGCCTTCTGCGCTGTAAGTTGGGACCAACATTTGTGTAATGGATATACTCGTAAATGTTTATTTTGTTTTTGGGTGTTGTATTGTATGATTAGTATGTATATACAAAAAATATATATGATAGATTTCAATCTGTAATCCTTTTTTTTGACCACCAGCATTCTTGAATAACAACAAAAGATGTGGCCGAAGATGGAGCACGCTTCTCTAAAAGGAACCTATTCACTCTGGACTTAAAAACTCCAAGATTGTACTCGTGCGGAAAAACAGACGAGGGCAAGGAATTATATTCCTTACCAGTATTCATGATAAAGGTAACGGCGAAACGAGTTCGGCACAATCGAATGTTAACAAGGTACGGGTTGTAGCCTGCCGTACGTCTACTAGTCCGGTGATGAAAAGGGGAGGGAGGGATTAGGTCAAAGCTATCGTATATCTAGTTTACAATGTAAACGACGTCCTTAAGGTTTCTTTTTATACAAGGAGACGGGACAAGCAAGTAGCCCACCTGGCGTTAAGTACATCTCTTGCCTATAACAACGCCTTACTGCATAGGTAACATTCACAAAGAACATAGCCTACACGGCACTGCATTGCGCCCATCAACTTGAGGCATAAAGGTGTTAAGCCTCGCGTGCCCGTAATTTCACTGGCAACCATACCAGTTCAAACCGGAACACAGAAATGCTGCTTGGCGGCCAAAATAGGTATGGTGGCAGTCATTCTCCGGACGAGCCATTTCACAAGGGGCTTCTATTACTCGTAGGTCGAATTTCACCAATTAGTACCAATATCATTTGATAGCAATAAACATTTTCAAGATCCCATTAAGTTGTAAGAATCTAGTTATATAATATACATACTAATTTTATTGAATTTATATAGGCTTGTGCTGGTCGATTACGAACAGGCGGTAAATTTGACGTTTCAAAAGAATTCTAAACATTTTTACTGAGTAAACACACGCAGACATATAACATATAACTAAGAAACTCCCAATCATAGAGTGTTTCCTGGTTTAGGCAATATTAGATTCACGTGTTCAAAAAGTGATCCCTCTCTTATCAACTTAAGATTGTAATTAAAATAATTATGAGTGAGGTACTACATACGTATAACACGTGCAATAGATAAGTACCTATAGGTATGTTGCGTATCGGAAAATGCGAATGAGGGAGCCGCATGCGGTGAATGAAGACAATAGCGGCCTGCGGTTCCCGTTGCAAATCAAATTACAACTTTTACATTACGTTTCCTAGATTCATTCAACACATAAACTTGTGAGGCCTTTTGCACTTAAAACTTTCCCCGGGGAAAATTGTGCGGTCACATTATATCGCTGAACGAATTGTTATTGTTTCTGAAGGCAACTTTAACCGCTGCCGGGCTTGTGGATTACATTCACCCGAAGTGGCTGGTTTTGTCGCGAATTGAAAGCCTGTCTTGTTTTGAGTGGTTCGACCTATTGAAGTCGAATTCAGATTTCTAAAACTACCTTAACCTAGGAAATAGGAATTTATAGTCAAAGTTTTGGCGCAACGAGATAGGCCTTGAAGTGGAAGACAAGTGGGATCTCAAGTTAATGCACTGAATTTTATATCATTAATTCTCCTGTCTTAATTCCATACTCTTGGTGGGTTTCGCACAGCATAGTCTACTCTTTCATTCACTCCTATCAGCCGCCAACCTTACATACCCCTGTTACTGTTGAAAATATGAATATGTTCACACATCTTTTCTTCGGCCTTCCTCTGCTCGCAAGTCCAACCAAGCTCATCTTCATAATCATTTTAGTCAAATGGTCATCATTCCTTCTAATTATGCCCATTGTCCATGCTAACCTTGCGAACACTTACAAAAGCCCTGAATTGCATTGGTACCAAAACTGGCTTCTTTTCGTTCTTATTTAATTCACATGCGTTACCAACTTGCACTTCAAAATATCATCAATCACATTTTTTGTATTTACAGTGACAAATATCGGTGATCTGTTATTTTGTACATGTCCAGTTTGGTTGCTCGCGCAATTTTTTATGCATACGATATGTAAATGTCAGCACTTTTATATTACGTTTCGATTCCAAAATTTATTCAAACCACCATTGAAATTATTCATCGTACCCATGCAGTGCTTCAAGCTAATTTCAAAGATAAACTCATGGAAAACATACCCTGCGTAACTATGTTTCTTTCACACGAGGGAATTCAAAACAACCTTTAATGTAACGCCGGGTATCATGAATATTCCATCGGAAAACCCTTTTAAGAGATAACATTCTGTGAAACTCTTTTAAAAAAATATTCCTAAATAATTAATGCGTCAGTCTTTTAAAATATTTTGTGGGTTATTTCGGGTAAGCAAACGGCGACATATTTTCCGTTAACTCTTTGAAAAAGTTTATGTTTTTTTTTTTAATAGATAAGCGCGTTATGATTCTTTCGAGATCGTCTTACAGGAACAAAAGAAAGCCAAAAGTGGAAATAAAACGTGAGCCTTAATAGGAGTTGTGGGAACGGAAAGTTTTCCAATTGATAATAATTTCCATTGTGGTGCAACACAAAGGGAACAGGAAAGTATGAAAATCTGAAATAAATTCTTAATTTAAGAGCTGACTGAACGCTATCTGAAAGGAAAGTCGGGATTAGAAGAACAAAGAGCACCGGCCTGCTCACTGCGGAGCTTAATTTTTTGTTGACTTCTGTTTGGCTCTTTGCCGTTTGCATAAATTGGACTCTCAAAGTTCTATAACGAAGTTTATGACTAAGGCGATGTCGATTTATTGTGTAGAGCCACTGAACTTTACATTCTAAGCAATGATCGAAATTAAGTTAATTATTTGAGTTTCTGACAGCTTTGCTTACATAACAACTACGAACAATGAATACTTTAATTTAAATTATTGTATTATGAAGGAAAATGTCGCTAGTATCATCATCATTATCCTGGCTAGGTACAACATGTTTTTACTTCATGTCTTTACTTCCACTCACTCCTATTAACCGTCAACTCTGCATCTACACTTTTCATACCCATGTCTGCTTTCTCACAATCCATCCATCTCTTTTTAAGCCATCCCTTGCTCGCATGTCTAAGTGCACTTATATTCATAACCCTTTCGGTCAAATAACTATCATCCCTCCTCATTACATGCCCTTATCATACCAACCTAGCACTCCTCATCTATTCTACAACTGGCACCACTTTTAAATTTCTCCTTACCTATACTAATTTATTGTCTTATC